>OX459191.1:24666493-25928636 GCA_949775195.1 Diarsia dahlii | reverse complement strand
ATTCAAATCAAAAGTTTTATCTGCTTTAATAATTTTAAATAGTTTCAGGCATATTTACCCTCCATCCCTGCGCTTTTGGCCGCGTTCCGTGGTCCTGGGTTCAGATTGGGGGTTGTTTTTCCAAATTTTTACTGGTTTTTTAGGGAAAACCCAAAATTTTTCTTCCCGACCAATTACTTTTTATTCGATATTCGGCTAGCCCGCGCGGAGCCCGTTCTCTGGACGTGCCGCACGTGCGGCTAGCTCGCAAAAAATTTTGCCCACCCTCCCACCCTCTGTTCTATAGCCATAGGTAGAGGGAAACGGAGAGAGGTCGGCAAAACCTTCAAAATTTTTTCTTTTGATATACGTTCTGTCCTTGTTTCGGAGGTGGGAAATTTTATATTTTTAGCAAAATTGACCAAGAATTGTTATTGTGACAGTCGTTCCTAGTGAACGACTATAATTAATTATTTGACTTTTTATCTACATTTATTTGATTTTATTGTTTATTTTATTTATGTGCTCCCCTCTTTACAGGGACACATAATATATATCCCAGTGTCTACGTATCTCTTCTCTCATACTCTTGAAGTAGTTCAACCCCCTCTTTACAGGGGTCTGTTCTTACTTACCTGTACATAGACCAAAAAATGTTCCGCACCCCATCCAGCACCGTGAGGGCCCAAGGCTCCAGTGGCTCGCCGCGATCCGCGGAGAAGGTGGGGCACTCCCCTGCAAATGCGCGGAGGAGAATCTCTTTCGGAGAGGCCTCTCCTTCCACTTCTCGGGGGGACCTTGCCACACCGGGGACGCGCCGAGCTGCCGTTGATGCCGAAACCCAGCTCAAAAAGCCTGTGGCTGGGTATCGCAGTCGCACTGACGAGGCGAGAGCTTGCCTAAACAAAGCTAAGCTGAATTTGGGCAACTCTCGCAACCTCAGGACAGACATAAAGGCTGCGGTGCTTGAAGCCATAAACAGGCTTTTTGAGCTGGTGAAGGAGTCCGAACGAGATAAGGCCCCTCTCGCGCCTGCACCTGTGCCGAAAACCGCACCCACCGCTGACTGTGACCCCCCGTCCAATCTTGATCACCTTGTTAGCCAGACTGAGCTCGCCAAAACGATGAAGGAGCACATGACCTTAATAAAGGAAAACTCCGAAGAATTGGTCAAACTGCGGGCCAGTCTGGCTATCAAGGAATGTGTTGGGGAGAAAACATACGCGAGTGCCGCGTCCGTGAGTAAGTGCCATACTGGGGCACCAGCCCTGGAGCGCACGACGCTGCACTCCGTGGTTGTCTCCTCGACCGTAGAAGCGGATACCGGGGACAAAATCCTAGAAAGGATCAGAAAAGCGGTGGACGCGAAGGAGGGATGGGTGCGGGTGGAGAAAGTAAGAAAGGCCAAGGACAGAAAAATAATAATGGGGTGCGAAACCAAAGAGGAAAGATCAAAGCTGAAAGAAAGACTGAAAGCGGCCGGAGGGAACCTCGTCGTCGAGGAAGTGACGAACCGGAACCCGCTTCTGGTTCTTAGGGACGTGCTCCTTGTTCACAGCGACGAAGAAGTGCTGCAAGCCCTAAGGAACCAGAACCGGGAGATCTTCCACGACCTCGGCGACGAGGAGCTAAAAATGTCAGTAAAGTTTAGAAAGAAGACAAGGAACCCGCATGTTAATAGCATTGTGCTGAGTGTGTCCCCCACAGTCTGGAGAAGGGCGCTCGAAGGGGGCAAGGTACGAATTGACCTCCAGAGAGTGCGCGTCGAGGACCAGACGCCCCTGGTCCAGTGTACCCGCTGCTTGGCTTATGGGCACGGAAAACGCCAGTGCTCAGAGCCAGCCGATCTATGTTGTCACTGCGGTGGACCACACCTCAGGTCAGACTGCCCGGACAAACAGGTCAGCGAAGCAGCGGTGTGCGTTAACTGTACCAGGGCCAAACTGGAGGAGCACTCGCACAATGCTTTTAGCAAAGATTGCCCGATACGAAAGAAGTGGGACGCATTCGCTAGGGCATCCATAGCGTATTGCTAAGGATGTCGATGCGCCCACTTCCAAGAACAGACTGAAGACTTGTTTGACACACCCAAACATTAGACGAAATGTACAAACCACTAGAGTTGGCAATATGATGAATTGTAACTGGAGCCAGCTTCATGAGAAACTGGCCCAAGTTAAGCCGATCCAGGGGTCAGCTCTGGTGAAAGTGTCACGTTGTGTCAAGCAAAGTCCGAACCACTTTAGTATTTTTATTAAATTCGTAGCAAGTATAAATTATATTATGTGTAAATTCATTAAGTTAGGATATAGTAGAAAGCGTAGTATTAAAATTAAAGCAGTTATATGATATGTTAGTATATAATAAATATATAGCTAAAGTATCATGGAAGTAAACTTAAGTTAAATTAGTAAGTAAAGTAAATTAATATACAGTAAAGTTTAAAAAAGGGGCATAAATATGAGGTTCGATGTTAGTCTTACAAAATTTAACGAATATCACTAAAATTATAGAACTAATAACAGCAAAGTAAATGAACAAAATATTAATAAATAAATAAATAGTAAACTTAGAGTGGTAAACAGTTTTTAAAAAAATTATTGTCAAAACCTAAGCGAAAGAGCATAGTCTCTTCGGCCACCAACATACAAATCGGTCGCAAATAAGAATAAACCCAAGTTGCGAAGGGCTCTGCGGAACGTCAGAGGGACACTGGTGGGGCAGGAGTGGGTTTTAGCCGGTTCGAGTCCGGCACTACCTCGACTATCTCACAGCCTGTGAGGTAGTCGAGGTGTCCGTGGGGATTTCCCACTCCTGCCAAAACAAAAAAAAAAAAAAAAAAAAAAACCTAACCTAACCTAACCTAACCTAACCTAACCTAACCTAACCTAACCTAACCTAACCTAACCTAACCTAACCTAACCTAACCTAACCTAACCTAACCTAACCTAACCTAACCTAACCTAACCTAACCGTGGACATGCTGGACCTGGTGGACGGCTGGCAGGTCGACGAGGGTCTTACGGGTTCCGACCATAACGGCATTACATTCGACATTAAACTTAAAAAATCAAAAGGCATTAGCATTGAGAGAACCACTAGGGTCTACAATACGA
This sequence comes from Diarsia dahlii, assembly GCA_949775195.1. Taxonomy (NCBI): domain Eukaryota; kingdom Metazoa; phylum Arthropoda; class Insecta; order Lepidoptera; family Noctuidae; genus Diarsia; species Diarsia dahlii. The sequence continues at coordinate 25,925,541 of OX459191.1, read as the reverse complement.
AAAAGGCTAATTGGGGCAAGTTTCGTGAGAAACTTAAACAAATTATGCAGGACAAGGGGTTGACCCTGGTGGACCTCTCAAATGTTACTGACGTACACAGTTTGGAAGACATAATAAACACATACACACAAGCTATTACACACACATGCCAACACACAATCCCTTCAAAAAAACACACAGAAACACTTACCTTGCCGTGGTGGTCTGAGGAACTCGCAGAGATGAAGAAGCTGGTCGCCACTAGGAGGCGCAGAGTCAGGAATGCCGCGCCTGTCCGGAGAGCGATGGTTGTAGACCTGTATCTGAAAGAGAAAGAGAATTATGAGACAGCAGTGATAAAAGCAGCAACAGATAGCTGGATTGAGTTTTGCGGGAAACAGGATCGAGAGGGGGTCTGGGAAGGTATTTATAGGGTGATGGGAAGGGTAGGAAAAAGAGAGGAGGATCTGCCACTTCAGATGGGAGGGAAACCGCTGGACGCGAAGGGTTCCGTAGAGCTGTTGGCCGAGACGTTCTATCCCGAGGACCGAGAGGAAGAGGATACCATGGACCATCGCCATATAAGGGAACGGGCAAAAATGGTAAACGAGTGGAGCCATGGTGAAAAACATGACCCACCGTTTACCCTAAGCGAGCTTGATAGGTCCATGGGATCTTTCAACCCTAAAAAGGCCCCGGGTGCAGACGGCTTCACGGCTGACATCTGCAGCTGGGCGGTAAATTGTGACCGCGAATACTTCCTGGCACTGTTGAATAAGTGCCTGGCACTGCACCACTTTCCAAAGATCTGGAAGGAAGCGACAGTGGTGGTGCTTAGAAAGCCGGGCAAAGACTCGTACATCGTACCCAAGTCGTACAGGCCGATTGGGCTATTGCCTGTCCTAGGGAAAGTGTACGAGAAGATGTTGATTGCCCGTCTCAAGTTTTACTTATTACCCAGGATTAGTACTCGTCAATACGGCTTTATGCCCCAAAAAAGCACGGAAGACTCCCTTTATACTCTTGTGCAGCACATCCGCACTAAGCTGGCGGCAAAGAAAATTGTCACGATTGTGTCGCTAGACATAGAGGGAGCCTTCGACAGTGCATGGTGGCCTGTTATTAAAGTACGATTGGCTGAGGAAAAGTGTCCTGTGAACTTGAGACGGGTAGTCGACAGCTACCTCAGTGACCGGGAGGTCACAGTGAGATACGCCGGTGAAGAATGCCGCAGGAAAACTAGCAAAGGATGCGTCCAGGGTTCGATAGGAGGTCCCATCTTTTGGAACCTTATACTGGACCCACTCCTTAAACAGCTGGAGAGCAGGGGTGACCACTGCCAGGCATTCGCGGACGATGTGGTGCTGGTATTTGACGGGGACACAGCGCTGGAAATCGAGGGACAGGCCAATGCCGCTCTCGAACATGTTCGGGCGTGGGGTGTCAGAAATCGACTGAACTTCGCACCGCACAAAACCTGTGCGATGGTACTAACGCGAAGGCTGAAGTATGACACGCCGCGCTTGAGCATGGGTGGGATTGACATTGGGTTGTCCCAAGATGTAAAGATATTAGGGCTGACAATCGACGCCAAACTCACCTTTAACAGTCACGTAGCTATTGTCTGTAAAAAGGCGATAGCTATGTATAAACAGCTGGCTAGAGCGGCCCGGGTCAGTTGGGGCTTGCATCCGGAAGTGATAAGGGCAATATACACAGCAGCAATAGAGCCTACTATTTTGTACGCCGCAAGCGCATGGGCACCTGCCGTCAACAAGCTGGGGATCAAAAAGCAGCTGAACGTGGTCCAGAGGGGGTTCGCCCAAAAGCTTTGTAGAGCCTACCGCACGGTCTCGCTAAACTCGGCACTAGTGCTGGCTGGGATACTCCCACTCGACCTTCGCATCCGAGAAGCGGCTGCATTGTACGAAGCCAAGAGGGGGGTGCCCCAGCCAGTACTGGGAGGCAGGGAGATCGAGCGGATGGCTCCAGCGATAAAGGCTCCACACCCTGCGGACCAAATCAATCTGGAGTTCGGAAGCCTGGTAGACGAGGAACAATACCACAACCACAGCGATTTCGCTGTGCGGATATTCACGGATGGCAGCAAGATTGAGGGCAAGGTTGGGGCGGCGCTATCCCTGTGGAAGGGTGCTAATGAAACTAAGGCCCTCAAGCTTGCTTTGCCGTCCTACTGCACCGTCTACCAGGCGGAACTTTTGGCCCTACAAAGGGCGGCCGGAGAAGTGCTCAAAAGCGGTGAAACCACGTTCGGCATCTTCAGCGACTCCATGGCTGCCCTGCAGTCGGTCGCGAACGTGAGCTCCCCCCACCCCCTGGCTGTGGAAACCAGGGACACCATACGACGCTGTAAGATCCAGAACAAGAGTGTCTCCTTGTTCTGGATAAAGGCCCACGCCGGGTTGGAGGGGAATGAAAGAGCCGACCAGCTCGCGAAGGAGGCCGCACTGAGGTCGAAGAAGAAGCCGGACTACGATCTGTGCCCCGTTTCATTCGTCAAGCGAAGAATCCGGTCAGAGACGCTCGACGAATGGAACGGGAGGTACGGATCGGGTGAAACTGCCTCGGGCACGAAAATCTTTTTCCCGGACGCTGTTGCGGCGTACAAAACAGTGCGCAAAATGGTCCCCTCTAGCGTCACTACGCAAATACTAACGGGGCACGGTGGGTTCTCTGCATACTTGAGTCGTTTCAAGTGTAAAGAGAGCCCATCGTGCGCCTGCGAGCCTGGTAAGGAGGAAACGGTGCTCCATATACTGCTGGAGTGCCCTATAACCGCAAAAGTTAGATTCGAGGTAGAGCAACACCTTGGTGTTGCGTTAGTGGCAAATAATCTCCCAACTATAATGTCGACAAACAAAACCCGTGAGAAATTTATAAAATATTGTATAGAAATAGGAAAAATAGTAATAAATAGAAATAAGTAGCGTAAGTAAAAATAATACTTAATTATATAATAAGTATATAGTTTTAAGTATTGTGAAACAAAGCACAGAAAAAAAACACGGGAGTGTTGCTGTAGCTAGAATAGCATTATTATAAGTATAGCGAATAAGTCTCTAAAAATGAGTAAAGCTGTTGTACTGAGAGAATGTGGTCTCTCCGGAATCATTTACTTACAATCATGTTTGTCAAATATAAGAAGTCACCAATATACGAAAAAGCCCAAGAAGCGGCTCTGACCCTGTCAGAGGAACACTGGTGGGGCAGGAGTGTGGTTTTAGCCGGTTCGAGTCCGGCACTACCTCGACTATCTCACAGCCTGTGAGGTAGTCAAGGTGTCCGTGGGGATTTCCCACTCCTGCCAAAACAAAAAAAAAAAAAAAAAAAAAAAAAAAAAACCTAACCTAACCTAACCTAACCTAACCTAACCTAACCTAACCTAACCGAAACGAAAATTTTAGCAAAACGTTGATATTTTTAGTTGTATACAAGCTTTTTTCAAGCTGTTTTCAGCGTAAATCGACAGGAGTGGTGCTCCGCCTGCTCCCTGAACATATTAAATTGACCTGACGCCCGAAAAAATTTTCTCCCTCCTACACTTAGAAAAATTTTCAAAATTTTACATCAGTTTATTCCATATTTAATTCAAATCAATAGTTTCATCTGCTTTAATAATTTTAAATAGTTTCAGGCATATTTACCCTCCATCCCTGCGCTTTTGGCCGCGTTCCGTGGTCCTGGGTTCAGATTGGGGGTTTTTTCCAAATTTTTTACCTTAAAAACTGGTTTTTTAAGGAAAACCCAAAATTTTTCTTCCCGACCACCTACTTTTTATTCGATATTCGGCTAGCCCGCGCGGAGCCCGTTCTCTGGACGTGAGCTGAAGGGAGAACGATAGTTTTGGGCCAATATATTTTTATTTTCGTTTATTATTCTAAACGCATAATCGACCCGAATGAACCACTTTGTATCGTTTTGACGTCTTTCTAAGGCGTATATCGACGTCATTAAACTTTTGACATAATATTTTTATATTGTAATTTTATTATTAGGACGTAGTCTTATACAGGACTATTTATATTTTGACCCAATCCCCTCTTTACAGGGATTTCGGGTAGCTCGTGTACCCCCCACAACTTTGCTTATCCAGGCAATGTTCGGCATGAGGACACCAGTGACGAAGGAGAAGGCCGTGGCGGAGAGAGTGGACGGGGAAGGGTCATGCCTATTACAGGCAGGCCCCTCCGAGCAGCGCAGTAGTGGAGAGTGGGAGGCGGAGAGATCCAAATCGGGCCAACCCCGGAAAACCCCAACACCTACGAAAAGGGTACCCGTCACCACTCCCCTAAATATGTCTCCCCCCAAACTCGGCTCCAGAACCGTCACAAAGCAGCCTGCAAAGGCCCTGGAGAGCTCGCCTCGAGAGTCGCCACCCGTGAAGTATCTCAACCGAACCACGGAGGCAAAGGCGTGTCTCACCAGTGCCAAACTCCAAATGGATAGTTCCCGAAACCTGAAAAAGGAGATTAAGGACGCGCTGGTGAAAGCAGTCGACCGGCTTTACCAGCTCGTTAAGGAGGGCGAACAGGAGAAAGCAAAGGCCCCTGGAGAAGCAGTTGAAATTGAGAGGGCCCCCAAGGACTTGACGCCGGCCACTGGCGCACCGACAGAGCTCATGAGGCAGCTCATGGAAAACCTCCAGCAGCACAACAAGGCGCTGGAGGAATGCCAGGTGCACACACGGGCTCTGTCGGAGCACCTTAAACAGGCCCCTCGCTTTGTCGCAGGGCAAACGCCCTCATTTGCGGAGATGGCCGCCGTCACGAAGCAGCATTACCAGGAACCTCTTCACTCGGTGATTGTGTCATCAGTCGATGACAAAGACACCGGTGAAGAGGTTGTTGCAAAGCTAAGGGCGGCAGTAGATGCCAGAAATGAGGGCACCAGGGTGGAGCGGCTGCGCAAAGTAAGGGAGCAAAAGGTGGTGGTCGGCTTCAAGACCAGGGAGGAGCTAACTCGGGTGGCCGAGAGAATCAAAAAGGCTGGAAACTTAACGGTGGAAGAGGTAAAAAACAAAGACCCTCTCATCATTGCCAAAGACGTCCTCTCGTGCCACTCTGACGAGGAAATAATCGAGGCACTAAAGCGACAAAACGGCCACTTAATAGGGGACGTGCCTGCGGATGATCTAAGAATGGGAGTAAAGTACCGCCGCAGGACGAGAAACCCCCACATGGGCCACGTCATCCTGCAGGTGTCCCCAGCAGTGTGGCAGAGGCTGACACAAGCGGGTCGTGTGCACATTGACTTGCAGCGGGTGCGTGTGCTGGACCAGTCGCCGCTTATCCAGTGCACGCGCTGTCTGCGCTACGGCCACAGTCGTAAGCTGTGCACAGAAACCGCTGACCTCTGCACACACTGTGGGGACCCCCACTTGAGGGCGGACTGCCCCTCGCGCCTGGCGGCAGAACCACCAAAGTGCCGAAACTGCGTTTCCGCAAAAATGGGAAAGATGGAGCATAACGCCTTCGACAGCGAGTGTCCAATTCGTGTCAAGTGGGACGCATTGGCGCGGCTGTCGGTGGCGTACTGCTAAGGTGGTCCCGGGCGGAATCGCAGAAATCGGTGAGGACAGACCCCATCAGTATAGCGTCGTACAGGCAAACCTCCAAAGGAGCAAACTGGCCACAGCTGAGCTCATCATAGAAGCCGGGAAAAGAAAGCTGGCGTTTGCAATGGTCCAAGAGCCCTATATAGGTGGGATTGGAGAAATGAAGAGCCATCCGGGTACGCGAGTAGTGCAGTGCGCCAGAAAGACCGAGAAGGTCAACAAGGCAGCCATTGTGCTATTCGACGACACCATAGACCTTACGCAGTGCCCAACTCTGACCACAGAAAATTTTGCAGTGGCGAAACTGAGGACAGGAGCTTGGGAAATAGGTGTGGTGTCGGTGTATCTGGATGGTGGACAGCCTATCGAGCCAGACTTGGACCATTTAAAGAAAATTGCGGAGGAAATAGGAGTTAGCGACGTTATACTGGGGGGGGATGTCAACGCCTGGAACACTTGGTGGGGAAGTCGGGAGGCAGATCAGAGGGGCGAGGCTCTGGCTGGTGCCCTCGATGAACTGGGACTCCATATCCTGAATCAGGGAACAACTCCCACCTTCGATGTCGTTAGAGGAGGCCAAAGATTCTGCAGCTGCGTCGATATAACGACCTGTACAGAGGATATGCTACGGAGTGTGACGAATTGGAGGCTCTCCGAAGACGTCACCACCTCGGACCACAGGGCGATCCTGTTTGAATTAAAGCTAGAAAAATCAAAAGGTATGGACATAATAAGAACCACTAGAAAATATAACACTAAAAAAGCTAAATGGGTACAATTTTATGGGAAATTAGACGAAATTTGGGGACAACAAAATATAAACAAAACAGAAATAGATAAAATAAATACAATAGAAGAATTAGATAAAATAACAGAACAATATTTAGAATCAATAGTTAAAGCATGTGAAGGAACCATACCTACGGTTAGAAAAAGAAATCAGACAGGATTGCCTTGGTGGACCGAGGAGTTGACACGGATGAGGAAGGAGGTCAAGAGGCGGAAGAAGCGAATTTCCCACGCCGCACCGCGACGCCGGGCATGGGTCGTCAGCTTGTACCTAGCAGCCAAGGAGGAACTCAAACAAAAGATGGAGAGCACTTTAACATCTAGTTGGAAGGAGTTCTGCGGAAGGCAGGACCGTGAAACAATGTGGGAAAGCATCTATAGGGTGATCAGCCGCACTGCCACTAGGCAAGAAGACCAACCGCTAGTTTTAGGAGACCGAGTACTCAGCAGCGAGGAGTCAGCCCGGATGCTTGCGGAAACGTTTTATCCTGAAGATAAAACACAGGACGATAATGCGGACCACACAAGAATACGTGAGCTGGCGAATGGAGTGAACGAAAACACAAATGGTGAAGCATTTGATCCTCCATTCACAGCGGAGGAACTAAAGTGGGCCGCATTTAGTTTTAACCCGAAAAAAGCTCCGGGCATTGACGGTCTAACAGCGGACATATGCAGGGCGGCTATTACCCACAACCCTCAGTTGTTTCTCGCAGTGCTCAACAGATGCCTCTGTCTTTTTCACTTCCCGACCATCTGGAAGGAGGCAGTGGTCGTGGTGCTGAGGAAACCCGGCAAGGACGATTATGCGCACCCCAAATCCTACAGGCCGATTGGGCTATTGCCTGTACTGGGGAAGATCTTGGAGAAGATGCTTGTGCAACGCATTAGATGGCATATATCGCCACAGGCTAGTTCGAGACAGTACGGATTTATGCCCCAGCGCAGCACCGAGGACTCCCTCTATGACCTGATGAAACACATTAGACACAGACTGAAAGAGAAGAAAATTATCGTCGTCATATCACTGGACATAGAGGGAGCCTTCGACAATGCCTGGTGGCCGGCAATGAAACTCCGACTGGCAGAAACCGAATGCCCGGTTAACCTACGACGTCTGGTAGATAGTTATCTACTGGACAGGAAGGTTAGGGTCAGGTATGCAGGAGCAGAGTGCATCCGGGAAACATCAAAAGGTTGTGTACAAGGCTCCATAGGGGGGCCTACCTTTTGGAACATGATCCTGGATCCTCTGCTCCAAGAGCTAGAGAAACGTGGCGATTACTGCCAAGCGTTTGCGGATGATGTGGTCCTGATATTTTCGGGTGAAACAGCGCTTGATGTCCAGAGACAGGCGAATGCGAGTCTCGCTCATGTTCAGAAGTGGGGAACCCAGAATAAGCTCAAGTTTGCGGCCCATAAAACTAAAGCAATGGTCGTCACCAACAAGCTGAAATACGATTCGCCACTTCTGCGCATGGGCGATGAGGACATTAACCTGTCTCGGGAGATCAAGATTCTGGGGCTCACGATTGACGATAAGCTGACGTTCAACGCCCACGCCTCGAATGTAACGAGGAAGGCGTTGAACATTTATAAACAGCTGTCGAAAGCGGCAAAAATCAGTTGGGGCCTTAAGCCCGAAATTATCAGGACTATATACACTGCTGTAGTGGAACCGGTGATCATGTATGCGGCAAGTGCCTGGGCACCGGCGGTAAATAAGGTTGGGATCAGGAAGCAGCTCAACACTGTTCAGCGGGGCTTTGTGCAGAAGGTGATCAAGGCGTATCGGACAACCTCGTTGAACTCGGCCCTGGTACTCTCCGGACTGCTTCCGCTGGATTTACGGATTCGGGAAGCAGCCGCTTTTTATGAAGAAAAACGAGGTTACACCCGGAGAGTGACAGGGGACCGAGGGATCGAGGCACCTGTCCCACACACTCAAATACCTCATCCAGCCAGCCAAGTTGGTATTGAGTTCAAGTGCGTGGTAGACGATGCAGAAATGGACCAGCAAGGACTCACATACCCGAAAATCTTCACCGACGGAAGCAAAATTGAAGGCAAAGTCGGTGCAGCATTGTGCCTATGGGAAAATGGGGTAGAGGTCAAAACCCAAAAGTTTAAGCTGGATCATTTCTGCACCGTCTATCAGGCCGAACTATTGGCTCTGCACAGGGCCTCGGAGTTAGCTCTGAAACACCCTTCAGCCGTTGTCGAAGTCTACTGCGACTCCAGATCGGCCTTGGAAACGGTCACCCGAGGCGTTTCCCTCCATCCCTTGGCATTTGAAATACAAAAGAACATCCAGGCACTGAGAAATCGTGGAAAAACCCTTCAGCTGTTCTGGATCAAGGCACATGCGGGGATGGAGGGAAACGAGAGGGCAGACGTTTTGGCGAAGGAGGCAGCACTTAACAGCAAGACTAGGCCTCACTATGACCTGTGCCCGGCCTCATTCGTCAAGCGACAAATCCGAATGGAGTCGCTTGACGAATGGAGCACGAGATACGGATCGGGCGAGACTGCTTCCACGACCAAGATCTTTCTCCCGGATGCGATTGCGGCCTACCATGTGATTAGGAAGATACAGCTAGACCCACTGGTAGTTCAAGTCTTAACGGGCCATGGCGGGTTCTCCGAGTATTTGCATCGTTTCAAGTGCAAGGAGAGCCCGGCATGTCCCTGTGACCCGTCTAAAAATGAGAGCATCCAACACCTCATTACGGAGTGCCCCATATTCGCTATTGACAAGTACAATCTGGAAGCTGAAATAAACATAGAAATTAAATTAGAAAATATACCAAAAATTATGAGCAATAAAATAACAAGAAATAAATTTTTAAATTACTGCAAGGAAATAGCTAATAAAGTCGTTAAAAAGAATAGAACTTAAAGAAGATGCACTTTTATATATTATAAGAATATATAACAAGTAATCGTTATAAAACAGAATTTGAAAGAAAAAGTGTTAACAAAAGAGTAATTGAAGAAAATAGAAAAGTTAATAAATAGATATAAAAATATAGTGAAGCTTAAATAGAGTCATAAAAATAAAGTAAGTTTTTAAATAGAGTCATACAAATAAATAAAGTTTTCCAAAAAATCAGTCATACAAACAAAATTAATAAAATCGTACTAAATTAGCATAATGAAAAGAATTAAGAAAATGTTGATACAAAAAGGTCTTCGGTCACCCATGCCGGAGGACACGAGCAGAGCAGGAGTGGTTTTTAGTCGGTTCGAGTCCGACACTACCTCGACTGCCTCACAATTTTGTGAGACAGTCGAGGTGTCCGTGGGGATTTTCCACTCCTGCCAAAACAAAAAAAAAAAAAAAAAAAACCTAACCTAACCTAACCTAACCTAACCTAACCTAACCTAACCGGGTCTCTCGAGCTGTAAGCAGCAAAAACCCACGCGCTCCGCACTTAAAAATATAAATTAATTGGTTTTTCTTGTCCGATTTTGAAGAGTGAGGTGTTGTTGGATGCGGAAACCCAACCCGCAAAAAGTGCCGCGATCAAATTGTGCCGCTGAATTGTGCCCAGAAAGTTACAAGTGAAAAACCTCGATTTCAGAGGTTAAGTGGAAGTCACAAACACTTCAAACGCAAACGCTGCTGAAACGAGATCGGCGACCTCCAGTTTTTTCACCGGAATCCTGTGGGCATCGTGGTTCCCGACCATCTGGGATACACAGAGCTGTCCTGACATCGCGCCTTTGCGAGATATTCAGGTTTTTCAAAAAACCACGTGGCCTGAAAAAGTGGAAGGAGAGGAGCTAGCGATCCAAAATTTGGCGACATCCTGAAACAACACAAAATAAGGCGAGTGCAACTTAAATTAGAATTTTAAGTCATATACACACTTATATATGACATTTATAAGTTATCAAGTTTGACCCCCCATAACTCTGGACTGAAGATAAAATTCAAGATTCTACAACTGCAGCCTGTTGCGCGCTAATTAGATAACCTTAAGTTTTTAGTTTTATAATTTTCGTAATAGCCAATTTAGAGTAATAATTAAATAACCGTAAATAACTTAATTTTCAAATTTCATCCCTTATATAATGCTCAAAAATGTATGTTAAGATTTTATCATAAAGATGCTTCATTGTTGTTAATTATCATATTTTTTTCAAAATTTTAAGTCTAACCATTTTAAAGATATTGATTTTTATATGTTTTTTGTTGATAAATCCCTATAAATAGGAAATAATCAAATTTTTACACCAGAATTGTCTTCATATAGCCCATCAGGTCTTATTTAAGCCGAAAGTCGGCCTAGATTACTTCAGAGTTGCCAAATTTGGGAAAAGTCGGCCATTTTAGTATTAACGGATACTCACTTAAATTTAGCATATCTCCGAAACCGCTTGACGTACGACTCTGCGGTTTTAAGTATAGTGAGAAGCACAGCCTGTAGATAGCCGGGACATAGTTTTCAGTCGTTTTCAGGAGAATATCTTTTTTAGGCCTGAAACCCACATCAAACGACAGAACAGGTGGAGCTGATCTGCACACTGAAAATCCGGTCTCAGTGGGACCTTCGGTTGCGGAGATATCGGCAGTCTAAACTGTCGTTTGACAGATCGGCGGCCATCTTGGCAAAACTAACTCGGCTCGCACTCCTGAACCGACGGAGATAATTCAATTCTGTTTTCAGAATACTACTAAGGGGCTCAAAATCTACCTAATCCCTCGGTTTCAGGAGAATAGGGGCTGAAAATTTTCAGGTTCCTGAAACAGGTCCCGGCTGCTAGAACAGGTCAAACTGAGACGAACGAGCCCAAACTCGGGTCTTCCGCGACCCACACGACCGGAGATATCGCAGGTCAAAGATTGACTTTGACGTCTACGGCGGCCATTTTGAAAAGTTTAAAACACCCATATCTCCGGAACGGCGGGTCGTAGAGGGCCGGGGTTTCTTTGGCTGACTCTTGCTGGACATCCGCTACTGGGGAGGAGCTGTTTCAGGGGTTTTCAGGAGCAAAACTTTTTCAGTGCTGAAAATTAGCGCATCGGGTAGATCTCATTGAGCACTTCCTTTTAAGCCCAAACTCGGGACATTTCGGCCGGGGCGTCCTAGAGATACAGCAAGTATCCAGTTTTTTGGCGGTGATATTGTCTAGTATCCGGAAATTTCGGACAGCTGTATCTCTGGAACCCCTGGTGCTACGGGACCGTGCTTGGTGTCTTTTTTGAGGGCTCGGGGGGATCTATCTGTTGGGCCCACTAAATCGACTCTACATAGAGCACAGAAGTCTTTCGACTTCAAATCGTGAACCGAGGCCCTGGAGTAGTTTTTCTTGGGGGGCGAGACTGTTAGGACAGAGTTCTAAATATTTTTAAGAACTCTACTAGTATTTGAGACTGTCTCTACATAGAGACGAATATCAATATTGTACCTTTCACTTTGTTGTTGTTTTGTCGTTCTCAGACTACTTCTATGACCCGCTTTTTTGAGCGAAGGCTGGACCTGCCGAGGATTTTGAAATCCTGAGCATATTATAATAATATTTTGTGTTTGGTACTTACATATTTTTACTTTGTTTTTTGTAAATTTTACTTATACATATTTTTATTGTATTATCACGAAGGTTTTATTGAGCCCGACTGCAACTTTTCTTCTTACGACTGTTTTAATTTAACTTTACTTTACTTTTTCAGACAGACAACTTTCCCCGTTTCCCTTGCTGTGCCCTATACACACAAGCCACACTACACGCTAGAAACTCATTACTCGTACTCAACAAAAATGGTTCTCGGAATTCGCACCCCAGTTGTGAAAGTACCAGCAGCCAGCGCCAGCCGACAACAAGATTCAACGTCACCTTCCCATCCGGGAAATGAGGGACCCTCTGGAACGCGCGAAGCGCCAAAGGGGATATCCCTGACGTTTGGAAAGAAGGATGCTGCTCGGGGAACAGTGGCGGAATCAGCCGAAACGCCGCTGTCGTCGTCGGCAGGGACCTCTGGTGCCGCCGCTTCCACCACCACTCCCAGCCCCGCGGGCCAGCCTGGACAAGCGCTGGACGCCGCCAGGACTTTCATCCGGAGACCGGAGCGAAAAAGAAGGTCCATCGACAACATGGAGGCTTTTAAAAAGCAGCCGGACACCTACACTGCAATGTCAAACGACAGACTTCTCCAGGAGGTCATGAAGACCTTTGAGGACATTCCAAGCAGAGTCAAAGACTACCCTCAGATGAGGAAAGATATCAAGATCTTCCTGGAGACCCAGTCCGATAAATGCCTGCGGACCCTCTTCGAACTCAGTAAACGGGTGAAGGTCCTGGAAACTGCGCCTAAAACGGTCCCGCCCACAAAGGCCAACACCACGCCAACTTCCCCCGGGCCATCGGAGGGAATCCTAGAAAGGCTGGAGAAAGTGGAGACAAACATCTACACACGGCTGAAGGATCTGGAAGAGAAAGTGGGAAAAGGCTTCGCGGACATGGCCGTGTACAATGACGAGGGCGGTGCTGACATCATCGACAAGGTCGTCGACAGCGTCGACTTGGTCAGCGCCAAGATCGACGTAGTCCAAGAGAACATCAGCCGCGCGATAGACGGGGTGAACGTCGTAGGTCGTGCGGCGGTTGTTCTCGAGGAAAAAATCGGTGACGTTGTCGGTGAGGTCGCCACCAGCACCAGACAAATACAGGCGGCCATAAGGGAAGCGGCATGTGAGCCAAGAACGGACTCACAGACGTACGCCACCGTCACGGCAGCCAAACCCGGGCATCGACCGGCACTTTATTCGGTGGCGGTCACCTCTGAAGGCATGGAGCATGCTGACGGGGTGCTCGCTATGGTGAAGGAGGCGGTCGATGCCAGGGGAACTGGCTTAAAGATTAATAAAGTCCGGAAGGCGAAAAACCAGACGGTCATACTGGGATGCGACACAGAGGCAGAGCTCAAAAGAGTAAAAGACAGGATTGAGAGCCGAGGTAAAGGGTTAATAGTAGCGCCCATGAAGAACAAGAACCCGCTCGTCGTCCTAAAAGATGTCTTTTTGGACAGCGAAGACGACGAAATGGTGAAGGCGCTCTACTCCCAGAACGATAACATCTTTGGGGACCTAAACCAAGAAGACAAAGAAATGGCCGTAAAGTACAAGAAGAGGACTAGAAACCCGAAGACGGCGCACGTGGTCATCCAGGTCAGTCCGAAAATATGGCAGAGGATGACGGAGGCTGGGGCTCTTTACCTGGACTTGCAAAGGGTAAGGGTGGAAGATCAGTCGCCGCTCATCCAATGTACGAAGTGCCTAGCATTTGGACACGGCCGGAAATTTTGTACTGAAAGTGTGGACAGATGCAGTCACTGCGGAGGACCGCATCTACGCGAAAAATGCGTGGAATTTGTCGCGGGTACGGAACCGCAGTGCTGCAACTGCTCACACTCGAAGCTTCAGAAGATGGACCACAACGCCTTCAGCGTGGAGTGCCCGGTCCGCAAGAAATGGGACTACCTGGCTCGGACGACAACGGCATACGCCTAGACTGTTCCCTAAGGTACACGTAACACAAGCAACACACACAGGAACACACAGAACACACACAGGAACACACAGAACACACACAGGAACACACCAAGACAGCAACACAAACCGGGAGTACGTTGAAATAGACAACAACTACGAAAAGAACTTATATATGGAAACCGAAATACAAAAACAAACACAGATATATAAAATATATAGTGAATATATACAAGTATATCAGAACACACACACAACACAAAACACACACACAAAACAAACACAGATATATAAAATATATAGTCGATATATACAAGTATATCAAAACACACACACAACACAAAACACACACTCCAAACAACCCTTGAAACCTTTGAGTATAGTAAAATACCCCAGATTAAGAAACGACAATAAATATGTATAACCTAAGTATATATTATATTATTGCCAAAATAGTAAGTAAGTAAATAAACGCAACAAAATGAAAGGAAGTCACACAAACCCTTAGAAACGTCCAAACCCATTATGTCCAAGTCCAAACCGTATGTCCATAAACCTAAAACGGGTACAGAAAAATGTGCTAATAAATATTGAGTTCATTGTATTAGAAATAAGTAGATAAGTTAAAATACTATGTTAGTAAAGTAATGTATTAGAATAAACCTGTAATTGTATAGACATAAAAATAAGGAAATAACTGTAAACTAGCAATGTAAGAAAATAAGCTTGTATATTAATAAGGAAATAATAGTGTTTTTATAAAAATAGGTTTGCACATATTGTTTTAACAATAGAGAAAGAAAACAAATTGTCCATATAATAGATGTGCAAAAACAGTACTTACACAGATGTTTTAGAATAAATAAAAATTTAGTATATAGAAACATAGTTAAGAAAAGTATATTATTAAAGAACATAGAATATAAGAGAACCAATGTAAGAAGCCACTAATGTTAATTAAAAACTTATTGTGTTTAATATCCCTAAATAAAGAAAACTACATATTAAAGAAGTAGATAGAATAGCGGGAGTCCCACCCGGCTAAGAATGAAAGAGTGCGTAACAGAAAGATAAAGTATGAAGCTTGAAAGTGCGAGAGGAATACATGATAGAACTGGAATGAATGAGTACCTAGAATAATAAGATCCCGTCAAACCGAAACGGGGAAAAGCAAAAAAAAAAAAAAAAAAAAAAAAAAAAAAAAAAAAAAAAAAAAAGAAAAAAAAAAAAAAAAAAAACCTAACCTAACCTAACCTTTTTTTTTTTTTTTTTTTTTTTTTTTTTTTTTGACGCTGGGAAAAAATGCATTACGCATACCCTCCCATCGGGGGATGGGGGGCTATGTGGGACTCCCCGGTCTGACCCGGTATACCCACTAAAACGACCCAGCGGCACTCCCGCTTCGTCTGAGTGGCGAAGGACCGGGAAACTGGCACAGCCTCAACTACCAGTCCTCCGCCGACGATTGCCCTTCAGGGCGGACCCCTCACGCCTTCCCCGTGGGGAGGTGGACGGGCCCGGGAATGATCGACGAAAGTGGTGATGGGTGCAATGCGGGCGCAGGCACCCCCGCGCCTGTCGCCCGCCCATCGCCACCAAGAGGAGGGAGAGGACAGTGCCTTCTCCAACCCCTTCTTCATCTGCGGAGTGACCCCAACCAGGGCCATGTCTCCCACGCGGCGGCCACGTATCCCGGTCCCCTCTCTAAGAGCGAGAGGAGAGGGGAGTCCGTGGAAGGCCGCGACGCCAACGGCACCAAGCCGTCCCGGTCGCCCAGCCAACGGCCTGGGACCGGGTAAGACGATGCGATGTTCGACTTTATCCATCAGTCGGACATCGCACCTCCTTCCGCAGCCGCCGCAGGAACGACGGTGCTAGCTGCTGCAGTAGCAGACCACGTCGGCGCTTTGCCCCGCTTAGGGGGAGGATTGCAGTTCCTCCCCTTCATGACGTGGTCTGCCGGGCAGCCACTCGCGGCACACACCGCGCAGTGCGGCTTGGCGACCTCGCAGGAGGCGGCTTTGTGGCCCTCCTTACCGCAGCGGTAGCATGTGTCCGTCCTGTCTACCGTGGACGGACACAGGGGCCGGGTGTGTCCGATGCCGAGGCACCGGAAACACCGCAGAGGCTGGTTCTCGAGTGCCCGGACTGCACCCGAGCTGAATCCAACCATGAGCCGTCCCTTGGCAAGGACGGCTTTGGCAGCGGCGATTGGGCACTCAAGGCGAATGGTGCCCATGCCGCCGCGGCCGGGCCTTATGTCCCGGCCTTGGACCGCCGCGACGCCACAGCCCCCTATCGCTGCGACCGCCGCCACCACCTCCTCCTTGGTGACGGAGTCATCCAGGTCCGTCACCTCTATGGCTGCCGACTTGACCGGTCGGGCCACCTTGGCCGAATCCGCGATGACCTCCTGGAGCTTCGCTGCAAAGAGGTCCGCATGCGCACTCCCCTCTGCCCCCGGGAACTCGAATATTCGAGCTCCGGCTTGGGTCCGCCGGCAAGTCACAGTGCCAATCCCCAGTTTGGTTGGATCGGCATTGGGACGCGCCCGCACCAAAACGGATTCATACGTCTCCCCTCTGTCCGCAGCCTCCGCGGTGAGTGTCACCACGACGGCCGCGGTTTTTGGGGCGACTAGTTGCCCCTTTCCCCTGCCTTTTCCTTTCCCCTTTCCCTTGCCGGCCGTCTGCGATTGGCTGGGAGGGTTGTTGGCGGCGGTCGTCGACTTTTTCCCCTTGCCCTTCCCCTTACGGACCACTTCTGTCCACTCGTTGGACGGGGTGGTTGAGGGGAGAAGGGCGTCTTCCGCCTGGGAGGAGGACGGCCCCGGCTCGCACTGCTTGTTACCCGCCGCAAGCGGCGGCCGGAGGCGTTTCTCCGGCAAGAGCCGGTCCTCGATACCTGCGAAGCAGGCTCTTGTGAAGGCCCTCTCCTCCATTACAACCTTGCGGATGATATCCTCAAGGTTGGAGGCGGGGCCCTCTGCCGCAGGGCTTGTGTGGGCCTGTTGTGGCCGGGCCGTGGCTTCAGCCAGCTTCAGATGAAGCTGGCTGACCTCCGACTGCAGGCGATCAACCTTCGCCTGCAGTTGCCGCGTCTCGTCGGTGGCCTTCCGCTTGACGAGCTCCGCGACGACACCGCGCATGCTCGCGGCCCTACTCTTGAGGGCCTTCTGGAAGGTCCCCTTCAGGTTGGAGGACTTAGAGGCAACCTCTACAATCTCCTCCTCATCCTCCTCCGCCATTCTCTCCAGCTCGGCCAGAGAGTGGTCCGCATATACAACACGGGACGCACCGTATCCGGACTTTTCCCGGGCGGCGTGCGCCCGTTTCTCTTTGGCGGCAACCCGCTCCTCCAGCTCTTGCTGGAGCTGCGCCCGTCGAGCCAGGTCCAACTGGCGTTGGGCGTCCGCGAGCCCAACGACATGGGTATCCGCGGCCACCGTCGGCTTTTTAGCCTTTGGCAACTTCGTCGACCCTGAGGCTGAGGAGCCCTCGGACCCACCACTCTTACGGACTCGCTTCCGTGACCGAGAGTCGTCCGCGTCCGACAAACTAATGAGGGAGTCGTTGTCAGACAACTCGTCCATCCCTTCAAAGAAACTAGCCGCAGACGGCGCGCGGCTAGTCTCTGACGCCGAAGCGTCGGAGTGGCCCTGAGAAGGGCCTTTTGGCTGGCCCTGAGAAGGGCCTTTGGGTTGGCCCTGAGAAGGGCCTTTGGGTTGGCCCTGAGAAGGGCCTTTGGGTTGGCCCTGAGAAGGGCCTTTTGGCTGGCCCTGAGAAGGGCCTTTTGGCTGGCCCTGAGAAGGGCCTTTGGGTTGGCCCTGAGAAGGGCCTTTTTGTTTTAAAAACCGCCCGCAGGCATCCCGCGAAGAGTTCGACATGGTTCGTAGTAACAAGGCAAGATAAAAAGATAGCTACGAAAGCACAGTGCACTTTGGCCAACCCAGTCTGCCACTCCGTTACGGTGGTCAGAACTGGGTCGTTTCCAGGGGACGCGACGTGGACGCAAGCACTGTGGGGGGTCCCCCAACCTAACCTAACCTAACCTAACCTAACCTAACCTTTTTTTTTTTTTTTTTTTTTTTTTTTTTTTTTTTTTTTTTGCGCTGGGAAAAAATGCATTACGCATACCCTCCCATCGGGGGATGGGGGGCTATGTGGGACTCCCCGGTCTGACCACACCTCGAGGGTGTGCTGTGCCGTGTCCTCCGCCGCGCCACAGTCGTGGCACGCCGGGGTCTCCTCCCTCCCTAACCGGTGCAGGTACGATCCGAAACAGCCATGGCCGGACAACACCTGCACCAGACGGAACGAGAGGAAACCGTGGGACCGCTCGAGCCAGCCCTGCAGGACCGGACCGAGCGCGTCTAACGTCCGGCGGCCAAAAGCGGCTGCGGCGAGGTCCTCCGTCCAGTGGAGGACGATGGCTTCCTTCGCCTCCCGCCGCACGGCCTCCCGCTCCTCGGTGACGGGGCGCTCCCCGAGCGCCTTCCGTTGCGCAGTCCACTCGTACACTCTGGCGAGCACCCAGGCCTCCAACTCCCAAGGAGGAGTGCCGGCCAGAGCGCACGCCGCCGAGAAGCCCACCGAGCGGTAGGCCCTTGCCACCCGCTGTGCAATGGCCCTTTGGGGCTTGCGGATGGCGGTCGCATTCTCCCTCCTGTGAAGGGAGTCTGCCCAGATGGGGGCCCCGTATAGGGCCATGCTCCGCAGGATGCCGGCATATAGGCGCCGGCATTTCGCCTTGGGCCCCCCCAGGTTCGGGAGGAGCCATGAGAGAGCGTCCGCAGCTTTTAACAGGCGCGTCGACAGCCCACTGAAATGCGGGCCGAAGCGCCACCTGTCGTCCAGCACCAGGCCCAGATACTTCATCTGGGGCTGGACCACTATTCTGACGCCATCTACGACAATGTGAGCGTCGGGAGGGCAGCGCTGCCGAGGCCCGCGAAAGAACACGGCCTCGGTCTTGTGCAGCGCCACCTTCAATCCCAGGTGGCGGATCCTCTCTGCCACCAAGGACCCGCCAGCCGAGGCCAGACAGGCCGCATCTCCAAAGTTCCTCCCCCGGGCAGTGAGGAGAGTGTCATCCGCGTAGCAGATGACACTCGTGCCCTGGAGGAGGGCTCCCCGTAGGAGCCAGTCGAACCCGATGTTCCACAGGGGGGGCCCCAGCACTGACCCCTGCGGAACACCGGACTCTGCGCCGTACCGCCTCACTGTGGCCGTCTTGTCCACGAGGAGGACCTCTCGGCCCTCCAAGTAGCTGGCCAGGAGGTTCCGCAGGTATTGGGGCACTCCGTGATACCGGAGCGCCTCCAATATCGTCGAGTGGGGGACGGAGTTGAAGGCGTTTGCAATGTCGAATGACACCGCCAGCACTCCGTCCCCCGCCTCCACCGCCTCCTTCACTTGGCCCTTGAGTAGGGCCAGCGCGTCGATTGTCGAACGCCCACGACGGAAACCAAATTGGGCATCCGACAGGTCCGGCCCTACCCCCCGCAAAAGGCTATCAAGCCGGGAGGCGACAATCCCCTCGAACAATTTACCGACCTCATCGAGCAGGACGATGGGCCGGTATGCCGATGGGGAGTCCACCGGGCGTCCCTCCTTTCGGAGGAGGCATAGCTGCCCCTCCTTCCACAGTTTCGGGAACCTCCCAGCCGTAAAGCACGCGCTGAAGAGGTCCCGAAACCTGTCCTCCATTTGGGAGGCGGCGATCGCCACCACCCGTGCGGGGACGCCGTCTGGTCCAGGGGCCGTCTTCTTCGCGCGGAGGCTAAGAACCCCCGCGTAGAACTCCGCCGCCGTCACCGGGGGGACCTCCTCATCCGGCGAAGCCGCCCCTTGCGGGGGATCCATCGTTGGTGGGGTAAAGTCGGCCCTGCGCGGAAACAGGGACCGGACCACCCCGTCCAGCAACGCTGGCTCGAGGGTCTCCGTCAGTGGGGGACCATAAGGGCGTAGCTGGTTCCGCGCCGCCCTGTATGGTCTCCCATAAGGATCCCTGTCGAGACCCTCCAGCATCTCGGCCCTTAACCTAACCTAACCTAACCTAACCTAACCTAACCTTTTTTTTTTTTTTTTTTTTTTTTTTTTTTTTTTTTTTTCGCTGGGAAAAAATGCATTACGCATACCCTCCCATCGGGGGATGGGGGGCTATGTGGGAGTCCCCGGTCTGACCCGGTATACCCACTAAAACGACCCAGCGGCACTCCCGCTTCGTCTGAGTGGCGAAGGACCGGGAAACTGGCACAGCCTCAACTACCAGTCCTCCGCCGACGATTGCCCTTCAGGGCGGACCCCTCACGCCTTCCCCGTGGGGAGGTGGACGGGCCCGGGAATGATCGACGAAAGTGGTGATGGGTGCAATGCGGGCGCAGGCACCCCCGCGCCTGTCGCCCGCCCATCGCCACCAAGAGGAGGGAGAGGACGGTGCCTTCTCCAACCCCTTCTTCATCTGCGCAGTGACCCCAACCAGGGCCATGTCTCCCACGCGGCGGCCACGTATCCCGGTCCCCTCTCTAAGAGCGAGAGGAGAGGGGAGTCTGTGGAAGACCGCGACACCAACGGCACCAAGCCGTCCCGGTCGCCCAGCCAACGGCCTGGGACCGGGTAAGACGATGCGATGTTCGACTCTATCCATCAGTCGGACATCGCACCTCCCTCCGCAGCCGCCGCAGGAACGACGGTGCTAGTTGCTGCAGCAGCAGACCACGTCGGCGCTTTGCCCCGCTTAGGGGGAGGATTGCAGTTCCTCCCCTTCATGACGTGGTCTGCCGGGCAGCCACTCGCGGCACACACCGCGCAGTGCGGCTTGGCGACCTCGCAGGAGGCGGCTTTGTGGCCCTCCTTACCGCAGCGGTAGCATGTGTCCGTCCTGTCTACCGTGGACGGACACAGGGGCCGGGTGTGTCCGATGCCGAGGCACCGGAAACACCGCAGAGGCTGGTTCTCGAGTGCCCGGACTGCACCCGAGCTGAATCCAACCGTGAGCCGTCCCTTGGCAAGGACGGCTTTGGCAGCGGCGATTGGGCACTCGAGGCGAATGGTGCCCATGCCGCCGCGGCCGGGCCTTATGTCCCGGCCTTGGACCGCCGCGACGCCACAGCCCCCTATCGCTGCGACCGCCGCCACCACCTCCTCCTTGGTGACGGAGTCATCCAGGTCCGTCACCTCTATGGCTGCCGACTTGACTGGTCGGGCCACCTTGGCCGAATCCGCGATGACCTCCTGGAGCTTCGCTGCAAAGAGGTCCGCATGCGCACTCCCCTCTGCCCCCGGGAACTCGAATATTCGAGCTCCGGCTTGGGTCCGCCGGCAAGTCACAGTGCCGATCCCCAGTTTGGTTGGATCGGCATTGGGACGCGCCCGCACCAAAACGGATTCATACGTCTCCCCTCTGTCCGCAGCCTCCGCGGTGAGTGTCACCACGACGGCCGCGGTTTTTGGGGCGACTAGTTGCCCCTTTCCCCTCCCTTTTCCTTTCCCCTTTCCCTTGCCGGCCGTCTGCGATTGGCTGGGAGGGTTGTTGGCGGCGGTCGTCGACTTTTTCCCCTTGCCCCACTACGGACCACTTCTGTCCACTCGTTGGACGGGGTGGTTGAGGGGAGAAGGGCTTCTTCCGTCTGGGAGGAGGAGGACGGCCCCGGCTCGCACTGCCTGTTATCCGCAGCAAGCGGCGGCCGGAGGCGTTTCTCTGGCAAGAGCCGGTCCTCGATGCCTGCTAAGCAGGCTCTTGTGAAGGCCCTCTCCTCCATTACAACCTTGCGGATGATATCCTCAAGGTTGGAGGCGGAGCCCTCTGCCGCAGGGCTTGTGTGGGCCTGTGCTGGCCGGGCCGTTGCTTCAGCCAGCTTCAGATGAAGCTGGCTGACCTCCGACTGCAAGCGATCAATCTTCGCCTGCAGTTGCCGCGTCTCGTCGGTGGCCGTACGCTTTACCAGCTCTGCGACGACTCCGCGCATGCTCGCGGCCCTGCTCTTGAGGGCCTTCTGGAAGGTCCCCTGCAGTCGGCTTTTTTGCCTTCGGCATCTTCGTCGACCCTGAGGCTGAGGAGCCCTCGGACCCACCGCTCTTGCGGACTCGCTTCCGCGACCGAGACTCATCCGCGTCCGACAAACTAATGAGCGAGTCGTTGTCAGACAACTCGTCCATCCCTTCAAAGAAACTAGTCGCAGACGGCGCGCGGCTAGTCTCTGACGCCGAAGCGTCGGAGTGGCCCTGAGAAGGGCCTTTTGGCTGGCCCTGAGAAGGGCCTTTGGGTTGGCCCTGAGAAGGGCCTTTGGGTTGGCCCTGAGAAGGGCCTTTTGGCTGGCCCTGAGAAGGGCCTTTGGGTGGGCCCTGAGAAGGGCCTTTGGGTTGGCCCTGAGAAGGGCCTTTGGGTTGGCCCTGAGAAGGGCCTTTTTGTTTTAAAAACCGCCCGGAGGCGTCCCGCGTAGAGCTCGACATTTCCGCAGGTTCGTAGTAAGCAAGGCAAAAGATAAAATGATAGCTACGAAAGCACAGTGCACTTTGGCCAACCCAGTCTGCCACTCCGTTACGGTGGTCAGAACTGGGTCGTTTCCAGGGGACGCGACGTGGACGCAAGCACTGTGGGGGGTCCCCCAACCTAACCTTTTTTTTTTTTTTTTTTTTTTTTTTGCGCTGGGAAAAAATGCATTACGCATACCCTCCCATCGGGGGATGGGGGGCTATGTGGGACTCCCCGGTCTGACCCGGTATACCCACTAAAAAGACCCAGCGGCACTCCCGCTTCGTCTGAGTGGCGGGGGACTGGGAAACTGGCACAGCCTTAACGACCAGTCCTCCGCCGACGATTGCCCTTCAGGGCGGACCCCTCACGCCCTCACCCCACGCCTGTAGGGGGGGGGAGGACGGGTCCGGGAGTGACTGACGAAGGTGGTGATGGGTGCAATGCGGGCGCAGGCACCCCCGTGCCTGCCACCCGCCCATCGCCACCATGAGGAGGGAGAGGACGGCGCCTTCTCCGACCCCTTCTTCGTCTGCGGAGTGGCGCAGCGAGAGGGTCGTCCTCCCGCGCGCGCTCCGCCTCCTCCTTTTGCGAGATTACATCCTCGCAAAAGGAGGCAACCGCTGCCCAGGCCTCCTCGCTCCCCAGCATGGCGTTGACTACGCCGGGAAGTGAGAGGTCCTGTCCAACTACCGCGGTCAGACCGCGGCGCAGCTCGGACCAAGCCGGGCACACCTCGAGGGTGTGCTGTGCGGTGTCCTCCGCCGCGCTACAGTCGTGGCACGCCGGGGTCTCCTCCCTCCCTAACCGGTGCAGGTACGATCCGAAACAGCCATGGCCGGACAACACCTGCACCAGACGGAACGAGAGGAAACCGTGGGACCGCTCGAGCCAGCCCTGCAGGACCGGACCGAGCGCGTCTAACGTCCGGCGGCCAAAAGCGGCTGCAGCGAGGTCCTCCGTCCAGTGGAGGACGATGGCTTCCTTCGCCTCCCGCCGCACGGCCTCCCGCTCCTCGGTGACGGGGCGCTCCCCGAGCGCCTTCCGTTGCGCAGTCCACTCGTACACTCTGGCGAGCACCCAGGCCTCCAACTCCCAAGGAGGAGTGCCGGCCAGAGCGCACGCCGCCGAGAAGCCCACCGAGCGGTAGGCCCTTGCCACCCGCTGTGCAATGGCCCTTTGGGGCTTGCGGATGGCGGTCGCATTCTCCCTCCTGTGAAGGGAGTCTGCCCAGATGGGGGCCCCGTATAGGGCCATGCTCCGCAGGATGCCGGCATATAGGCGCCGGCATTTCGCCTTGGGCCCCCCCAGGTTCGGGAGGAGCCATGAGAGAGCGTCCGCGGCTTTTAACAGGCGCGTCGACAGCCCACTGAAATGCGGGCCGAAGCGCCACCTGTCGTCCAGCACCAGGCCCAGATACTTCATCTGGGGCTGGACCACTATTCTGACGCCATCTACGACAATGTGAGCGTCGGGAGGGCAGCGCTGCCGAGGCCCGCGAAAGAACACGGCCTCGGTCTTGTGCAGCGCCACCTTCAATCCCAGGTGGCGGATCCTCTCTGCCACCAAGGACCCGCCAGCCGAGGCCAGACAGGCCGCATCTCCAAAGTTCCTCCCCCGGGCAGTGAGGAGAGTGTCATCCGCGTAGCAGATGACACTCGTGCCCTGGAGGAGGGCTCCCCGTAGGAGCCAGTCGAACCCGATGTTCCACAGGGGGGGCCCCAGCACTGACCCCTGCGGAACACCGGACTCTGCGCCGTACCGCCTCACTGTGGCCGTCTTGTCCACGAGGAGGACCTCTCGGCCCTCCAAGTAGCTGGCCAGGAGGTTACGCAGGTATTGGGGCACTCCGTGATACCGGAGCGCCTCCAATATCGTCGAGTGGGGGACGGAGTTGAAGGCGTTTGCAATGTCGAATGACACCGCCAGCACTCCGTCCCCCGCCTCCACCGCCTCCTTCACTTGGCCCTTGAGTAGGGCCAGCGCGTCGATTGTCGAACGCCCACGACGGAAACCAAATTGGGCATCCGACAGGTCCGGCCCTACCCCCCGCAAAAGGCTATCAAGCCGGGAGGCGACAATCCCCTCGAACAATTTACCGACCTCATCGAGCAGGACGATGGGCCGGTATGCCGATGGGGAGTCCACCGGGCGTCCCTCCTTTCGGAGGAGGCATAGCTGCCCCTCCTTCCACAGTTTCGGGAACCTCCCAGCCGTAAAGCACGCGCTGAAGAGGTCCCGAAACCTGTCCTCCATTTGAGAGGCGGCGATCGCCACCACCCGTGCGGGGACGCCGTCTGGTCCAGGGGCCGTCTTCTTCGCGCGGAGGCTAAGAACCCCCGCGTAGAACTCCGCCGCCGTCACCGGGGGGACCTCCTCATCCGGCGAAGCCGCCCCTTGCGGGGGATCCATCGTTGGTGGGGTGAAGTCGGCCCTGCGCGGAAACAGGGACCGGACCACCCCGTCCAGCAACGCTGGCTCGAGGGTCTCCGTCAGTGGGGGACCATAAGGGCGTAGCTGGTTCCGCGCCGCCCTGTATGGTCTTCCATAAGGATCCCTGTCAAGACCCTCCAGCATCTCGGCCCTCGCCGAGTCTTTTGCAGCGCCCATTGCAGCTTTGAGGACCGTCGTCGCCTCTCGGTAAGAGGCGTATAGGAGGTCCTCTTCTGCCCGGACTCGGTTTTGGGCGCTGCGCCGTCGGCTCCGCGTGTAGGCCCTTCTGGCTGCCACGCAGGCGGCCCTGAGCCCCGCCAGCTCCTGCGTCCACCAATAGACGGCACGACGGGGAGGCGGACGGCGAGACCGAGGCATGCTGGAGTTGCACACCTCTGTCAGGGATCCCCTGAGCCGGACCGCTGCGGCGTCCACGTCCAGGACCTCGACGGGGGGCGACAGCCAGTCCTGAAGAAAGGCCGCCTCCTTAGCTGCCTCCCGGTCCAGGCGGGTGAGTGCCCACCGCGGGAAGGGAGATTGCACAGCGCGGGCCATTCCCCCTCCCTGGGTGGAGATGTCGAACCGCACATATCGGTGGTCCGACAAGGTCTCCACCGTCTCTACCCGCCAGTTGACGACGCGGGCGGCCAGCGCGGGGGTGGCAAACGCGACGTCCACCACCGACCCACCCTGTTGCCGCACACACGTGTGGACCGCCCCCCTGTTGAGGAGGGACACACCGCATGAGGCCGCCCAAAACTCGACGGCGCGTCCCCGGACGTTGCAACCGGCGGCCGGGTTGCCCCAGGCCGCGGACTTGGCGTTCAGGTCACCCAACACCACGACCTGGCGCGGCGCCGCCCTCCCTACGACTGCAGTGATGATCTCCAGGAAATCCTCAAAGTCAGAGAGAGGGCGGTTTGGAGAGAAATAGACCCCCACCAGGGCCATGTCTCCCCACGCGGCGGCCACGTATCCCGGTCCCCTCTCTAAGAGCGAGAGGGGAGGGGAGTCCGTGGAAGACCGCGAAACCAATGCCACCGAGCCATCCCGGTCACCCAGCCAACGGCCAGGGACCGAGTACGGCTCGGCAACCACCGCCACGTCCACCAACCACTCAGCCATTGTCTGCATCAGCAGATCCTGGGCTGCTCTGCAGTGGTTGGTGTTCGACTGGAGGATGCGATGTCTGACCCTATCCATCAATCAGACATTGCATCACCCTCCACGGCCGCCGAAGTCCCAGCCTCAGGGATGGCGGCGGCAGCGGCAGGCCGGATCGACGCCTGCACTTTGCCCTTCTTTGGGGGGGGATTGCACTTCCTCCCCGTCGTCACGTGGCCCGCCGGGCAGCCACTGGCGGCACACACCGCGCAGTGCGGCGTGGCGGCCTCGCAGGAGGCGGACTTGTGCCCGTCCTTGCCACATCGGAAACAATTTTCCGCCCTGTCGACCTCGGACGGACAAAGGGCTCGAGTGTGTCCGACTCCTAAGCACTTATAGCAGCGCAAGGGCTTGGCTGCGAGTGCCCGGACTACACCCGAGCTGAATCCGACAGCAAGCCGTCCCTTGGCGAGGACGGCTATAGCTGCGGCGACTGGGCACTCAAGGCGAATGGTGCCCATGCCGCCGCGGCCGGGCCTGATGGCCCGACCTTGCACCGCTGTGACGCCACAGCCCCCCATAGCTGCGACCGCCGCCACCACCTCCTCCTTTGTGACCGAGTCGTCGAGGTCGGTCACCTCCAAGGCTACAGACTTCTCGGGCCTGGCGACTTTTGCCACGTCCGCAATGACCTCTTGCAACTTGGTTGCGAAGAGGTCCGCGTTGGCGCTGCCCTGAGCCCCTGGGAACTCGAAGATTCGAGCCCCGGCCTGGGTCCGGCGGCACGAGATTGTACCGATCCCCAGTTGGGTAGGATCGGCGTTGGTACGCGCCCGCATCATTACGGACGCGTACGTCTCCCCCTGTTCCACGGCCTCCGGGGTGATGGTCACTACGACGGCCGCGGTTTTGGGAGGAACCAGTTTCCTGCCGCCGGCTGGAGCCTTTTTGCCTGCTGGAGCAGTCGCAGCGGGCTTGGGCTTTTTCCCCTTTCCCCCCTTGACCACTTTTGTCCAGGGCTGGTTGGACGGGGTGGTGGAGGGAAGAAGGGCGTCTTCCCCCTGCGAGTTCTGGGGGTCGGCTGGGGCGGCAGACGTTGCCTCCGCGCTCGTGGAGGGCGTTTGAGAGGCCCCCTCGGTCCTCTTGCCCTTGCCCTTCCCTTTGCCCTTGGAGGGCTTCGAGACCTGGGGCTGCGCACCCGATGCCGGGCCTCCCAAAGGCGCAGGTTCCGGCTCCAGCTCGCGTGGCCTATTGTCCGCCGCGAGCGGCGGTCGGAGGCGCTTTTCAGGCAAGAGCCTGTCCTCTATGCCCGCAAGACAGGCTCTCGTGAAGGCCCTCTCCTCCATGATGACCTTGCGGATTATATCTTCAAGGTTGGAGGGGAGGACCTCAGCCGCTGGTCTCGGCTCGGCTTGGTTTGGCCGGGCCGTGGCATCAGCCAGCTTCTGGTGCAGCTGGCTGACCTCTGACTGCAGGCGATCGACTTTCGCCTGCAAGTGCCGCGTTTCGTCGGTCGCCTTCCGCTGCACCAGCTCCCCGACGATGCCACGCATGCTCGCGGCCCTGCATTTAAGGGACTTTTGAAAAGTCCCTTTTAAATTAGAGGACTTAGAGGCGACTTCCACTATCTCCTCTTCGTCCTCCTCAGCCATCCGCTCCAGCTCCACCAGTGAGTGGTCCGCATAGAGAACGCGGGACGCGCCGTATCCGGACTTGGCCCGGGCGGCGCGCGTCCGTTGCTCCTTGGCCGCAACCCGCTCCTCCAGCTCTTGCTGGAGCTGCGCCCGCCGAGCCAGGTCCAATTGGCGTTGGGCGTCCGCGAGCCCAACAACATGGTGCTCCGCGGCCACCGTCGGCTTTTTAGCCTTCGGCAACTTAGTAGACCCTGAGGCTGAGGAGCCCTCGGACCCACCGCTCTTGCGGACTCGCTTCCGCGACCGTGACTCGTCCACGTCCGACACACTAATTATAGACTCGTTGTCAGACAACTCATCCATCGCTTCAAAGAAACTAGCCGCAGACGGCGCGCGGCTAGTCTCTGACGCCGGAGCGTCGGAGTGGCCCTGAGAAGGGCCTTCTGGTTGGCCCTGAGAAGGGCCTTTTGGCTGGCCCTGAGAAGGGCCCTTGGGTTGGCCCTGAGAAGGGCCTTTGGGTGGGCCCTGAGAAGGGCCTTTGGGTTGGCCCTGAGAAGGGCCTTTGGGTTGGCCCTGAGAAGGGCCTTTAGGTGGGCCCTGAGAAGGGCCTTTGGGTTGGCCCTGAGAAGGGCCTTTGGGTTGGCCCTGAGAAGGGCCTTTTTGTTTTAAAAATCGCCCGCAGGCATCCCGCGTAGAGATCGACATCGTTCGTAGTACTAACAAGGCAAGATAAAATTGTAGCTACGAAATCACAGTGCACTTTGGCCAACCCAGTCTGCCACTCCGTTACGGTGGTCAGAACTGGGTCGTTTCCAGGGGACGCGACGTGGACGCAAGCACTGTGGGGGGTCCCCCTAAACCTAACCTAACCTAACCTAACCTTTTTTTTTTTTTTTTTTTTTTTTTTTTCGATGTGGAAATCCTCATGGATGTCCTCCGCCCTGGGGAGAGCGAAGGGGTCTGTCAGACTCTTACTGACTAAAACCACACCGGTGTTCCCTCGCACACTTGCATCGGGGGTCCGGGAACGGATATGACTTCCGATACCCTCGACTAGTGCCGGCCCGCTTGACTTGCGGGCCTCGTCCCGGGGGGAGTGAGGTGTACAACTCCCCCGTTACGTCTAGAGAGGCGCGCGTGGAACACAACGCGCCACCGTCTCGGGTAACCTAACCTAACCTAACCTAACCTAACCTAACCTTTTTTTTTTTTTTTTTTTTTTTTTTTTTTTTTTTTTTTTTTTTTTGCGCTGGGAAAAAATGCATTACGCATACCCTCCCATCCATTGTCAGACAACTCGTCCATCCCTTCAAAGAAACTAGTCGCAGACGGCGCGCGGCTAGTCTCTGACGCCGAAGCGTCGGAGTGGCCCTGAGAAGGGCCTTTTGGCTGGCCCTGAGAAGGGCCTTTTAGTTGGCCCTGATAAGGGCCTTTTGGTTGGCCCTGATAAGGGCCTTTTCGAAAACGCCCGGAGGCGTCCCGCGAGGGTTTTGACATAGCCTCCGCAGGTGCCGTAGATTCCACCATTAAAATAAAATAAGATAAAATAGATTAAAAATGCTACGACTGCACAGTGCACTTTAGCCGAACACCGGTCTGCCACTCCGTTACGGTGGTCAGAACCGGGTCGTTGCCCAGGGGACGCGACGAGGACGCAAGCACTGTGGGGGGTCCCCCAACCTAACCTAACCTAACCTAACCTTTTTTTTTTTTTTTTTTTTTTTTTTTTTGCGCTGGGAAAAAATGCATTACGCATACCCTCCCATCCATTGTCAGACAACTCGTCCATCCCTTCAAAGAAACTAGTCGCAGACGGCGCGCGGCTAGTCTCTGACGCCGAAGCGTCGGAGTGGCCCTGAGAAGGGCCTTTTGGCTGGCCCTGAGATGGGCCTTTAGGTTGGCCCTGAGAAGGGCCTTTGGGTTGGCCCTGAGAAGGGCCTTTTGGCTGGCCCTGAGAAGGGCCTTTGGGTGGGCCCTGAGAAGGGCCTTTTGGCTGGCCCTGAGAAGGGCCTTTGTTTTGGCCCTGAGAAGGGCCTTTGGGTTGGCCCTGAGAAGGGCCTTTTTGTTTTAAAAACCGCCCGGAGGCGTCCCGCGTAGAGCTCGACATTTCCGCAGGTTCGTAGTAAGCAAGGCAAAAGATAAAATGATAGCTACGAAAGCACAGTGCACTTTGGCCAACCCAGTCTGCCACTCCGTTACGGTGGTCAGAACTGGGTCGTTTCCAGGGGACGCGACGTGGACGCAAGCACTGTGGGGGGTCCCCCACCTAACCTAACCTTTTTTTTTTTTTTTTTTTTTTTTTTTTTTTTTTTTTTCGATGTGGAAATCCTCATGGATGTCCTCCGCCCTGGGGAGAGCGAAGGGGTCTGTCAGACTCTTACTGACTAAAACCACACCGGTGTTCCCTCGCACACTTGCATCGGGGGTCCGGGAACGGATATGACTTCCGATACCCTCGACTAGTGCCGGCCCGCTTGACTTGCGGGCCTCGTCCCGGGGGGAGTGAGGTGTACAACTCCCCCGTTACGTCTAGAGAGGCGCGCGTGGAACACAACGCGCCACCGTCTCGGGTCCACTCTGTTGGGGGGCGACGGATGTCCCCGGATCCATCACCCCTGGACGTGTTTACGGGGGCTGGAAGAGGGCATTGTCCGCCCTCTGCCGACGCCCGGTGCGTCTGCTACGGGAAGGGCGGGAGGTCGTGAGTTCCCTTTCTCTCTCCGCAGCTTCCTTCTGCGACATGACTGATTCGCAAAAGGACACCACTGCATCCCAGGACTCTGCGCTGCCGACCATCGAACGAACAACGGCCGGCAGCGACAGGTCTCCTCCTATCTCTGCAACGAGAGCACG
Organism: Diarsia dahlii; assembly: GCA_949775195.1. Classification (NCBI taxonomy): domain Eukaryota; kingdom Metazoa; phylum Arthropoda; class Insecta; order Lepidoptera; family Noctuidae; genus Diarsia; species Diarsia dahlii. Next base: position 25,895,206 of record OX459191.1, on the reverse strand, counting down.
GCGCGGCTCACTCTGCCAACGTATGCCGCGCCGTGTCCTCTAAACATTGGACGCAGTGGTGGCACCGGGCGTCCGGCTCCCTGCAAAGGCGGCACAGGTACTTCCCGAAGCAGCCGTGCCCCGATAGTACCTGTGTCGCCCGAAACGTCAGAGAGCCGTGCTTCCTCCCGAGCCAGTCGTCGAGTGCTGGCCGGATCGCCTCGATTGTGGCGAGGCCGGCGGTAGGGTTCTCAAGCCTCCCCCGCCATTCCGCCACCATGACCTGTCGGAGCTGAGACCGGTACTGCGTAATCTGTCGCTCCACCAGCCTTTCGCCCCGAGCCCTAGCATCCTCGCGCCACTTGTGGAGTGTGGCGAGGGTCTTCGCCTCCAGGTCCCACGGTGGGGATCCGGCCAGCACACAAGCCGCCTCATAGGAAATCGTGCGATATCCCCGTACTGCCCTGACGGCCATCACCCTCTGCGGTCTGCGCAGAACTGCGATAGTGCGGGCCGTCAGGTCCGTCGCCCATATCGGGGCCCCATAGAGGGCCATCGATCGCACGATCCCTACGTACAACCTTCTACAGGCGGTGCTCGGGCCCCCCAGATTGGGAAGCAGCGTCGACAGCGCGCCCGCCGCGCCCATTAACTTAGGCACCAGCCGCTGAAAGTGGGGGCCGAAATCCCATCGGCTGTCGAGTACCAATCCAAGGTACTTCATGGTTGACTCGACAGCGATTCGGGTCCCCCCGACCACAATGTGTGATCCCAGCGGCGGCGCCCGTCGGGGTCCATGAAAAGCAATTGCCTCCGACTTGTTGAGGGCCACCTCCAGGCCCAGGCGCCGTATGCGACTCACCACTTGTGAGACCGCAGCCGTGGCCAGCAACGCTGCCTCCCTGTACGAGTTCCCCCGAGCCGTGACCAGCGTGTCATCCGCATAACAAGTCAGGTTCACGCCCGGCGGGAGTTCACACCGCAAAACCCAGTCGTACCCGATGTTCCACAGGGGAGGGCCCAGAACCGACCCCTGTGGAACACCGCACGACATCTCGCGACGTCCTATGCCGTCGCGTCCCATGTAGGTGACACACCTTCCCGACAGATAAGCCCCCACCATGTTGCGGAGGTAGGAAGGCACCCGATGGTAGCGCAGGGCCTCCCTAATGCAACTCCAGGGCAGAGTGTTGAAGGCGTTGGAGATATCCAAAGACACCGCCAGCAACACTCCACCCCGGGACACCGCTTCCTCCGCCAGGACTCTTACCCTCATGATGGCGTCGATGGTCGAGCGCCCACAACGGAAGCCAAACTGGCTATCGGCCAGGTTTGGCCCTTCTGTACACAAGTGGCTGACGAGGCGATCGGCGATTACTCGCTCGAGCATCTTGCCCGCCTCGTCCAGCAGCACTATGGGCCGATAAGCCGACGACGAGTCCGCCGGGCGGCCTGCCTTCCTGAGCAGGACCAGTCGACCATCTTTCCATCTGTTAGGGAACTGACCCTGCTCAAGACACGCCGAGAAGAGTGAGGGCTTAGTGAGGGCTCCAGCTCCTTCAGAGCGAGGACTAGAGCGCGGCCTGGCACGCCATCGGGCCCTGGAGCAGTGTTTTTTGCCCGGAGCCGCATCACGGCCGCGCTCATCTCTGCCTGTGTCACCTCTGGGATGGTTTCAGTTTCGTCTTCCGGCTCTGTGGCTGTGTGCAGAGCCATCGGCGGTGGCTCGTAGGCGGCTCTCCCTGGAAAGAGAGCTGATACCACTTGCTCCAGGAACTGGGGCTCGAGACCTTCTGTTAGCGGGGGGGCCCATGGCCGGAGTTTCCCACGGACCGTGCGGTAAGGGCGCCCCCACGGATCCCCGTCTAAGGTCGCCAGCAGCTCCTCTCTGGAGCGATTCTTCGACTCGCCGATGGCCAGCCACAGAGCCTCCTTAGCCGCGCGGTACACCTCATACAGCGCGGCTTCTTCGTCGGGATCTCGCAGACGTCTTCTCCGATATCGCGTGTACTGGCGTCTGACGCCGACGCATTCGACGCGCAGCCGCTCGATCTCAACAGACCACCAGTACACGCGGCGCCGTGCGGACCGAGAAGAGACGCGTGGCATGGACGCGTCGCAGATTTGTTTCATCGCATCGCTGAACCACTGCGCCTCCCGTTCGACGTCGACGGGACCGACGTTTGCCGACTCCCGGATCCAGGCTTGGACGATACTGGCTTCTTCGAGAGCATCCCTGTCAAGGCGTTTCAGCGCCCAACGTGGACCGTCTCTTCGCGGGGCCGATTGACTACGCCCTCCGGTGGTCTGGGTTGAAACGTCGAACCGTATATAACGGTGGTCCGATAGCGTCTCCACCTCCTCTTCTACGTGCCAATCACTGACGCGGTGCAGGACAGCAGGACTAGCGAACGAGACATCCACTATTGATCCGCCCCGCTGCCGCACACACGTGTAGGCCGAACCCCGATTCAAGACGGCCAGGCCCGTCGTTATGGCCCACTCCTCTAGCACTTCACCTCTCGGGTCCGTGACTGGGGATCCCCACGCCGCCGATTTGGCGTTCAGATCACCGAGGAGCAAAATGGGCCGAGGGTGAGATTGGCCGACGACGGCTCCCAACTCGACAAGGAAACTCTCGAAGTCAGCGAGACTCCTGTTGGGCGAAAAGTATGCCCCGATTGTGACTATCCCGTTCACAAGGGCCGCAACCCAACCGTGACCCCGGGATACGTCGACAAGAGTCGCGCCGATAATGGCCACCAGGCCGTCCAAATCCCCTGCCCAGTTTTCCCGAGGGGGGACGAAATATGGCTCAGCGACCACCGCCACATTTATCAACCACTGCGCCATGCTTGAGACTAAGAGATCCTGAGCTCTGGTGCAGTGGTTGATATTCGCTTGGAGGAAACGGATAGGGGCCATCACGACTCCATTTCTTCGGCGTTCCGTCCTGCCACTGGCCGGGAGTCGGCTGATGGCTTGCTAGGGTTTGCGGCCCCTGCAGTCTTACTCCAAGGCTTGTTGCGCTTTCTGGGTGCGCCGCAAGCGTTGCCACCTATTCTGTGCCCTGCGGGCTTTCCTGCAGCTGCACACAGACTGCAGTTTGGCTCCGCGGAGCACTGGGACGCCTTGTGGCCAGGCCGACCGCAGCGATAACACAGCTCACTGCGGTCTGTATCGCAGGTGCATCGTGCCCGGACATGTCCTTTCTCTAGGCACCGGTAACACTGCATGGCCCTTGGCGTCAGGAGGGTTACCCTCGCTGAGACCCACCCTACCAGAAGGCGTCCCGCATTGGCGACCTTCTTCGCCGCAGCCACCGGACACCGAACCCAGACAGTACCTCGCCCGCCGGCGTTGACGCGGATGTCACCCGCCCGCACGTGTTCTGGCGGGCATCCACCGTCCCGAGCTATGGCTGCCACCACCTCCTCTGGGGTCACGGAGTCGTCCAGCCCGTCCACGCGAACTTCAGCCGTCTTGATGGGCCTTGATACCCGGGCCTCGTCGGGGTTTAAGACCTCCTTAAGCTTGGCAGCCAGAGCGTCTGCCCTCTCTGCACTGCTGGTCCCGGCCAATTCAAACATCGTGGCCCCCGTGGCTGCCGTTCTGCAACGGTAGCCATCCGGGGTGCCAAGGTCGGCGAGGGTCAGTTTGCTTCTGGCCTCAGTCAGAACCTTCTTGTATGTGATGCCCCTTTCGATCGCTTCGGGTTGAAGCGTCACCACCACCGCCTCGGAGCGAGGGACGCGGATCTTTGGAGCCTTGGGGCCCGCCGCAGTCTTGGCCTTGCGACGCCTCTTACGCTTCTTTTTTCTCCCTTCGACCTTCTCCCAATTACCCTCTGATGGTGGACGGTCGTCTGGCCTATTGGCCCCCTGTTCAAGATTGGCCTCGGAGGGCCTTTTGGTCGGCTGCGAGGGCTTCTTGGCCGGCTGCGAGCGCGTTTTGCCCGCCTGCGAGGGCTTATTGCCCGGCTGCGAGGGCTTTTTGCTTGGCTTTTCCGGCGGAGGTGGATCCTTCGTAGTCTCGGCGTACGTCTTCCTATTTGCTATACCGGACTCTGCCTCCTTTCTCCGAGTATCTGCCGCAAGCGGCGGTCGGTGATTAATTGGGGGGTTGAGCCTTGACTCGAAACTGTCCAGGCGGGCGTTCACGATGTTTAACAGCCGGCTGAGCTGGTCTTCCCCCAAAGACCCGTTCTGAGGCAGAGCACGACTCTCCGTATTCGTCGCACCCTGCTGCCGGCTGAAATCCGCCCTTAGGGCGTCGACCTCGAGCTGGAGCACCTCCATTCTCGTGTGGAGACGGTGATTTTCCTCTTGGAGTTTCACCGTCTCCTCCGAGGTTGTCCGATCAAGGAGCACCTCCATCGCCTCCTTGATACTGTCCGCCGCCTCTTTTAGGGCCCGCGTGAACGTGCCCTTCAGGTTTCCCGATTTTGTGGCCACCTTCAGGACAACGTCCACACCGTCCAGGACTTGCCTACTGAGGGCCTCCGCCGTGAGGGCTTCAGGGGCAGCCGCAACCTGTAGTCGCCTCTCTCTCGCCTGCCGGGCCATTTCGGCAACCTCGTCGGCTGCTGCAGCTTTCCGGCCCTCCCTTCTCGCAGCATGCAGGTCCGCCTTGGAACTCAATAAAGTCGCGGTTTCAATCTGCATTGCCGCATCCGAGTCGCTAGCGGCGTCGACTGCCGGTGTATCAGGGGACTTTAGATAGCGGCTTCGGGAGTGGCTTGACGCCATCGGAGAGCTTGTTCGGGAAGGTGTGCCGCGGCCTCTGCCTCGTTTAGTGGTCGGCACCTTGGCGGCCGGCAGGTTCTCCTCGCCAGAGGAAAAACCCGCCAACCCCGCGTCCGACTCACTGTCTCGTGGGCGCTTCCCCCAAAACTTGCTGCGACCCTCCATCTCCAGCCTCTCCAGTACTACTACTGGTGAAGCCACCGCTTCCTGACCTACTGACTGGTCAGGTATGTTTGTAAGATCTTCTTCAGACCTCGATCTTATGGAGCCTCCTCGGCTCTTATTGCTGTCAAACGGAAGTCGGTTGGTGCCCTCCCCAGAATACGAGGGGCTTGACGGTCCGCTAGGGACCGTGGCGGATTCTCCTCCTGCTGTGCAGTTGGTACCGCCCTGGGGTAATTTTTTACAAGTCGACTGATCCATTTTATTTGGTTCCTTTGAAGGGTGAGGTCCCTATCTCCCACAACGTCAAAATAAATATATACAATTTGTGACGATTCTTCTGGTACTCGTCTGCCCGCCTGACGAGCAGACGAGTAACAGAAGAGGAACAACGCCAAATATATACAATGATAATAATAAATAAATAAATAGATAAACGTTTAAGCCCACCCCTGATTCACTCCCCGAGGGTTTCGAGGAGTGAATTACCCCTCCCTAGTCAGAAATTCGCCACGGACAGTAACATTCCCTGAAGAATAAGAATCGCTTCCCATTCCACAGGGAAGATCACTGCCCACGCCCAGGGTGCACCGGCCCAGCAGCTGCTGTTCCCTCCAGACGTATCGAGAGGGACCGGCAGCCATCAGACACACGAGGAGGTTTTCTGACACCGCACCCCACCTAACCTAACCTAACCGAATTGCGGGCCGCTCCACCACAGGTTATGTTGCTTCAATTGCTCTGTTGTGATTCCACGGCTGGCACAATCAGCAGGATTGTCAGCTGATTTTATGTAATGCCAATTATCTGACGGTATGACGTCTCTGATCTGTTTGACTCTGTTCGCTACGAATGGTGTCCAGCGATTGATGTTGCCTTGTATCCATCCGAACACTGCAGTGGAGTCACACCAACCAAAAATTTTAATTTCACGTCCGTTGAGGGCTTGCAGTATTCTTCGCATGAGTGTTGTAAGTAAGTGCGCCCCACTCAACTCCAGACGTGGTTAAGTCAGCTTTTTGTTTTCTGGCACAAGTCTTGTTTTTGCAGCGACGAGTGTTATGTTGGTATCAAGTTTACAATACACGACACATGCGTATGCTGTTAATGATGCGTCGCAGAAGCCGTGCAGTTGAATTGTGTTTTGCTCTCCTGTCTGATACCATCTTCGAATTTTAAACTGACTAATGTTTTGTAGCTCTGCTTTGATTTTTTCCCACTCGGTGCTTATTTCAACCGAAAGCTGGTCGTCCCATTGAATGTTGGCCAACCAAACTTGTTTGAATAGAAGTTTTAATTTTGTTGTAACCGGAGCTAACCAACCGAGTGGATCAAATATCTTTGAAATATCTGATAGTAATGAACGTTTTGTATGTTTATCTGTTGACTTTGTTTCTCCGATTTTTAGCTCGAACGAGAATGTGTCTTCAATGGGGTTCCATTTCAACCCGAGCGTCTTTGTTGATTCTGCTTGCTTGAAATCGAATGATGGTTGATTTGAGGACGCTCTGCTGACGTTTTGAAGTAATTCTTCACTGTTAGCCGACCATTTACGTAAGTTGAAACCTCCCGCCTGTAGTAACTGGACCAAATCGCCTTGCAGTTGTTTGGCTGATAACAGCGTGAAGCTTCCACTTACAAGGTCGTCCATGTAGAATTCTTCTTGCAACGCTTGTGCTGCCCTGCTGTGCAGATACTTGTGGCCTTCATCAGCTGCCAACTGTTTCAAAGTCATCATGGCTAAGAATGGGGCTGCTTTCATGCCATAAGTGACTGTCGTGAGCTGATACTCACGTAAACGTTGGTCAGGACAGTTCCTCCATAGTATCTTCTGATAGGGTTGATGTTCAGTGTTGCAAAGTATCTGTCGATACATTTTTTCTATGTCCGCCGTATAAGCGAACTGATTTTGCCTCCATCGCAAGATTAATGACATGAGGTCTTGCTGTAAATTCGGGCCACGCTTCATGAGGTCGTTCAAAGTGTAGCCCGTGGACGTTTTCGCCGATGCGTTGAATACTACTCTTAATGCCGTAGTTGCTGAATCGGCGCGTCGAACACAATGGTGAGGTAAATAACAAGTTGGTGTCACGTTACTTGTACACTCGACCATATGGTTTAGTGCTTGATATTCATGAATGAATTGCTTGTATGCATCTGCTAATTGAGGCTGTTTGCAGAACTTTCTCTCCAGTTGTTTGAGTTGTGCCAAAGCCATGGGTTTTGTAGCTCCTAGCTTTTCTTGAAAGTTTGGTTCGAACGGTATCTCAACAATGTAACGACCTTCTTTGTCGCGAGTTGTTGTGTTCTTGTAGTGCTGCAAGCAATCTTGATCATCCTGTGACATTCCCGAGCTTTCTGCTATGTCCTCGACTGTCCAAAATTGTTTAATGTCTTCGATGTTATTTATGACAACGTTGCATTGAAATGTTGTTTGCACGTTTCCGCATAATATCCAGCCCAAACTTGTTTGCTGTGCGACTGGTTGAGAATTTTCGTGCCTGATGATACCTTCTTGGATTATGTTTGAGTATATCTCAGCCCCGAGTAAAATATCTACAGGACGACTTTCATTAAACTCTGGATCAGCCAATGTGATATTTTCTATAAATGTCCATGATTTTGGTTTTATGAACGTTTTATTAGGCAAATTGTTTATCAAATTGCGCATAATAAAAACATCGGTGTCAAATGTATAATCACCGTGAATGGCACTGCACGTGATTCGAATGACGCCTTTGCAATTATTTTCTTTCGCCCCGACACCGAATATGACCCCTTTGCAGCGGCCACGGGTATCCGTAGTTTCTGTGCTGCTTTTTCCGTTATCAGGGATGTCTGCGAGCCCTGATCAACGAGCGCTCGTAAAGTTATCAGAGACCCATCGTATGCTTGTACTTTGATCAAGGTAAGCAGAGTTTCTGATACATCTTCTTGAGACACGTGGTTGCTGCTGTCACTTGTTTTTGTCTTGCTATCGGTGCCAGCTGTTGTTTGCTGCACTGAGTTGCTGTTTGATTTTTGCCCACCCCCTTTGCTGTATGCGTCGTGAAGCAAAGTATTATGATCTGAGTTGCAGACGCGGCATGTTTTTTTCGATGCACATTCCTTGCTATTGGTGTGTACGTTTAAGCAGTTTTTGCACAGGTTGTATTTCGCAACCGCCTTCCGTTTTGCGTCAGGTTGTAATTCGAGAAATGTTTTGCACGAAAACAACCGGTGCTCTTGATTGCAATGTGGGCATTTTGTTGGACTTTCATTGTCTTTTGTCAATGAATTTGATTTAAACTTATTATTTTTGTTCTGATTTGCGCTGAATGCTTTGTATGAATGAAATTTCTTGTTAGTTTGTGTAGGCTCTGACTGAAATGGTTTTGATGTTTCTGGCTTACGACGAGATGTTTCCCATGATGTAAATTTTCCTTCAAGGAAATCCAGAAAGTCTGCTATGTTTGGTAGCTCGCGCGGCTCCGCCAGTGATTCTAGGTAGTCGTTTTGAGTTACCGTATCCATTTTCTGTGAAAGCAAATGTACTAACAAGGGGTCCCACGATGACGTGTCTACACCAAGGTTCTTGATTGCATTGATGCATTCTGTTTTCGTATCGTGGAGTTTTTTGACTGATGCTGCTGATAAATGTTGGGTGACAGGAACAGCTAGTAATGCATTGAGATGTGACGTGAAGATCAGTTTTCTGTTGTTATATCTGCGGTTGAGGATCTCCCATGCAGTCTCATAATTTTCCGAACTGATTGATAGATGCTGAATAAGTTTCTCGGCTTCGCCTTTTACTTTGCTTTTGAGAAACTGCATTCTCTGTGCGTTAGAAAGAGACGGACTAGAATGGATGGTCTCAACAAATAAATCTTTGAATGCTGTCCAGTTTTCATAGCTACCACTAAAGGCTGGAATTTCGATCTTCGGCGTCGACTTCTCTCGGTAAGTAACTGACCACATCTTGGAGTTGGTGGTGGCCTTCATTTCGTTGTAAACGAGTTCGCACGTGTTGTAGGACATCTCATATTGCACGTTGGCTTCGGTAGGCAAACTATCGAGTTCCCAGTAAAGTGAATCAACTGCTTTCCACCTGGTTTCTAACACCTTTAAGGCGTCTTCAAACTGCCAATTCTCTTTGAGGAGGTCCACTTTGATGCTTGATGCCGTTCTTTGGAAGGCTTTGATATTGCTCCTTTGTTTGCGTAGCATTTCGTCGGTTTTGCTGTTACCCGCGATCTCCGCTACTTCAGGTACCATTATTGGCAGGGGTGATTGGTTACCTTGCTCTTGACGGAGTTTCGGCTCGGATGCCTGTGAGGTTGATGGCGCGAGCTCGATGGGTGTAGCTGGTTTCTGTTCTTGAGTTAAATACTTGATTAAGAATTCCCTAGTGCTTCTGTAAAACTGTTTTGTCTGTTCATAGGAATCTTGCACAAAGTATTGATGAGATGGATTTTCGCGCTCACTTATTTTCTCGTGGTTACTTTGAAATTCTGCCCAATACTTGTCGAGAATGTCTATTTTCCTCTGCACACTGTCGGGAGTCTTGCGGCTTACTCCTTCTTTCTTGAAGTTGATCAGAAGTTTCTGCATTGCCTCCATGACTTGATATTGAGTTTGAATAACTGGCTCCATAATTGGAAAATTATTGACACGGGAAAATTCACCGAAGTTGTTGTAGCAGTAGATGTGTTCCTTGCTGGTTTTGTTAATAACAGACACTCAGTGTAGCTCACCCTCCTGTACGTTATGTGCAATGTCTCAATGTTACTGGTGAGACCCGCTTGTAGGTGGCCAGTAACACCGATTTGCTAACGTACCTGGGATACACCACGCTAAGCACTCTGCTGATGCTCGAAGGACCATAAAGATGGCCAGGCGGGAGCATTGAAGGCTCGAAGGACCATAAAGATGTACGCGCTGCTGAGTGGGTCGCACACACCTTGACTGATAGCTTGAATGAAAGTCACGGATAGCCAAAGATGACTGTTTATTGATTATATTTAACTACCACGTAACTAATGCTAATGCGTGAATGAGTACCGCTGTGTATGAATGCTGATTGTGTACTGTCGCCTTAAACTATAATTTGTGCAAGGTGACGGAAAAGTGCTGATGTATGCAATGCGCGCGGGCCATGTACGATGCATGACTCGTACAAAACGTTAGGTGCCCCACGCGTCGCCTCAATGTATGGAAACTCAAGATGGCGGTTGGAGTTTGGAGCGACGTGATTGGCTCATGCGGATTTGACTATGTTTGAAAGTAAGCTGGGCTGGAATAGGCTAATTTTTAAAGTAACGTTAGTTTTATTTCTTATTTTTAAGGGCTTTAGGCTGGATTTGGCTAGATACGAATATTCTATGGCAATGAAGAATTCTGTAAGGAAAAATGTTGTGTTCTTACTTTAAAATCTACGGATTTGGATTTGACCACTTTTGAAAATTACCTCCTGTTATCTCGACCTGTGAGCTTTTTGACCGCACTCGTGGAACTTTCCATCTTTATATATTTGAATTTACTATATATAACTGCCCTACAAATTCAGCATCAACAAGGCATGGTCTGGGCCCATAACCTATTGAAATAAATATATTTAAAATGTCACTTACGGGATATCTTCCGTGATTTTTAATTTGTTTTGAGTTCCCGATATTTCGACGCTGTTGCAAGCGCCATGATCGCGGGTTAACTGGAGAAAGCGGGTGGATGGAAAAACCCCGCGATCATGGCGCTTGCAACAGCGTCGAAATATCGGGAACTCAAAACAAATTAAAAATCACGGAAGATATCCCGTAAGTGACATTTTAAATATAGTTATGAACCGTGAAAGCTTAAAACACTATTGAAATAAGTTGTAAATAGAGTCAGTTTAGTGAAACTCAAAAGATGGTAGAAATTTTTTATTTCCAATATTTCCAGAAGATAGAACATATTTTTATATAATATAATAATAATAATAATATTCCACAACTATCACACAACGCCATCTAGTCCCAAGCTAAGCAGAGCTTGTGTTATGGGTACTAGACAACTGATAAACATACTTATATATATCTAAATACATACATATTATAGATAAATTACACCCAGACACAGAACAAATGATCGTGCTCATCACACAAACATTTGTCTTGGGTGGGAATCGAACCCACGACCTCCGGCATAGCAGTTAGGGTCACTAACCACTAGACCAACAGGCCAGTCAAAAAATATCAACAAGAGTTACTTAGCAACCTAAGTAACCATAGAATAAATGTATCCAGCATACAAACTCTAACAAAAGCTTCTCTCATTAGCCAGGGGTACGGGTCCGGCGTGGGGTTGCGCGTCCTAACCATCCACGACCTTCTGATCAACACAAAGTCTAGGAGGCTCACAATCCACGATAGCGTATCTCACGCGGTAGTGGCGGTGTCGAGACACACAGTCAGTTGCGTCTATTATACCGACGACGCCGATGACGCCACGGGTCGGTTCGCAAAGAGAGCGATGGATGCGCCTACTAAAACGGTCGTCGAGTACAACTTGAGGACGGCCATGCAGCATCGAGACGCAGCAGTTGTGGAAGCCCTGCTCAGGCTGGCGAAATCCCTGGTCAGAAAACCCACCCAAACTCTACCTTAGTTGTCCCCATCCCAACCCAAACCCTATAGAAACCTTACGTCAATACTAACCAAACCCCAAACCCCTTACAAAAATATTATTAGCTTGTCTGTCTGTATCGTAACATACAGTAAACAAATTTTGTAAGCTGCATGGCAAAGTGGGTCTGTCATACTCACTTAAAAGCACTGCCGATGGTGGCGCTGCCCATCCGGTCGTTTGGTTCCCTAAAATATGGTTGAGCTGGACGGCGCGGATGGGCGAGTCATGTTCGTGAACGGACGCCATCGATCGGTGCTGCTATGCGATTCGCTAAGCGCAAACATCGTAACAGCCTTGATCGCAGCGGCTGTTACAGCGGTGAACACACGATTCGTATTCTCCTTCATAACTTTTTCAAGGCTGTCGACACTAGCGCTGCACGGCTGTAGACGGCGTGAGATGGAATTACTTATTTGACATTTCTTAATGGAAATCGGTATTCTCTAGGCAAAACATCGTCGACTTTGACAACAGCCTCGACGTACGCCTACGATTTTTAATGTCAAATGCAAAAGCTTCTATTTTGTGGCTGTTGGCAAGGATTTATAATTTATTTTTCACTTTTCTCGCTCTAAAATTCGTCTTTATAATAATAATAATAATAATATTCCACAACTATCACACAACGCCATCTAGTCCCAAGCTAAGCAGAGCTTGTGTTATGGGTACTAGACAACTGATAAACATACTTATATATTTCTAAATACATACATATTATAGATAAATTACACCCAGACACAGAACAAATGATCGTGCTCATCACACAAACATTTGTCCTGGGTGGGAATCGAACCCACGACCTCCGGCATAGCAGTTAGGGTCACTAACCACTAGACCAACAGGCCAGTCAAGTCAGTTATGTCGTGCGTAGGCGACATAAAGTCGCGTTTTATGCTCTAGAGCATAAAGTAAAATCTTCGTCGAAGACCAAGGTAATCGGCACAGGTAATCGGCCCAACAGCCACAGGAACAACTTCAACTTCATAAAATAACCTCTTGAATTTAATTCGTATCGTTAGTATTCAAAGAACAAGGGATTACGCTACGATTTTAAAATTATGATGACGCTAATTATAGTTCGAGGGACTAAATAAGTATTTATTTAACCCGAGGTATACACTGTGCTTTTCATTACGAATACAAGGAAAGTTGTTGGGCTTGCCCCCAATTACCTAAATCGCTTGATGGCAATAGGCTTGCTCTTAATTAGATTGGTTGATGACAATAGGCTTGCTCCTAATTACACCCGTTGCTGGTAATAGGCTTGCCCCCAATTACATCAGTTGATGGCAATAGGCTTGCTCTCAATTACCTAAATCAGTGGATGGCAATAGGCTTGCTCCTAATTACCCCAACCGGTGGATGGCAATAGGCTTGCTCCTAATTACACCAGTTGATGGCAATAGGCTTGCCCCCAATTACATCAGTTGATGACAATAGGCTTTTCCTAATTACATCGGTTGATGGCAATAGGCTTGCCCCCAATTACATCAGTTGATGGCAATAGGCTTGCTCCTAATTAGATCGGTGGATGGCAATAGGTTTGCTTCTAATTAGATTGGTTGATGGTAATAGGCTTGCTCCTAATTATACCGGTTGCTGGCAATAGGCTTGCCCCTAATTACATCAGTTGATGGCATTAGGCTTGCTCTCAATTACCTAAATCGGTGGATGGCATTAGGCTTGCTCCGTATTACATCGGTTGATGGCAATAGCATAGTATAAAGAAGGGAAGTAGAGCATCTCCGGCCCAATCCGCAACATAATTACCTACCGTACTTGCCTGTGTCAGGGTTGTCACTTTCAGCTAAATTTTAATACAGTGCCTAAAAATTGGCAAGGGCCGGGAAGTTGTATTTTTTTATTTGTGTTGTCTGAGTTTCATTGAGATGTACAGCATACTACATTATTTTTTTTTTTTTGTAAAAAATCGTAAGGCGGTTCACAGCATACATCTACTTAGGTACCAAGTTTCAACTATGTAGTCCTAATAGTTTCGGAATAAAAAGGCTTTTGCCTAAAAAGAGGACCAACAAATATTTATAGACTAAGAGCTTGTGTTTAAATTATTTACTTAGTTTAAACTTGTCAGTTTTTTTGTTTTTTTTTTTAATAGGCATAATGTAGTATTTTTGCACATAAAGGACAATATATAGGTATGTTTTTACTTTTGACTAAACCAACATAAAATAATACAGATAGTAGGTACATACTTAGTTACTATACCTTCCTACAATACTGTGACGCGCGAACCTTGTGCGGTGTTAACCTTGACTGGCTCAGTGCGAAATGCAGCGAGATTTTGTTTGAGTGTGCGTGCGGCGACCGTAAAGATACTAGGCGCACACATTCAAGCCGCGCGCGGTGCGTTTGTATGAAGATACCCTACTTCCCTTCTTTATACTATGGCAATAGGCTTGCTCCTAATTAGATTGGTTGATGACAATAGGCTTTTCCTAATTACATCAGTTGATGGCAATAGGCTTGCTCAAAATGTTTTTATAACTGAGCAGTATGAGTAACGACCCAACACTCCCCTTCGCTCTGCCCAAGAGCGGGGGGGGTTATTCGATGATTTTCCACCCACCAAAAAAAAAAAAAAAAAAAAAAAAAAAAAGGCAGGTGTTATGTCACGTTTCCTACTGAATAAAAAAAAAGTTAATTGACGGGAACAATAATTATTTTTTCACTTCTCTCGCTCTAAAATTCGTCTTTATGTCGTGCGTAGGCGACATAAAGTCGCGTTTTATGCTCTAGAGCATAAAGTAAAATCTTCGTCGAAGAACAAGGTAATCGGCACAGGTAATCGGCCCAACAGCCACACGAACAACTTCAACTTCATAGAATAACCTCTTTAATTCGTTTCGTTAGTATTCTAAGAACAAGGGATTACTGCTTTTCATTACGAATACAAGGAAAGTTGATGGGAATAGGCTTGCCCCAATTACCTAAATCGCTTGATGGCAATAGGCTTGCCCCCAATTACATCAGTTGATGGCAATAGGCTTGCCCCTAATTACATCAGTTGATGACAATAGGATTTTCCTAATTACATCGGATGATGGCAATAGGCTTGCCCCCAATTACATCAGTTGATGGCAATAGGCTTGCTCCTAATTAGATCGGTTGATGGCAATAGGTTTGCTTCTAATTAGATTGGTTGATGGTAATAGGCTTGCTCCTAATTACATCGGTTGATGGCATTAGGCTTGCCCCCAATTACATCAGTTGATGGCAATAGGCTTACTCCTAATAACATTGCTTGATGGCAATAGGCTTGCTCAAAATGTTTTTATAACTGAGCAGTATGAGTAACGAACCAAGTCAGGTGTTATGTCACGTTTCCTACCGAAAAAAAGAAAAAAGTTAATTGACGGGAACAATAATTATTTTTACAATATTTACAAGTTGCTGTTTCATTTCCTCGCAATCGAAGTGAAAAGTAGAGTGTAAAACTCGTCCATAAAACCCATTTTGCTCTCTACTTTATATCCATCCTCGCTCGCAAGCTCGCATCGGATGGATAAACGTCTCGCGCAAAATGGTGCGTTTTATGCACTTGGTGTACAATCTACTATTTCACTTCTCTCGCTCTAAAATTCGTCTTTATGTCGTGCGTAGGCGACATAAAGTCGCGTTTTATGCTCTAGAGCATAAAGTAAAATCTTCGTCGAAGACCAAGGTAATCGGCACTGGTAATCGGCCCAACAGCCACACGAACAACTTCATAGAATAACCTCTTTAATTTAATTCGTTTCGCTAGTATTCTAAGAACAAGGGATTACTGCTTTTCATTACGAATACAAGGAAAGTTGATGGGAATAGGCTTCCCCCAATTACCTAAATCGCTTGATGGCAATAGGCTTGCTCCTAATTACATCATTTGATGGGAATAGGCTTACCCTTAATTACATTGATTGATGGCAATAGGCTTGCTCAGTGCTCTCAATTACCTAAATCAGTGGATGGCAATAGGCTTGCTCCTAATTACATCGGTTGATGGCAATGGCTTGCTCCTAATAAGATTGGTTGATGGCAATAGGCTTTTCCTAATTACATCGGTTGATGGCAATAGGCTTGTCCCTAATTACATCAGTTGATGGCAATAGGCTTGCTCCTAATTACATCAGTTGATGGCAATAGGCTTGCTCCTAATTACATTGGTTGATGGCAATAGGCTTGTTCAAAATGTTTTTATAACTGAGCAGTATGGAGTAACGACATAAGTCAGGTGTTATGTCAAGTTTTCTACTGAAAAAAAAAAAGTTAATTGGCGGGAACCATAATTATTTTTACAATATTTACAAGTTGCTGTTGCATTTCCTCGCAATCGAAGTGAAAAGTAGAGTGTAAAACTCGTCCATAAAACCCATTTTGCTCTCTACTTTATATCCATCCTCGCTCGCAAGCTCGCATCGGATGGATAAACGTCTCGCGCAAAATGGTGCGTTTTATGCACTTGGTGTACAATCTACTATTAAAATATTTACAAGTTGCTGTTTCATTTCCTCGCAATCGAAGTGAAAAGTAGAGTGTAAAACTCGTCCATAAAACCCATTTTACTCTCTACTTTATATAAACGTCTCGCGCAAAATGGTGCGTTTTATGCACTTGGTGTACAATCTACTGTTAAAATATTTACAAGTTGCTGTTTCATTTCCTCGCAATCGAAGTGAAAAGTAGAGTGTAAAACTCGTCCATAAAACCCATTTTACTCTCTACTTTATATAAACGTCTCGCGCAAAATGGTGCGTTTTATGCACTTGGTGTACAATCTACTGTTAGTGGAGTTTATTGGATTAAGTATATCAAAAATATGTAACTACATCTCATTTTAACATACAACCTAGCACTGGCCTGCAAATCGCTAAAAACGTAAGAAAATTTGAATTTCGCGGGCTACCCTGGAACATCCACCTTAAACGTTCAGTCTTGTCGCTACAGCTAATGTGTTTTAATACACCGTACGAAATTCGCAAAGGGTATGGACTATGGACGTAAAATTATCCCGGAATGTAAAAAGTCTCAAGTGGCTGGCGTGGGTCGAACCGCAGTCCCAAACTGATTTTTTCATAGTTTATAATTGTTTACCAACACACTTATAGTACTTACGGGATAATATCCGTGATTTTCTGGTGAGTTTGTGAGGTCCCGATATTTCGACGCTGTTGCAAGCATCATCATCGCGGGAATACTGTGTTTACCAACAGTTAAAAGTTCTAACCAAGTTCTAACATATTGTTTGACGATTGGTTTTTTTTAAATCTGACTTGCTCTACCTTTATTTTCATATAGAGGAGTATTTGGCGGGAAATTGTCGAAAGAAGTTCAGTGGTTGTTTTAATTATTCGTAAATTGATTCTTAATGAATTTTGTGATGTAAAATTGGTGTAGTTTTGTATCTCAAGTGTCCACGCACCTGGAAAATATGTGGAATAATTGAAACAAGCGTGACCTCGGTTATGTGGAGTTGAGAATTTTATTGTAGTTTTGACTACCTCATAGACACTCACCGAGAAGGCCGAATCGATTTATTTGCTGCCAGATACTCCGATATAACCATTAGAATGTGTTACATCCGCATTCTAATGTAAAACAATGAAAAAAAAAAACCACTGAAGACTAGGTTGTATGGGCTAGATCCCTTTGCCTGTTCCGTAAGGAACGAACAAAAAATTCACATAGATTTTGATACTTTTTAATAGATGATTAAACGAACTTTAAGTGAAGTTCGATCACTATTATATTTCGTCGCTTCATCCTTCAGATATAAGTATAACCAGGTAGTCCCTTTAACCTACAGGCAACATCGCACGTTTTTAACCGACTTCAAAAAAAGGAGGAGGTTATCAATTCGACTGTATTTTTTTTTTTTTTTTATGTTTGTTCGCTCATAACTTGCGACTGGGTGAACTGATTTTCATGATTCTTTTTTCATTTAAAAGCCGGTGCTTCCCGTGTGGTCCCATTGTCACCATTTCAATATCTAATGATGGGATCTTGTAGAAATCGGGGGAACTCTTCAATAAATAACAGCAGATTAACCGCGATTGTTGCTATAGCATATCTAAGCATTGTTTACGCCATCACAAAACATAATATCACGCCTGTACTCACTACAAAGGTTGATGAACATATTCTGATGAAGTACTTCGGAGATAGACAACGGAACTCCTCAATAAATGATAGCAAATGGACTGGGATTTCTGAAATCTCATGTCTGTCTATTGTTTACACCAGTTCATAACATAACATCACGCCGGTACGTTGTGAAGGGGTAAGCACATGTGAACCACTAAAAAGTGAAAAATATTTTTTTTTTTACAAAAAATAAAACCGACTTCGACAAAAATAAAACACAAAAAAGTGAAAAATAAAAATCAGCTTCAGAAGTCGGTGGCAAAAACATGAAATCAAACAAACAAAAGTCACCGACTTCAGAAGCTGATTTTTATTTTTCACTTTTTTGTGTTTTATTTTTGTCGAAGTCGGTTTTATTTTTTGTAAAAAAGTTTTTTTAAAGGGTAACTCGTCGATTAAAAAAAAAAAAAAGTTTGACGTTTCCGGTTGTGCCGTCTATACCGTGTCAGATCCAACCTTGTCTCATTTTTTAGAGTTTAGACACAAAGCTTTCATACTGGGTTTATAATCATTAGTAGGAAACTATGTGATTTATGTAAAGGGTTGAGAGGGACCTTATATCTTCGGATGAAGCGACTCATATAATAGTGATCGAACTTCTTAAAGTTCGTTTAATCATCTATTATATTTCGTCGCTTCATCCTTCAGATATAAGTATAACCAGGTAGATATTCAGAGATAGAAACTTTGTGTCTTAGTGAACAGGTTTATGAAGAAAGTGGTTTCTTAAGTTGAAACACTTGGATAAATTTGATCATAATAGCGTTTAATGTTAGATTACACAAGATATAAAGAAAACATTAAAGAAAAAAACTTTAAATATTTTTCACTTTTTAGTGGTTCACATGTGCTTACCCCTTCACAACGTACCGGCGTGATGTTATGTTATGAACTGGTGTAAACAATAGACTTCAGCAATTGAGATTTCAGCAATCCCAGTCCATTTGCTATCATTTATTGAGGAGTTCCGTTGTCTATCTCCGAAGTACTTCATCAGAATATGTTCACCAACCTTTGTAGTGAGTACAGGCGTGATATTATATGTTGTGTGATGTCGTAAACAATGCTTAGATATGCTATAGCAACAATCGCGGTTAATCTGCTGTTATTTATTGAAGAGTTCCCCCGATTTCTACAAGATCCCATCATCAGATATTGAAATGGTGACAATGGGACCACACGGGAAGCACCGGCTTTCAAATGAAAAAAGAATCATGAAAATCAGTTCACCCAGTCGCAAGTTATGAGCGAACAAACATAAAAAAAAAAAAAATACAGTCGAATTGATAACCTCCTCCTTTTTTTGAAGTCGGTTAAAAACAGTTTACTTCTTAAATTACTTAAGCATTTTAAATAATCAAATAAATGACATAACGAACATAATATTTATTAATTTGGAAAGGCAATCGCCCTAGCGAAACGGCTTTCATCTATAATTGGCCTATTGTAGAAACGGGCAAAGTTGGTGGACGTGCTGGTCCAACCGGCGGTTTTCCTAATAGTATCTACACTTATCCCTGCAGCGTATGTAGCTGATGTAGCGGCATGTCGTGTACTATGCGCGCTATAAGTGCCTACGTCTACTCCGCTCTCTGACAGCACTTGCTTAATCCAGCGACTGATGGTCTGTGCTGTAGCTGCTCTATGTGGAGACTTATGGGTCAGCAGTAGACTTCCCGCGTTCGTAGTCCTCATATTTTTTGTTACAAAAATATAATCCTTGAGGACTGAAGCGGGGCATATTTTCATAAAAAATTGGTAAATACAGTGTTGGTTGGTCGCGACCAGGGGCAGAGGTTTTAATAATGTCAGTTATGGCTATCTTAACACCGCTTTGAGTAATTGAAAGAAAGAAAGAAATATATTTATTTGGGACAAGCACAGAACTACAAAAAATAGTAATAACAAAAAAGAATATAAAGCTAAATAATAAAAGAGAAGACCTGTGCGAGGCCAAAAAGGCTCCTATCTCAGCATGATGCTGCGATAAATGAAAACAAATACCGCAATTGACACGTTTTCTAATTTTAATAATGATAGTGTTTGCACCCTGTGTGCCAACAGAATAACTAATTTTTTAGTGATTCTTTCTAAACTTAATTCTAAAGGATACCAATTGGAAATACAGTTGAAAACTATTTGTGGATCCCAAGTGGATGTATATTTAGGTCGATTTGGCTTGAGTTTGTAAGCCCCTTTAAGTAATCGCCTTATATTGTCATCAGAACCGATTTTATCATTTAAAAATAAAGATAACGCTGAACGATGAGTGTTAAGAGAGCTATACGAACATCCATTACTGAATTGCTCTGTCAAGAAAGATAATTTATAAGGTATGCAATCATTATAAATGTTAGAATTGTGTAGAGCACAATAGTCCCACCATAGTTTCAAAGTGACGCTATACTGCTTGATAGTGCTGTCAGAAAGGGATGCCAACATTAGGTCGAGCGTCTCAACTGGTGTGCCGCGCCGCTCAAATGCCTTCCGCAAAGCCTGGCGGCACCCAGGGTAAGTTTGTTGTGAAGGGGATGATGATGTCTGAAATGGGATTGAAGTAAAAATTTGTTAGGGTTGAGATAAAGTATATGCGAATCAAGTAAGGTCTGGAGAAGAGGGAACCATGGCTGAGAGGGCCAGTGAGGGAAAACTAAGATACCAGTAGCTTCATCATCAATAATCTTACGTAAACATTTTAGGATAAGAGAAAATGGCGGGAATGCGTAAAAAAATCTTGACTGCCAATTTATGGTAAAAGCATCAACATTATATGCGTCTGGTTCTGGCCTCTAAGAGACAAACAGGTCGCATTTGGTATTGCTCCGAGAAGCGAATAGATCGATCTCGGGACAACCGAAGTTTTGTTTAATAAGCCTAAAGGCATTATTTGACAGCTCCCATTTGGTTTACTTTTCTAGACTCGGCGTCTGCGCAGTTCTCTTTTGTATTGATTTATGATGCAAAAAGAGAGATATTACGCTTCTCACACCATTGCCAAATAGATCTAGTAAGCTCATTTAAATGGGGGAATTGTATTCCGCCAAGACGATTTATGTAGCATAATGCTGTTGTGTTATCTACACGCAATATTATTGCAGAGTGTTCGTCATCCTTCTTAATGAAACTTTTTAATCCTAGAAAGGCAGCAAGAAGTTCTAAATAATTAATGTGGTGTTCCGATTCTACAGCCGTCCATCTTCCGTTTACTTTTTTACCATTACAGACCGCGCCCCATCCGGTTCTTGAAGCATCGGTGAAGATTTCTTTACCGTAGCTTAAAACCCTCATCGAATTATTTATTGTTAATATATTACTGCGCCACCAAAATAAATCTTGCAAAATTACGTTTGAAGGTCTGATTTTCGCTTCGTAATTATTATTAAATTTTTGTAATGCTAAAAATTGCTGGCGTTCCAAAATGTTTGTGTATAAGTATCCATATTGAACTGCCGGGCAAGCTGCGATCAGAACACCAATTAATTGAGCAAATTCTCTAATAGTACACTTTGGAAGGCGGGTGAACTTGTCAACCATCTGTGCAATATTATTGCGTTTATCTATCGGCAATGAAATAGATAGTTCTCTTGTATCATACATGAACCCTAAGAACTTGCATACTTGCAATGGAGTTAATGAACTTTTTGTATAATTAATTACAAAACCTAACAACGTAATAACTTTAAAGTTTCGTGTACATTTTTTACACACTCGTCATAATTATCACCGATACATAATATATCATCAAGATAGATTACTGATTTATAACCGCATCCTCGAAGATGCGTCATAACCTCCTTCATGATTTTTGTAAACAGCCTGGGTGCTACTGACAGGCCATAAGGCATCGCCGTGAACTCAAAAGTATTTATACTACCCGAATTAGGATCTTTGTAAAGGAATCTCAAATATTTTCGATCAGAAACGGAAATAGGTACTAACAAATATGCTTCTGTTAGGTCAATAGTGGCCAGAAAGCCGCCCCGGGGAATAAGTTTCGCGGCGGTTCTGTAATCCTCCATTTTAAAATGTTCCTTCTTTATGAATTTATTTAATGGCTTTAAATTAAGAATAAACCTTTTGCCTCCATTAGCTTTTGACAGGACGACTTGAAGACGGCAGCGAAGCGCCAGCCTTCTGATTCGATAGTGTCTTCCTTATCTGGGAGCCTTGTTTTTCAATGGCTTGACTGGCTTTGATTTTTTCGCTCAGTGTGGTTCCAAATAACGTCTCATCACGTTCGGCATCTTGAATTACGTGTAGGACATTCTTCTCTAGACTCGGGGTAATTAATTTGATTCTGTCCTTTGACAGGAAAAAATGTAAATCCGATAAAATACGACAACTGTCGCTCAAATATTTCAAAGCTGATATTTTGTCGTCGGATGTTAGCAATGTGTTCATTGCTTTATTTATTGCTGAAGTGCCCGTGCCCAATTGTTGTTGAAAGGTAAAAAGTTTCCTGTCACGGCCTCTAACTAGCTCGGACACGGCGGCTGATATTAGGAGCTTGCAGTAATTTGCAATTGCCGGGCACAAGATAAGTTTTCGTAAATTTTTCTCTGTCCTCTTTTGGCAATCCTTTTTTTAACAAAGGAGTCCATAGGTTGGCCAGACTATTGTGAATGTTTTCACCGAACTCAGGGGTATCCGATGTGGCTGCTCCTAAAGCAGATAAGAGCTCTGGATCCAGGCTTGTATCGGGTAAGACGTCAGACGTGGCGTCGGGCATCGAGATGGCCGGGGTGTCCGACGTCAAGGTGTCCGGTACATTTGCGTCTTGGGCGAACGCCGGCGGCGTACCTTCTCATTGGGGCTCTGCTGGAGCCGCACCAGTTTCTAAAAATACAATTAAGTATTTTTATATTTTGCCAATGAGGGTAGACAAATAAGAATTGGTGAGGAAAAAATTTAAGGCCAATATTATCTCACGTATAATACGCTGTACATAATGTGCGTACCTATTAAGATTACGCATTTTTGTACTAAGTTGTCACGAATGACTCACAATCAACTCGCAGTTGATCATGTTATCGCAATTGCCTCGCAGGCAATCCCGATTTACTTTTATATAAACAGGTAGTTTAACAATTCAGCATAAAAGCACATAAAAGTATCACTTTTAAAATTATCACTTTTAGAAATAAAAACGAAGGTAGGTAGGTACTAACCTGCATTAATTTCATCATCTGATGAGTCGATTATAGGTCGTCTTATTTGACGTCGAGGCACAGATTGTCGAGGTTTCGGGGTCTCTTTACGTTTTTCTTTTATTTTCCTAATTTTTTGTTTGTAATAAAGTAACGATTCTTCTGCACTGCTCTTCGGCAATTTGCAGGATCGCATGCGCACGTTGCCTCGCACGAAAAAGGAATGAGACAAGGTTGGTTCTGACACGGTATAGACGGCACAACCGGAAACATCAAACTTTTTTTTTTTTTGAATCGACTTTACAATCGATTGAGTTACCCTTTAAAAAACGTGCGATGTTGCCTGTAGGTTAAAGGGACTCCCGTCGGGGCTGTGGATATCGAAACCCGTCGGGGCTGTGGATATCGAAAGGTTACCGCGGCTCCGACACAAGGGCGAAGAAGAAGGAACATGGGTTTGGTTTTTAGTCAGTAGAAGTCTGACACTCCCCTTCGCTCTGCCCAAGAGCGGGGGGGGGTTATTCGATGATTTTCCACCCACCAAAAAAAAAAAAAAAAAAAAAAGGTTAAAGGGACTACCTGGTTATACTTATATCTGAAGGATGAAGCGACGAAATATAATTGATTTTACACATTCAAACAATGAATACATCTTTAATAAATAGTAAATGCGTCGGGTACATAATTTTTATTACAAAGAAATAGTCAAAATCTACTAGTCGAGAATTTATCGAATGTGTGGATGACATTTTGTCACCGCTCTAGCACAGCCAGATCGACGGCGAGCAAAATTAACTACAGCTTACAGAATACCGATCAAACCGCCCGCGCCCGTGAGCGCAGCGGCTGTAACAGCCATGATCACAGCGAAGATCGTAGCTACAAAGTCTCACTTAGAGAATCGCACTGCTGGTCGACTCACATTGCCATGCACACAGGCCATGCAGCTCTCGGTTCCCCGTGTGAAAACATAATATAAGTTAATTTTAATTCAAATGTAATACAATATGTAGCAGTTAAGTAATATATGTAAGACCAAAAAAAAAAAAACAAAAAAAAATATCAAAAAAAAATAATAAAAAAAAAGTGCATGTATTTTAGTAGTATATATTTTTTTTATAGTTAGTATATTTTTTATTCAATAACAACACGGAATAGTTAACCGTGATTATCTGTAAAACATGTTATAAATTAAATTAATTATAAATAATTGTACCTATAGCATGTAATGTAATGCATGTAAACCGAAATGTATAAGAATATTTATTAATTTATTATGTAGTTTTTTTTGTGTATTTTTATTATTCAATGTCAAGAAGTGTTTGTCGATTTCTTTGTATGCATGACTACATATAAATAGAACGAAAAAAAAAAAAAATGTGATAGACTCACGTAGATTTCAAGTTATCTTATAAGATAAGTTAATTTAAGTGTCCGGAGAGGCGTACGATGTATTATAATTAAGATTAAAACCCAGCAAACAAATTATGTATTGAACAAAGGCGCGGACCACCAAGTCTGTGACAAAAATACTCATTTAAAAAAAAAAAAAAACTTAACCTAACCTAACCTAAATATCCTTTTAAAACCCTTCATTTTGATACTCTACCTACTCCATGGTAAAGTAATCTGTGGTGGCACTTGCGCCATCAAGACGAATATAACAACGTATAATTTATTGAAATCCCTTCATCCGTTTAGGAGTTATGAGGGAACAAAGAGACAGACGTACATAGGTACACGTCAAACACATAACCCTCCTTTTGGGTTTCGCCGCAGTCGGGTAAAAAATAAAAAAAACCGGCCAAGTGTACGTCGGACCGCGTACAATGTAGGGTTCCGTAGATGCCCTTAAAAATATGAGAACTTCCTAAATTGATTAACCACCTTTCTACCTGCCTCCGAACGATGATTTTTATTGTAAAAATGAAACAAACTTTTTAGCAGTTTTGAGACCAGCGCGCAGCGCTCCCATACATTATGTTTAGGAAAAAATTTCATACAAGTACATTTTATAAGTTGGTTGACTATTACTCGTAAACTTGTAAAGTCTACTTAGCTGTGAAAGTTATCCTTTTATTTTCGTTATATATGCTACTACCATGAATTTTTTCACACGCCCAATGTATGAAAATGTTTGAAGCACGCCACGAGATTCCGTTCATAGCGTTTTACACATTTTCATTTATTTGATCTTACCGCTCGCGGCCCCGCGTTTAGCTTCCGCGCACAGCGGCAGCGGCAAGGTCCTGTACGGGCCGTTAGAGGTGGTTTAGGTTGGCTCACTTGAGTCTTGAATTTGCACTTTAAAGCTTAATATTTCATAAACGAATCCCTTAATCGGAAAACTGTTTGAGCAAACTGCCCATATTTTTTAAAGACCTACCCAACGATACCTCACACATTGGACTTCGCGAGTAAAAAAAAATCA
The DNA here is from genome assembly GCA_949775195.1 of Diarsia dahlii. Classification (NCBI taxonomy): domain Eukaryota; kingdom Metazoa; phylum Arthropoda; class Insecta; order Lepidoptera; family Noctuidae; genus Diarsia; species Diarsia dahlii. Next base: position 25,869,956 of record OX459191.1, on the reverse strand, counting down.
TCCCCACTTTAATTACTTTAGCACTTTATCGGCGTAACTCATTTGTATATTCATGCCAAATGACAGCTTTCTAGTACTAATAGTCTTTGAGATATATTATAGTGCGGACGGACGGACTGACAGACAGACAGACGGACATGGCGAAACTATAAGGGTTCCATATTGACTACGGAACCCTAAATTATTTGTTATCAGCCATTTGTATCTCACTGCAGGGCAAAGGCCTCCCTTCCCTCTTTCCACTTATCCCTATCCAGTGCTCCGGTTTTCCAATCTCTGCAAAAAGAATCCAGTTCATCCCGCCATCGCCTTCTGGGCCTGCCGCGTTGTCGTTTGCTGCTGATTGTTGCTTTGGCCCACAGCTCCTCCGGCAAGCGGCAGATGTGGCCAGCCCAGTTCCATTTGAGCTTGGCAGCCGTGTGACCCACATCGGCAATTTGAGTTTTGGAACGCAGTATCGAGTTTCTTACGTGATCAGTGAGCTTAACAAGGATACTACGTGTGAAGTATACACACCTTCTTATTACATAGTAAAAACTCTATGGACTACCTGTGTGCGGAAATTAGCGTGATTTCGAAATAAAAGGCAGATTGGCACATGTAACTTGTTATGAGTTTTTAATCGGAGTGAAAAGATGGCACATGAATGATGTGCGTACAAACCTAGCGAAAACATAATAGTAGAAATAAGACGAAACACTTAAAGCTAAGACGATTTGCGTAGGCGCTCCAACATGCCCCCGGGCGTTGAAAGTCGTGCTTTCAACCAGACTTAGATTCTGAAGACACAGGTAATGGGCATATCCTGTTGAAGGCCCTCCGGATGACTCCAGTAGAGGTCTTGATATCTGCTACACGGGCAATTCCATCAGTACCTGGATGTACCGCGATGACTCTTCCCAGTCTCCACTTCAGAGGTGGAAGATTCTCCTCTTTGACGACTACCAAGGAATCCAGCTTTAAATCCTTCTTGCAAGAACGCCACTTTGTCCGTTGCTGCAACTCTGCAATATACTCTTTAGTCCATCTAGTCCAGAAATGCTGGCGGAGTTGCTCAATACGTTGGTAACGACTAAGATGGGTTGCAGTTTGGTCTTCATAATTCTTCTGTGGCAATGAAGTGAGTGGCCGGCCGACGAGAAAATGACCTGGTGTCAATGGAGTGCAATCGGCGGGGTCTGAAGATAGCGGCGTTAGTGGGCGTGAATTTAAGATTGCCTCTATTTGGGCTAAGGTGGTGTTAAGTTCCTCAAAAGTTAAATTACATTGTCCCAACACTCGCTGTAAATGATATTTTGCCGATTTGACACCCGCTTCCCAGAGACCGCCAAAATGTGGAGTATACGCGGGAATGAAATGGAATTTGATTCCATCATTAGCTATGCTTTCACTTAAAGCATCAGAATTCATTTTCAAAAATTTAGATAGCTCGTTATACGCACCAACGAATGAGGTACCGTTGTCGGAGTATATATGAACTGGCTTGCCCCTTCGTGAAATGAACCTGTACAAGGCTAATAAGTAATTATGACTCGTCAAGTCACTCACAAGCTCCAAATGCACAGCCTTTGTGGTAAAACAGATAAAAATTGCTATGTACACCTTGACGAGTCTACATCCACGACCTTGACGACTAGCGCTCATAATAGGGCCCGCATAATCAACACCAGTACTTTCGAACGGATACCCACCTGGAAGAAGGCGTTGCCGGGGTAGGTTACCCATCAATGGAGTAACAACCTTACCCTGCATACGCTGGCACCGAACGCATCTATGATAACAGGCTTTAGCTAAGTTTCGTCCTCCTATAGGCCAATAGGATTCTCTAATAGATGCTAACAATAGTTGTGGGCCTGCGTGCATTAACCTTTTGTGCTCAAAATCAAATAATAATTTAGTGAAAGTATGAGTGGACTGTAAAATTATAGGGTGCCGTTTATTATGCGTAAAATCTGAATTATCGAGACGTCCTCCGACACGCATTAGCTTGTCGTCATCTAAATACACATTAAATTTTAATAGGACGCTCTTTTTTGGCAAACTGTGTTTATTTAAAAGTAATTTATGTTCGGGAAATGATTCTTGTTGACACTGATAGATTAAAACGTTTAGTGCTTTCTTTAACTCGTCATCAGATAAAAATTTACTGTTTGGCGATTGGCGTTTACACGCCTTAATGAATCGCAACACGTATGCCATGGAACGTAAAAGTCGTAAGTAATTAGAAAAGCGATTATAATCTATAATAAATGCCTTAGGCTCAGTGTCAAGGACAGCATTTAAAGTGACATCAGTTCGGGTTTCGGGGAGTAGCCCTAATTCTGAACATTTAAATTGCGAAGGCCAAGTACTTGGGTCTTGTTGGAGGAATTCAGGACCAGACCACCACAAATCTAAACCCTGCAGATGACTACTATCCACACCACGAGATAGTAGGTCTGCTGGGTTTTCATTAGTTGGGACATGCCTCCAGGTGCAACGACCTGCCTGATCTAAAATTTCAGCGACGCGATTGCGTACAAATGGCTGAAGTTTCGAAGGCAATATCTGCAGCCATCCCAATACGATGGTCGAGTCAGTCCAACAAAAGACGCGCGAGAACTTAAGACGAAGTGAGTTTAAAACCTTCTCATACAGACGAGCTCCCACCACAGCGCCACACAACTCCAACCTTGGAATTGTAGTGGGTTTGATTGGCGCCACTCGACATTTGGCCATAAGTAACCGAACGATGCACTCACCTGCATCATTAATACTGCGAACATAAACGCACGCACCATACGCGCGCTCAGACGCATCAGTAAATATATGTAGTTCCAACTTCTTGTATGAATGACACACAACAATTCGAGGAATACGAACTTCATTTAAAAAGGGCAGAGTTTTAATGATGGTCTGCCATTGCAATTTAATTTCAGGGGTCAATGGATCATCCCATGATAATTTATCCAACCACATTCTCTGTAGTAACATTTTCATAGTGATTACAAATGGTGACAACAGCCCCAAAGGATCGAAGATCTTTGCAATCATAGAAAGTAAATCACGTTTAGTGTTACTATTACAGGATAATATAGTTGAGCCTATGGAAAATACCAGTTCATCTGAACTTGCATACCAACCTAGCCCGAGCAACTTGTCAGGCTCACTAGAACCTATATTTAAGTCAAGCGAAGATTGAGCAACTTCAGACAATAATTGAGGCTCGTTGGACTTCCACTTACGCAATGGCATGCCAGCCGATGCAAGTACATTTGTGACTTCCTGACGAATAAATCTAACCTCATCTAAATCATCACCGCCAGATAGTAGGTCATCAGCATAGAAATCGTGCTTTATAACCTCAGCAACCTTCTGATTCTTACAATCAAGCCCTAATTGATGCAGGCACCGAAAAGCTAAAAATGGTGCACTAGCCGTACCATAGGTGACGGTGTTTAATTTATAAAATTTAACGGGCTCAGATGCCTTACCTCGCCACAATATCTGCTGCAGATATCTGTCAGACGGATGGACGACTATTTGTCTATACATCTTCTCGACGTCTGCTGACACGACATACTTGTGCTGTCTGAAACGGAGAAGAATCGACAACAGATCGTCCTGAACGGTAGGTCCAACCATCTGTACATCGTTAAATGAAACGCCAGTTGAAGAAGGACAACTTGCGTTGAATACCACTCGGAGTTTCGTAGTGGTACTACTTTCACGTAATACGCCGTGATGCGGAATATAATAGCCAGAAGGGCTTAAATCGGATTGCTTGCATGCAGTCATATGACCTAGTAACTCATACTCAGACATGAATTCGTGGTACATTTTACTCAAATCGGATTTCGTTCTTAACCTACGTTCTAACGACTGTAAACACTGAGTAGCTTTATTAATTGAATCTCCCAAAATAGAAGGATCTTGTTTGAGAGGAATACGAACGCAAAAACGACCATCAGGTAATCTGGTCGTATTATTGCTAAAATGCCTTTCACATAACTTCTCTTCTGGTGAATAATGAGAAGACTTCTTATTTACTTCTTCTAACTGCCAGAAGCGAGTTAAATCACTTCGAATCTTATCAAAATCGTTATCAGGTGAAGAATCGATTTTAGTAAAGTTACACCTAATGTTACCAGAAAGCAATGCAATGTAATTACGACTAATAGGACCAGAGACAATCCAGCCTAACCTGGTTTCACATAAAATTGGCTTACCAGTGCCTAACTTGATTCTTTGTGACCCAAGCAAGTCCCAGAAGATATCAGCACCAATCAGAATATCTACATGAGCGGGCTTGCAAAAAGTAGGGTCTGCTAAACAGATATGAGACGGAATATTCAGAATAGATAGATCTACTTCCCGACACGGCACATCACTAGTTATTGATGGTAAAACGAAACAATAAAGTTCACTACTGAAACTATTGTCTAATGACGTCATGTTAATGCGACACGTTTTACCTACGTGAGAGGTCACGTTATTAATACCGAAAATCGACCTGTCTATCTGCCTTGTCTCTAAATTTAACTGTCGACATAGTCTTTCCGTCACAAAGCATGATGTACTACCGCTGTCAAGAACTGCACGAACAACATGTTCTCGACCATTACGATCACGTAATTTAATTAATGCGGTTGATAATAACACATCATGACTCATACTACTGTGCGAAGATGTGACGTTGGCCGACAACGCGACATTATTCGTCTCAGTCACAGAAGCCGTCGAAGACGATTGTGGCGACGAGCTGTTATCACACGAGTTATCCGTATTATTATGACTATTTGCAATAGGTTTAAAATCAGCGACATGGACAAGAGTATTATGTCGGCGCTTACACAGCTTGCAACCTGGCCTTTTACAATGATTCGCGAAATGACCCGAACGAAAGCAGTTAAAACACACTTTAAAGTCTGGCAGCAATTTAATACGTGCTTCGTTACTCATTGCGAGAAACTGTGCACACTCACTCAAGTTATGGTCACCTTTGCATTTGGGACAGACCTTCGTACCTGACTCTGAACCAGACTTACCACTACTTTGAACGGTAACCATAGACTTCAGCTTAGCCCCTGATTTATTAACAGATTGAGGTTGGTTATTACGCGACAACTCCAAAGTTTCGATTAACTCAGCGCGCTCACGCATGAATCTAAGGAATTGGTCGAGGGTAATCTTACTATCTTTCTCAACACGACCTTTGTACTCCTCCCACTCACGGAACGTTCTGCTATCCAACTTGCGAGTAACAATGTAAATTAAAAGGGTATCCCAGTACTTAACAGGCTCACCTAAGGTGTCTAATGCTCGTAAGTGCTTAAGTATCTGGTCAATTAAATTCTTTAAAGTTACAGAGGATTCTTTTGTAATTGTTTCCATGTTAAAAATAGCCGAAACATGATTGTGAATTAATAATCTTTTATTATCATACCGCTCGCATAATACCTTCCATGCCACAGAGTAATTAGTAGCTGAAAACTCGAACGACTGGATCACTACGGCAGCGGATCCTTCCAAAGACGTTCGAAGGTAGTGGAATTTGTTGATTTCGTCGATAGCATCATTGGAATGAATGAGACTCGTAAAGGTGTCATGAAACTCCAACCAGTTATTGTAAGATCCACTAAACTTTGGCAATTGGATCGTGGGCAACTTAACGGGCTTATAACTACTACCAAAATCACTTTTATTTTGAGGAACAGATTCATTATCTTTATTATAATTATTACTGAATTCCTGAGCCTTAGACATTGATTTAAAATACAGAGACTCAAAATCAAAACGCTCAGAAAACTGAGCCTTGATATCATCAACAATACACTCCATACGTAACTGTACCTCATCATATTGTTGGTATAACAACTCCATCTTGCCTATACGCAGCTGTAGTTCTGTTTTATTGGAACTAGATAACGTTTTATCCTCCAGCGCGTCCAAATAATTGGCAAAAGCAGTTAATCGGCCTTTGAAGCTACCTCGCTTCTTTATTAACTCCCTTTCCTCGGTCATTCTGGGATTCGAGTGCAAATCTGGAATTTATACAATAAAGTTTAAGTAAACAATATTAAAAGTATGTAATTATGTACCTATGTCTTATGATTCAACCTACAGGTGACCCCTATACGAACAATTAGTGAATACCTGAATAATGCAAATAGTTTCTATACATAAACAAAACTCAATAAACTAACAATGACTTGAGTACAACAGAACAATAACTAAAATAATACGGTAATTACATTAACAGTAAACATTAATTAACAATATCTAACACTCTAAAATTATATTGCTCCTAAGTACCTACCTATGCAAAATACTTAACGTGAATAGTACCTAATTACTTTGGCAAAGACAATTAAATTAAAACATTATAATGTAATAAATCTATATTACTACACTTAACTAAGTATGATTTCTAATTTAACTGCTTCGAATACACAATAATGACAATAAAACTATCACAATGCAAATGGTAGGGTAATTAACGGATCAACTAATTACGCAAATACAATAGGTAATTAATTAGACTAACCTTTTATATCCTTAATTGGCGTTATATACTACCTGATTGAGTGTTGGGTGACGATATTATCAATACATTATACTTAACACCGCTTTAGTTTATGTACTTGATTCACATACCACACTGCCGATCAGTGACTTCGTTGCACTGATAAATTAATATTCGTTAATTTCACTATTAACTTCTTGATCTTCATATAATAATAGCAGATCCTTGCTATTTAATCAATCCAGCTCGTAATGGACCAATATGTGCGGAAATTAGCGTGATTTCGAAATAAAAGGCAGATTGGCACATGTAACTTGTTATGAGTTTTTAATCGGAGTGAAAAGATGTCACATGAATGATGTGCGTACAAACCTAGCGAAAACATAATAGTAGAAATAAGACGAAACACTTAAAGCTAAGACGATTTGCGTAGGCGCTCCAACAACCTGTATTGCTACGCAACACTCGGTTGTTGATACTTTGAAGTTTTTGTGACTTACAATAAAACTATCTTTATTTCATGTATTTCTATTATATTTAACATAAATTTGCACCAAAGGCAATTCCCGGCATGTTTGCGGGATACTCTGAAACAAGCAAAGCTTTCAGAATTTTCATACCCTCGAAGAACATTATTGTTACATTGAAAGATATTCGAGTGGTTAAGAACATGTTCTACGAACTGAACTTTCCAAATTGTTCAATGGAACTCAAAGTTCATCAGATGAAAACAAACAAACGTCACAACAAACATCACGCAAGCAAGTGACTATTACGTTTGATGATAACAAAGGAGATAACCAGCACAGTGATACAGACACCGATGATCAAGATGACAACGGAACTTCATCACCACATTTAGATGAAAACACTCAACGGATCGAACCAGTAAACAACGAAAGTGACTACGAATCTCTTTCCGGGTTATCCCATGATGACGATGATTATGAACCTGTACATAACGCTGTTGCTGAAAACGTGACTAATGAAGCGAGATCTTTGAGAGATATGACTAAAATTAAAGCTCCTAAGCGCTACGATGATTTTATTTTGGCAGCTGTTGAAGAAATTGAAAACATTCACAAGCCTAAAGAACCTATCACCTTCAAAGAAGCATTAGAATCTCCTGACAGAAACAAATTGCAAGAAGCTATGAAAAATGAAATGGCATCTCTGAACGAAAGCCAAACCTGGGATCTGGTTGATTTACCTAAAGGACGAAAAGCCCTGCCTTGCAAATGGGTATATAAAGTTAAAATGAATCCTGATGGTTCCGTCGAAAGGTATAAAGCCAGAATGGTAATCAAGGGCTACTCTCAACAACCTGGAATAGACTACGATAAAACGTTCAGTCCAGTGGTTCGCCTGAGCACTGTGCGAACACTACTTGCCATAGCTGCAAAAGAAAATCTAAAATTATGCCAGTTCGATGTGTCAACAGCTTTCCTAAACGGCACAGTCGAAGAAGATATTTATATGAAACAGCCTGATGGTTATCAGGATGCCACAAAACGAGTCTGCAAGCTGAAACGCAGTCTCTATGGACTAAAGCAAGCGCCGCGTTGCTGGAACACCTGCATTGCAGAGTTCTTAAAGAAATCTAACTTTCAACAAAGTGAAGCGGATCCATGCTTGTATGTTCGAGTCAAAGGACAATCCAAAGTCTTTATTGGTCTTTACGTTGACGATGGACTAGTAGCGTACAACACAACCAAAGCAGGAGACGAATTCATTAAGGAATTAAAAGCACGATTCAAGATAATTACTAAACCTGCATCATATTTCCTTGGGTTGGAAATTGACGTACGCAAAGACGAGACCATTACACTATGTCAGAAGGCCTACACAAAGAAAGTTTTGGAAAAATATGGAATGTCCAATTGCAAATCAGCACCAACGCCCATCATCAAAGAGCATGAGACGGGAGAGGATGAGAACACGAATTTCCCGTACAGACAAGCCGTGGGTGCTTTAGCATATTTATCAGTAGGCACAAGGCCTGATATTTCATATGCTGTGGGTGTCGCATCCAGAAACCTAGACGCACCCACTAATAAAGATGTCATGCTGGTAAAACGCATCTTTCGTTTCTTGAAAGGGACCCAACAGAACGGGCTGACTTACACGAAGGAGTCACCCTCATATTTGGTCTGTTATAGTGACTCAGATCACGCAGGAGACCAGACTACCGGCAGATCGACATCTGGAACGATGTGCTTATTCTCTGGAGCTGCTATTAGCTGGAGAAGCCAGAAACAAAAGACTGTCTCCATTTCCTCAACAGAAGCGGAAGTGATAGCAGCCAGTGAAGCTGCTCAAGAGATTATATGGTTAAATAGACTACTTAAGGATCTGTCCAAGAACACAGAGAAACCGGTACTAAACCTAGATAATGAGTCAACTATTAAACTTGCTAAAAATCCGCAATACGAATATCACAAACGGACTAAGCACATCAAGCTGAAACATTTCTTTGTGAGAGAATGTGTTATCAACGGAGACTTAAATGTCCAACACGTTCCGTCGGAGTTGCAGTTGGCCGATATGCTAACGAAGCCACTGTTTGGCCCTAGGCTGCAAGATTTAAGTTCCAGAATGGGACTCAAGAATTTATTTATAAATTCTTATAAACGTGAGTGGATGTAAAGTATACACACCTTCTTATTACATAGTAAAAACTCTATGGACTACCTGTATTGCTACGCAACACTCGGTTGTTGATACTTTGAAGTTTTTGTGACTTACAATAAAACTATCTTTATTTCATGTATTTCTATTATATTTAACACTACGCTCCATTGCTCGCTGATAGACCCCGAGTGCGGACTTTTGATGCTTGGTTAGTGACCATGTCTGCGCTCCATAGGTGAGGGTAGGAAGAATGCACATGTCCATGAGTTTTCTCTTCAGGGAGAGAGGAAGAGGTCCCTTCATTATTTGTTTCATCGACCAATAGCTCTTCCAGGCGTTCTCGGTGCGTCGAGCAACTTCTTTGTCTTGTCTTGCCTGGAGGAGACTATTTGGCCGAGGTAAATGTACTCATGGACATACTCAATCCTCACACCCCCAACTCCTATGGTGCGCTTGGTGCTGTTGGTCATCACCTTGGTCTCCATATTCATCGCGAGTCCGACCTCGAGGCTGGCACTGCTCAGTTGTTCGAGCATTAGGCCTAGCTCGGCTGCCGTGGATGAGAAAAGGACAATATCGTCGGCGAAGCGGAGCCGCCCACGATGATGCCCTTGTCCCTCCAATTGCTACTTAGTTTTTTGAAGACTTCTTCAAGCGTGGCTGTGAAGAGCTTTGGAGAGAGTGGGTCGCCCTGTTTAACTCCCTTTTCGATTGGGAATGATGGTCCTGTGCTGTTAATTCTTATGGCTGCTGTGCTACTTTGATATATTTTTTGCAGTAATTTAATGTAAAGAGGTTCGATGTCTTGATTTTGCAGAGATTCAAACATGGCGTTGTGCGATAAACTATCAAATGCCTTCGAATAATCAACAAATGCGAGGTATAAGGGTAGGTTAAATTTTAAATATTTTTCGATGATTTGATTAGGGGACTGTAAATGGTAGGTAGTGGAGAGGCCACGGCGGAATCCGGCTTGTTCAGGAGGCTGATGCTGACCTAATTGACCAGAAATCCGATTTTCAATTCGAACCCTAAAAATGAAGTAAAATCACTAACACATCAAAATCTTATTTCAAGCAAGTCGGGAACCTGACGCGTACGAAGTCGCGGGTAGCAGCTAGTCTATTTTTATTTTTATGTTGTAATTACCAGCTTTGTATGTAACAAGGCGTTGGTCGTTCTTCTGGAACCAACAATGACTACCTACTGCCAGATCAAATGGAGTAGCGCACTGCAGTAGACTCACCCGATCCTATCGGCTCGCAGCGGCTGCCTCATCTACACGGCTAGCATTTCTTGTGGAAACGCAGCGTTCATCTCGTTTGGCACGCATGCTATAGTATGAGCTTGGTTTTGTGAGCCAGAAACATTGCGGAGGAAAGTGGAAGAGTGGAATAGGGAGGACTGGATTGGCTGGCTTACAATGAACACACAAAGACATTAAATGACATTTTATTATTAGATTTATGCACGAATGCCGCCGCCTCGCTGCGTTACCGTCACACGCGCACAGCAAGCGGGCGGCGCTCGGCGATGCGTCTCGGACGCTTCTTCACCGCATTCTTACGTACAATTTGATCATTATAGTTTCTACGTAATTTATTTACAAAAACTTTTATTACATTAACGTTACATCTTAGTAATTCGTAGTCACCGTCCGAGGCGTAATTCATTAAACCTTAGCAAGATTTATATTTACATTATAATATTATTATGTACAGACAAGGAATACTTTCAGAGGAGCAATAGTTTCATATGAAAGTCAAATGGCTATCAGATAGTGTCACTCATTTCCGTAGTTCCGTTCTCATGAACAAAACTCAGATACCTAAGTGTCGATCAGTTCACAGCGCACAGAGACTGTTCCACATTACACACACGTTTGAGCAGCACAGTTGAGCACAGCGCGCAGAGCGCGAGTGTCTAGAGCGCGTGGGAGGCGCGCGAGGGGATGTGCGCGGCGGCGGGCGGCGCGCGCGAGCGCTGTTAGAAGTGCGCGCGCGCACTGCCGTTCCAGCGCGTGTCCGATGTGCTCGTGAGCTCCGTGCTCGGCGCCGGGTAGTACACGGTGGGCGCGGGAGAGGGCGCGCGCCTGACCCGCCCGGCGCCCGCACCGCTCGGCACGCTAGAACCACGCGAGCCGCGCGCCTCCGAGCGCCGCAGCGTGCCGTTGCGCGCCAGCCGCAGCGACACGCGCTCCCCGCACGACGCGAACGAGTCGTCGCGCGTGTGTTCCGGCGAGTCACGGGTGCCTCCGCGCGTGCGCATGCCTCCCGCGCAGAACATCTTCAGGAACACTCGCTTGAACTTCTCGCCAAATATTACGTAGATGACGAAATTGACGCTGCTGTTGATGGTGACCAGCAAGTTGCTCGTCTTCACGAGTGGGTCCAGCTTGTCGAACTGGTCGCCCAGAAACACTTCAAACGAGTTGGTGACGAGTGGCAGCAGGTTGCACAGGAAGAACACCAGTACCACGACCAGCAGCATGGTGGCCAGGCCAAGCTCGCGGCGCTGCACGCGCGAGAGTCGCGCGCGCTCGGCCTGCGCGCGCCGCACCTGGCGCACGATGCATGCGTTGAGCGCCGCCAGCGCCGTGAAGGGCACGATGTACATGACGATCATGTACAGCGAGTGGATGTACACCACGATGTACGACTCGGTGCGGAACTCTAGGTCGGCGGTGACGCAGTACACGGACTCGCCGTCCGCGAAGCGCTCGATCACCTCCGCCTCGAAGAACTTGGGCGCGTTGTAGGCGAGCGCGAAGGCGGCCGTGCCCAGCACGTACCAGCGCGCGCGCGACGACGTGCACAGCGCCTTGGCGCGGAAGGGGTGGCACACGGCCACCCAGCGCTCCACCGTCACGATGAGCGTGAGGTACACCGACATGGTCTGCGCCGCGTTGGCGATGGGGTAGGCGTAGGGCGTGATGTGCGGGCACACGTGGTAGTAGTAGTAGCGCAGGTGGCCGGTGTACGGGAACACGGCCGTGAGCCCGAACAGCAGCACGGACGTGAGGATGAGCACGGTGTCGCACGCCGCCAGCCCCACCAGCAGGCAGTTGATGCTGGAGCGCATCTGCGGGCGCGACAGCACCAGCACGGACAGCGCGTTGCCTAGCAGCCCGGCCGCGCCGATGGCGTTGAGCAGCACGCCGTGTACGACGAAGCGGAACAGCTGGTCGGCAGGCTCCACGCCCACGTCCGAGTCGCAGCCGGCGTCCGACGCGTTGCTCGTCGCGTTCATGGTGGGGAGGCGGCATGGGCTCAGCACCCCGCGCGCCCACCGCCCGCACCCGCCACAGGGAGCAGAACAGTCTGGCCTCCACCCGCCTGCGGACAAACAAAGGTACCCTTACAATCAACATCTTCGGAAATCTATAGTAAGTAAATCGATGATCGATTGATCCTGTTTGAACAACTATTTTTAACCGACTTCCAAAAAGGAGGAGGTTCCCTATTCATGTGTTTGTATTTTTTTTATGTATGTCCGCGCTATCTCCGTCAATTGTGGACCAATTTTCAAAATCATTTTTGTTTGAAAGGGTATACTCCCAAGGTGGTCCCATTGTCATCAAGTTAGAATCTGATAATGGGATCCCTGAGCTGCCTTTGCCCAGCAGTGGGACACAATATAGGCCAGCGAAAAAAAAATACTAACCCACCCTTCACTTGATTGAAATAAAAGAGATGTGGGACGAGTTGACCACTAACAATTTTTAAAAGGGGCAACTCGTCCCTGGTCCGAGTTTCATAGTGGGACGAATCGCCCCTAACCCGAGAAATCGAGGCCAACTTCCAAATATAGGCACTTATTACGTTTTCCATACATTTTCTGAAGCTGTTTAAGTTTTTAGCTTCAGTTCCATATATGGGGACACCCGCCGTAATCTTTAATTTTTTTTTGTACATCTATACTAAACTTATAATATATTAATTAATCTATACTAATATTATAAAGAGGTAAAGTTTGTGTGTTTGTAATATTTGTTAAATTGTAAGGGGTAATCTCGGAATGTACTGAACCGATTTTAAAAATTCTTTCACCAATAGAAAGCCACATTATTGCTGAGTGTCATAGGTTATATAAAAAACCGAAAAATAAAAAGGCTTTTACGTGGTAGTCCGTTTTGCAAAGTGAATCGGAGAAAAAACGGTCGAATGAAAGCGTTTCTTACGAACGCTGCCTTATCTATGAAAAAAAGGATTATTAACATTATGCCCAACTCAGCCCAACGAAGTGGGCACGGGTCAGCTAGTAATTCATAAAGCGGTTCACAGAATACATCTACCTACCAAGTTTCAACTGCGTAATCTTAGTAGTTTCCGAATAAAGTGGCAGTGACATACAGTGCGATCAAATTATCTTGGCAGCTCCGAACTTCGTGCAGGTCATTTTGTTACAACGAATGTTTAAAAGTGTTATGATATTTATTGTATTTGTATTTTTCACTGTTTAAATTAGATATTTTCTGATCGTTTAAGTATTGGTTTATCTGGCAATAACAGTTTTATTCCCAAGTTTACATGCGTAAAATTTCGCAAAGCCTATGTTCAGAGCTGCCAAGATAATTTGATCGCACTGTACGGACCGCGACAGGCAGACATGACGAATCTATAAGGGTTCCGTTTTTTGCCATTCGGCTACGAGGCCCTAAAAACGAGGTTTTCAATTCGTTGGGAATCCTTTTTTAACCGACTTCCCAAAAAGGAGGAGGTTCTTAATTCGATTGGTATTTTTTTATGTATGTACACTGAGATTACGCTGAGATTTATGATCCGATTTACGTGATTCTTTTTTAGTTTGGTGCGGAATAGTTGCCATTTAGTCCCATAAAAATTCAACATAGTTTGGCCCAGTACCTTTCATTACCCACGACGGAACGGAGACGGTATACGCGTTTGGGGTGAGAGGTTGTTTGTTTGTTTGTTTGTGCAAATACATGTTGCCATTTTTCTCCAAAACTACTATTCCGATTTTGATGCAGTTTTCAGTTATGGGTTCGGGTTTGATTGGTGCATGTTCTTAGATAGGTGTTACGGTGACAACTCACCAGGGGGCGCTGCAGCAAACATTTTTTGTGCAAATCAAAGTCGCCATTTTTCTCCAAAACTACAAGTCCGATTTTGATTCAGTTTTCAGTTATGGATTTAGGTTTGATTGGTGCGTGTTATTAGATAAAAAAATAAAAGTAAAAAGTTTAAAAAAAGTTTAAAATAAAAAGCAAAATTAAAAATTTTGAAAAAACCCACGACTGTTAAAAATTAATTGAAAAAAGGATAAAATAACATAAATCCTTTTTTCAATTAATTTTTAACAGTCGTGGGTTTTTTCAAAAATTTTAATTTTGCTTTTTGGTTGAAAGTTTTCATTGCAATTTATATATTTTTTTAGATTTTTCACTCTCTTGATTTAAAAGTTAGAGGAGGGAAGTGTCTAAAATGGTTTTAGAAAACTCAATGTTATTTTTAAAGACCTGTCTCTAGGTTTTTTTTTGTTTCAGTTCTTTAGATGCAAAAACGACGGGGTTTTATAAGTTTGACGTGTGTGTGTGTGTATGTGTCTGTCTGTGGCATCGTAGCTCCCGAACGCATGAACCGATTTTGATTTAGGATTTTTTGCAAGGTGAATTAGTCGAGAGTGTTCTTAACTATATTATTATTATTTTGAAGAAAATCGGACAAGATGGCCGCTGCCACAAAATGGCAGATTACATATATTTTCACAACTCCATCAATAAGGGTATCAAATGAAAGGGCTTGATTAGTAAAATACTATAACACTAGCATAGCAGCTGACTTCTGTATCAATGAGAACGCCATGAAGGAGCATCAATATCAGTGGCAGTACTTTTTAGTTCTATGCATAGAATATAATCGCGGCGGAGGTGACAGCATGTCAGATGCTGTCACAGTCAGAAGGTTACGCTTAGAACTAAGCAGTTATTGTGAGAACGTGGAGACATCTTGAATTATGTACCAAAAAGTGCCTCTATGCCTTTCGAAAGATCCGCGAAAATAAACCAAATAATAAAAAAAGTAGTTAAAAAACTAAAAAACCCGACTGAAAAAACTGAAAAGCAAAAAAACAAGCACATTTTAAATTAAACAAAACTTGGAAGCAGGCGGGGTTCTATTTTAGTTCTATTTTTTTTTCATTTCATAATTAATTTAATATTCAAATGAACCCCGCCTGCTTCCAAGTTTTGTTTAATTTAAAATGTGCTTGTTTTTTTGCTTTTCAGTTTTTTCAGTCGGGTTTTTTAGTTTTTTAACTACTTTTTTATTTCCAACTTTTTAGTTCTCTTGTGTTTTTTCTTTCGTTGGTCGCGTAAAATTCTTCGCAGATGATTTAACTTTTATTTATTTAATAAGGACAAAGCATACACCAAAGTACATATAAATAAAATAAAAAAAACCTTTTATTTCATGCATTGAACAGAATAGTTAATAATTTTTTTTTGAAAGTGTTTACATTTATACATTTTAATTATTTGATTAATTATTTGATTTACAAAGATTAGTTACATTCAATTAATGATTGTTTTTCCCTATACATAAGTTTGTTAATTTTAATTACATCTTTCCTTATCAATGTTTTTTTTTTTTTAATTATGTTTTCAATGATAAAAATTATTAAAAAGATTGATTGCAATAATAGGAATTTTATAAATAATATTTCAATTTCAATTAAAATCTCATATGATTGGTAGCAATAAAAAACTTGCAAATTAAATTAACTTTCCATAAAATTCAAGATAGATTACAATAAACAAATAGATAAATAGAGTTACATTTCATTTTAAAATTAAAAAATTATGAAGACAATAAAAATACAACTTAAATTGATTTCCAATTAAAATTAAAAATAATTGATCGCAATAAAAATAATCAAATTAAAATTTTAAAATGATTGACAATCTTTAGCTAAACTCTTTTGCAAAAAAAACGGGCACTTCATATTTTTTTCTCTACTTCAATGAAGAAGGACAAGTAAGAGGTTTTATTAATTTGACGATGTATTGGCATGTTATTTGAAGAATCCTGGCATGATTCTGTACGTTCCAAATTTAAATTTTGAAATTAACAAAAGGAAAATAATGATTATTGTAGATTATTGTAAAATTGCTTTACTAATGGCGCGAATTGCTGAAACGATTCTATTACTGATTACTAAAATTTTAAAACTTTTTGGATATTTTCTGCAAATTAAACAATTTTATCTTTCTTTTTACATTAAATACCACTTTTTGACATGAGTGATAAAGCGATAAGGGCCGGTAAAATTATAGCCCTACTTGAAGAAGGTTGTTCGCAAACTTACGTGTCTCAGCGGCTAAATGTGAGTCGTTCAACTGTCCAGAGGACTTGGCAACGGTATCAAGAGACCGGTTCGGTCAAAAGAAGACCCGGTTCGGTCAAAAGAAGACCCGGTTCGGGAAGAAAACGACGCACAGAACCAAGAGATGACCGCTTTTTGGTGAGTCAGGCCTTGCGGAATCGTAAGGCGTCAAGTGTGGACCTGAAGAAGAGCCTTGAAGAAGTAAGAGGAGTAGAAGTTAGCTTGTGGACCGTCAGGAGGAGGCTTTTGGCTGCCAATATCAGGAGTTACCGCCCGGCTCGGGGACCTAAATTACTCCGTGAGCACCGTGTTGCTCGACTTCAGTTTGCTCGAAACTGTGCTTCATGGACTCTGGAGGACTGGAATAAAGTATTGTTTTCTGATGAAGCTAGAATCTCTTTGTGTGGAGAGGACCGACGCCGGCGAGTGCTACGAAGACCACGGGAACGCTATGCGGAAGTGTGTTTCGAAGAAATCACTCCTTATGGCGGAGGCTCCGTTATGTTTTGGGCAGCAATTTATTCGAAGGGGCGTACGGAGTTAGTTCTCATAGAAAATGGAACATTAAATGCACACCGGTACATAATGGAAGTCCTAATTCCATATGCACAACCCGCATTGACTGCACTTGGGGAAGATTCCATTTTTATGGACGACAATGCTCGCCCGCACCGTTCTGGAGACGTGGAAGCGTACATGCAAGAAGTTGGGATCCGTCGTTTAGATTGGCCAGCTCGAAGTCCTGACCTCAATCCAATTGAGCATGTCTGGGATGTTCTAAAGAGACGGGTAAGATCAGTGCAACATGCTCCACAAAACATCAGGGAGCTAAAAAGAGTCATTGCAGAAGAGTGGGAACGTATTCCTCAAAACGTCATTAAAAACATCGTGGAAAGCATGCCCAGAAGGATTCAAGCTGTGATTTTGGCAAGAGGAGGTCACACTCGTTATTAGGTTATTACATTTGTAACTTTATTTAATTAAACAAAGTAAAAAAATCTTCTTGTCTTTATTGCCGACCACTTCTTATTGCTTGGCCGTGTACATCGGTTTTAAAGAATTCATAGATTTTTTTTTAAATTGCCACAGTTCACTTCACGCGTATTAATTTACACGATTATAAGTATACAGACTACGTCAAACAATTAAATTTCATTGAATTAACTCAAATCGACCTTAGAACGTAAATTTCCTAAGGTGCCCGTTTTTTATTTTGCAAAGGAGTGTATACCTATCTTCTATACATATAATAAATCTGTAGAAAAAATATTTTTGTACATTGAAAATATTTAAAAAAGGAATTTTCAGGGTGTTATAGTATAACCAACAGAACTCATTTCCAGCATTTTTGGATTTTTTGTCTGTTTGTCTGTTTCGATGACTAAGCATCACGTAAAATTTACGAAACTAATGTAGGTAACTTTTATACATAAATATTGTGCGTAACTTGGGGTATTACTTAGTCTTTGTTTCATCGTAATCGGTGCTCTCTATCAAAAGATATTTGAATTTATAGTTTTCAAGAAGAACTTGATCATTATGATCATGAATGAGACATGCAGCGACATCTATTAAACGAATATGGTACTTATTAATAATGCCATCAAAAGATAACTTCATACCCGTACCGGCACTCGTTCGGGCTGGTTGTGTGTTGTGTCGCGGTTCTAATTACAATCCCCACTGCGCGAGAGTTTACGCATTGCATTGACACGTGCCACAGGTGTGCGCCGGGCCCATCGGCTGCGTGTGCCTTACTCGATTGCGCCATGAATGACGTAAACATTTCACCGCGCTGTGATTCACCCGTATTTGATAATACTATACAAAGTTTATTAGATGATTCTTTAGAAATGGATGTTGTTGATGAGGATCGTAATAATAAAGATGAGCAGCCAAGAGTGGAAAAGAGGGAAAGAGAGGACAGTACTGAAGACGAAGAGGGTTGGAAAGAAGTTAAGTCATTAAAAAAAAAGGTCTGCCATGGTATTATGCATTCTGTGAAGGAGGAAAAGTTTGAGGTATACGTTTCACATAAAGAACGTCTACCAAAACAATTTGCAATGGCTCGTATTTTAAAAGAAAATAAAATAACTAAGATCAGCCAAGTTAAATATTTAAGCCCTTTTAAAATACGCTTTCAATTTGAAAATGAATCAGCTGCTCAGGACCTTCTTATGTGCGAAAAGCTTTTGGAAAAAGGATGGAGATTCCAGAAGGCCATGCAACTTTCCTTTTGTTATGGTTTAATCAAGGATGTGGATCTCGATCTTAGTGATGATGAGATTCTCCAAAATATTTCATGTCCGGCACCGGCAAAACTTTTATCTTTCAAGAGGTTAGACCGTCGCAACAGGGATGAAGGTGGTTGGTGCCCCAGCGAAACTCTTCGACTTTGTTTTGAGGGTGAACATGTCCCAGCGTCAGTTCGTGTATGTGACATTAATATTAAAGTTTTGCCTTACATACATCAGGTATCGCAATGTTCCCAATGTTGGAGATTAGGCCATGTGAGGAAAATGTGCCCCTCTAAAAATGTGGTTTGCCCAAAGTGTGGTGGGCATCATGAGAATTGCGATACTGTGACGTTCTCATGTGTTAACTGTAAAGGAAATCACATATCGCTAAGCAGATCATGTCCAAGTTACAAGAAAGAGAGAAGGCTTAGAGAGATTATGTCAGAGTTTGGCTGCACATATAGAAAAGCCCTAGAATGTTACGTGCCCCCCGATATACCTGCTCCACCCAATACTATAATCCCTACTCAAGCTCCGATTGCCACTCGTTCATTTCCTACACCTCCTGAAGACGGCTCTGTTTTAACAACCCGAAATCCTACCTGGGCGGAAATAGTACAAACAAAGGCTACGATTCACAATGAACAGACCCCTGCCACAGATAGAAGGGAAAGGGACAGTTCTACCCCAAAGCCGAAAAAGAAAAAGAGCCCACTAAAGGAAGACTGGATGTTCTGGAACGCAGACACGGACGAAGGAGACGTACGGCAATTGCCGGTAGATGAAGAGGGCAAAGAGGAATGTCCTTCTTTCAAAGAGTTGTGTGCGAGAATTAAGGAGGTGATCTACCTTAAAAAGACAGGTTTAATTTTTAAGATAAAGTGTGTATTTCAGTTGTGCCTAGAATGGTTAACCCTTGTGTCGGTGAGTTTTGTTTCAGAGTGGCCGTTGGTAAAAGCACTGTTTAATTTTTTTATTCCTTGTGATGGCTAATAAGACACTTAAATTAAATATATTGCAGTGGAATGCCCAAAGTATTAAGCCTAAGTTAGCTTCGTTTAATGAACTTTTGTGTCAGGAAAAAGTACATATTGCTGCCCTTAGTGAGACGTGGCTTGAACCAGAAAGTAATTTTAAAGTTAGTGGTTTTAATGTTTATCGCGCGGACCGTGATGACTCATACGGCGGTGTGGCTATCATAGTTCACAAATCTGTTAAGTCGCAGCTGCGACGCGTTCTCGTGAATAATAGTGGTATTGAGGTAGTTTGCGTACAAGTATTTAATTGTGACCCGTTCGAGAATATTATTTCTGTTTATTGTCCATCGAGAATCGTAACCACTCAACAGGACTGGGATAGTTTGTTTTCATTGTGGCCGGCCAAAACATTAATTCTTGGTGACTTTAATGCCCACCACGCCAGTTGGTCCTATAAAACTGATCGCAGAGGCAGTCTTATTTACGATTCACTAATGGATAACAACTTTATTTCTTTGAACGATGGTACACATACACGAATTCGTTTAGTTGATAACAACTTACAACAGTCTTCCCCAGATATATCACTAGTTTCTTTAGATATTGCGTTAAACTTTAATTGGATCGTTTTAAATGAAAATCTAGGCAGCGACCACCTAATTATTAAACTTTCAACTTTGTATACGTCATGCCTTCCTAAAGTTATCAAAAGGAATTTTGGAAAAGCAGACTGGACTTCTTATAAAAAATATCTGGAAGAAAAATTTCGAAATTTATGTTTACCGAATGACCCCCAAAAAGCTTACAATTTATTTTTAAATATTCTGAATGAAGGTGCTAATAAATTCATTCCTGTGTTTAAATTTAATCAAAACCCTACGTCAAATTTTACTCCGAAACCATACTGGACTGCTGAACTATCACAAACTGTGGCTCATCGTAGGTTAGCTTTGTCCAAATTTAGAAGTAATCCCACACCCCAAAACATGGATACTCTTAAAAGTAGGATAAGCATTTCCCAAAGGTTAATCCGACAGGCTAGGATAAATAACTTTCAAAATTTTTGTTCCTCAGTTGATCACACTACGCCGTCTAGTGAAGTATGGCGCAAAATGAGGTGGTTGAAAGGTTACCGTTCGCCTAGAAGTTTTGTGGACGCTCATAGTGCCAAAAACCTTTTAAATTCCTTAACACCCGATTTTGTGTCCCCATCGACCCCTACCGTTCACCATAGTAACCCCACATTAGAATGCGAGATCTCTATTCAGGAGCTAGATAAATGTATCAAATCTAAGGATACATCTCCTGGATGCGACGACATATCTTATTCTATGATAAAGAATTTGCCTGAAGCAGGTAAATTAGTGTTGCTTTCTTTATTTAACAGTTTTTTTAAAAACAGTTTTGTTCCCTACCAGTGGCGCGACATTTGCATCGTTCCTATTCCAAAACCCGGTCGTGACCCTAGTAATGTTTCTTCACTCCGGCCTATATCATTACTGTCATGTATTTGTAAAATTTTCCATTATATTTTATACCGAAGATTGGAATGGTTTTTTGAAAAAAGTAACACATTTTCTGTGAACACAGTTGGTTTCCGTAGGGGTAGGTCGTGTTTAGACGGTTTGAGCTGTCTAATCACAACAATTCAAACCGGTTTTTCCGAGGGTTATTGTACTATGGGTTGTTTTATAGATATAAATAATGCGTACAACAATGTGAATAATTCCGTTTTAATAAATATTTTAGATAGTTTTAAAGTTGGTTCCCGTATCTGTAGTTAACTATGGAACTTTCTCCATAGAAGAGTACTCAAGATTAGGATAGATAATAGCTTTATTAGTAGATATTCCGGTACTGGCTTGGCTCAGGGGGATCCGTTATCCCCATTATTATTTAATATAGTAACGTCAGACATTTGTAAAAGTATGCAAAACGACATTAGTATATCTCAGTACGCGGATGACTTCGCTATATATGTACAGTGTTCTTCTGTTGGTGAGGGACAGCGCAAGATCCAGTCTGCACTTGATCTCATCAATAATATGTTGACGCAGGTAGGATTAAACATATCCCCCGAAAAAAGTAAAATCTGTTGGTTCAGTAGAGGTTTTAGAAGGCCTGATATAGATATACGTCTGAACGGCACTTTATTAGAGTTAGTAGACAACGTCAAATACCTAGGATTGTGGCTGGATAGAAACCTTCGTTGGAAGAAACATATTGGTGAGGTCCGTGATCGTGTGCTTAAATTGATTAATATCTTTAGGGTTTTAGTGGGACCTGGATGGGGTGTTCATCCCAACCACTTAAGAACATTGTATATCTCCCTTATTCGTAGTCGCATCGACTTTGGTAGCTTTTTACTGGACAATAGCGCCGATTGTCATTTAATTAAACTGGATAGATTACAAAACATTTGCTTGCGGTTAATTGGTGGGTTTATCAAAAGCACTCCGATTCACGTGATGGAATCCGAATTGTTAATGCCTCCTCTTTTTATTCGCCGCCGATATTTAGCTGGTAAATTTTATTTAAAATCGAAGTGCTACCATTTTCCTTTAATTGATTTGTTGAATAAGCTACATGGTCTTTGTTACAATCATCCTTATTGGAGAAATAAGAAAAAGCCACTGTTAGTTTTGTCACATGATAATCTACAGCGGGAACATATGTATTGCAGCAATAAAATTGGCATGTTTTCCATGGACACTTGGGTCAGCAATATGGACTTATCAGGTATTGTCAAGCCTAGTTTAGAATCAGTAGAGAAACCTAAGCATTGTTATAATTTATATAACCTTAGATCGATATGTTGTACATCTTTGAATGCACAATACTCTGACTTCTACTGTATTTACACGGACGGTTCTAGACACGAGAATTACTTTGGCGCAGCTTTTCTCGATTCTCAAATAGGTGCTTCTTTTAAATTCAAAATTGTATACAAAGTTTCAATAATGCATTTAGAGTTAATTGCTATAGCTGAAGCTTTGGCTTATGTCGAATCTTTGGCCGGTGATCGATTTGTTATTTTTACTGACTCAAAAAGTGCTCTTCTCCATCTGATGAGATGCACGAGTACTTCACCTTTTAGGGGCCTTCCACTAGCGTACACTATATTGAAAATAATTATAGATTTAGTTGCCAAACGGAAAATAATTGTATTGCAGTGGATTCCATCTCACGTTGGACTGGAAGGAAATGAGATGGTTGACCGTTTGGCAAATGAAGCGACATCTGATGGAGAAATATATCCTTGTTCTCCTTGGCATACTGAGCTATTGCCCTTAGTTAGAGACAGATGTATTCAATCATGGTCAGAATATTTTGATGAAAGGTCTTTGACTAAGGGCATCTGGTATAGAACGATTCAACCATCTCTTCCACGCGTACTTTGGTTCAGTGAGGGCAGGATGAACAGGCAGGAAGTTGTGACGGCTTTGAGACTTCGATCCGGTCATATACCGCTCAATAGCTTTGGATTCATGATGCGCAAAGTCGATTCACCAAATTGTGCTGTATGTGGAACCATTGAAGATGTGCATCATGTCCTAGCGGAGTGTGCTCGTGTGGCGGCCCAAAGGCGTCAAGCCTTTGTCAATAGTTTAAATGTAGGTTTCTATAATAGCATTCTGGCCTCACCATTGTCCGATGAAGCCAGAACTCTTTATTGTATTATTATTATGGTTATAAGGTTGCGGGTAGGCTAGTTTAGAATAGGTATATGTAATTTAATTGTATGTAATCATCGGGGTGACATTTTCTGTATAGAAAAAACCCTGTTAATTAAAAATAAAGATTTAAAAAAAAAAAAAGATAACTTTAATAAAGTTATGATAGCTTAAGGTATTCTGTAGGTAAGTAGTCTAAATGACACTGCTTTCAAAGTCTACTTTAGTCTACATAGCCTAAACTCTAAACCCTATAGTGTGATTGATCGCTTTCCATGCATTCAATTTTAGCAGTTTATTTTCGTCTTCGATAGATGGCGTTGTTTTTATTTCTTGCGTAGCCCATGGTGTGGGGTGTCATTAGATATGCCTTTGAAAAAGATTGTGAGTTTGCTTAAACACTTTTTCGATTAAGGGATTCGTTAGTGAAATATTAAGCTATAAAGTGCAAATTTTGTTAGACTCAAGTCAGGTTACCACTTCTTATTTGCTACAGCGTCTGTAAGTTAACGCAGGGCAATGATTTAATGTACTTTTGTCTAAGCGACGCATTTTGGTTTTCGACAACCACGCGAACGAAGTCGCGGGCACAGCTAGTAAATAATAAGTATGCACATGTGATGTATAAATTAAGATTAAATTAAATGTCGATATTAATAATAACTAAATAGATTTAAGTTTTAAATAGTATGCATGCATGAACCCCTCAAGTGTTGAGGGTGAAGGCCTCCTCCAGAGAACCCCAGCGGTCTCGGTCTTTGGCTTCTGTCAGCCAGTTTTTCCCCGTAGTACATATTGAAGTACTCATATTACAATGACATTATATAGTGTAGCCTTAATTAAAGACTGCCACGGCATGCATTAAACATAGGAGTAGACATTCAATTACAGATTATTTAGTACATATTATATACCTACCGTTAATTGTTGCAAAAATCAGACATACAAATACGAATAAAACAATTATTTTGTGCTTGTTTATAGGATTTGACACTTTGAATTTCTTTTAAACAAATAAGTGTTATATTTGTAATCTCCGCTTAAAACCCTTTAATTTGATACCCTACTCGGTATTAGAAAAAAATCCTTCATCCGTTTAGGAGTTATGAGGGAACAAAGAAACGGACAAACACATACATACATATATACATACACACATACACGTCAAACACATAACGCTATAAAGCTTATTGTCTAGTTTTAGGATAATGTTTTAAACAAATAGGGGAAAGTCCTACAGTACCGGCCGGCATCCAGTACCGGCCAGTTAGAGTTTCCAGGATTCTATAAGTGATGGCGCTGATTTGAATTTGGCCACTAAAGGAATGCGTTCTTATAAGTATATAAGCCCCGCGCGGCGGCTCCCTGTCGCGACACGTTTACTGACAGCACGCCGATTTGTGTTGCGCATGGTGACCGCACGCACGCTACACAACTAAAATTTAGATTACAGTAGTTTTTTGAACGACTTCAAAATAAGTTACTTATATAGCTACTACAATTCATTATTCGCATTATAATTCAAATTGGATAAATAAAAAAAAAAACAAAAAAAAAAACCAAACAAAACATTTTTTTTAAACCAATAAAATAAAAAAAAGTAAAAAATATAAATAAAATCCAATTTGAATTATAATGCTTATAATGTGACAAAACTGTCACATTATAAGCGAAAGAAATTAATTTACTTAGAAGTACATCGCTAGCTTTCCTTCTTTGTATTGTCTTTTTAGGGTTCCGTAGTCAACTAGGAACCCTTATAGTTTCGCCATGTCTGTCTGTCTGTCCGTCCGTCCGTCCTCGCTTAATCTCTGTGACCGTTAGCACTAGAAAGCTGAAAGGGGTTTGAACTTTTTTGTATGGGAGCTGGCATATCGACCCACCGCCATTTTGATTTTTTTTCGAAATCGCGGCCCACGATGAAAGTGGTATGTATGGATAGAGGACATATAGACGAACAAAAAATGTCAAGCAACACGGTACCCAAAGTGTCACGTTACCGAGATATTTGAAGGTAAAGATGGACAAATCAGTACAATGACCACATAAAAATTAGACCTTTTACGTGTCTATAGGCGTTGATTATTATTATTACTGGTTACTGAAAGAGAGTAGGTACATTACATACTATTAGGAGCACGAGAAAACTATTTTTTGACATTACATAGCGTTTCAATAAGATGCGAAGCGATTTCAATGTGCGTATAACAATAATCAACCTGGGAACTATTATTTGGATATAATTTAACGCCCAAACACGTAAAAAGGCTATTTAAAAAAATATTTAATGAATGTCGTTGTACTCGTTTGTCGATCTTTAACTTCAAATATCTCGGTAACGTGACACTTTGGGTACCACGTTACTGGACATTTTTTGTTCGTCTATATGTCCTCTATCCATACATACTACTTTCACCGTGGGCCGCGATTTCGAAAAAAAAACAAAATGGCGGACAGGTTGATATGCCACATTGGTTCTATCCAGTTCTAGCTGAAATTTGGTACCAATATGTGTATCAATCACGCAGACAAAGTGGTAAAATAAAAATTGGCAAAAAAATGTTTTATTAGGGAAGCCCCCCTATATGTAAAGTGGGAAGTGATTTTTTTTTAAATTTCAACCCTAACGTGTGATATATTGTTGGAAAGGTATTTAAAAATGAATAGGGGTTTACTAAAATCATTTTTTGATAATGTCAATAATTTCGGAAATAATCGCTCCAAAAGTAAAAAACAATGCCCCCCTCTAACTTTTGAACCATAAGTTTAGAAAATATGAAAAAAATCTGAAAAGTAGAACTTTATAAGAACTTTCTAGGAAAATCATTTTCAACTTGGATGGAAACAACAGATGGAAACAGCAATTAACCAATATAATTTGGTCCCTGAATCGTATGAGCGCCTATACAATCCAGAGGTCAAGTTTCATTGGCCCGTAGAAGAAATTGTATAAATTATAGCATACCGTTTTGGTACGGAACCCTTCATGTGCGAGTCCGACTCGCTCTTGGCCAGTTTTTTAACTTAAAGTAATGAATTTTATAAATAAAAAGTAGTTGGGTAATTAGAGTTAATGTAGAACTAATCGCCTATCTAGGTTTTGTTTTTTTAAAGTGCGTAATTTAAAAGTACATCGCTGGCTAACTGTTAAGAAGAAGTCATTTTTTTTAAACTAAAACGGAACAAATTAACTATTAAGCATATTTCTATAGAACAAATATAGGTAGATCTAATTATTTAATGTATTCGTATAAACGCAAGGCATGGTCAATCGCCAGGTACAGACACATACAGCATTACCATGTTGGATAGCAATACTGATTCTTTGAAACAACAATAGTGATTCTTTGGCCAAAAGATAGGCCAGCTTTCTGGTCACGTGAAGAATCGATCAACCGCTTGGCAGTTTCCGAAATACTATGTGGGCACTCTGACCCCATGCAACAACAACCCCAAATGGCACAAACACATAACTACCAATTAAGTTATTGCTTTTGCGCCGTTTGATGTGCTCAGCACCTGCAGCCCAGCGCAGCGCCACCGTGCTAGGAAGGTGGGATGGCGCGACGGTGTCGACGTAAGTTGCGTGTGGGCTGCAACTGCAACAAAGGCCCACCCAACATTCATGGCCTTATGGTCATACCATCTTGTAATTTTTAGATTATTTATTGTTAAAACGAAAATGGTTTTTTGTTGCTAGCCTACATTGTGGTCCACTGCTGAGCAAAGGCCTCCCCTTTCTCCTTCCTTTTGGCTTTGCCGTAGTCGGATAAAAACAAGTTTTTTTTTAACCGACTTCTAAAATGGAGGAGGTTCTCTATTCGTGTGTATTTTTTTGATATATCCGTTAATTATTATTGTGAACCGATTTTCAAAATTCTTTTTGTGTTCGAAATGGTATACTCCTTTGTTTTTTGGGTAGTGGGAAATCATCAGGACTCCTCCCGCTCCGGGCAGAGCGGGAGGCAATGCAAGACTTCTACTGACTAAAAACCACCCATGTTACTTCTTAGCTCTTTGTGTCGAGGCCGCGGTATCTCTTTCAAACAACCCGCAGCCCCGACGTTAACCGCAGCCCCCACAGGAAGGGTATACTCCTGAGGTAGTCCCATT
Organism: Diarsia dahlii; assembly: GCA_949775195.1. Taxonomy (NCBI): domain Eukaryota; kingdom Metazoa; phylum Arthropoda; class Insecta; order Lepidoptera; family Noctuidae; genus Diarsia; species Diarsia dahlii. Next base: position 25,842,475 of record OX459191.1, on the reverse strand, counting down.
GCCACCAAGTTAGGATTTGATGATGGGATCTCAGGGAATTCGAAGGCAACACTCAAATTTTATAGGCACACATTACGTTTTCCATATTATATTTTCTAAAGCTGTTCAAGTATCGCAGTGAGGATCTATCGCAATAACGTGCATCGCAGTTTTGTAGCATCGTGTTAGCATTCATCGATATTTTGTGCGTCGAGATTCCGTATTCTACTCGATTGACCATCAGGTCAAACTTCTAAAGTCGGTGGCAAACAAAAAACGAAATCAAACAAACAAAATCAACGACTGTAAGAGCTAATTTTTCTTCGGAAGTTTATTTTTTACTGTTTTGTGCGTTTGAAGTTGGTTTTTTAATAAACATAAACAACAACCTTCGGAGCATACAGGAGTGACGTTATGTTTTAAACGCAATCAAACTGAAATATAATTGATACCTAGTGTACGTACTTATATAACGTTTAAATTTAAATAAAATTGTTTTATTTTATTTAGTGTCCGTGGTTACCCGAGTTTAATCGAAATATTTTCTACGTTGCCTCAAATAATATTTAATACTAGCGGACGTCCCGCGGTTTTACCCGCGTAGATCCCGTTCCCGTGGGAATACAGGGATAAAAAGTAGCCTATGACACTCGGCAATAATGTGGCTTTCTATTGGTGAAAGAATTTTTAAAATCGGTTCAGTAGATCCCGAGATTACCCCTTACAATTTAACAAATATATACAAACACACAAACTTTACTTCTTTATAATATTAGTTTGATATAAATACGTATTTGGAACCCTAGTAGTATTTAGTGTCGTTGGAACAGAATGATAGATGTCGCCCCCATTCAATAAATTATTGTGGGAGTCGGCTCTCTTTTCCGTTTGACGTAAGTATTTTACTCTTTTGGTGTCAGTTGTTCCGCACACTTCTAGTCTTTGGCACCGTGTACCAATGCTCGGGATGGCGGTCACGATGTTGCAGGCGGTATTGCTGCTGGTGGGCACGCTGGGCACGCTAGTCGCGTGCTCGGCGACTGGCAACGGCAGCCGGCACGCGTTCTACCGCAATATGTGGGGGACGGGTGCTCAGCGCTCGGATCACTCGCGGCGCGTGTTCGGTGGCAAGGCGGTGCCGCTCAGCAATTTCCCGGGCACGTGCGTGCTGATGGACCGCTACTGGAGGACGCGCTGCTCGGCCACCGTGGTAGCGCCCAACTGGGCGTTGACAGCCGGGCACTGCGTGACAGCGGGGGTGGCGTACGTTAAATACAACACGCGCCGCCCCTCCTCGGACGAGGGCGACGTCGCCGCCGTGATCTACATGTACGCGCACCCCAGGTAGGTACGCGCCGCGCCGCAGAGCACGGTGCGGGCGCGCGCTGACTCGCTCGTCGTTGTGTGTGCAGCTTCAAGGTGGTGGAGGAGGACGAGGGCCGCGGCGTGGACGTGACACAGCTGCGCCACGACGTGGGGCTGGTGCGCACGCGCTCCGCCATGCAGCTGAGCACGCCGCCCGCGCTGTCGCACATCGCCGCCATGCGCGTGTACGACCTGGAGACCCTCCACGACCAGCAAGTGCAGGTGACAGCCATACTACTGCCGCTACGGCAGCACATGTTAGCACAGCACGGTGCCCAACTATACGATTGTTACGACGTTAATGCGGTTATTATCATATAGACGTACTTACTAATGTTCTTCGCGTTCCGTTTAAAATGTTGAATATCGTACTGTGCAACGCCGTGTTTGTGTATTTGTTAATTTAAACTACCCCAAAATGTTTGCGAAGTGATCTTGGTGTCGGTTATATCCGCTCGGCACTCGGCAATCGAGCAGTGCTGAGCTGGTAGCATCGCGGCAGGTGCAAGCAGTGAGTGGATGTCTGTAGAGCGGTGTGTCGGCAGGTACTGGGCTTCGGGCGCACGGAGCTCACGCGGCAGGGCGAGGAGCTGTTCGAGGTGCAGCTGCGGCTGGTGCCGTGCGACCGCGTGACCTGGGAGCACTGCGCGTGCGGCGTGGGCGAGGCGCTGTCGGGGCCGGGCGCGCGCGGCGTGTGCTCGGGCGACTCGGGCGCGCCCGTGCTGTACCGCGACACGCAGGTGGGCGTCGCCTCCATGGGCCCGATAGAGTGCGCCACGGGAGCCGCAGATAATCTCGGCGAAGGTGCCACCAGCGTGTTCACGGCGATATCCCCCTACGTGCCGCTGCTGAACTCCACCATACACAACGCGGAGTCGGCGCTGCGCATGCGGCGCATCAGCGTGGGCTCGAGCGCCCCGCACCCCCCCCTCGCACATCACCCCGCGACGGCGCTGCTCGTGCTCACGGGCGCGCTGGCCGTGCGCCGCGCCAGGTGAAGCGCGTGTTTCTACTTACAGACCTGAGACTGCCCACATCTCGCTTACAGCACTCCCGCTATATTTGGTTATGGTGGTCGGAGTTTCATAGGACACTTTTGATTGAGTAGAGGCCAACCACAACTTTTTTTATGAATTCGTTTGTTATTTGTTAATAGCTCATTTGGTCTGTTTATTTTTTAATTGTTGTCGATGAAATGCATAATTATATATTCTAAAGTTTATTTTGGAATGATTTTATTTTCTTCTTATATATTTGTAACAAGCCCGGATTCGCCCGGGTGCAATGTAAATATAAAATGTTCTCTTGTTTTATAAATAACTTTAATTTATACTATGTAAAGATAAAGAAGTATCCTGTTTGTATAGCCTGACTACCTCCGTGGTCGAGTGGTTTAGGCGTTGCCTTGTGACCCGGTGGTCGTGGGTTCGATTCCCACGGGAAGCATACTTTGTGAAGTTGTTTCCAGTTTGGTTAGGACATTGCAGGCTTGAATCACCTGATTGTCTGATAAAAAAGATGGTTCCGTGCTTCGGAAGGCACGTATAAGCCGGTGGTCCCGGCCGCCAAATGGCGGTCGTCAAACCATGTCAGAGGCCCTTGCGGCGGTTTAGAAACTCTGACACTAGGGTGTGTGGGGTAGTTAGACCTTACTGCCCACACGATAAGAAGATAGCCTGACGAGCGTCCACCATTTTTTAAAAGTAAAAATTTTGTCTTATACAAACAAGTTTTGTATAAGACAAAATCGCTTGTTCGGTTTATGGCAGATTCACTTTAAGGCAGATTCGCTTTACGGCAGATTCGCTTTATGGCAGAAGTACAGTGAACTCGATAGGTAATCTATATCAAGTTCACTCTACTTATTAATAAAGCAACATATATAATTACTTACTTTCATAGTAGATAACAATCTATCTATATATCTATATATATATATATATATATATATATATATATAAATGTTATGTTGGTTTGTGTACGTTTCAAAAACTCAAAAAGTTCTGCACCGATCGAGCTGATATTTTAGAATGATATATAATCCGCCTCAAGGATTGTTTTTACAGTATCCACGCGGGCGAAGCCGCGGGCATCAGCTAGTTTAACATAATAATTTAAAACAATGATTTACTTTTTTGAACAAATTGACATTAATTTGTGTTCGAAAATATGGTTTTTTCGTGTTGGCTGTTTAGTAACTTCATACGTTTACTTCTCCGTCAACGTAGCGAAAGCAAATCGCGAAAAAAAAAGAAAGAAAATTAAATCATAGTTTCTTAAGTCAATAATGACAAAAATATTTTTAGTTCTATTATTTTATTTCTTCAAAAGTGTATTGAAGAACGTCGTTTGATATTCGTGGGCATCTCGTTTTTTTTTCATTTCCACAAAAATTTCGTGGAGACCATTTCAATACCTACGACTGTACAATTTCTGCCGTAAAGCGAATCTACCGTAAACTAGTCTGCCATAAACCGAACAAGCGATTCTATATTACGTTCGAATCTAGAATGTTCCACTATGGAAGTGAACGAGGGGTCGGTCGGCATATAAATAGCTGTCGAATTACCCGGAGCCGTTTGATTTAGACGATATAACTGATATTATATCAGTGGCGAATTTGTGATTGAGTTATGAAGTGTTTTGTGAATAATTAGGTTGTTTGGTGTATAATTGGCACTGTTTCACCTAGCTCGTAACACTTCAATTGTAAAGAGCTGTAGCATTACGTGCGTTGGGTGCGAGTGGACGTGTGTGCGTACGTGTGTGCGTGCGGTATGCTGTGTGCGTGCGGTACTCACTAGTGGCTCGCTGCGGCGGAGACACATCGGGTGATCTGTAACAACACAAATGTTTCCGAGTCAGTACACGGCTGCGAACATGTTATGGCAGGCATTTCACACTTTGCTTTTGTTCGGTTTGGTATTTTTAACCGACTTCAAAAAAAGGAGGAGGTTATCAATTCGACTATTTTTTTTTATGTTTGTTAGGTCATAACTTGCGACTGGGTGAACTGATTTTCATGATTCTTTTTTCATTTGAAAGCTGGTGCTTCCCGTGTGATCCCATTGTCACCATTTCAATATCTGATGATGGGATCTTGTAGAAATCGGGGGAACTCTTCAATAAATAACAGCAGATTAACCGCGATTGTTGCTATAGCATATCTAAGCATTGTTTACGCCATCACACAACATAATATCACGCCTGTACTCACTACAAAGGTTATAAAAACTATTTTGTGAAGATCTGATGAAGAACTTCGGAGATAGGCAACGGAACTCCTCAATAAATGATAGCAAATGGACTGGGATTGCTGAAATCTCATATTGTCTGTCTATTGTTTACACCAGTTCATAACAAAACATGAATGATCCAAAGAAAAGCCGTAGTCACACGTTATAGGTACCAAACTAAACACTTTAATACCGTGTGACTACGGCTTTTCTTTTTGTTCTATCCTGAAAATCTTGTTTCATACTTTTTCAGCGTCGTTTTTTTTGTCGTAAGTACTTAGTCGGGTTTTAGTTTTTTACTTCTTTTTATTTAAACAATTTTGGTGTTTAATATTTTTTTTACTCTTGACTTTTTGTCCGCTAGAGGGCGTGATTTTAAATTTGAGCAATATTTTGGAAATGTACAAGTGAAGCCCTTTCAAATGATACCAAACACGGCGTATTTATCTCATTTTTATTTTTTAAGCCTTACTTGTTGTCCGCTAGAGGGCGCCAAATCGCTTTTTGTGACACGTCACGTAGCCTATGTTCAGCGGAAAATTAAGACGGTTCTAACGATACCTCATATGTCGAGTTCCGATAAGTAGATTAGAAGCTATGAGGGAACAGATGAAGATACACACATACATTCAAACATACAAACATACATACATACATACATAGCCAGTCAAAATCATAACCCTCCTTTGGCTTTGCCGTAGTCGGGTAAAAAATAAACCGATTAAAAAAAAAACACTCAAAAGTGAAAAATAAACTTGAGAAGAAAAATCAGTTTCTGAAGTCGGTGACAAAAAAATGAAATCAAAGAAACAAAAGTCACCGACTTCAGAAACTGATTTTTCTTCTCAAGTTTATTTTTCACTTTTGAGTGTTTTTTTTTTGAAGTCGGTTTTATTTTTTGTAAAAAAGTTTTTCTTCTATTAACAAAACATCTAGATCATCTGCTCGATGGCAAGTGTTTGGCGAGCGCTAAGCTTGCACTGCTATGCGCTACTTGCTACGCGGTTTACGCGCTACGTGCTGACCTTATCGTGCTACGAGCTATGTGTGCTATCATATAGGCTACGGACGGGCTACGGACGGGCTACGGACGGGCTACGGACGGGCTACGGACGGGCTACGGACGGGCTACGGACGGGCTACGGACGGGCTACGGACGGGCTACGGACGGGCTACGAACGGGCTACGGATGGGCTACGGACTACGCCGCATGTGTTACGTAGCAATTTGTTACGAGCATATTTTTCAGTTCAGGGATACTATCAGCTCTTGTGACAATGTGTAAATAACAGGACAGGCAGGACGCGACATGAAGAGCCGGTTTATCCCTCTTTGTAGTAGAGTGGCCAAACATTTTATAACAAATACAAAACTTTGTTTTGACAGAGATTATTATTAATTGTGTCCGGACATCAACGGTTACTTATAATCACTAAATATTGTAAAACAAAGTCCTCCGCCGAGTCTGTCTGCCTGTTCGCGATAAACTCAAAAACTACTTCACCGATTATCATGCTGTTGTTACCAATGGATAGTGGTTCTCGAGGAAGGTTTTAGTATGTAATTTAACCGGCAACTACGCGGGCGAAACCGTGGGCATCAGCTAGTAGTGAAATAAAAATATATGACGAATTGTGTGGTCAGTGATGTACGCGAGAAACAAATTAGGTCCTAAAATGCTGTCCTCTGGGATTCCAAATGATCCAGAGAGTTAATTGGTGCGGAGTAGTTATTGACTCTTACACACTGGTACCACCTGGTACCGCTCGGACAGGTCACTTTAAATTGAAAAGCTTAAGATCTGAAATCACGTAAGTACCTACAACAAGGTTTTATTTAGCTTCTGTATTAGAAATAAAATCAGAACAGAAATAATGTAAAAGGTTCGTGGTCTAAAAGACCACGAGTTTTGTGTTAACATGAGTTATTTTAAGTACAGCTTATTCAGTTGATGGGCCCAGCACGAAAACCCTATTTAATTCTCTGAAAAAAGTTTATTCCTCTCGAGACAAGTTTTCTGTTAATAATCGTTTCTAGAACTTTGGACAAACATCGCCGATTAGCTGGAGCGATACATGAGCGATATCGATATTGGTCTATAATTAAATAACGAACCATAGACAATGATTTGTTCTTTAATTATGGATGAACAACAAATGTATTTATAAGAGCTTGAAGAAAGGTGTCTGTTTCAAGACGGGTAAAAATAAATCCCAACAAAAACATTCTGTAAAAAACTAGCCAAGTCTCGATGGAGCTGCTTTTTTATCTCTAAAAAGTTATAATGAAATCTAGACAAAGTCGAGCCAAGTCTAAGGTTCCTCATTGCGATTTCTTTATTATTATAGTTAATGTTGTGTGACTTGGCCGTTGAATATTCTTTATACGTTAGTGGGTACAAGTCAATTTTGTTTATACGTAATGTTATATCTGTTGTAACTACCTATGTTTATTAAACGAGATAATAACCCATACTGGTATTGGTAATTGGACGCCAAGAAGAAAAAGTAGCAGAACTAAACGAAACGAACAACGGCCAAGTCACACAACATTAACTATAATAATAAAGAAATCGCAATAAGGAACCTTAGACTTGGCTCGACTTTGTCTAGATTTCATTACTTTTTAGAGATAAACAAGCAGCCCCATCGAGACTTGGCTAGTTTTTTACAGAATGTTTTTGTTGGGATTTCACTTCTTTTTGTAGAAACGTGGACAAATTGATTTATTTTATTAGATTTTCTTATTTAAAACATTTTTTTTTGTAGTAGTTTTTTATTTTATTTTCGATTATCCTACTTTTTATAGTTTTTCCTTTATGTGGCCATTAAACCCTCACTCTGTACCAAATTTCAGCTCCCTGAGTTTATGGGAAGTACTAGTTCTATTTTGATGACCATGAGTGAGTGAGTGTCATAAATGCGAAACTTTGCTTTCGCTTAACTTCGGAACTAAATGACCTACAGACTTGAAACTTTTTATTTTAATTGTAATTTTATAGCTTACTGGATGACGAATTTCAGCATTCTGGTCTTATCCAGAGGTTCTCAAATAGGGGCCTGAAAATGCGACGAAATGGTTCCAGTAAAGGATGGTACGGCAGTGTTTGCTTCGCGCTCGACTCGGCGGGAGCACTGCCGTGCCCCCCGATATTGTTAACGGAAAAATAAAGTCCAATTATCCATAATATAGTTATATCTCGTCCGTGGCCTTCGAAGTTTATAATGTATTCTGATCCTGGATAGCAGTTGAAAGCCTCGTCTTGTTGACTTGCGCAGCGAGACAAGCTGGTTGTTTGTTTCCACGTGTGTCCGAGTGAGCACTGACAGGAGTGACAGGTGTCAGCGCTAAGCAGATTACGGCGGCTCCGAGCTTCACACTCGACAGGCGACACTAATGAGTTCAGGCTCTGGCGCTAATCAAGTGTCCGATAAGATGTCATATACTCGTACATCAGCTGTGCGGAGTGCATCGGAGCTGTGTTGGCTGCAGTCGCAGTGCTGCTCGTCAACCTGTGAGAGTGCCCTCTCCTGCCTTGCCATTCGGCTATGGAACCCTAAACAGATCAGCTGCGGTAACAGGTATGGTGATTGATAACATAGAAGCGCCGTTAATCATTTTTAAAATAGCTTCAATGGAATGGCTTCAAATGATGTAATCCGTGATTATTAACAAAAAAAACCCCACTGAATATATTATGACTGAATTAGGCGTTTATGCCGTGGATGGTGGGACGAGTGTGTTAGAAAGCGTATGTAAATCTATATGTATACTAGCTGAACCCGCGCATGCGTTGCAATGCTTTTTTTCCTACCTACTACCCTACCTACCCACTCCCCTACCTACCTACTACCCTACCTACTACCCTACCTACCACCTACCCTACCTACCTACTACCCTACCTACCTACTACCCTACCTACCTACTACCCTACCTACCTACTACCCTACCTACCTACTACCCTACCTACCTACTACCCTACCTACCTACTACCCTACCTACCTACTACCCTACCTACCTACTAACCTACCTACCACCTACCCTACCTACCTACTACCCTACCTACCTACTACCCTACCTACCTACTACCCTACCTACCTACTACCCTACCTACCTACTACCCTACCTACCTACTACCCTACCTACCTACTACCCTACCTACCTACTACCCTACTTACTACCCTACCTACCTACTACCCTGCCTACCTACTAACCAATTTCTCACCGTATAAACCTTCTCTGGACTTCCACAAATAATTTAAGACCAAAATTAGCCAAATCGATCCATTCGTTTTTGAGTTATGCGCTTACCAACACATTTTGCGATTCATTTTTATATTATAGAAGAAGATGTATTAATATCCACCAAATAATAAACTGACTGTCAAGATGATTACTCGTTATTTAATGTGTTTGAAAGTATCTCTAAATAAGTGTGTAGGGAACAGGGTTGTTATGAAATAAAACCACAATAGACAAGACCATTAATTTTATTTATTTAGGTCTTGTCAAACTCAAACTCGAAACTCTATTCCATTCAGGTCTTCGTGGAGAAGAATGGACAAGAAACTCCACGGAAACATCTTTTAAAGTATTATACAAGGACAACCTGACGTTGTCCTTGACTATCTCAAGTTATAGCAATTTATCAGTGTACTTAAACAATAAGCAATATAAACCATATCATGGTACATATTTCTAATACATAGTAATCAGGAATATTCATAGAATAATATCAAATAACTTACATAAACATTATGGATCCTTTAAAGTAACACAATAGGTTTGAGCTTTTACACATTTGGTATCTTCATAACTAGGCCACAATATGTAAACTTAATTCTCTCCATACACAATATACTACTTTGGGTCTGTCTTTACCCTTCAACAGTTGCAGCGTAACTGACCCTGAATTGGCGGTACTTCTACTTTTATAACCGTCAAATATTAAAAAGTACATCAACGACTACCGCCATAATAAACCAATGGCAAATGATTATTACATTATAGCTAAATAACTAATAACATAAACAATAATTAACAAATCCTATGTAGTAAAACTATATTAAAACGTCATTAGGTAATTTAGCAGTGTAGTATGTTTTTATTTGTAATCTTTATGACTATCGGATAAAATATGAATATCAACCGATAGTTCAGAGAATTGATTGAAACTATTTAATTTATTAAAATTATAAGTATCGTTTAATAATAACTATACAATTTATTGGCAATTTATAATAAATAAACATTTAACTTGACTTAACTATTCAAATACCACAATAGTAATTGTGGATCGGAAACCAAGTCTTTTAAGCCACAATAAAAGCTACTTCTATAAAATACGTCGGGATATAAAATATCATTAAAATAATGTAAATTAGGTTTATTTGAAATTAGAACCTTTGTCTTTAATATATTGTTGGCTCAAAGTCACGCCATCAGCCAGTAGCCGTCCGGTTAGCGTACGGTCGACGTGCGGCAACCGACAGAAGTTCATAAAACGAGGCGAGCGGCGTTGCAACGGCCACTTTTTGCTTGGACGGCGCTCGGAAAGGACTTGCTACCCGACTATTATCGTGTGCTTCGCTATTTTTGGTTTATGTTTTTGCTCGTGTACTGATTATTCTATTTTGCTAGTGCTATTTCTATTTGATTATTGTTTAAAATGTTTGTCGTGATATTTTTGTAAAAGTGTGATTTAAAAGATATTAAACATTGTTTATTTTGTTCACGTATTTCACTTCTGATTCCTAATATCAGAAGTGGGATAAATAATCTCTTCGCCCACAAGTTAAAAACTAGTTTTCAGGCTTTTAATTTTAGATAAAAGCGGGTAGTAGTTAGCAATGGATAGATCGAGTTGTTCGCGTTCAAAAACTAGTGCCTTGCGTTCTAAGCGATCTCGTAGCCACCGTAAGCGGAGTGGAAGGTCACGTACGTAGCAAGTTTCGGGATCCGATCGCCGTTCCAAGCGCGAACGAGATCGTCGTAGGAGCCGCGTGAGAGACCTCACGGTTGAGATGACATCTCCGGACATGATTGTTGATTTACTTTCGTTCCTGATACAAGTAAGATCGAACCATTTTTATATTTCGTTGGTTTAGTAGTCGCAAGCGCGACTACTGCGCATGAAGGTTCTGGGTTCGATTCCCGGGTCGGGCAAAGTGTTATTTTCTGGATTTGTGCCCTGTTGGTGACAATGGGCTCACCCCTATTACATGGTTAAGCTTATGTCTTAACATGATTGGCGAAATGTGGGTATACTGGGTACCTCTGCCTAACCCTTCGGGGATTACAGGCGTGATGTTATGTGTGTGTTTATAAGGTCACTGGGGTGATTGGCAATGCCTCGGATGCATTGGTGGTTATTTACATGGTTAAGCTTATGTTTTAACATAACTGGCGAAATGTGGGTATACTGGGTACCTCTGCCTAACCCTTCGGGGATTGCAGGCGTGATGTTATGTGTGTGTTTATAAGGTCACTGGGGTGATTGGCAATGCCTCGGACGCATTGGTGGTTATTTACATGGTGGTGCTAATACGTCGCTTAACGATTGGTTGATGAATAACAGCACGTGGACTCATTTTAAACACGAATTTCGGTCATTGTGTCCGCGTGAAGTCGATATGGTCACTGTGCTATAATGACGTTATGAGTACAAGTATCTGTATGACCTAGTTAGTTTTTTTTCAAAGTCGGGTACTTGTGTATGTGAGTTTAAAATATTTGTGAAGGTACCCACGATACAGGAGAAATTCCTGGTGTGGGGCAACGTTGTGATTTGTGGTATATCTGATGCTAAGCAAAATACAGTCAAAAGTCTTGTTTTCCGTATATTTGAAACCCAAAACTGCAGTTGTTGGCACATCAAACTCAAATAATCATGGTCTGCGTAAATGCAAACCCCTACGCAATATGATCAGTTGACTTGTTTTCGTGTGAAGACGTAGGCCGTATCAGGTTCACTGTAAAGTCTGATAAGTTTTGCTTTATTAAAGAAGGTGCCTAATACACATTATAGGCTAAGAAAGATGCCAATGAGTTACGTATCAGTTGATGTTTATAAGGATTTTGATGAAGTAAAGTTGTGGTTGTAAGCCAATTAAGAGATTCTATCGGCTGTATTGTGTTAGACATTACCAGTAATTATTGTGTAGTCGTAGTCCGATTAAAATTGAAGGTTTTTGAGGAAACTCGAGTAGACAGTGGGTGTGTTTGTTGTATGTTGTGCGTTTAGCTCTGGTTGAGGTCAGGGTCTGGAAAGACCGTAGTGAAGTCAAATAGTGATGCACACGGGAGATCGACTTGTTTACTAGTTAGTTATAGATCTGTGGTTTTACTCGATGATATTTGTGAACCTGGCATTTTTTTGACGCAATAATGTTTTTAAGATTGATTTAAACGACAATGGTACATGACCCAGGGTGGTTGATTGTTGTATTTTCGATAATTTCCAGTTTAGCCACGTTTGATTTTATCAACGAGAGTGGGACCTAATTGATGTTTGGTCAGGAGTGACCGAGTGGAACAAAATTCTGTCGTAGATTTGTCTCTTTGCAGAGTAACCATTACATAAGAACGTGTGGTTTGGTCAAGCGCGTGGCCTCAGCTGCGTGTGTGAAAGTCTGTGTGATACGCTAACAATGTGTCTATGTCAACAGCCACTGAGGGGTATGCAAACTTGGAGCCTATGCCTACAGTGTGTGTGGAAGTCGACATCTGAGGGGTATGCAAACTTGGAGCCTATGCCTACAGTGTGTGTGTGTGGAAGTCGACATCTGAGGGGTATGCAAACTTGGAGCCTATGCCTACAGTGTGTGTGGAAGTCGATATCTGAGGGGTATGCAAACTTGGAGCCTATGCCTACAGTGTGTGTGTGTGGAAGTCGACATCTGAGGGGTATGCAAACTTGGAGCCTATGCCTACAGTGTGTGTGGAAGTCGACATCTGAGGGGTATGCAAACTTGGAGCCTATGCCTACAGTGTTTTGGAAGAAGTCTGTGTGATATGCTAACAATGTGCTAATACATCCCTATGTGCCTATTGGTATTCTTGTCTGACAAGTTTTGTTTGGTGAATGTTTCTTTGAATTTGATTCTCGACTTGAATGTTCCTTAATGAATGAGATTACTCTCTTGTTGTACTACTCGGTTAGAGAGCCTTGGTGTTAATGGTTTTACTCGATGATTTCAGCAGTTTTTGTTGCAATAGAATTTTTAAGGTTGGTGTGAACGACTATGGTATATGACTCAAGGTAGTTGAGTGTTGTATTTTCGATAATTTCCACTACATTTGATTTAATTAATGAGAGTCGAATTTGGTGCCACCCAATGGAACTAAATTTTGGTCAGGAGTGATCGAGCGGAACAAAATTCTGTTGTAAATTTGTTTGTTTGCAGAGTAACGCAACGTGGACGTGGATGCAACGCAACGCTGCTTGGCCTTAGCAGTGGTTGCCAGGGCTTTGCCACAGTGACGCCGTGAACGTGCACGTCACTGCAGGGTGCGAGCGCGCCCTACTGGCGTTGCTGAGCGCGTCGCTGCAAGGCGACTGCGCGCCCTACTGGCGTTGCTGAGCGCGTCGCTGCAAGGCGACTGCGCGCCCTACTGGCGTTGCTGAGCGCGTCGCTGCAAGGCGACTGCGCGCCCTACTGGCGTTGCTGAGCGCGTCGCTGCAAGGCGACTGCGCGCCCTACTGGCGTTGCTGAGCGCGTCGCTGCAAGGCGACTGCGCGCCCTACTGGCGTTGCTGAGCGCGTCGCTGCAAGGCGACTGCGCGCCCTACTGGCGTTGCTGAGCGCGTCGCTGCAGGCCGAGCGCCTCGCTGAAGCCCAGCGCCTCGCTGCAGGCCGAGCGCGTCGCTGCAGGCCGACTGCGCGCCCTACTGGCATGTACAGCGCGTCGCTCCAGGCTGCCAGCGCGCCCTACAGGCGCAGTTGTGTGCGGCACTCCACGGTGCCAGCGCGCCCTACAGGCGCAGTTGTGTGCGGCACTCCACGGTGCCAGCGCGCCCTACAGGCGCAGTTGTGTGCGGCACTCCACGGTGCCAGCACGCCCCACTGGCGTTGTGAGACACGCTATCAAGGAGACAGCGAAGACTCAGCCGCCTTGTTGGAAGCTGACGAGGACGTCAGAGCGTCAGGAGAGGCCGTGTTGGCTCAAAGTCACGCCATCAGCCAGTAGCCGTCCGGTTAGCGTACGGTCGACGTGCGGCAACCGACAGAAGTTCATAAAACGAGGCGAGCAGCGTTGCAACGGCCACTTTTTGCTTGGACGGCGCTCGGAAAGGACTTGCTACCCGACTATTATCGTGTGCTTCGCTATTTTTGGTTTATGTTTTTGCTCGTGTACTGATTATTCCATTTTGCTAGTGCTATTTCTATTTGATTATTGTTTAAAATGTTTGTCGTGATATTTTTGTAAAAGTGTGATTTAAAAGATATTAAACATTGTTTATTTTGTTCACGTATTTCACTTCTGATTCCTAATAATATTTATTATAATTATTAAATCAACAATATACTTGACGCAACGTCGCCCTACGTCATTGTCACTTGACATCTGACAGCCGACGTTGCTACGTTATTTTGGTCAATACTGAGAGTTTTTAGATAGTTACCTAGATATTCTTATACATATTGCTATGCCACCAAGTGCAGTTGAATGCTTAAGTACTTGTAAACGCCTGGGGATGGAAACAGAATAGTATGGTTAATGACCAATTTAATGACAGATGTCCAGTAACGTAGTGAGCCGCCGCGGACCGGTGCGGTCCCTGATCTCACAACACAAGCAGTGCATGTTTTGCCCAAATGATAATATCAAACAACAGTTTCGCTACCAGCTGTCCCCATGGCATGACGTGCACACGCGGCAGTGGAGCAGTGCAGCCTGTCGAGAGCTCAGCAAGTGCAAGTACAGCGTTGTATTAGCATGTCGGCGGTGCGCTGTGTGTGAGCCCGTGCTTGACCCAGTTAGAGGCGGCCACTTCCTGCTTATATGATATTCTTTATGCGGCCGCCACACACTCGACGAGTGGCATGGGAAGTAGCGAGGAAAGGAGGCAGGGACATAGTGTGGCAACGTTACTCGTCATGCCGCACGTCATGCTCCTCGTCCTGCCCACCGCTCCGCGATGATCGCGCGATGATTACATGTGATCCACCATCTCCGTTGGCAAGGACGATAACGACGATGTATATTTCTGTTTATGACATTGATATAATTAACTATACTAAAAATGCATAGCGCTCACGCTGCCACAGTTTCATCGTCCACCAAAGGCAAATAACAAGTGAGGAGCGTCGCGATTAATTGCGCGAGTAGAACATCGCAGCAAATAGCGGCAGCGCGAGGAGCATGGCGATGAGCAGCGCGAGGAGCATAGTGTGGCGCCCGCATTAGATTTACTTCATTATACGGTACAAGCGGTAACTTGAGAACGAACAAGTGCAACTGAAACAGACATATAAACCGTTCACCACTTTCATCATACATTTTTATACAAATAAATAAAATTACGGCTTGACCAATTGTGATAGATCTTGTTTTTACCCGACTGCGGCGAAGCCCAAAAGGAGGGTTATGTGTTTGACGTGTATCTATGTATGTATGTCTGTCTCTTTGTTCCCTCATAACTCCTAAACGGATGAAGGGATTTGAATAAATTATACGTCGTTAGATTCGTCTTGATGGCGCAAGTGTCACTGGTTACATTAAAATTAAAATACAAAGAAAAATTGAGGATTTTGGGGGCCTTATCGCGGAGTTAAAAAAAAAATTCTTTTACCATCGAGTAGGGTATCAAAATGAAGGGTTTTAAAAGGAGATTACAAAAATATATGACACTTATATGTTTAAAACGAATTCAAAGTGACAAATCCTATAAACAAACGCAAAAGTTAAATCATCTGCGAAGAATTTTACGCGACCAACGAAAGAACAAACACAAAAGAACTAAAAAGTTGGAAAAAAAAAGTAGTTAAAAAACTAAATGAACCCTCATTTAAATATTAAATTATGAAATGAAAATAGAATTTATTTGGGTCAGGTTCGGAATAGTCCACTTTGGTCGCACGACCAAAGTGGACTATTCCGAACCTGACCCGAAATCCTAACCCGGTTAGGTTACGAACGTAACTCTTCCTGACCCGATATACTCGTATCGTTCCTATCATAACCCGAATTGCATGGTCGATGTTACGATAGGTATTGTTATGTTATGTAGGTATGATGTCCGATGGGACAGATAAGTTCTGGAGTGGCGACCGCAAACCAAAAGACGTTGCGTTGGAAGGCTTCCCACTAGGTGGACAGGTGACCTGTTAAAGGTTGTGGAGATTCGCTGGATGCGAGATGCACGGGAGTACGGGACCGGTGAATGTGGCGAAACTGGGGGAAGGCCTATGTCCAGCAGTGGACGTCTTTCGGGTGAAATGCTGATGATCTTTACATTCAAGTAAACTATAAGTACCGTTTGTTGTTGTTCATGTTCATTCCGTTATATTATTATTATTTATTAATAAATAATAATATTATTTGTCCTTAAAAATTAGACACATGTTTTACAGTTTTAAATGCAGTTAGAATTAAGTACAGTAAATAAAATAAGCAACTGCAACCTAAAATTAAATAAAAGGTAAGCCCCGTCAAACAATGTTTACCTACTTAAGTATAGTAAAACATGTAACATTTATAAGTATTTACCTAATACTTACTTTCCAAGTTGAGATTTAATACTTTGGTCTGGTGAACTGTTGACTTACTAAGCTGCTGATATTCTGAAGTGATGGCTGTTGATCTTAAATATCAAACCCTTTAGACGAACAAAAAATTTCATGAAACATGGTACCCCAAAGTGTTACGTTATCGAGATATTTGAATGTAAAGATCGACATATGAGTACAATGACCACATCAAAAATAGACCTTTTACGTGTCTATTGGCGTTGATTATTATTATTACAGTTTATTGAAACAGAGTACACACATTACATACTACTAGGAGTACGAAAAAACTATTCTTTGACATAAAATAGCGTTTCATTGCGATGTGAAGCGATTTTCTCGTGCGTATAATAATAATCAACCTGGGAACTATTATTTGGATACCTACAATTTAACACCTTTAAACGTAATAAGTCTATTTTTAATGATTGTCGTCGTACTCAATTGTCGATCTTTACCTTCAAATATCTCGGTAACGTGACACTTTGCCAAAGCCAAAGTGTAGATAAATCGCGGCCTACAATGAAAGTGGTATGTATGGATAGAGGACATAATTATTATGTCCTCTATCCATACATACCACTTTCATTGTAGGCCGCGATTTCGAAAAAAAAAACAAAATAGCGGCCAGGTTGATATGCCACAGCGGTTCTAGATGCCCTAGATGTCTCTGGGATGCCATCATCATCAAGTTTACTACAGCCTGAAAGAATATAACTATCGGTCCAAAGTAGGTACGTATAAACATAAAAAATTCTTTCAGCTCTTAACTGTTGAGGAGATAGACCTTCCATCAACTGCGCATCCACATGAGATTATGATTATCAGACGCAAATACATGTACAGCTTTAGAAAATATATGGAAAACGTAAAAAAGTGCCTATATTTGAGAGTTGCCCTCGATTTCCCTGGGATCCCATCATCAGATCCCGACTTGGTGACAATAGGACCACCTTGATTGTATACTCTTTCGAATACAAAAATAAGAAAATCGGTTCATTAATGACGGAGATATCCGATAACAAACACACGACGAATTGAGAACCTTGTCCTTTTTATTAGAAGTCGGTTAATAACCCAAAAGAATTAAAAGTAAAAATATGAGAAAAGCTTAAAAATAAGACTAACAAACAGAAATCCACTAGGAAAATACAATAAATTCAAGCTTTTATGCGGGCGCCACACTATGCTCCTCGCGCTGCTCATCGCCATGCTCCTCGCGCTGCCGCTATTTGCCGCGATGTTCTACTCGCGCAATTAATCGCGACGCTCCTCACTTGTTATTTGCCTTTGGTGGACGATGAAACTGTGGCAGCGTGCGCGCTATGCATTTTTAGTATAGTTAATTACATCAATGTCATAAAAAGAAATATACATCGTCGGCATCGTCCTCGCCAACGGAGATGGTGGATCACATGTATTCATCGCGCGAACATCGTGAAGCGGTGGGCAGGACGAGGAGCATGACGTGCGGCAAGACGAGTAACGTTGCCACACTATGTCCCTGCCTCCTTTCCTCGCTACTTCCCATGCCACTCGTCGAGTGTGTGGCGCCCGCATTACAGTATAGTCATGTTAGTATTGTACTCGTCCAGTCGTCCTCCTGTTGACGGTATACAGAGCATTCCTATAGGTGTGATGCTATTTTATGTGTCATACCATCCTTGAATTGTTCACCTAACACCACCATTTCCCTTTTTATTACCAACATTTATGCACGAAGTAGAGATTACCAATAAAAAAAGTAGTTAAAAAACTAAAAAACCCGATTGAAAAAACTGAAAAGCAAAAAAAACAAGCACATTTTAAATTAAACAAAACTTGGAAGCAGGCGGGGTTCATTTGAATATTAAATTAATTATGAAATGAAAAAAAAATAGAACTAAAATAGAACCCCGCCTGCTTCCAAGTTTTGTTTAATTTAAAATGTGCTTGTTTTTTTGCTTTTCAGTTTTTTCAGTCGGGTTTTTTAGTTTTAACTACTTTTTTTATTTCCAACTTTTTAGTTCTTTTGTGGTCGCGTAAAAATCTTCGCAGATGATTTAACTTTTGTGCTTGTTTATAGGATTTGTCACTTTGAATTTCTTTTAAACATAATTATAAGTGTGATATATTTTTGTAATCTCCTTTTAAAACCCTTTATTTTGATACCCTACTCGATGGTATTGGAAAAAAAAATTTTAGAACTCCGCGATTTGGCCCCCAAAATCCATAAAAAGGTAATTTTTCACTAAATTTCGTGAAAAAAAATGTTCACATACATTTTGAGGTTATGTGAAAAAAGTGTTAAAATCAAAGTTGTAGATCTTTTTATTTTATTCTCTACAACTTTGCCGTTACATTTTGAAGTGAAAACTTCTTTAGCGGCGCTGAGCACTTTTTTTGTATGGGTAAAAACTTTCAAACTCGCGTCAGGGTCACGTGATGCTGATCAAAAAATCGTAAGATTTTTCGATCAGCATCACGTGACCTTGACGCGAGTTTGAAAGTTAATATTGAAGTTTTCACTTCTGCCGGCACTCCCGGAGTGCTACCTTTTTTTTTCCATAGGACTTGTAGTTTTGCCGGAAATCGGGATAAACCGCTTTCCCCCCTTAAAAACCCCCCCACCCCCACTTCCCGACCTCAGATCGACCGTAATTTATTTTTCCTTTAATTTTTGTCATATTCTCTACTTTTTCCATTGGGTTTCATGTTTCATCCTACTGTAATTTTTTTTCATTTTTTACCATTTTTGAAGGCTTCCGCCCTGGTCTATAGCTAGTTAGCTCCAAAGTTAAAGTAAATAAACAATAAACAGAGATCAATCAAGCTAGGTACCATCATTAAACGCTTTACATAATTTAATTTCTTGTTTGTTTGGTTGGCGCCTACATGATATTAATTACTTACTTCATTACGGTACTTACGGGTACTTGTGTAGTGATTTTGTTTATTGGCAATTATAAATCTGTTTACATGGTCAAAATTCATTGTCCTGACAACAGGCAAAAAGTTGTGAAGATAAAATGTCATATTATGTCATCATTTCTGACATTCTGGATGGCATCTGTGTAGGTAGGTACATTTTTGTAAGACAGCGTTCCAACCGGAGGTTCCAACAAGATAAGCATCAGTAAAATGCTTGAATCATACGTAGTCGATAGAGTGCGTCCAGCGTCAATAAAGAGTCATAATAAAGCATACATGTGCGTTATCGTGACAAGCGAGAGCCGCAACACGTAGGCACCTCCTGTGAGTGCGGGCGCAACTGCAACGAACTCATCGAAATGTGGTTCGGAAATCTCTGTTACAATGGAATTCATTGAATCCTCGCCACGTTTCTTCTGAGTAAATCTGAATTCCTTAGCACTGGACAAAATGGAAAATAACTTCGCTCCAATTGTCAGCAGGGATTTCGCGAGAGCAATAAAGACGAAATGAATTGTAGCCGCGCGCCGCGCGCCCGCCAGCGCGAGCGTGCACCGTCTGCGTGCACAGTCCACTGGCGGCCACGCAGCGTCGCAGCCACTGTCGCACAGACACAGCCTGCGACAGTGACACCGAGTGAGACGAGGACTGCGTCCGCAGCCTGCAGCCCGCAGCATTAGCTACTACTCAGATGTGCGGTTCAATATTAAATGATTGAACGTCATTGCTGGAACAGCTGATAGCACGCGGCACGCTTATTAAACAGCTGATATTGAACGGGTCGCTAGCGCTACGGTTCAATTCTCTCTGATTAGTGCAAATGAGTGAGTGTGTAATAAGTGCGACTGCTATACAAAGCGAGCGCTGCCGCGCTGCACGCTGGCACGGCCGCTAGCGGGTGCGGCGCCGCGCATCCCAAGATGTCACTTCGTAGCATTACGCTTGCGTGTGCGGTGCGGGGCTGCGGGCGCCACCTGACTCGAACATACAGTATGTAAGGGCAAACACCGTTATTCTTGAGGGGTTGGGTTTCTCCTACTTACGGTAGGGTACCCAACCGTCCACGGAAAATTTAAGGTCAAAGGTCGCAAAAAACGTTTTTGCAAATATCTTGTTTCCTATGTATCATATTATTACAATTTATTGGACCCGGTTGGTGGCGCTGCTGTCCGGGCAGGACGACGTCTACCAAGTCCTTTTGTTTTGTTCTCACAAGCGATGTTGTGTGAGTTACAAATGTGGCAACATCGCGCGTGGCGCTTGGAATTTTACAACTTCGGACATCCGATCTCGTTGATGTAAAGGCAACGTCGCGAGTGCAGTGGTTTAAATTGGGTAAAAGTTAATAACTTTTTTATTTAATAAATCACGGGATTTTACTGCTCTTTAAAATAAATCTCGGGATTTCAGGCATATCCGCGTTATTCTTTCGCTGTATGAAATCAATGTGAGTACATAAATAACTCACCTAGTTCCGACCTCTGATGATGACTAATTCTCAGTAGGTAATTAGTGTACTAAATAATACCTTTAATCCATCAGTAGGTAATTCAATAGCAAACATAGTTAGTATAGGCAAAATATCTCAGAAAGGGGACTTTGGGGTCACCATGTGTCCTTGGAGAAAATGTGGCATAAAATAGGTAAATAACAGTAAAGAAAACCACACATCGTAACAAGGAGAGAATCATGAGATACAAATCAAAGATCAAAAATAACAGTTTTCATCGATTTGCTCCTAAAGTGCTGGTCAAATACAAAAACCGTAGGAACATTTTGTGTTGCTGTTCAAAAGAGAAACGCGACTGTTTATTTAGTTTATTTTTTAAATTAAATACCTTTTTAATTTTTGATGCTATGTCCGACTTCTTGTATGGGGACGCTCCAATGAATGTGCGGCGCGGCGGCGGCGCCTGGCTTGTAATACAACCCTTAAAGCCTTTTATTAACTCGATTTTGAATGGAACTTAATGGATTTATGAATAATGCACGGAATCAAACAGATACCTTTGAGCTATACCTGCGTTTTAATAAGCCAATAAATTTCACTATTGAGATTCGACAATGAGCGGGAAATGAACCGAGTGGCGTGTGCTCCTGTGGCGCGCTGACAAATCGTAATACTCGTATGGATTATGAAGAAAATGAGGTTGTACGTAACACATACATACTAGTTGCATGCATACTGCATAGGAGTGTCAACTTCCAACTGCCGTTTGGCATATATAAGTATTGTTCTACTCTTGGTCTCACCCGTGACTGGAACATCGCTCAACGGAATATGTAAGGTCCGTGGATGCACCCGACCACATACCGAGGTGGAACTCCGATTATGTACCAAGTTACATACAAGGCGGAAGTGACACCGATTTTAAAACGGATTGTATGTAATAATTATTTACTCTGACTTCAACAAGTAGTAACTTAAAGCTAATAACATTTTCTAATAACTAATAACCCTTCATTGCTCATTATCAGCTACCAGGTCAGATTTCCCTCCACATAATCGTGTCCAGGACAGTTCTTCGCCAATGTTTTGGCAGATCATCCTCCCATCTTTTTACCCGACTGCGGCGAAGCCCAAAAGGAGGGTTATGTGTTTGACGTGTATGTATGTATATATGTCCGTTTCTTTATTCCCTCATAACTCCTAAACGGATGAAGGGATTTGAATGAAATATACTTCGTTAGATTTGTCTTGATGGCGCGAGTGTTATAGGCTACATTAAAATTAAAAAAAGAAAAATTGCTGATTTTGGGGGCCAAATTGCGGTGTTAAAAAAAAATCCAATACCTTCGAGTAGGGTATCAAAATAAAGGGTTTTAAAAGGAGATTACAAAAATATAAAACACTTAATATGTTTAAAAAAAATCAAAGTGGCAAATCCTATAAACAAGCACAAAAGTTAAATCATCAGCGAAGAATTTTACGCGACCAACGAAAGAACAAACACAAAAGAACTAAAAAGTTGAAATAAAAAAAGTGGTTAAAAAACCAAAAGAGTTTTGTTTAATTTAAAATGTGCTTGTTTTTTGCTTTTCAGTTTTTTCAGTCGGGTTTTTTGGTTTTTTTGTCTGCCTTCCTCTACGTCTTTTCCCATTGCCTACTATTTATTTACACGAATGCTACAGTGTTTGGTTCATGGTTATCGATACCTGAAGGCCCTATCATATAAGTACTCATCTGTGTCGACAAAGTCACGTTTATAAATATTCGTAACTCACACCCGCGAATGGCAGCCATCATAAAGTTTTTATTAAGTCATTATAAATGTATGGTGGTTCCAGGAAATAAGAATAAATATATAAGGGTGGAATTGATAACCTTCGTTATAGGTTTTCGTTTCTGCTGTGATTTTCTGAGTTTTGTACGAGACGACCGTGGCCTTTTTTTTTGAGAGTGATAAATCATTAAATGACTCCTGCTCTAGACGGAGCGGAAGGGAGTGTCAGACTTATACTGACTAAATACTACCCATGTAAGGAACACACTTATAGACGACCGATTGCCTTTAACATAACAACATAAGTTCTATGCAACACTCACGGGTTAATGATGAACTACAAAAAATCATAATAGAATTTGAGCTGTTGACTTTGTTTATTTTTTTCATTCCCGTTCATCGCGTCAAAACGTCAACACCAACCTCATAGCGTGTCCGTGGTTTTAAATATGAAAAGTAGTGTAAACAAAGTGCATTCCTACTAAATGGATACTGATTGTGCAAATAACACTAGTGTGCATAAGTGACATTGTTTGTGACGATAATTATTAATGTTTTGTAGAAGAAAACACTAAAAACTCATAGTGGTTTTCGTAAGTACGTTGCCAAAATATCTTCTGGTACCCACTTTTTTTGAATATTTGCTGCTGGTTGTGCTACACTTCACTCTTCAAGTTTTCATTCACCGCCGGCCGTCATCGCTGTCAACTGTCACTGTCATAAGCCAACTACTTTTTCCTGCCTTGATACCGAGTCTTTTCAGTTAATCTGACATTTGGTATTGGTCAAAGTTGCCAGCTTAGAAAAATTTACCCCAATTCAGGGAAAACATTAAATTTCCGACATTACCAAAATGCCGAAGCCTCAACGGTCGCCCACACAGCCTGCAGGCATATCTGAGGCTCATTCTGAACCAGACGTGGCGTCCATCTTAGCTAGAGAGAACCTAGAATGCGTCAACGCAACCAATAGAGCAAATAAACGCCTAAGATGCGACGACGGCTTTATGAAACCAACTGGAATAGAGGAATTAAAGGAAATGCTTCTTTCATGGAAAAATGAGCAGGCCGCAGTGTTAAGTGAACATTCTTCCACCTTAAAAACAATAGTCTCGGAAATTGCTGTCTTGAAAACTCAATCGCTTCAAATACAGAAAACCAACTCAAGATTGAGAAAGCTGTTGAGTGGTTCAACCAAAGTATTGAGGATGTGCAACTACGCATTGATTCTCTAGAGAAGGAGCGAACACACTACAAGCAAGCATTTGAAAGCTTAGAAACCAAGTTGCAAGATATAGAGCTCAGGTCCCGTTCTGCATCCATCGAGATAAGAAACGTACCCCTCAAAGAAAAGGAAACCACTGAATCCCTTTCAAATATTGTGCGGCAAATTGCCTCTAAAGTGCAGATGGACTTACCGCCAAATGGAATAAGGGATGTTTTGTTGCACTTCTTTAGTGCGATCGTATAACAATAACCGGGATAAAGGACTTAAGCTTAACTCTACACTGCTAGGTCTTAGCTGCGAAAACCGTCCCTTAAATGTAAGTGAATACATGTCTCCATCTATTAAAAAACTGTTCTACCTTGCAAGAGAATTTTCTATTAGAAACAATTATAAATTCTGCTGGTGTAAAAATAAGAAGATATTTTTACGTAAGCTCGAGGGTGACAAGCAGATTTATATAAAATCAGAAAAATGTTTTGAAGACCTTGAAAACCCGCAGTGACTGTTTTCGTTATTGGTGTACTCATTTGCTTTTTATCTATCAATTTATTGTTTATTTTTAAGTGAAGTAGGTAATTACTTCCTTACTATCTATTGTGAATTTCAACTCCCATTATTATATAACAAACTAACAAACGCACATTCGAGCTATTGCATATATACTCTTCTATATCATTCAATCATCATACACACACTCAACACAAACAAAAATAATTTCTTACTACCTCGTACTTATAGCCTTATTTATAACACTGTGTCTGCCTTAACCTCATACAAAAATGTCTAATTCAATAAATGATGTAATGTCTTATCTTGATCAATTCTCTGTATCTGAAACGCACATTTGTACCCCTGAAGCCACGAAATTATACGTTGAGAACGAACGCTTCTGGCTCACTACTTTAACGCAAAATATCCGGTCCATTAACTGCAATTACTTAAACCTTCAAACCCTAATTCACCGCATGAATATTGAGTGTAATCTTCTGGTGCTTACAGAATGCTGGTTACAGTGCTCAAGTAACTCCTGCATTCCCACTATAGACAACTATGTTACATACAAAACAACCAAACACCTTAATCAGAGCGACGGGGTAGTGGTTTATGCCAAGGCAGATATGATAACCACTTGTGAAGAGCCCAATTTTCTTGGTTCAGCCTCGTGCCTACTTGTCAAGTTGAATTCAGAAGTTGCTATACTTTGTATTTACCGCTCCCCCTCAAACGACAACATTTACTCGTTCCTTACGGCACTTAATAACCTTATCCCAACTCTCACTTCTTATAAATCGGTTATCATCACCGGAGACAAACTTGGATATCAAGCCTGAATCTCAAGATCCACGAGCCCACGAATATCTCAACACTCTGGCGTATCACGGAATTCTACCAGCTCATACACATCCGACGAGAGGCAAAAATTGCCTAGACCACATTATGGTTCGATCCACAGGTACGATTCTTACTTTGGTCTACGAGACAGCGGTAACAGATCACTGTTCTTCCCTTTTGTGTGTAAACACTCAAAATAAAAAATCAGAATCAACCCCTATAAAAATTATATCTAAAGTGGACTATGATGCGCTTGATAAAATTATTAGAAGCCTGGACTTTACTCCCCTCTTTCTTATATCTGACCCAGACAACGCTTTAGACAAACTTACGCAAATAATGAAAAATGCCATATATGAATGCACGACATCTGTCAAAGCTCCTGCACGTAAAAGGATATTGAAACCGTGGATTACTCCAGGCTTGCTGCGTTGTATCCGGAACCGAGATTCTCTCCACAAAAAAGTTAGGCAGTCACCAGACAATCAAACTCTACTTATCACCTATAAGCGATACAGAAATTTCTGCACAAATCTTTTGAAAAAAAATTAAAAGAAAATATGATTCCGAAGAATTAAATAAGGCACAACACAACCCTAAAAAACTATGGGACTCAATAAAATCCATCACTAATTCACAGAAAAATAGGAACTCTTCTAACCAACTGTTAACTCATTCTAATTCGCCCAGGCAGTCTTGCAATGTTGTAAACGAATTCTTTGTGAACGTTGGGAAAGAACTCGCCGAAAATATTGAGACCACCCAAACACACTCAACTCCCCCCCAGTCTACAAAGTTCGATAAATCGTTCGTTTTGGAACAGACGGATCCTGACGAGGTTGTAAGTACCATTAACCAACTAAGGGTTAATGCTGCTACTGGTTGGGATGGCATATCTCAAACCTTTCTGAGGAGGTACGCACGGACCCTTGCACCTATATTATGCCACATCTTCAACCTTTGCTTTCAATCAGCTATCTTCCCATCTTCTTTTAAAAGAGCAATTATTCATCCAATCTTCAAGGGTGGTGACGGAACCCTACCAAACAGCTACCGCCCAATAGCTGTTCTTAGTGCACTGTCTAAAGTGCTTAAACAAGCGATTAGTCACATACCTCGAACACTTCAAACTGTTATCACCCCACCAGTTTGGCTTTCGCAGGAACAAATCCACTTGTGATGCAGTCCATACGTTAATTGACAATATAGTAAAAAACTTAAATGCTCACAAGAAAGTCCTCACCATATTTTTAGATCTTGTGAAAGCATTTGACACCGTTCCCGTCTCCACTCTTTTACTATAATAAATAAATAAATAAATAAATTTTATTTATTGGCATAAAAAACAGGTTACAGAAAAGTGTGAGACCCTGGCTCCAGAGCTAGGTTAGAGTACCTGTATTTCAGGAGCCAGTGACTTCTTCCATTTGTGTTACAATTTGGCAAGTTTTAAACAAAAGGTGACAAAATTATATTAAGCACATAATATTAAGTTCAATCGTTATATTAAACATATACCACCAGCACAAAATTATAGTATTAGAAAATAAATTATAATAAAATCAGGATTAGAATTTAGTTTAATAATTGAATTAAAAACAATATTAATTTTAGAAATAAAGATTGTAGTAAAAAATAATAAAAGCTTGTAATAATATTAGAATAAATTGCAATTCAGCTAGGATGAAACAAAATAATATTACAATTATTAAGGGTGCAGGTATGTCAATGTGCATGTGGGCGTGGGTGTAACTGTGTGTGTGTGTGTATGTGTGTGTGTATTTGTGTGTGTGTGTGTGTTACTCAAGCTTGAAAGTCTAGGTGTCAGGGGGTCCTCACTTGACCTCTTCAGGAGTTACCTAACTAATCGCTCGCAGTGTGTGACTATTGGTAACTACAGGAGTGAAGAACTACCCATTCACTATGGCGTACCTCAGGGTAGCATTCTGGGGCCAACCCTCTTTCTTGTGTTTATCAATGATCTCTGTAATCTTTCAATTCCAAATGCTGCTGTAGTTTCTTTTGCAGACGATACTGCCATCACTTTTACCGCCAATTCATGGCCGGAACTCCAAGTTACTGCGCAGGAGGGTTTCAATTCTACCTTGAGGTGGCTTTCCTCTCATACCCTTACTCTTAATGCCAACAAAACCAACTTCGTCACTTTTTCAATGACTAACATCTCCCAGCCTAAATCCACAATCTCTATAAAAGCCCATTCGTGTTCCACACAAAGTCAACATGTTTGTCAATGCCCCACCATAACCTCAGTAGAACAGGTTAAATATCTTGGTATAGTTCTAGACAAAAACCTTTTAACACCCTCGCTGGTCGCGTGCGAAAGTTAATTTACATTTTTAAAACCCTGCGTCACGTGGCCAACCAGTTCATCATTCGAAACGTTTACTTTGCAATTTGTCAGTCCATCTTAATCTACTGTATCTCTTGCTGGGGTGGTGCTGCAAACACCATACTTAAGCCTCTGGAGGTCGCACACAGAGCTATTTTGAAAGTTGCTACATTCCGATCGATCCTTTTCCCAACTGTCGAGCTATATCAATCCTGTAACGTACTCAATGTAAGACAACAATATATTTTACATATAATCCTTCTGCAACACCGACGTACGCCATTTAAAAAAATCTCCAAACGCCGCAAAGACCTAATCTGCACAATTCCACCTTCACGCACAGCTTTTACAAAAAAATTTGCTCACTATCTTGGCCCATCTCTTTACAATAAAATTAACGCAAAAATTCCCGTTTACGGCTTAACAAACTTTAATTGCAAAAAAACTGTTCGCACCTTCCTTCTAAACCTAAACTATGACGTAACCGAAGAATTCCTGAAAAAGTAATTACTTTAAAACATACATACATCACACACCACACTAACAATATACACACCACACTAACAATATACACACCACTTAAATACTGAACTATTTTTAATATTAATTTCTTATTTTGATTTTAAATTTACTAAATTTGTTCTTTTTAAGAGTCTAAATGTTGTTTTTTTGTTGTATTATATAAGAACCTATTTTGTCGCTGTTTAATGACTACTATATTATTATGTCTACATATTAAACACTTGCTATATACATCATCCATCTGTGTCGGGAATCACAACTGTTTCTCCTGAACACAGGTTACTTTGTAATCTCTCCAGGAGAGCAGTGCGGCACCCACTAGCTGCTACTAGCTAGAATTAAAAAATGTATGTTTGTGTTTTATCTTGTACATTGCCATGTAATCTAGCCATAGCCATAGTTGATCAATAAACATTATTATTATTATTATTTTATTGACTTTTGGCCACTGACACGGATATACCTGTCCAACCGACCATTCCCCCCCCCGAATAGTCGGTCGGACAGACAGACAGACAAACGAGTGGTCCTATAAGGGCTCCGTTTTTTTCCTTTTGAGGTACGGAACCCTTTTTTTTTTTTTTGGTGTGTGGAAAATCATCGAATAACCCCCCCCCGCTCTTGGGCAGAGCGAAGGGGAGTAACCAAACCCATGTTCCTTCTTCGGTTTAGGTACGGAACCCTAAAAACCACACAGTCGAATTGAGAACCTCCTGCGTTTTTGAAGTCGGTTAAAAATAATACCTATGCATTAACCCTTTCGACAATAATCATAAATGCTTGTTTTTTATTTTTTAACCCCCGACGCAAAAACGACGGGGTGTTGTAAGTTTCACGTGTCTGTGTGTGTGTCTGTGGCATCGTAGCTCCCGAACGCATGGACCGATTTTAATTTTTGTTTCCACAATATAAGTGGATTCGATTACCAAATTAGGCAGACGATTCTTTAAAAACATTGAACGCAGTTCTATTCAAATTTTTTGTGAAATTAAAATGAAGTCTGTTTTAAGCTACCGGCCTTCCGTGTGACGTAATCAGGAAGAAATCGGTGAACATAATATAGTAAAAATAAAAAAGATGCTGGTGGAATACAAAACCTCCTCGTTTTTAGAAGTCAGTTAATGAGCGGACATTAGTGTGTGGATAGAGTAAGGTTGAGTGTCGGCGTGAGGGCACGGGCGGCCGGGGGATGCCATAAAGGGATGTCGCGGGGCTCCACATTAAGATCGCGCCGCCGCCGTGCCGTGCCACTGAGCCGCCGCGCTCGCCGCTCGGGGACACATTAGCACTCTGCAAGTCTATGGCGTCCTCAGACGAGTGTCGTGGACTCGTGGTGTACATTCATAAAGTAAACGTAGGACGTCCTCTCAGTGTAGTAGAGTACTGCCGCATGCCGGTCGCATGTGTGCTACCTGCCTACTGGGGTATACTTATACTATTTTTTAATGTTATTTTGTATAGAAATAATTTAAAATGTACCTATATAATATGTAAGAATATAAATAAAGAAAATAAAGAAAATAGTTTAATTATTTTCTAAAGCCAGAGCCCGAATTGAGAGTTTGTTAAGATGTAGAACTCACACCTATTTGTAAAAACCTTTAATCTTTAAGGTACATTAATTATTTATTTGTGTAGTAATATAAAAATATATAACACAACCTAAAAGTCATAATAATATTCGGCAACTAAGTCTGTAAAAGTCAAAGATAAAGTTACAAGAAATCGATGAGTAGTAAAAATGTTCTCCTCAAAAAAGTAAACGCCGCGATAGCGAATAAAGTATGGCTATCTCTTAAGGTTGAACACAATAAATATTCATATGAAATGCAAAGGAGCATAGACACCAATAGACACCGTACCATACTTGCCTTTGGTCTGCTCTTTATTTACATATAAATGGTGTTGTAGCGCATTGTTTATGAGTACGACCAGTTTTGGGTAGGAATGAACATTCCAACATTGTGAGCGATGCTTTATGGAAACTTACTCAGAGCCGCACTTGACAGCCACAAACATTGAGCTTTGGCGCAGTTTATGTGATATGGGCCTACTACACGCACGCACTTCCCCACAGTTTTGCCTGCGGGATTACACGGTGCACACAGTACATCGCGCGTGTGGTTTGTAATGGTAATACAGTTTTACCAACCATACGCGCGATGTACAGTGAAGTGTGAACGAAAACTGTGGGGAAGTGCGTGCGTGTAGTAGGCCCAATACTGTAAGTACATTGTACATGGCACAGTGGCACGGTGGCACAGTGGCACAGGTATCGTGTTCAAATAAACCAGTCCAGTGACAGCACTAGCGTTGAATGAAGGCTTATGACAACCAAGTTTAAATCAGACTCAATAGTGACACAGTATAAATATCGTCGTACAGTAGTGTGACTCGGCCGTGTCCTTGAAATACTAAAATTTGTCCACCTATTTTAATGGGACCTTATATACTATGCAAAGATATCCATAGGTTAGGTTAGGTTAGAACGTAGGTGGCCAAATTATTAGGGACAGTGCTTGATTTTATGTAGTTTATAGTTTATTATGTATATTCAAAAAAAATATGTTGAATTTAAAGATTTATTTTATCTGAAATAGCTACTGCTACTATTATTGTTTTTGCCAAGTGGCAACACAGTGAATACGTGCGTCATTTGTCAATTTTGGGACGTTTCTTCTAATTTGGTCATTGTCTGTTAAAAAGCGCGGTTCGCAGTATATATTTTTGAATTTTCAAGAAACTGTTTTTTCATTTGAATTAACCGACTTTTTTTGTATAAAATAATCAAAAGGTAAGTAATGCCCCGTAGTAAAACAGTTTTGCTATGTTTTGTCTATGAATTTACATTTTATTAATAGGTTAGACGCAATATCCTCAATTTTTTTTTTTTTTAGGATAGACAAGGCTTTGGACACCTCTCCAAGAAAATGTAGAGAGATATTAACATTGTTACTGCACTCCACTCATTCCCAGAGAGTCATAGTTGCTATGGCTGAGGTTTCAAAATCTGTCGTAAATCGAATAAAAATTAAAATTGACAACAAAAAGCCTCTTGAGGCAATTCGGGTTGGCAAATGTGGCAGAAAAAGGATCACCACACTTCGTACCGATCGAAGAGTTAGGAGCATCTGCCTCGAAACTCATAAAAAGAGTTTTGCTCATTTGACCACGATGATGAACGACGAGGGTTTATGGATTTCGGAAAGAACAATGCTTAGGCGGTTGGTCGAATAGAACTTGATGGGACGGCGGCCTTCAAAAAAACCACGCCAAACCGACAGTATGAAGAAGAAACGACTCCAATGGGCCAGACAACATCGAAATATGACTGTCGCAGGTTGGAGTCGAGGAAAAATAACTTTTTTGAATAATGCAATTAGTCAATAACTTTTCTACTATTTTCTACTATTCATTCTGTTAATTTACAGGTGTGCCTTTCTGACGAATCAACTTTTCAAATTTTGGTCGACAAAAATTCTTTTGTAAGACGACGCCCTGGTCAACGATTCCACACCGATTGCATCGTAGAGAGGGTTAAACATCCGGTTAGTGTTACGGTTTGGTCTGTCATCTCAGCCAAAGGAATTGGGCGCCGATACATCGCAGAAGGAACGATGAAACAAGACCAATACAAGCGAGTATTAGAAACCCAGGTATTGCGGCAGGTCAATGAATGGTTCCCCGATGATGTCGAATCCTAAAAAGAGCGTTGTTCATTTGACTACGATGATGAACGACGAGGGTGTAAGGATTTCGGAGAGGACAATGCGGAGGCGGTTGGTCGAAGAGAACAAGATGGGACGGCGGTCTTAAAAAAACCACGCCTGTCCTACAGTATGAAGAAGAAACGACTCTAATGGGCTATACAACATCGAAATATGACTGTCACAGATCGGAGTCGAATAAGTATAACTTTTTTGAATAATACAATTAGTCGATAACTTTTCTACTATTCATTCTGTTAATTTACAGATGTGCTTTTCCGACAAATCAACTTTTCCATTTTGATCGACAAAATGTATTTTGTAAGACGACGCCCTGGTGAAAGATACCACGTCCGATTGCCTCGTAGAGAGGGTTAAACACCCGGTTAGTGTTATGGTGTGGTGTGTCATCTCAGCCAAAGGCATTGGGCGCCGATACATCGCAGAAGGAACGATGAAACAAGACCAATACAAGCGAGTACTAGAAATACAGTTACTGCCGCAGGTCAATGAATGGATCCCTGATGATGATGAATACATTTTTATGCATGACTCAGCACCCTGCCACAAAGCCAGAAGTGTTAATGCATTTATGGCTGAAAAAAAAGTCACTACTTTGCCTTGGCCGGGGAATTCACCTGACGTGAATCCCATTGAGAACATGTGGGAACTCATCAAAGGGGCGATTGCCAAAGAAGTGTTTACCACCAAAGAGCAACATATAGAAACTCTCACCAGAGAACGGCATTATGATGCCAAATGAAAGAAAGGTGCAAAACATTATATTGAGAGCATGCCCGCGACGCATAGAAGCTCTCATTTCAACAAAGGGTGGCATCACCAAATATTTATTTATATAAATATTTTTTTTAACCTGATTATTATTAAACAGTTTTGTATACATTTTGGAGTTATTGTGATCCCAATAGAACACAGATACCAATAAAAAATATTTATGAGACCTACAACCAATTATTTATTACACAAATCAACTTAAACTCGAAAATTCAAAAATCTTATTACTGTCCCTATTAATTTGGCCACCGATGGTACAATACATTTTTTTTAACACATTTATAACTATTCTATAAGTTTCAAAGAGTTATCATTGAAGTAGGTATTCTTTGACACTGTAGTAACACTTAATAATAGCTTTTTTAATTTATCGGGAACAGACGGAGTTGTTTTTCTTCTCCTATTGATTTAGGTAACATATTATACATATATTTTTGTTGACATGACGAGAGGGCTGGTTGAGTGTGTTTAAGTGGGATGTGGGTAGGTTGAGTTGTGTTTTACCCGACTACGGCAAAGCCAAAGGAGGGTTATGATTTTGACTGGCTATGTATGTATGTATGTATGTATGTAAGTGTGTATCTTCATCTGTTCCCTCATAGCTTCTAATCTACTTATCGGAACTCGACATATGAGGTATCGTTAGAACCGTCTTAATTTTCCGCTGAACATAGGCTACGTGACGTGTCACAAAAAGCGATTTGACGCCCTCTAGCGGACAAAAAGTAAGGCTTAAAAAATAAAAAAAAAGTAAAAAACTAAAACCCGACTACGACAAAAAAAACGACGCTGAAAAAGTATGAAACAAGATTTTCAGGATAGAACAAAAAGAAAAGCCGTAGTCACACGGTATTAAAGTGTTTAGGTTGGTACCTATAACGTGTGAATTGATAGAACAAAAAGAAAAGCCGTAGTCACACGTTATAGGTACCAAACTAAACACTTTAATACCGTGTGACTACGGCTTTTCTTTTTGTTCTATCCTGAAAATCTTGTTTCATACTTTTTCAGCGTCGTTTTTTTTGTCGTAATCGGGTTTTAGTTTTTTACTTTTTTATGTTTCGTAGTGTGTATCTTGTTTAGGTCTTCTCGTTTAGTGTAAAAATCTTGGTGTTTGTGAGCGAATTTGCATATTTAAAGTATATGTAGACAGGGCAGAGTAGTTATATTTAGTTTTATGAAATGGGGTTTGCAGCTATCTATCTGTTGTATATTTACTAAGATACGTATTTTATTTTGAACGGTGAACAATGTATGGGCGTCCGTACTGGATCCCCACATTATAATGGCGTAGCTTAGCCATGCAAAAGCATAGGCGTAGTATGTAACCAGGGCAGTCTGTATATTTGTGGTATTTTTAACTTCACGAAAAGCATATAATAATTTTGAGAGTTTCGGTTTTATTTTTTGTACGTGTGACTTCCAATTTATATTTTTGTCTACGGTTATGCCTAATAATGTGAATTCATTTACTGTTTCTATTGTATGATTATTAAAAGAAAAAAATATTAAATATTTAGAGGATTTTGCTGGTGGGGATAGAAAGTTATGTTTTTAGTTTTTCTATTTTCTGATTAGCATAGTCTAGTCACAATAAAACACTTGATCCAACTCTTAAGCTGCGTTACGTTTTTTTTATTCCAATTTTACTGCCTCCGTGGTCGATTGGTTTAGGCGTTTGGCTAGTGACCCGGTGGTCGTGGGTTCGATTCCCACGAGAAACATACTTTGTAAAGTTGTTTCCAGTTTGGTTAGGACATTGCAGGCTTGAATCACCTGATTGTCTGATAAAAAGATGATTCCGTGCTTCGGAAGGCACGCTATGCCAAATGGCGGTCGTCAAACCATGTAACAGGCCCTTGAGGCGGTTTAGAAACTCTGACACTAGGGTGGGTGTGGGGTCGTTAGACCTTACCGATAAGAAGAAGAAGATTCTAATTTTTAAAGTAATTGTGATTAGAACCCAATTGAACGGGCATAGTTGCATTAGGGTATTTCATTAAAAAAATCTAATTAGTCCGTCTGTTAGATTATCGAAAAATATTGGATACGTGTTTTTTGTTATATCAAATTAATAAAAATTGACGAAAATAAAACGTGTCAAAGATCATGAGTGGGGGCTTTTGACGTCACTTAGTGGGTAAAAAAGTACTTTTTGGAAATCTATCAGACGGACTAATTAGATTTTTTTGGTGAAATACCCCCTATTCTTATGGATACCTGTCCGTCTGTCCGTCCCGTCCGGCGTCCGTCTGTTCGTCCTTATGTCACAGCCACTTTATTCGCAAACTATTAAGACTACACAGTTGAAACTTGGTAGTTAGATGTAATCTGTAAACCGCTTTACGATTTTTAAACAAAAGGGTTAAGGGAAGGGGGATAATTTTTGAGATATTGCACATTTAGAAAACAGCAAAAATACTTTGTCAGTCATACAAACACTATGAAAAACCAACTTATCACAAAATATGTTTTTTTGTTGCCGCTTTAACAAGAAATGGGTAGTTCTTCGATATGGCCAAAATTTAATTTCTCTTCCAGCTTTGTAACACATGTTCATATGAAAATAGGTATGTCAAATAACATAATTATATTGAATGAGGGACTCGTTTTTATAAAGTAGTTTTCTAGATATCGACGTTCAAATATTTTGTGCCCAGATGAATCAGAAAATGTTACGGATGAATCAACCACAGAAATAAAAATGTCAATTTTTGTGTAGATATACTAACAAAATAATCATATTTTAACAATAAAATTAATCTGTTATTATGAAAACATTTATCAGTAATTATATCACGGAAAAACATATGATGTTCTCAGTTTAATACCCAATACGCTTTGTGCAATCGCAAAAAGTTATATCTAAGTAAATATAATAAATAAGGGTCAAATATAAAGGAGAAATACTCAACAAAAGTCCTCTTTTCGTGGTGGAGAGGCCAAAAACTAGTTTATTTTATGATTCATATTGGGTTTTGACCACATGAATCAGGCTCTGATGAATCAGGATTTTGCCTATAATCATGCATAACTCATCATACATACAGACTTCAGTATTGTTATCTTTCTACACGAATCTGTAACCCAAGAGCATCACACGAAATTCAAATTGAAATTTTAAAACAAAATAAATTTTATATAGTAGGTAGTGTAATCACAAAGCCATCT
Organism: Diarsia dahlii; assembly: GCA_949775195.1. Lineage (NCBI taxonomy): Eukaryota > Metazoa > Arthropoda > Insecta > Lepidoptera > Noctuidae > Diarsia > Diarsia dahlii. The sequence goes on along the minus strand of OX459191.1, from coordinate 25,806,926 downwards.
GTACCAAGCACAGATGAATCACATATTTACCTTCCTAACACCGAGATCTAAGCCAACCAGCCGCACGTCCACGTTCCAGGGCCCCGAGTCTGCTATTCAATAGTGTCAGAATGGTCGATCATTGATCTCATAATGGTTGATTTACGACAAGCCAAAAAGTACCTTAAGTCGACAGGCATAAGGTACTTTTTGGCTTGTCATCAATCAACCATTATGAGATCAATGATCGACCATTCTGACACTATTGAATAGCAGACTTGGGGCCCAGCTCGTCCGTTACACGACTGGCATCCCCCCACGCGGAAAGCCAGACTCTCATTATTATTACCCGACCAAGTAGAGCCAAGAGAAGCTTATGCCACATGAATCAGTATTATACGCCGGACACTTCTTATTTGCTTATTTATAAATACACTAACGTATTTAAAAATAATACTATTTCTTTTTGTAAGAGGACAACTCATGTCCTTTCGATATATATATTCATTTATCACAAGGAAAATGCGACATCAACCATTTTGTATCGGAAAATGGCAAACGGACACGTTATATGAATCAGAAGAACACACTTTAAATAGACAGCAATTATTTGAAAAATATAATTTGTTCCAGTTAGGGGTTTACCTATACAAACTGTACACTGGTTTCAGAAATATACCCAAAGACATCGAAAATTTTGTCTCTGAAGAACTACCCAAATAATACAAATTAAAGGGGATTCATTTATTTGACTGGAATTCATTTATTTCATTTCAAGACAAAAATCAGTGAAACGACCTTTAATCATTCTAAACAGTTGTATGAGTGAAAATATTATGGTAATTATGTTTAGGAATAAAAGCGTTAGGATAAAAAAACAGTAGGAGTTTAAATATATTTACACTAATGATATTATGAATTACAATTTTCGGAAACATGAGTGTTATGAACATCGTCGGTAGCACTACAAATAGTATGAATGAAAACTTTAGGATGAAAAATTTTAGGAAGAGTGATCATTCGGATCACACATACACATCGTTAGGAAGAACAATTTCGGGTAAAGAACTTTAGGTGAGCCAATATGGACCCCATATTAATACGTCGAGCGGTTTTCGAGATTTCATGATGAGTGAGTGAGACCTTTCTACCCGTTTTTAACCCCGTTAGGGGTCAAATTTCAGTAAAATAAGAAACATGTCTTCCATCAATTCGGTTAAAATCATCATCATCATTTCAGCCAAAAGACGTCCACTGCTGGACATAGGCCTCCCCCAGGCGTCGCCACATTGACCGGTCCCGTGCGTCTCTCATCCAGCGGGTTCCTGCAACCTTGACCAGGTCATCGGTCCACCTAGTGGGAGGCCTTCCAACGCAACGTCTTCCGGTTCGCGGTCGCCATTCCAGAACTTTTCGGCCCCATCGGCCATCCGTTCTGCGAGCAATGTGCCCTGCCCATTGCCACTTAAGTCTGGCGATTCTTCGGGCTACGTCGGTAACCTTGGTTCTCATGCGGATGTCCTCATTTCTGATTCGATCACGCAAGGAAACTCCGAGCATAGCCCTCTCCATTGCCCTTTGGGTGACTTTGAGCTTTCTGATAAGGCCCATTGTGAGCGACCACGTTTCGGTCCCGTATGTAATCACTGGCAACACACACTGGTCATAGACTTTCGTCTTGAGACACTGGGGTACGTTGGACGAGAAGATACTGCGCAGCTTCCCGAACGCTGCCCAGCCGAGTCGGATTCGACGATTGACCTCTTTCTCGAAGTTGGATCTACCCAACTGGACCGTTTGTCCCAGGTAGACATAATCGTCCACAACTTCGAGCGTAGAGTCTCCGATCTTGATAGGAGTGGGTGTTACATGAACATTCGACATAACCTTGGTTTTGTCCATGTTCATTTTAAGACCCACTCTTTCGGAAGCTCTACTGAGGTCATCGAGCATTTTACTGAGGTCTTCCATGGTCTCAGCCATGACCACTATATCGTCGGCAAACCGAAGGTGAGTGATGTACTCGCCGTTGACATTGATGCCAAGTCCTTTCCAATCCAGAACCTTGAAGACATCCTCCAATGCAGCGGTGAACAGTTTCGGAGATATGACGTCTCCCTGTCTCACACCGCGCTGCAGAAGGATAGGTTCCGTGGTCTGGTCCTGAAGTCGGACTGACAAGGTGGCGTTTTTGTACAAACACTTCAACACCTCGATGTACCGGTAGTCGATTTGGCACCGTTGGAGAGACTGCAGTACAGCCCAAGTCTCGATCGAATCGAAGGCTTTCTCGTAGTCCACAAACGCTAAACAGAGAGGCAGGTTATACTCTTCGGTCTTCTGTATAACTTGCCGCAGCGTATGTATGTGGTCTACGGTACTGAAGCCTTTTCGGAATCCGGCTTGTTCGGGAGGCTGGAAATCGTCGAACCTGCGTGCGAGACGATTCGTGATGACTCTTGAAAACAACTTGTAGACATGGCTTAGAAGTGAGATGGGCCTATAGTTCTTCAACCGGGCATTGTCACCCTTTTTGAAGAAGAGCACCACCACACCCCTGCACCAAGCCTGTGGCGTTTTCCCTCGGTTAAAATGTTTGTGCAAAATTTGAAGTAGATTGGACCAAGAAATTACGTTGTTCCATACAAACTTTTCTTTCACCCGAGTGCGAGTGGGTTGAATTTCAGAAAATTCCTTTATCGGATGCCTTTTTTTGGGGGGTTGGGAAATCATCAAATAACTCCTCCGGCTCTGGGCAGAGCGAAAGGGAGTGTCAGACCTATACTGACTCAAAACCACCCATATTCCTTCTTAGCCCTTTGTTTCGAGGTCGCGGTATCTCTTTCGAACAACCCGCAGACCCGACAGGTTTATCAGATGCCTACGTCATACAAATATCACACCGTCTAAATTTCAGGACTCTACGATCAGCGGATTAAGCTGTGCGTTGATCCGTCAGTCAATCATTCAGGACAAAGCATTGTAATATGTGTTGATTTACTCGTATATATTTTGTGACAACCTCCTGTTTGACGCAGATGCAAAACTGCGCCTTGTATTTGCTAATTGACATACTAGATTGTACATTTTTTAATGATGTCCTTGTCGTAAATAAGTAGCGCGGCGTAGCGTCATCGTAGCTTCGTAGCACGTCTACGAGCGCTACGAGCTACGAGTGCTACGAGCTACGAGTGCTACGAGCTACGAGTGCTACGAGCTACGAGTGCTACGAGCTACGAGTGCTACGTCACTTTAGCTAAGTCACGAAATGATGCATACCGAGTGCAAAGCCAGTGCGTTGTAAAACAACGAGGCGAACTGCCCGGTCCCGTGTGTGCGCCTCGTGATGTTGCCGTGTAACGATATCACCGCTACTGTCATTGGAAGTCAACCAAAATATAAAGCACAACCCTCACTGTTTTCGCTTATATAGGAATAATGTTAATGTAGTACACAGTACAGTTGTGTATAACTGGCGAGGTTGCACTAGGCGGCACTAGACGCTAATCAATTAGTACGCATAATGAAGTGGTATGTGGTCCCGGCGTCACGGCGACACTCGCTACAACCACCCCTCGCCTGCACCAGCCGAGGGTTCTGCACAGCAGTCAGTGCTCACCACGAGCTGCTGAAACGCGTCGTCCATGATCGAGGTGACCGTGGCGAAGCACGCCGCATGTGGCTGCAGACCACCGCTGGACATATCGGCCGCTATCAAGCAACTGCACAAATACTAAGCCTGCCCGGTGCAGCGCGGCAGCGCCTTGCTGACTGTCGCGACGTGTCGAACATGCAACTGCACAAATGCTAAGCCTGCCCGGTGCAGCGCCTTGCTGACTGTCGCGACGTGTCGAACATGCAACTGCACAAATTCTAAGCCTGCCCGGTGCAGCGCCTTGCTGACCGTCGCGACGTGTTGAACATGCAACTGCACAAATACTAAGCCTGCCCGGTGCAGCGCATTGCTGACTGTCGCGACGTGTCGAACATGCAACTGCACAAATGCTAAGCCTGCCCGGTGCAGCGCATTGCTGACTGTCGCGACGTGTCGAACATGCAACTGCACAAATACTAAGCCTGTCCGGTGCAGCGCCTTGCTGACTGTCGCGACGTGTCGAACATGCAACTGCACAAATGCTAAGCCTGCCCGGTGCAGCGCCTTGCTGACTGTCGCGACGTGTCGAACATGCAACTGCACAAATACTAAGCCTGCCCGGTGCAGCGCCTTGCTGACTGTCGCGACGTGTCGAACATGCAACTGCACAAATACTAAGCCTGCCCGGTGCAGCGCATTGCAGACCGTCGCGATGTGTCGCTGTCGAACATTCAACCGCATCGTTCGATATTTTTTCATTGGGAAATGCCCAATTATATCTGTAAGTGATGATGTTTCAGTAAGGCACGTGAGGCAATGTATCGCGGAGGAAATTACTTTGTACCCAGCGCGTGCACGGTACAGAAGCTTTGTATCACATTGTTTAGATATCATCGCAGTGATAGCGCCTGCTGGGCTGATGGCAGGCATACACTGATTAGGCAGCAGAGCCATGCGGGGCGCGGGTGCGCGGGTGCGCGGGCGGAGAGAAGCCTGTCGCGGTAATTACTTGTGCGTCATGGAGACAATGACGGACGTCGCCGGCTCTAATGAAAAAATAATGACGTCAACGCGCGCTCTCTTCGTGCTGTCAATTAGCGGAGGTCGCGTGGCACCGTTGCGGCCACGACACTGCGACACCGCGGCGCGGGGCGGTAGTGATACTCCCGGCACAGATTACCAGATAATACACTCCATGTACTTACGCGCGCTAACTACCTACCGGGCGCCGGTCTATCGATGACCATAGCACAGAGGGTTTTCAACAGCCGCGCGGCGCGTACACACGCAATATTTAGTACTCTGTGCAATACGCATAGTTATTATAATTATTTCGGTCGATTTGACGCGAGTTTTAAAATCCTAAGTGATAGCTACAACTGGTGTATTATGTGCAGTGGATGTAGATTCAGCAAGAGAAACGATAAAAACTTATCTTTTTTCGGTTTTCCTCGTGAATTCGTGATACAGAAATATAAGTTTTAATAAATTTGTTATGAAAAAAATGAAAAAACCTACAATTATTTAATTAAATGACAAATATACCACTTAAAAACTCCCCTTGCCCTTGTTTCCCCCAAGATTACCTAATAAAATTGTTTGTTCGATATAGAATATTCATCAAAATAAAACACCTCTAAGTCAAATTAACTATTCTTTTTAAATACCCATAAATTTCGTTTTATACTTATTTTTTAAAACAATTTAATCTGATACATTAAAAAGCTTGTTTTATTTTATAAAGTATACTACAAAACCCTATTATCATATTTGTCGATAGAGGCAGCCCTGGCAATTCACAATATCCACGCGGCGGCGGCGCGGCGCGCATCTACAAAGCGAAACTCACTTTACGTTTGTAAGGTTAGGGTACATTTTCGTTCGCAGCGTCTGTTGACTTGAAAGTGTAGGCTATTATAGCGGTAGGCATTGAACATTTTGTATGGAGTGTAGTATCTGGTAATCTGTGCTCCCGGTGTTAACTAGGTTACATCGCGTACAGCCAGTAGTTGTGCGGCTTATACGGAAACCTGTTAGTGAACGGGCGCTGTCAGTTGGAGCGGCTCACCTCTTAGCTGCCACGGTTCTTGTCACGGTTGTTTTTTTTTAATTGTTAATTATCACTTATTTAGTTCATTTTTAACCCCCGACGCAAAAACGACGGGGTGTTATAAGTGTGTCTGTCTGTGACATCGAACGCATGATCCGATTTTGATTTAGTTTTTTTTGTTTGAAAGGTGAATTAGTCGAGAGTGTTCTTAGCTATGTTTAAAAAAAGTAGTTAAAAAACTAAAAAACCCGACTGAAAAAACTGAAAAGCAAAAAAACAAGCACATTTCAAATTAAACAAAACTTGGAAGCAGGCGGGGTCCATTCTATTTTTTCATTTTTTCATTTCATAATTTAATATTCAAATGAACCCCGCCTGCTTAAAAGTTTTGTTTAATTTGAAATGTGCTTGTTTTTTTACTTTTCAGTTTAATGCACATTTTAAATTAAACAAAACTCTTTTGGTTTTTTAACCACTTTTTTTATTTCCAACTTTTTACTTCTTTTGTGTTTGTTCTTTCGTTGGTCGCGTAAAATTCTTTGCAGATGATTTAACTTTTTATTTATTTATTTATTTATTTTATTTATTTAAACTTCATGCACAAACGTGGTACATAGGCGGACTTAATGCCACAAGGCATTCTCTACCAGTCAACCTTAGGGTCTTTTGTGCTTATAAAAGATTTCTCACTTTGAATTTCCGTTGAACATATAAGTGTTATATATTTTTGTAATCTCCTTTTAAAACCCTTTATTTTGATACCCTACTCGATGGTCGAATGGGAATTTTTTTTTTTTGAACTCCGCGATTTGGCCCCCAAAATCCACATTTTTTCTTTGTTTTTTAATGTAGCCTATAACACTTGCGCCATCAAGACGAATCTAACGACGTATATTTCATTCAAATCGGTTCATCCGTATAAGAGTTATGAGGGAACAAAGAAACGGACATACATACATACATACATACTTACATACATACATACACGTCTAACACATAACCCTCCTTTTGGGCTTCGCCGCAGTCGGGTAAAAAACATCGATTCAAGATGGCCGCCGCCACAAAATGGAGGAGTACATAATATTTTTGCACAACTCCATCAATATGGATATCAAATGAAAGGGCTTGATTAGTAGAATACTATGCTTTATAATAAATTTCAAATCCAAAATGGCCGCCACCACAAAATGGCGGATTACATATAATTTTTTCACAACTCCATCAATATGGGTATCAAATGAAAGGGCTTGATTAGTAGAAAACTATACACTATAACAAATTACAAATCCAAGATGGCCGCCATCACAAAATGGCGGATTACAAATTTTTACAAATCCATCAATATGGGTATCAAATAAAAGGGCTTGATTAGTAGAAAACTATACACTATAACAAATTACAAATCCAAGATGGCCGCCATCACAAAATGGCGGATTACAAATTTTTACAAATCCATCAATATGGGTATCAAATAAAAGGGCTTGATTAGTAGAAAACTATACACTATAACAAATTACAAATCCAAGATGGCCGCCATCACTAAACGACGAGTTACGTTTGTTTTTACGACTACCTCAATATGGGTAGCAAAAAAATGAAAGGGATTGATTAGTAGAATAATGTACACTATATTGAAAGGGAATGAGGAATATAAACTAATGAAATTAAAACAAAAACGCTTGAAACTTGTTTTTTGACTTTTACTCCCTTTAAATTAAACTTGGTCAAACTTTGATTTTAAGGGAGTAAAAGTGGAGAACCAATGTTGTATCTTGACAGAGTCGGGGGTTTTTTTAATTTTTAATTTAATTACTTGTCTGTAAGAGTATAAACTTTTGTGCACTTTGAATGCTTTAAGTAACTTCTAGTTTTGTTTAAATACGTAAGAAACTTAAATATACCTGGACACTTTTTATGATTATTAAATAATGGTAGCATTTAATCCAATTACGAAACTGCGTGTTCCGCAGCTCAGAAGTACTTGAGTTCTGAAAACTGTAAGGGTTTTAATAGACGAAGCCGCGGCGGACTCGCCACCTCCACTTTGATTGTTGATTCGCTCTACGAGGCGCTCTCGTGCTTAAACTGTGCCTTAACTACAAGGGTGGATATCCGTGCTCGGCGCCGACAACGCGTTCGGCGTCCGGCAGCCGTCGTGTCGTCACAACCGGACGCCGGTCGCACGGCCCGGATGCGCGGGCCGGACAGGCGCCGCGCCTCAGATAGAACTTGTCCGCTAAGCGACCTCGTAAAAATGTTAGCTTCGTGTTTCATAACAAGTCGTTAAAATAATATGTCAACTCGTAAATAAGCTTCATATTCCTATATAAATTTTATTTCATGATAAAATTTACAATACTGGTCCATAATCCGCAACTTTTTACGATTAATATGTACCTACTTCATACAAGTAGTACTTATTTGGAGGGCCAGTTAACGTTTCGTAGATAAACGGAACCAAGAACAATTTTGTATCTACTACAAAGTTATTTAATTCGAATACCGTAATTATGATAGCTTTATTGGTATAAATTATTAGATATATATTATATATACTACTATTTGCACTGACTAGTGACTACCCCCACTTTTCCATTCCATCCAGTGGTTTTCTGAAAGATGTCGCTATTAGCGTAGGACCACCATTGTAAATACAATATTGGTTTTACAATAGTATATACAATCAAGTTATTATTTTCTGTTGCAAGCTAGATATCTTTTATGATATAATATAGGAAATTGTTATTTTCAGGCAACGTTTATAGTTGATCTGTGGTTATGTCTGCCTTCCCTCCAAAATTAAAATGGCTGGATGAAATACGGACGGATAAACTAACGGACGGGCGAATGGACATGCAGACAGACATGAAGAATCTATAACGGTTCCGTTTTTTGCCATACGGCTACGGAACCCTAAAAATACATAGGTACACACGGATAGGATATATAAAATAATCACTACTTGCATAATTTGTTAAATTTTATATATTTTTTAGTTACCGTTTACTTAAAAGCATTTATAATGCTATTGTATGTATGAGTATTTGTCATGCAATAGCATAATATAATATGGACATATGTATAGTTCGCGCCACATAAACACAACGCTGAGGGGAAAGCGGGGGGAGGAGGTGTTCGCGCATGGGTAGTATACACTCGCGCACGAAAGTACGCGGCTTCGTATATTACTTACTAGCTGTTGCCCGCGACTTCGTCCGCGTGGAATAACGACTTCCGGCAGAATATGGGTTTTTCGCTTAGTTATCGCCTTTTCCATGGTCTATCGATTACGTGTGTAAACAAACATTTAAAAAATCAAATTGTCTCTCTTTGTAATATTAGTACACATACCTACCTACAGATTTAGAAAAGCTAAGTCAGACAATTTCTGCGGCAGATTTCTATCGTGGCAAGTACGTGGTGGTATATGTATTTTCTAAGAGTATTTAGACACCCTGACAGGCGGTGAAGGGACACATCGTGAGGAAACCTGGAATAAATCCAAAAATCCTATCTTAATACTCACTTGCTTCACTGGTGGAACCTACATACAAAGTTTCAAGTGAATCCATTAGAGATAAAAATTTTCAATTTACGGGGGGTTAATTTTTATTATTAAACGGTTTTATTTAGCTCACCCCGTTTGTTTTATTTATTATTCTTGGGTCAAATTTAGTAATTCAAATTTCACCCACTTCCTGTCAACCGATTAATCTGAAATTTTGTATACACTTTGGATTTTGGTGACAATACAATTATGTTTATTCATTATCATTATAAATTCAAGATGGCCGCCGCTACAAAATGGCGGATAATTTATGTTTTATTAATCCCATCAATATGGGTATCAAATGAAAGGGCTCAACAAGCAAAATACAATATACTACAAAAAATTGAAATCCAAGATGGCGGCCGCTACAAAATGGCGGATAACGTAGGTTTTATCAATCCAATCAACATGGGTATCAAATGAAAGGGCTCAACAAGCAGAATACAATATACTATAAAAAATTGAAATACAAGATGGCGGCCGCTACAAAATGGCGGATAACGTAGGTTTTATCGATCCCATCAATATGGGTATCAAATGAAAGTGCTCAACCAGTATAATACAATAAAATTAAAATCCAAGATGGCGGCCTCTACAAAATGGCGGATAACTTAGGTTTTATCAATCCCATCAAAATGGGTATCAAATGAAAGGTAATGAATTAAATGAATTAAACAGAATGCGAAATAAAAACTAAAAACTAGAAAATAAAAATAGGTAAAAAAACTTTTTAAGTTAAACGGTTTTATGTTAAACATACATTGCAATGTTTAAGATAAATGTACTAAAAAACAATAAAATAGATACAGTCGTGGGAATTATAAACATATGCATAGACTAGACTAAAATAAAACCGTGGGGCACGTCAATTGTCTACAATCGTTGAAATTGACGTGCCCCACGGTTTTATTTTAATCTAGTCTATGCATATGTTTATAATTCCCACGACTGTATCTATTTTATTATTTTTTGGTTTTTAGTACATTTATCTTAATTTCTAGGTAATTTCTAGTGTAGACAAAAAATAACTGACTTATTGTAAGTGTGTAAAGATGTGGTATATGCGTGAAATTGGCATGGAGCGCTGTGAACGATGAGGGAATATAAAAATAACAAACGCCAAACATTATTATTTTTAAGTTATTATAGTTTATTTCTTAAAATTACATATTACTAATTAATTACGACAGTAACACTAACAAACAATATCAGTCTCTTATTGATATAGCGTGAAAAAGTGTAGCGTGTAAAAGTGCGTTTTTTGTTAGCCCATCTTTAGCTAACATAGGGTCGCCCGCGGCCTCGCCCGCGTGGATGTCGGTTACCGCTGTAAAAAGCCTGCCCAGGGTCGGCAGTCTCTACAGAGATAACAACAAAGTCGCTAACTTTCGATTGCTAATTACCAACGAATAAATTCGGTTGCAATAATGATGCTTGCGAGAAACGCATCTTGGATGTAGAGACTTGCTTTACTTGCAAGCATCATTATTGCAACCGAATTTATTCGTTGGTAATTAGCAATCGAAAGTTAGCGATTTTGTCGTTATCTCTGTAGAGACTGCCGGCCCAGGAAAGACACGGTCAGCAAAATGATTCCCAGGGGCTGCAGTCTCTACACTAATAACGACGCTACGATTGTCGTTAAGTCGAAAAATCGTAAACTTTTTGTAATAGATTTTCAGCTTTATTTCAACAGCATAAGGTTGAAAATTTATTAAAGAAAGTTTACGATTTTACGACTTAGCGACATTCATAGCGTCGTTATTAGTGTAGAGACTGCAGGCCCTGGTCAATTCACAGACACCGACACTAACATCGACGACGCAGTCATTATCCGCAGGCTGCATACATTGTCTTTATGAGGACTCGTAAAATCGTAAACTTTCTGTAATAGATTTTCAACCTTATGCTGTTGAAATAAAGCTGAAAACCTATTACAGAAAGTTTACGATTTCTCGACTTAACGACATTCGTAGCGTCGTTATTAGTGTAGAGACTGCTGGGCCTGCAGTCTCTACACTATTAACGACGCTACGAATGTCGCTAAGTCGAAAATCGTAAACTTTATTTAATTGATTTTCAACCTTATGCTGTTGAAATAAAGCTGAAAATCGATTAAAGAAAGTTTACGATTTTTCGACTTAACGACATTCGTAGCGTCGTTATTAGTGTAGAGACTGCAGGCCCAGACCCTGGGATTTGTTTATCGTTAGTGCGAAAGAAATTTTTACTGGAAATTGGAGCCTTTTGAAGGGCAAATCAGTAGGAATCATGGGTATTCTTGGTATATGAGCTAATTCTCCAGCTGCAGAGCCGGTGATAATCTTCGCTACTATTAAATTATCTCTTAGCTTCTTTATAAGAAGTCTCGTGCCATTACACACTCTCGGGGCTTAAATTTCTGAGAAGCATTATCGGCGTGCCAACTTTTAACGACAGTTCATGAGGTGGTAGCCCAGCGGGATTCAGAGAATTTAAAAATTCCTGGGGGTAGTGCAAAGCGTCCTCGATGTTAGTGACGATGACGGTGTCTATGCAGGCCGTGCAGCAGAAATCGTAATATTTTAATTTCGCCATAACTTCAAAACCAAACGTCCAATTTTAATAATTCAAAGCCCAAATATTATCTACATAAACTGTACTTAGTGATGAAATTATTTATTTTGATAAGGATTAATAGCATGAGTAAAATAAATGCGTTTAAATGTAGTCCAAAAAATATTCAAGATTTTTAGATAAAAAAATGGTTGTTGTGCCTCACTCGACATAGATAGGTATAGTGTTTTGTGGACTTTTTTGTAGATATTTATAAGATCTACAATTAATTAGAACATTTTATGATTCTATATTTTATAGTTTAGGCAGCGTACGCAAAATAAGTAACTTTTCTAGTTAATTTTTTACACCTTGTGTCCGAAAAACCCAAATATCTTACGGAAGCCTATTTTTTTCCAAAATAAAATTTAGCCTATGTTACTCGAGGATAAAGTAGCTTTCGAATGGTGAAAGAATTTTTAAAAACGGTCCAGTAGTTTTTAAGCCTATTCATTACAACCAAACAAACCAAGTTTTCCTCTTTATAATATTAGTATAGATTAGTAGGTTGACATTGAAAACTATCTATATATATAAATAAAAAGAGAAGTCCTGACTGACTGACTGACTGACTGACTGACTCATCAACGCCCAGCCCAAACCCTAAGACCTAGAAAGCTGAAATTTTGCACAGAGGTTCCCTTTATAATGTAGACAAGGAATAAGGAAGGATTTTTCGAAATTCAACCCCTAAGGGAGTTAAATAGGGGATGAAAGTTTGTATGGAAAATCGTCATATTCACGCGGGCGAAGCCGCTGGTAAAAGCTAGTATTAAATATAATATCATTAAATATAATTAAAACGTGTTTTGTGTGTGCGTTTTTTTATTATTATTTTTATGTTATATGGGCTTACTCTTGACTTCAATCTTGCCCTAAGGGCAGAGAAGAGGTCGACGATGGAACGAGCTCACCCAGAAGAAGCCTATTTACTCGCGACATAAATAGATTGGGGTTATATGAACACGGGAAAACCGACGAAGGCAGGCAGGGTGTGTGTTGTAAATGTATTCAATTAAAAACACAATAGGGATGTTTACTGACTAAAAAAATACGATTCTAATTAGTCCGGAAAATCGAAAAATATTGGATACGTATTTTTTGTTTTATCAAATCAATAAAAATTGACCAAGATAAAACGCGTCAAAGATTTTAGTGGGAGGTTGTGACGTCACTGCTCGCTAAGAAATGTCGTACTAATGTCTTAGAATATGACGTCACACGAGTTTTCAAAGCACTGTATCGTCTTCATTGTTTACGTGAAAAAAGAAAAAATATGTTTCCAATATTTTTTGGAAATCTATCTGACGGACTAATTAGATTTTTTTTGTTAACATCCCTATTCTTCTGACTGTAGACTTGGAACATTTTGTTGCCTCTGCGGTCCGTTACATGCAATGTTTTAAATTCCTCATCAGCCTCTCTCTTCATAAAACAATATACGTCATGAATCATTTTTCTCAATAGGATTGTTAACGAAAAAAAAACTAATTAGTCCGTCAGATAGATTAACAAAAAATATTGGACGCGTATTTTTTTCTTTTTTCACGTAAACAACCAATGAAGATACAGTGCTTTGAAAACTCGTGTTTTTTTTTTTTTTTTTTCCCTTGTTATTAAGAACCGAATTCTTAATAAATTAATTACGATCTAGCCTAAAAGACTAATAAGTAATTTAACTCTAACTTAATTTGCTATGTCATAATGTTAAAACTAAGAATAGTGTCCATTTGCACTTTTACACAAGTCCGTAGCACTTTCTTAGAGTCTGTTATTTTTATAAAAACACTATGTTCATGTGTTATAGGTATAGCACAACACTGTTACTATTATTCACTCACTTTGTACACTATACACTAGTTCAAAAGGTTTAGTTCTTTTTAGCCTACGCACTAAGTCTGTGTTGTCTAGGAGCTGAATAGCCTCAACGTTCACGTGTTGGTGTAGTCTGTGTTCGTGGGCTTCAGCAAATTTTTGGATGATGGTGGTGACGAACTCCATTTTAAGGTCACGGTGAAGGTCGTCATTTCTTATGTACCAAGGTGCATCCACAGCATCCCTGAGTACTTTATTTTGAAACTGTTGAATAATTTTGACGTTGCTTGGTTTAGTACAGCCCCAAAGTTGGATACCATACGTCCAAATTGGCATGAGTATATGCTTGTATATGGTTATTTTATTATGTATTGATAGACAGGATTTCCTTCCAAGTAACCAATACATACTTTTATAACGTATGTCGAGTTCCTGTCTTTTCTTTTTGACGTGAGTTTTCCACCGCAATTTGGTGTCGAGAGTCATGCCAAGGTATTTGGCTGTATTAGCATAAGGCACCTGCATGCCATTTATGTAGATTGGGTGATAGTCCAGATGTTTGTTTGTGAAGTCAATATGAATTGATTTTGATTCATTCAGTTTGATCTTCCATTTTTGTGTCCAGTCATAGACTTTGTTCACAGCTAGTTGAACTTTTTCTACTGCTTCTCTGTGGCTTGAACCAGTAGCCATAATTGCAGTATCGTCTGCAAAGGTGGCAATGGTGTTGTTTTCCAGTTCTGGAATGTCACAAGTGTATAACAAGTACAATATTGGTCCTAGCACACTTCCTTGTGGTACCCCAGCTTTTATTGTTTTTAGTTCAGAATATGCGTCCTCTTGCCGTATTCTGAACATTCTATTCGTGATATATGACTCTAATATATCTGAAAATTCTGGTAGCATGCGTCTTAGCTTGAATATTAGACCCTGATGCCAAACTTTATCAAAAGCTTGCGCGACATCTAAAAATACGGTGGCGCAGACTTCCTTGTTTTCGAGGGTTTTTTCAATGATGTTAGTTATTCTATGTACCTGGTCGATTGTTGAATGTTTCTCCCTAAAGCCAAATTGATGATTTGGAATAAGGCCTTTTTCTTCTATTATTGGTTTCAAACGTTTCAATAATAATTTTTCGAATAGTTTAGATATCACGGGCAACAGAGAAATAGGTCTGTATGATGATGCTTCATGTGGTGGTTTCCCAGGCTTAGCAATCATAATGACTTCAGCAACCTTCCAAGGAGCAGGTACATATTTTAAAATAAATGCAGCATTTATAAGTTTCGTCAGCTTTACTATAGCCTTGCGCGGGAGGTGTTTTAGAATTTCACCTGTAATAAGGTCGTAACCCGGAGACTTTTTTGAGCTAATGTTAGTTTGAATTTCTCTCATTACTTCTTTAGGAGTAACGAGCTTAATTCTCTGGTTTTGTAATAAGTTTTCACTCTCAAGTATTTCTATTGGGCTTTCATTGGGCTTAAAAGTGTCTTCTAAATGCTGAGCAAATCTTAACGCTTTTTGGTCATTGCTTATTGCCCATTTTCCGTCGCTATCTCTGATGGGCGGTATTTGCTTAGTCGGCCTTTTTAGATTTTTGGTTGCTTTCCAAAGTGAGTAATCTGTTGATTTATCATTGGTTAGCTGCAAAAGGTTGGTATTCAGAGATGCATCTTCATATTGCTGGATTTTCCTCTTTAGCCTTTTAGTTAGATTATTTAGTGATGTTTTATCTCGCGGGCACCGTGTTTGCTGCCACCTTTTCCTTTGTTTCCTTTTCTCAGATAGTAAATCCACAATTTCCTTAGGATAGGTAAACCCCTTATATTTACGTTTTAATTGTGGTGTGTTGTTCCACGCACATTGTTGGATGTTAACAATAAACTTGTTTACTTCTGAGTCAAGCTGATCTTGGTTTTTTATCTGAATTTTAAGGTCGATAATATTATCAAGATCAAGAGAAAAACTTTCCCAATCTGTGAACTTATTAACCAGGCTTAAGTGGCTTTCTTTGGGTAGAATTTTTTGACTAAGCGTTAGTATAATCGAAGAGTGGTCTGAGTTCATATGAAAACCTTCCTCCAAGCTGACGTAATTGGCGGATATGTTTTTACATATAAAAAAATCTATAAGATCCGGTATCTTCTGGTGGTCAGTAGGCCAGTATGTTGGTTTTCCTGTGCTCATAACTTCAGAATGTGCGTCTTTAACTGCACCTAAGAGCTGCCTTCCCTTAGTCGTAGTAAGTCTTGATCCCCAGTGCGTATGCTTAGCATTAAAATCGCCGCCTAGGATAAATCTCTGACCTAATAATTCAAAGAGCTGTAAATATCTCTCTTTTTTTATCATGTGCCGTGGTGGACAGTAAATGGCTGCAATGGACACGGGACAATATTTGGTTTTAACAGATACTGCCACGGCTTGAATGTCTTGTTCTTCAAAAATACATTGCACGTAGTGGCTAATGTGCTCTTTGATTATAACCGCGCTGCCTCCCCTAGCAGAGTTATCAGGGTGAAGCGAATTATATATCATGTATCCTCTAAATTTTACAAAAGATTGTTTGGTGAAGTGCGTTTCGGAGACCAAACACACGTCTACATTTTCTGTGTCCAGGACCGCCTGCAACTCATTTTGATGTTTGAGGAGCCCATTAGAGTTCCACGCCATTATTTTAAGTGTGTTATTCATTTTTGATTACTTAAGATAGCTGTTTTAGTGCTAGACTCTAGTTTCTCTAATCTCTTGTCAAATGAAGTTATACACTTTAAAATCTGGTTAATCTTATCCTCTAGATTCAAAGGCTGAGATCTTGGTTTTGCAGCTTCCGCATAGGATCCAGTGCTGGTTACTTGCATGGGTCTTGCCAGTGGCTGGACACCACTTGCTTTCTGCGCCTGTTTGTCAGGATTTCTTAGTGGAAGAGACTGTTGGATAGTTGGTACCACAAGCTTCTTTTTAATATTTTTGTTTTTCAAAATTTGCATCTGTTTAGCTACTTCACACCCTCTATAGTTGGCAGGGTGAGGTAGACCACAGTGAACGCATTTTGGCTTCTCTTGAGGAGATTTGGTACAGTTGGCTGTAAGATGCTTGCCAGTGCATTTTACACACCTTGGCTCTTTTTTGCAGTATTTATGAGTATGTCCATAAGCCTGGCATCTCTTGCATTGGGGAATTAGTTGAGGATTTTTGAGTGGGTGTATTTCAATTTTACACCCTAAAATGTACTTGATGCCATAGATTTTGTTGACATCTTCTTCATTATTAAATGATAAGACAAACATGTTGAGTGGTTCTTTGCTCTTCCAGCTCAATTTGCTGTCTACTTTTTCAATTTTTAGACCTTGTGTCGTTAGGTCGTCTTTAATTCTATCAGGTTGGCAAGAAGAATGTAACTTTTTCACAACAACTCTGATTGGTCTAGACTGCTTATTTTCGTATGAATGCCAATGGTAGTCTTTTTCTGTTAAAAGCTTGGCAATAACTCTATATGAGTCCTCGGTTTTGGCGTTAACTTTCACACAATCTCCATTTAACATTTTGGCGGTAAACGTTTCAGGTAGTACGGTTTCAGTCAGGGAGTCGTAGAACGTTTGGTAGTTCTTAACTCCGTCTATTATGATTGGCGGTGGCGGGGGCACCTTTTTCACGATAATCTCTTTCTCGGTTTTTCGAAGATCTTGTTGGGCGCTGGTTCCGGGTTGTTGTTTTGGAGAGTGCGAGGTGTTAAGCTTCCTCTTCTTCCTGCTCTTGGCCCTAATCCATTCAGTCTCTTTAGCGAGTTCATCCTCGTCAGTGCAGTACTCAACGTCACTTTTATTACGCTGGGAAAATGATATTGTTTGCCCTTCCTGTTTTTGTACAGGTTCTTTGGGTTCTTTTTTTTCTTTCAAGCAATTTAATTCGCCTTGGAGGGCTTGTACTTGTTCCTGCAAGCTATTAATGTGCGCATTTAGATTACGTACCATTTGCTGCAGGTTTTCTTTATCGGTTTTTTCCTGGATGTAACAGTCATACAACCGTTTTTCCAGGTCGGTTTTTATCTTAATGGATTGTGAGGCCATTATTTAATTGAAAGGCGAGTTACACCTAAACAATAGATTATAATAAACACTTCATGATTTCGTCACTTGTAACTAGGTCATTGCGCTGACCGCGATAGGTCGACGTAGGTACACCGCGACGACGGTGTTGTGCTGCGTCTGCAGAATACTCTTAACTAGAGCACGCGCGCGCGGTCCGTACGTTCGTTCGCTATTGCAATCGGAAGATGACTGAAGGAGAAAACTCGTGTGACACTTTTTACCGGTGAGTTACGTCACAAACCCCCACTCAATTCTTTGATGCGTTTTATCTGCGTCAATTTTTATTGATTTGATAAAACAAAAAATTCGTATCCAATATTTATCGATAATCTAACAGACGGACTAATTAGAGTCATATTTGTTTTAGTCAGGAAACATTGTAATGCAAAACCATTTCGTAAAACTTTTGTGCACGATGGTATTTTGAGAACGAACGTGACTTAGACAGACTGACGATGACGGTCCAATAGCGTAACGGCAAAAATGCATCACGGGACCGCATGTATAATACGCAGCTTGACCGCCAGCGTTCTTTACGTGGCACGACCTATACAATGGTATAATATTGCGACTAAAATATGTATACTTTTTAAATACTTGTTAAAATAAATAATTCATAATGTTGTCATTTTAAATTTGAATAGTGACCCAAGTATGGGAGTCGCACGACCCGTATGTCTGCAGTTCTGCACTGAGCGGGTCGCGGGTGTTCTGGCCTGATTATTTTACTTCGGCGAGTCATTCAATCTGGACAGGGACACAGTGGAGTCCACTGAGCGGACTTACTGTCTTAAGAACGTACATGAGAAACAGGAAGACGAGAAAGCAATAAAAAGAACTCCCCAAGCCGTAAGTCAATGACGATTATTTGAGATCTGGGTAGACGCCGCGCTCCGCAGTGTGTGGCGGCGTGTGGCGGGTGACGTGTGTACACAGGGTCGAGAGTCGCGCGGCAGACATTACGCGATTTATCTCCCGCCGACATTTAATATGGGACATATTGAAGATTGATGACAAGTTACCTGCCGCAGGTGGCGCGGCGGGCGGTGCGCGGTGGTACGAGTGGAGTTCCAACATGCGCGCTCGCGTAATAAACACTATTCGATTGATATCATTGCGATGTGGCTGGCACATATATATAACAGCGATCAGTGATCAGTGATCAGGTGATCAGTCACATAATGATAGTGATTACCGAGAACATCGCAAGTGTCACGAGCGAGCGCGACCGTCGTCAATGAAACAATGCGCTATTTGTTACACTCTATCTACAATACGCACAAAGGCACACTGGCTAAGGCTGTTTGGTTTTTCAAAATAACTGCTTTTTACCCGACTGCGGCGAAGCCCAAAAGGAGGGTTACGTGTTTGACGTGTATGTATGTTTGTATGTATGATGTATATCCGTTTCTTCGTTCCCTCATAACTCCGAAACGGATGAAGGGATTTGAATGAAATATAAGTCGTTAGATTCGTCTTGATGTCACTGGCTACATTAAAATTAAAGAACAAAGAAAAATTGCGGATTTTGGGGGACAAATCGCGGAGTTCAAATATTATATAAAAAAAATCCTTTACCATCGAGTAGGGTATCAAAATGAAGGGTTTTAAAACGAAATTACAACAATATATTATAACACATATGTTTAAAAGAAATTCAAAGTGACAAATCCTATAAACAAACACAAAAGTTAAATCATCTGACCAACGAAAGAACAAACACCAAAAAACCCGACTACGACAAAAAAAACGACGCTGAAAAAGTATGAAACAAGATTTTCAGGATATAACAAAAAGAAAAGCCGTAGTCACACGGTATTAAAGTGTTTAGGTTGGTACCTATAACGTGTGACTACGGCTTTTCTTTTTGTTATATCCTGAAAATCTTGTTTCATACTTTTTCAGCGTCGTTTTTTTTGTCGTAGTCGGGTTTTAGTTTTTTACTTTTTTTTGTTTAAACAAATTTTGGTGTTAAATTTTTTTTTTACTCTTGACTTTTTGTCCGCTAGAGGGCGTGATTTTAAATTTGAGCAATATTTTGGAAATGTACAAGTGAGGCCCTTTCAAATGATACCAAACACGGCGTATTTATCTCCATTTTAATTTTTTAAGCCTTACTTTTTGTCCGCTAGAGGGCGCCAAATCGCTTTTTGTGAGATGACACGTAGCCTATGTTTAGCGGAAAATTAAGACGGTTCTAACGATACCTCATATGTCGAGTTCCGATAAGTAGATTAGAAGCTATGAGGGAACAGATGAAGATACACACATACATACATACATACATACATACAAACATACATACATACATACATACATAGCCAGTCAAAATCATAACCCTCCTTTGGCTTTGCCGTAGTCGGGTAAAAAAGAACTAAAAAGTTGTAAATTAAAAAAAATGGTACCTTTTTTAGTAGAACTTTTTATGTCGTACACTCATCTAGATAAATAAAAAGAGAAGTCCTGACTGACTGACTGACTGACTGACTCATCAACGCCCAGCCCAAACTCTTGGACCTAGAAAGCTGAAATTTTGCACAGAGGTTCCCTTTATAGTGTAGACAAGGAATAAGGAAGGATTTTTCGAAATTCAACCCCTAAGGGATTTAAATAGGGGATGAAAGTTTGTATGGAAAATCGACATTTTCACGCGGGCGAAGCCGCTGGCAAAAGCTAGTTTACCATAAATTCAAATCGCATTATTTTCTATGTCAGAATCATCTTTAAGCATAAACTTCATTTCCAGAATCGTGCAACATGCAGTAGGCATGGTTTCTGTCACGGCTCCGGCGCTGCGGTGCTCCGGCGGTCCCACGCAAGCTTATCGTCAAAGATGGTATTAACACACACCACTGGCGCGCGTTTAAGCCACCTGCTCCTCAGCTTGCGGGCCGCCTCGCCCCTCCGGGCCAACGCGTGCTTATATTACACTCTTGGGGTAGGGCAGAAGAGACTACGTAGAGTCGGTTTTGCAGCGATTCGTTTCTGTCACAAACTTTTGTAGCACAAGGTATTTACTTTTAATTTTAAATTAGGTTAAAAATATTGCAATAAAATTGGCAATATGACTTATAAAATTATTGCAAATGAAATCCAGCCATCTTCATAGTATGCCATGTGAAATTCTACCAAATAAAATTCTGCCATCTTAAAAGTATGCCATTGTAAATTCGGACATTTAAACATTCGGCGAAACGATAATATTCTATTAAATGAATTTTTTGCCATAAACACATTCGTTCAAAGAAGAATCTGCCAAGGGGGTTGTGCGAAATAAATTTCGGAGCATCAAGTTTCTGCCAGATAGATGGTACCCAAAAAAAATAGTTAAAAACTGACACTCGACTCGACTGAAAAAACTGAAACTCATTTGAATAATAAATTATGAAATGAAAATTTAATGGACCCCGCCTGCTTCCAAGTTTTGTTTAATTTAAAATGTGCTTGTTTTTTGCTTTTCAGTTTTTTCAGTCAGGTTTTTTAGTTTTTTAACTACTTTTTACTGTATCGAGATAATAGCATGCCCTTAAAGCGAAAACCAACTAAAGTCACTTATGGGCAAAAATTAGTTACAAATACCGTTAGAATCTCCTTTTCAAGATTTACATACTGGTAAAACCTGTTTTCTGATATGAGACTCCGTTCTGGATTTAGATTTTAGATAAAGTATCTTAGCAGAAGATTTTTGAAATAAAGAACAGGCAAAACCCAGTGCAGTGTCGATTAAAGCAATGGTTTTGCAATGAAAACAATGTTTTTCGCCAGGAAAAACATTTAATCGCCGTTTAAGTGGTTTTGTAATGATTCAAGTTAGATAAACAGTAACATTTTAATAACTGAGTAAAGAGACTAAAGATTTTTACATAGTTTTAGCAATTACCCATTAGGTGAACTTCCAAATTTCGTTTAATTAAATTCATAAAAAACTGCTTTCCAAACTCTATTTTTCAAAAGATAAGAAAACATAGCGTCTACAGGTAAAACCGCTAATCTGCAGCACTTTTCAAGCCAATCCTTAATTTTTCGTACTTGTCTTGAGAATTATGTTCTTTTTTCTCTTCCACGCGAATAATGATATACAATAAGAAATCAAAAATACACGTACTCGTACTCATTATCAGTTGTTTTAATAGAAATTTTACGATTTGAACCTTTAAACACGGTTTTCTCGAAACTACATTTTGTGCAGTTAGTTGGGTTTCGAAGTATGGGCACGTGTAATACGGTACAAGATAACTAAAAAAGAAAAAATCTGTATTATATCATGTTTGTTCAGGTTAATCTCCAAAACGACTAGACCAATTATTCCGAGATTTTTACAGGAAGATAGTTGATGTTATAAAAAGTAACCTAGGTTATTATCGTTTTTTATTTCGGATTGGGAGAGCTGACACGTTCGATAACATTCGTGTCTACGAGTACAGCTTAACTGTTCGGGTTGAGAGAACACCTGCGAGAACAATCGTGTCACAATTACTTGCATGAGACATTTGCGTTTATTATACGCATGTCACATGCAAATAAATAAATACTACATTAGTATTTAATCTGGTTGCGACAGCGACAGATGTGCTCCCGAGCTGCACAACACATAACTGTCGCTTACCACCGCAGATGGCGCCGCCGATAGATCTCAATAATATAAGTTTTTAAACCATATCAATTTAAATCACAGAATAGATAAAAGAGGTTAGAAAGGAAATAGTTCCTGATTTGTATTAGAACGCGTGTCGCCGCTTGTCTCCCACTCTTTATATCCACTACATGCAAGACGCTAATAAGTACGCGAATTATGCACACAAATAAACCGCACTCACTTAGATCGCGAGCTTGCTACTGGTTGTCACACTAGCGCAAACATTGCGTTTGACGTACACTCACACTTGCGTATATTTCTCATACATGTTACGGTGACCAAAAGGTCGATAATGTATATCGATAAAATTACTTGAGTTTTGTTACTTTAAGTTTTGCAGTTTTTGCTTTAATTTCGGGACGGGGCAGAAAGAAAGAAAATAAGAAAGCAAAAATATTTATTGGTCTCTCACACATAAAAAAATAAAGATAAAAAGTAAACATAAAAGATTTTTTTCAAAAATTGAACAATAAGTACTTGAAATTCAATTTCAATGCAGATTTTATTATTGTCTTTGAAATAAAACGTATTTATTAAGTAGCAATAGCATGCGCTTGCTATCTTTCAAATTCGAATTTTTCAGAATAAAATGCAATCTCACACTAATATTTTTCTATAATAGCTTTAGTCAGGTCTGTAACATATCTGGATCTGTTGGAAACCTAAAAATAAAACTTAAAATGTATGTTTCGATTTATAAATGGCTAACCTCAAAACAAATTTTAGATGAAAAACAATCAATAAACAATAATAAGGTATTGATAAACAAAAGTTATTTTAATCATAACATAATAATCATTTGAATACATTCACACATACTAAATATCGACATTATTTACAACTTGGTACAACACTATCGAAACGCAAAGAGTAGGCAGAATTTAAGCTTTGGCTCGTCGCACGCGACGTTCGCATTGCACGAAATGCATTGCGCAATCGCCAACGTAGTACAAGATGGTACCCACGGATTGCAAGCAATGAACATAATTTTGTTTCTGCTTGCGACTGTATCATTTTGTCTGCGAACTACATAATACTATTATAATAATTACAAATATTACTTGTATTTTAAGGTTTTTAGACTTACCGATAAAAGGAAATCCCTTCTCGAGTTACACTACACACCTGGCTTCATTTCCGACACGTAATAATCGCGCAACACGGCATAATTCTTTTTTTTCGCGGAGCTCCGTTCGCTGTCACAATATGAGCGCGATTGTTGGTCAGTAAATCAAATTTTGTCGACATATGATCGTCTGATCATATAGGCGGCGCGCGTGCCCCGCCCACATGGCCTTTCTAACCTCTTTTATCTCTTCTGTGATTTAAATAATAATTTATACTGAAAAACTAAAAGTAAACAGTAAATATCCCGTATTCACTATGTTTACTTTTTACTATTATTAATACTGCACAATTTAATTATTAATATTAATAGTGACCATTTCAGTTTGAAAACTTACTTATAAGTTTACTTTTAGTTTAGAGCTCCCGATATTTCGGGGCTGTTACAAGCATCACGGATAAACTGAAGTCATTGCGGGTGGATGTTTATGAGCAGACAAATCGGTCTACCCTCTTTCTTGTTTGTTTTTTGCGTTCAGTACCATTACCATTGTCACTCACTACACGATTCTGTTCCCGACACACAAAACTCACTGTGGCCACTCGCGAACATTTTTTCACACTTTTTCGGTTTTTGTACAGTTGAACCACTGGATTCCAGGCTCTCGACAGTTGAAGTCTCTCTAACCAGACCAGCCCCCGTAGCATGGCGATTCTATCTCTATTCTACCAAGAATAGACAAAGATTTTTCCATACAATTTGACATGAAACCTTGCTACAATCTGTCATTTTGTCGATTCTTCCGTCGACAAAACCCGTTTCTTCGGTGGTCATGCTAAGCCGGCTGGTACAGCGCCGAAATATCGGGAACTCAAAACAAATAGTAAACATGGTAAATATCGCGTTTTCACTATTAATAATAGTGATCTTGATAATGTCCTAGTTCTAGAGTCAAGAGGAGAATCTACAAACGTGGTTCGGTTACGTCTAGTAGGTAGTAGGAGTGAGTGACGTACATGGTATGCGCGCGCGCGTGTTTGTGTGCAGGCAGCTCGCGAGGTGCTCTCGTAAGGTCGACCTTCAGCTCATTGGTACCATAATGTTCATTGGCTTTTACTTCATTTGTTATATTTACGAAATCATAATTCTTTCTTTAGTGTAAGTGGTCGCCTTTCTATATGAAGAGCTTGATGGCATAGCAATATGTATAAGAATATCTAGGTAACTATTTAGAAACTCTCATTATTGACCAAAATAACGTAGCAACGTCGGCTGTCAAATGTCAAGTGACAATGACGTAGGGCGACGTTGCGTCAAGTATATTGTTGATTTAATAATTATCGTAAATATATTAAAAACAAAGGTTCTAATTTAAAATAAACCTAATTTACATTATTCTAATGATATTCTATATCCCGACGTATTTTATAGAAGTAGCTTTTATTAAAAGACTTGGTTTCCGAACCACAATTACTATTGTGGTATTTGAATAGATAAGTCAAGTTAAATGTTTATTTATTATAAATTGCCAATAAATTATATAGTTATTATTAAACGATACTTTAAGTGTTTCCTAGATTTTATCTTGCAATTTTAATAAATTAAATAGTTTCAATCAATTCTCTGAACTATCGGTTGATATTCATATTTCATCCGATAGTCATAAAGATTACAAATAAAAACATACCACATTGGTAAATTACCTAATGACGTTTTAAAATAGTTTCACTACATAGGATTTGTTAATTATTATTTATGTTATTAGTTATTTAGCTATAATGAATAACCATTTGCCATTGGTTTATTATGGTGGTAGTCGTTGATGTACTTTTTAATATTCGACGGTTATAAAAGTAGAAGTACCGCCAATTCAGGGTCAGTTACGCTGCAACTGTTGAAGGGTAAAGACAGACCCAAAGTGTATTCCATTTGTGTATCATTGTGTAATTGTGAGAGAATTAAGTTTACATATTGTGGCCTAGTTATGAAGATACCAAATGTGTAAAAGCGGAAACCTATTTGTATTACTCTAAAGGATCCATAATGTTTGTGTAAGTTATTTGATATTATTCTATGAATATTCCTGATTACTATGTCTTAGAAATATGTACCATAATATGGTTTATATTGCTTATTATTTATGTACACTGATAAATTGCTATAACTTGAGACAGTCAAGGACAACGTCAGGTTGTCCTTGTAAAATACTTTAAAAGATGTTCCCGTGGAGTTTCTTGTCCATTCTTCTCCACGAAGACCTAGGGACTTAGTGAATGGAATAGAGTTTCGAGTTTGAGTTTGACAAGACCTAAATAAATAAAATTAATGGTCTTGTCTATTGTGGTTTTATTTCATAACAACCCTGTTCCCTACACACTTATTTAGAGATACTTTCAAACACATTAAATAACGAGTAATCATCTTGACACTCAGTTTATTAATTGGTGGATATTAATACATATACATATAGATTTACATACACTTTCTAACATCAGAAGTGGGATAGTCTCTGGCTCTCTGATGTAATTTCTAATGGTCTTCCTGTTTTATTTTCATGATAAATGCTGGAGCTGCTGCTGGTGTGATGATGAAAGCTGTGACGATGATGAAAGCTGTGACGCCGATAGCTCACCGCCTCGACTTGGCTATGATCAGAACGTCGACAGCACGTACTCCGACAGCGAGATTGAGAAGCTGCGCTGGAACCACTTGGAAGCCAGGCCATGGATTCAATCAAGCAGCAGTACGAATTAGCTAATGTCGGTAAGGCCTTTAGAGGCTTTGTTTTATTTTTAATTCTCTAAAAACGTAGTAATAAAAGATCCAAAGGGATATTGAGATCCGAGCAACTGTAAAAATAAAACTAGAATTATTCAGGAAATTGTTGATTCAAAGTTAAGCTTCTTTCTAAAAGTTTTTAATGTACCAGACATCAAAAACTTGTGATGAAAATATTTATAAATTTTTCGTAATGCAAAGCATTACCCTGGCTTGGTTAGTACCCCCAAATTCATGCAGTATGTTAGTTTTCATGAAACATCCAATAATACGATTAAAGAAAAATAAGTATCTCATCTTCAATTCAATTAATGAGATTATGGGATTGAAGATATTCAAATATCTAACGTTATTTTTTTATTTCCTTGATAATTCTAGTTCTCGCAAAATAAATATTGTGAATTTAATGTATAAACGTTACGTAGTATGAAGTTTGAAACTACAATAAAATTCTAATACGATCTAAATAAATAAGATTGAATCATATAACGAGGGTAGAATTTTTTATTTCTCGAAACCCATGTATGGGTCGGTCGGTCTAACTGGGTTAATCAAACAAGATCTTAAATGTTAGAATGTACCTACATTATGTACAAAGCCTAATTATTGTCTAGTCTAATAGATAAGTTTAAAAATTTGTAGGTGAAATACAATTTACTATTTAAAGATATGAGAGATGTATTAATAATTATTATCGGCCATGAGAACTTGTCACATTTATTAAAAAAAAAAAGAGAAAAATTCCCACAAATTGAGTAAAAGTATTTGTTCGTGATTTTAAGCCCTATTTCCTGTGTACAAATAGTAATAGTTTTTCAATTATCGCAATATTCTATTCAATCTGGAATCAAAAAAAATATAATTAAATAATCTAGACATTAAATGTGAAAGATAGGTAATGTTACTTGTACTTGGTTGCTTGTAATATTAATTACAAGTATTATTCTCATACAAATATTTTTCGATTATTTAAGAAACAAGTGTGGCGATTTTATCACTTTGAAATACTAAAGTGTACTTCTGATCAAATAATTCAAATTGAGATTTTGTTTTGTAAACTTCTTAGCAGTTTTAATTTTTATTATATACACACAAACAGTGAAATGGACAAAAATATTACTTCGTTCTGTACAGAGATTAGTTTCCCAACATTCCTAAAGGACACAGATTATGGCCGAAGTTCCATACAAAAGGTTAAGTCTCCTTTCTAAACATTAAAAAAAGAAATTTAATATTTTACTACTTAAATGTATCAAGTGGATAACAAATAAATGTATGTGATGTAATAAATAAAAACATCATACTTAATGTTTATAATTTAGTGTGACAAGGTAGGGTTACTGATAGTTCCCTTTATTTGGTTGTGCATTGGGTTGATAAGAAGATAACTTTTATGTTTAATCAATTAGTACAAAAGACTTGTTGATTCATACGAAAACATGTTTATTCTTTAATGCTCAGGGGTTTCCTCATCAAGAATAAACAATAATCCACTTGCTGATAATAAATTTAATTTAAATAAAAAAGAACATGTTTATGAAAACGCAGAAATTTACGTTTATAGTAAAAAAAACATCACAACGAATTTGAGGATAAAAGATTACAATAACAACACAAATGTCTAGTAGCTAATCACCAGCCAAGCAAATACTGAGACAAACCAAAAGTGGGTTTCGTTTTTTTTTACTAGATGTGGCAATACATGGCAAAATACTAATTAAGGCTCCTTCCACGAAATCATCTCATTTTGATCAATTTTGATCGGTTCGTGTGGGAAATCTATGAAGAATTTGAAGCTTCCTTTTGGCTATTATAAGAGACGAGTTCTTTTTCTGGTGAATAGTGAACAAGAATTTTCAAAATAATGTTTATATTAATGGCAATCACCCGTATTCAAAAGCCCTTTTCCGCAAAAATACCGATCGAGTTACGTTTGGCTTAGCCGAACATAACACTACAAACGATTCTAAACATTAAAAAAAATATAAATAACATCACCATATGGTCTACTGGTGTACCAAGGAGTCACATTTTCGACTTCAATACATAAAAATAGCAAAAAAAAATTGTTAAAACATCGCAATTTTTACAAAATGTCTCGACAACTAAGATTTTTTTTCTATACCTTAGAATCACTTTAGAGAAAATTCAAAAACTACGTATTAATTTTAAGGTAACCTTCTAATAGAATCGTATTTTTATTTTATCAATAAACTATAATTTCATTTCGTAAATTGAATCCAAAGTTAACTATATTATCGACCGCGCAAACTCTATCTCGCCAGTACGAATCGGCCACTGCCAAAGGACGGACGTATCGCTTTGTGTCACAAACGCTCCCGTGTTTTTCGTAAACATATTTTCGAGATTGTAAGCCGATTACCACAATTTGATACACTTATTAATTTTGATCAAACATGTTTTTTTTGCTAGTTTGTAAAGATTGTTAAAAATTTTTTCGTCTTCAAATCGAAGTCGAATTTCAAGATCGATTGTTATTGTCGATTGTACTTCGATATATACTTTTAACCGACCTCCAAAAAAGAGGAGGTTCTCTATTCGTGTTTGTATGTCCGCGAATATCTCCGTCAATTGTGGACTGATTTTCAAAATTCTTTTTGTCTTGGAAAGGATATACCCCCGAGGTGGTCCCATTGTCACCAAGTCAGTTTCTGATGATGGGAGCTCTGAGAAATTGAGGGCAACCCTCGAATGTCATAGGCGCACATAACGTTTTCCATACATTTTCAGAAGCTGTTCAAGTATTTGCGTCTGATAATCATAATTTCATGAGGCTGCGCTGATGACGGAAGGTGCAACTCCTCAACCGTCAGGACTTGAAAGAAAATTCCTTCAAAATTATACGTACTTATGGATCGATAGTTGTATTATTTCAGGCTATTAGGTTGAACTGATGATCCGCTTGACGGCTCAGTACCATTATAATGGTAGTGAATTTTTATGCCGTTGCCGGCTCAGTACCATTATAATGGTAGTTGTGACGCGTCGCCATAATAGTGCTTCTAAACTTTATTCCTCTGTGGTTATGATCGGTTTCTCTTTTCTACTTGAAATAACGAGAATATCCGCCTTAAAAAATTGCAACACTGGCCGTCTTAGATGTGTCTGTGGTTAAGAAATTAATTGTCAAAGTCAGTCCGACGACATTTTGACGATTGACACAACAACAACAACAACACAACATTGTATTTTTGCTAAATTTTGCTATTTTTGTGAGTGTTTTTGAGTAAATTACGGATTTATTTGGTTAATTATAATATAGGTAACGTGTGTGCAACGGGGTTTTACCCAGAGGTAAGTATATTTCAAATTCTGTGTGATTTTCGGTGCCGTGTACTTGTGGCACGTGACCGTTGTCGGAATGATTTCGTAGTGTTTTGTTTTATATTGTGTGTTTGTTTTATGTTTCGTAATATTTACGCATAAGTTCCTCTAGGAATGTAGCTTTCAGATAGTAACTATATTTTTAAGTTTCGTGAAACTGTATAGTCGTAATAATTTTTTTAATTTTTTTTTTTAAATTAACCGTTAATATATACAAGCCCCCCTCATAGTAAAATAATATTAAATAAATATTATTTTCCTATGAGGTGTGTTTGTATTTTTTTTTCGTATGAAAATAGAACCTTTCCACCAATAAAAGCCATAAAATATATATGGTATTGATTTACTTTTCGAAATAATAATTTTTAAAGTTCACAAAATGGTTTTTGTCAACCCTATTCAATGTTTATCAATTTATATAATAAATTTGCGACGAAATGTCAACAAACACTTAACACGAACCGAAAGGACCATTAATATGCTCTAACAAAAACATAACTTGAGATAAGGCCGGCCGGCGACGCGTAAGCAAAAAATGTTTACATTAGTGCGGCCACCTGGCGCGCGGCGTGACGTAATCGGGTGCGCAGCGGAGGGTCGGGGACATTCCGATGTTCAAGAGCCGCCATGCAGTGATAGACGGTACATCTCATTAACCGACTTAAAAAGAAGAAGGTTCTCAATTCGTCGGCTAGGAAAATTTTAGGTTTTTCCGTCATGGGTGTCGTTTTCATGGTTTTTGGGGTCGCTGATTACGAAAATGAGGTCAAAATGAAAATCCAAGATGGCAGCCAGGAAATTTTTTGGTATGTCCGTCATGGGTGTCGTTTTGATGGTTTTTGGGGTCGCTGATTACGAAAATGAGGTCAAAATGATAATTCAAGATGGCGGCCAGGAAAATTTTTGGTTTTTCCGTCATGGGTGTCGTTTTCATGGTTTTCGGGGTCGCTGATTACGAAAATAAAGCCAAAATGAAAATCCTCATAGCAGCCAGGAATTTTTTTGGTTTTTCCGTCATGGGTGTCGTTTTTATGGTTTTTGGGGTCGCTGATTACGAAAATGAGGTCAAAATGAAAATTCAAGATGGCGGCCAAGAAAATTTTTGGTTTTTCCGTCATGGGTGTCGTTTTGATGGTTTTTGGGGTCGCTGATTACGAAAATGAGGTCAAAATGAAAATTCAAGATGGCGGCCAAGAAAATTTTCGGTTTTTCCGTCATGGGTGTCGTTTTCATGGTTTTCGGGGTCGCTGATTACGAAATTGAAGCCAAATGAAAATCCAAGATGGCGGCCAGGAAAATTTTTAGTTTTTCCGTCATAGGTGTCGTTTTCATTGTTTTTGAGGTCGCTGATTACGAAAATGAGGTCAAAATGAAAATCCAAGATGGCAGCCAGGAAATTTTTTGGTTTGGTCGTCATGGGTGTCGTTTTGATGGTTTCTGGGGTCGTTGATTACGAAAATAAGGTCAAAATTTTAGGTTTTTCCGTCATGGGTGTCGTTTTCATGGTTTTTGGGGTCGACGACTACGAAAATAAGGTCAAAATGAAAATCCAAGATGGCGTTGACGAAATTTTTGGTTTTTCCGTCATGGGTGTCGTTTTCATGGTTTTCGGGGTCGCTTATCACGAAAATGAGCTCAAAATTTAGTAACACATAAAACGGGTTTGTTAAACATGAAATCGAAATTAATATTAATTTAGTGATACTAGACAAAATGTTAAATAACATGAACAGGAAAAAAATGGAATTATAGGCATTGTCATTCAAATAGTCCGTTAGCCTTTATCACGTTTCCACCGGGCACCACGTGGAGGTGGACTGACATCCAGCGTTTTTTTTTTGGTTGTTTTTTTTCATTGATTTTTATACACAATGTTCAAATCAGATTTTAAGTATTATACGTGATGAAGGGAAGAAAATATTTGATTTTTTGTTTATTAAAACTGAGTACACTAGACACCCCTGATTACGCATTGCATATTCGCCAATTATGTGCTTTAGCGTATGTTCCATCAGAACAAGTTATCAAAGCTTTTGACAAACTGCTCGAATCTCAGTTTTACATTGTGCATTCTGGCCTCCTCCGACAAATCGTTGATTATTTTGAAGATAACTGGATCGGAAGGTTGGAAAGACGGGGCAGGTGTGCTCCTAGATTTCCTATTGATCTGTGGAATACTTTTGATGCATTTCTTCAGGAAATTCCTCGAACGAACAACTCCGTTGAAGGCTTTCACAGGGGATTCTCGTCACTTCTAACGGCTCATCACCCATCTATATGGAAGTTTTTGGATGAAATTCGTCGGCAGCAAAGCCTGACAGAGCTGAAACTGGAGCAAATTTTGTCTCGTGGATCACACACAACTAGTCGGCCAAGATAACCACTTGAATGTCAAGCGTGTTTTAAAAACACGCTGTCAAAAGTCGCTGACTGTCAAGCGCGCTTATAAAGCGCGCTCGTTCCCGCGTTATCTAAAAACCGTTAAAATGTGTCAAAACTATGCCTATATAGCTCACACTTGCCCAACGTGTAGTGGAAGAGACAAGGATGAAAATTGGTTACTCAGTATTAATAGTAATATTCCCCTGTCAAGGTCAAAACCAAACGCGCGGGCGTCTTTCTTATCGCTCTGTTTGGAGTGTTTACATTATGACTCATGTTTCGTGAACAAAACGTTCACACAGCTGAAACTTTGTATGCGATAACATTGTGTACCAAACTATGCAATACGATACTTTCAAGAGCCACTTGGCTTACGGAGTTCTCAGAATGAACGCGTAAACATACCCTTTTTTTTTTTGTTGACTCAAGTGTCGGCTACCTGAGCCGACCTTTTTGTTTAGCTTGCAGTATGTCAAGTATGAATGGAGAGCTGTGTTATTTTAATTGATTTGTATTGTTATTTTAATTGATTTGTAAATAAACATAAGTTTTAACAGAGTTCTCTTACAAAACAAGAGTTATCGGCGTTTTAATCACGCGCCGCGTGACGTCACGTGACTGACAGCGACTGTCACGTGACGTCATCCCAGATAGCCGTGACATAGTGCCAATTTTGCGAAAATTTTGCTTGACACTTGAGTGGATATAGGCAAACATCAGCAAGATTGAAAGATTTAGTTGAATCATTTGAGGAGAGACCACTCCCAGATTACTTACCGGCCATTGCTCATAATTTTGAATTCCAACAAATTTGATTAAAAAAAATACATTAAAAAAAAACGAAACAAACAAAATGATTAAACGTAAAAAACTAAAAAGTATAAAAATTTAAAAGAAATAATCATATCTATCTGGGGTCAAAGTCTACATGCTGCATACGGCCAATGACCCTTTTTTTACAAAATAAGCCAGCATTCCTTCAGGCGTGATCGAGATTCTTGACCTCGAAAGCACAAAACCTAACAAAAAATCAAATATTTTTTTCCCTTCATCACGTATAATACTTAAAATCTGATTTGAACATGTGTATAAAAATCAATGAAAAAAAACAACCAAACCAAACACAAAACCTAACAAAAAATCAATTTTTTTTTCCCTTCATCACGTATAATACTTAAAATCTGATTTGAACATTGTGTATAAAAATCAATGAAAACAACCAAAAAAAGACGCTGGGTGTCAGTCCACCTCCACGTGGTGCCCGGTGGAAACGTGATAACGGCTAACGGACTATTTGAATGACAATGCCTATAATTCCATGTTTTTCCTTTTCATGACAGTTATTTTACATTTTGTTTAGTATAACTTATTAATATTTATTTCGATTTCATGTTTAACAAACCCATTTTATGTATTACTAAATTTTGAGCTCATTTTCGTAATCAGCGACCCCGAAAACCATGAAAACGACACCCATGACGGAAAAACCAAAAACTGTTCCTGGCCGCCATCTTGGATTTTCATTTTGGCTTCATTTTCGTAATCAGCGACCCCAAAAACTATGAAAACGACACCAATGACGGAAAAACCAAAAATTTTCGTCAGCGCCATCTTTATTTTCATTTTGACCTTATTTTCGTAGTCGGTGACCCCAAAAACCATGAAAACGACACCCATGACGGAAAACCAAAAGTTTTCCTAGCCGCCATCTTGGATTTTAATTTTGGTCTCATTTTCGTAATCAGCGACCTCAAAAACAATGAAAACGACACCCATGACGGAAAAACCAAAAATTTTCCTGGCCGCCATCTTGGATTTTCATTTTGGCTTCATTTTCGTTATCAGCGACCCCGAAAACCATCAAA
The DNA here is from genome assembly GCA_949775195.1 of Diarsia dahlii. Lineage (NCBI taxonomy): Eukaryota > Metazoa > Arthropoda > Insecta > Lepidoptera > Noctuidae > Diarsia > Diarsia dahlii. The sequence goes on along the minus strand of OX459191.1, from coordinate 25,773,182 downwards.
ACGACACCCATGACGGATAAACCAAAAAAATTCCTGGCCACCATCTTGGATTTACATTTTGACCTCATTTTCGTAATCAGCGACCCTAGAAACCATGAATACGACACCCATGACGGAAAAACAAAAAGAAATCCTGGCCGCCATCTTGGATTTTCATTTTCGTAATCAGCGACCCCGAAAACCATGAAAACGACACCCATGTCGGAAAAACCAAAAATGTTCCTGGCCGCCATCTTGGATTTTCATTTTGGCTTCATTTTCGTAATCAGCGACCCCAAAAACTATGAAAACGACACCAATGACGGAAAAACCAAAAAAAATCCTGACCGCCATCTTGGATTTTCATTTTGACCTCATTTTCGTAATCAACGACCCCTATAGCCATGAAAACGACACCCATGACGGAAAAACCAAAAATTTTCGTCGGCGCCATCTTGATTTTCATTTTGACCTCATTTTCGTAATCAGCTCAGCGACCCCAAAAACCATGAAAACGACACCCATGACGGAAAACCAAAAAAATCCTGACCGCCATCTTGGATTTTCATTTTGACCTCATTGTCGTAATCAGCGACCCCAAAAACCATGAAAACGACACCCATGACGGAGAAACCTAAAATTTTCCTAGCCGACGAATTAAGAACCTCCTTTTTTTAAGTCGGTTAATGAGATTTACCGTCTATCATCAGTTCAACCTAATAGCCTGAAAGAATACAACTATCGATCCATAAGTACGTGTAATTTTGAAGGAATTTTCTTTTAAGTCCTGACCGTTGAGGAGTTGCACCTTCCGTCATCAGCACAGCCACATGAAATTATGATTATCAGACGCAAATACTTGAACAGCTTCTGTAAATGTATGGAAAACGTTATGTGCGCCTATGATATTCGAGGGTTGCCCTCAATTTCTCAGAGTTCCCATCATCAGAAACTGACTTGGTGACAATGGGACCACCTTGGGAGTATACCTTTTCAAACAAAAAAATAATTTTGAAAATCGGTCCACACTTGTCGGAGATATGCGCGGACACACATAAAAAAAACATACGAATAGAGAACCTACTTCCTTTTTAGAAGTTGGTTAAAAAGAGACGTAAACATTATTTATTTTTGATGTGTTAAAGTGCGTTCACAACCAATTTACAACAAATATTAAAATCTGTGATTAAAATAGATATCATAATTTTTGATTTTATGTAATTCATCTGTCACCAAATTGAACCATTTTTAAGTTGATTGATATACTGTACCTATACACAACACACATTCCAGACTTTTTTTCAAAGCCGTACGCGTGTACTTACTTACTATAAAATTATGTCACCTAAAATAATAATCGTCTAGATGATCAAATTTTTCAACCGTAGTTCAACGCTCGAAATGCCCGTGTGTGCGTTCGTCGGTGTTATCGCTGCACACAAACATAGAAATTGCCTAAAGTTCCGCAAGTCTTGTCTGTACAAGGCCTCTTAAGTTGTATTACTAATTGAGTATTTTTATTATGTAATATTACCAATGTGATAATTATTCATTTAAATGATTACCTATTTGTTTAAACTTGATTAGGTAGGTTGCCCCCCTTTGGGGATCACAAGACGTGATGTTAATCTATCTAAAAAATTAAGATTTTCTTTGTTAGATTCTAGATAATTTGTTAAAATAATAATATCACTGTATTTTTTACGGAATAGTACAAAATGGTAAACTAGATTCGCAATGATATTGTCAGATTGACCGAGCGGTGACTGTTTGGTGATGTAAATGAGATTGTATGATTCAATGGTTAGAGTATACTATTGATTACGATCTGGGTACATTTTATAAAATGATAGTCAAAGAAACAGTACACGATAAAGTCATAGATAAAAGGCAAAAAAAAAATGCGATACTAGTGTGGTGAATAAATAGATACCTAGATGAAAACATTGCTGTTGAGAATTCAATCTAGACAGAAATTTTGATGTGTTATTCAAAATGAAACAATAATTATTATAATGTGGTTCATAATGTTAATTATTGATTGTGCTGATAATGTTACAATTATTTATTTAAAAGTAGTTTAAAAAAAATAATATATATATCATTCTCTTGTCCGTCTTCCTCTTCCACACCACTCTGTTTTTTCGTCATCTCATGAGACACATCCTTTCTTACCATAAATCATTCTTAACACAGTCCATCCATCGTTTTTTTGGTCTTCCTCTACTCGTATACCCTAAAAAAAATATATATCATATATTTTATTTATCCGCTGGGGCCTCTAGTTGATACCGAGTCATCTCACGGGCAGCGGGTGAATGTGAAAGGTATCTGGATAACTAGTTGGCTACATATTTATCTTTATAATATTTATCCGCTGGGGCCTCTAGTTGATACCGAGTCATTTCACGGGCAGCGGGTGAATGTAAAAGGTATCTGGATAACTAGTTGGCTATATATTTATTTTTATAATATTTATCCGCTGGGGCCTCTGGTTGATACCGAGTCATCTCACGGGCAGCGGGTGAATGTGAAAGGTATCTGGGGAATCAGTTGGCTACATAATTTATTTTTATAATTAGTTTGATGGTCTATGTGACAGTAAATTTAATTTGGACCTCCATGTCCATGTAAATATTCCAAACAAGAATATATTTTCTTTTTCTAATTGTAAAATTAACAGCACATTTTTTATTTTATTTTTATTTGTTGTGTGATACTTCGAGGACGAAGTATTGTCAGTATGGCCGTGATGGCATAGCAATATGTATAAGAATATCTAGGTAACTATTTAGAAACTCTCATTATTGACCAAAATAACGTAGCAACGTCGGCTGTCAAATGTCAAGTGACAATGACGTAGGGCGACGTTGCGTCAAGTATATTGTTGATTTAATAATTATCGTAAATATATTAAAAACAAAGGTTCTAATTTAAAATAAACCTAATTTACATTATTCTAATGATATTCTATATCCCGACGTATTTTATAGAAGTAGCTTTTATTAAAAGACTTGGTTTCCGAACCACAATTACTATTGTGGTATTTGAATAGATAAGTCAAGTTAAATGTTTATTTATTATAAATTGCCAATAAATTATATAGTTATTATTAAACGATACTTTAAGTGTTTCCTAGATTTTATCTTGCAATTTTAATAAATTAAATAGTTTCAATCAATTCTCTGAACTATCGGTTGATATTCATATTTCATCCGATAGTCATAAAGATTACAAATAAAAACATACCACATTGGTAAATTACCTAATGACGTTTTAAAATAGTTTCACTACATAGGATTTGTTAATTATTATTTATGTTATTAGTTATTTAGCTATAATGAATAACCATTTGCCATTGGTTTATTATGGTGGTAGTCGTTGATGTACTTTTTAATATTCGACGGTTATAAAAGTAGAAGTACCGCCAATTCAGGGTCAGTTACGCTGCAACTGTTGAAGGGTAAAGACAGACCCAAAGTGTATTCCATTTGTGTATCATTGTGTAATTGTGAGAGAATTAAGTTTACATATTGTGGCCTAGTTATGAAGATACCAAATGTGTAAAAGCGGAAACCTATTTGTATTACTCTAAAGGATCCATAATGTTTATGTAAGTTATTTGATATTATTCTATGAATATTCCTGATTACTATGTCTTAGAAATATGTACCATAATATGGTTTATATTGCTTATTATTTATGTACACTGATAAATTGCTATAACTTGAGACAGTCAAGGACAACGTCAGGTTGTCCTTGTAAAATACTTTAAAAGATGTTCCCGTGGAGTTTCTTGTCCATTCTTCTCCACGAAGACCTAGGGACTTAGTGAATGGAATAGAGTTTCGAGTTTGAGTTTGACAAGACCTAAATAAATAAAATTAATGGTCTTGTCTATTGTGGTTTTATTTCATAACAACCCTGTTCCCTACACACTTATTTAGAGATACTTTCAAACACATTAAATAACGAGTAATCATCTTGACACTCAGTTTATTAATTGGTGGATATTAATACATATACATATAGATTTACATACACTTTCTAACAAGCTCTTATGCCACCAGAGTCAGCGAGCAAGATGTGCGGTGCCTCACAACGGAAAGAATATTATGATGAATAGAGGAAACTCGTTATTTAACAAATTGATAGTGCGCAACGTGATCATCGCGATGTTGGCCGCTGCGCATGTGATAAATAAACAAATAAGAACTGTGTCCGCACTCCGCCGTCAAGCCTTGGCGTTCGTCGATTGGTTTTACACTCTCGTACTCGCCCTGCTTCTGAGTGGCTCCGCGAGAGTGTACCGTGTACTGCACCCACGTTTAAAATATGTTGTAAGGTTTAGAGCTCCACAGATGTGAGCGGTCGGAATATTCGGGAGTGTTCGGAAAATCGCTCGGAAGCATTCGGGGCATTGTGCGAGGTGACAAAACCAGTGTGTAATTATTTCCGCGCAACTTTCGCCGGCTATTAATACATCGCGGCGTACAAACAGACTCACGAGCGCGGTATTAATAGCCCAGGGAACTGTTGCCAAGCGTGCGGCCCTAGCCACCAGCCACGAGATGACGAGACACACAGAGGACAGGCCGCTGCCGAACAATGCAGCATTTTTAGAAATGAGCCTCAGTATGCGAGAGAAGGAATAACGAAGGATCGAGAGTAGGTAGACTTTCTGCAGCATTTATATTTACTTGTGCACACTGATTCATTACCTACCGTTTGATCGGTAGGTAATCAAATTCAGTACGAGCCGAGATACAATAATTTGTAGATTTTATGAGTGCCATAATTATGACGGCATAATTATTCTGCATAAAACAAATAAGCTTTTTATTAGCTGTGCCGTCAAATCATCGAGGGTATCAAAATTAACGAGACGCAATGCCAGATAGTTCACGCCGTTAAGCACTACTCATCTGTGACAGAGCTCTCAGTGCTAGTCTATGGCAGCTCCAACACGCTGATGGCGCGATGGCGCGGCGGATACTCGCCCTGAGCCTTGCGCCTTGCGTCCCGGCTGCAGGGAGCGGCGTGCGCTCGCGACTGAGCGGCGTGCGCTCGCGACTGAGCGGCGAGACGCGCGTGCCCTGAGGGACGCTCGTCGGATTATTTTCATCACTCCTTTGTTTATTACACTCTAAATTGGCTTGTAATGACGCCCGCCATCAAATGTCATCAGTAAATTGAACTGTCGCTTTGTCGCCAATTACACCCGATATATAGGGTCCCATTAAAATAGGTGGACAAAATTTTAGAAATCATTCAGACCACCAAAATAAGGACGTTGGTAAAAAAAATAATGCGAAAAACGCATTTAAGTACCTACTCTTAAAGGATGAGTTTGTTCTAGAGTGCCGGCAATTTATTATTTTAAGTAAAAAAAAATAACTTTATTCAATGTTTTTTTTTTGTTTAGATATCTTTGGTTAGACTTACTGAACGCTGTGTTAAAATTTGTCCACCTATTTTAATGGGACCTTATTTAAGTACGTGCACCTACCGAAGTAGTATAATAGCTATCCATTCGACGAACCCCCACGATATGTCAGTAATTCTGTACCTAGTAATACATACGTATTACTAGCTTTTTCCAGCGGCTTCGCCCGCATGAAAATGACGATTTTCCATACAAACTTTCATTTCCTATTTAAGTCCCTTAGGGGTTGAATTTCGAAAAATCCTTCCTTATTCCTTGTCTAAATTATAAAGGGAACCTCTGTGCAAAATTTCAGCTTTCTAGGTCCAAGGGTTTGGGCTGGGCGTTGATGAGTCAGTCAGTCAGTCAGTCAGGATTTCTCTCTTTATTTATATAGATATATATATAGAAGATAGATAATTACTTCGCAGAAATCGATTGTGTTTCAGAAAGAGAGGTGAGGTTCTAAATGCGCAGCGCAACAGTCACATTGCACAGGGTAAGTTCTTGGAGTTGATGTTATTAGGCAAGCTCAATGCAATATGCACACACACATACATAATCACCGATACATACACTAACCTACCTAATACATAAAATACAAAAACTGTTTAACGTCCGTCACATCACTTACTCAGGTCCAGTTGAAAATCAGCGTCGGGCACTAGCTGCTCGACAATATGCTGAACTGGGCCTATTTGGCGCAGCCGCGAGACACACAATATTATTATTTTTCTGTTTAGTTTTTAGTTTAATTTTTATATTTTTTGTTGTGTGAACTTGTGGCGTGTGTCAAATAAATTTATTTTCTTTTCTTTTCAATACAAAATGATAATGCGTACAATGGTAAATTACCCCTTATCTAAATTTGTTTGTGTCGTACCGTACCCCGGATTTATCGTGTGCTCGGAGCGCTCGCGGGATTATACAGCTCAACGGATGAGCAGCTCGGGATCCCAGACCCCGGGAGCGGGACCGACTAATTTGTAACAGGCACGATACTACATCGAGCGCCTACAGTAACGCCGTGTCACGCGTTGAGACACTCGAACGTCACAGATGAGAGTTGAGATGACCGCGTTTGTGTGTCAGGCTCCTGGTGGCAGATGTGCCCGTGCAGCCAGCCAGGCACGCGTGACACGGCGCGCGGCGCCAGGCAGCCGGCCGATGTGCCACCGCTCGGCACCAGCTCGGCGGCTGCCCGTACTGCCGAGCTCACTAATAACCCGCAGTTGGCCTCGTCCAAGTGTCGCCACATTGACAGGCCCCGTACGTCTCGCATCCAGCGAATCCCGTCAACATCACCAGGTCATCGATCCACAAGGGAGGCTATTCTTATGGTTTGTTATTCAGGCTTTCGTTTTGCATCTGCATCAAATTAAAGAAGGTACCTAACTACAGTAGGTTATGGTTCTCCACCCGAATCAATAATAAAATGAGTAGGTATTTTTTTCTTATTTACGCAAATCTATAAGTTTGCACCACCCGTATTTAAACGTGGCCCGTCTGCTACTACCCTTATATCCGCCCTTTTACACACGCAAATAAACGCAAACGTTAATTCGAAGAATTCCCCATGAATGTTCGCGAATCTTTCGAAAGGCATCGATATGTACCTGCCTCAATAATTGCTTAGTTCCAAGCGTGACCCTCTGACTGTGACAGCATCTGACATGCTGTCACCTCCGCCACAATATGCTTAAGTTAAATAACTTTTAACGAATTAACACGCTTTTCAACATGTTGACTAGCCTATGGAGATTTGGGCAAGTAGGTCAAATTAAATGATAACATCGTATTTGTGAGGGCGGACTCGGCTCGTTTGGAATCAATCGGGGTAACCTCTCTGGCGCTAACCGCCTCAACTCTCACCCTCCGCCCTCCTAATTGAGGACAGGCCGAAGCTATTAAACTTTTAACAGATCAAGTTTAACACAAGTTTTGTTCTCTCACCAGCCAGTAGCCAGTAGCTACTGCACTCAAACTATATGAACATTACCCTACCTAAAAGGCCGTTTATTAAAAAACATTTAATTAGGTATTATGACAACTCGAAATGCCAGTGAAAATCATCGCCGTCAGAGATTATACAGACAAAGTAACGGTTAACGAAGGTATCATAAAACAGTATCAATCGCAATAATTGTACCTTATATTGGACTTAAGCAATTGGAAAGGTACAAAACATGTGCAAGGCTTTAAAGGCTTTAAAGTAGGAAGACTCCTGCGGTTTCTGCAGCTGATACACAAATGATGAAAGCGACCTCTTGCGTGAGGATGAATACGCAAAGCTATAAACAGGTGGAGCTGCTTGTGGTTCAACTAACAACTAACACGCACCGTCACGCCATTTATGTGTGGCCTGCGCCTCAGACAGACGGACATGGTGAAAGTATAAGGGTTCCTTGTTGCCTACGGAACCCTAAAAATTAAGCAAATTGCAAAACAACTGAGAACCTACGAAGTGAAGGGTAACAGCTAGTTGTGTATAAATGTAGAGTATGGAAGACTAAACTGATGCATGATGTTCGAAGCCGTGGAAGAGCATCTATGGGTGAACATGAAGCGAGTTCCGTTCAGCCGCAGGGGAGGCCAGTGCAGGCCAGCCAGCGACCAACAACAACAGGTCGTCGCGGTACGTGTATTGTCCGCGTCGCAAACTGTTACATCACTAATGTTGCTATTGATCACCGTTTGACACGACGCGGCAACGCGCGACGCCGACGGTCGACAACAACAAACATGGCGCGACCAATAAACACTATCTAATACTAATAAACAACACGTGCATGTGAGCCGAACTAGAGCCACTCGTATGGTGACGATTATTTTGTACGCCTTCAATAAGTATTGTGCTCGGCACGCAACTATAGGAACGCATGCTTCCGGTCACTGCGGGAACAAAATCACCAAAGAGGGACCAAATACGGTAACAACAACGTATATGTTTTTTTTTATACGGGCCTTCTCTGTCCCACTGCTGGGCAAATGCCGGCGACTACACCGAACGCGCAAGCGACCGCGTGCCGAACAGGCAGCCGCGTCTCCCACACTGTCATTGTTCACTTGATGTCAATGAGCCGAGGGCACGCCGCACGAGGGTCTCCACTGGTCACACCGTCACACGCTCACGCCACACCATCGCATTAATGATATACCTCCTTGTGTACATACCGGATGTGGGACATTTGTTACTTACAGCCAGCACGCAGTTGACGAGCGTCCCGTACGGATATGGGCAGGCGCGGTCATTAGCGAGCATCTGCATAATTTAATGAGATCATTGAAGTACAACTACTTCGGCGAGGCGTGGCAAGTGGCAACACACTCAACACGTGCGTAACGTAAACAAGGCGCAAGAGAAGGTCGCCGGTGGAAGGTGTTCGGAACAATGCGCTATAAAGCCGATCGCGTAATCGTTGGCAAATGTGGTGGACAGAGCACGCCCGGCGCGACGGGGTGGCGGCGCGGGGGGCGCGGGGGGGCGGAACACGCGCCGCATGCCGTTGGGTGATGCGCGTGCGTCGCGCTCGACATTTCCTAATTTGTTCATTGCAGTGTAATCAACAGCTCCACATCGCCAGAGGACATCGCCAGTAGAACGCACGCCGGCTCCGAATGACGCCGACATTGATCCAATCATGCTGGTTTAATGCCACAATAAACGTTTTGTGTCGTAGTTACCTTAATACATAGGTCCGATTGCATCAGTTGCCTCATTTTATATTGATCGATATCTTATAAATGAACCAGTATCAATGAACGTAATGACGACACCGATCGCGAACCACGACCCGGTGCACGCCGTCCCACGTGTGAACACCGCTGCACCCTGCACCGCAGCGCGTACAAATATTATCCCAGGACTAAGGCCACTGGCACACGTGACACGTACCCATACGCTAGGGGCGGATAAATGCGGATGTTCGCATGCTGAGGACGTTCGTGTGTCGTTTTACGCGAAGGTCTTCATTCTGTCGTAAACTTTGATTGCTGAGTTGGTACTGGGTGCGCTTAGGTTTCACGAGATTGTGGCCCTCCAACTGTTGCCGAATTTATTGCGGTTTATAGTATCTCGGCGATGAGGCGAGAGTTTAACTCAATATTTAGCGCCTACAGGTTCAAAGGAGGTGTCTGTTCCGAGCCTGGCTCAGAACTGTTTGATTGGCGTGATGGTCCGTGCGCGGGAAGGGAGGTGGGGGGGTGTGTTCACCCTCGCTCGTTACGCGCACATTTGCACGCGGATGTCCCGTTTACGAGGAACGAATGTCCTCGCGGTGGCGCGCGACAGCGGATAGTGTGTACTTAATGTGTGAGTTGGACCAGATTTCACAAAATCTCTCGCGCAGTGATGCGGGTCAGTGTCGCAGGGGGTCGGACACGGAGCCCGGGCTAGCGACCTTGCTTTTTCTTTTTGAACTTTTGTGACATCATATCAAATGAAACTTTATGTTTTATCTCGTAAGACACAACATCTATGGTATTTAGGAAGAAAATTACACGTCGTCATACAAAGTAGCCTCAGCAGTCGTTATGATGAGTGAGGCGAAGCGCGATATATTTGGCAAACGAGCGCGAATACAAATAACGCTGGTTGAGGGCCAAGCGGCCGTAAAATATAACAAGCGGCACACGGTTACATACCGCTGTAGCTAGTGAGTAGTGTAGCTACATACATCATACGTACAGTACCGCGCGCTCGTGAATGAGCCACACTACGCGCTGCACGTCACTACTACGAACTTGTACTTACAGAGGAAACACTTTAACTCGTAAGTCGTACTACTTGCAAACGATTGTATATTGAGAGTTCGAGACACGTGTGGCAGCGTTACGTGTTAACCGACACTATTCAAAGCTAGTCGCCGTCGCTACGTACTAGAAGGCGGCTCGCGCTTGACCAGCACCAACCAGCCTGTTCCACTGACGATCCGGGACCTGCGCCGCCCACTAACTGGGCTCCTCGGTACTGCAATATCTGCAACACATTCTATCATCAGATGATATCAGCACAGCATCAGCATCATCATCATTTCAGCCAAAAGACGTCCACTGCTGGACATAGGCCTCCCCCAGGTAACGCCACATTGACCGGTCCCGTGCGTCTCCGCTACCTTCACCAGTTCATCGGTCCACCTAGTGGGAGGCCTTCCAACGCAATGGCTTCTGGTTTGCGATCGCCGCTCCAGAACGTTTCGGCCCCATCGTCTATTCGTTCCGCAACAAATGTGCCCTGCCCACCATCACTTAAGTTCGGCAATTCTTTGGGCTACGTCCGTAACCTTGGTTCTCTTGGGGATTTCTGATGCGATCACACAATGAAACTCCGAGCATAGCCGTCTCCATTGCCCTTTGGATGATATTGAGTCTATCAGATGATTTAGCTTGTCAATTTTGTGTTTAAGTGTTTGTTATTTCAACGCAACAGCTAAAAAATATTATGGTATGTGTACAGAATAATTATTTTAAGTAAGCGTTTCCTAGGCAGGAATCAAACTCGTTGATTTTGTAAAAATAAAAGCACACTGTTTACTAGCACACCATTCGATAGTGTATGTCGCCATAGAGATCAAAACATGCAGTGCGCGCGACTGCTGGGGCGCACAGTCGCACAGTCGCACATGACGCGATGACGGCCACCTCCACACGCATCTGTCCCCCTGAGCAAACAGACGGCCGCCTAATGCCATGCTAATGTAATGTCTCTTTCTCCTCGAGCGAGACACAGCGGCGACTGCCATCAAATACAATCAAAAATAGAATTTACTCACTTACTACTTATAATCAGAAGTCTTCATTGTCCATCCATATTTTCGTTAACTACGCTTAGTTCCCATAATATAAAGAGTCACCTCTTAAGTATATGTTACTAAACATAACTAAAGGGAAAGGCTCGCGCCTATTGCCATCAAACGGGTACGACTTCTGACTCCAGGCAGCTTCTGAGACGCAGCTCTAAATAGCGAACAGTCGTGTTATTCGCAATCAATGTTTAATATCCGCGTCATCTGCAAGTAATCCATCAGCGAGCGGCGCGGCGGCTAGCATGTCACCAGTCTCCGCCATGCCGCGCGCCTCGGACAATACCATTACAAATGATTTCACATTAGGTGTCTTACGGTCCATGTTTGCAGTGCTAATTGGAGTAATAATTCGTACGAATTTCCGCACTGTTGTGTACGGGGCTCGAGGCTAAGTAATAACAGCCGCATGACTCGATGATGGCAGATGACTATCCATTTCATGCAAAAAGCCTCACCGGGCACGGTTAAAAGCACATTAATCCTGTCATTATTAGATCTTTGCCAGACAAAGCTCGAAACTGCGTTACCGGTATCGTGTTATCCATGCAATGTCCACGGCTGCACAAGCTTCACCACAGTTTTGCCTGCGCAATTCGGTTTGTACACGGTACACCGTGCATGTGGTTGGTAAGGGTAATTACAGTTTTGCTTAACGTCGTTTCGGAAGCACAGAGGAAACTCGGTATATGATGGGATGTCACTTTCCACAGATCAACCTAGGCAAGTGCGGCTTTACCCAAGTGGTAGTTATTATTAAGGCACGAGTCTACTCCCAATGTTCAGAGCATACTCCAAGCGAGTTGTCGAGCGTTCTGCCGTGTTCCCAGGTGAGCGGTCGTAACGCACCGCGGGCTGCGAGTGTATCAGTTACACTTGATGACGGTATCGTAATATTCATAAATCGCGGCACTATTTAAAGCCACAAATATTGCTGCTGTGAGTGATGAGCACCATCCGTTACGGTCCGGTTCGGTCGCGGCTGCGTACAAACTGGCTCCCGGCTCTGTTATGGCTATTCAGTGTGAAGCTAGCTTGAATGTGTTGGTGATTGCAGGTCTCTAAACCCGTAGGACACCGGGATGCGGTGGTTTGCTCGAACAGAGAGGTCGAGAGTAGTGACACGAGCGCCTCTCGGACACGTAGTACGTCTGCATCGCTCAGTCGTTGACCAATCAATACAACAATGTGTTCCAATAATTAGAGTTCGCCGTCGACACTGATGTGCAACCACGCAAGTTTGTATGAATCAGAACCTGCAAAAGCTCATAGACCATCCTAATCCGGCCCTGCCAGAAAATTAATTCATAGCAGACGTCTACTGACTTTAAACTACGTCTCTGCCAAAAATCAAGATAGTAGCACAAAAAAAAATGAAGGACTTTCATACAAACTTGCTAGGGCCCTTAGACCACCCTAATCCGGCCCTATCGCAAAATCCGTTCTTAGCGGACGTCTACTAACTATAATTAATAAACTACCTCCTAGCCAAAAATCATATCTATACGTCCAGTGGTTTTCGAGATTTCGTGAGGAGTGAGTTACCTTTCGCTTTTATATAAAGGAAAATGTGACTCTTAGAATCGCGATATCTCAGGAATGGTAACTCTTAGAAAATAATAATAAAAGCATTTTTGTAGAGAATTTTAAGATCTACAACTTTGGGTTGAGTTTTTTTTTGATAAAACTTACCATTTTCGAGAAAAATTCAAAAATCCTCAATTTTTTACCTTTGATCCCGAATAACTTTTGTAGCCCACATAGGATCGATGAATGATTAAGACTTTGTTTATAATGGTATACCCCAGCTCTCCACCAATATTTGGCTCTGTGGGAATTTGTTATTTAACCACTACTTTTATGTCTAAATTGACCGGACTATTACACGGTCAAACCAAATATCAAACAAAGTTAACTTTCTAGTACTTATTACTGGCTATACTCCGTCCTCGCATTGAAAAAAAGGACGTCAAACTCGACATCAATCCAGGTTTTCATGAAACGCGTCACCCCGAGCTACAACTGTTCAGCTCCCAACAGCACTGCGACAGTACTGCGACAGCACTACCACAACTGCTCCCGAGTATTAATAATACATCGTAGTATTTATGCTGTCCAAAGTCATCGCATGGTCTAGTGACGGTGCAACGGAATTTTATGATCTTTAAACCGACTTTCAAAATAAGGAGGAAATTATGAATTCCAGTATGACACCGATTACTCCGTGATGACTGGACCGATTTACGAGATTTTACAATTTTAGATATTACGGGCTTTTTGTAAGCCCGCGCGGTGGTCCCACATATATTTTGGCTTTAATTGTTTATGAGTTCGCTCCTTTGATAAGTATTTTTTCTCCTTGGCATAAATATGTTGAGAACATGATGGAACTTTATTATTTTCTCTAGTTACAATGTTAAATTGTTTCATGTTAAGAATTTCGGAGGAAACTTTTTTGCAAAAAAATACTTTCAGGAGTCGGTGGCATCTAATCAAGTAAACAAGGAAAGCCAGTAGAAATACGTTTAGATTTGTATGGCCATGGCAAAACGAAAACTTAATAATAGTGTGAAGATAGTTCAGGGGCGGGGCTTGCGCGTGTTTAAAAATATAACAAGTAGACAGACACAAAGGAAACAATCAGGAAGCCAACAAGCCGCGCGTAGTTAAATGTATGGCTTCTTATCGAATGAGAGGGAACCGGGATGTGACGACGATGCCGCCGGGATAGATATAGCTGTGCCGTGTCACCGCACCGTGACACCGTGTCACCGTGTGCGACAGTGGACACATGCGGCTCACGCGCACCGCTGACGACGCACTGACGTGTGATGCCGATCTGTTCGCGATCATGTATATTTTGGACTCCGTATGACTGATTTGAAATTAATTGAATTCGTGTCATATGTCAAAATGGCTACAAGTCAATCATCCGGCCAGCACGGTATGTGGTATATGGAGTGCATGCACCGTGCTACCAGCTATTATTATAATATAACGTGATGTTGTGAGATGAGAGCCGTCTGCCAGCCCCGCCTGGAGTGCGCTGTACCACCAGGCGGAAGGACCTCCATGCTCCGATAACGATTAATACAGTACCACCTTGACCATCACACAAATATACAACGTGGGAAGAGATCTTTTTATTTCGTATATGTCTTTACGAACAAGTGCTGCTGGGCAGGTTCACTTGAATGTTTTCAGGAAACCTAAAGGATCTCTCGAGATGAGGAAGAGGTCATCTCTCTCGAGAAGAGGAGTCGTTTAGTAATGATAACAATCAAATGTTCACACGAATGGTTGTGGCAAGGTTAAATCAATTGAAGAAGCAGCCGCGCTCAGCGCGTTGCCGACGGCCCGCGGCCGCCCGTCCGCGTGACCGTTGTATCGGTGTATCTGTGACACTCGCTAGACATAGCCACTAACACCTCATATTTTATATCTTCTTTGATATAGATATTAAATGAGATCTCACTATGTTATAATATTGTTGGTTTTTTATTTTTATAGCTAGGTAGGTACTACAAATTGTAATAATTTATAGTGAATATGTTTCCTTGCAATGAAGCAGTTTATAAATAAAGAAGTCGGTTAAAGAGTTTCTCTTTCTCTCCACTTAACACGATAATGCCCTTCATTATCGTGAAGGAAAATCGTGAACTTGGAAAATCGTTGTCTAAATGTAATGTTTTTAATTACTAAGTTCTCATATACAAACAATCAAAAAGGTGCCTATCGTTGATTCATAGTTTCGACGTGCACTAAATTATATACTAATATATTATGACGGTAACATGTTTACAAGAAAATTTCTCTCCGTGAATCTTGACATGCGGCCAAGAATGAAAGTTTCAGGGCTCCCGGCGCCCGGCTCAGCGAACAAACTATAAGTTGACGAGCGTTACTGCGTGTGGAATAATATCGTCGTTTATATTTATGAGGAGTAGGCTCACGCGAACTGTGTCGTCGTTCTCGTGAGCCTAGCAAACTGTGAAAACTTTGTAAAGTTGTCGTAGTTTCCAATCAATTCATGCACAATAGGGACATATAATTAGGCCCTCCTGATCTAGAGACATGCATTATAAGTATAATTGAGCATGTGGTGAGCGCCTACCTGTACGGTTGCTGCTCCAAAGGGCAAAGGCCCAGGCGCCCCAGCTGGCTGTTGGCTGGGCGGCGCTGCACTTTTCGAAAGTTTTCCCGCGCGCAAATTTAAAACTTTTCCTTGACACTAAACTGATCACAAGTATAGCACTGCGGTTTGGTAATCACTTCACAGGTGGCTGAACTGATGGTAGAGCGGTGTCTATGTGACGGCTGTGGGAGCACGGGTGGCGTGTACTGCGGAGCCGGCGGCGAGCAGCGCGCGGCGACGGGGTGATGACGGCGCGGCGGCGGTCGGGCGCACAGTGAGCCGCGGCCGCGCTGCGTCCCCCGCGCCCCCCGCTCCCTGCGCCCCGCCCCCCGGCACCAGCACCACTACGGGCCTTCGACAGCGTACCACCACGTCCACCACGCACCAGGAGGAACCAACCGTAGCGAACGACGCGCGACGCGGACCAGCCAGCCCGCCAGCTGTTCGGCCAGCAACAACACAAAACTGTTCTTGACTTCGCGACAACAAAAGTTTCTTGGGAATTTATAATTTCCTTCATATTATAATACGTAATTCTCTGATTTTCTATCAAACGGTTTCCCACACTAAAGTGTAAAGCAGTGACTTAGTGCGCTAGTGAAGTGCTACTACGAGTAACATAGTGTTAAGGCACTATTAACTAACACATATTGTATTTTAATATATTTATGTTAATCTGTAAGGTCTCTAAGGTATATATGGGCCTTAGATGCCTGAAAATAAATTAATTTATATTACCTATAACACAAAAAAGTGAAAAGTCTATTTTCACTTTATTGTTTGTGTTTTTGAAGTAGTTTTTTTTGCAAAAAAGTTATTTTTATTTTTTTATTGTAATATCCTATACAAATATATACTTTGCACAATCAACCAAGAAACCTAACCCTTAACCTTCAAAATTCCCTTCTTACATGACTGCTAGATGAGAATGCTTGAAAAGCTTTAGAAAAAGCACGAAACACGTATTATGTGCCTATAATATAATATTGTCCTATAATATTATTTGTTACCCTCGATTTCTCTGGGATGTCATCATCACCAGGTTAACAACATAGCCTGGAACAATTCAACTATCAATATGCTATCAATACGTATAATTTTGAAAGAATTTTCTTTCAACTCATAACCGTTGAGGAGTTGTACTTACAACCTTCCATCATCAGCTCATCCACATGAGATTATGATTATAAGACGCAAATACATGAACAGCTTTAGAAAATAATTATATGGAAAACGTAACAAGTGCCTATAAAATTTGAGGGTTGTCTCTTTCGAATACAACAATAATGTTGAAAATCGGTTCATTTATTACGGAGATATACGGAAAAACATAAAAAAGAATTGAGAACCTCCACCTTTTTGGAAGTCAGTTAAAAATAGTGGCACTAGTTTACATAAAGCAGACGAGCCGATACCAGTCAACCTTTTCTTTAAATAGGACATCATTGTGATAGGTTGCAAAAAATATGTGATCTAAAAATTACTTTTTGATTTCAAAAATGTAATATAGGTAGGTACGGTACTTATATAAATTGATATCTACCAATACAC
This sequence comes from Diarsia dahlii, assembly GCA_949775195.1. Taxonomy (NCBI): domain Eukaryota; kingdom Metazoa; phylum Arthropoda; class Insecta; order Lepidoptera; family Noctuidae; genus Diarsia; species Diarsia dahlii. The sequence continues at coordinate 25,756,291 of OX459191.1, read as the reverse complement.
ATCATAATTATACATATAAAAAAATAAAATAAACTAATATATACATATTTTAACAAATTAATATACATATTTTATAATTAATAAACTCAAAAACCACTGCGTCGATTTCAAAAATTCTTTCACCTTTAGAAAGCTACATTCACCCTGAGTAACATAGGCTATTATTTATTATTTATTTATTATTATTTTATCCGTGTATTCCCACGGGAACGGGAACTACGCGGGTGAAACCGCGGGACGTCCGCTAGTACCAAAATAAAAACCAAGGAAGATTCCTTGGTTTTTAAAATAATTACCATGTTTCGACTTCTAATTGAACAGTAGTTTCGAACTTTTCTCTTGCTTTCAGCTTTTTTAAGGGAAGTAATTAATTGCTTTAGCAATTATAAAATTTGGTGAGCCAAAAAAAAACAGCATTTAAATAATTTGGTCGCATACAAAGATTTTGTTTGCAATTAAAACAACCAGGCGGTAATCCTTGTTCCGCAAATAGTTGTGATAAAGGTCAAAAATTAAATCATAAATAGGCAGCTTAAAATAACATGAGTTTGCATAATACACATTCAGTCCGCAAATTAACTACTTGGTCGGCAAAATTACTACTTGGTCAGCAAGATTTCATGATCGATCAGCAGAGAAAACATTCTATATGCAGTTTGTTTGATCGGTATGCATATTTAAAACATGGTGAGCAAGTGGGCGGTTAGGTTAGGTTAGAACTGTGACCAGCTACGCGCGAGCCGAGCGAGCGGAGCGAGCAGGGTTGGCATGTTTAAAACAAGTTGTTTAAAACATGTGTTTTAAACAGTGTTTAAAACGGTTTCAAATAAAACATAGTTTTTTATTAGGTGTTTGAAAACATTGTTTAATTGCAAAAATAAATGAATACTAAGTAGTTATTTTTTTCCTTATTTCCTTTATTTAATCAACTTTAAACAATTTTTATAAAATAATTAAAGTGGCTTTTAACTTGACATTTAAACAGTTTTTAATATTTAAAATCCATAATCAAGAAATAGTTAACAATTTTTATTATAAAACAACCACGTACAAGATCGAAGACGTACAATCATATTTGTTCGTTAGCAGATTATACAACATTTATTATTTTTTATTTAGGTATTTAAAAACTGTGACAAGTTTTGCAGCTTTCTCGTTACCAAGTTTGATTCGTACATCGGTTTGAATAAGTCCAAAGGTTTTTGTGTTATTGTGAAATGAAAAATCAGAAAGAAAGTCCGCTCTATTCTCCATCGGTAAAGTCCCCCGGGGAATTCCCAGAACTTCCGTAATTCGTGAACGTGATTATTTAAAATATGTTTTGGGTATTCCCCTTATTTTAAGAAAAATTTAGGAGATTTCCCTACTAAAAATGAACGTAGGAACACACAGAATGTATTGAATAGGGTATTTCACCCAAAAAATCTAATTAGTCCGTCTGTTAGATTATCGAAAAATATTACATACGTGTTTTTTGGTTTTTAAAATAAATAAAAATTGACGGAAATAAAACGTGTCAAAGATCATGAGTGGGGGCTTTTGACATCACTTTGTGAGTAAAAAAGTACTAACCTTGTGACGTCACACGACTTGACACGACTTTTCGAAGCACTGTATCGTCTTCATCTTTTGTTTACGTGAAAAAAGAAAAAATACGTGTCGTTTATTTTTTGAAAATCCATCTGACGGACTAATTAGATTTTTTTGGTGAAATACCCTATTATGATAAATTTTTGTCATGCAGTTTTTAAAATAGTATATAAGTGAAATATATCAGGCTTAATCAATTAAAAATGGATGATAACTAACTTAGGAAAAAAAACAAAAAAAACACCTGTTTAAAACATTTTAAACTGTTTGTTTTATAAAATGTAAAAAAAACTGTTTTTTTTCCAACCCTGGGAGCGAGCGGTGCCGCGGCAGCGGCTGGCGCGTGCTACATCGAAATTGTTCGCAATATTACAGCATTCCGGTAGTTATTTGCTGCTCAAAATGTTTTTTTTTTGCTTACCCTCTGAGTGCTTACCAAAATTTTATTAAACAGGAGTAGCTTATTGCAGCTTATAATAATATAATTAATATGCTGTACAAAAATAATTACAGCCATCCAGAATGACATAAATTGCTGATTGATATTGAAATGTTTGCTGGCCATGAGTTGCTGACCAATTAGCTATTTCTGCTGGCAGATTATATTTTTATGCTGACCAAAATACGAATACTATGCTAACCAGTGTTATTTAAACACCCCTTTTTTAATGCCATAGGGTAGCGCGTTCCAGAGACGAACCGGTGACGTGCGAACGAATTTGGACAAGGAGATTTTTTTAAGCTCTAAGGTTACGATGTGAGAACTGCCCAACACTTTGTTTTATTTTTTAGATCAGAATAATAAGAAACTTAAATAATATAAGTAATAGCATCTGTTGCCGTCCGATCCATCGAGTAGGTACATACTATTAAGTGATTTACTGTTGTTGGTTGACTAAATACAAGTTCAACCTATTGTTAAAGATGGTCATTGGTGAAGAATCTTTTATTTCTTTCGATTTATTATCATAAAGCTGCTTCGCTTGCTGAAGCTGCTGAACTGTTGCAACAAGGCCTCAGTCAGCAAATCGTCGCCGGAAGTATCCGAGTGTTTTTAAAAAACTTTTTTTCCCGTTTTTAAAGAACGCAGAATTAGTGTCACAGCCATTTACTGCGTGCAGAAAAATAATGTAGTTTTGAAATGAGGATATTATTATTTTATCAAAACTTGAAAAGTGTTAATTTTACTTTTACATTTCTTTTGGCAACTTTTTAAAAGAAAGTGTGATACAATTTAATCCTCTACAATAAATTTCCTCAAACCATCGCCATCATATTTGCCAAACATCGATTTTAAACTTTTGCCTTAGATATAGAGTCGCAGACACCCTACGATCAGTAGGTTTTGATTCAAGTTTAGGCATCAAAATAAAGGCAAATACAAGTTTATAGCTATTCCGAGATTCTTGTGACATTTTATATACTTAAGACTAACTTGAAATAAATGCTTTGAGTTTGAGTTAACAGTATTTTTATTGTTCCGGGTTTGAGAATCCTCATGGATGTCCTGTCCACCCTGGGGCGAACGGAGGGGTCTGTCGGACTCTGACTAAAATCCACCCCGATGTTACCGTCCCAGACGCAGTGATGACACCGAACGCCTGTTTATGCTCTGCCCCGGGAACACCTGCGTCGCCCGAAATGAATGGGAGCTGTGCCTCCTCTCGAGCCATTTCTCGGGTACAGGTCAGATGCCAGCAAGGCCAGTCCGCCACCAGGACCTCCGTGACCGGGACCGACGCAGATCAATCTCTCGCTGCATCGGCTCACACCTCGCGTCTGCACCTGTGCCATTGAAACAATGACGCGAGGACTCTCGCCTCTAGGTCCCACGGTGACAACCCTGCCAGTGCACACACCGCCTCTTAGGAGATTATGCGATGCCGTCTGATAGACCTGACGACCATCGCTTTCCGCAGCATCGCGATACTGCTGGCCATCAAGTCAGAGGCCCACACCGGGGTGCGGGGCGCGGGGTGCGTGGCGCGTGGCGCGTGGCGTCTGGCAATCATCTACACGATTCACTGAACTCATATAATATTATATCCATCTAAAAAATATTAAATATCCACTAAAAGTTGCTTAGTTAAGTTTAGCACGCTGTGGACTCCGGGCAAGCAAAATTGTAATTAGGAGCTATTGATTCAGCAAAATAGTGAAAAAAACAGATAAGTGGAAGCTCAGCGAAGCTTGCGTTAATTAGGATTTCTCAGCTGGGTGAGCTAACAGATTGTTCCGCACAAATACAAGAATTCAGCGCACCAACGTCCGGACACCGGAACTCACTCACTAACTACTGTTCATCATCGGGCGGTTAGTTCTGAAGCCTGTAGCCTTACCATGACTGCGGATGCGCGTACACAGATCTGTGCTTAGTTTTGTAACTCCTCGGTCAGCTGAGTGTCGTCGCCTTGCCGGTGTCACGCAGAATCAGCGAGAGATCTACTTTATAATCCTATTGTGAATAATTAAGAAAAACTCAACAAATACCGTCGAGCTATCTTATTCACCAGATCAGCCGACTTCTTTCTTTTTCCTAAACTCAATTTACCACTTCGTGGCACCCGTTTTCATTCGGTAGAAGACATAAAGGAGAATTCGGGGCAAGAACTGAACTAGATTCCGGAAAAATCGTTTGAAAATGTTTAGATGATTGGATTATTCGTTGGTATCGTTTCTGAAAGAGCATACTTTGAAGGTGTTCAAATAAAGGATGAATAACTAGCATTATGTGTATTACGGTCTTTTCCCGGTACTTGCTTGATAGAGTAGTACCACTAGTACCTTCATAGATGGTGATATCAAATTCTCTTTAGATAAATTTATACTGTCACATTGTCGTTGTCTCATTCGTTCGGGTCAGGCGAATCCGATTTCAATTTAATTAAATCGTCAGCGATCCGATGTAAGCCGGCCGGAGCGCCATGTCAATACGTAGTGCAGCTAATAGCAGCGTTACCAGCATACCACACTGGAGCGGCATGCGCATGCGGCACCATCAAGTCCATCAAGCTCCCACTACCTAGCCACCACGCGCCGCACTCACTCCAACTTACGCATACTATAATATTATAATACTTGAATGGAAGTCTGAAAGCAGCGCCGGTGAATGAAAAGTTGTGTGCTAATCGATTGTGGTGGTATGGAGACGGACATGTGATGCGAAGGAATGAAGAAAATGTTGTGAGAAAAATGTTGAGTATGAATGTTGATGGCTATAAGAGTAGAGGACGACCAAAGAAACGATGGATATAGACTGTGTGAAGGATGATATGGCTAGAAAGGAGGCGACTGCTGAGATGACGAGAAATGGGGAAGTATGGAGGGAGAAGACATGTTTCGCCGACCCCAAGTAAATTGGGATAAGGACAGGAGAATGATGCTGATGGTCACCACGCTCGCAATCACTTGTTCCTGCTCCTGCAGCCAACGAACAAACATTCAGTGACACTTGACTCGGAGCAGCCCGGGGGGGTGGGGGGTTTCGAGCGACTGCGATCGATCTCATTCAAATAAAACGTTATTTATAGCGGCGACCGCTGCAGGTAGCGCGCGACTGTCGGCGAGACACAGCACGGCACGGCACTGGTCTCTGGTCAGCGCCCACGCGGTACACAACACGGCGGATCAGAAATTGGTTCTCTTTACAATTAAGTACATCTCAACTAGTAAACCAGTGCGTTTAATTACTATACTTGTTTCACGTTAAGGCGTACAGTCACGAGCACCGATATGTATACACCAAATACATTCCACTTTTATGTAAATCTCTTTGGTAATACACGAAACAAAAAAAGTTATTTTCTCCTACGTTTGTTTTTACGAACATAGCATTTTGGAAGCCATACAATAACAAAATAGGTCTTATCTGAAAGTTGAAACCGTTATATCGCAAGAGTTTCGTGGGATATAACGGTTACTACTTTGAGCTTTTGAATATTGCTAAGTTTTCACATAATTTTGCTCGTCAACACAGCCCCTTCACAAAGTCGTGAACCAAGCATTCTGTACATCAAACTGAGTAACTTTACTCAAAAATTATTGCTGGGAATTGACTTTTTTGGGGTAAAAAATCACGTCTCTCGGTAGGACTCAATGTTACTCACTAAAAACACTGTGCTGGCTGATAGATGCCAGCGCCTGGTAAATGTGTGACAATAGTGTTCATGAAATGCACGTCAGACGCTCTTCACTCGTGTACGTAATCTATCTAAATAACAATAAATATCATTTAGTGAGGTGTTCAGGAGCGCGGCGCGCGGCGGCCGGGCGCGCATTAGCGACCGCAACTGACAAACTTCGCTCATTAGCCGCGCAGCCCCGCAGTCGCGACCTCTGAGGATCACTGCGAGACTGACTGAGTGACACTTACAGCGGAGCATTTCGCTGCATAACGATATACCTACAACCATAATAATAACCTTCGCACCTTTGGCGGATTCACTGACTTGTAGTGTATGTAACGAGCGGTTTGTTCCCGGCAGCACACACATACTACGGGTCTACCTTTTACAATACAACTTTTTATGTCCGAATTTTATTTTGCATAGCAGTGGATGGCATTTAACGTCATTTAAATTTTTTTTTTTTTCTTTTTTTAAATCATTTGGCGTACACTCATCTACACTTCTACATCTACACTTCTACACTAATATTATAAAGAGGAAAGATTTGTATGTCTGTGTGTATGTTTGTAATGAATAAACTCAAAAACTACTGCGCCGATTTCAACAATTCTTTCACCATTAGAAAGCTACATTCATCCTGAGTAACAAAGGCTACTTTTTATCCATGTATTCCCACGGGAACGGGAACTACGTGGGTATAACCGCGGGACGTCCGCAAGCTTATCGTTGCAAATGGTTTTTTAATACAGTTGCTCAAAAAGTGGCGTATTGCAGGGACGTATAGCGTTCGGGATGTGGGCTATTACATACTCGTGCTTTTTCTTTGCCTTTTCCGAACTCGTGCGTTCTCTTTCCCAACTGTCAAAATAATGTCCATTAAAAAAAAACCTCACCTTCGGCTGCGCCTCGGCTCGGGTAGACATTTGTCGGAACTCTTTGCAATGACAGGCTTTCCGCATTAATAATGAAATATACTATTAACACACACCACCGCAGCTTCGGCTTGCTGGCCGGCATTGCCGGCCACCCTCAGCCACCGTGGCGCGCATTTAAGCCACCTGCTCCTCAGCATGCGGGCCGCCTTACCCCTCCGCGCCTACGCGGGCTTAAATTACACTCTCGGGGTAGAGCAAAAGAGACTACGTGGAGTCGGTTTTGCAGCGATTCTTTTCTGTCACTAACTTTTGAAGCACCAAGTAGGTATTGACTTTTAATTTTAAATTAGGTCAAAATAATAGAATTGTCAATCTATCTATCTACATATATATATAAAAATGCATTTCCGTTCGTTAGTCTCGCTAAAACTCGAGAACGGCTGAACCGATTTGGATAATTTTAGTCTTGAAATATTCGTGGAAGTCCAGGGAAGGTTTAAACGGTGAGAAAGTGGTAGGTAGGTAGGTAGGCAGGGTAGTAGGTAGGGTAGTAGGTAGGGTTGTAGGTAGTGTTGTAGGTAGAGTAGTAGGTAGGTAGTGTAGTAGGTAGGTAGGGTAGTAAGTAGGTAGGGTAGTAGGTAGGTAGAGTAATAGGTAGGTAGGTAGGGTAGTAGGTAGGTAGGGTAGTAGGTAGGTAGGGTAGTAGGTAGGTAGGGTAGTAGGTAGGTAGGTAGGGTAGTAGGTAGGTAGGGTAGTAGGTAGGTAGGGTAGTAAGTAGGTAGGGTAGTAGGTAGGGTAGTAAGTAGGTAGGGTAGTAAGTAGGTAGGGTAGTAGGTAGGTAGGGTAGTAGGTAGGTAGGGTAGTAGGTAGGTAGGGTAGTAGGTAGGTAGGGTAGTAGGTAGGTAGGTAGGGTAGTAGGTAGGTAGGGTAGTAGGTAGGTAGGGTAGTAGGTAGGTAGGGTAGTAGGTAGGTAGGGTAGTAGGTAGGTAGGGTAGTAGGTAGGTAGGTAGGGTAGTAGGTAGGTAGGGTAGTAGGTAGGTAGGGTAGTAAGTAGGTAGGGTAGTAGGTAGGGTAGTAAGTAGGTAGGGTAGTAAGTAGGTAGGGTAGTAGGTAGGTAGGGTAGGAAAAAGAGCATTGCAACGCATGCCGGGAACAGCTAGTGTCTTATAAATTATTACAAATCAAAATCGGTTTTATGTGTGAGCTTATTGGAAATGTTTTGATTTTATTTATTGAATGGGACTATATATTTTTCTTCCAAATTATAAACAAATCAATTTTTTAATAATCAAAGTCAAAACTCATTTATTCAAACTAGGCTGATAATCAGCACTTTTCGAACGTCAAAATTTACTTTACTTTACTTATTTACAAGAGACAGTTCCCTAAAACGCCCATCCTTCGACACTTCCTAGTGTTTTAGCTGGAAAGAAGAAGTGGCGGCAAACTCCCCAGCAGCCAGAACACATCATTCTGTCTGTTAGGTTGGTTAGAAGAACCAGGTAGTCTGGTAACCAGACTCGATACAATAGTAAGGTGCAAGTTAATGACCTACAAACTACAAACTACAGACACAAATCAATAATTATCAAATACAACATCTTACTAATATGCCATGTGAAATTCTACCAAATAATCGGCGCTCTAAATAAATATGCGAAACGAAAAGATGCGAAGTTTTAACTTTGCCAAAGGTAAACAATACCTACCACATAAAATTCTGCCATCTTAAAAGTATGCCATTGAAAATTCGGACATTTAAACATTCAGCCAAACGATAATTCTATTAAATATTTTTTTGCCTTAAACACATTCGGTCAAAGAAGAATATGCCAAGTGTGTTATGCCAAACAAAGGAGAATGCCCGCGTACAGTACTCTTGATATAAGACTTGTGTATCAAAACCTAAAACGGCATTAAATATCTAAAATACAAATACATTTTTAAAATAAGTATTAACGATTATTTACAATGGGATAGTTTTTCAAACAATAAATGAGTACTTTTCTATTTCCGACGTCATAGTACGCCTATCATAATACTAGGGATTATGTTACTCGTAGTGCGGGTACATTAACATTTATTGTGCGTTTGTCATATTTTTACAATACAGTATGACGGTATGTTATTTTTGCTGGTTTTGTTACATTGTGCTTCGAGTCGAACCTTTTAGTTCCTCCGTTAATGCTGCCAACCCATTGACAATGAACATACTTCTAACGCCGCCGCTGCACCGTGTGTGTTGTTTATAACTAAATACAGGACTTTTTGTGTTGTGATCATGGCGAGTGCAACTGTGGTGCGATGTCTCAACTGCTCTTTGAGATTAACGCAACTTATGCACAGACGTATGTTGTCGGAGATCCCGAATAACATCATGAACATTTTACGAGTCTGGATCTCACCAACACCGGTAAGAGTAAACATTGTCTTTTAACGTAGAATGGTGTTTTTTATTTAGGAACTACTTTTATGTTTATATGTACCAAATAACAAATCTTAGAGGGCAAAAGTAAAATCCATGTGTGTGTTAGTTTCTCACCTCACCAGTTGAGTTACCGGATTTTAATATAACTTATATAGGTAGGAAGCTCATACTGATGTGTTGTTAATAACCAACTTATTAGCTAAGATGGTTTATTTTAATCAGTGTGTATTCGAGGATATTAATTGTACGTAGTAGGTACCTATCATTTAAGATTAGTTGTACAGAAATATAATTATTTAAATGTTTTTTTTTCAGCTGTCAACCGAAGGCATATTGTGTCAGGAGTGTGTTGCAAAATACACGCACATCCCAGGGACAGTTGACACCTGCAGTAGGACAAACGGCCGTCTGCTACGGCTGTGGGGTTTCCGTACTGAGATCAAGAACTCACCGAGTGCCATTAGACTGCCCACAAATAATTATTTTTTTACTGCTAGGGGTACTATCTCATCAGGTAATATATAATATTTTTTTATACACATACGATTGAGAATGTCAGCTTGTTTTTCTAGCCTATCAGCTACGAATTCCCTTGCGTACTACACTAGTCCACACTGTTTACTGTTATCTTACTAGTGATTGTACATATATCTTAGGCTGGTCAAATTATAAACAAGTATATTATATATATTGTATTGATCTACAGGAGTCACGTCTGGAAAGCGTTTGCCGAACATGCTGGATAACTGCAACCAGACAAACTCACGATGCTGACTGAGTGGAAGATTCTGCTACCCAAAACCGATCTCAGACACATATTGAACAAGAGTTTAACATTCCAATGCCACCCCTCCTGCCAGAACCCTGGTCGACCAGTATTATGAATTGTTAATAAGGATAATTCAAGAACATATAAACGTGTTGCTGCCACACCAAACGCAACAATAATGAGCGTCTATTGGTATCATCAATAGTTAAAGGATTATTGATACAGCGCGGCGCCACAAAATATAATTATGTTCCTTAGAGTGCCCGGATCTGCAATTTCCATTTGAATAACAACTTTTGGGACGGAGAAGAACTGAAGGTTGCTATGTGCATGTAATGTGCATAGTATGGTACCTATTTAAGCTGGGGACGTTATAACAATGTTAGCGTTCCAGCTCCATTTTTGGATACACTATTTTTAGATGAATAAAATAAAGTCCAGAAATAATCATTCTTTCATTTATTGTATTTAGTATTATGTGTTTTCCTTTTCCACCCTACTTACAAAGACAATTTCATGATTTCCACTACCTTAGGATTTGAATAGTATCTACAAATAACTCTGAGCGATTGATTATCTTAGTAATGATTTCTTCCATGCTTTGCAATTTCATGAAACGCGAGAATATTATTTTAAAATGCTCAAAATCTAAATCAGTTAGACTTGGTGAGTTAGTCACAGGTGGTTACCAGACACGGGCCACCTGAAATAGCTAAACCGTTACAGATTTTACAAAAATATGCTTTAAACACAAAGCTCACTCGTAATCCCATTCAGACCCTTTCAAATAGTTTTTTTCAACTAATTTTGGGTTGAGCATAACCTAAAAATAGTCAATTCATTTTTGTAAATATCTCGAAAATGCCATTGTCTATTGTGTTCAATCTTCTGAGGTAGTATTTAGACATGCCATTCAGTATTTTAAAGATGATTTAATGAAGACACAAAAATATTGAATTGAGTACATTTGCCCATAGTGCCGCTGGCATTCTCCTTTTGGAGCATCAAGTTTCTGACAGATAGATGGTACCCACACACTACATTCAACGGTTGCGGTTCAACTAGTGGCTGCTTTATCCACAGTTGCCTATTTGACATCGCAAACTATCAGTCTTTAGAGAAAACAACCAAATGTTACAATATGAAATGCTGATTTAATATTAATAATCAGAAAATAGACGTCACTTTTAATGTGTTCTGGCAACAATCAGCAGCACGCTCTCGCCATGTATCATACGTTTAAATAAACATTCATCTGACTGAAGAGTATTTTTGTAACAAATGTGTGTAAGTGGGGCCGAGTGCGAGCGACGCGCGCGCGACGTGCACGTTGTGACGTCACGCCGCGCGCGCTCTTCATAGCTGCAGCAAGCTGTGCGCGCTCGGCGACCCTGCCGCAGCTGCGTATCAGACCGATCCGTCAGCTGGGTGGCCCCCGTCTTGCGAGCCCGTCCACTTAATGTCCTCAGTGAGTGGACGCATTAGTCAGTTCCGTGCGGAGCGGCGCTTGGCGGTGCGGGACGGCTGTTGCTCTGACATTGACAATCAACGAATGAGCCCTCTCCATCAGCGGCGCTACAGTAACACCGTGACGAGCACGCGAGCCCCTCACCAGCCGAGCCTCCCTGCAGCCACCCACCCGGCCGGCCCGCGCTCGACAACTAATTACTTTACTAATTATTCTGACCGCACAAACTTGTCCGAAGGGCCGCCTCGAGGCAGATAATATTATTATATCCAAATTAAGGTAACTATATAGTCTGAATAGTTCATAAGAAAATGTCGTGTCTATTGAATCAAAGTCAAGCTGAAACCGTTTAAGGAAGAGCAAATATTGACTAATAGGTCGGAGCCGTAGTCGACCGCGGCGATGCTAGAGGCGGTTGAACAAATAAATTTATCTTATCTTATCTTTATCTTAATATTTCACTATAAAGTCATCGTTCCGCAATATTGCCGGCTACACTTCGATCAATGTACTATTATTGATCGAAGCGGCTACACGTGAATACGTTGGCCATACCAAATATGTATGCATGCAATATTGCATAGTATGGCTGATTGGCAGGTATTGCTTGCAATGTTGCCGGCTACTAGGTGGCAATCACATATTGCCCTTAAGGAAGTAACTTCACAACAACACTCGCTAAGTTCTGACGGAGTTGTACAACTGTGAACCCGAATCTTGTGAAGCCACCAAAAGAAAGTCAAATTCAATAAACAAAGCAACAAAATATTAGTTGGTTATCCCACAAAACTTTGTACCTCCAACTATTTGTAGCATTGACCCGTGGGGTGTCCGGGCAAGAATAGCACCCACCCATTTCATCCCGAGGGTGTCGTAGAAGGCGACTAAGGGAAAAATCCGGAAGTCGGGCAGCAGCGGCTTCTGTGTACTTAACAACTTCACTGCGATCCCCAAGACGCCTGCCAAGCGTGGGGATTATGGCAACTCCCCCCCTTAAAATGTCAGACAGATTAAGCACACGGCCCCCAGTCCCCGGCGGCTCCACTGTTCCTGGCCTCGGTAGCGGGTCAGGTAACAGTGGAGCAGGGGGTGCTAAGAATCCCCGGCAGATGCCCCGCTACCACCACCAACGGACTTTGGCCCTGGCAACACACAACATCCGTACATTGCGGACCGACGAAAAGATTGTCGAGCTGGAGGAGGAATTGAGCAAGTTGCGATGGGACATACTGGGATTGAGTGAAATAAGACGAGAGGGTCAGGACACGATAATCCTGGATTCCGGCAACATGTTCTTCTTCCGGGAAGGAGACCGAAAATCCCAGGGTGGTGTTGGGTTTCTCGTCCGTAAGCCCCTCGTTAACAACGTAGTAAAGGTCGATAGTGTGTCGAGCAGGGTAGCATACCTTATACTCAGAATCACCGATCGGTATTCGTTGAAGGTCATACAGGTATATGCGCCGACCTCGACATACCCTGACGATGAAGTGGAGGCTATGTATGAGGATATATCGAAAGCCATGCATACCTCCAAGTCATACTTTACAGTTGTGATGGGGGACTTCAATGCAAAGGTGGGCACACGGAATGGCGATGAGTTAAGAGTGGGGAAATATGGTTATGGACAGCGGAACCAGAGGGGCCAGAGGCTGGTTGACTTCATGGAAAAGGAGGGACTCTATTCGATGAACTCTTTTTTCCAGAAGCGCCCGACTAAAAAGTGGACCTGGATAAGCCCTGATGGTTCCATCAAAAATGAGATCGACTTCATCATGACGACCAAGAAGCAAATATTCAATGATGTCTCCGTGATCGGCAGGGTGAAAACCGGTAGCGATCACCGTATTGTCAGAGGCACATTGAATATCGATGTTAAGCTTGAGAGGTCACGTCTGGTGAAGTCCAAGCTCCGTCCTAATCCTGCCCAGATCATAAATCCCGAAAGCTTTCAACTCGAACTGCATAATCGCTTCCAATGCCTAACCGAATGCGAAACAGTGGACGAGCTAAACAACGGGTTGGTGGAAACTGTCCATGCAGTGGGGTATAAGTTTTTCAATATCCCACGCCGGAAAAAGCCTCAAAATCTCTCGGCAAACACAATCCAGTTGATGGAAGACCGGTCTGAGATGAGACTGCAATCTTCAGTAGATATGTCGGAATATGGCAAACTCAATAGGCGCATCTCTAAGTCCATGCGAAACGACTTGCGGTCCTATAATACTCAATGTATTAAGACCGCAATTGAGCGAAATCAGGGCTCTAAAGTGTTCGCGAAGAATGCGTCTATTGGGCAAAGCCAAATGACAAAACTGAAGATCGAGGACGGCAGTATCATCTCATCGAAGCCAGAGATCCTGGAAGAGCTAGAGAGGTTTTATGGACAGTTGTACACCTCGACCCGACAGCCCGTTGTCAGTTCAGCTCAGGACACCAGAGCGAAACTGACCCGACACTACACTGAGGATATCCCAGACGTCAGCCTGTATGAGATTAGAATGGCCCTCCAACAGCTCAAGAACAACAAGGCGCCGGGGGATGATGGAATCACGACAGAACTTCTGCGAGCGGGTGGAAAACCAGTACTTTTAATCCTCCAGAAGCTGTTTGACTCCGTCATACTCGAAGGTATTACGCCAGAAGCATGGCACAGGAGTGTGGTGGTGCTCTTCTTCAAAAAAGGTGACAACACCCTATTGAAGAATTATAGACCCATCTCACTCCTGAGCCATGTGTACAAGCTGTTCTCGAGAGTCATTACGAACCGTCTCGAACGCAGGTTTGATGACTTCCAGCCTCCCGAACAAGCCGGTTTCCGAAAAGGCTTCAGCACGATGGACCACATCCATACGCTCCGCCAGATTATACAGAAGACTGAGGATTATAATCGGCCATTATGTCTAGCGTTTGTGGACTATGAAAAAGCCTTCGATTCGATCGAAACCTGGGCGGTTTTACAGTCTCTTTAGCGGTGCCGTATCGACTATAGGTATATTGAAGTGCTGAAGTGTATATGTAGAAACGCCACTATGTCGATCCGATTACAGGACGAGAGCACAAAACCAATCCAATTGCAAAGAGGCGTGAGACAGGGAGACGTTATTTCTCCGAAACTGTTCACGAACGCATTGGAGGATGTTTTCAAACTCTTGGACTGGGACGGATTCGGCATCAACATCAACGGCGAATATATCACTCACCTTCGTTTTGCCGATGATATAGTCATCATGGCTGAATCGCTGGAGGATATGAACACAATGCTCAGAGACCTCAGTAACGTTTCTCAACAGGTGGGTCTTAAGATGAACATGGACAAGATGAAAGTTATGTTTAATGACCGTGTTCCACCCGTACCGGTAATTGTTGGGAGCGATACTCTCGAAGTTGTTGATAGTTATGTTTACCTGGGACAAACTGTTAAACTGGGTAGATCGAACTTCGACAAAGAGGTCGCCCGAAGAATCCAACTCGGATGGGCAGCGTTTGGGAAACTACGCGACATCTTTTCGTCCAAAATTCCGCAGTGTCTCAAGACGAGGGTGTATAACCAGTGTGTGTTGCCAGTGATGACTTATGGCACAGAGACATGGTCCTTAACTGCTGGCCTCTTAGAGAAGCTCAGAGTCACGCAACGAGCCATGGAGAGAGCTATGCTCGGAGTTTCTTTGTGCGACAGAATCCGGAATGAGGAAATTCGCCAAAGAACCAGGGTCACCGACATAGCTCGCAGAATATGCAAGTTGAAGTGGCAATGGGCAGGCCACATCGCTCGAAGAACGGACAACCGATGGGGAAGAAAGGTTCTCGAGTGGCGACCACGAACCGGAAGACGCAGCGTTGGCAGGCCTCCCACCAGGTGGACCGACGACATCGTGAAAGTCGCGGGCAACCGGTGGATGCAAACGGCAGGCTGCCGATCTTTATGGCGTTCTATGGGGGAGGCCTTTGTCCAGCAGTGGACGTCTAATGGCTGATGATGATGATGATACTCGTAGTAGTGAGTAGAACCAATATTGGGGTACTCTTTAGTAGAAAGGAGGGGTATGTGGGGTGGAGGGGGTGTGTGTGAGTGAGTGTCTGCGTGTGTTATTTTGATATAAGATTTTTTTAATAAACACATAAGTGAAAGTATAATATAGTATCAACATACCTGTTACTAGTGTATTTAATGAATACCATTCATTTTATTCGGTATACATATCGGTGCAATATTAAACGAAAAGCTCATATCATGGCCAGGAGTTTTGTAGTCAACCCACTCGCTATGTGTTGTCCAACATACTTTAGTAGTCAACCCACTCGCTATGTGTTGTCCAACATACTTTTGTAGTCAACCCACTCGCTATGTGTTGTCCAACATACTTTAGTAGTCAACCCACTCGCTATGTGTTGTCCAACATACTTTAGTAGTCAACCCACTCGCTATGTGTTGTCCAACATACTTTAGTAGTCAACCCACTCGCTATGTGTTGTCCAACATACTTTTGTAGTCAACCCACTCGCTATGTGTTGTCCAACATACTTTTGTAGTCAACCCACTCGCTATGTGTTGTCCAACATACTTTAGTAGTCAACCCACTCGCTATGTGTTGTCCAACATACTTTAGTAGTCAACCCACTCGCTATGTGTTGTCCAACATACTTTTGTAGTCAACCCACTCGCTATGTGTTGTCCAACATACTTTAGTAGTCAACCCACTCGCTATGTGTTGTCCAACATACTTTAGTAGTCAACCCACTCGCTATGTGTTGTCCAACATACTTTTGTAGTCAACCCACTCGCTATGTGTTGTCCAACATACTTTTGTAGTCAACCCACTCGCTATGTGTTGTCCAACATACTTTAGTAGTCAACCCACTCGCTATGTGTTGTCCAACATACTTTAGTAGTCAACCCACTCGCTATGTGTTGTCCAACATACTTTAGTAGTCAACCCACTCGCTATGTGTTGTCCAACATACTTTTGTAGTCAACCCACTCGCTATGTGTTGTCCAACATACTTTTGTAGTCAACCCACTCGCTATGTGTTGTCCAACATACTTTAGTAGTCAACCCACTCGCTATGTGTTGTCCAACATACTTTAGTAGTCAACCCACTCGCTATGTGTTGTCCAACATACTTTTGTAGTCAACCCACTCGCTATGTGTTGTCCAACATACTTTAGTAGTCAACCCACTCGCTATGTGTTGTCCAACATACTTTTGTAGTCAACCCACTCGCTATGTGTTGTCCAACATACTTTAGTAGTCAACCCACTCGCTATGTGTTGTCCAACATACTTTAGTAGTCAACCCACTCGCTATGTGTTGTCCAACATACTTTTGTAGTCAACCCACTCGCTATGTGTTGTCCAACATACTTTAGTAGTCAACCCACTCGCTATGTGTTGTCCAACATACTTTTGTAGTCAACCCACTCGCTATGTGTTGTCCAACATACTTTTGTAGTCAACCCACTCGCTATGTGTTGTCCAACATACTTTAGTAGTCAACCCACTCGCTATGTGTTGTCCAACATACTTTTGTAGTCAACCCACTCGCTATGTGTTGTCCAACATACTTTAGTAGTCAACCCACTCGCTATGTGTTGTCCAACATACTTTTGTAGTCAACCCACTCGCTATGTGTTGTTCAACATACTTTTGTAGTCAACCCACTCGCTATGTGTTGTCCAACATACTTTTGATAACAAACAATTTTCATCGTATGAACAGATGAGCGAAGGTCGTTCTTAATGGGATCCTCTACTAACTATATAGTCAATAATGTTTATTACCTTTGTACAAGTTTTCTTTGAAAGCTATCGCACAGATCCTGTTGCTGTTAAGCAGATCTTTAACTGTCCATAACAATAAATTGAATTTTAAAAGAACGATGGTAGTAACAAAACAAAATGCTCGTGAGTCTATCTATGCACACGGTGATCCACGGTATGTTACAGTGCGGCCCCGGAGCCGTACGCACGCGCACCCCGCCGCGCGCCGGACATGCTGACCACAACACGTGGCGGGGGGTGGGGGAGAGACACCGCCGCACCGTCCGGCGTGTGCCCACATGCGGTGATCTCCTGCACCACCGGCCCCACAACCAGTCGTATGCACACACTCTAACAAAATCCGGTACATTCGGACGCAGTCAAAGGCCGGACAATAGGTCAAAAAGCCTAATACAACGCTATGCTGAGAAATATTTTTTGTGTTTAGTTACTTAATTGATGTACAGAATGATTGGTTGACGGCTTCGTGAAAGGCCCGCTATACACCTTGTATTAACAAAGATATAAATATTTGTCTCTAACTGCTTGACCATGTTCGTAGCAACAGGCTACGCGGTAGTGCTACGAGAGCTCGTAGCTACAGCCGCTACGCCGCTACGCGCTACAGCCGCTACGCTGCTACGTGCTACGCGCATCTAAAGCCCCAAGTTATTGGTGACGTCACGCTAGCTACTAGTAAGTCCACGCGGCGCCCCTCGTGGCCGGCTCACGTGTGCACTCGCGGTCGGCTACACTATATAATTGAACACGCTCAACGAACCGCTCGTTTCTGCAGGGACCATCTGCCAAACTGTAATCTACCACCTGCCAAACTGTAAAGCACTTTGTTGGCAGATGTAGCACTTATATTTTTTACACACAATACAAAACAAAAGAACCACAAGTGTTGAATCCTGAAGGTAGCGCGGTGTTCTTGGGCTTAACTTTAGACGAAACGACGACGACGACAACATGTCGACGATATCTTAGATAAACTGTCGACGAAGCCGAGCTCCGCAGACAGCGCACTTAGGAAAATACGAAATTGCAGAAACGAGCGGTTGCTGCAAACTTGACCCGCAAATATATGATCCACCGAGCTGTCCCCCGACTGCATACAATTTTGGTTTCGATAACTACTCACTCATAAACATTATTTAACTCTTTTCATTTTATTAAGTAATACAGTATTTTTTTACAATGGGGACGGGCTGCAGATTTCGAGTCGTTTCAAATAAAAGCCATCAGAGCATGTATAATCGGCTTTAGCATGATCCTAAAGAGCTTCTCTTAGAGAAAGTTTAAGGAAATTAGCGTTGTAAGATATCAGTTGGCGTGGTGGCTACGGACGCGACATTGCTCACTGATTCAATTGGTCCCGGGTTCGAATCTCAGTTCTACCGGTTCTACGTAGTCTTTTTGTGAATGTTTCTGGGCAATGAAATCATATTACTCACTCTCAGGACAAGACGTTTAGTAAATTAGTAATAAATAAATAAATTTAGCCATGAACAGCTTTCTGGATAACATCACATTTCGTCGTAATCGAACACGTTCGGTAACAACTGATGATGACAGTGTCAGTATCTCGCAAACCCTAGAGAACACGGTAAACAGTATGCCCGACTTATCCGACCATGAGGATGATCAAGTAAAAATTCTAAATGACAAGTTACTAGATTTAGAGGCTCAACTACAAAGCGCTCACAGAGAAATTGAGTTGTTATCTACAGAAAATTGTAAGCTCAGACAATCAAATGAAGAATTATTGAAGAAGAATAGCTTATACAAAAAGATAACGAGTAGTCCAGTCATGCATAAAACCTCATCTCCGATCAAGAAGTCAAGTAAAGCTTTAAAAGTAAGACAAATACAAACTAAAACTATAGAACAGGAATTCAGTGAGCCAACAACTGACTCCCATTTAAACCAATCATCGCAAAATATTTCTAACAGTACTGAGACTGAGATTATGAAACAACAGGGATATACCCTGAGCCCTGTACCTTCCAGTAAAAACAAGGTTTGCATACTGAGCGCAAATAATACAAATAAAATCTTGTCGATAGCTCAAGATTTACTTAGTGACAAGTACGATATATGTCATTATATAACACCAAACGGAACATTGCAGCAACTTCTTAGCGGAATTCAAACAAAATTATGTGACTATACCCTAAACGACTTTTGTATATTATTAATTGGAGAAGAAGACTTTACAATTACTAGTAACTATTTCAATACTATTGTGTACATTCGGGATATTCTAAAACGAATTACTCACACTAATGTTATAGTCAGTGTTCCTACCTTTAAACTTAGAACCTACAATAATATCTACAACTGGAGAATTGAAACATTTAATAATTTATTATACTTAGATTTATTAACGCATGAACATGCATATTCTTTTGATTCTAACTACAATTTGACGTATGATCACAAAATGTTTAACTTATCGACTGGCCGTATAAATAACTACGGTCTACGCAATATTTTTGAAGGTCTGTTGCATTTGATTAATGACATTGCTGTGAGTTACAGGACTACCTCCACGGAAAACATTGTAAATACCGCAGTAGGAACATCTTCACTGTTTTTTCGACATTAAATATCTCAATGTTTTACATCAGAATATAGCGGGACTACTCAGTAAATCTGACCAACTGTTAGTAAATTTAGAAGAGCTAAAAGACCAAAATATAGACATTGATGTAATTTGTATTACTGAGCATTTTATGTTAGCAGGTAATGAGCAACACCTGAGTATACCTAATTATACACTAGCGGCATGTTTTAGTCGTGCTTGTAATAAAAGAGGTGGAGCATGTATCCTGGTAAATAAGGTTCACAAGTTCAAAGAACTTCTTCAAATTAGTAAATTGTCCATAAATAATATAATGGAATGTTGTGCAGTCGAGTTACTAGATTTAAAAATCATAATAGTTTGTGTATACCGTGTACCGGGACAAACCAACCTCAATATGTTTTTTGATAGGCTTGTTAATGTTCTAAATTGCATTTCAAAAAATAATAATCATAATATTGTTATAGCTGGTGACTTTAACATAGATATCATGAAGTCCAATAATGCCACATTGGATTTCGAATGTTTATTGTTGAATTATAATCTCACATTAGCACTTAAGCAGCCCACAAGACTAGCAAGTAAGACTTGTATAGACAACTTTGCACATGACTTTAAAAAACCGTGTAAGACTGATGTGTTAGAACTCGGCTTATCAGATCACACTGCCCAATTAATTAAGCTTCCAGTTAAAAAAATATTTAAATTGAAGTATTGGCATAAAATGAAGCGTGACTACAGCCCAGAAAATATTCTGAAATTTAAAAAATATATAAATAACCTTTCTTTTTATGAAATGTATAACACAAGTGATCCAACAGCAGCATATAAATGTTTTATAGAAACATTTAAATTATTTTATGATTTGTGTTTTCCGCTAACTAAAATGACTGTGCAAGTAAATACTAAGCTAAAATGGATATCACGTGGAATTAAGACCTGTAGTAAGAAAAAAAGAGAATTATTATGGAATTTCAGACGGAAACCAACATCAATTAACAAACAAAAATATTCAACATATTCAAGACTTTTTAAACGAATTATAAACCTTACTAAACGCGCTCAAAACAATTACAAAATAAAAACATCGGCTAATAAAAATAAAGCAGCTTGGCAAATTATAAATAATAATAAATTAAATATTCCAAAGGATTCAATAACTGAATTAAACATTGACGATAAATTATTAACAAATCCTACAGAAATTGCCAATGCGTTTAATAATTATTTTATTGATAAAGTAATGCCTATTCCAGGTGCTGGAAAAGAATCCACAGCCCTAATTAATCCCCAACCAAACTCAATGTTTTTATTACCCTGTTCGCCTTATCATATGCAGAAGATTATAAAAAATCTCAAAAATACTAGCAGTGTAGGGAATGACGGTATTTCGACTATAGTAATCAAAGCAGTAAATGAAGATATCTCTCACCACTTAAGCCATATTCTAAATCTTTGCATACAGAGTGGGACATTCCCAGAAGACCTCAAATTGACAATTATTAAACCTATATTTAAAAAAGATAGTAAATACTTAATGGAGAACTATAGACCTATAGCACTAATTTCGGTATTCTCAAAAATCTTTGAAAAATATATTTACAGTGAAATAAATAGCTACTTAGATCACAATGCAATCCTGTGTGATGAGCAAAAAGGCTTCAGAAAAAACAAAAATATTAATATGGCGGTTTATGACTTTTTGTACGTAGTTTCTGCACAAGTTGATAAATCTTTACCGGTATGTTCAATTTACTGTGACATGTCTCAAGCATTCGATTATGTTGACCACAATATTCTGCTCGACAAACTTGAGGCTTATGGTATAAGAGGGAATGTCCTAGAATTGATAAAATCATATTTATCAGACCGCCAACAAGTAACCCAAATATCAAAATTTGATATTAAAACTAAAAGGGAACAAGTTTTCTCCTCCGATAAGCGCTATATCACATATGGTGTTCCTCAGGGAAGTGTATTGGGCCCTCCATTGTTCCTACTATATATTAATGATCTACCAAATGCAACTAAGGAACCCATGTCATTGTTCGCTGACGACAGTACTGTAACCATAGCACCTAATAATTTGATTAGCTACCATTCTGACACAAACGAGTCTTTGAATTCTATAATTACCTGGCTTAATGATAATAATTTGAAAATTAATCTTAATAAAACAAATATAATGCATTTTAGACAACGAGAAAAGTTACGCAATCCGTCAAAATTTAATTTAATATATGAAGATAACATAATACAAGAAGTAGAAACAGCCCGATTTTTGGGATTGATCATTGACAAACAATTAAATTGGAAAACTCACATCAATGAACTCTGTAAAAAAATTAGTAATTCGTCATATGCTCTTTATAAGTTGGCACCGATCGTCAACGCAGATACTTTACTTACAGCATATTACGGGCTTGCTGAATCAGTATTAAGATTTGGAATAATTTTCTGGGGCAATTCAACTCTGAAGGATACTGCGTTCAAAGCACAAAAGCGTTGTATACGGGCTATGTTTGGGTTGCAAACTACTGAAAGTTGCAAGCCTATGTTTATACAGCACAGAATTCTGACACTTCCGTCACTTTACATATTAGAAATATCACTATTTGTAAAAACTAATCCTAATTTGTTCCCCCTTCTGGTCAATAATACAGGTAGAAATAGACGTGAGAAGTATAGACTTTGGGTGCAATCAGTCCCCGCCAAAACAGCATTTCTAAAAAAAAGTGTAATATGCATGGCACCATTAATTTACAATAAAATACCAAATTCCCTTAAGATATTAACAATTAATTCATTCAAGAGAGAGTTAAAAAAATTGCTTATCAATAAGGGATTCTATAGTGTTACGGAGTTTTTGAATGACAAATTTTGATTTTATTTAAGTAGTAATTTAATATGTAATTTAATATGTAATTTTAATAATGTTATTGTTTTTAATTATTATTTTTTGACTATAATTTTTGTATTGAATGTAATTGTGTACTTGAATTGATTGAATTTTGACTATTATGTAATTTAATTATTTCTTAATTTCTAATAAAGTATTATAAACTATTTTGTACGCCGAATATGGCAAAACATGTTGAACCAACAATCTCTGAACTCGTTCTCCATCCATATGTGCATATTTATGTATCATGCCACACATGTTTAAACAAATAAATGCATCTTTAAATGCATCTTTATCTTTATCAGTGCTTCGAAAATTGTTTGGGGAGTGTTTTTTGTATCAAACAATGGTTAACCCCTTTTTAGGGTTTCGTACCCGATTGGTAAACAACGGAACCCTTATAGATTCGTCATGTCTGTATGTCCGTCTGTCCGTCCGTATATCACAGCCACTTTATTTGGAAACTATTAAGACTACAAAGTTGAAAATTGGTAGGTAGGTATATGTGAACCGCTTTACGATTAGTATACAAAAATAGAATGATAATACTTCTCATACATGGAACTGAAACGAAAAAAAAATCATCAAACCTATTCGTGTGGGGTGTCTATAGATTGGTCTTTAAAAATGACATAGAGGTTCCTGAAATTATTATTTTATCAAAGACACTTTCAAAGTGGTAAAATGTGTGTGTGTGTCCTCTAACTGTTAAACTAAGAGAGAGAAAAAATATATGATGTAGATTGCAATTAAAACTTTAAATCAAAACTGGTTTGAACGATATTTATATAGTTTATAGTTTTTGAGACATAACACATTTAAAAACCGCAAATATAACTTTGTTATTCATACAAACACTATGAAAAACAAACTTATTAAAAACATGTTTTTCTGTTGCCGCTTTAACAAGAAATAATACAAATTAAAGGTGGCTTGGGTTCCCCACTACGATGGTACGGAACCCTTCATGTGCAGGTCCGACTTGAACTTGGCCCGTTTTTTACACTACGTGTGACCTAAGTATCTTGCAAAGGTTGATGGCTTTGATAAAACTACGATTAGGTAAGATCACACACAAATTTAAAATTTGAGGAAGTAAAGACTTTATGACGACGTATGAGTGGAGCGGTGCGCCCTCTCGCCGCAGATCACACGCGTTTCAAATGATGTAAATTGATGGAGCTGAAACAAAGCATCCGCTGTGATAAATTTCATGCGGCTACGCTAACAACTGTGCCGCGTTCTCACTAACGCTGTCGTTTACTGTTTTATGTATTTGAAGATAACAATACGTGCAGCAGAACAACGCGCCGATAGTGGAGCTACACCAGCGGGCTCACACAGGTGACACCGGCCGACACAGCGCGCAGCGCTACTCCACCGTACACGTGTCGTACGGTTACTCGCTGCCATGGTGAAATACGCGCTCTTGTGTTAAGCTAATCGTTGTTTAGTGATCGTGTGACACATTAGCTCGTTAAATTAATTTAATATTCTGTTTACGAGCCCGGCCCGGCACCGGCCGCGCCACGGGCCTCTCTTACTAACTGTTCCTTTGCTGAGCACTGGTGCGGCGTTGCTCAAGTCGTTCATGTTTGTGCACTGTAAGTACCGCGCACGAGACGCAGTCGCACAGCTCACCACGACCGTGTCCGTGTGACGTGTGTTCTTGTGTAGTTAGTACTACCGCGTATGTATCACACACGCGCTCAGTACTCGGTCAACAAGCAACTCTTATAAGTTTTCAATAGGTTGTAAGCCGACGAATAGTAAAAGAGCCGCCAGGACACCGCTCGTATTCTGTGAACCCGTAAATAGTTATAAGCTGTGTGATGTAGTGATTTTGATTTATGTAGAGTGTATTTATATTGACACTTTTTCGTTAAGACAACATAGGCGACGTTGTGCGTCGCCTAAACTTTTCATGTTTTAATTTTGACTTTATCGTTTATTTCCTTTTTAACCCCACACGCAAAAACCAAAAAACCCGATTGAAAAAACTGAAAAACAAAAAACAAGCACATTTTAAATTAAACAAAACTTGGAAGCAGGCGGGGTTCTATTTTAGTTCTATTTTTTTCATAATTTAATATTCAAATGAACCCCACCTGCTTCCAAGTTTTGTTTAATTTAAAATGTGCTTGTTTTTTGTTTTTCAGTTTTTTCAGTCGGGTTTTTTGTTTTTTTACCTACTTTTTTTATTTCCAACTTTTTAGTTCTTTTGTTCTTTCGTTGGTCGCGTAAAATTATTCGCAGATGATTTAACTTTTGTGCTTGTTTATAGGATTTGTCACTTTGAATTTCTTTTGAACATATAAGTGTTGTATATTTTTTGTGATCTCCTTGTAAAACCCTTTATTTTGATACCCTACTCGATGGTATTGGAATTTTTTTTTTTTAACTCCGTGATTTGGCCCCCAAAATCCACAATTTAATAAACACATAACCCTCCTATTGGGCTTCGCCGCAGTCGGGTAAAAACGACGGGGTATTATAAGTTAGACGTGTCTGTGTCTGTCTGTGGCATCGTAGCTCCCGAACGCATGAAACGATTTTGATTTAGTTTTTTGTTTGGTAAATTAGTCCAGACCTATCAAGGTGCAAGTCGTTCAGTGAAGAAGGGTATGACCTGAATTGGGTGCTCCAATCAGAGTTTCCACGTTCTTTCGTCTTTGCTTTGAAGCCATAAAGCTCAGCCATAAAGCTATATATAATTGATTATATACAACTTTATCGTCAGTTCTAGTACTGCTACAATCTGATGGAGCATTCTCTGGAAGTACTAGTGCCATAATTTATCGTGGTAAATTAGTCGGGAGTGTTCTTATGTATGTACTATATTTTAGATACAGAATAGTCTGCTGTCCCACAGCCTGCATCTGGGATACATCTTTATTTCGAATACGACATAAAGCGGGTAAGGAAGCCCGTCGGGGCCGCGGATTTTTGTACTAGATGACGTGGCCTCGGCGCAAGGGCAAAGAAGGAACATGGGTTCGGTTTTTAGTCAGTAGAAGTCTGACACTCCCCTTCGCTCTGCCCAAGAGCGGGGGGGTCATTTGATGATTTTCCACCCACCAAAAAAAAAAAAAAAAGCGGGTAAGGAACAAGGGTGGTGTTTAGTCAGTAGAATTCTGACCCTCCCTTCCGCTCCGCCCAGAGCAGGACGACCCACTTGGTTACTTCCCAGCCTCCAAAGAAAAGGCGGGTGGGTTTAGTAGTAGGTTCAATAGCAGTATTCGCGCGAGTGCGGAGCTATTGATGTAGCGGCACTGATGTGCCGTGTACTGGTCACACGCTGACACCACTCGCCACTCGCCACTCGCCACTACACGCTGCACGCTGGTAACTAGTTAGCGTGGAGAGCACTCGGATGTTTATTGAGTGCGACCGCGACTCGCCGCGAAGCTATTTAAGTTAGCTCAAGTTAATAATCAAATAGTCGAGGAGAACGGCCGCATTAACTTTTTAATTGGAAACTTTCATCACACAGATAAGGGCGCTCCACTCCGCTGCAGCTCGCCACAAGCGCGTTGTCAAGCGCTGGCGCTGAGCGGTGCCCGCTATTCTTCCATTGTGCGCGCTAACTAGCTCTAATCGCTTTGTGTTCACGTTTACCCATCCGGCCACCGACAAAACGCTTCGATCTGCCATGCACACTGCACACTGCACACTGCGCTCTGCACACAATAGCCCGCAAATTATGAACACTTCGTACCGATCAGTTAAGCTGTTATTGTGCGCCTGAATAACTGTTTGATATACGCGCGTACCAGTGGCGTGCCTAGGAGTAAGCAATACAGCAAGCACAACTAAACAAGCAGACTGTTTTGTTTAAGTTTTTAATAACGGCTGTTTTATTTTACTAGTTATTTTTAATATACCTAATTATAAAAATACAAAAAGTGGTGAACTACACTTTTCGTAGTTTCTATTTAATATTACGTCACAATTTAAGAACAACATTTAGATGCATTACACAATAACGAATCCACACTCTATAATCTTTCACAAGGAAATATTACATTAACCACTTCAAAACAAAGTTAGGTAATTCCATCAAAAACTAATATCAAACTTTAAACCACCAGAAAAAGAAACACAGAAAGAAATGCACTCACTAGTAATCGCTCAAAACAAATATGAACTAACTTGAAATCTACTTTGTGTCAAAATTCTCGCCACACGCATCATACATCGCGCGAACCGTGAAACACACATTCTCTCTCAAACATACACTGACTTGCCACGCACACATTCAAATAGAAGCTCGGCTTATTCCTCACTCATAATTTCGAATGTTTCCTAAAAGTATTATTAAAAACAAACCAATTTATGAATGAAAAATGCAGTGGAAACAGTGCGTGCTTTCGAGAAAGGGCTACTGGGCTAGCCCCGCCCACTGGCTCACTACTTAACTCTTCTTTTGTTAGTGCTAGAGCGAGCTAGAGACTCGCGGTTGCAGCGGAGAAATATGAAGTTTGACAACGCCGCGTGCTGAGTAATGCACCTATGCACGCGAATTTATATTCAATGATTATTATATTTTGTTAGTGTTTATAGTATGACTGTTTTTATAATTGTTGTTTTATTTTAAGGCAAGCACAGCTTTTCTGCTTGTATGGGAGGCCCGCCACTGGCGCGTACCTGGTATCTAACGTTAGGTACGTAACGGTACGTTAGATACGAGGTAAGCACGTACAGTCACCTGCAAAAATGCATGGACAATGCAGAACTAAAATTGTGCGAAGTGAAAAATAACGCCGCCTAACGTAAACTAGTTATCACACTTCACACTAATATTTTATAGGCGAAAGTTTGTGAGTGTGTGAGTTTGTATGTTTGTTACTTCTTCACGTCTAAACGGCTGGAGCGATTTTAATGCAATTTGGTACACAGATAGTTCATAAGCTGGATTAACACAATAGGATAGTTTTTATCCCGATTTTATCTTCCCGTGGGATAATTTTCGACTTGAAGCGGGCGAAGCCGCTGACAACGGCTAATAAAAAATAAACTAAAATTGTATCGAGTTGTCTAACTACCCAAAACTGACAAATCCCAATGAACGTTGAACATAATGCTTTGGCTATAAAGTTTAAAATCGATTCAAGTAACAGATTGTAGTAGCATGATGTTCTAGTTCCGTATGGTGTCGGACGCAAAGAATAGCACCATCCCCTATCTTCCCGTGGGTGTCGTAAGAGGCGACTAAGGGATGTACCAGAGAATGGGCAGCAGCGTTCTCTGTGCTTTTTGTATCGACCGTACTGCGATCGCCAACCCGCCTGCCAAGCGTGGCGATTATGGCAAACCCCCCCTAAGCAAAAATTACACTTAGGGGAGGCCTATGTCCAGCAGTGGACGTCTTTCGGCTGAAATGATGATGTTCTAGCGTGGGTACATTAACATTCAAACCCGACTAAAAGTAAGAAACAAGCAAGCAATTTTAATTTAACAAGAAGTTGGGTCGAGATTCAGACAATCAACATGGACAACATCTCAAGGAACATATTATTAGATTAGCTGACCCACGCAACTTTGTCTGCGTCACAATAATAGCTTTTATCCGTCCTTGATAAATCGACTAACCAACACAGAAATATTTTTTCAATTCGCGCGTTCAACCAAACAAACTCTTCAGCATTCAATTTTTATTTGTCGTTACTCGGTAAGGTGTAGCTTTATAATGTTGAAAGAGTTTTCAAAATCGGCAGTCATTTTTAAGTTAAATCGTAACAAACAAACAATCTAATCTTTCCTTTTTACCCGACTGCGGCGAAGCCCAAAAGGAGGGTTATTATAATATTAGTTTAGGGATCAATCTCCAAAACGGGCGTATTCGTGTGATCGCTCTGGTGCTTTTCAGATATTGATATTTAATGGTAATTATGTATCTCATTAAAAAGAATGATATTCAAATGGTACATTTTTACTATTGGCCTTCAATTTACACAAACAGTTAAGGAAATATTTAAGTTCAAAAAAATTCACGACCAAGGCAATCATAATTGGTGCCAGAGCGATCATAAATGGTGAAATCAGTGAAACAAAAAAATAAATCATCATCTGCCTAGCCTTTTCCCATCTATATTGGGGTCGGCTTCCAGTCTAACCGGATGCAGCTGAATACCATAACTTTACATGGAATGACTGCAGTCGTTCCCAAGCCGTTACCAAGGGGTATCACATTACCCAGTACTAACCAGAACTAGGTATGTGTGTTATTTCAACATATCTCTTAGCAGGTTGCTTGTAGTTTCTGCCTATTCCTATATGAAATTGGTGTGAGTTTAAACATATCTAAAAGGGTCATCATCACCTGCCTAGCCTCTTCTCAACTTTGTTGGGGTTTCAGTATATCCGGATGCAGCTGAATACCAGTATTTTACATGGAGCGACTGCCTTACTGACCTCCACAACCCAGGTAATACTGGGTAATATGATACCTTTTGGTAAGACTGGTTAAAAGGGTACAACACAATAATACAATATTATTAAAAACAAATAATTTATTTAATAAAATATGGTTGTCAGTACAATTTCTTTTATAATTTATCCTCGGGAAAAGGGCGCGATAGGGTTTGTTACCAAGTGAAAAATTCCAGAATTTCTGAAAAAGAAAAATACAAAATTAATTAAGAGATTTTTAATAATATTTTTGGTTATAATATGCATAGTTCATCGTTTGTCATTGTTACAGTCCGGTACTACTACATAAAATAGATTTATAACGTACAATTAATGCAAAATATCATCGCTCTGGTCGTTTTGGGCAGAACAATCAGAGCCATAGCGATCACAAAAAGTCACAAAATCATAAATATAGCCGAATTTAAAAGCAGTAGAAAGTTGTGATTACGGGTCATATAGAGAACCAAATCCAGAGCAATCATAAACTTACCTTCGTAATGTTGGCACGCGGGAACGTGGCACACAGGTATCCTCCTCGGCGGTTGGACCACTACTGGCGTTGCCCCGCGGGAGGGTAAAAGAACGTCTATAACGCGTAACTAGGGATGAGCGCGATGTTCTATACCTCAGCGCAGAGCGATGAGAATGAGATAAAATGCCCGGTCACGATTTTAAATTCAAATTGTGGCAAAAGTATTGTTAATATAACTAAAAATATTTTATTACTATGAAGATTTACTATTTGTTATGTAATCTAAATAAATTGTTTCATAATGATCCTTCTCATTAAAAAGTTAAAGAATATTTTTTCATTCAATCGGGAGTTGGGTCAACCCAGAGCGATCAGGATTTTAGGGTTTACGATTTTTTTTTTAATATTTAAAATAAACTTATTCATAATATTAGCCTTGTATCACGTAGATTAGACACCGAACTTTATATAAAAAAATTGAAAACGTTTTTCGATTTTAAAATGGGTTTATCCAGCCCGACACGAAAAAAAATGCCTGTGGAGATCGACCCTTAGATTACCTTAGATTATATTATTAAAGTGAGAATTACTATAGATATATCTCTTACTGTTAAATATACAATAACACCTTGTAAACATTATGATGCAATACATATTTTGAATTTGAATTTTACATTTTTTTTTTTTTGGGAAAGTTAATTTTACATTGGGACGCAAGGGCTGGCGGACCGCGTATTTTTTTTTTGTCGCGTGGATATTTTTACATTGCGATATCTTCTTAGATATTTGTTTAAACTGTGTAAGGTAAAGGGCACAACTATTCTTTATTAAATTATCGTTCTAACAAACACATTTATTTAGATATAGATTATAATATATATATATATATGGGTATAATATGGCCATATGGGTTAAATAAGCTCCTTAAAAAATAATTCTTTTAAACTAACATTTTAATAGTAAAAAATGTTTACAGTGAGCCAATCTTAAAAGATAGACATATAATACTATCATGGATTTTTTTTGAACTTTTAGAGAGGATTTAAGAGGAACAATTCTTTCTTACATGATATTTGCATAACTTAAACCATTTTCGCAGCACACGCAACAGAAGCTCTCAAAAAGGAATATCTTTTCCCGTTTTCCCAACATTTTTAATTTATGCTCCTCTCCTATTTTGGTCGTAGCGTAATGTTATATAGCCTGAAACCTTTCTCGATAAATTAACTATCTGACACAAAAATTAGTTTTTAATACGTCGCGCGCGCGCACCCACCAGGGTCGGGTGCGTTGTTGTCGGTTCGCAAACTTTTGGCGTAAAATGACGAACTTAGTAAAGTGTACGGGTTGCAATCTAATCGTAGATGAGTTGTTATGTTATGTGCAACAGAAAATATCGATCGCGGATGAAGAATCACTAGTGCGAATATGTGCGTCGGCTTTTACTAGTGACGAAATAAAGAACTCGAAGACGCTTTTGTACGAAGCCTTATCAACGGAAAAGCGAAAAGTAATCCGAAAAAATAAAGGCAAGGAGGAGCGAGATCTTTCGGATATTATTAGTCTCTTCAAATCCACTAAACCTGATGATATCCCCGTGTTTGTTGCGCGTCAGTTGGATAAGTTACCCCCAATTCTGTGGGATCACTTAGATTGTTCGAAGGTGCTAAAAGATATATTAATAATGAAAACGGAGATTGAAAACATTAAGATCAATTACGCAACTACCGACAGTGTACAAGATTTAAAGGTCGAAGTTTTGCGAATAAGAAACGACTCCATACCACCGACGTCCGCTTGTAAAATAAATACAAAGCGTGGAGCATGGCTAGATAGCGGGCCCATGGGTTTGTCGCATGAATATATAAACGACTCGACAAACGAATCAAGAGGTATCAAATCGCATTTACCTCAATATAGAAATATGGAGGTAGATGGCGAAAAAACTCGTGAGTATGGCGAGGAAAGATTTGAGCGGCAACGGTCGCGAGCGACGCAGCGTAAGCGGGCGAGCGCGGGCGCTGCGGGAGAGGGGAGCCCGCGGCCGCCTGCGCCCGCGCCGCCCCCTGCACCTGAGCCGCCGGTGAGTCAGCCGGACAGCGCTCGGGTCGGTACAGCGATCGCTCAGGTGACGTCATCACTGCGTAGTCCAACCGCGGCTACACCGCAGGTTTCGAGTCAGCTGACGGCGGCGACGAACCATTCTGAATTTGAGGAACGCGCACGGCCGCTGACTGATAAACATCATAATATGACGAATGAAAATAATGACGACGGCGACGGATGGCAGCAAGTGTCTCATCGCAAGAAAAATGATAAATACCGATTTATGGGAAAATCCGGCAAAGCGAGGGACATGGAATGTTCGTTTAAGGCGGCTGAGAAGAAAATTCCTATGTTTATTACAAATGTACATAGTTCGACTAAGGAGTGTGATATAGTTCAGTATATACAGAAGAGAACTAAGGAAACTGTATCTCTAGAAGTTATAAACATGCGAGTGCTGCGTGGGTATAAAGCCTATAAGTTCTATATACTGGAATGTAACCTGCCTATGTATTTGGACGAGAATTTGTGGCCAACGGGTGTTTTATTTCGACGGTTCGTTAGCTACAGGCGAACATATAAAAATCATGGCAGGAGAATAGTCCTGTTGTCGGCACAAATAAGACAAATAATGGATAGTCGGTCTTATCGCTTAGCAAGTTACAATTGTAAGAATGTGAAACGAGCTGTCCACGACATCAAAGACCTGTGCAGTACGTGTGACGTGATATGCCTGCAGGAGACCTGGCTGCTCCCACACGACATACCTTTCGTCGGCACTGTTGACAGCGGGTTCGGCTACACAGCGACGTCGGCCGTGGATACATCAGCGGGCATATTGCGCGGACGCCCCTACGGCGGCGTCGCGGTGTTATGGCGTTACAGTGCCTTCCAAGAGGTGTCGGTGATTCAGTGTAGTGAGCGTATTTGTGCCATTAGAATAGCGGCACGTGATAGGTCAGTGTTAGTTATAAGTGCGTATTTACCAACGAACTCAGTGAACAATTTGCCGGATTTTGTTAACTGTTTGAGTGAGATTAGTGCGATTATTGATGAGAGTAACATCGAGTATGTTTTTGTGTTGGGGGATTTTAATGCGGACCCGGGTGAGTTATTTTACAATGAACTTATTAATGTGTGTAGCGAGGAGAGTTGGTCGTGCATAGATGTAGAAATGTTAGGGAGTAACTCAGGTACTTATACCTTCATTAGTGATGCGCATGGGACGCCCAGCTGGCTCGATCATTGTATTGTGACTCACGCGGCGAAGCAGTCTGTTACGAATGTTTTTGTCAAATATGACACTCTGTGGTCGGACCACTTTCCTCTCATTGTAGAATTCAATCTTTGTATATTAACGCCCAAGATAGTTACTCGTACTGTTTGTGATAAAAATCTGGATGTTGTATGGGGGGTAAGAAATGGGAATCAGACCTTAAGGTACAATGAAGAGTGTCATAGGAGATTGAAATTAATTGATTTTCCCTCAGAATGTTCGCAATGTGCGGATTATTTATGTAGTAACCATGATCATGAGCGTGTCCTGGATAAATTATATTCTGACATTGTGTCTGCCCTTCAGGGCGCGGCAATGGTGAATGGGGGAGGCTCGCGGAAGTGTGGGCGTGGTGCACGCTTAGCGGGATGGAATAGGCATGTGGGCGAGGCTCACAGAGTGGCCAGGCTGAGACTTAGCGAGTGGGTACTGTGTGGTAGACCAAGGTCCGGTTGTATGTATGAGGGGATGCGAGAGAGCAGAAAAGTGTTTAAGTCCAGATTAAAATGGTGCCAGAATAATCAGGACCAAATTCGAATGGACGCCCTCGCTGAACAACACTCTAAGGGTGATTTCCGTGGCTTTTGGCGAAAAACGAGGAAAGTAAACTCGCGGCCTGGCCTTCCTGGGAGCGTCGATGGCCTAAGTGATCCAAAGAGCATTGCGAATGTTTTCAGGGAACAGTTTTCAGTTCGGTCGCCGCTCGGTCCGGCGGGTGGGGTGCTGAATGCTGATACGAACAATACAAGTGTAGGAATAAGTTTTTCTGCTAAAAATATTACCACAGCCATTTCTCAGATTG
Organism: Diarsia dahlii; assembly: GCA_949775195.1. Lineage (NCBI taxonomy): Eukaryota > Metazoa > Arthropoda > Insecta > Lepidoptera > Noctuidae > Diarsia > Diarsia dahlii. The sequence goes on along the minus strand of OX459191.1, from coordinate 25,722,778 downwards.
AGAGGGGAAAGTCCCCTGGGCATGACTCACTCAGCATTGAGCACCTGCAGCACGCTGGACCGCACTTGGCGAGAGTTCTCGCAATGTTCTTCTCGCTGTGTGTGAGCCACTCCTACCTACCTGCGGACTTCATGAGGACAGTTGTAGTGCCGGTAGTGAAAAATAAAACGGGCGATTTGTCAGATACAAACAACTACAGACCTATATCGCTTGCAACTGTAGTTGCGAAAGTTTTTGACGGTGTGCTCAACACACAGTTAAATAAACATGTATCACTTCATGATAACCAGTTTGGGTTTCGACCTAAACTGTCCACAGAGAGTGCAATACTGTGTCTAAAGCACACCGTTAAATATTACACGAAGAGAAAGACCCCGGTATACGCGTGCTTCCTCGATTTATCCAAGGCCTTTGACCTCGTCTCATACGACATCCTCTGGAGGAAGCTGAGGAGCGCAGGTTTGCCGTGGGAACTCATCAGCATGCTCCAGTACTGGTACGGGCACTAGGTCAACAGTGTCCGGTGGGCGGGAGCGATGTCGGACCCTTACACAAATGAATGTGGCGTAAGACAGGGCGGACTGACCTCACCTACATTGTTCAATATGTATATGAACGAACTGATCGTCTCGCTCAGTAGTCAGCATGTCGGATGCTATATTGACGGAGTATGTGTCAACAATATGAGTTATGCGGATGACATGGTGCTGCTGAGCGCGTCGATCTGTGGGCTGAGGAGGTTACTCAGTACGTGTACGGAGTACGCGCATGGTCATGGTTTGATATATAATGGTAAGAAAAGCCAATACATGGTTTTTCAGGCCATCGGTGGGTCGAGCCCTGTGGACATTCCGAACATTGAACTCAACGGTGTTCCAATAGAACGAGTGGAGCAATTTAAATATTTAGGGCATCTACTTACCGAGGGCCTTAAAGACCATGTCGACATGGACCGGGAGCGGAGGGCACTGTCGGTGCGAGCCAACATGATAGCCCGCAGGTTTTCGCGGTGTACGGCAGGTGTGAAGATCACGCTTTTTAGAGCGTACTGCACATCTCTATACACGTGTAGCCTGTGGGTTGACTATAGTGCAGGGGCATATAGTGCCCTCCGAGTCCAGTACAACAACGCGTTCCGGGCGGTGTTGGGGCTGCCCCGTTACTGTAGCGCATCGGGGATGTTCGCGATGGCGCGCACTGATTGTTTTCACACTACGATGCGTAAGCGGTGCGCATCCCTGGTGCGCCGGGTGCGGGCCAGCCCCAATGCTATCCTGGCAATGATCGGTAACAGGCTGGACTGCCCTTATATCCGCCATTGTTGTGGCAGGCATGTTACCATTCCAGTGCCGGTTAGGAAATTTTAGTTACTGTATTTATTTGATGTAGAATAATAATGTTAATTAATGAATAACTTTTTAATTGTTTGTGTGTGTATTCATTTTATTTGAATTTTTAATAGTAATTTGACCTTTAATTGTATGTTTGTGTGTATTGTTTTTATATTTTTAATTTAATAATATTCATAATCATTATTTTTATCTGAATTTTAATATTTTATTCATGTTTGTATCGTGATTGACATGGTAACGGGTGTAAAATTACCTGAATAAATGAATTTATTATTATTATTATTAATACAGTTGCTCAAAAAGTGGCGTATTGCAGGGACGTATAGCGTTCGGGATGTGGGCTATTACGTACTCGTGCTTTTTCTTTACCATTTCCGAACTCGTGCGTTCTCTTTCCCAACTGTCAAAATAATGTCCATTAAAAAAAAACCAACCACGAAGTTTTTACTAAAAAAAATCATAGAAGTTTTTATGATTCATGCAAATATTTCTAAGGAAGCTACTAATTTGTTTCAATATCAGATTTAATTTTTTGATTCAATGAGTTAAAGGTTTCATTCCATTTCATCTCATTAAATTTCATTTTCATTTCATATCAATAAAAAAATCTACTGAAGACTTGGCTGTATGGGCATAGTTCCCTTTGCCTACCCAGAATGGGTGAAGAAAACAAAAAAAATCTCTGTTTACATTCTTTTACGGTTGGCGCCATTTTCCAAAAGTGTTCTTTGCGAGTTTAATTACGGTTTTATTATTTTATTAAATTCCTTCATTTTTTCGCAACTGTATTAAAAATAGTTGTTCAGTACACGTGCGGAACCGTCATTGCAACTTGTTCCGACTGTCAACCCTCACCTTCGGCTGCGCCTCGGCTCGGGTAGACATTTGTCGGAACTCTTTGCAATGACAGGCTTTCCGTACTAATAATGAAATATACTATTTCAATTTCAACCAGTAGTTCCTGAGTTTATCCCGTTCAAACAAAAAAACAAACTCTTCAGCTTTATAATCTACTTGCTGACCCACGCAACTTCGTCTGCGTTACATAAATATAGCTTATAACCTTTCTCGATAAATCGACTATCCAACATTAGTTAAATCGTAACAAACAAAAAATCTTATCTTTCCTCTTTATAATATTGGTTTAGATTAGCTTAGATTAATATTAAAGTGAGAATTACTAAAGGTATCTCTTACTCCCGTCGCGTCGGGGCTGTGGTTTGTCGAAAGGATAACGCGGCTCCGACACAAGGGCGAAGAAGGAACATGGGTTTGGTTTTTAGTCAGTAGAAGTCTGACACTCCCCTTCGCTCTGCCCAAGAGCGGGGGTTATTCGATGATTTTCCACCCACCAAAAAAAAAAAAAGTTATCTCTTACTGTTAAATACACGATAACACCCTGTAACTACTTGTAAACATTATGGTGCAGTAAATATTTTCAATTTGAATTTCCCGGAGGCCAGCCAGAATCCCCCATTCCTACAATGCGACGCAACGGGTGTCATCCGGCCGCCGCGCCGCACCGGACCGCCCGGCGCCCCGGCCGTATTTTGCCGCGCGGATATTTTTACATTGCAATATCTTCTAAGATATTTGTTTAAACTGTATGCACAATTGCACAAATATTCTATATTAAATTTCCGTTCTAACAAACACATTGATTTAGTTAGATATAGATTATTATAGAGTGAGATCCCAGGGCCGCCAGACGTCACGTATTTTCTGACGAAGGAAATGTGGACGATTGAGTAGTGTTAGCATGAACTAAGAACAAGAACACACTACTACATAATATCAGCTAGCTTGCTTAGACGGCCAATTTTCAGGTATCAGGGTCATCAAGGTACACAAAAAAATTACCCTTCCGAAATTAAAGTTATTTTAGACTGTTTTAGTGTGTGTTTTTTAAGTCGGTTTTTTTACTAACCGATATAAAGATAGTATCTGTGAACGAGTTGCTAGCCGGCCGCTGACACAGCTCCTAAAAAAAAGCTAAAGGACGAAGCCGTTTGTAGAATACGAGTGATAGATACAACTAGTGCGGGTTCGAGCCCCGTCGATACGTCGATATCGTGCTCCGTTGTCATATTAAACATATTTGTGGTGAATCACGGTGAGTACACATTGTATCGTCCTAAGTCAACACTCACCGCCGACCGCCGCGCGCCGCGTCTTGTGACTGTGACCTGTGACTGCCACCGCTAAGCCGGCAGCTGGCTCGCTCTGACATAAAACCGATACGTGTTGACATTTTTCAAATTGTTTTTAGAAGAAGAAAAATGCTTCCGTTTAATTTTAGTTTTTATAGCAGACCTTCCTGTAAATGGTCCCGCAACCCGTATGTCTACGTATACGTATACACTACGTACAGGCACAGGCCCGGCTGGGTCGCCCGTCGCCCGTCGCGCGGCGCGTGGCGTGACGCGCACTTTGTTGTTGTTAGTTTATTACGCCGCTCGTTTATTTTAATTAGTCTGGTACGCGTAGTGCGAGTGCCGCCATGCCGCGGAGCTAAGGCACAAACAAACAGAGCCCAGAGTGTTATTAACACTCGCTTTATGTTCCAATAAGAACAACATCTAACTAAGTAGTGTGTTTATTTGAGGAAGAATAAAGTCTTGTTTATAAGGTACTAGCTGTTCTGTTACCCGCCTTGGCGCCACTTCGCATATACTCATGTACATGAGTTGAGGGAATCATTTCCATGTTGGGTTGTGAATGCCTATCAGAGATTCACAAACCAGTAAGTATTGGGTAATACGATATACTCTTTGGTAAGACTGCTTGTAAGACTTTTGGGTCACTGACTACTTATAGCGACCGACCGAGATATCCGAGAAGGTACAAATAAATCACAGCCAGGACCAACGGCTTCACGTGTAGATCGGCCCGAGCGGCTGTCACTATTGAGCCTCCATATATTATATTATCTCTATTCGTAGATAGTATGGCTATGAATAGTATTGGTGTATGGATCAGTACTTTTTTTTTTTTTTGGTGTGTGGAAAATCATCGAATAACCCCCCCCGCTCTTGGGCAGAGCGAAGGGGAGTGTCAGACTTCTACTGACTAAAAACCAAACCCATGTTCCTTCTTCTTCGCCCTTGTGTCGGAGCCGCGGTAACCTTTCGATATCCACAGCCCCGACGGGCGTCGGCCCTTGCGGGCCCCTCGTTGCTGACATCTCTTTGAGGCGCGCGTGGAACACGTACGCGCCGCCGACACGGTCTGTTGCCGTCATGACGACGGCCGGACGGCGAGCTAGCCCGTTACTCACCGTCCACAGGCCCGCGTCTACGGTGGCCGGAGGTCATCGCGTGACCCCCGACGCCCGGAGCGCCTTCCGTGGCGGCTGGGACGTTGAGAGGTTCTCTCCCTCTCTCGTTCCGCCACCTCCTTCGCTAGCATCACTGCTTCGCAGAAGGAGGTGACGGCGTCCCATTCCTCCTCGCCCCGGACCATGGCTTGCACCAGGGCCGGGCGCGAAAGGTCGCCGCCACCGATCGCCGCTACGAGAACACGGCGGGGCTCCGCCCAAGCAGGGCACGCCTCCACAGTGTGCTCCACCGTGTCCTCCGGTCGATCCTCGCAGTGGAAGCATCCGGGCGTTTTCTCCCGCCTGATTCGGTACAGGTACCTCCCGAAACACCCGTGTCCGGTGAGGACCTGCGTCAGACGGTAGGTGAGGGCGCCGTGGCGCCTCTCCAGCCACTCCTCAAAGAGGGGACTTACCGCCACTATCGTGGCGTGCCCTGCGCTGGGTTGCGACAGTCGCTGTCTCCATGCCGCTATGAGATCGCACCGGAGGTCTGTCCGCCGCGGAGCAATGTGCCGCGGCAGCAGAGTGACCCCCCGGTGTAGCGCCTCCGCGCGCCACTCATGTAGGCGCGCGAGGACTATCGCCTCCAGATCCCACGGCGGCAATCCGGCAAGGAGATTCGCCGCCTCGCGGGAGATCGTGCGGTACCCGCGGACAAGCCTCACGGCCATGACCTTTTGGGGCGCGTTCAGGTAGTGGACGGCCCGCTTCCTCACGGCACGCGCCCACACCGGGGCCCCGTAAAGGGCCATGGACCGCACGATCCCCGCATACAGCCTACGGCAGGAGGCGTTTGGCCCCCCCAGATTGGGCAAGAGCCACCTAAAGGCAGCCGCGGCCCGCTCCAGTCTGGGAGCCAAACGTCGGAAGTGATGGATCAGTACTTCATATTTAAAACGTTGAAAGAGGAAAGTTGTAATTGCGTGTGAATTATGCCAAAATGTAACCTACCTATAATTACGTAACTAAATGTAAAAAAGTTGAACGAACGAAAGCAATAGATGTTACGTTAAGAGCCCATGCTACCTCAAATTAGCAACTCTATTTGTGGTGGTTCAAACTTCGTTTGTAATACTGTTAGAATAAAGTTCTAATGAGCTTGCACTACAAAGCGGTTGTTACGTCTTTCGCTGCGGCTGAATAGTGCAAATTTAGTGGTATTTTGCGATTTACAAAAAAACTATTGATTGGACTAAAAAAGTAAAACACTATGACTTTAGTATGTTGCTTGTAGAATTATTTGGCAAAAAACTTTTTTGCCAAAAAAACAACCGACTTCAAAAACACCATCATTCAAAACATGAAGTCAAACAAACAAAAGTCACCGACTTCAGAAGCAGATTTTTCTTCTTAAGTTTATTTTTCTCTTTTTGGTGTAGGTAACTATGTTTTTGCACCGAGTAGCATTGCAACTGTGGTACCGCCTGTGGGTCCGAGTGCTCACTGGTCGCAGCGTTCTTGAGGGCATTTCAAACGAGTGGTTATCGCTTCCCATGACCTAAGGGCTGGTTTTTACCTTGGCCTGAGAGTGTGTTATATACAACGAAACACCCTCGTATCTTGAGCGAGTTACCAGTTGTCTTAGTAGTCTATAAGGTACTTTGTTATTAACCGACTTCAAAAAAGGAGGAGGTTATATGTTCGTGTGTATGTATTTTTTTTTTTTTTATGTATTTTACCTGATTTCTCCCCCATTTTTGGACCGATTCTCAAAATTCTTTTTTTATTTGAAAGAATGTACTCCTGAGGTGGTCCCATTTTAATTTGGTGAAGATCTGGTGCTGATCTTCGGAGAAATACAATGGAACTCTTCAAAAATAGACGGCAAATCTGTCGTAATTGCTGGAATCGCTTGGATGTTTATTGAATATACATTATCATGACGTAACATCACGCCTGTATGCGCTGAGGGGGTATGCAGATGTGTACAATACACATTTTTTTAGTTGTTAAATATGAATTTCATAGACACGTATTACGTGTTTTGTGCTTTTTCTGACGCTATTCAAGTATTCGCATCTAGCAGTCATCACTTGTCTTCATGTTGATGAGCTGATAATGGGTTTTTGCTTTCAACTCCTAAGAGAGGAGTAGTACCACTCCTCAACGTTTAAGAGTTAAAAGCAAAAATAGGGGAATCTTGAAGGTTAAGGGTTAGGTTTCTTGGTTGAATGTTAAATGCATAGTAAATATTTGTATAGGATATTTATATATTTATAGGTACTTATTACTACAACTAAAAATGAAAAAAAAACAGCTTCTGAAGTCGGTGGCAAAAACATGAAGTCAAACAAACAAAAGTCACCGACTTCAGAAGCTGATTTTTCTTCTTAATTTTATTTTTCTCTTTTTGGTGTTATTGAAGTCGTTTGTTTTTTTTTTGCAAAAAAGTTTTTTTATAATTAAATTGTGGTTGAAACAAATGATTACGTGACTAGACTGACGTGGTGGTAATCCCCGAAGGACTAAGCAGAGGTGTACTGATAATAAATCCACATTTACCGAGTTATGTTTAAAACTTATGTAATGGGGGCGAGCCTATGGGCGTACTTAAATTTAAACTCTGTGGCTCTGACTCCGTGGCTGCTTGAGAAACTTCTGATGGAATAACCCAAAAACTCAAAAACACACTTTCGCATATCTATACTAATATTATAAAGCTGAAGAGTTTGTTTGATTGTTTGATTGTTTGTTTGAACGCGGTAAACTCAGAAACTGCTGGTTGGAATTGAAAGATCCGTACGGCGGCGCGGCGCGGAACTTTCGTGAAATTATATAATAATAATATACTAATTAGATGCTTGTATTACGTTTGTACTCGTATTAAAAAGCAACAAAAATGTGAGTACGGCTGAGCAAGTGGCGCTGGAGGGTCGCGCGCCGCCTACAGCCAGCACCGCGCCGATAGACGGCTGCTGATTGCGTCAATCACTCCTTGTTTCCAAGAGTTATCTCACTGATAAGGCGCGTGCTCACACAGCGAACATACTTTATGCAGACTCTTTCGAAAACGAGCACATTTATATCGCAATTAGAAACGATCGTTACTTAATAAATCATTTATTTTAGCAACACATAATAATATCTTTCCACCGGCATGAGGCCCGCTAAGGGCCTATCTATCCGTTAAGGATATGGTTAAGGACATTATAACTTGGATTTACACATAGGATACTTTTTATCCCGTTAGTACGAGCCCGTGGGAGAATTACCGAACACAACGCGAGTGAAGTCGCGGGCATAAGCTCGCTCTACATAATCATGAACGATATGCGACAAAGTGGCGTGTGCGCCGACGATGAGGGCTCAGAGAGACGAAGCGGGGAGGAGCAGCGTTCGCGTAGTTGCACAGAACACTGGCGCAGGTACGATCTCGAGACAGCAGCCCTTGTGAATCGCAGATACAAACCGATGTTATGTAAACATCAACAAGTAATCGCCGCCAATGTGTCTGTTGTTCCACTCGCTGCGGGACTGTTCATGACGTGACGGGGGCGTGTCGTTGGCGGGCCGGGTGCGGCGCGCGACACGCAGCTCAGTCGCAACACCGCGCTGTCAGCGACGCAGCAATATGATACAGCAACTGCACGCGGCTCAGTCGCAACTGCGCCCGTCTCAGTCGTGACGCTGAGACCCTCACGACAGGCGGGATTGACTAATGCAACGTCATGAGTGGAAAGGTTTCATCTTGCCACCGTATCGCAAAGAAATATGGTAACAGTTTTTCAATCCTTATTTAAGTGATCGAATATCTAGCGTACCCCGTCCCCTCCCGCGAGCCTCCCTCCCCCAATACGCCCTCAGCGCCCTCACACAATATATTCCCATCGGAAGCACCCGATGTGTTCCCGTATATTTCTGTTACCTGCATGTAATTTGAAATGAACTGTCGTGAACGCACTGTTTGCGTGAAACCCTGTTATTGGCTCTGTAACCAATATTGTAATACTATTGTTAATCATCCATCTGTTATATAGCTGTTGGTTTACGTTATAATAATAATTAAAAGCTCTGGGTGATGAATACTGCTGCTGTGGCTGCTGCGCGCTCCGCCAGCACAACCACAACTTCCAACATTATGGCGCAAAGTTGTTGAAACCTTATAGCCACAGGTCTACTCTGGGAGTCTGGGAGGGAGCACGTCATGACGTCACTAAACACCGGTTGTAGTGAGGGATCGCTTATCACTTACCGATGCGTCATCGCACCGGATGCTGGCGGTTCGAGGGCGACTCGCGTGTTATAGCTCATCTCTATGATGTCACGCGCCGGGTTAAAACACTTCGATTTTATATTTGAGCTTTATGTATATTTTGACCCGGGTAGACCCTGTTAAGTTAGTAATAGTAGTTCACTCGCTCCCGGGCGGCGCGTCGGGTCGCCCTGTCGCCGTGTCGCCGAGCTCGCTAAGTATCGTGCTATTATTAGCGAGGCTCGTGTGCGGCTGCTCCGTAATAACGCTCATAATCGCTCTGAACGACGATTAATTAGATAGTTAAAACGGATTACGAGATGAGAGAAGCACCGGCGGTTGTCACCCGTGCCTACCAACCTCTCTCCTGCATGCAGCCTACAGCTATACATTATTCTATTCGTACAAAAAAATCATATTAGCACAATTCTATTAGGATCGTTTTCACAGATGACGCGCTCAAGCAAAAAGATAATCCTGGTTTTACGTCGTGTGTTGGGTGACTTAATAGTGGAGGTAATGGAATGGAGCAGTTAGTACCAGCTCGGCGCGCTTCTTATATTATACCGACCTCTGTGCTCTAATAGCGAGGTATTGAGGCGCGAGGGCGCATGCGCCCATTTTATACTACTTTGTGACTACCTGTTGAAATATTCGAAATTTCATTTTGTTTAAAAGAAATTCAAAATGACAAATCTTATAAAAAGGCTTCTAATAAAAAAATTAAGTAAAATAATCTAAAACCCGACTACTAACAAAATCGCGGTCTTAAAAGTAGAAAACAAGAAAATAATTCTTGTCTGATATTCTTCGTATTCGCATGCCACTGATACCTGATGCTCCTTCATGGCGTTCTCATTGATACAGAAGTCAGCTGCTAATTGCTGCATTAGCAAGGTGGCATGCGAATACGAAGAATATCAGACAAGAATTATTTTCTTGTTTTCTACTTTTAAGACCGCGATTTTGTTAGTAGTCGGGTTTTAGATTTTTGAACTTACTTTTTTAATTTGAATTTTATTTTTGTGTGTACTTAAACTATAATATAATTCATATTTGTAATGTGCTCGCCAAGACCTTTCATTTGATACCAAACTTGCTATGATTATCTCAAATTAATATTTTTTTAGGTAAGTTTTTGACATTTAAATTCCGTCATAAAATAATTTATAAAATTTATATAGCCTATGTCACCCGGGCTATTCTTACGAATCTATTGACACCTAATTTATTAAAATCCGTTCAGTAGTTTAGGCGCTACTGTGGAACATACATACATACATAGACTGCCAAAATCATTACCCTTCCTTTTGGCTTCGCCGTAGTCGGGTAAAAAGGAATAAAAGCAAACTCACGAATAGAGAACCTCTTCCATTTTTAGGAAGTCGGTTAAAAAGGGAAATAATCGTATACAAAAACTGCCCAAGTGCAAGTCGGACTTGTACGTGAAGAGTTCCACGTTCCGGCTACACATCAAGCTATTCATTTCCAGTATAAGCTGGTCTCGCATTGTATAGGATTTCCGTACAGTGCGAGATCAGCGTAAATTGGAAATGTATAGCTTGATGTGTAGCCGTCTGTACCATCGTAGTAGAGAAGTCCCCCTCTATTTTGCATAAATTCTTGTTACAGAGCGACAACAACAACAGAAAAACATATTTTGTGATAAGTTTGTTTTTATAGTGTGTGTGTGTATGAATGACAAAGTTATATTTGCGGTTTTTAAATGTGCTCTATGTCAAAAACTTTTTAATATAATATACTATATCAAAAAAAATTTGGTTGAAAGTTTTCATTGTTTTCATTGCATATATTTTTTTTAGAGTTTTCACTCCCTTTGTTTGAAAGTTAAAGGGGGTCGGACCCGTGGAGTGGGACACACGTTTTACCACTTTGGAAGTGTCTATCTTTCAAACGATTGACTTTGAGAAAAAGTGGTTTAATGAACCTTTATTTTTAACAGACTTCCCAAAAAGGAGGAGGTTCTCAATTCGATTGGTGTTTTTTTTTTTTTTCTATGTATGTACACATAATACGCTGCGATTTCTGATCCGATTTACGTGATTCTTTTTTAGTTTGATACGGAATAGTTGCCATTTGGTCCCATAAAAATTTAGTATAGTTTGGCCCAGTACTTTCCATTTTATGAAGATTTTTCTTAATTTATGAACATTTTTCGTTTATTTGTGTTCGCGAATAACTTCGTCGTTTATGAACCAATTTTGATGATTCTTTTTTTATTGTGAAGGAGATACTTTAAGGGTGGTACTATGATATGGAAACCAGGACCTGGTGATGGAATCCCAGAGAACTCGAGGGCAACCCTCAAACATAGGCACGTATTACGTGTATTTTTTTTCGAATGTTAGGTTTCTTAGTCGAATGTTAAATGTATAGTAAATATTTCTATAGGATATTAAAACTAAAAATGAAAAAATAAAAAACGTTTTTGCAAAAAAAAAACAACCGACTTCAAAAACACCAAAAAGTGAAAAATAAACTCAGAAGAAAAATCTGCTTTTGAAGTCGGTGACAAAAAAACGAAATGAAACAAACAAATGTCACCGACTTCAGAAGCTGATTTTTCTTCTGAGTTTATTTTTCACTTTTTGGTGTTTTTGAAGTCGGTTGTTTTTTTTTGCAAAAAAGTTTTTTTTTTTTTAATGTTGGTATTTTTTCAACATTATGGTTTAAGGGTAAACAAGCCAACGGCACGAACTAGTTGGTGGGCGGGGCTAAAATGCATGCTATTTCATCCGACATCACGAGCGAAATGCATAGAGCGAAAGAGACACAACTAAAACGGGCGCGCGAAATTTTCTATGCAGACCTTTGGTATATTTGGTTTCATGAAAAATCTATTGAATGTATCTGTTCAAAATCATATTATTTAAATTTTTTAATAACTAATCTATGTCCGTATGGTTTCACTTTTTTCTTTTTCATACTATATACGTTACTTATTTACGCCCAAAGATGAGTTAAAATCAGTGCTAAAATATGAAAGTTTTGACGTTCATAACTTCCAAATCAATTTTTTTTTTCCAATTCTGCTTCCATACAGACCTAGATAATGATAAGACCAGTAGATACAATTTTTAATTTTGAACCTACACCGTCAAACAGAGGAGTAATCACCTTCATAAGTTTGTATGGAAGAATGACTGGCTTGTTCAACCTTAAGCTTTTAAGGCAATATTTTATAAAAGTACATTTTATAAGTTAGTCGTTTAGTACTCGTAAACTTGTAAAGCCATTTCATTAGTTGTGACATTTTTGCTTTTAATTTCGTTATGTGTTGATGTTATGACGTTGAGCAGTGGTGGCCCAGTGGTTGCGGCCCCGACTTACGAACAGTTGGTCGTGGGTTCGAACCCAGGCAGGCGCATTACTTTGTGTAATTTATTTCATCACCACTGCTCTCAAAACGGTGAAGGAAAACATCGTGAGGGAACCGGCATATCTTAGAACCAAAAAATTCGAAGATATGTGACATCTACCAATCCGCACTGGGCCCGCGTGGTAGATCATAGCCCATCCCTCTCCTAGAGAGGAGGTCTGAGTCCCTGCAGTGGGAACACTATAGGCTGATGATGATGATGTGTTGATAACAACAACATCGGCAACAGAAAATTTCAACTGTCTATCTATCGCGGTTCTTGTGATACAGCCCGGTGACAGGCGGACCAACACACGGACAGACAGACAGCGAAGTCTTAGTAATAGGGTCCCGTTTTTATCCTTTGGGTACGGAACCCTAAAAACCATCAATCACCATATTAAAATTAGAATATCGACGTAAAGTAGCGCGGCCAGCGGACGGCGATGGACTGTGGCGAAGCCCAAAAGGAGGGTTATGTGTTTGACGTGTATGTATGTATGTATGTATGTCCGTTTCTTTGTTCCCTCATAACTCATAAACGGATGTACCGATTTAAATGAAATATACGTCGTTAGATTCGTCTTGATGGCGCGAGTGTTATAGGTTACATTAAAATTAAAAACAAAGAAAAAATGCGGATTTTGGGGGCCAAATCGCGGAGTTCAAAATTTTTTTTTTTCATATACCATCAAGTAGGTTATCAAAATAAAGGGTTTTAAAAGGAGATTACAAAAATATACAATAACACTTATATGTTTAAAAGAAATTCAAAGTGAGAAATCCTATAAACAAGCACAAAATCATCTGCGAAGAATTTTACGCGACCAACGAAAGAACAAACACAAAAGAACTAAAAAGGTGGAAATAAAAAAAGTAGACAAAAAACTAAAAAACCCGACTGAAAAAACTGAAAAGCAAAAAACAAGCACATTTTAAATTAAACAAAACTTGGAAGCAGGCGGGGTTCATTTGAATATTAAATTATGAAATGAAAATAGAATGGACCCCGCCTGCTTCCAAGTTTTGTTTAATTAAAAATGTGTTTGTTTTTTGCTTTTCAGTTTTTTTTTTTCACTTTATCAATCAACAGCCAATTAATGTCCCCACTGCTGGGAGACAGGCCTCCACTCTTTGAGAGGGAATGGGCTATAATCTACCACGCGGGCCCAGTGCGGATTGCTAGATGTTACATGTCTTCGAATTGTTTGGTTCTAAGACATGCCGGTTTCCTCACGATGTTTTTCCTTCACCGTTTTGAGAGCAGCGGTGGTGAAATAAATTACACAAAGTAATGTGCCTGCCTGGATTCGAACCCACGACCTACTGTTCGTAAATCGGGGGCCGCCACCACTGGGCCACCGCCATTTCAACATTTTGCCCTTTTCACTTAATTCTACATATTTCTCGTCCGTTTCAGAACGGAGTAAACTTCTAACAAGTAAAAGAAAATGGAAAAACATTAAAGTGATTCTCTCGAAACTTTTTAGAAACAAGTTAGAAATGTGAGTGATATGTAACCCTCTGGCATTGATTTAATTGAAATACCATTAGGTTCCATGCACTATCAAGTACCGATGTGTTATCTAACTGTCGTATACTAGAGTTGCTATCAATCCACTATACAGGGTTAGCTGAGATGGGATGACCTCCAGAATGGATTACATTTTGGATATAATGAAAAAACTGGCAAAGTGCGAGTCAGACCCGCACATGAAGGGCGTAAAACACCATTTAGGGTTCCGTAAACGAATGGAAAAAACGGAACTTTGAGAAAGTGTAAGGGGCGCAGGCCACACATAAATGGCGTCAGACACGGACATGGCGCGGGCGGCTTCCTATTCCATTCAAATTTTATACCAAGCGCATAGAAATAAAGCGCAATTTAGGATACACGGAATGACGTGGCTCGGATGTGGATAAAACGCGCCATTTCGGCGCCCTCCCGTAGCCCACGTCCGCGCCCGACATCATTTATGTTGCAGGCCACATATACTTAAACGGCGTCGGGCGCCAAATACAAATGATACGTCATGTTGCCTGGTGGATGATGTGGATCAACAATTTATATTTATATGTATGTACGGTCACACATAGAACATGATCATTACTGGTGTTTAAATTGAACGGCAACAGAACCACGGTAATAGTGCGCCGTCTGCGGAGACGAGTGACGACACCTAATGATACAATAACAGACTCTAATTGGATCTACTCGCAGATGAATTTAATATGGAACCGGTCCGCACTATAGCTCAAACACTCTTTACTAGAAACCTGTAATTTGACATGAATATACAGATAATTCAAAAAAAATATCATACGTCGCATGCCACTTTACTAACGGCAACTAGCAACTATTATATTTAATTTTTGAAAACAAATAAAATTATAGTGGAATGAAATCCAATGGAAAAGGTAGAGAATATAACAAAAATTAATGAAAAAATAAATTACGGTCGTTCTGAAGTCGGGAAGTGGGGGGTATTGTGTTTAAGGGTGAAAAATGGTTTATCTCGATTTCCGGCAAAACTAGGTACAAGTCCTATGGAAAAAAGTTAAATGGCAAACTTGTAGTATAATAAAACATGTGCATTTAAACATATCCCTAAAACAATCCCCAAGCTTAAGCAAGTTAGGTAAAATTGTGTCTGAAGTGCGCTGGAAACTCACCGTCAAATGAAAAAACTTGTTGTTCCGATACGCGGGGTGGGCGGCGCGCGCTCCCTGGCGCTCCCTGGCGATGGCGCGGGGACAACGAACAACTTCCTATTAAATGCGCTTCGTTCGTCTTCTCAACTGTTTCCATTTCGGTCGTGTACTTGCAAACAAATTGCTTATTATAAACTTTAATTTGTTTGGTATTGTCGCGGGTTACCTTACCTCTGTCACGCAGCGCGCACGCTTCGCAGTCGTCACACGTACGGTACGGCGCGTCTCCGCACACAATCACTTCCTATGGCGAAGTATTATAATATCTGTGCTATGGCTATGGCCTAAGGGCATTCAAATACACACGTCGCCACGAGCGCGCTACACACACAGCAGTGCTCGGCAAACAAACGCATCAGACGTAGCGGTGGATGAACTTGAAAGCAAACCATTCGAGGGTTTGCTCAGTAGCAGACGCTCACTTGCTAGTTCAGTTTTAGCGACCTTTTATAGCGTTTTTTCATTAGTGGTAAAGGGAATATTTTTCATTAACGTAGCAGACGTCTGTGAGGAAAGAGAGGCCTTATGGCTCCTTTACACATCTGCAGATGCGTCTGCCGATGTCATCTGCGGATGTGTCCGCGATTTGCTCGTCTGTAGTAGGTCGGCAGATGCGTCTGCCGCCAATGCGTTTGTTTTCCCACACATCAAACGCGAGCACATGCGCGGCGTCTGTCCACACGTCTGCGGGCGGACGCATCAGTAGGTACAGAGTTCTATTTCTGTGTATAACCAGTATCCACCACCTTCTTCTCCTCCATATTTCAGGGTTCCGTAATCAACAAGGAACCCTTATAGTTTCGCCATGTCCGTCTGTACGTCTGTCTGTCTCTTAGTACTAGAAAGCTGTAACTTGGCATGAAATAAGTACAATTTTTTTTTTATTTACGCCGACAAAGTTTTTTTGTTTGAGTAAGTCCTAAACCTAATAAACGGCTTGTGTTTGTGCGTGTGAAAAAAATTAATAGGTGCGGCAACTACGGTCTCAACATCACTTGTTTTAAATGTGGCGTGCATGCAAGTTGCTTAATCATCATCATCAACAGCCTATTAATATTCCCACTGCTGGGAGACAGGCCTCCTCTCTTTGAGAGGGAATGGGCTATAATCTACCACGCGAGCCCAATTGGTAGATGTCACATGACATTAGAGCTGGCTTAATAATAACTGGCACTCGGGTCGATCATTAGGTAACACCACGCTTGCCTAGGTTGCTCTGTGGATGGGTGACCACCTATTACATACCGAGTTTCCTTCATCTCTCTAGAATCATGTGAGGCTGTTGGTCCCGGCTGCCATATTTATAGATGTTTGGCATTTGTTACAGGTAGTCCTAGTGACCTGAAAGTCTGACAACCAGTCTTACCAAAGAGTATCATATTACCCCTTATTAACTGGGTTGTTGAGGTCATTTAAAATACTGGTATGCAGCTGCATCCGGTTAGAATGAAAGCCGACCCCAACATAGTTGGGAAAAGGCTAGTCAGATGATGATTTTAGAGCTGGAGCTAGAGCTGGAGCTAGAGCTGGAGCTAGAGCTGGAGCTAGAGCTGGAGCTAGAGCTTTACCGTTTTACGATGGTCTGTCTTTGGGAGTCTTACAGCATTCACAATATCAAAATAAACACAAAAACGTGAACACTGACTGAGGCTGGAACTTGGGAACCTCAGATAACATGATGTTTGCTGAACCAGGCTTCTTGATACAACTGCGATGATAAATGGGTTTAAATGCCCGTTATATTCTAATACTTGTCTTAACAGTATTGTCAGTTGTTAAATAGATGAAGAATATGGACATTATGCATTATTGCACTTCCTCTTATGTTCTAAGTGTAGTAAATGTAGTAATATTGTATAACCCATGTCCTTCCCCAGGTTGAAAGTTATCTCCTTGCCAAAATTCATTACTTTTTACGATGCGATCAGCCGTTTTGTCGTGAAAAGGTAACAAAGAAACAAACAGAGATACTTTAGCATCCTTATCCTTACATTAAATTAAATTAAATTAAATTAGCCTTTATTCACTGGTCTACATGTATAAATCTTATTCTAATGCTTACAATCTATTATTTACGTAAAATTAACTTATTAATAACATCAGTCAGCATCTGAATCGTGACCAGGTTGTCCTCGGACATAGGCCTCCTCCAGAAGGCGCCATTGGGTTCGATCCCTGGCTAATCTACGCCATCCTTGTGGTAGGTCATCCTCCCACCTTTTAGGTTGCCTTCCCCTTCTCCTTTTTCCATCTCTCGGGTACCAGAATAGCATTTCCTTAGTCCACTTGTCCCTAGAGGATCTAATTGTATGTCCTGTCCAGCGCCATTTTAATTTCTTAATTTTTCTAGAGACATCAATCACTCTGGTGGCCTTTCTTATTCTGGTTAATCTCCATTTGTCTCTCAGCCTAATGTGTAGCATGCTACGTTCCATTCCTTGTTGGCACACTTTCAATTTCTGGCTGAGTGACTTTGTCAAGCCCCAGGTCTGGCATCCATATGTGAGCACCGGTAAGATGCATGTGTTGTACACCTTGCATTTTTCGGACATAGGTATAGATTTATTTTTCATTATCTCTTTTAGAGACCAGTAACGAGCCCAGCTGTTATTGACTCTTCGTCTTATTTCTTTGTCTGTCTGTGCTTGTGGTGCTATGATCTGGCCTAAATAAATATATTCGTCCACATATTCTACTTGTTGGTTGTGTATTTGTAGAGCTTGTTTATTCTGACTATTAGTCATTGCCTTTGTTTTGGAGATATTCATTGTCAGGCCAGCTTTTCTGCTCTCCAATGCGAGTTGTTCTAGCATTTCCTGTAAAACCCCGGGACACTCTGCAAACAGCACAATGTCATCTGCAAACCGTAGATGGGATAGCATGCTTCCATTGATGTTTAATCCCTTCCTGTCCCATTCCAAATGCCTGAAGACTTCTTCTAATACAGCAGAGAAGAGTTTTGGAGACAGTGGGTCACCCTGTCTAACCCCTTTCTGTATCTGGAACTCTTCTCCAGTTGTTTCCAGTTGCACTTTTGATGTAGAATTACTATATATTTCCTTTATAATTCTTATATATTTATTTTCGATGCCTTGATTCTCCAAGGCTTTATATATATAGTTATGTGATAAGGAATCAAATGCCTTGTTGTAGTCTACAAAACAAATGTAATATGTTTTGTTGTACTCGTTGTATTTCTCTACTATTTGTTTTACGACATGCATATGATCCACTGTAGAGAAATTGGCTCGGAAGCCTGCCTGTTCCCTAGGCTGTTCTTCGTCTAGTCTTTGAGTGAGTCTGGTTAGTAAAATTTTAGAAAAAAGTTTGTAAATATTGGACATCAAGCTAATTGGTCTATAATTGTCTATTTTGTCTTTGTCTCCTTTTTTTATGGAGTAGAACTATAGTGTTGCCCTGTTTAATGAGATACTATACAGTGAATATATCCCAGATCAATGGACGAAGTCCACTATAGTTCTACTCTTATCCTTACATAGTATAAAACAAAGTCGCTATTTTTGTCTGTCTGTATGCTTAAATCTTTAAAACTACGCAACGGATTTTGATGCGGTTTTTTTTAATAGATAGAGTGATTCAAGAGGAAGGTTTTAGTATATAATTTGAATGACATCCACGCGGGTGAAGCCGCGGGCATCAGCTAGTTTCTAATATTAGTAGCCTCTGGCGACGTACTGCCACTTCTTGTTCTTCTTCTTGGCGCCGTCGCCGGGTGTGGGCGACACGCGGCGTGGCGGCCGTGGCGGCGGCGGTCGCCCGCCCCAGAACCGAGCCGTGCGCCCGCGCGGCCGCATGCCACGCGCCCGCGCGACACGCTCGCGCGCCGCCGCCTCGCGCATCTGCTCCTGCGACTCGTCGTAGTCGCGGCCAGGTCCGCTACGCATCGTCTCCTTCATTGCTGCGTGATGCTCTTCTGGTGTCGCTCTTCTGTATTGCCACTCATGTACCATAATTACTTTATTTTCAATTTCTTCGCCCATCCGACGTATTTCTACGAGGTGTCTGACGTTCTGTCCAAAAACAATTATATACCAACAAAACTTTGCTAAAAGAACAAAATTGTAAATATTAGAACGTGCGTTACCTCATTGTGATCTAAATAATTGTAGGACACGTTCCTCTCAGAGTGCTGGTACAGCTTGACCATGCGCTTGAAGAAGTGGCGCAGCTCGTAGACGATGTCTCCGAGCTGGTACTGCAGCGACTTGTAGTACTGGTCGCGGTAGTGCTGCACCGACTTGATCTTCATCTCGGCGTCCAGCACCAGCTCGCGACACAAGTACTTCAGCTTGCCTTGCTGCCGCATATGGGATCTGTAGATGTACGCGTCCCTCACCGACTGGCTAGGACTCCAAAATGCTGCAACAAATCACTCGAAGGTGTATCTCCTCCTGGGAAGGTGTACCCTTTCAATCCCAAATCGGTCCACCAACTTCGAGTAATCGAGGAACATACGTAAAAAAAAAAACGACGAATTGATAACCTCCTCCTTTTTGAAGTCGGGTAATATAGTGATCCGCCGGTGTGGACGACACGCGCCGGGCTGGACTCGGGACCAAGATCCAAGATCTTGGTCCCGAGTCCAGCCCTGGTTAGGGCTCCAGAAACAGGAACCTCCTCACAAGTTCGTCGAGGCTCTTGGCTATAAGGCCAGTGGCCGGTAGGACAATTGGCACAATAATAGCGGAGTTCACATACCACATGTCGACAACCTCGTGTGCCAGGTCGAGATATTTTATTAACCGACTTCCAAAAAAAGGAGGAGGTTATCAATTCGACTGTATTTTTTTTTTTTTTTTTTTTTTTTTTTTTTTTTTTTTTTTTTTATGTTTGTTCACTCATAACTTGCGACTGGTTGAACTGATTTTCATGATTCTTTTTTCATTTGAAAGCTGGTGCTTCCCGTGTGGTCCCATTTTCACCATTTCAATATCTGATGATGGGATCTTGTAGAAATCGGGGGAACTCTTCAATAAATAACAGCAGATTAACCGCGATTGTTGCTATAGCATATCTAAGCATTGCTTACGCCATCACACAACATAATATCACGCCTGTACTCACTACAAAGGTTATAAAAACTATTTTGTGAAGATCTGATGAAGAACTTCGGAGATAGGCAACGGAACTCCTCAATAAATGATAGCAAATGGACTGGGATTGCTGAAATCTCATATTGTCTGTCTATTGTTTATACCAGTTCCTAACATAACATCACGCCAGTACGTTGTGAAGGGGTAAGCACATGTGAAACACTAAAAAGTGAAAAATAAAAACTTTTTTACAAAAAATAAAACCGACTTCGACAAAAAAAACACTCAAAAGTGAAAAATAAACTTGAGAAGAAAAATCAGTTTCTGAAGTCGGTGACAAAAAAATGAAATCAAAGAAACAAAAGTCACCGACTTCAGAAACTGATTTTTCTTCTCAAGTTTATTTTTCACTTTTGAGTGTTTTTTTTTTTGTTTCTATTTCTTAGCTTTCACGAGGTTCTTCAAGTTTGGCTACCTAAACCACGTACGGCTTGTGTTTGGGCGTGTGAAAAATTTCATGGTAGTAGCATATATTACGAAAACAGAAGGAAAACTGTCACAGCTATGCGGATTAGGTAGGTAATGAAAAAAATATCTATGCTATCCGCATAGTCAATATTGCTTTTAAAGGATGAACAAATGTTGTGTGAACAAATGAAATCACAAATAAAGTACTCACTGGTGGCGTAGATAAGGATTGCTAGGAACAGTAGCGCCGACTTCATCGTGAGCACAACTGACCGTCAACCGAGCGCTGACTGACGCTGCCTGGCTGATGCTGGCTGATGATGGCTGATGCTGGCTGATGCTGGCTGATGCTGGCTGATGCTGGCTGATGCTGGCTGATGCTGGCTGACACCGGGACATGGCCAGCTTGTCCTGTGCTCAGTAATTGTGCAACGAATACTTATCAAATAATTACTGTTCAAAAACTCATAGCTTGTAATTACGTGTAAGTAATAACTGATAATGCTTGTAATAAACATTAACCGCCTTATTAATAAAAATAGTTAAACCAGGTTTAACTTACGCTTGGTTTATCTCGCATGCCGTCTCACTTCAAAAATATTCAAAAGAAAGTGACGGCATGCGAGATAAACCAAGCGTAAGTTAAACCCAGGTTTAACTATTTTTATTAATAAGGCGGAAAGAGTTCGTCTAACATTTGTTATAAGTACAGTTCTGAGCCATGGGATATAATTCCCGCCTGATGTGCTCAGCACCCGGGGCCCGATGGCTTGCCTGGCAAAGCCTGGGCCCTGGCCTCAGACCCAGAGGCTCTTGGGCCCCGACTGGAGAGGCTCTTTAGCGCGTGCATGGAAAGAGGCCAGTTCCCGCTTCGTTGGAAGACGGGGAAGCTGGTCCTCATCCAGAAGCCGGGGCGCCCTGCGGACTCGCCGTCTGCATACCGGCCCATTGTGCTGCTCGACGAGGTGGGCAAACTCTTTGAAAGAGTAATTGCAAACCGCCTCGCCGAGCACCTTGAGGGAATGGGTCCGGATCTTGCGGATCAGCAGTTCGGCTTCCGCAAGAGGCGCTCGACGGTGGACGCCATCACGCGCGTGAGAGCCCTCACGACGGGGAATGCGGTCTCTCGGGGCGGTGTGGTCTTGGCGGTGTCTCTCGACATCGCCAACGCCTTCAACACCATGCCCTGGAGCTGCATCAGGGAGGCACTCCGGTATCACCTTCGTCGTGTAGTCGGGGACTACCTGTCCGACAGGACGGTAATCTACCCTGGTCAAAACGGAGAATGGAACCGGCGAGAGATGTCGTGCGGTGTTCCACAGGGTTCGGTTCTGGGGCCGCCCCTGTGGAACATCGGTTACGACTGGGTGCTGCGTGCCGACCTCCCTGACGGCGTCAGCGTCGTCTGCTACGCGGACGATACGCTGGTGCTGGCACGGGGGGAGTCGCACGAGGCGGCGGCCGAAAATATGACACGCGGGGTTGAGATAGTCGTGGAGAGGATCCGGCAGCTGGGTCTCGAGGTGGCGCTTCACAAGTCAGAGGCTATGTGCTTCCATGGGCGTGGGAATGTGCCACCGTCGGGATCCCAGCTAACGGTGGGAGGGGTTCCCATCGGCGTCGAGTGTACTATAAAGTACCTCGGACTCGTCCTCGACAGCCGGTGGAACTTCGTGGAGCACTTCCGACGTTTGGCTCCCAGACTGGAGCGGGCCGCGGCTGCCTTTAGGTGGCTCTTGCCCAATCTGGGGGGGCCAAACGCCTCCTGCCGTAGGCTGTATGCGGGGATCGTGCGGTCCATGGCCCTTTACGGGGCCCCGGTGTGGGCGCAAGCCGTGAAGAAGCGGGCCGTCCACTACCTGAACGCGCCCCAAAAGGTCATGGCCGTAAGGCTAGTCCGCGGGTACCGCACGATTTCCCGCGAGGCGGCGAATCTCCTTGCCGGATTGCCACCGTGGGATCTGGAGGCGATAGTCCTCGCGCGCCTACATGAGTGGCGCGCAGAGGCGCTACACCGGGGGGTCACTCTGCTGCCGCGGCACATTGCTGCGCGGCGGACAGACCTCCGGTGCGATCTCATGGCGGCATGGAGACAGCGACTGTCGCAACCCCGTGCAGGGCACGCCACGATAGTGGCGGTAAGTCCCCTCTTTGAGGAGTGGCTAGAGAGGAGCCACGGCGTCCTCACCTTCCGTCTGACGCAGGTCCTCACCGGACACGGATGTTTCGGGAGGTACCTGCACCGAATCAGGCGGGAGGAAACGCCCGGATGCTTCCATTGCGAGGATCGACCGGAGGACACGGTGGAGCACACTGTGGAGGTGTGCCCTGCTTGGGCGGAGCCCCGCCGTGTTCTCGTAGCGGCGATCGACGGCGGCGACCTCTCGCGTCCGGCCCTGGTGCAAGCCATGGTCCGGGGCGAGGAGGAATGGGACGCCGTCGCCTCCTTCTGCGAAGCAGTAATGCTAGCGAAGGAGGTGGCGGAACGAGAGAGGGAGAGAACCTCTCAACGTCCCAGCCGCCGCGGAAGGCGCGGAAGGTGCTCCGGGCGTCGGGGGCCACGTGATGGCTTCCGGCCACCGTAGACGCGGGCCTGTGGACGGTGAGTAATGGGCTAGCTCGCCGTCCGGCCGTCGTCATGACGGCAACAGACCGTGTCGGCGGCGCGTTCGTGTTCCACGCGCGCCTCAAAGAGATGTCAGCAAGGGCCGACGCCCGTCGGGGCCGCGGATTTTTGTACTAGATTACGTGGCCTCGGCGCAAGGGCAAAGAAGGAACATGGGTTCGGTTTTTAGTCAGTAGAAGTCTGACACTCCCCTTCGCTCTGCCCAAGAGCGGGGGGGGTCATTCGATGATTTTCCACCCACCAAAAAAAAAAAAAAAAAAAAAAATGTGCTCAGCACTGGACGCGCGATGCCGAAAGTCGGCGAGCTCACGACCTGCACAACAACGGTTTAGAACGGTGCGGGTCACGCAGCACATTGCGCTATAATGAAAACAGTCGCCGCGTATTTAACAGGGACGAGAAATAATTCTAAATAATAATAAGTCCGTGACAGCCGTTTCTTACTATTGCTACAAAAAACTAATAAAACAGCGGTCTTAAAAGTAGAAAACAAGTAAATAATTCTTGTCTGATATTCTTATCTATCAACACCAGAAGATAATTGGAAAATTTCAATTTAAAACGTAATGTAAGTAAAATTATTATAGAGGACAGCCGTAGTCGTATGCCACTGATACCTGATGCTCCTTCATGGTGTTCTCAGTTCTCATTGATACAGAAGTCAGTTGCTAGTTGCCGGGTCTACCTTTTTTAGTAGAACTTTTTATTTGCATAGTTTAGGTATATAATTTTCTTTTGCATAGTAGTGGATGACAGAAACGTCATTTCGCCGAAAATCATTTGGCGTACACTCATTTACCATAAATTCATAACGCATAATTTTGTAAGTCAGAATCGTCTTTGAGCATAAACTTCATTTCCAGAATCATTCAAAAGTAGAACCATCATATTGGCGAAAGATCAGAATTGTTTTTGGCATACATTTAATTTCATACATACATGCAACATGCAGCAGGCATGGTTTCTGTCACGGCTCCGGCGCTGCGGTGCTCCGGCGGTCTCACGCAATTTAAGCTTATCGTCGCAGATGGTTTTAACACAAACCACCGTGGCTGAGGAAGCCGAAGCTGCCACCTGCTCCTCAGCTTGTGGGCCGCCTCACCCCTCCGCGCCTACGCGGGCTTAGATTGCACTCTCGGGGTAGGCACTAACTTTTGTAGCACAAGGTATTGACTTTTAGGTCTAGGTCAAAAATATTGTAATAAAATTGGCAATATGACTTATAAAATTATTGAAAATGAAATCCTAGTATGCCATGTGAAATTCTACCAAATAAAATTCTGCCATCTTAAAAGTATGCCATTGTAAATTCGAACATTTAAACATTCGGCGAAACGATAATAGGGGATCGGACATAAAAAAACTAATTGATCCGTCAGATAGATTCGCAAAAATTATTGGACACGTATTTTTTCTTTTTTCACGTAAACTTAAAATGACGATACAGTGCTTCGAAAACTCGTGTGACGTCATATGATAGTACATTTTGACGACACAAGTGACGTTTCAAGCCCCACTCCAAGATCTTTGACGCGTTTTATCTACGTAATTTTTTATTGATTTGATAAAACAAAAAACACGTATTCAATATTTTTCGATAATCTAACTTACGGACTAAACAGAATCATATTATTTTGACCCAGTCCGATCCCCTATTCTTTTTAATAACTTTTTTGCCTTAAACACATTCGTTCAAAGAAGAATATGCCAAGGGTGTTATGCGAAATAAATTTCGGAGCATCAAGTTTCTGCCAGATAGATGGTACACCTAGTTGCCATTAGCAAAGTGACACAAAAACAGAGTTTCGTAGATACCTGTACTACATCGACAGATATTACGAGCCGAGCCGACCCGACCCGATTCGGTGCGGTTATTCACATCATCATTTTAAGTTTGTTTTGATTGGAGTCAGCGATATAAGTGAAACTTTTGTAATTGCTAGACAATAACGCCAGCGGCGACAGGCGACACGGTCCACTGCCTCCATTTGCAATAGGGGATCGGACAGGGTCAAAATAATATAATTCTGTTTACTCCGTAAGTTAGATTATCGAAAAATATTGAATACGTGTTTTTTGTTTTATCAAATCAATAAAAAAATGACGAAGATAAAACGTGTCAAAGATCTTGGAGTGGGGCTTGGAACGTCACTTGTGTCGTCAAAATGTACTATCATATGACGTCACACAAGTTTTCGAAGCACTGTATCGTCTTCATTTTAAGTTTACGTGAAAAAAGAAAAAATACGTGTCCAATAATTTTTGGAAATCTATCTGACAGACTAATTAGTTTTTTTTTGTCCGATCCCCTATTCAGTGTGTTAGCTATCTGGGCCCCAAGTCTGCTATTCAATAGTGTCAGAATGGTCGATCATTGATCTCATAATGGTTGATTGATGACAAGCCAAAAAGTACCTTATGCCTGTCGACTTAAGGTACTTTTTGGCTTGTCGTAAATCAACCATTATGAGATCAATGATCGACTATTCTGACACTATTGAATAGCAGACTCGGGGCCCTGTTAGCGAGCAGTACTTGGCTCTCACACACCTACTTGTGTACACAACTACTCATGTCACGTTCACGTCATCAACACATCACGCTGCTTGCTTGAAGGGGTGAGTAATATTGCATTATGTCCGTATCCTTCAATTATTTGACATTGCAACAATGACGCGGATTAGAACAGCTATTTTAGTCTCATGACTACGAACTAGACCGGCTAGCGATTAAGTACAGTACCCACATTTCGCCGCTTTGTCGGCGTAAGTAATCATAATGATAGTAGTAGTGTAGTAATGATTCATGCCAAATTACAGCATTCTTCTTGAGAATAAAAAAGTAGTTATTTTATTACTAGCCATTTGTGTCCCACTGCAGGGCAAAGGCCTCCCTTCCCTCTTTTCACTTATCCCTATCCAATGCTGTTGATTGCCAATCCCTGCGAAAAGAGTCGAGTTCGTCTCGCCATCTTCTTCTGGGCCTGCCGCGTTGCCGTTTACTGCTGTTTGCGACCCATTGTGTGGTTACTTTAGCCCATAGCTCCTCCGGCATGCGGCAGATGTGGCCAGCCCAGTTCCATTTAAGCTTGGCAGCCGTGTGACCTTAAAAGGTGGAAATAAAAAAAGGACGTTAAAAAACTAAAAAACCCGACTGAAAAAACTGAAAAGCAAAAAACAAGCACATTTTTAATTTAACAAAACTTGGAAGCAGGCGGGGTTCATTCTATTTTCACTTCATAATTTAATATTCAAATGAACCCCACCTGCTGCATATTTTTGTAATCTCCTTTTAAAATCCTTTATTTTGATACCCTACTCGATGGTACCTATTGAAAAAAAAATGATTTTGAACTCCGCGATTTGGCCCCCAAAATCCGCAATTTTTCTTTGTTTTTTAATTTTAATGTAGTCTATGAGCTATGAGGGAACAAAGAAACGGACATACATACACACATACATACATACATACACGTCAAACACATAACCCTCCTTTTGGGCTTCGCCGCAGTCGGGTAAAAACAGACGGACGGACAGACATGGCGAAACTAAATGGGTTTCTTGTTGATTACGGAACCCTAATTAAAAATTCATTGAAAAAAGGATAAAATAACATAAAACACCCACCTTAAAAAAACCCAAGATTGTCCGTCGGGGGCTGCCAACTGCCATTAAATGAACTAGTTTCGCAATGTTCAGCTCCCGACGGACATTCTTGGGTTTTTTAAGGTGGGTGTTTTATGTTATTTTATCCTTTTTTTCTATCAATTTTTAACAGTCGTGGGTTTTTTCAAAATTTTTAATTTTGCTTTTTATTTTAAACTTTTTTCAAACTTTTTACTTTTATTTTTATTTTTTTAACTAAGAACATGCACCAATCAAACCCGAACCCATAACTGAAAATTTCATCAAAATCGGACCAGTAGTTTTGGAGAAAAATGGCAACATGTATTTGCACAAACACACAAACAAACAAACAAACAACCTCTCACCCCAAACGCATATACGTCTCCGTTCCGTCGTGGGTAAAAATATCCACGAAAGCTATTAATAAAACTTTTAACAAAAAAATTAACTGTCGAAAACACTGTTTAACTGACAAAGCGAAAAAAAAACCTTTAGTTTAGTTAAGCTCCAAAGTTAAAGTAAGAAATGAATTTTGAAGAGGCGCCAACAAACAATAAGCAAAGATCAATCAAGCTAGCATCATTTCACGTTTTACGTAATTCATTGTCTTGTTTGCTTGATTGGCGCCAATCTTATATTTTTGCTTTGCCCTAGTACAGGTAGGTACAGATCAATCACTGCCTCCTTGTGGGCTACACCGCGGTCGGGTGAAAACAATGTTACAATTGTATGTACAAATGTATAAGTGTAGCAAATATTAATGTGAATCAGTATTCGCTACAAGCGCGCGGCGTTCGATCGAATGCACGAGTGCACGCTTCCGCACGCTTCCTCGAGACGGTCAAATCCTATGGTTCCATCCCAGCTAAACATTAATTATTGTAGCTTGTTAATCCCGCGGCCCGCCCGCGCCGGCAGACTCATATTAATTACAGAATTGTCAACAACAAACAAAAAGAAACTGTAATTAAGAGTTCGTATGATGCTGTTTTGGTGATATTGGGCGATCTAGATCTCGGTATCTATATGACCTAAGAATTCGGTATTTGGACACCATTAAACTTGGACTTATAATCTTTAAATCTGTACAAGCGAAAACACGATTGGATGAAAAAACCTCGATAGAAAAAAAATACTAAAACAACTCGGTTTGCACTTATTTAGAGTTGGATCTCTGAAACCTTAAGGAATTTAGTGACGATTTTTACATAATAGATAGGTAACTATATTATCTCAAATCGTGCAGATTTTTATTTTAAATTTTCTACGTGGTTTTCTCGTAATTAGCATTCCTGTGATTGGCGCTTACGTTATTTTATTCTAAGCGAGCGCACATTCTTTCTGTCTCACGTTTGGAACGCGGTAGTAATAGCGCTGTCCTTTTCAATTTGTTCAATTCAGACATTCAGTCTGCTGCGGCATCTGTTGCGAGACGAACCTATGTTAGGCGACATTACAGACAGCGAACTATTTTCTACGCAATTATTTTGTTTAGTGGTAGGCAATATAGGTACCTATAATAAAGTTTAGGGACAGTATTTACTGTAAAAAGGAGTTGAAAACGTTTTGTGTAAATATATTATATACCTATCTTTTAATGATGATTGTCACCCACCTGATGATGGACTCCGAAGGTAGGTATAGGATCTCGGTGTCGGCACTACATAGAACCATCGTGTTTGGACTCATTTGAAAGGTCTAACGGAGATCTTGTTGACTAATGATGTCACCCACCTGATGATGGACTCCGAAGGTAGGTATAGGATCTCGGTGACGGCACTACGTAGAACCATCGTGTTTGGACTCATTTGAAAGGTCTAACGGAGATCTTGTTGACTAATGATGTCACCCACCTGATGATGGACTCCGAAGGTAGGTATAGGATCTCGGTGACGGCACTACGTAGAACCATCGTGTTTGGACTCATTTGAAAGGTCTAACGGAGATCTTGTTGACTAATGATGTCACCCACCTGATGATGGACTCCGAAGGTAGGTATAGGATCTTGGTGTCGGCACTACATAGAACCATCGTGTTTGGACTCATTTGAAAGGTCTAACGGAGATCTTGTTGACTAATGATGTCACCCACCTGATGATGGACTCCGAAGGTAGGTATAGGATCTCGGTGACGGCACTACGTAGAACCATCGTGTTTGGACTCATTTGAAAGGTCTAACGGAGATCTTGTTGACTAATGATGTCACCCACCTGATGACGGACTCCGAAGGTAGGTATAGGATCTCGGTGACGGCACTACGTAGAACCATCGTGTTTGGACTCATTTGAAAGGTCTAACGGAGATCTTGTTGACTAATGATGTCACCCACCTGATGACGGACTCCGAAGGTAGGTATAGGATCTCGGTGACGGCACTACGTAGAACCATCGTGTTTGGACTCATTTGAAAGGTCTAACGGAGATCTTGTTGACTAATGATGTCACCCACCTGATGATGGACTCCGAAGGTAGGTATAGGATCTCGGTGACGGCACTACGTAGAACCATCGTATTTGGACTCATTTGAAAGGTCTAACGGAGATCTTGTTGACTAATGATGTCACCCACCTGATGATGGACTCCGAAGGTAGGTATAGGATCTCGGTGACGGCACTACGTAGAACCATCGTGTTTGGACTCATTTGAAAGGTCTAACGGAGATCTTGTTGACTAATGATGTCACCCACCTGATGATGGACTCCGAAGGTAGGTATAGGATCTTGGTGTCGGCACTACATAGAACCATCGTGTTTGGACTCATTTGAAAGGTCTAACGGAGATCTTGTTGACTAATGATGTCACCCACCTGATGATGGACTCCGAAGGTAGGTATAGGATCTCGGTGACGGCACTACGTAGAACCATCGTGTTTGGACTCATTTGAAAGGTCTAACGGAGATCTTGTTGACTAATGATGTCACCCACCTGATGACGGACTCCGAAGGTAGGTATAGGATCTCGGTGACGGCACTACGTAGAACCATCGTGTTTGGACTCATTTGAAAGGTCTAACGGAGATCTTGTTGACTAATGATGTCACCCACCTGATGATGGACTCCGAAGGTAGGTATAGGATCTCGGTGACGGCACTACGTAGAACCATCGTGTTTGGACTCATTTGAAAGGTCTAACGGAGATCTTGTTGACTAATGATGTCACCCACCTGATGATGGACTCCGAAGGTAGGTATAGGATCTTGGTGTCGGCACTACATAGAACCATCGTGTTTGGACTCATTTGAAAGGTCTAACGGAGATCTTGTTGACTAATGATGTCACCCACCTGATGATGGACTCCGAAGGTAGGTATAGGATCTCGGTGACGGCACTACGTAGAACCATCGTGTTTGGACTCATTTGAAAGGTCTAACGGAGATCTTGTTGACTAATGATGTCACCCACCTGATGACGGACTCCGAAGGTAGGTATAGGATCTCGGTGACGGCACTACGTAGAACCATCGTGTTTGGACTCATTTGAAAGGTCTAACGGAGATCTTGTTGACTAATGATGTCACCCACCTGATGACGGACTCCGAAGGTAGGTATAGGATCTCGGTGACGGCACTACGTAGAACCATCGTGTTTGGACTCATTTGAAAGGTCTAACGGAGATCTTGTTGACTAATGATGTCACCCACCTGATGATGGACTCCGAAGGTAGGTATAGGATCTCGGTGACGGCACTACGTAGAACCATCGTGTTTGGACTCATTTGGAAGGTCGAACGAAGACCTTGGTCACTAATGATGTCACCTATCTAATGATGGACTAGTAGGTAGGTAGTAGGTAGGTAGGTAGTAGGTAGGTAGTAGGTAGGTAGTAGGTAGGTAGTAGGTAGGTAGTAGGTAGGTAGTAGGTAGGTAGTAGGTAGGTAGTAGGTAGGTAGTAGGTAGGTAGTAGGTAGGTAGTAGGTAGGTAGTAGGTAGGTAGTAGGTAGGTAGTAGGTAGGTAGTAGGTAGGTAGTAGGTAGGTAGTAGGTAGGTAGTAGGTAGGTAGTAGGTAGGTAGTAGGTAGGTAGTAGGTAGGTAGTAGGTAGGTAGTAGGTAGGTAGTAGGTAGGTAGTAGGTAGGTAGTAGGTAGGTAGTAGGTAGGTAGTAGGTAGGTAGTAGGTAGGTAGTAGGTAGGTAGTAGGTAGGTAGTAGGTAGGTAGTAGGTAGGTAGTAGGTAGGTAGTAGGTAGGTAGTAGGTAGGTAGTAGGTAGGTAGTAGGTAGGTAGTAGGTAGGTAGTAGGTAGGTAGTAGGTAGGTAGTAGGTAGGTAGTAGGTAGGTAGTAGGTAGGTAGTAGGTAGGTAGTAGGTAGGTAGTAGGTAGGTAGTAGGTAGGTAGTAGGTAGGTAGTAGGTAGGTAGTAGGTAGGTAGTAGGTAGGTAGTAGGTAGGTAGTAGGTAGGTAGTAGGTAGGTAGTAGGTAGGTAGTAGGTAGGTAGTAGGTAGGTAGTAGGTAGGTAGTAGGTAGGTAGTAGGTAGGTAGTAGGTAGGTAGTAGGTAGGTAGTAGGTAGGTAGTAGGTAGGTAGTAGGTAGGTAGTAGGTAGGTAGTAGGTAGGTAGTAGGTAGGTAGTAGGTAGGTAGTAGGTAGGTAGTAGGTAGGTAGTAGGTAGGTAGTAGGTAGGTAGTAGGTAGGTAGTAGGTAGGTAGTAGGTAGGTAGTAGGTAGGTAGTAGGTAGGTACCTACTACCTACCTACTACCTGCCTATTACCTACTACCTAACTATTACCTACTACCTACCTACCCGGTTTTATTTATTTATGGAAACATTTGTTTTGAATAGTTATAGTTTATTTTCGACGGAACATTTATTTTTGTTATTTATGGTACTACCTACGATATTTGTGTAAGTACCTACGAATGTTTGTCTTTTATTTTTTTTGGGATTTTTATTGTTTTTGTAATGGTACCTATATTGTATATTCTGAATATACTTACATATTAAACTGTTTAAATAAATAAACATTGATGATTAATTACATAAAACATTTTATTTCATACTAACCTTTAAGGTTTATAGATTGAGTACCTACTTACTTACCTACTTTTATCTACGTGAGGAATGATAGATCAGTCTGGATCTTCGATCAATAAGTTTCGAGTCCACGAAAAAAAAAAACCTCTAAATTTCGAAACTTGAATCTCGGCCCTAGTACCTACCTATCTATTATTTTACCTACTATTATGTATAGTGTTTAGGTGTGTCATTAGTTTGTACCTAGGTAATAATAGGGTTATGGACGGAGCTTCAAATAAGTATACCGACAATAATTTATTATCCTCGCTTGATTGTCAGCTCCGATCCGTCGTCGTACCGTGAAAATAGGTACTTCCATGAATTTCAACTTTATTTGAATGATTTTTTTACGAATACGTTTTATATATAATTATATAATATGAATCAAGCTGTCGACCAGCTGGGCGGTCGGGGCACAGCAGTTCAAACTCGTACTCGACTCACACTCGATCGCGGCCTGTGCGCGGAGCGCGCCGAGCTGCCGCGCCGGGCGTCAAGCCACCGCGTATTATGGAAGAGGGGGCGCGGGCGAGAGGTACGAAATCGCTCGCGTTGGGCTATAATGCGCGCTCTTAATTAAAATATTTTCGTCCACTTTGTTTTCATTACCCGGTGGGCGCGGTGTAGTGTTGTCCAATCCAAGTCGGCTTTGTGACTGCGACCCTCCTGCCCTCCTACCACACTCCCAGCGAACAATAAGATTTCTTTTTAACCTTTTTTCAAGATGTTTGTGGAAATTAAAAAAAAACTCGTAAATTGGAGAATGTCGAGTTCTCGAGCCGAAAGTTTCAACATTGTGCTATTAATTTTGTCTACAGTTTAATCGGCTCGGGACAAAATGATCGTATTTTTATTTTGTTTAAGTTACCGATAAATCGCATAAAAATCAGAATAATTAGTTAATCACTGGAGCAAAGTCATGTCGTCCGCACGCTGCTGTCTCGCCGACATTGTTGTGTTAACAGTGTCAACACTGCTCCAACGGGTGCGCCCTCCGATAATTGGAAATCCGAAAATGTTCTTCCTGACATTTTTCATCCTAACAATCGCAATTCCTAACTACTCTGTCTCTAATGGTTTAATTCCGAAGCATTCAACTTCATAATGTCAGTAGCAATAAACATCTATTACACTATTATTTGTTTTCCTATATTTTCTCAACATAACCATCTTTTACACTATTATTCAAAGTCTTATCTTTGTTGTTTATATTACTTTTTATTCATAATAATCAGTATTATAAAAGGTCCCATTAAAATAGGTGGACAAAGTTTTAGAAATCATTCAGACCGCTAAAATAAGGACAATAGTAAAAAAAATATAAGAAAAAGACATTAAAATACCTACTTTTAAAAGGATGATTTTGTTCTAGAGTGCCGGCAATTTATAATTTTTAAGTCAAAATAAAATCACTTTATGTAGTGTTTTTTTTTTGTTTAGATGTCTTTAGTTAGGCTTACTAAACGCTGTGTTAAAATTTGTCCACCTATTTCAATGGGACCTTTTATAATACTGATTATTATGAATAAAAACCTACCTCGAAATTGGTCGCGAAATTTCTCTGTTTTTTTTTTTTCATAGTGCCCCCAAAACGACACTCTGACCTGAGTTTAATTCATTTAAGACAAAAATCAGTGAAACGACCTTTAATCATTCTAAACAGTTGTATAAGTGAAAAATGTTTAGGAATAAAAGCGTTAGGATAAAAAAACAGTAGCCGCCTTATTACAAAAAGTAGTTAAACCTGGTTTAACTTAGACTTGGTTTATCTCGCATGACGTCTCACTTCAATAATATTCAAAAGAAAGTGACAGCATGCGAGATAAACCAAGTCTAAGTTAAACCAGGTTTAACTACCTTTTGTAATAAGGTGGTAGGAGTTTAAATACATTTACACTAATGATATTATGAATTACAATTTTCGGAAACATGAGTGTTATGAACATCATCGGTAGCACTACAAATAGTATGAATGAAAACTTTAGGATGAAAAATTTTAGGAAGAGTGATCATTCGGATTACAAATCGTTAGGAAGAACAATTTCGGGTAAAGAACTTTAGGTGAGCCAATATGGACCCGCTCCAACTGGCTTTATTCAATCTTTTTATACGAAAAGGTACAAAGAGTCTCTTCACGAAGCTGTCAACCAACTATACGAACTAAACAATATGTAACCATCGTAACATCACGCCTGTAATCCTCGAAGGGTGCAACAGAGGTGTATCGACCGGTGTTAGTCGCACACCCACATTTCGCTTTTTTAGTTATGTTGAAGTCCATATGTTACACATCCGTGGCTGCTACTGAGAAGAACCCAAGAATCGGGCCCAGGACCGTACGCTCAGTAGTCGCGCTTGCGCCCACTCGACCAACGAGGCAGTCTCACATAATATACACATCAAAATTTCACACGAACGAAGTCGCAGGCAACAGCTAGTATATAAATGATATTTTCGCTTCATTTGACAGCCGACAACGTTAAGCCCATTCCGAGTGGGGGCTCTGAGGTTTCTGGACGAGTAAGACGGAGT
This sequence comes from Diarsia dahlii, assembly GCA_949775195.1. Classification (NCBI taxonomy): domain Eukaryota; kingdom Metazoa; phylum Arthropoda; class Insecta; order Lepidoptera; family Noctuidae; genus Diarsia; species Diarsia dahlii. Next base: position 25,688,516 of record OX459191.1, on the reverse strand, counting down.
GACACGTGGCGTGCGGAGGGAAATGCATGTTTTATCTTATTAGGAGCGGGCAGTGAGCAGCGGGCAGCGGCTTCACGAGCCGAGCCGCCATCCATCACGCGAGACGGCGCGGCGCGTGGCGGGCGGGGAGGCGGGGAACAGAAGAGCCTACCTGCCCGGATCCATTTGCATTTCTATGATGCCACTTGGTGGCTGTACAACATGGCATTTGCAACAAAGCGTACACACTCGATACATTATAATTTCCCCGTGGTTATCCTAGTTTCTTCGATAGATCTTATCTGTTATTTCTTCAAATTGTTGTCAATTTTAGAATATTCATGGATTACCGCTTGCCGGCACTGCACCCAAAATTGGTCCCTGAATTTTTATCCGTTGGCGGCCCAGGGACCATATATGGTCCCTAAAACCGCGTCGTCACATATTGCTTCTAACCTCTATTCCTCTGTGTGTAGGATTGGTTTTCTCTTTTCTACTTGAACTATCGAGAATATCCGCCTTAAAAAAATGCAACACTGGCCATCATAAATGTGTCTGTGGTTAAGAAATTAATTGTCAAAGTCAATCCGACGACATTTTGACGATTGACAATAACAACAACAACAACATCATTGTATTTTTGCAAAATTTTGCTATTTTTGTGAGTATTTTTGAGTAAATAAATTACGGATTTATTTGGTTAATTATAATATAGGTAACGTGTGTGCAACGGGGTTTTACCCAGAGGTAAGTATATTTCAAATCTGTGTGATTTTCGGTGCCGTGTACTTGTGTCACGTGACTTTTGTCGGAATGCTTTCGTAGTGTTTTGTTTTATATTGTGTGTTTGTTGTGTTTGTTTTATGTTTCGTAATATTTACGCATAAATTCCTCTATGAAACAGATAGTAACTATATTTTTAACTACTTACTACTACTACTTTATTATTTACTTTATTATTTACTTTATTATTTTATTATTTTTTTATTTACTACTATTACTTTCAGATAGTAACTATATTTTTAAGTTTCGTGAAACTGTATATAGTCGTAATATTTTTTTTTTTTTTTTTTAATTAACCGTAAAATAAATACAAGCCCCCCTCATAGTAAAATAATATTAAATAAATATTATTTTACTACCTTCTTTTACCTTTTTTAGTAGAATTTTTTATTTCCGAATTTTGTTTTGCATAGCAGTGGATGGCAGAAACTTCATTTCGCAGAAAATCATTTGGCATACACTCATTTACCATAAATTCCAAACGCATAATTTTGTAAGTCAGAATCATCTTTGAGCATAAACTTCATTTCCAGAACCATCATTTCGCCGAAGATTCATAATCAGAATCGTCTTTTGGCACGCATTTCATTTCATACATACGTGTAACATGCAGCAGGCATGACTTCTGTCACGGCTCCGGCGCTGCGGTGCTCCGGCGGTCCCACGCAAGCTTATCATCGCAGATGGTTTTAACACACACCGCCGCAGCTTCGGCTTGCTGCAGCCTCAGCCGCGGCGGCGCGCGTTTAAGCCACCTGCTCCTCAGCTTGCGGGCCGCCTCGCCCCTCCGCGCCTACGCGGGCTTAAATTACATTCTCGGGGTAGGGCAGAAGAGACTACGTGGAGTCGGTTTTGCATCTATTCGTTTCTGTCACTAACTTTTGTAGCAAAAGGTATTGACTTTTAATTTTAAATTAGTTCAAAAATATTGTAATAGAATTGGCATTATGCCTTATAAAAACCTACCAAATAAAATTCTGCCATCTTAAAAGTATGCCATTAAAAATTCGGCCATTTAAACATTTTGCGAAACGATAATTCTATTAAATAATTGTTTATGTAGAAAAGCTTTCATTTTCAAATTGTAGTTAAATAGCAAAAGTTATTTTACACTAGCTTTTGCCAGCGGCTTCGCCCGCGTGAAAATGACGATTTTTCATACAAACTTTCATCCCCTATTTAACTCCCTTAGGATTTGAATTTCGAAAAATGCTTCCTTATTCCTTGTCTACATTATAAAGGGAACCTCTGTGCAAAATTTCAGCTTTCTAGGTCCTAGGGTTAGGGCTGGGCGTTGATGAGTCAGTCAGTCAGGACTTCTCTTTTTATTTATATAGATAGATAGATGTTGAGTCGAATCAACCATTACAGAACATATGAGTGAGTAAAGGGCTCACTAAGTCACTTCACTCGCGGGCGCGCGCATCAATCATAATTAGGCAGTCAGGAGCACAGAAGCTTGCCCCGAGCACCCGAGGGGCGTGATCTCTTGCGGAGCCGCTCCATCCATAACTGTCACCGTTTTGCAACTCATTTGACGCTGAACGACAACAGCCACCGGCTTTTGTATTATGAAAGCCAGTCCAGAACCTTCGTCACTTGCATATTCATTCCCTGAATAAATATAACATCAATATTTTTTGTTTTTACAAACAGTCAAATAAATAATAATACAGCAATATACAACAAATCAGTCTTGATCGTTGGAGAGCAGCGGTGGCCCAGTGGTAGAGGTCCCGACTTACGAGCAGTAGGTATGTCGTGGGTTCGAACCCAGGCAGGCGTTACTTTACGTAATTTATTACATCACCCTGCTCTCAACAACGGTGAAGTAAATAATCTCACTGGAAAAGTAAATAATGTCATTGTGTCCATAACTATGTATAACATTGTTGAGTATGTGTGCGTGTGCCTCATCATTCATCATCACCATTTCAGCAGAAAGACGTCCACTGCTGGACATAGGCCTCCCCTAAGTGTCGCCACATTGACCGGTCCCGTGCGTCTCGCATCCAGCGGATCCCCGCAACCTTCACCAGGTCATCGGTCCACCTAGTGGGAGGCGTGTGCCTACGCACCGATAGATACCGTGGCAGTGAACGTCAGTGCGATACTAGCAAGTGGTGGTTTCAATCGTCTGTCCTCGTACTCAACATTGCTGATGAGTTCCTTTTATTATTATACTCGCTTTTCTCCGCGGCTTCACTCGCGTTTTGGTCGGAAATTAGGTATCGGGAACGATTTAAATAAAGCGATTACACTCGGGAATAATAAATCTTCTGATTTTAGTGAAAGAATTTTCAAAATCGGTTCAGTAAATCCGGAGATTACCCCCTACAACCTCACAAACTCTACCTCTTCATATAATATTAGTATAGAAGTATAGATTATAAGCCTATTTTTTTTCCCCTGCAGGCATCCCTTCTCTCCTTCCACTTTTCGTGATCTGGTGCGATTGTAGGCCAATCCTTTGAGAAAGAGTCCAACTGCCATCTCGCCATCTCCTTCTAGGCCTGCCGCGTTGTCGTTTCCTGGTTTTGGAACCAGTATGGGTGTTTTGACGAGTACCTACGGTAGGTATCCGTCGTAAGTTAAATAAAAATAAAAATGTCCGGCACAAGTATTGTATTGGTCTTTGATCACAATGTTCAGTCTTGGGAGAGCTACAAGTGCCGCATTAAACAGTGGTATGTGTTTAACGACATCCTGGAACGAGCGATCCTACAGGAACGAAGTGACGAGCTATCTTGTTGAGCGCACTCGCGGGTAGCACACACAAGTTGGCGACGGATCTCGCATTTCCAAAGCCGCCTTGACCATGAGGTCCGTACTGAGCTCCACTGCCACACAGACCCACACAGAGCCACACTGAGCTAGCCGACGGGTACTAATAGAGTACTAATGGCGGAAAATACATGCAGCGTCCCACGGGAGCACGAGTCCGGGCTGCAGGACCGCGAGCCCGGGACGGGAATAACTTGTTGTTACTTCATTTTCATTTACTTTGATCCACTGGCACTAGCGGTCGCCGAAGAGTCGAGCTTTTCATTAGTCTAATATATTGTTAATGAAGCAAGGGCTGAACCAATGCGAGTCCTTCAACCGACAGTTAATATGCAAATATCGACCGTTAATACCATTACCCAACACTTTCGTCAACTTCAACAACTGAAATACCTAAATCACGTTGACTTTCAAGCGAGCGCCAGTCGAGAGCCGAGAGCTCAGTGAACATGTCACAACATGCTCAGCCATGAGTCACTGAGCGGGTGCAAGCGGCCGCAACCCCGCACCCGCACTGCACCGCATGCTTGCGAGGCTGCACTGCAAACTACGATTAGATTCCAATCAGTCAATTTTGATGGAGGATTAATTATTAAGTAAACATATTGGAACACGTCCAATTACGCGCTAAACCAATTAACTGCGGAGCTCTGTCAAACAAACACCATAATGCACTTATATATAACAGCGCCATTATGTGCGGCGTGTGATCCAGCGCCGTGTAACGTGATTAACGCACAACTTAGCCTGATTACAAAGGCGCTAATTAAATAAAACCACGGAGTACGACAAAGTGCGGCGTTCACTAATGTAGCGAATGTATTGACGAGCGTCGTCAAAGGGTTAGCGACTGTTTACCCGAGTGATGTGAGGAGCTATTGTTGGGACCACAGAGTGTTGTTGTTGGGGCCACACAGCCACCGTCGCGCCGCGCCGCGCGCCTCCTCTGTGGAGCGAGTCGTGCCGAATATGACGATACGAGGGGCATTCTGCAGTACAAAACAGCTAAAATATGAATACTATTGCTGAAAGTAACGATTGCATAATTTCTATTTGACCAAAATATGATCATACTCACACACATGGCATGCAAATTCGAAATTAATTTATTTGCAAGATGTTACCTACATCTAATTTCAGTCATGTGACTATACAGAATGGATAATCTCGCAATAACGTTCCGATACATTCATACTTAGATAGCCAAGTGTAATAAGCCAAAAAATACTCAAGAGGTGGAACAAAGTTCATAGTGCTCGGATGTTCATGAGACTTTTTTTTTGTTACTTTTTTTTCGAGCGGGCGCGGGGCGCTCTCGCACTCACCATCGTGCAGTGGTGGTAGACAGAGTACTGACAATGTTTATAATTGCTCATCCAGTCGTGTGATTCCGCGATCGTCTTTAAATAGCTGGCTTTAGGAGGGATGAAGGAAGACCCGGGCAGGCGGCAACTTACTAATTCAATTAAATAATCAAACTGTGAGTAACTTCCACGGCAACAGGACGGAATCAATTAGATTATTTCTATTTTAAAATATTAACTGAATTCTGCTTTCTAACGGTAAAACGTAAGGCCGTAGTAACGAGTTACAGGTGAAAGTTCTTTGTGATCTATTCATTTCATTTTTCTTGGTAAATGCAGGACCTATCTTATTCGCAAAACAAATAAGTAATGAATAAAGAATAATACCGCAACGGTAATAGCTACTCCACCGCTGTAAGCAGCCTCAGAGATCGACAGTCACAAAGCCAATGTCCTGTATACACAGCAGGACCCTACCTATATATTATGTTGAATCGGATTGAAAGCTAAAATAATTATTATAAAATAAAACTAAGATATTTACACCGCTAAATGGGGCCATATAGGTCTCAAGACTGCTGGGAATAATTTAAAATTTCACCGTACCTAACCATAAAGGTATTTTTTTTTTAATTATGCGATTCGGAAGGTACTGAATACTACGCACGTTACACTTTAGCTTTCATTCCGGTCCTGCTGAGTATGCAGACATACAAAGCCATACAATACCCGTCAACAAGCCGTCAACCAAGCATTATGTACCCCTACGCAAAAATGATTGCTGGGAAATGACTGTAACGGGTTGCACTCCGGGAGTGAACTCTAACGGGTTGCTGATGCATATCTGCCGACCTCCTACCCACACGTTCTAAATTGTTAATATTGTCAGTTGACTACTTATGTGCCAACAGTATTGAACTAGCCTTTGTACCAGACACTTGTTCGTTTCCTTCGTACCTCCTAGTTATATACACATCATTGGCGACGAGATCGGTCTTACCCTCGCGTGTTGAAAAAGAAAATGGCGAAGACTTTTTTGGGGAATTTAACCACGTTTGATTATAAATCAGGCGAGTGGTTAATTTTTAAAGGTCGGTTGACGCAATTTTTGAAGATCAACGATGTAAAAGAAGACAATAAAAGTGCCATTTTGATCACGCATTTGTCAGATGACTCGTACCGGTTGGTGCGTAATCTGGCATACCCGCAAGACTTGGAGGAGCTGGACTTCAAGAAGCTGGTGGAGTTGCTCGATACTCACTTTAAACGAAAGCAATGTTCTTTTGCGGACAAAGCTAAGTTTTACGGGGCGAAAAGGAACACAGGCGAATCGATTGGCGATTGGGCGGCGCGATTGCGAGGTTTGGCGAGCTACTGCGAGTTCGGAGCAGCCTTAGACACGAACCTTACTGATCGTTTCGTTCTTGGCCTGGGATCTGGGCCCGAGCGCGACAAATTGTTTGAGCAGGATGCCTCAGCGTTGAGTTTGTCGAGAGCAGTGGAGATAGCAGAACGAGCTGAATGCTCTAGGGAAGCAAGGAAGGAGATATGTGACACAGCCTTCATAAAAGAAGAGGCAGTGAACAAGATATCGTGCAAAGGTTACAAGCGGCCGAGCGATGGGAGCGGTAAGCGAGCCGGGAGCGATGGCGGAGCTCGGGCGAGCGCGCGAGAGGCGCGAGCGTCCACGTCGAGTCGCGATCGTGAGCCGTCTTACGAAGATTTCCGTTGTTCGGTGTGTGGATTAAAAAACCATAATAAGGACAAGTGCCGTTACAAAAATTATAAATGTCAAAAATGTGGTGTACAAGGCCATTTAAAGAAAGCGTGTGACAAAAAGCAAAAATCCGGGCGTGTGCGAGTGAATAAAATGGACAATAATAGTGATACAGACACGGAAGCAAGCTGTGAGGAGTGTCATAATTTTAATATCAGGTATGTGACGGATAGACCGTTATGTTTAGAAATTACCGTCGGTGATAAAATTGTGACTATGGAGTTAGATTCCGGTTCTGGCGCTTCTGTAATGTCTAAAAGATTGTATTTGGAGACGTTTTCACATTACAAATTAAATGATTGTAAGATCAAAATGTGTCTATATAATGGGCATAAAATTTCACCATTGGGGTACTTTGAAGTAACAGTTAAATATAATAATCTTAAGAAAGAAGTCAAATTTTTTGTAGTAGACTCAAATGGCCCGCCCCTACTTGGTCGTGATTTTATGTCCGCTTTTGGGTTAGTTTTAACGAACATTTATAAAATAAGCCAGGACGATGAAGTCAATGCATTATTGGAACAGTATCCTAGTTTATGGCGTGACGAACTAGGTTATTTTAATAAGTTTAAAGTTCATTTGCAACTGAAGGAAAATTCAGTGCCTAAATTTTTTAAGGCTCGTCCTATACCGTTTGCGTTGAAAGAGAAGGTGGAATCTGAATTGAATAGGTTAGTTGGTTTGGGTATATTAGTGCCAGTAAGTAATTCTCAATATGCAACTCCTATAGTTCCAGTTTTGAAAGATAATGGCACAGTTAAGATCGCAGGAGATTTTTCAGTCACACTTAACAAGGATCTCATAATTGATAAGTACCCACTACCTAGAATTGAGGAAGTGTTCGCGAAACTTGGTGGGGGCGAACATTATTCAAAAATAGACCTAAAGAACGCATATAACCAATTTTCTCTCTCGGAAGACTCCCAGGAGCTTACCACAATAAATACATCCAAGGGTTTATTTAAATACACACGCTTAGTTTATGGTCTTGCCAATGCTCCTGCCGTATTCCAAAAAGCAATGGAGGTATTGTTGTCGGGTATCGAAGGAGTGAGCATCTGGTTGGATGACATTTGTTTAACTGCGCCAACGAAAAGGCTTCATTTAACGAGACTAGCTCAGGTTTTGAGTAGGTTAGACGAAGCCGGGTTGCGCCTACAAAAAGATAAATGCGAGTTCTTTAAGGAAAACGTAACTTATTTAGGCTACGTTATCGATAGAAATGGTTTACGTACTAGCCGCGACAAAGTTAAAGCCATTTTGAACGCTCCTGAACCGACCAACATTACAGAAGTCAAAAGGTTTCTCGGAGTAGTTAATTACTACAGGAATTTCATTCCAAACGCGTCGAGTATTATGAGCCCGCTCCACGAGTTACTGCGCGCCAGCGCTAGGTGGGAGTGGGGACCGCGCCAGCGCCGCGCGGTGCGTCGCGTCTGTGCCGAGCTTGCATCAGAGCGCGTGCTAGCGCATTTCGAGCCGAGCGCGCAGCTGGTCCTGGCAGTTGACGCGGGCCCGCACGGACTTGGGGCAGTATTATCCCAGCGGGATAGCGATGGCCATGAACGACCATTGGCATTCGCTTCACGGTCACTCTCGACGAGTGAACGTAATTACAGCCAGATACAGAAGGAGGCGACGGCTATCATTTTTGGGGTAAAACACTTCCATCAGTACCTGTACGGTAGGAGTGAGCCATTTATTCTTAAAACTGATCACCGGCCGTTAGTATCAATATTTAATAATAAAACAGGCATTTCGATAACAACAGCATTACGATTACAAAGGTATGCAATAATATTATCCGCCTATAACTACACAGTTCAATACATATCGAGTGAGAATAACTTAGTCGCCGATTATTTCTCCCGTGCGCCTATACCTGATGTTGAGTGCGAAACAGATAAGGGCTATGACGCATACTGCTCATTAAATTTTCTAGATGCGACCGCGCCGGCCGTGTTGTTTACGGATATAAAGAATGCCACAGAAGATGATAAAACTATACAAACTGTCATTAAATATACCAATGTTGGTTGGCCCCGAAAGATTGTTTGTGCATCAATTCGACCATATTTTTTGTGTAGAACAGACTTACAATATGAGAAGGGTATTTTAATGCGTGGACATAAGGTGGTCATTCCTATGGCATTACGCGAAAGAATGCTGCGTGAACTTCATAGCACTCATTTAGGTATTGTAAAAATGAAATGCAATGCTCGCGGTAGGATGTGGTGGCCCGGTATAGACGAAGATATCGAGCGATGGATCGGCGCATGCGATAAATGCACAAGCGTGCGGCACGCGCCACCACGAGCTACGCCTGCGCCGTGGCCGAGTCCAGCGGCACCATGGGAACGGATCCATATCGATTACTTGTCGATAGGGCAACAAACATATCTAGTGGTGATTGACGCATACTCCAAGTGGTTGGAGTGTATCTGGATGCATAATGATGTTACTACTCAATCATTAATTAAGAAATTGAAGCAAATTTTTTCCGTGTTCGGTATACCTAGCACGCTAGTATCGGATAATGATGTTAAAATAAATTCAAAGGATTTTAACAACTTCTGTTCCAATAATGGCATTAATTACATGACGTCTCCAATTTATCACCCATGTAGCAACGGACAAGCTGAAAATACAGTACGTACTTGTAAAAAAATGTTAAAAATTATTTTAAGTGAAAGCTTGTCGGTTACTGTATTGCAAGAAAAATTAATAGGATACCTTTTCGAGTACAGGAACACGATACACTGTACTACCGGACATTCGCCCGCAAAATTAATGTTTGGGAGGGAATTAAGATCGCGTCTTGACTTAATACTTCCTAAAGAATGTAAACCGCGTGAAACGTCACTAAGGACAACTGAATGTAAGATGAGAGATTTTAAAGTTGGTGACAGGGTATGGGTCCGGTGGTATAGTGGTAGGAAAGAGTCTTGGAAATTAGGAGTAGTAAATAGGGTCATAGGAAATAGAATGTTTAAAATATTTATTGAAGAACAAAATGGATTTTCCATAAGGCACGTCGACCAACTGCTACATTGTAAGAACGGAAAATGTTCTCATATTTCCGGATCAGGCAATACTAATGAACCTGAACCGTCAGCCTCACACACTGTGTACAGTCCAATGTGTTCACGAGTTCCTCTTAGCCCACCAGTATTGCCAATGCCAGATAATATCAGCGAGCCCAATACAGTTAGCACAGTAGTTGGTGCATCTACAGAGGAACTGGTGGAGGGCGATGGTGCAGCACCGACTGATACTGCAGCTGAAACTAGTGTTGAAGCTGACAGGGATCAAAGTGCTGTCACTGAATCTGTGAGCAGAGAGCATGCACGTCAGACATGTAGTGAGGTATCCGAAGGTCAGGCTCCTCAAGCCTCGGTCGTCATACAGGAACCAGATACCTCGCCTGTGTCACGAGCACGTTCTGAGCGTCCCAGAAAGAAAGTAGATTATTCGAAATATTATAAATAGATAAGTACCTATAATGGTGATTGTTATGTTAAGTTATTTTATATGATGTTGTTTTGTCAACAGGTTTCAAAGCTAAGTGTGGAGGAATGATGCATATCTGCCGACCTCCTACCCACACGTTCTAAATTGTTAATATTGTCAGTTGACTACTTATGTGCCAACAGTATTGAACTAGCCTTTGTACCAGACACTTGTTCGTTTCCTTCGTACCTCCTAGTTATATACTCCGGGAGTGAACTCTAACGGGTTGCACTCCGGGAGTGAACTCTAACGGGTTGCACTCCGGGAGTGAACTCTAACGGGTTGCACTCCGGGAGTGAACTCTAACGGGTTGCACTCCGGGAGTGAACTCTAACGGGTTGCACTCCGGGAGTGAAGAAAAAGAAAGAAGAAACTTGAACATTAACGTCGTGCATTTTTGAAATGATTTTTTTATTTTGGAATGGTTAGGGAATAATTTCGCACGAATTGCTTTATTTATCAGCATAAAAGTACTATCATTTATGTGGTTAAAATTGCGCTCTCGTACACAAACATGACAATTTATATGACACGAGTTAAACATTTTGTACCCATCCCAAAAAAAGTGCACAACGCCGCTAAAGAAGTTTTCACTTCAAAAATTAACCGACTAAAACGTGTTAGTGTTCTTGTCGGTTCAATTTTATGTTAAAAAGTTTATAGTTTTCTTTTCGTGGATGTTTTTATCAGTATCTGAGGACTGTTGAGGACCTCTTGCGACTACTTTTCGTGTCTATCGTCAGACTTTTCATGACCGCCATGCTCCAGCTGTATGATATAAAGTTCTCATCAAGGAGCATGAAATGAGCCCAAACACGATCTAGATACTGTAAACTGTTGAAGATCTCTGTAACTGGCTTCCGTCTCCATTGTCAGTCTTTCAACGACTACTAGTCATACTCCAGCTAGATGTAATGTTCTCGCCAAGGTGCATGAAATGAGCCCAAACACGATCTAGATACTGTAAACTGTTGAAGATCTCTGCAACTGGCTTCCGTCTCCATTGTCAGTCTTTCAACGACTACTAGTCATACTCCAGCTAGATGTAATGTTCTCGCCAAGGTGCATGAAATGAGCCCAAACACGATCTAGATACTGTAAACTGTTGAAGATCTCTGCAACTGGCTTCCGTCTCCATTGTCAGTCTTTCAACGACTACTAGTCATACTCCAGCTAGATGTAATGTTCTCGCCAAGGTGCATGAAATGAGCCCAAACACGATCTAGATACTGTAAACTGTTGAAGATCTCTGCAACTGGCTTCCGTCTCCATTGTCAGTCTTTCAACGACTACTAGTCATACTCCAGCTAGATGTAATGTTCTCGCCAAGGTGCATGAAATGAGCCCAAACACGATCTAGATACTGTAAACTGTTGAAGATCTCTGCAACTGGCTTCCGTCTCCATTGTCAGTCTTTCAACGACTACTAGTCATACTCCAGCTAGATGTAATGTTCTCGCCAAGGTGCATGAAATGAGCCCAAACACGATCTAGATACTGTAAACTGTTGAGGACCTCGACTGCCTTCCATTTCCATCATCAGGTAAGTCCAGGTCTCTAATCATTTGTAATATCGTCAGAACTACATACGCCTGCCAAGTTTAAACAGAATCGGTTCACAATTGAAAATTCAGAAGGAATATAATCAATCAACCCTTGTTTTACAACCCTTAGGGGCGCATTTTATTTTTACCCACGACGGAACGGAGACGGTATATGCGTTTGGGGTGAGAGGTTGTTTGTTTGTGTGTTTGTGCAAATACATGTTGCCATTTTTCTCCAAAACTACTAGTCCGATTTTGATGTAGTCTTCAGTTATGGGTTTGGGTTTGATTGGTGCATGTTCTTAGATAGGTGTTACGGTGACAACTCACCAGGGGGCGCTGCAGCAAACATTTTTTGTGCAAATCAAAGTTGCGATTTTTCTCCAAAACTACAAGTCCGATTTTGATTCAGTTTTCAGTTATGGGTTTAGGTTTGATTGGTGCATGTTCTTAGATAGGTGTTACGGTGACAACTCAACAGGGGGCGCTGCAGCAAAAATTTTTTGGGCATATCAAAGTTGTCATTTTTCTCCAAAACTACAAGTCCGATTTTGATTCAGTTTTCAGTTATGGGTTTAGGTTTGATTGGTGCATGCTCTTAGATAAAAAAGTAAGAATAAAAGTAAAAAATTTAAAATAAAAAGCAAAATTAAAAAACAACATTGCAAAACTAGTTCATTTAATGGCAGCCCCCGACGGACATTCTTGGGTTTGTTTAAGTGTTTTATGTTATTTTATCCTTTTTTCAATTAATTTTTAAAAGTCGTGGGTTTTTTTATAATTTTTAATTTTTGCAATTTTAAATGGGACCAACTTTGAGGCTATCTTATTAAACAATATAATTATTTTATACTTTTTATTCATACGCTGTCAGTAGGTAATGTACCCAAAAGACTGCAGCATTGCCACGTTGTATGGCAACACTTAGCCTCTGGCCAAGGTCAAAGCCGGCCCTTGGGTTACGAGAAGCGTCAACTAAGCACGTTTGGGGTTGGACCCCACGACCCAAGAGTTTCAACCACAAACGGCTCGAAAATATAGTATCCACAAAGGTACTATATTTACGCCACTTGAGGTTCTCTGAGGCCGCAGCGGCACAGCCAGCACAGCACGAATGATTATCTCTTCTTTGAAAAACCTTTGAATTACATTCACCAACTAATACTGCTAAATCCTAAGATTAAAATACTACTCTAATATAACATTTTACCAATTAAATAATCGGGCTTTTTCAGTAACATGTATCAATACTTGAGTAAAATGTTAAAAGCAAATAAATATTGGCGCTAGTCCCAGAGCTGGACTTCTGGTGTTGTTCCAGTTTATCTTCCCGGCGCGGCTGTCTACAACAACAACAACTCTACTGTAATGTCGTCACATATACAACATGCATTTGTTGCTCCGTTGAGCTACTTCACTGCTGCGCTAAGCTTTTGACACGCGACGTGTTGTCGCAGCCCTGGACTGGGACATCTGGGTTACGGGTATTCTATGGTAATAGCGAGCTTAAGGCGTAACTGCCTACTTTATTGAACAGGTAAATAGACTATTAAAGCTTGGAATTGGGGCTCAGTCCAATAAAGTGCGATAGATTTGTCCCCTTCTCAATCAATTGGACGTAATACTGAGTTGTGGACGTAGGTAACCAACACCGCCCGCACCCCGCGCCCGCGCCCCCCGGCCCTCTTCTCTCGGCTCCCCTGGGAGGTCCCTTCGGAGGCTGGACGGCGTGACGGGTATATTTTTCTATATTTCTGTTTCAATGAAATTTAGATCAAGCGCATTAAATAAGTCTCTATTGGCAACATTATCGACGTGATATTGTTGAACCGGTTGGTCCAGATGATACGACGCATTCGTTATTCTAGAGATGGGCCGACTATGACGCTGGCCGACCAGGAGAGTTCTACTCGTCGGCCAAACTGACTATTGCTACCGATGAAGGTCAGGGTGTATCGGAAAGGTCCTCGGCGTTTCATGCACAGTTAAGTCGGTCGTACATCAAACCATAGGAGATGGACCCTTATGTGAGTGACGAGGTACCCGGGTACCTTTAGTATTTTCAAATTTACCAAAAAGTATGTTTTACGCTCTGTAGGTGGCTGTGACTTCCTGAGAGCTCCTAACTATTTATAATAATAATAATAATCTTTATTATGAACGTCTTACAAGGTTTCTTTGAGGTGAGACCCTGACCTCCAAACTAGTAAAATACTGTATCATGAAGGTCAGTTCCTTCCCTTCACAAACGTGTTATTAAATACGAGTACAGTAGGTCCATAATTTTAACGTAGGCTAACTTCTATCTTAGACTAGCAAACAAAAAAAAATATATTACTAGATTTCAGTATAGCTAAAATCAGAAAATAAAGGTAAAAAATAAAAGAAAAAGGAATGTGCGTGTGTGTAGTTGTGTGTGTTTGTGTAGTTGTGTGTGTGTGTAGTTGTGTGTGTGTGTAGTTGAGTGTGTGTGTAGTTGTGCGTGTGTGTGTGTATCTATGTATATGTGTGTGGGTGATCTGAGCGTGATTGATTGTGTATTTCATACCGTTACAATAAAAAGAGATTCTATTTTTTCATAGTCCATGTCATTCAACCATGCAATAATTTTGATTTTGACTTGATTATTACTGAATGATCTGATGTGTTGAATGGACTGTGTTATTTTATTGTATAACCGTGGAGCTTGGACGTTGTAAAATCTGCTAGCAAATTTTGTGTTGGCTCTAGGTACTGGACAATGCACTTTTCTTTTATTCAACTTGGGTAATATCGGAATGACCTGTTTGTGGTATCTACGTAAGACTTCATAAACATAAAGTTTACGAACGCTCATGACATTTATTTGTTCATATAGATCTTTGGTGGGATAGCGGTAGGGAAATTTAAATGCGACTTTTAGCAATGATCTCTGTGCGCGCTCAAGAACAATCAAAATGGTTTTACAAGCCCCACCCCAAGCACTGATGCAGTAGTTAATAATACTTTGACCAAGAGCAAGATATGTTTATGTACCAGGAGATCTCTGCCAGCCACATCACGCAGGTTTTTAAACGCGAGTATAAGTTTCCTTGTCCTGGCCGCTACCGAATTTATGTGTGCACCCCAGTTCAGTTTGTCATCTATTATGACACCTAAATACTTAATGGCTTTTGATTTAGCTAAAATGGGACACGTGCAACTTGTATCGTTATCTAGATAAGGATTCCTGTTGCATGGGTATGTGTGACTCTTAATTGTAATTGTATCCTTTGTGGCGCCTGATTTGGTAATACTAAAACAAAGATATTTTGTTTTCTCCGCATTTAGGTTTAACAGGTTTATAAATTATATATTTTTTAATGTTTTGACCCAGTCAACTATTTACAGTGTTTTGTGGAAACCTAAACATATTTAAAACTCACAATAGAGTGACAAGGTACCCGGGTACCTCTTTATATCTTGAAAGAAAATTTAAATAATTATTTATATTTTCGTACTAAAATGAATTCCGATATCCTGCTTCGCTCACTTAACATATCTCCAACGGCGATTGACTGGTTTCGTAGTTACCTGTATGGGCGCCGGCAACGTGTATGCATAGAGGGGTCATGCTCTTCTTTGTGTTATACTTCTGCTGGTGTACCTCGGGGTGGCGTTTTATCTCCTTTACTCTTCGCAATTTTTATAAATTCTATTTCCACAAAAATTCTTTCTTCTTACCACCTTTATGCAGATGATCTGCAAATTTACCGGCAAGCTGCATCTTCAGACTTGGCTGATGCAATTGACATAATCAACAAGGACATGGTTTCAATCTGCGAGTGGAGTGAGGCTCATGGGCTACAGGTTAACCCGTTGAAGACTCAGGTCATTGTTGTTGGTAGCTCAAGGATGATCACCAAGATAAACTGGTCGCAGCTTCCCCAGGTTAAATTTAATGGAACTGCTATTCCGATAAGTGAGAAGGTCAAGAACCTTGGGGTTTGGATCGACAAGAATCTTTCCTGGGGTCCCCAACTGCAGGACGTAAGTCGCAAAATATTCGCATCTGCCAAGTCCCTGAGACGACTGCGGAACTTTCTTCCAACTGCTACTAAAACTGCGCTGGCTCAATCTCTTTTACTTCCCGTTCTTGACTACGCTGATGTCAGTTATCTCGATCTTACTGAGGCACAGCTAGATAAACTTGAGCGACTTCAAAACTGTTGCATAAGATTTATATTTGGCTTGCGCAAATATGATCACATTTCTGAATTTCGTACAAAGCTCAAGTGGCTTCCTATACGTCTTCGCCGGAATTCTCATATCCTGTTTCAGCTCTACAGTATTCTGTTCAATCCTACAACCCCCGCTTATCTTAAAGAACGTTTCAAGTTCCTTCATGACGCACATAATAGATATCTGAGGTCATCGGAATAAATGATTAATCTCCTACTAACTTATGATACCCTAGTACTTCATAACACATTACATTGACCGCGGTCGGGAGGCTGTGGTCCCGGTCCCGAAAGCCCCACGACCCCAACCATGTTTTTCATTCTGACTGTACAAAATTTGCTTAAAAAAAAGTATAGTCCGAAACACCACTCAAAAATATGAATAAAAATTAAATTCCTGTCTCGACCGGACCGGGCGAGTTCCAGCGGTCGAGTCGCCTACTAAGCCCATGTAAGTAAATGATATATTGCTGCCAAAGCTGCAATGTCAATGATATTGTAAAAAAGTGCTAAAGGCCACCGATTTGTTCTGCGTTTGACGGTATATTCTGCTATCAGCTTATACATATTGTCCAGTCTACTTTTGGTTTTATCACTACATAATTATTATAAAACCTAGTCCTCCGCCGCGTCTGTCTGTTTGTCTATCTGTTCGCGATATACTGGAAAACTACTGCACCGATTTATATGCTCATTTCACCAATGGATGGAAGGAGAAAGGTTTTTAGAACGGGATCAAAAATTCATGATTACTTTTGGTCGCCATAACCGATATCCACACGGGCGAAGTCGTGGGCATCAGCTATTTCATAATGAAAAACATATTAAATCATAAAATATAAGTAAATACGTACTATACGAACAAAGTAGAGAGCAGTGGTGGCCCAGTGGTGGCGGCCCCGACTTACGAACAGTGAGTCGTGGGTTCGAACCCCGTCAGGCGCATTACTTTGTGTAATTTATTTCATCACCACTGCTCTCAAAACGGTGAAGGAAAACATCGTGAGGAAACCGGCATGTCTGAGAACCAAAAAATTCGAAGACATGTGACATTTACCAATCCGCACTGGGCCCGCGTGGTAGATTATAGCCCATCCCTCTCCTGGAGAGGAGGCCTGAGTCCCTGCAGTGGGAACATTATAGGCTGATGATGAACAAAGTACAGACAATATCAATCACGATGCATTGAATGGATTAAGTGTTTTTTGCGCGCCGATAACCATGTACCACACTCCACCCCTCCCCAGATTTAATCACCACAGATCATAAATTGTTTAGGTTAACTAAAATAATAATATTCACAGTGTGCGTTACCCACACTGTGAATATTATTATTTTAAAACATACCTTGATTGTTAACATTACGTTTTAACTGTATGAAGGTACCCGGGTACCTCGTCACTCTGATAAAGGTGTTTTATTTGTCACTCACATAGGGGTTAAGCCACAGATGACAGAAACAACAGGGTTAAGCAAATGATATTGACTACCAAAGGAAGGAAAACGATGTGTACCAGTGAGGTATGGTTATATTAGTGGTTGTGATGCAGTGGGCTGTATGACCCTTTTAATGGATTTTATTTCATGCAATATGATCATCTATCAATGTAAAATACTAACCATATTCCTGCGCTAAAGCGTCGCACTCAGTCTATCACGAAGCTATTGTGGAGCGCTGAGGCCTTCTCTAGCAACGGAACGAGGGGACATTTTGAAAAAGAACGACATTTTTAATGAAAACCTAACATTAGACAAAAAAACACTAAACACGTAATACGTGCCTATGAAATTTGAGGGTTGCCCTCGAGTTCTCTGGGATTCCATCACCAGGTCCTGGTTTCCATATCATTGTTACTACCCTTAAAATATCTCCTTCACAATAAAAAAAGAATCATCAAAATTGGTTCATAAACGACGAAGTTATTTTCGAACACACATTTAAACGAAAAATGTTCATAAATTAAGAAAAATCTTCATAAAATGAAAAGTACTGGGCCAAACTATACTAAATTTTTATGGGACCAAATGGCAACTATTCCGCATCAAACTAAAAAAGAATCACGTAAATCGGATCATAAATCGCAGCGTAATCGGTGTACATACATAGAAAAAAAAAAAAACATACCAATCGAATTGAGAACCTCCTCCTTTTTGGGAAGTCGGTTAAAAATGCGCAATCTTGGCGAGGTCGAGCATGAGATTGAAGCGGTAGGTAAAAGCCAGTTTATTAGTGAAAGACATAAAATCAACTACACTCGAGAGCAATGAATCCGGGTCACTTAAAGAATGTTAAAAATCTCGGAAACTAAAAATGATAGGTTAATGCAATAAATTGTATTTAATAGACAATGTAATACTCCTTAAATGAAGGTATTAAAACTTCTTAGTTATTGTAAAGTTATATCATAAAAAAATCAAATTTGAAAAAGGGCCGCTTTCGAAGATGGAACTACGTAATTAAAGCATTTGGTTTTGCTTTTGTTTGTAATCTGTCATTTATGTGGGTACAGCTTGAATAATGAATATAGAGCATATGAAATTATGTCGCTTACGCCTGAAGAATGCACCAGAATACTTACAATGCTGGAAACCGGCCGGAGTCAGCGCGATACAGCCAGGACTGTCGGTGTGTCGCTGTCAACAGTACAAAGAGTTCTCCGACGTTACGAAGAAACTGGTTCTAACCTACGCAGACCAGGAACGGGCAGAACCAGGTGTACCACAGCACGAGAAGACCGATACTTGGTGAACACCATGCTTCGAAATCGCTTTCTCACAGGAACTGAACTCACAAATCAGTTTCGACGCCTCGGAGGAAGTAACCCAAGTGCATGGACAGTAAGACGTCGGCTTGCTGAATCTAACTTAAAACCCCTTAGACCTGCAAACGGCCCTAAACTGGAGCGTGGGCATCGTATTTCAAGACTAAGATATGCCCAGAGCCACGTAAATTGGAGTATTGAAGATTGGTCAAAAGTTATGTTCTCCGACGAATCAAAATTTATGCTCTACAAGCACGATGGAAGACACAGAGTGTATCGAAGACCAGGGGAAAGATTCAAGCAAGCATGCATCGAAGAAAAAGTAGCCTACGGTGGTGGGTCTGTACTTGTGTGCGCCGGAATTTCTTCTGAAAGTCGCACAGAGCTGGTGATCATAGAAAACGGCTCTTTAACTAGCGAAAGATATGTGGAAGAAATCCTCAATGATCACGTTGGTCCATTTATGGTCAATTTAGGTGAGGATGCTATATTTATGCATGACAATGCCCGACCTCATACAGGTAGGATTGTGAATGACTACCTTCAAGAGATGAACATTACTCGTATGGAGTGGCCAGCGCGCAGCCCGGATATCAACCCGATCGAGCATGCTTGGGACGAGCTAGGCAGATGCGTAAAACAACGAAACCCTCCCCCAATCACGCTTCGTGAGCTCAAAATTGCTCTCACAGAGGAATGGGAGAATATTCCCCAAAATCGTATAAGGAACTTGGTGTACAGCATGCCAAACCGCGTAAACGCAGTAATGGAAGCACGAGGAGGAAGTATTAAAATTCAAGAAAATCGTAATAAAGTTCAAAAATTTCATGTTTCCTATTTTTGTTTTAAGGAGAGATCAGCAGTTTTTTTCTTTATGTAATTTTGTGTTAATAAAATGTACGGTGACTCATATTTTTGTTACTTTCATAGGAGTATTACATTGTCTATTAAATACAATTTATTGCATAATTTTTAGTTTCCGAGATTTTTAACATTCTTTAAGTGACCCGGATTCATTGCTCTCGAGTGTATGATAATAATATGGCAGAAAAACAGAATACAAGTTTTGTTCAAACTAATGGTATAATAATATTTCTAACAACACTACTTAATTTTAAGTTGCGGCAGGCAGCGTCGTTATAATATTAGCATCTCAATGTAATAAGTGTACTGAAGTGTGCGTGGTCTGGTCATCGGCGGCACTCAGGCGGCAGTCGTGCGGCCCTCGGGCGGCAGATCGCATAGGGCGCCGCGTGGCCGAGCGGTACGTCGGCGGTACGTCAGCGGGCGGTCGCAGCTGCGCTCACTGATTTACGCGTTTAATTATGCACCGTAATGATGTTTCGCAATTGCTGGCTCTACTCAGTTCTAAACTCCGTAACAATAAAATAGTATTTACGTCCAGCAGAGAGACTCGCGGAATCGCTGAACCTTTGCGAACAAACGCGCTCAACTTAGAACATTATTTAAAGAAGCAGACAAGAGTAACAACAATAAAACAATTGTTTACCTTATTGTTTTATGTTCGCAAGTTAGAACAGACAAATTGTGGCAACATTAGCAAACCTTTTACTTTGGAATTTGTTCGGGTGTTTTCATTATTATTTTTAGAGAAAGAGCTGTGATTACTGAACCCGTTGAGATAAGCTATCAGATACACGATTGATAAACTGAATACCTACGTACTAAACTATATAAAACATACACAGATAAGTTAGTAGAACATTCAATACAGCTCCAAGAGCACACTCCGCTTACATTATTTTATTTTATTTTATTTTATTTTATTTTTATCTCATAATACTATACTTACATAAACTCACGCCCTGGGAAACGGGCGTGAGTTTGAGGATAGGCAGAAACCACAGAACGCCACCTGCTACGATCTTTACATAGTTGTTTTACCTCGTGCACATTCAAACATCTAGTCATACACGCACGCTGGTTGGGAATACTACACACCTGTCCTTTTTGAAAAAACTCACCGAGAAGGTCAGTGTAAATCTTCGCATACCATTTTTGCTTTATGGTAATAACATTATCATTAATACAAAGTTATGGGTGCGTATTGCGTATTGTGGCTTTCTATGACCAGGGCAATCATTCAATCAAACGATTGCTTTAGCTAGTAGAAGGTATTTTCCCACTGTGAGCAGTAGTGCGTTCGTGCCGCGGCATGCATCGGGCCGGCCCGTCCCGTCCCGTCCTTTCGGGCGGCGCGTCCCGTCCCGTCAGGCGGCGCGGCGCACGTCTCATTAGTCGCGGTGCACCGCTCATTACCGGGCGCCTGTCTGTTTACCGCATCCACACGGCACCGCACCCTTGTTCGATTTCGTTGCGAACCGAAATAACTTTTCAATTATACGCCACTTTATCCCAGAGAGATGAAAAAATAAAGTACCCACTTAACCTTTGCCACATGAGCTCGAACTCATATTGAATTCGGCCTTGCTCCGTCACAAATATAATATAAAGAATGCGGAACGAAGAATAATATCAATAACCGAAACAGACAGCTGACAGTTGTGTTGCTTGCTGTGCGGTGTGTGGGTATGCCGCCGAACTGCCGAACTGCTGACTGGCGATCTACCGCGGACAATAATACACACGAATGGTAGCGCATTCTCGAGAAAACGTAGGCCTTTATCGGATCGGCCATCGACAGAGATAATTATGTTAGTCGGATGCGGTCATTTGTGCGGACATAGAATGAATTACAAGCGCGCTGGACGGTAACATCACGCGAACTGCTCACCCGCTACAGTGAACTTCTACAGTCTACAGTCGTGATGTGTTGAGCTCGCAGCCAGAAGGACATTCGGTGTCTGATCGCAACGAAGTTGAGATGTCCCGAAACTGTTATTTCTTCGTTCAAAGTGTTATCCATCCAGTGGGTATTCCATTTGGACAGTTCTATCATTGGTTTCGTCTAAATTGTGGAAGACGCTAGTGGTTACACCAAGCAGCGAGACATATCCTGCAAAGGATTTCCACAGTGACTGTGTTTGGGGTGGCTCTACAATACCCATTTAACCAGTAAAAGTAGCTTTATTCTGTCTGCAGCAGCCAACCTTGGCCCGTAATTGCTTAAGAGTTTTCCGGATTCTGCAGTTTGGCTGGTGTCCGGGGTTGACCTTCCAGTACCTAAGCCACATCGCCAAACCGTTTGGTTCTGCTGGTAGTCAAGTGGCCGCCTGTCTCGTACCAGCGCAGTCGCAGATGGAGGTGAAGCCCATCCAAGGCGTTCCTACCATGTAACCCTTAGCCTTTCAGTCGTTGGCCTTTCGACAGACATATAGATCCTATATCAACAAATTGCAATATACGACTATATCAAATTCTTTCATATAAATTTTATAAGCAGGACGTACTATATCATTCATTTGAAGGAATTGGCGCCAGTAATTTAATATTATATTTGACATTTAATGAACTGAATAAATGCATACATTTGCAATTCATGAATTCATGACAATTCATATCGGTCGGTCGTCAGACGGCGGCGCCAGCTTACCGCATGTGCCACTGTCACTGGCCAGCTGGACGACCTCTTGTGTACCCCTGGACCACGCACCGCCATGACAATGCATTTACGTTACTTTTATTACTACTATTCTAAACTAAACTTTTCACGATGACAATGTTTCGAAAGTGACGTTCCGCGTCAGGATCATCTGCTCGCCTATTTCAAAGTTGTTAAAATATACCTCGCAGCCTTTACGGGCTTTACGGACGGGCTTTTATGTCTTACATATGTTATACGTATATTAATATCTACCAAATATAGTCCGACCCTCAGCGTTAAGGGACCGACCGTAAAGAAGAAGGAAGGAAGACCGGCTTATTTGCTACATTATCCAACGTCGACTGCAAGGCGCTCGGGACTAAATAATTACAGCCGCACCGATCGATCTTCAGGTTAAGCCGCGCTGGCCATGGCCAAGGGGGGCCCGTGGATGGCTGACCATAAACTAGCCGTTGGTCCCGACTGTCATTTCTAGAGCATTGACAGTCATTGCGGGTAGTCAGTGACTCGAAAATCTGACAACCTGCAGGCTTACCAAGGTGTATTGTACCTAGTACTAACTGGGCTGTCAGTTGTCACAGTCCGGCCAAATAGGTGGTCGCTTCATGTAAAATACTGGTAATCAGCTAAATCCGAAAAACGAACTGTGAATAATATCCGAATATAGTTATTAATATATCTAGTTTTCTGTACAACTTCTGCTAAGTCTTGTAGTCACGTAACTTGGCTAACGAACGATTCAGGCCATTGTTGAAATAATTGCAAGGAACTAACCTTTGAAGATACATTTAGTTTTAGATACAGTGCGTTATACCGAGTTATACGTAAGTCTACTTAAATCTAAGCGTAATTCCCAAACGAAAGGGATTATAGTTGTCAGTTATCTGGCGTGAGGCGTCGTTATCGAGGCGCCTCGGGCGGCGACTTTCTAAGATGATCATTTTGTGCGTTAATGCTACAAAGGGTGCTCGCCGCCGCCTCCCGGTGGGCGCAGCCCG
Organism: Diarsia dahlii; assembly: GCA_949775195.1. Lineage (NCBI taxonomy): Eukaryota > Metazoa > Arthropoda > Insecta > Lepidoptera > Noctuidae > Diarsia > Diarsia dahlii. The sequence continues at coordinate 25,665,350 of OX459191.1, read as the reverse complement.
GCCGGGTAATGAAACCGTCGCTACAGTCGCGACGCGCGCCTCCTCTGCCAAGCTTACGGCGCGAAACGGTTTGTTCATAATGAATTTGGTCAATTGTTTACACTTCAGTTCAATAAACATAATAAAGTAGGAATAAACTTAGCGCTCCTATATTTATTAAGAGCGGTGACGGGGTGGAAACAAACCTGTTGACTCATCTTTAATATCGTGTGGGAGATATGGCCGTGTGCCACGTGACTGGTGAAGGCTGAAATATGATTTACGAAATTGATCCGTAGAGCTGAGGTTAGCCTCACGTGCGATCAGGATTAGACCACCAAGTGCGCACCAACTCACCACCATATTCCGCTCGACCGTAAGTTTATTAACTTACAAAAAGTTATGTGTCGTATGCGTGGTTTTAGACCTTTTAGTATTTCTAGCGAAGAACATTATGTAGGTACTCAGAAACATGTTCGTATAATGGAAGAAACCTGAATGAACAAATTAAGTTCAGTAAACCACAAACATTGTGTCGAAAGAACGCGCCTTTCCGGAATGTTTGATAAACGACTAATAAATCTGGCGGTGCGCGGTGTGGCAGACACGGACTCAGACCGCACCGCTCCGTACCGCACCGCGCCGCGCCACACCGCGCCGCACCGCACCGCACCGCGCCGCACCACACCGCGCCGCACCGCACCGCGCCGCACCGCACCGCGTCTCTCCGCGGCACAGATTACTACGCTGCGACAATATCGTCTAATTTACTTATTTCCGTTCCCTTTGAGGGCGGCAAGTATTCGCGGAGGGTCGAATTCTTAGCGTGGCAGCCAGGCGCCCATTCCAACCTCATTCAATTGTAGTGGCTAATCGCCCCCCCCCCCCCCCTGCCGCGCCCCGCACCCGCACACTTATCTCTGAGCGTCGTCCTACACGCTCGCTGCTTCGGGACGATGTATTACAAAAGGATTTTTTCCACTGATTTCCCCACAAACTGGATAAACCAGGATTTGGATCGAACGAAATATACCGTCAGCAAATTCCTCACCCGCCTTTTTCCGCCTGAAATAAGACGGTTTTATGGCGCTCAGTTTGGTACGTCTCAAATTATTAGCGTTCTTCAGTATTGCGATAAGGAAAATGTGCAGAAGAAGGAACTTGCGGGAGCTGAGAGCACAGAAAAGAGTCGTGCGTTGCGCAGGTCGCATGCGAGTGGGACAGCCGCCCGATAAGCGACGCGGTTGTAAGGGCGCCTTCAAATTAGCCGCAAAGCGCCGCGCGGTGGCAGCGCGGTTGCAGCGCTGCGCGCTGCTTTGTAAATCTACATAATGCAATTTGAAGGCGCCCTAATGATCAGTTTGCCGCCGGCTCATGCATCACACACACAAACAAACACATACTCGTACCTCAATAGCAATAAGTTTGCTTCAGTTTCAACTCATATTGCACCCGTACGTAACACACCACGCCACAGAATACGACGTAAAGAGCTGTTGCCCACATCTTCGTTCGTTTGGATATTTTGATATGAACAATTTTTTTTTCTGAGTCTATATTTTCGTTTATTGTGGTAGGTATTGCGTATTTTGTCGCTGAGCTTTATACCCAATACGCTTCGTTCCATCGCTCTTTGGCAAACCTTGAGTTTGGACTTTTGTGACTCGGTTAGGGACCAAGTTTTAGCACCGTAAGTTAAGATAGGCAGAATGCACATTTCGATGAGTTTGCGCTTCAGGGATAAAGGTAGGTCACCCTTCATCAGCGACTTCATGGACCAGTAGCTCTTCCAGGCGTTCTCGACACGGCGGTTGATTTCTGTGTCTTGCCTGTTTTCGAAGGAGACTAACTGGCCCAAATAAATGTACTCATCGACGTAGTGGATTTCTTGCCCATCTACCTCAACCCTACTTTTTGTGCTGTTGGTCATGACTTTAGTCTTTGACCGGTTCATCATTAGTCCAACCTCAAGGCTTGCTGTGCTCAGATCTTTGAGCATCTTTTGTAACTCAGTAGCAGTCGGTGCAAATAAGATGATATCATCAGCGAAACGAAGGTTGGTGAGTTGTACCGAGCGCAAAAAACGAACGAGAAAGAGGGTAGACCGTTTTGTCTGCTCATAGACATCCACCCGCAATGACTTCAGTTTATCAGTGGTGCTTGTAACAGCGCCGAAATATCGGGAACTCGAAACAATAAGAAAACATGGTAAATATCCCGTTTATAGTATTAATAGTACCCAATGTTATTAATATTGTTTGATTTAACTTATAAATCGCTTTCATTGATACGGATAATCGGAATTCTACTGTATGTCTAATGAACACAATAACTATAGTATCTGCTATCGCCTACAACTTTACTGGCAGCCTAGACAAAACTGCTTATGTGTACACGTATAAAAAGTATGCTTTTAAATCCGGGACGTCCTTTTGTGCGCCAAGTGGTAAATCTAAAACCTTTCTGTCGTTAACACGTGACTGAGCAGCAGAGAACATTGATGACCACCTCACGCAATCCCGGATCAAAAACTCTTAACTCACCAATTTTTACCATTCTGATTTACCCGACTGATTTACCCAATGAAGGGTATTGTGTTTATCACCACCATAATGTATGTTTTTTTCTTTGTGGCGCTCTAGAGACCAAACGCGATTTTTTTGACGATTCTTACTGAACTAGTTTTCGTTGAAAGAGTTCATAGAGATCTACATAATATTTTTTTGGGTCTCATATTTTACCACTTTGGAGTGACTATCTTTGAAAGGACTTTGAGAAAAAATTGTTTAAGGAACCTCAACGCTAGTTTTTTCAAGACACGTCGCACGTATAGGTTCGATGATTTTTTTTTTAGTTTCGCAGTTCCATGTACGGGGAGCCTCACCTTTATTTTTTACTAGCTTTTGCCCGCGGCTTCGCCCGCGTGGATGTTGGAAATTTTCAAAAATTACTTTTTTCCATACAAACTATCATCCAATTTTCTAAGTCACGTAACATACTCCACTGTTTCACCCCTTTGAAGGATGTTTTTTTTTTAATCCTTTCTTAGTTGATGCCTACGTCATGATTTTTAAGCGGAGAATACATCTACCTAGCAAGTTTCAACTGTGTAGTCGAATCCTTTATAACTTCAGAATAAAGCGACTGTGACATATGGACAGACATACAGGACGAATAAGGGTTCCGTATTTTATTATTCGGCTACGAAATCCTGAAGAATTATGATAAAAATCGACTGAAACGCACAAAAAACCAGCGCATTCGGAAGCAGGCGGAACTCGCGGGCCCGCTCCAAAATTTTAATAAATATTTTTTTTTGGTTATCACCTGCCGAGCGTTTTTTGGTCGGCTTCTAGTTCAAACGGATGTAGCTGAATACCAGTATACTACATACTACATGGAGCGAGTTTATATCTATTTATATTTATTGAACACTTCTATAGCACAGAGTACATATTATTTCTACTGGACAACCTTTGGTTGATGTAGAGACAAACTATAAAAGCTCCGCAACCCACTCACGGAGTAAGTAAGTAAGTCCCTTCAAGAAGAATGTTTGCGTAATCAATGAGCAGAAAAACTAGAAAGAAATGAAGTTGACTTGCAAATTTCTCACAGGTCGTGGTAACTTTAAGAGTAAATTATTCTCCTTCAAGCTTGTTGACTCGCCTTTTTGTCAATGTTTTACATCTAACTGCGAATTTGAACAATCTGCACTATAACATTTTATGGGAAAATGTCTTCGGCAGAATGAACGCAATATTATGTTGGATAGGGTACAGGTTACATCCGGAGTTATTTACTTTACGGACCATGTGTAGAAACTACTACAAATTACCGTGCGTTCAAGCGTTTTTGTTTTACCACACCTATTATTGGAATCAAATATAACAGCTCACAACTTAGAACCCATTCATATTAATGATAATAATAGTTATCCGAGGTGCTACGCAACTGGGCTTATCCCAGTTGTATACGTCCTTTTGTACCAATAATGGTCTTGTTCTGTTCTGTCTCCTGCTGATATGGAGGGAAGTGGAAGTTATGTTTTTCCTTCTCCTCCGCTATTATTATTTTACTGATTAATTTTGTTCCGGGATCCAAGACAGTTAAATTAAAATTGTTTCACTTGGACTTCGTCGAGCTTCATAATTGTCTCGACCCTTTACTGATGGTCGCCACTGTTGATTCTGACTTACAGGAGTTACGGTGGTTTGGGAATAGCGTAGCGGTAGCGAGCTTGTCCCAAAAAAATAATAGCTGACTGTCCGGTGAGACACGCGGCGCACACCGCCGAACGGCCTGCTCTGCTGTGTTCATTAAGAAATCATTACCTAATCACAAGTTTAAAGAAAATGTTAACAACTTTCGCAAATTTTCCAATTGGTTGGATGTTAATTATGTCCTGAGCTAAGAAACAAATTGTTGAGCGCCTCATAAACACGATGAATGTTTGACGCCGGGAAATTACTGAATATATTTTGAGCGGGAGATCGATATTATGTGGATCAAAAGAATTTGCCACAAAGGGCTTAATGTGTCGACACGTGTGCGGTAATGAAACAAGAGCGATGATCCCGGCCCGGTGTCGCGGGACCGAGCCACGTCAAATTGCCAATTGGAGACCCGCACCTCCGCACCGCTCCGCTCCGCACCGCACCGTGGCTGCTCACCGCGTATTGCGGCAAAGGATTGCCACAAGAGACGTTCGGCAGTAACTCACTTAAAGCTTACTCCATCTTGTTCCGTGAAAGCTGTGAGCCCTGAACCGATCGTGTTCTGCTGAGCCGCGAGCAGCGTGTGTCGGAGGTGCAACGCTCTCCCGCGTACACATAGCAAACGTTTTATAATGCTCACATATTGTAAAGCTTGTAGTAGTTTCGTGTAAGTGCTTGCGAGTTTCACTCAATTGAACCAACAAAGCGTCCTACAAGACAAAAACCTTTCTACGAATATATACAAAGTGACTGGAAACGCAATACAATAAAAAAGCGATTACTTCCCGCGCAGTTTAACATTAAAACCCTATATTTTGTTTTAATTAAACGGCTGGGATTGGAACCGAATCTGACCGAATGAAACTAAGTAAACCCCAAGTTTGTAAGCAAATTTTCCGAAATGAACTAATTGAGTATTTAAACGTGAACTAAAAGTTGTAAGACTGATCGTCAGTTCCGCATCGAGGCGCTGTGCGGTGCGGGGCGGTGGCGTATACCCACGATACCGGCGGGTTACATCGGCACTCGTAACTAGATCGTAAGCGTACTTTTACAAAAATGTAGCGTATCGATGACACTCGCGTCATGTGACACGTGACGACGGCACGTAACGCGACGCGTCACCGATACACCGCGACACACGTTATAAAGCGACTCTCAAATTGCTATTAGCGTGCCACATTAACCCAGCTGCCCCCCTCCCCCCACCGCACGAACCCCGCTCCTCGGGGGCGTCTCACAGTCCTCGCAGGTAATCTCGGCGCCGCTAAACAAAGTAGATCCTTTATATAATTTAATTAGAGTGTATGGGCCGAGGCCGTGGCCGTCAGCGACGAGGCGACGCGCGGCGGCATGTAAGCCGGCCGCACAAAAAGGGACGACTCCCGGCGGCCGCCTTTGTGACGTTAATTTACTTACTTCATCATTTTAGTTATTTTCAGGCGAGTGGTCACTGAAGCCGTGCAGCACTTCGCACACACTCACACTCTACTCGTCACCTGCGGCACACTCCACGTGTTTACATTACACATGTCATCATTATATAACTAAGCACGGATATAGAACAGCTCTCACATGCAAGCGCTCTAACATCCATCACAACACGAACTAAGTGTGATTGATTAGAATAAGACTGGAACATCCATTTAAATAATGTGTTCTAAAAGAGTGGAGCCCTATATAAATATGATTAAAGTTTCGATACAGCACATTAATCAAGCAGATATAACGCGGCGCAATAGACCGATGCGGCCGCCGTGTGGGGCAGTGGGGCTACGTACAGTTGTGTCCTTGAGGTACTGAACTGCTGCCGGCAGTGACTGTACCTGTGGCCAGCCTAGCTGCCTACGCTGGCTGAACCGGTGAGTAACGCTCCCCAGGTCCCGGGTCCCTGGTTAGCTCACTTTTTAAACTACTTGACAAATGCTCTCCTAGTTGATAGGAACAGTTTAAATCGTATTCCAGTCATGACTTACTTAATATTCTTCATTAAACGGCGTCCCAATGAATCACGCCCCCCGGAGAGTTATTTGTTTAGCGCAGTACTTACCGCTCATTAAAGAACGCGTCGATGTAATCATTTTGTGACGACTATTACAAATTGTAGCCATTATACAGTGGAACGGTTGCGGGCATCGTTTGTGTGTTTTTATCAGCGGCGGTTAGCAGTCGCGCCACGTCCGCGTATTATATATCGCGGTGGAGCAAACACCCCCCCGCACCGCACCGCACCCCTCGCGGGGGCTGTTTAAATAAGTCTTTGTGTGTTACTAAATACACTCTGTACCGCGAAGGTCTCGCTTCCGGAGAACTGAAGAAAGTGATAGCTATTATATTATCTGCCAAATTACTAAGAAACAAATATTGGATATTCGGTGTAAATTACGACGCGCTTTTAAAATTAACTGCATTAAATATGTAAACGTACAAACTGCCGTACTCAGAGATCCTACTAATATTATAAACGCGAAAGTTTGTAAGTATGTATGGGTGGATGTTTGTTACTCTTTCACGCAAAAACTACAGAACGGATTTGGATAAAATTTGGTACACAGATAGTTTATAACCTGGATTAACACATAGAATAGTTTTAGGGTAGTTGACCAAAAAATCTAATTAGTCCGTCAGATAGATTTCCAAAAAATATTGAACACGTATTTTTTCTTTTTTGACGTAAACAAAAAAACTGGCCAAGTGCAAGTCGAACTTGCACATGAAGGGTTCCGTACCATTGCAGTATATTCTTACGGTATGAATAATTTATACAATTTCTTCTACGGGCCAATGAAACTTGACCTCTGGATTGTATAGGCGCTCATACGATTCAGGGACTAAATTATATTGGTTTTTATGTTTTGTATGGGAGTTTATAACTTTTTTTATTTTTCATGCTTGCTTCACCTCAAATTTCACAATTCTGGGATGATCAGGAGTGCCCTATAGGTTTAGATTTTTGTTATATCAAAAATCTACGGGATACTTCTCGTGGTCCCAGAATTATATTTGGTGAAAAGCAAGCTCTTGTAGCATGAATTAAGGAAAAGTTATGATTATAAAAAAGTTAAAAATGAAGGTCAGTTTGATCACTGACAAACTTTTCCAAAATCCTATAATTATACGGCCATAACTTTTGATGGCGTCGACCTAAAATCTTTTTTTTTTACAGCAAATAGGGACCATGTTCCTTAATCTGTGGTATCAATTTCAACTTTCTATCCCTACCCGTTTCGGAGATAAAGGGTGGTGACAGACGGACAAGAAGGGTTCCGTTTTTTTTTTCGTACGGAACCCTAAAAATGAAGACGATACAGTCATACAGTGCTTCGAAAAGTCGTGCGACGTCACAGTTTGGTCCATTGTTACCAGACTATGACGTCAAAAGCCCCCACTCCATGATCTTTGACAAGCTTTATTTTCGTCAATTTTTATTAATTTGATAAAACAAAAAACACGTATCCAATATTTTTCGATAATCTAACTGACGGACTAAACAGAATCATATTTTTTTTAGTCAGTCAACTACCCTATTACTTAAGCCGTCCCTTAGTAAAAATTTGACATACAAAACCTTCACGAAACTGGCAACATCTTTACTAAGCGATGCTTAGGTAATCATTAAACCTCTCTGAGTGCGGCAGTAAGTAATTCATCATCATCATCATCAGCCTATAATGTTCCCACTGTAGGGGGAGTAAGTAATTAATAAGTGTAATTTACCATAAAACACCCACCTTAAAAAAACCCAAGAATGTCCGTCGGGGGCTACCATTAAATGAACTAGTTTTGCAATGTTCAGCTCCCGACGGACATTCTTGAGTTTTTTTAAGCCAGGTGTTTTATGTTATTTTATCCTTTTTTTAATTAATTTTTAACCGTCGTGGGTTTTTTCAAAATTTTTAATTTTGCTTTTTATTTTAAACTTTTTATTTTTTTTTATCTAAGAACATGCACCAGTCATATCCAAACCCATCACAGAAAAATGCATCAAAATCGAACTAGTATTTTTGGAGAAAAATGGCAACTTTGATTTGCACAAAAATGTTTGCTGCCTGGTGAGTTATCACCGTAACATATATCTAAGAACATGCACCAATCAAACGCGAACCCATACCTAACTGAAAATTTCATCAAAATCGGACTAGTAGTTTTGGAGAAAAGTGGCAACTTTGATCTGCACAAAAAATATTTGCTTTAGCGCCCCCTAGTGAGTTGTCCCCGTAACACCTATCTAAGAACATGCACCAATCAAACCCAAACCCATAACTGAAAACTGCATCAAAATCGGACTAGTAGTTTTGGAGAAAAATGGCAACATGTATTTGCACAAACACACAAACATCCTCTCACCCCAAACGCATAGGTTTACAGTCTCCGTTCCGTCGTGGGTAAAAAACAAAATAATAATAGTGTGATTGTAACGGATTGAGTAGTTGTACTCTCGATACGTTGCGTGTTTTTGTTCATTCACGTCGCCCGCACCGGCCAGGCACAACACAACACATCACACTTCCCGGCGCGCGGCGACTCACAAGTTAACTCGCGAGTCACGAACTATCACCACTACTGAACTATGAAGTGCGATCGTTCAATGACACGACATTACCGAGATGGCCGTCCAGTATGACGCGCCAGCTCGCAGGTCGCCGGCGGCGCGCAGCTTCCAATATCTGCGCTCTTACGAGATATCGTTTATCAATCCGTCTCCGATTCCATTCCATTATCACTGGGGACTTGAACCTGACGTTTTTATTACTGAGAGCCGAACGCCGAGTGCCGAGAGCCGAGAGCCGAGAGGACACCTTTTGAGCGTCGTTTAGTAGAGCGGTCCATCATGTCTTTTTTTTTTTGTAGGGTGCTAAATCATCAAATGACACTTCCCGCTCTGGGCAGAGCGGTAGGTAGTGTCAGACTTCTACTGACTAAAAACCACCCATGTTCCTAGTGCCTAGACGGGATCTATCATGTCTTCAGTTATTGTTCGTGCACTCGTTCGTAGGCGTTGTGTCGTCTATTGCGTCATACGTTAGTCTACACATTTTACAGCACACAGCAAGCCTCAGGAACCTCCCGTGTGAGTAATACAACTTACCCAACAATACGAGATACGAACTTTATACACTTGCGTCACCTAATGAAAGTTAAGTCTAGAGTGTAAACAGCTGATAAGAACATGCAGCCTGCGGACTACATTGGTAGGTATGTATGTACTTGTAGCTGAGAACATTACTACTTTTCCTTCCTTCTTTGTTCATATAACGAGATTTAAAATGTTTCAAACCGAAGCGCGCCCCGACGCTCCGCAATAAAAGGGCGAATTGAATTTACATTAAATTGAAGACAATTGACAAATGTAGCGCACTAAAGCGCGCGCCGGCTAATCAGCCGACCTGCCGAGCCGCTTGTTAGGAAATCATATTTCAGAATTATATTAAAGCCAATTTATACAAAGCTTCAAATATTTCAGAACCCAAATCATTGTTAAATATTTCAGCACAAAATCAACAATGAAGTCATTAGCAGTTGTCACGTTTTGTAAAATACTAATTCGAATGACCAAATGTTTACCCACAGGCATTGCAGCGAGAGAACAGAGGCATACACAAAAGGCATTAAATCAAAAAAACGACAGCCGCACTCGGCTCTCGCTCAACGTTTCTCCACAATTAAATTAATTCGGAATAAAATTCCCCCGAGCGACGCCGTGAACGAGCCCGACGTTTTACTTTGTTTCGTACTTCTTATGAGTCGCCCGCAGCCGCTCGGCGCACGACGCGCGGGACTTGCTGAGTTCAGCTGGAAAAGACTATTTGCGCTCATTACTGGGTCATCGTTGACGAACGGAGCAGAGCGAAGCGGGACAGAGCGGAAATGAACAACAAATCAAGTGGAAGATTGAAAGGCAACCTGCGTCATTTTCCGAGGCAGCACAAAGCCTGCTCCCGACGTTACCTCTACCACGTAATCCGGCATAACGTCCGGTCGCTAAGTAAATCCACTCGTCAGCATCTTACCCGGTGGCGGGAAGGTGGAGGGGGGGGTAGGGGGGAAGGGCACGCGGCTCTCACGACACAACCACTACAAACGCACGGATTTAACGAGCACTGTTTGGTAGGCGACCGATCCCAGATACGAGACGTACAACTTATTATTTGTAACCCGAATGTGGAAACAGCTTACTTTTATGATTCACAGAGAATACTGCTGAGCCAGTTGTTATTTATTGAAATATATTATTGTGATCGCCCACCCAACACTATCGAATGGAAGAAAGCTCAACAAAAGGTGTCCGCGCGGGACCGAGTGTGCCGGGAGTGGTGACACGCGAACAGGTGGGACTTCTTTATAATAACATCGTTCAGCCTCCGTCAGGAAATGTGATCGGAGTAATATCACAGACACTCGACACACGAGACTACGTACAGATTATATAAATAACTCAGTTTATTGTTCTCCGGAACAACGCACACGTGTATTGCTCTCACGAGTAATAAAGTGCTGGCGGGCACGTCGACGTCGTGCAAGTGGATATGTATCACCGAACGATGATAGTGATCGTCGCCTGCAACATGAAGTCGAACGCATCGTTTTTGACGCGTAACTTGCACTAGCAAGCAGTTATGTGAAGCAGCGCGTGCCGGCGACCAGCAATAGTATTATGGTATTCATTGTCGGTACACACACACATACTCAAGTCTTTCCACATAATATTCTCATACGCACGTACTATAATGTATATCAAATGACATGCATAGAGATGCTTTTTTTTTTGCGCTGGCAACACTAGCGACAGGTCGTGAAAAAACGACCTCTTATCTAATTTATTTTAAAATTATTGTTTTATTGTGTTTAGTTTGTTTAAATTCAATTATTTATATTAGAATCAACGTATTAAGTGTCTTAAGTAGTGTTTGTGACCAGTTTTATTATGAAAACTCAAAAACAATTGATATTTCAATAATTCATGTACGAGCTGTCAACGTTTGAACTGTGGATTTGAATTCTTTAAACCTGGGGAGTATTTTGTTTTGATTTATTTACTAATTATTGCTGTGTTATTAATATATTACACATCACACACACACTGCTCAGGGCTCTGAGCGACGTCCAGTACACACCGGCTACGTTTATGTCTCATTTTGCTTGACGAATTGTGGAAGCAAAATCGAGGACGAAAACACTTGCCCCATACAAAACATACACTGCAAACTTTACTACACACAAAATGTGTTTCAAATATGCTATAAATATTATAATTTGTATTTTAAGTAAACCACTTGGTTCATAATTATTTCAGAAATTCCCACAAAAATCTCATATTATTTGCAATTTAAAAACAAAATAGTCATTCTAATACATAATCAAATCAATGTTCAAGTAGCTTGTCCTTAATGTATTAACTGTAATTTATGTTGGACAATCAAATAACTTTTCTTTAGTTCTTAGTTTTCTTTTCTCTCTTAAATCTACCTCCATATTTTTATAATCTTTTCTAAAACTTTTCTATTGTTTTTAATTGTTTTACTTCTTTCAAAATTCAAAACCCCTCTAAATTTCTCAAGTCTCAACTGGTATATTACTTAATTCTCTTCACATACTCAGCAGTTTCCTGTCACATTTCAGGTCTGACTTGTGGATAATAGTCAATATGATGACACGTGGAGCTACAATTCGTGACATGAGTGACAAACTGAAGGCAGCGTTGAGGGAGCTGGATGCTTCTAGAAATGAGTGCAACAAACTGCTGCGAGAACGAGAAGAAAGTGAAGTAGAAATTGAGTTAGTGGTGAACAAAAATACTCAACTCAAGAACGAGCTTGCAGAACTACACACACAGCATGTGGACATACTGGACCAGCACAAGCACCTCCGTGATCTTGTTGCAAATTTCCAGCATTGTAGTGACACCTACGATCAGGCGTTGAGTCGCATATCCGAACTGGAACAAGAACTAAGTAGGGCCCAACACTCAATATCTCACTTAGAATCGCTTAGAGACAGTGAAGAGTCTGCAAACACCTGCAGTCTTTATGATGAGTTGGTCGGTAGCCAGTCAGGACTTGTTTGTGTTGAGCCAATTGTAACCATAGACTTAACTAATGAAACTATCTGTAAAAATAATATATTCACTAGTCATAATAAGATTAAAAAATACATTAAAATTAATAAGCGAATTAGAAATATTAAAAAATTCTTGAAACGCCTAAAAGTTAACAATAAAAACACAAAACTAAGGCAAAAAAATCTAAATTTAATTCTAGATCTAAAGAAGTGCAACAGTGAATTAGAGTCATGTAGGTCAATGTATGAGACCGACACTAGAGACCTTCAGGATGAGCTGTTTGTTAGGGAGTATGCACTAAAGGATATCTTTAGTAAATATGAGGCTTCTCAACAAGACCTGAGTAAGCGCATGCAGGAGGCCAATGAGCTGGTGGACCTGGTCACGTACAATGCGGAGAGGTATGAGTCTCTGACCAATAACCTTTCTTGTAGCTGTGCGTGCACTGTTATTCCACAGCCTCAGCAACAGTCACCTGCCCCCTCAGTGGCTCAGCCAGTTAGTAGTATTGATGATAGAAGTAATGATAATAATATTTTAACAGATACTACTTATTTATTTTCTGATAAGTTTGGTCAAGGTTTTGGTACCTTATTTAATCAATGTTCACCACACTATGTCATAAATAATTGTTTACCCGGTGCTAGTGTTAGCCAATTAATTAGTCATATTAAACTGTCTAAAATAAATCCCAATTCTACTGTTATTTTATTATATGGGAATAGTTTAAATGTATGGAAAAAGGACATCATTGAATGTGTCCATTTGATGTTACATCTCAATGAGACCATTAATTGTAGATTTATTTTCTGTGCCTTGCCATATTCTCGATATTTGTCCATTGAGCAAAATAGATACATTTATGATTTAAATTTGTTAATTTATAATAGGACATGTCGTCACAGTGACGCTATTTTGTATTTTGACTGTAATCAATTTATTTCTGATTACAGACTCACTAACTTCTCGATGTTTTTACCACCTAGTTCTAAGCGACGTATTGCTAACCTTTTAGCATACAATATACACAACGACACTGGTATGTGTTTACCAACGTTTTCTGTTAGTAGTGATACTAATACTGCTTTTCTTACTAACACTTATACAGATGCTAACACTTTTATTGATACACCTTGTAGTTTAAACTGTTAGGTACGACAACAGGTAGCCTGCATATGTTGAATGTTGTTCATCAAAATATGCAGGGTTTATCTGGCAAAGAATTAGAGTTAAGTTTGTTTATGGAGAATCATGATGTTTAGGTTTTATGTCTAACTGAACATTGGTTGAAGGAACATGAAGTAGCATTTATCAATGATGATTTCTATACCGTACAGAGCGCATTTGTGAGAAAATCTGCTATTCGCGGTGGATCTTTAATTCTTGTATCAAACAAATTAAAATGTAAACAACGTTTAGATTTAGTTAATCTTTCAGTTGAGCGCACTATTGAGTTGTCCTGCGTTGAACTCGAGCGATACTTAGTTATTTGTGTTTATAGACCCCCATCTGGGGACTTTACTCGTTTCGAATCTGTAATGGAGGATTCACTTAATAAGTTAAAATCAAGTAATAAATCCGTAATTTTATGTGGAGATTTTAATGTTAATATTTTAGATGTTACTCCATTAAGTATCAGATTTCTCAATCTGTTTAGATCATTTAATTTAGTTAACCTGTTTTTTGAACCAACAAGGATCACGGCTTCTTCATCAACTTGCCTTGATAATATGTTTAGTGATTGTGTTGCCGAGGACAAATTAGTGTTAAGTGACTTATCGTCGGATCACTGTGGTTTAATAGCTAGCTTCCCTATGCTATTAAAAGAAAAGCCGCGCAAAATAGAATGCAGGCCTCATACAGCTAGTCGTTGCAATAAATTTAAAAATAATGTAGCACTTAAAGTAACACCGTCAATAGTAGAGCACGAGACTCCTAACGGAATTTATAAAGCCCTTTTTGATGTTGTGCAAAATGAATACCAATCTATTTTTAAGTCTAAAACTATTAACATTAAGGGACCTTCTGTTGGCTTCAACCAATGGGCTACACCAGGTATTTACAAAAGTCGAGCCCGAATATACGAGTTGTATGGTCTTAAACAATACAGGTTTGATACAACTTTTCTAGAGTATGTTAAAAATTATTCCAAATTATTTAAAAAAGTTTGTATTATTGCAAAATCAAAATTCTTAAGCGAAACCATTAAAAATTCTAATAATAAAGTTAAAGCCACTTGGAAAATCATTAACAATGAAACGGGTAAATCTGTTAAACAAGATAATCACCTTGAGATCATGGTTGGTAACAAATTAGTAAATAAAGCAGCCGACGTAGCCGAGGCTTTTAATGAGTATTTTGCCAGCATACCTATAGCGACGACTCGTTCCCTGAGTTCATCGCCGTCTAAGGCCGAAGATCTTTTGCATAGCAGCGTGTCTAAATGTGGTAACGTATTTAGTTTCGAACATGTAACACCTCGTGATGTAGTTAACGTTTTTAATTCACTTAAGTCTAAAAACACAGGTGATTACTGGGGCATTTCTATTAAACTTTTAAGTAACATTATCGACATCGTAGCCCCTTGTCTTGCTGTTACTTTCAATAAATGCGTTGATTTGGGTACTTTCCCTGACCTTATGAAGAGCAGTAAAGTCATCCCTCTATTTAAATCAGGCAGTAAAAATGATATTGGTAACTTTAGACCAATTTCCATTTTACCTGCTTTTAGCAAAATTTTTGAAAAATTAATTCTCAAACAGTTGTTAGTACATTTTAATTTAAATAAACTCCTTCATAATGATCAATATGGCTTTACAAAGGGTCGTTCGACTACGGATGCAGGTGTTGCTTTGCTAAAACACATATTTAACGCGTGGGAGAAAGCGCAAAATGCAATCGGTGTTTTCTGCGATCTTTCTAAAGCTTTTGACTGCGTACATCACGACACGCTTTTACGGAAACTGCGTCATTACGGTGTTCAAAATGAGGCCCTAAATGTGATAGTTTCGTATTTACAAAATAGATTCCAATGTGTAGACGTAAATGGCGCGAAATCTTCCGGGCTACCGGTTCGGCTAGGTGTACCTCAAGGTTCAATACTGGGTCCGTTTTTATTCTTGGTTTATATTAATGATCTGCCATATTATTTAAAGGGTTTTTGTGACGTTGTACTATTTGCAGATGATACCTCTCTTATCTTTAAAGTAGATAGGAATAGACACGATTTTGACGACGTAAACAGCGCGCTATCAATGGTCACGGATTGGTTCACAACAAACAACCTTGTTCTTAATGCCAAGAAAACTAAAGTAATTAAGTTCGCTTTACCCAATGTTAGAAATCTAGGTCCCAATATTATCCTCGCCAATCAGGAGCTGGAAACTGCCGACTCTGCTGTATTTCTGGGCATAACAGTAGATTCAAAATTACAATGGGGTTTACACATATCAAGCCTAGCGGGAAGGCTAAGTTCAGCCGCATACGCCGTCAGAAAAGTAAGACAATTCACTGACGTTGATACAGCACGGTTAGTCTACTTTAGTTATTTTCACAGCGTTATGTCCTACGGTATTCTGCTGTGGGGCAAGGCCGCTGATATTCAAAATATATTTGTTCTGCAGAAGCGAGCGGTTCGTGCAATTTATCAGCTGGGTGCCCGAGTTTCCCTTAGAGATTTTTTTAAGGAGATTGGTATTCTCACGGTTGCTTCTCAGTACATCTTTGCCAACATTTTATATATTAGACAAAATATCCACCTGTACACTAAAAACAGTGATATCCACAACTTTAACACTAGAAATAAGCATAAACTACGCGCTCCTTTCCACCGGCTTCACAAAGTCCACAATTCATTCGTAGGGCTCGGGATTACATTTTATAATAAACTGCCATCTTCTTTTCTAGACTTGCCATTTAATGAGTTTAAAGCCAAAGTTAAATCTAATCTTTGTTTAAAAGCTTACTATTCTATTAACGACTACTTAGATGATAAGAATAGTTGGTCGCTGAGTTGAACGCAGGACAATGTTTGTTATTTGTGTTCTTTCTCCAAAATTAGTTTACTGTTATGTTATGTATTTATTATTTTATTTTTACATTGTTTATTGTTATATACTTTTGTTTATTACTGATTGTGTCTGTAGTAAATCTTAAATTTAACTGACACCTTGCTATTGTATCGAGTCTGGTTCTTCTAACCAACCTAACAGACAGATGTGTGCTGGGGAGTTTGTTCCGCCACTTCTTCTCTCCAGCTAAACACTAGGAAGTGTCGATGGGTGGGCGTTTTTGGGGGACTGTCTTATAAAAATGTAAATACAGTGAAACCTGGTTAAATGTGTCTCAGATATCCAAATCTGTCTCATGGGACCCCAGTATGAGTTCCAGTTATAGAGGTTTCTCACTTATCCAAGTCCCAGTTAGCCAAGTTTCACTGTAGTAAAGTAAAGTAAATTTTGACCTTCGAAAAGTGCTGATTATCAGCCTAGTTTGAATAAATGAATTTTGATTTTGATTTTGATTTTGATTTTGATGGCAATTTTGTGCCGATAGCAAACGGTTATAATCGGGCTTATCGAGCTTAAAGTTTCATTCTACCTAAATAATTTGTTTTTTTAAACATTGCATTGTAATTTCTCCTGTATCGTGGGTGCGTTCATAAACATATATGTATGTATACTCACATACACAAATACTCAGACCCGAAACTACTATCTGTAGGCCAAACAAATATTTGTTCCGTGCGGGGACCGAACCCGCAACACGCAGCGCAGCTCTCAATAGGGATGTTTCTTGACTAAAAAAAAAACGTGTGGCACTCGGAGACTGCCGCGGTAAATCTATTGCATAGCATTTTTTATCAACTTATGCAATAATAGGTATAAATAATTAGGTATTAATAGTGTAATTACACACCAAAATAATTATTCATTCAAAAAATTTGAACAAAATTAACGATATTAAGAGTTTGATCTTCGAATTTCGCGCGATGTACATTATATAAATCAAAACTAACCTTCATAGACTAACTAAGCTAGTAAGAAACTCTATGACAGAAAATTTAAAAGAAAAAGTATTGACAGCCTGACGTAAGTGTCATAACATTGAAAAATATGAAAATTATTTATTTTATTTTAGATATTTTATAAGAAAACGAATCGTTTTAGACCGATTCGCAGAATAGTAATGCAAAAACCAATAAAACTTATGATAGATGCGTACTAATAATAAAATGAATGTTATAGAGTACTCACTCCTCACTCATTTTCTTTCACTATTTTTTCGTGACTTTCTTCATTAATAAATGCACTTTGTTTTTTCATATTTAAAACACTTTGTACACAAATTATACGAGTAAGAATATTTTAGAAGGAGAAAGCAGAGAGACAAACAATTATATAATTTGACAACCTCAGTTGACAACCTTGTTATTTTCCGTAACCATAGCAACCTGGTTGAATGTACGTAGTACATTATACCTCAATGGGTTGAATACTGAATCCTGAATATTTTTGTTAGGAAATCTCTGGATTCGCTTTCCACGCTCAACTCAAGGCCCGCGATAGAATCTATGCAATAGATTAAAAAAATATGATTGTAATTTATCCGTCTGTCGGATTATCGAAAAATATTGGATTTTTGTTTTATCAAATTAATTAAAATTGACGAAAACAAAACGTATCAAAGATAAAAAGTAGTGGCTTGTGACGTCACTTTCTGATAAAAAATTTACCAAACTGTGACGTCTTCATTTTTTGTTTACGTGAAAAAAAGAATTTGTGTGCAATTATATATATATATATATATTTATTATAGCTAGCCTATGTTGTCCCACTGCTGAGCAAAGGCCTCCCTCCATTCCTTCCAACGGTCGCGATTCTGTGCAACGTCTCTCCAATTCTCAAGGAAGACATCCAGTTCGTCCCGCCATCTCCTACGTGGTCTGCCACGACCTCCAATATTTTTTGAAAAACTATCTGATGGACTAATTAGTTTTTTGGTTAACTATCCTATTGCTCGAGTCACTGCGCCAAACGTGCCGTCGACGAAATATGTAGATAGCAACAAATAAACATTAAGCTTAAAGAACTTTGTTTTCCTCATAGTGACGTTTTCCCTTCACTAAAAGTAACGTGTTGCACATCAACACATAACGCGAGCGGTCCGCGTTTGAGTTCAACAGAAGCACAACAAAATAGTTATTTAGTTGGTTTGATTGCAGAACTTAATGAATATTCAAATTATCTTATCAAACTGAAATAGTAAACAAAATATTAAGTAACATAAGATTAATGGCATAATACCTTAACGTCAGATTCCTAGCGCATGTGCACCGAGACCATCTTGTAAAGTACAATGTTCTCGTAGCGACCGCGCCGTAGCATCATAGCGCCCGCGTCGTAGCATCGTAGCAGTCGCGTCGTAGTATCGTAGGGCCCGCACCGTAGCATCGTAGCGACCGCACCGTAGCATCGTAGCGCCCGCGCCTTAGCATCGTAGTGCACGCGACGTAGCAACGTAGAGCCCGCGCTATAGCTTAGTAGCAACCGCGCCGTAGCATCGTAGCGACCGCGCCGTAGCATCGTAGCGCCCGCGCCGTAGCATCGTAGGAGCCGCGCCGTAGCTTAGTAGCAACTACGCCGTAGCATCGTAGCGCCCGTGCCATAGCATCGTAGGGCCCCCGCCTCAACATCGTAGCACGCGCGCCGTAGCATCGTAGGGCCCACGGTGTAGCATCGTAGCAACCACGCCGTAGCATCCTAGCCACAACCACAAATCCATTAAGTTCCATTAAAACATGAAGTGCGAGTAGACTCATAGAGTATCGTAACGGACATTGGCACATTGTGGATGTGTGATGGGATACCCTTTTGTAGAATAGTCATATATCATATGCGAGAATATCTGACTTTTCCACAGCAAGCAGATGTTCGTAACGCATAGAAGATCGTTACTAGAGGTTCGTAGCGCGTAGAAATTCGTACCGCGTAGAGGTTCGTAGCGCGTAGAGGTTCGTAGCAAGTGCAAGTACGTAGCGCGTAGAGGTTCGTAGTACGTAGACGTTCGTAGCGCATAGAGTGTTAGAAAGTGAAGTTCGTAAAGCATCAAGTATAAAGCACGTATAATCCATACTAATATTATAAATGCGAAAGTAACTCTGTCTGTCTGTTACTCAATCACGCCTAAACTACTGAACCAATTTGCATGAAATTTGGTATGGAGATAAATTTTGATACCCGAAATTTTGCTACTTTTTAATAATAAAAAAAAACTTTATTCAAGGGGTTGAAAGGGGGGTACGAAAATATTACTTTTGGTCGCGATAACCGGCATCGGTAGCGATAACCGACATCGGTGCGGTTAGAACCGCGGGCATCAGCTAGTTGAAATATAAATATGCAGTCTCACGTCAGTAATAAATAAGACTGCTGATGACAACCTGCTAAGAACTAAAAACGCTAAGCAACTCAACTCGTTACCGTGAGCGTGTGGGTGGCTCATTAGTTCAAAACAGTGTTATAGAACTTGCATGACATTTGAATAGAACCGATGCATATAATATTATATACCATTACAACGTCCCACAGCAAACGGTTCGTTCACTTCAAACTGTCATCTTTCACTGACGTACTGAAAGGGAGAGGGCGACGAGAATTAATCAAAGCGAGGTATAATAGCGATGTGATGGCCGGGCTATTGGTCACTAACCGGTCAAATGGAAGTAACGAACCAATTAATAACAAGCCCTCGTCACACCAGAGTGCGGAGTGCCGGAGTGCCGGAGTACCGCAGCCACTGACCGCTTAGTGCTCGTGAAGGCGACGCGCGCTGATGGCTCGTGCCCCGCGGACGGAATACTAAATGTCATCCGCTCCACTCGGACATGAACACAAGAACGCACTCTAGCCGAGCGTTTAGCTGAGCGTTAGCTGAGCGGAGTGCGGAGCGCCTCATTATGTCCCAGTGCAGCTCCGTGAGCTTCGCCCCCCGCCCCCCGCCCCCGCACCCCGCGGCTATCGGCGGTCACGTGCAGCTCGTATATCTCGCCATGTCTATCACGGGGCAAGTTACCGCCGACTCGGCTCGATAAAACCAATAAACTCGTCAGTATGTAATATCACTGCGAAACAAACCCAAGTGTTAGTCTCCCGATGTCGCGCGCGTCGCGCGTCACGCGTCACGCGTCACGCGTCACGCGTCACGCGTCACGCGTCACGCGTCACGCGTCGCGTTCGCAACAACTAGTCGCTTGTTAGTTTAGAGATTACTAAAGTAACATCAAAATGCTAATATTGACCTGTGGGCTGTTACTGGAATATTGAGCGAGTAACTCTGCACATTTGCATAAACACACAGACTAGTGCGGCGCCTCTCGTGACCACTTCTCAGACGAGGAACCGCGCGCCGGCCCCGGGCCCCACGGGCCGCACGGGCCGCACGGGCCGGACCGGGGGCCCCGTCACTTGTTACTTGAGCCAGATCCAGTACAGCACCGCAGCACGTTGCTCAGCAAGTTACCGCAACAAGCCAATCGGAAACTTTTAGCGATGATCAGGGTGTAACGAGCGCTCGGCGACCGCAGGCATGACTGGCCGACTTCACGACGAGTGTTATGACGCGGCGCAGCAGCCACTGAGGCGCGACCGGCGCCCATCAATCACCGTCCCCCCACCCCCACCCCCCGGCCGACCCCCCGCACCGCCCGACCACCACCCACACATTCTTTCCTTATTCCAGCAAGTAATTTAATTAAACTGTCGAAGAATCTCACTTTTATTCCAGTAAATGAGAGTTTTCACTATCCTGCAAAGATGCGTAAAAAATATAATCGCGGTGTCTTTTTACAGAAGGGGACCTTTTTTTAATGAAGAAATAAAAAACCCGGTATCTTGAACATCCTGAAGATAAAAAAGTGCCGCGCGGCGTAGATAATCTGCAGTATTGAATGAGTTGGTTATGTCATTGCGGAATATGACAAGTTGCTAACTCGAGTCAAGTGATTGCTTGAGTGGGAGCAAGTTGCCGCCATGTGTGTGCACACAGCTCACACAGCTCACAGCACAGCGGCACAAGTTGTCCGCACTCGCGAAACAATTAAAACTGTATTGTGCGGGATATACGAGTATTACCGGACGCTGGATATTGCTTCAGTTTCCTGTGGCCGGTGCACGGTGAGTGCGCGGTAGAACAAGTGGCTACTTTGTAAATATCCATACAACTGTTTGCACTCATCTTTTTTTAATATGAAACCAATGTTGGGAACGAAGTATCGTTGTTTCATCGAAATATGAAGAGCACTGAGAGCTTTGAATTATTAATAACTAAAAATATTCAAAAATATAAGTGACTTAATAACTCTAGTAAGAAGTAGACAACAATTCGGTCAAGATTACAGATAATAATTTATAATCAGTACTTTTTGATCGATTCAATGGCGCTCCTATCTTAAGCTTCGGAGAAAAAATAATAACAATTTCCGTCGGCGTCTTAGCCCTGCGCGCGGCAGCGTCGCGGCGTCATTATACATCGCGTCCCCACACTAAGCCGGAAATGAGACAAAAACATTGAGTCCACTGCAGGAAATTGGCTAAAACTTACTGAACGGACTAGCGTCTACATCTACTTGTCGATGCTCCTTTGTTATTTAGCAGTCGCTTGTATAATCATGCACAAGTAAAACAAAGAGATGATGTAGGCGTACCTATACCTCTGCCCATCCCGTAGGATACTGGTACAAGCTCGCACTCCGGGGAGCGCGAGCACACGCGTGCTGTTATGTTTGCGTTAACAACTGGACACAGCATGTGGTGCGCGGCGCGCGGCGGTACAAGTTCATCTCTTATAGAAAGTGACCGAACTACTCCACCTCTGAACTTTGCTCTTTCGTATTACGTTTATGTCACGAGTATCTAAGCTTTCGTCATTCATCACTCGAACTCCTTCGCAATTGTAGCGTATTCTACTTACTTCTATAATTACGATCATTGTGACACAGTATGTAAGTAAGCCCGCAAGGGTTTGGGAATCAACCACGTCTTCACTGGTAAACGGATTATGATTCAAAGTCTTGGGACGTAAAGATACTCTTAATTAGTTTTTATTACTTTTATACATTCCGATGGATAATTTAATCTTTAACATGCTCTCATGCTAAAAACCACACGGTATTAGTCCCGGGAAAAGTTTATTACTTAGTTAATAAAACATACATTTAACTACCTCCCATAAATATATTCTGCGATTAGAAGTTTTATTCGAGATTAAATGTCAATGATTTCCAGGAATGTGTGCCAATTTATTATGACAATAAAAAGAATTGAAAAGTTCCGTGAACGCCCACATACATAGTTCCGTGTCGAGCTGTTAGCCGTTTGCCGAAGTAACGCCGCGCCAACAAACTTGTGTCTAACATTCAAAGTCGTGTCGTGGGTCAATTTATTATTTTTCTTAACACGACAAGCGCAGATGGTTCCCATGAGGAGGAAGTTCCGAAGACGCCGCGAGCGAGTGTCAGATGTGACGCGAGTGGGTGGGGTTGGGGGCAGGGGCCGGCCAGCCCCGAGTGCCCCGAGGCAGGTAGAGGCAGTCACATCGGACGATTTCCGCGTATGTAGACAAAAATTGTTATCTTCAGGAAGCTCCCAATTGTTCCCGTGTACGTATCAGCTGAATATTACCAATAACTAATGACTATTGTAATAAACTATTTAATAACGTATCCCATTCGAAAATAACACAATTATGGTTCTAGAACCTCGTTTCATTAATTAAACAGTTATTAAATTTAAAAAAATTGTTTAAAGTAGTACTCAAAAACAATCTATACTAATATTATAAAGCTGAAGAGTTTGTTTGCTTGTTTGTTTGTTTGAACGCGGTAAACTCTGGAACTGCTTGTTGGAATTGAAAAATTATTTTTGTGTTGGATAGTCCATTTATCGAGGAAGGCTTTAGGCTATATAACACCACGCTACGGCTAATAGGAGCGGAGCATAAATGAAAAATGTTACAAAAACGGGAAAAGGTATTTCCTTTTTGAGAGCTTCCGCTACGTGCGCTGCGAAACGGTTTAAGTTACGCAAATATCATGTATTAAGGAATTGTTCCTCTTTAAAAGTTCTAAAAAAAAGTCCGCGATAGCATATATCTATCTTTTAAGATTGACTCACTATTCTCCACCAGTGTTCCAAAACTAAAAAAAATTCTTTGTAAAAGCTTTTTTGAAACTCACTAAAAATTGTTCAATCAATTCAATCCTTTCTTGATTCTCTGCGAGTGCTTACTTCTTACTCTCTCTTGCATGTCTACTGTTTCTTGTGCTACCCTTATATTGTCAGTGAAAACTTTTAATTGGCCTTCTTTCACTATCTGTCAACTATCTGTACCCTAGCTGTAAGTTTTCTTAAGAAATAAATAAATAAATAAAACTAAATAAATTGAAGACACTGTTTGTAATATCAAAATGTCAGCTTTTGACCAAATGCATATGAAACTATACGGTACTTATAACAAAAGAACGCATTTCTAGTTTTTTGTAATCTCCAAACTGTCTTTATCGATTCTGAAAGTTAGCTATTGTTGTTATAAAGTTAACTTAGACTTTTATTTTAGAAAAAAAACATTTGTATTTCGTGTAAAAAAATGAAATCTTTGAAATTCTTAACAACGTTTGAAGAAATTCAAATGGGTACGCAACAGTTAGTCACATATAACACGCGCTAATAGCAACAAATAGTTCCGAAGCGAATGCTGATGATAATCTGTCATTGTTTAAGTGCTTATAACAGTATGTTATCCATGTGATGACGTCACTATTACCACTGTTGTCATCTTTAGGCAAACATTTTTGCAGCGATAAGACAATTTATCGTAGTAGTTATCATCAGATTGATTCCATCAGCGCGACGTGGCCGCCCGCCCTCCGCCGCCGCCCGCCCTCCGCCGCCGCCCGCCCATCCGGACCACACGGCGGCAGCTTATTGGAAATATAAATAATGCTGTGGCGAGTGGCGAGCCTCTCTATTTATGTGTATACGTGTGCCCTCAGGTAGTCTCCGAGTCGACACACAAATCGAATGTTATCCGCCTCGCCGACCTCTCCAGATTTATTGAAATCCTCCATATTAGTGCGCGGTGGGAGCCCCGGACCCCGGACCCCGGACCCCTGACCCCCGCCGCCGACTTGAAGCCGCTTGACTCGCCAGAACACCGACACACACAACCGGTCATCATGAATATTGCATGAGGCGGAAACGAGCAATTGGCATAACTAATGACATCAATATCATACTTGAACCCAAATAACTATTAACAAGCGTTTACTTAAGTGATGGGGCAGTAAACATACGCTATACCTGCCGACATCGCGAGCAGTGCCAGTGCAGCAGGCACCGCCAGTGGACACACGACACAGTGTTCAGCAAGGAGTTCCTCCGCGACCGCGAGGGTGCGGAGATCACGAGCGCGGAGCAGATTAATCTTTGGCACGATCCGAGCAGCCACGGGACGGCACGGCAAGGCGCGGGACGACGCGGTACGACACCTAATCGCGCGTCATTTGTCGCGCGGGGGACAGGCGACCGCGCCGTAATAAACGTTAGTAATAACATTCCACGGCCGCCTACGTGCCGTGTCTCGTGCACATTGTTGAGTTACTGCCTTAATGTTAAGCAATTCTAACGCCTTCACCCTCCAAAGATAACTTAAATAATTTAGTAGACGCAATTGTTTTAGTAGGCAGGCCTCACTCCCGAGATTACATGTCCGTGTGAGCCGCGCGTCTCTGCGGTTGACACTCCCATCCCTCAACTGAGCCGTTTGTCTCCGCTGCTCATTAGATTACAGGAATAGTTGGAGTCCTAATTGATAATCTCGTTAGTGAACCTCGCGCCCTGCTAGCCACATTTGCCACATGCTCGCAAACAAAACTAACAAAAAATAAACTAACACAAACATCTAAGCCATTCAGTATCAGGTGCGTGAGACAGCGCGGCGCGGCGCGGCACGGCGCGGCGCGGCGCGGCCTGTGCAGAGCGCCTGCTATCGCTAAACACTTCGCTCTGTAGTTGGAAAACTATTCTGAGAATAGAACATTATGTTATTACTGACAACGTCATGCGATGTGAGCCATGGCACTGAGTGTGAGCAGTGATCTGTGGCGGCACTTACGATGTATTATAATGTGTATCATCCATCATAACAAGTGTTATGGAAATGGCACCGACGCGACGTAAAACAAAATGATTATCTGCATCAATCAATCTGTTTTCAATGTTCTGAAATATCGACCACATCAGTTTTATGACGCATTCAGTGCACACAACTGTGAATATAATGCCTATAATAAATACCTGTACGTTACGTTATGTTTACTTGTATACGAGTTGTGAAGTAGAGACGCTGTACGACATGAGGCGGGCGCGGCGCGGCACGAGCACACACGGCCCCGTCGCGGCACACTTCCGCCGACACGCCGACAAGCCGAGCCGCGATCTGCGACACTTCCACTCTATTTCAAACACAAATCTGACGTAAATACAACTGTATTTTTACTGAACATTTCTAAGCTTCAGGTAAATATTTTATACTTTCTAGTTTGCCGGCTACTGACTTCAGTGATTCAGCGAGACGCAAAACTTAGGTCTGCGAACTAACAGTCATCAGCGTGAGTGCAGGCGGCGTGCGGTTGCTATTGTTCGGCGCGTGTACTCGCTCGCGTGGCAGTTGGCAGTGTTGGCACGTACTCTGTACTGCCTTATCGGAGCAAACGTTCACATATGCCGCGTGTGGATAAAAGCGGGCTAACATTAAATCCCGCTATCGGCCGTATACAGGACGGAATCACAATGGAAAACGTAAATATTTTATTATAAAACGAGTTGTTTGTGGCTCTCGAATTATTTCGGAATGTATTTAAGGTTCGCAGGACAGCGGTGGTGCGGCGCGGTGCGGTGCGGTGCGGTACGCGGGTGGCCGCCCGACATTGCGGGGTGCCGCGGCGCTACACGGTCACTAAGTTTGTGGAGACTTCGCTCGACCGGCCCGTAGCGGCCCGGAGCAGGCTGGACCGGCCCGGACGGACCCAAAATTCAATAAAACTTGACGTCTACTAGTAAAACTTGTGCGACTCACTTGATCCCCTTACATCAAATATTAAAATCCGTCTGAAATGTTCAAAATAAGCCGTGACTTGTGAAAACCCAATAAACTTAGTTTATTCACTTGAAACCTGTCAAAAGTTAAGTTATTTCGGGTCGTTTGATAATATGTACAGAAGTATACTTCTATGGTTGTCACACCGAAGCGATTAAACAAAAGGAAATTCCCCAGTTAGTACCAACATATTCGTAAAGTGAATATTTCTTCAGTACGGTTATGCCATGACAAGTCCGTGATTTTATAACACAAGCCTATCATTATGTTAGGGAAATATCGGTAGACATAAGGTGACAGGGAGGGTGCGGGGCGGTGCGGGGCGGCGCGGGGCGACACGGGGCGACACGCGACGAACAAAATGTTCTATAATCTAGTGAGAAAAATGTGTCAATCTGACACGTCGCGTCACGTTAACATACTTATCTGAACCGCGGCGCCTGTGCCCCTGTGCCCCCGTGCCCCCATGCCGGCGTGCCCCCCGGCGTGCTCCCATGCCGGCGTGCCCCCGTGATAGCGTGCCCCGGTGCCAGTTCCGGCGTGGATTAAGGGAAGATTTGGAGTGAGGTCTGATTTAAAGAAGTTATTTCCAATAATCGGATGGATGCAAGCAAAGCCGCAAGCAATAGTTAACAACATATACATTTTTGTAATGCTCTTCTTAATTTAATATAATCATTAAATATTTACCCAAAACGCCATCATTAATTAAAATTTATTTTTTATTTTGTACCTCTATGATCTCTAGAGGGCGCCATTTCCAATTTATAGCGACGCCACATAGCCTGCGGACGATATATATGATTTGTCAAATTATGATCAGTGTTCAGAATTTATAAGGTAACAGATGAACATACATACATACCGTTCAAAATCATAACCCGCCTTTGTGCTCCGTCGTAGTCGGGTAGAAATCGACAAAATATCACGATCACAACCGATGCTTACGATAGCTCTTGATTCTTCTGTGTGGAAGCGGAGCTCTATTTAGTTGACAGGGCTCCCCGAGGCCGCGTGCCGCTGCGCCGCACCGCGCCTCATGCCGCACACGATACGTTTGTTATACGCGTACACTGTACAGGGGACAGGTTACTCAGTCGTGTGAGCTCGTGAAGCCGATACGCTCGATTGACTCCGGACTTACTCACTGAAAAATAACACCCAAACACACCAGTATTTTTACATATAATACATTTAGATCAATTCGAAAATAAATTGTATGAGAAATAGCTGCGACGGCTCGTACCGGGCTGGGTAACCGGGCTACGTTGTCACACAACACAACACGATGCTCATTTAATTTTGTTAGAAGAAGCTGATAGTCTCTTCGCAGCTTTAATGTTCGGGGCGTGGTCTCCGCGCAAGTATTACAAGACACCGAACTAATTTATATCCAGTGCGTTCCCGTGGGGCTGGAAGGCCAGCTGCCATGATTAATGTTCCCGAGGCCATTCGTATCGCTGTGTATCGGCTGCGCGACTTCCACCAACTTGCGACATCCGACACAATCTAATTAATGCCGCCAACTAAAACAACAAAATTAATCTAATAACCGAGGATGTCCGCTAACCGCTAACTAGTACGACAACGTGCACTAATGTGTCGTTCAAATAAACCGTTTGCCCTTTGAAAGTTTCATATATCTACAGGTGAGAAGTCAACAAATCCGTCGCCTGCCAGTGAAACGTTCACATACAGTTATTTGTATTCTATTCTTCGTGACACTTACTAAAACAAATATTTGAAGGAAAATATGAGTCTGAAATCGAAAATCCGCCTTGAACAAGTGTATTTATTATGTATACCATATCATGTATACCTAGAGACATTTGACAGTACCAGCGCGTTATAAATAAGATCGATAAGTAAATATCATCAAAGCTATTAGAAATAGGTACTAGCTTTTGCTCTCGGCTTCGCTCACGCTGGAATAGTAAAAAAACGGGTAAGTGCGAGTAGGACTCGCTTATGAAGAGTTCCGTACCGTTATCTATAAAAACGGCAAAAAAATCATGTCTGTTGTAGGTGAGCTCCCTTTAAATATTTATTTTATTTTAATTCTATTATTTAATATTAAAGTAAAATAAAAATACAACTGAGTATTTTGTGAATATTTCAAGTGCCTACCTGTTGCCATTATTGATATCGAGCAAAATAGGGCAAAATCGTGTTTGTTGTATGGGAGCCCCCCTTAACTATTTATTTTATTTTAGTTTTAGTATTTGTTGTAATAGCGGCGACAGAAATACATAATTTGTGAAAATTTCAACTATCTAGCTATCGCGGTTCTTGAGATACAGCCTGGTGACAGACAGGACAACAAAGTTTTAGTAATAGGGTCCCGTTTTTACCCTTTGGATACGGAACCCTAAAAAATATCACTCGGTGACGTCCTAAACATAGCCTATGATACTCGGGGATAATGTAGCCATTAGTTAAAGGATTTTTTGGGAATCGGATCAGTAGTTCCGAGAATAACCCCTACATCCTTTTTTTTTGGGGTTGTAAAATCATTAAATAACTCCTCCCGCTCTTGGGCAGAGCGGAAGGGAGTGTCAGACTTCTACTGAGTAAAAACCACCCATGTTCCTTCTTCGCCCTTGCGCCGAGGCCGCGTTATCTCTTTCGATAATCAGCAGCCCCGACGGGCGAGCCCCTACATCCTAACTTAAAAACTTGTAACCTACATTTTCAGTTACCTGATTTATTTGCGAAGCGTACTGATTCCGACACAACTGACACACTTGCACCCGTGAACATGTCGTGGCTGCGAAGTGGCATAACTCACACGTCAATGAGTTCACAGTTCACAAAGCGAAAAGCCTTCGCAATTTCAAATAGTTGATTGCGGCGTGAAAGGTTTTGACAAGAATGAGTAGCGAGTGTTTGGTTTATTCCAATCCACGTTGAATTGTGTGTAAAGTCAGAACGCAGGGAGAGCACTCCCCGACTAAAATCACCGCTCCACCCGCAAGTGCCGAGTGCTGTGCGGGAAATGTGGGAACACGTCGAGTCTAACTATTAAATCTTCATTGAATGCAGATTCCCTTACCCGCACTCAATTAATTTACTGTTTGCATATAAATTAATGAATGCCTAACATTTGACGAGTGAACGTTAAACTCACTAAAGGGTCTTTGAGTAAATGGTTTGAGTGCATTGCCGAGATGGAGACATTATAAGTTTGTCGGCGGCCTCATGACGGCAGAGCATACTCGTAACAACCCCGCGGCTCATAACGCTGCCGGGGTGCCGGGTTGCCGGGGATGGGGTAATGTGCCAACAAAACATCGGCGACGGGGCGTCACTCTATGCCTTCTTAATATTATGTCGTTCGTTTTTAAGACTGTTGACACTAAAACTGATTTGAAGTATCTACTTCATACGTAGATACACATAATGTACTTACTTAAATCACTGATGTTTGCTTGGCGGCATGAACGGAGGCTTACATAAGTTGGTGAACGAAATGTAGTACAATAAATCAGGTTGGTAATGTTTACGATCAACTTTGAAAACGTTTTTTGTAGGCATTTTTTTTCGGGAAAGAATTATGTGCTACCTATTTATTTAGTGAACAAAACAATAAGTATCTTCGGTGCTCGATTTTTCTAAACAGAAATTTCTACCTCTTGACATTAAAGGCAAACCACTTAATCAGTGTCTGACTCGCATATAATTCATTAATTTAATGTAAATAAAGAAGCAGCGAAGCCGTGATAAATGGTAGTAGTGTAAGAAACAAAGCTGTATTGTATCGAGAGCCCGCGCGCCGCGCCATCGCGCCAGCCCGAGAGAGCGCCCGAGGGAGGCTCGTCTTATTATCACTAAATCTACACGGCGCGCCGAAAGACACGTTCTGAAACTCATTTAATTTGATATTTATGTAACATAGTTTATCTCCTTGGGATAGTGTTGCTGTTACAGCCGACTGATTAATTAACTATTACGTACAATTATGTACATAATAGCTACAAACACATGATTTAGTAAAAGTCTATTCAGGATTCTCATGACCTGACGAAATAATCATTTTGCGTAGCGAACGCTGACACGCAGAACCATCAGGAGACCGGTAAGACGCTGCTGTTGCCATGCCATGCGCCACAGGAACGCCACAGCGCGGCATCGCCACACACCCACATACTGTGCCCACACGGTACATCTGCACGCCCGTGCAAGCTTAATCGTAATGTTGGTACATAAGTAAGTAAATACACGATTCACGAATACGTAATGCAAAGCTGAGCGCGGAGCAGTGTTACAGTGTCTGGTTCATAAACGAGGCGACGAGTGCGCTGAGCTGCAGTTGCAGGAAACGTGTGATTACGTGTGTGTCTTGGAATTTGTCAAAGAGATCTCGAGTTCAAGCTTAAAGTTAACATTTTCGCAACACAAAACGGCGGAGCTCGCTCATTCGTTATTTATTCACTTATTTAGATTGCATTTTATAACCTTTTCATGTACAAAATGTTTAAAGTACTTAATCTCCTATAATACTTATCAAAAAAACTAATTATTGCCCGCGACTTTCATCCGCGTCAAATTATTATAGAAGCATTACCACATTACTTTCCGGTTTCGTTGACATTTTTTTGTTTTTATTTTATTTTAAACCCCATATATTGTAAAATAAAAGTAGGTAGCTATCTACACAAAGTAAGTATTTTATTTTATTATCTTTTCATACATTTTCAGTAAAAAGTTGTTATTTTTAATTACAAACAGACACGCGGTCGAGGGCTTTAAAGTTGCACTCTTGCTTACTCAACAATGTTTTGGTTGTAACATCAGTATCTTGATCCAGCATCCCAGTTAACTCGAAGTTCTCAAACCTTTTTCCCTGTAGTTGTTCTAATAAGTGAAGCATGTCTTGTTTTGTAGATTCGTATATGAGCTTGAGTTTTGCTGTACACGTTATCTACGAAGTTGATATTTAGATCCTCTACCGTTTGCTCCAGAATCGCATGACGTTCCTCGAAGTCATTCTACTGCGCTTCGAGAGATTCTAGACGTTTAGTTAAGTAGTCTTCAGGTTTCCTTGAGGAACTATCCTTTTTGTTGTAGTTAGAGCACGGCGCTTTGATGTTTTCAAAGCAGGATTGTTGGAGTTGTAGCTTCTCCATAAGTAGTGAGTTCTCTTCTCTAGTTGTCGAAAAGAGGTAAGTTTAGTTGGCTGCATGTAGCTCAGTAGTCCACCACGTAGTTGACGGTGATAGACGTATAGCTTGAGGTTAGTTCACGACACAAAGACCACAGTTTGCAGGCTTCTTCTTTCAAGTATCCGCGGACCCGTTCTCGTAGTTGTAGCAGAGTTGCGTAGGTGATCCTTAACGTCTTGAAATTGTCTCGTTTGTATTAATATTGCTTTCAAATCAAATCAAATGATTTATTTGCTTCACAGGTTCAGAGGATGTTACAAAAAATATATATTATGTTACACTGTATTATAACCATACGAGGTGTGCAAGTATATTTTCGCACTCTATGTCCGATATTAAGCGCCTTCTCAATCCCGACCCGCTTGTGGGAGATCAGCTGCACCGATTCGCTATCGTAAATAGAGACACTACTTACAGTAACTATCCGGCTCGAAGGACCATTTAATGTAGGGGCCAATGGTTATAGGCACCGTACACTATCACTTTTGTTGATGTTAGTTTAGTTGCGGAGTACACAGAAAGAACCACAAGTAGAGTTTTAAAGTTATATTAAAGTTGAAGTTAACAAGTTAGAGTTGTAGCGATTCTTTCTCTTGAAAAGTGGTTAGTTTCACAGTTGTTGTCTGACTCGCTCTGCCTAGCGTGAAAAGTTATAATTACAGCGTAATATTAGTGACTCACAACATCCAGGTAGGTAGGTTATTTACTATTATTATTATTTACTACATCAATTTTATTTATTTGTAAGAGTAGGTATGGATTAGGGATGTTACGAAAATGGTTAAACCGGAATCGAATTTGGTAGCGGAGTTTTTAAATTATGTCTATCGGAACCGGAACTGGAATCGGAGGGGAGGCAAGAGAAAGATGTAAAGGTTAGGTTTTAATAAATAATACCGCACATTATGCCAAATACAAAACAAAACGACAAGTAAAATAGTTATCGACAGAAGGCAAGGGGCGAAGAAGTATCCCCGCGCGACAAATCTCAACCTTTTGGACGCGCTATCGCAGCCGCCACTCGTGCATCGACCTCTGATATAACTTCCGATTAAAATAGGTCGGAAACGAAATCGAAACTGAAGTTGCAAAATAAATCGGAAGTTCCGAACTATCGGGATCGGACCTAATATTATAATACAGTCTATCAGAGCAAGGTCTATCAGAGCAAGGAACTCCACGTACGCTTTTACCTGGTTATTGGTCCTATGGGCCCGATGTAGACTTCTTACTTAACGTCCGTATCCTGCTGACTGTGCGTGATGTGCGTCGGTGACGGAAACCAGTAGTTTTGTCTGTGCACTAATGGGCGAAGTTATGATGACGAAAATTTCTGGAAATACATTGCGAAGGATGGCACGGTTAACATATTATGTCGGGCGTGAAACAGTTCAGTGAGATTCGATCCGACACATTATTTCTGGGTATTGTCGTCTGACTAACGGATAGTAATAACGGATAGTACTTGCATAGACACAACTTCGATGCCAGGATTATCCACCACAAACTTGCTTAGATGGTTGTCCATCCATCAATTTGTGGAGTAAGAAGTGAAAAAATTCTATGTAATAACTTTTTTGAATATCACTAAAATCTGTTCAATCTTCTCTTAACCATCTAATACGAGTGCTTAAAATTACTTCTTACTTTCTCTTGCATATCTACTGTTTCTTGTGCTACCCTTATAATGTCAGTGAACACTTTTAATTGGCCTTCTTTCACTAACTGTAAACTATCTGTATCCTAGCTGTAAGTTTTCTAAAGTAATAAAATCGTCGCGTCGCGCAATGGTTGTTGATAGTGAAGGCAGAGAAATATAAGCAATTCAAGAATCTGGATCTGATTCGCTCGGTTGTCGACATGTGGGACGTGATGCATCAGTCTTGTGCGCAACCTCGTGTCGGCCAATGTAAATACCTATATATGTAAGGAAAATTATTAAAGAGAATATTATTGCCAGCCAATTGCTTTCCCACAGTAGCACTGCACTGTAGGCCCAAGGCTTGCTCGCGAACCGAGAGAGACGAGCATTGTCACCACTTCACCAGTCACCATGCTTACTCAAAGCGGAATGGGCGGATACCTGATGTTCTCACAATATTTTCTTCACCGATGTCAGAAATGCCCCAAAATAAACTTGTAAGCAGCCTAAAAATAAATTGGAAAAACAAATTGATACTTGCCAGGATTTGTATCCACGACCTCGTGTTTGAGAAAAGAGTTTTGAACCTCTGGACTGGACTATCGCGACATAACATAACAGGCAACATATCATTCCGGAAATCAGATCTGAAAAAACCTCCCACATCAGCCCGAGAGCGTCACTCCGCCGCCGCACGGGGCCGCGCCGGGCCGCGCCGGGCCGCAGGCCGGCAGGCAGTCGGCACTGACTTATTATTTATGAATGTATCTTCATAACAAAGGCCGTGAGTTGGCGAGTGTGTGCGGCGCAGGCACAACTCTCAGCCCTCGCCGAGACATGACAAAGTGTCTGCGTCCCTCTATTGCCGGTTACAAATGGCGTACCAAAATGAGGAGACACACTATGTTTTTCTTTCATGCCCAGCAGAGCATGAAAATAAAAAAATAAATTCTTAAGCAGTATTTCTATGAATAAGCAAAACCGAGCATCTGAGAAACACTTAATTTTACGTAAACATGAAATATGTAAATTGCCACACAATATAATGTTATAAGTCTCTCTGTCTCGTTTCTGCGGTTTTCACAGAGACTTCATCTTCAACAGAAAAGTAGGGTTTCATAATTTGAAACCAAACTTTTTGCATTCATCCCAGACTTCTTCCAGAATTGACTATAATTTAGCTCGCAATTCTGTAAGTGGGATCCTAAAACCGCTGTTCCAAATCATAAACTGACACTAAAATTGGTACGTAAACGTAACTATCCTATTAATAGTTTTATATTTAATGTTCTTTCACTGGTGTACTTTCAATCATTGAAAATTAACTTTTATAAATATTATATTTTTACATTATTAGTGCATCAGGAAACCCATGCTCTATGTGTAAACTTTGAATCATGCGATCATGCCCAATCAGCCCAGTATGGCATAAAGACTTGCTGTCAATGTCAGGGACATCAGGAGGCATTCGTGAACTACTCGTAGTCCACTTGACCAGCGCCAGACAGGCTAATGTGACGGCGAGGGTGAATAAATATGGCCGAATAACGGTCGTCCAGGCATCAGGCATTATATAGCTAAATAAGAGTTTCCCCGTTTGTCTAGAGAGCTTATGTCTCAGTCTTAATTAACTTCTTAACTAGAAAATCTATAAGGATTTTTCTTCAGTGTTTTTCTGATTTAAGACGACTAGTTGACTTAATTTCGATCAACATATTCAATCACTACGACGTAAGTAAGTAGGTAATCTATATATAATGACAGTCACGGAAAGGTAGGTATCGTAAGTTATTATTAAATACCGTACTTACGGTAACCACAAGTCTCTTTGATTTACTTCACTTTTCAATTTAGGCTGTTGTATTGCCATTAGGCCTACGCGTAACTTACATATTATGTATATACTGTACGAAGTTTCAAATAATACAACATTTAGAAATACTGTATGCAAATTGAGTTGTAAACTGTTTGCCTACGTACATAATAAATCAAATCTTATAACAGTTAAGCGTGTTATAATTAGATTACTTTACAACGACAACAGCCCCGCGAAGCTAATATCATCAATATCTATAATTTACGAACATTGAACAACAAAATCGTTTAAATTCCGCTATCGATCCAACTGTAAAATTTTACGAGCGTTCCCAACTCCGCTCAGGGGCGGAATTAAGAACTATAAAACACCAATAAATATCAAATAATTACGCAGATCAGAAACAACTTCCACAACTTGGTCGGTGGTGGCGGCGCGTGGCGGCGGCGGCGGGAACTTACGCGTACGCACTTCACTAATCACCAACTAAGTAGGATTACATAAATAACGAATACGAAATATATAATAGTACATTGTTACCTTAGGGGTGAAAGGAACTTATTTAGTCCCGAGTCGGGGTTTGGCGCCTGAGCGCAGCGAGGGCGCTAATAGTTCGAGGGACTAAATAAGTCTTTAACCCGAGGTAAACACTGTGCTTTTCATTACGAATACAAGGAAATTTGATGGGAATAGGCTTGCCCCAATTACCTAAATCGGTGAATAGACCTTGCTCCTAATTACATCGGTTGATAACAATAGGCTTGCTCCTAATTAGATTAGTTGATGGCAATAGGCTTGATCCTACTTGGATTAGTTGATGGCAATAGGCTTGATCCTAATTATATCGGTTGGGGGCAATAGGCTTGCCCCCAATTACATCAGTTGATGGCAGCCTGCTCCTAATTACATTGGTTGATGGCAATAAGCTTGCTCCTAATTAGATTAGTTGATGGCAATAGGCTTGCTCCTAATTACATTAGTTGGGGGCAATAGGCTTTCCCCCAATTACATCAGTTGATGGCAATAGGCTTGCTCCTAATTACATTGGTTGATGGCAATAGGCTTGCTCCTAATTATATCGGTTGGTGGCAATAGGCTTGCTCCTAATTAGCTTGGTTGATGGCAATAGGCTTGCTCCTAATTAGATTAGTTGATGGCAATAGGCTTGCTCCTAATTACATCGGTTGATGGCGATAGCTTGCTCCTAATTAGATTAGTTGATGGCAATAGGCTTGCTCCTAATTAGATTAGTTGATGGCAATTGGCTTGCTCCTAATTACATTGGTTGATGGCAATAGGCTTGCTCCTAATTACATTGGTTGATGGCGAAAGGCTTGCTCTTAATTATATCGGTTGATGGCAATAGGCTTGCTCCTAATTAGCTTGGTTGATGGCAATAGGCTTGCTCCTAATTAGATTAGTTGATGGCAATAGGCTTGCTCCTAATTACATCGGTTGATGGCGATAGCTTGCTCCTAATTATATCGGTTGATGGCAATAGGCTTGCCCCCAATTACATCAGTTGATGGCAATTGGCTTGCTCCTAATTACATTGGTTGATGGCAATAGGCTTGCTCCTAATTAGATTAGTTGATGGCAATAGGCTTGCTCCTAATTACATCGGTTGGGGGCAATAGGTTTACCCCCAATTACATCAGTTGATGGCAATAGGCTTGCTCCTAATTACATTGGTTGATGGCAATAGGCTTGCTCTTAATTATATCGGTTGATAGCAATAGGCTTGCTCCTAATTAGCTTGGTTGATGGCAATAGGCTTGCTCCTAATTAGATTAGTTGATGGCAATAGGCTTGCTCCTAATTACATCGGTTAATGGCAATAGCTTGCTCCTAATTACATCGGTTGATGGCAATAGGCTTGCCCCCAATTACATCGGTTAATAATTTGACAGCTGTCAGTAGAAAGCGATTCTCCCGAGGGCTGAAAAGTAGTACTTTCAACCAGCTCCGCAGGCATGTTCTGACCTACTTTCAGAGTATGAGTAATGAAAAAAATTTGGTTCCACTGTTCTGTAACTATATACATGCCATATTATAATATAATTATGTTTATTAAGTCTGATAGATACTTATTTATATTTCGTAAATCGTTACCTACCTTTTATTACCCGATTACGGCGAAGCGAAATAGTAGATTATTAACCAAGGGGATAAAGCAGTGTCTTCTGTCGCGGGTGAAGATTTAAATCGCGAGCGTAACGAAGGACTCGAGGTTTACTCCCGAGCGTAGCGAGGGTGTTTAAAACTTAAATCACGAGCGAAGCGAGGGATTTAAGACGAGTCCTGAGTGTAGCGAGGGATTTAAGTTCACCCAAGACTAAGACAGCTTTATCACCGAGGAAAATACTCTACTTTTCGTACCATTTGCGAAAAAATTAACACAATAATAATATGAGATAAGCATTTATTAAAAATAATGACAATTAAAAGTAAAAGTTAACATTCGAAATATTGGTCCAATATTGATAGAGAGAGTTACATTTTTGTTTGGTACATTTATTGTTGATGAGTTGATTTGAGTATTTCTCTGTTCTTGTATCTGAGGAACTTGCGTTTAAAAAAAAGCAAAGGCATCAAGCTCATGCGGCCTCGTCGGTTTTCGTAATTTTATTTAATAATCAACTGCATAATAAATGCGTATTCATTTTTCAAAAAGATGTACCTATAATGCTTATACAAACTCAATGGTGTAAACACAGAGTTGTTCCGGTCTGATCCCCTAAACCGATCCACTGCCAATATTTTTCTTTTGTTTATTCCGTTCTGATCCCCTGTTTCAGTATAAATTTCGGTAAGTACCTATTCCAAATTTAAATCACATTCTCTCCCTAGGGGATGAATGAAATTCAGTACAATTTTCTTTCCCTGTTTTTAACAGATTAAAAATGACTATTGTTATGTTCGCTTTTTGTGGCATAGAATGTCACTTTTTTGAGCAAGTGGTACGAAAAGGAGTGTTATGATTTTGACCGGTACGTACCTACGTATGTTCATCCGTTCCCTTAGAATAAAATAGTACTAACTGCGGTACTCAGAAATATCACTTGTAAAGATGTGACATACTTTTGTATGACAAAACTGTCAATACATTTCAAGTGATGGCCCAAGTAATCATTAAAGCTCTCTGAGTGCGGCAGATAATGTTTAAAATATTTTTTTTTATTCTCCTGCCCTTATCCCATCAGTTATCTTAACTGAACTACTTGACATATTTTGACTGGATATGGCGCCTAGGCCCACCTACCCCGAAAAACAATACATTCTACTAACCATAGAAATATAAAAAGCAGATTCACAGTAGTAAGGGTAGTTACGGATCATAAACATAAGGCAAAGCGGCATCAGAATATACAGGGTGTTAGGTTAAACGACGAACATATTGAAGGAGCCCATTCAGAGTATTCGATTCTCGTCCTAAATATGTAAAAAAATATAACCTTCATTTGTGACGTAATTGTGCTATGGCCTCGTACGCTCTTCAGATCTCACTTTACTAGAAGTTTCTTTTTTGTCATTGTCCTACGCCAGTTTCAAAATAAGAAGGGAAAATTAATAAAAGTCATTGATCCGCTTACATTGTCTGTGAGGTTGCGAGACTTTCCGAAGTATTTGGTATGGTTCTGTTATTTATCAGTGCTTTATATAGCAGGTTTCAATAATTGTGTCCCTCGTTCAAACTAACATACTGTATAAGTCATCATCATCATCATCATTTCAGCCGAAAGACGTCCACTGCTGGACATAGGCCTCCCCTAAGTGTCGCCACATTGACCGGTCCCGTGCGTCTCGCATCCAGCGGATCCCCGCAACCTTCACCAGGTCACTACTGTATACCTAAGTAGGTACTTTAAATAAAATAAATAAAATGTACGTTGTTTGTAATTGAATACTAGATGATATTATATTGAAAGGTGTGTGAACAATTTCAGACGAAAATAAAATTTTCTTGTTTTTAAAGCGTGATTTTTCAGTAGTCGAGTTTTAATTTTTTCGTCAATTTAAATCGATTTTTTTTTTTTAAAGAAACGTTGCCCCACACTAGGAATTTCTCCTTTATCGTGGGTGCGTTCACAAACATTTAAACTCACATACACAAATACCCAGACCCGGAACAACTATCTGTAGGTTATACAAATATTTGTTCCGTGCGGGGATCGAACCCGCGACACGCAGCGCGGCAGTCCATTGCTTGAGCCACTGCGCTAACCGTGCCGTTTGACGTGAAGTATATTAAAGCGCACAAAGGGGTACACACGGCTACACATCAAGCTATACATTTCCAGTATAAGCTGGTCTCGCATTGTATAGGATTTCCGTACAGTGCGAGATCAGCGTAAACTGGAAATGTATAGCTTGATGTGTAGCCGTGTGTACGTTTACCGCTCAATTTGCACTCAACAGAGGTATCTTACTACCCAGTACTAACTGGGTGGTGGAGGTCAGATACGCAGTCGCTCCATGTAATATACAGGGTGTAAATTAACCCATCACGCAGCCGTCAACCAAGCATTCTGTACATCAAACTAAGTACCCCTACGCAAAAATTTTTGCTTTGGGGCCTTTTTTTTTTGGGTCAAAAATCACATTTTACTGTAAAACTCAATGTAGCACTCTTAAAACATTGTGCTAGTAGATGCTTTGAATAGTAAACGGGTCATGGAGGTAATTTAAGTAAAGTTATAACCTAAAAAAACTAGTATTTACAAAAACAGCTGTGAAAAATTTGGAACTTTGACCCCCAATATCTCCCTAACTAGGGGGTTCCCAGGTATGGCCTAGAACAAAAAAATGATTGCAGTGGTGGGGACCCGGTGCCGACCTGGTGGAAACAGCTCTTACTGAGAGTAGCCGGATTATTAGTGATTGTCTGAAACCGACCTCGGTACGAATGCCGTACCCACTAATTAGATTTCGTAGTTGCACCAATGTTCAATCACGCTTCAGTGCCCCGGAGACTGAAAAGCCGTAAAAGTGTTATTGGGTGCGTTGACAAAGCTAGTCCAGCTAATAGCAATGCCTCCACAGCAAGACGTGAGCTCTGGTGGGAGCTGCTTGAGCCCCCTGACGGCTTCATCGAGCGGTCTGATAGTCCCACCTGGACATGCTTTGCCGTGGCCGACTTGGAAATCTCTAAATAGACTCCGAACCCAAGTCGGCCGTAGCAAAGACAATCTTTTCAGATGGGGGTTCATGGTCGGTTCAGATGTCAAGTGTGTATGCGGTGTATCTCCACAGACAATGGCCCACGTTCCATTTTGCGCTGCATGCCCTGACAACTGCACAATTGACGACACTATGACTGCATCAGCGAGCGGATTTCGCATTTAAACTGAATTTTGGACCACAATTTAATTTATTCATTGCAGTAAAGATTTGCCATCGACACGCTAAGAAGAAAAAGCTGCATCCGGTTAGACTGAATGCCGACTAAAACATAGTTAGGAACCTTTTTTACAAAAAATAAAACCGACTTAAAAAAAAAACACAAAAAAGTCAAAAATAAATCAGTTTCTGAAGTCGGTGACTTTTGTTTGTTTGATTTAATTTTTTTGCCACCGACTTCAGAAACTGATTTATTTTTGACTTTTTTGTGTTTTTTTTCAAGTCGGTTTTATTTTTTGTAAAAAAGTTTTTATTTTTCACTTTTTAGTGGTTCACATGTGCTTACCCCTTCACAACGTACCGGCGTGATGTTATGTAGACAGACAATATTATGAGATTTCAGCAATCCCAGTCCATTTGCTATCATTTATTGAGGAGTTCCGTTGCCTATCTCCGAAGTTCTTCATCAGATCTTCACAAAATAGTTTTTATAACCTTTGTAGTGAGTACAGGAGTGGTAATATGTTGTGTGATGGCGTAAATTATGCTTAGATATGCTATAGCAACAATCGCGGTTAATCTGCTGTTATTTATTGAAGAGTTCCCCCGATTTCTACAAGATCCCATCATCAGATATTGAAATGGTGACAATGGGACCACACGGGAAGCACCAGCTTTGAAATAAAAAAAGAATCATGAAAATCAGTTCACTCAGTCGCAAGTTATGAGCTAACAAACATAAAAAAAAAAATACAGTCGAATTGATAACCTCCTCCTTTTTTTGAAGTCGGTTGAAAAGGCTAGGTAGATGTGGTGACTACAACTAAAAGGTAAAATAAAATAAAAACTTTATTATCGATATCCAAAAAAAATCCGACTGAAAAAACAGAAAAGCAAGAAACAAACAATAAATCTTGGCGGCAGTTGGGGTCCTTATTCAAATGAACCCCGCCTGCTACCAAGTTTTGTTTAATTCAAAATGTGCTTGTTTTTTGCTTTTCAGTTTTTTCAGTTAGGTTTTTTAGTTTTTCAACTACTTTTTTCATTTCCAACTTTTTAGTTGTTGTGTGTTTGTTCTTTCGTTGGTCGTGTAAAATTCTTCGCAGATGATAAAATTTTTGTGTTTGTTTATAGGATTTGTCACTTTGAATTTCTTTTAAACATAAAGGTAAGGGTTAAGTATATAATTATTTTTGTAATCTCCTTTTAAATCATCCAATCAAATTTTTGTTAACTCCGCGTTATAGCCCTTTATTTTAATTTTTATTGTAGCCAGTGACACTCGCGCCATCAAGACGAATCTAATGATGTATATTATATTCAAATCCCTTCATCCGTTCGGCCCGAAACACACAGAAAAGGCGTAAGGTGAAGACGCGGCGCAGGCATTTTGCCGCTTCAAAACGTTTAAATATAAAATGTATTTAAGTATGTAGGCGACACGATGTGAATTACACTCAAGTGGCGTGGAAGCGTGGTGCAGACTGCAGGCACGTTGTTTTGTCGAATGTTCCGCGTTGCTAGCAGTTTCTGTGTAATTTGGGCCTATGAGATATGAGGGAACCAAGAAACGACAAACAAACATACATACACGTCAAACACATACTTTTTTTTAATCTCTATAATAATTTTACTTATATTTGAATTGAAATATACAAATTCAATATTTATGAATTTATGACAAGAATTATTTTCTTGTTTTCTACTTTTTTA
The DNA here is from genome assembly GCA_949775195.1 of Diarsia dahlii. Classification (NCBI taxonomy): domain Eukaryota; kingdom Metazoa; phylum Arthropoda; class Insecta; order Lepidoptera; family Noctuidae; genus Diarsia; species Diarsia dahlii. The sequence continues at coordinate 25,623,268 of OX459191.1, read as the reverse complement.
GGGTTCCGTACCTCAAAAGGAAAAAACAGAACCCTTATACAATCACTCGTGTGTTTGTCTGTCCGACCATCCATGCCCCCCCCCTTATCTCCAAAACTACTGAGCCTAAAATTCTGAAAAAATACAGAAATTAGTAGAATTAGTACAACAATTAGGTATAGATTACGGGAAAACCTATTAGAAGTTATGGTACGGAAAATGTTCAAGCAAGACCGACTTGCACATGGTCAGTTTTATTATATTTAATTACTATTCTAGCTAGCCCATAACGTCCCACTGCAGGGCAAAGGCCTCCCTCCATTCCTTCCAAAGATCACGATTCCGAGATTATTTTAGACTTTTTTTATCTCAGTAGCAGCCTAGCAGCAACGGAGTTCACATTTCGTCGTTGATACTCCAAATCCGCGTAACTAACATTGTCAAATACCGCGTATACAGTACAGTCTGTGCCCAGTATTACCTGACCCCTAATATAAAGAATAAGATGGAAAGTGGTGTGAAAACAGAGGTCGAATAATATTGACAGACTGTGAATTGGCGGCATTCGACAATGTCAGTTACGCGGAGTTGAAGCAAAGTATTACCTGACCCCTAATGTAAAGAATAAGATGGGAAGTGGTGTGTGAAGATGGGTCAGGTTATACTGGACACAGACAAATGTGAGTACTATTAGATACGTCTCTGCGTCGCGCGTCGCGTCGCGCGACGCGATTGGCGATATAATTCAAACGTATGGCGGTGTATGAGTGCGTTCACGGAGAAGCGATTTTATACGCGATTGTTTGAATTTGAGGCGGTGCCCGCGGCGGCGCCCGCGGCGGCGCCCGCGGCGATTATCGCGGCGACGCACGCAGCGGCAATTCTCGATGAAGCGATACCCGCGACGGATTTTTTTTTCTGATTCATGGTTTTCGGGGTCGCTGACTCGCTGATTATGAAAATGAGTTCAAAATGAAAATCCAAGATGGCGCCGAAAATTTTTTTAGTTTTTCCATCATGGGTGTCGTAAGTCGTTTATATGGTTTTCGGGGTCGCTGATTACAAAAATGAGGTCAAAATGAAGACCAAGATGGCGGCCAGGAAAATTTTTGGTTTTACCGTCATGGGTGTCGTTTTCATGGTTTTTGGGGTCGCTGATTACGAAAATGAGCTCAAAATTAAAATCCAAGATGGCGGCCAAGGAAATTTTTGGTTTTTCCGTCATGGGTGTCGTTTTCATGGTTTTTGGGGTCGCTGATTGCGAAAATGAGCTCAAAATTAAAATCCAAGATGGCGGCCAGGAAATTTTTTAGTTTTTCCGTCATGGGTGTCGTTTTCATGGTTTTTGGGGTCGCTGATTACGAAAATGAGGTCAAAATGAAAATCCAAGATGGCGGCCATGGAAATTTTTGGTTTTTCCGTCATGGGTGTGGTTTTCATGGTTTTTGGGGTCGCTGATTACGAAAATAAGCTCAAAATTAAAATTCAAGATGGCGGCCAGGAAAATTTTAGTTTTTCCGTCATGGGTGTCGTTTTCATGGTTTTTGGGGTCGCTGATTACGAAAATGAGCTCAAAATTAAAATCCAAGATGGCGGCCAAGGAAATTTTTGGTTTTTCCGTCATGGGTGTCGTTTTCATGGTTTTTGGGGTCGCTGATTGCGAAAATGAGCTCAAACTTAAAATCCAAGATGGCGGCCAGGAAAATTTTGAGTTTTTCCGTCATGGGTGTCGTTTTCATGGTTTTTGGGGTCGCTGATTATGAAAATGAGGTCAAAATGAAGACCAAGATGGCGACCAGGAAAATTTTTGGTTTTTCCGTTATGGGTGTGGTTTTCATGGTTTTTGGGGTCGCTGATTACGAAAATGAGCTGATTACAAGAATGACGGAAAAACCTTAAATTTTCCAAGCCGCCATCTTGGATTTTAATTTTGAATTTCTAGAGTATGTTAAAAATTATTCCAAATTATTTAAAAAAGTTTGTATTATTGCAAAATCAAAATTCTTAAGCGAAACCATTAAAAATTCTAATAATAAAGTTAAAGCCACTTGGAAAATCATTAACAATGAAACGGGTAAATCTGTTAAACAAGATAATCACCTTGAGATCATGGTTGGTAACAAATTAGTAAATAAAGCAGCCGACGTAGCCGAGGCTTTTAATGAGTATTTTGCCAGCATACCTATAGCGACGACTCGTTCCCTGAGTTCATCGCCGTCTAAGGCCGAAGATCTTTTGCATAGCAGCGTGTCTAAATGTGGTAACGTATTTAGTTTCGAACATGTAACACCTCGTGATGTAGTTAACGTTTTTAATTCACTTAAGTCTAAAAACACAGGTGATTACTGGGGCATTTCTATTAAACTTTTAAGTAACATTATCGACATCGTAGCCCCTTGTCTTGCTGTTACTTTCAATAAATGCGTTGATTTGGGTACTTTCCCTGACCTTATGAAGAGCAGTAAAGTCATCCCTCTATTTAAATCAGGCAGTAAAAATGATATTGGTAACTTTAGACCAATTTCCATTTTACCTGCTTTTAGCAAAATTTTTGAAAAATTAATTCTCAAACAGTTGTTAGTACATTTTAATTTAAATAAACTCCTTCATAATGATCAATATGGCTTTACAAAGGGTCGTTCGACTACGGATGCAGGTGTTGCTTTGCTAAAACACATATTTAACGCGTGGGAGAAAGCGCAAAATGCAATCGGTGTTTTCTGCGATCTTTCTAAAGCTTTTGACTGCGTACATCACGACACGCTTTTACGGAAACTGCGTCATTACGGTGTTCAAAATGAGGCCCTAAATGTGATAGTTTCGTATTTACAAAATAGATTCCAATGTGTAGACGTAAATGGCGCGAAATCTTCCGGGCTACCGGTTCGGCTAGGTGTACCTCAAGGCTCAATACTGGGTCCGTTTTTATTCTTGGTTTATATTAATGATCTGCCATATTATTTAAAGGGTTTTTGTGACGTTGTACTATTTGCAGATGATACCTCTCTTATCTTTAAAGTAGATAGGAATAGACACGATTTTGACGACGTAAACAGTGCGCTATCAATGGTCACGGATTGGTTCACAACAAACAACCTTGTTCTTAATGCCAAGAAAACTAAAATAATTAAGTTCGCTTTACCCAATGTTAGAAATCTAGGTCCCAATATTATCCTCGCCAATCAGGAGCTGGAAACTGCCGACTCTGCTGTATTTCTGGGCATAACAGTAGATTCAAAATTACAATGGGGTTTACACATATCAAGCCTAGCGGGAAGGCTAAGTTCAGCCGCATACGCCGTCAGAAAAGTAAGACAATTCACTGACGTTGATACAGCACGGTTAGTCTACTTTAGTTATTTTCACAGCGTTATGTCCTACGGTATTCTGCTGTGGGGCAAGGCTGCTGATATTCAAAATATATTTGTTCTGCAGAAGCGAGCAGTTCGTGCAATTTATCAGCTGGGTGCCCGAGTTTCCCTTAGAGATTTTTTTAAGGAGATTGGTATTCTCACGGTTGCTTCTCAGTACATCTTTGCCAACATTTTATATATTAGACAAAATATCCACCTGCACACTAAAAACAGTGATATCCACAACTTTAACACTAGAAATAAGCATAAACTACGCGCTCCTTTCCACCGGCTTCACAAAGTTCACAATTCATTCGTAGGGCTCGGGATTACATTTTATAATAAACTGCCATCTTCTTTTCTAGACTTGCCATTTAATGAGTTTAAAGCCAAAGTTAAATCTAATCTTTGTTTAAAAGCTTACTATTCTATTAACGACTACTTAGATGATAAGAATAGTTGGTCGCTGAGTTGAACGCAAGACAATGTTTGTTATTTGTGTTCTTTCTCCAAAATTAGTTTACTGTTATGTTAATGTATTTATTATTTTATTTTTACATTGTTTATTGTTATATACTTTTGTTTATTACTGATTGTGTCTGTAGTAAATCTTAAATTTAACTGACACCTTGCTATTGTATCGAGTCTGGTTCTTCTAACCAACCTAACAGACAGATGTGTGCTGGGGAGTTTGTTCCGCCACTTCTTCTCTCCAGCTAAACACTAGGAAGTGTCGATGGGTGGGCGTTTTTGGGGGACTGTCTTATAAAAATGTAAATACAGTGAAACCTGGTTAAATGTGTCTCAGATATCCAAATCTGTCTCATGGGACCCCAGTATGAGTTCCAGTTATAGAGGTTTCTCACTTATCCAAGTCCCAGTTAGCCAAGTTTCACTGTAGTAAAGTAAAGTAAATTTTGACCTTCGAAAAGTGCTGATTATCAGCCTAGTTTGAATAAATGAATTTTGATTTTGATTTTGATTTTTTTTTGATTTTGACCTCATTTTCGTAATCAGCGACCCCTAAAACCATGAAAACGACACCCATGACGGAAAAACATAAAATTTTCCTGGCCGCCATCTTGGATTTTAATTTTGAGCTCATTTTCGCAATCAGCGACCCCAAAACCATGAAAACGACACCCATGACGGAAAAACCAAAAATTTCCTTGGCCGCCATCTTGGATTTTAATTTTGAGCTCATTTTCGTAATTAGCGACCCCAAAAACCATGAAAACCACACCCATGACGGAAAAACCAAAAATTTCCTGGCCGCCATCTTGGATGTTCATTTTGACCTCATTTTCGTAATCAGCGACCCCTAAAACCATGAAAACGACACCCATGACGGAAAAACCAAAAAATTTCCTGGCCGCCATCTTGGATTTTCATTTTGACCTCATTTTCGTAATCAGCGACCCCAAAAACCATGAAAACGACACCCATGACGGAAAAACCAAAAATTTCCATGGCCGCCATCTTGGATTTTCATTTTGACCTCATTTTCGTAATCAGCGACCCCAAAAACCATGAAAACCACACCCATGACGGAAAAACCAAAAATTTCCATGGCCGCCATCTTGGATTTTCATTTTGACCTCATTTTCGTAATCAGCGACCCCTAAAACCATGAAAACGACACCCATGACGAAAAAACTAAAAATTTTCCTGGCCGCCATCTTGGATTTTAATTTTGAGCTCATTTTCGCAATCAGCGACCCCAAAAACCATGAAAACGACACCCATGACGGAAAAACCAAAAATTTCCTAGGCCGCCATCTTGGATTTTAATTTTGAGCTCATTTTCGTAATCAGCGACCCCAAAAACCATGAAAACCACACCCATGATGATAAAACTAAAAATTTTCTTCGGCGCCATCTTGGATTTTCATTTTGAATTCATTTTCATAATCAGCGACCCCGAAAACCATTAAAACGACACCCATGACGGAAAAACCAAAAATTTTCGTCGGCGCCATCTTGGATTTTCATTCTCATTTTTGTAATCAGCGACCCCAAAAACACTACTTTATCAGCAATACCTAAAACTAGTCGGTTTGATTGAGAACGCCGCGTGCTTTGCTACCCGCTTGAAAAGTCGCCGCGATAATCGCGGCGGCCGTCGCCGCGGGCGCCGCCGCGGGCATCGCCCCGCGTCTGTATGAACAGCGTAGTACATTGCCATACATTTGTGTTTGCGCGTGCGATGATATCTGCCGCTGCACGCATCGCGTGTCCGTAAACACAAAAATCGCACGACGCGCCGCTCGTCGCGTCGCAGGTCGCGCCGCGCGTCGCGTCGCGCGTACGTAAACATGCACTTAGGAGATTACAGATACAGATTTGACATCGATTCCTATTATAAAACCAGGAACAGTTTTAAATAAAAAATAAAAAAAACTTTAGGGTCACTGTAGTGTTTACGGTGCCACTGAATTTCAAGGTGTATTGGCTGCAGCTGAACCTCTGTAGTAGAGCGTTCAACGCGTGTACCCTGAAAACAGAAAAAAGACGACGTGTGTCTCTCTCTCCTTTTCCCCTAGCTCTATTACTGATATCACTTCATATTAAGACAAACATGAGCAGTGATTCAGTAGCAGTTTTCTGGTAGGTACCTGGTCTTTATTCTTTGTTATTGTGTCCACTACCGCCATCTACATATCAACTCGGACTCGGAGCAAAATACCACGCTCCGGTCGTATAAAATTTCCTCGAGATGGCAACACAATCTCTGTTCATAAAACAATAAAACACATCCAATATATATGTGCTTAAACTAAGCTCCTTGGTAGATTCATTTCTTCATTTACAAATAGGTATTTAAGTAAATTAGAAATACCAACGACGCGAAGCTAAACCCACGTCCCCACTACAGGCCGCGCGACTTTCTGGGTCGTGCGGCTCGGCGGCGCGGCGTCGCGCGCGGAGCCGCTGAACCTAGCGCGGCACTATTGTGGGGAATCATAGACGATCAATTTTAGAGTATTTATAATTTTTTTGTAAGTCTGTGCAAGCCTTGTGCAAGCGCCAAAACATTGGCACTTTTGAAAAAACGAGATGGTGGTGTTCTTTCTGACTATGGCCACACGACAAAAAAAAAACATATTAACGCGCTTTATTAAAATATCACTGTGATTTACGACATGAGTATTTCTCAAAATAAGTGTACATCTGTTGAAAAAAAAGTGTGCCTCGAAATAGTAACAAAGTTTCAATGTTTTTATTTAACCATACATACAAAAAATAACATATTTGTGAAGAAAAACTATTAAACTTTAAAGTTGTGAAGAATAAATGGTAAAACCATAGTATTCAATCAATTTTAGAAAGCTTTTTTGAAAAGATGTTTTTTGCGTTTCATACAAAAATCAAATTGCCACCCTACGACTTCATACATGTAACACTTCATAAAATTCGATATGTCGCGTTAATATTGTGCATTTTTTGTATTACAGACCTTGATTAAATGTAGTTTCTTTATCAAAGTGATTTTCTATGGGGTTTCATAGTAAAATATAAAAAAAAATGCGAAAAACAAAATGAGTCGTGCCCATTTACTTTTTAGTAACTTACTCTTTAGTTACGTTTTATTTCTACTTCCACGTAATTTCTGAACGCATCCGTTACCTTTTAACACGGGCAACACTAGCATCATTCTGATTGGCTGTAGGTCTGACGTCTCCGCCATAACTTTTAATGTGAAAATCAGTTTTGAACGTGTTGTCCAAGGGAGATTACTTTTTCGTAATAAGAAATACTTTTTCACTTTTTCACATTAAGATAAGTCTTGATTTATGTATGTTATTGTAATACGTGTCGTACGAACATTTAAGCGTATTATATTATTTGCAGTTTCAGGTTTTATCAAACCATCGACTTATTATGATCTTAATTTGTACAATTTTCGTTGCTTTTTCGTAACGTTTTTTATGAATTTCGTTACGTTATGAAAAAGTATAGTGTAAAGCTGAGTGTTTAAAGCTCTTAAAACTTTGCCAATATTAAAACCTTAGTGAACATTCACTGGCAAATAGTTCTTTACGAACTTTAAAGTCTCATATGCTTTATTTAATAGGTTTTTTTATAGCCTTATGTTTACTATTTAGTAACATCTAGAACTATTTCATAACAATATTTCGTAACAACTTTTTCGTTACGTACACTTTTTTTGAGAAATACTCACATACTGTTACCAGCAGTTACTGACACAGTGACAATAACTGCTGGTAACAATACGTCAACGGCCCCTCTCTGGTACGAACCTCACAGCGCGACCTTTTCTCTGAAAAAGAAAACCGACTTTCTAATATTATTATAATTTAGGAAAAACGAAAATGTTATCAGCCTAGGGTAATTTATGAACACAGATATGTGAAACAAGAATAAATAAAAAGAAAAAACATAATTATAGGTCGTTCTGACGATGATGCCATATCAAAGGTAAAATATCATGAGTTTATTTGTATTATCTCAATAAAATTTCTTCAAAATTTCTTCAATCCATCGATTTATTGACAAATAAATCGATGGATTGAAGAATTGCATTGATCGTCTAATGTCACAGAAGATGAGCTGTAAAGTCTATGGTCTAACCATAGACATAACACTGACCACAGAACACAAGCGTTATTGTCAATGTCAATTGACTGACATGTCAAATCATTTTATTTTATTTTCGACTTTTCGTTCATTACTTCACTTCACTTTCAGTTCAGTGATTCAACTTTCTGTCGTTGGTTGTGTGGTGTGTTTGTTAAACATATTTTATTATTATTGTCCTATAACTGAACTTACATAGAATAGCATCCCTAGATCGGAAAAAAAGTGAATTAATTTGTTATTTAAGTGAAAAAAGTATTAAAATGTGTTGAACAGAACCTATTGTGTTTCTCGATCCGTCGTGGGTGATCCGGCCCAAGGTACACTAAAAGTATTCAAAAGTGCGTGTGGTTATCTGGCTATGTACAAATTCTGAGATTGATTTGGCATAGATGGCAAAGCTTTAAAGAATTCACAAGCTAAAATCTAGAACAAGCTTGTGTTTGGTGAGACTTCAATGGATTTTTAGCAGGTAAGAAAGACATCGATCGAGTTATGCGAAGTATGGGGGAAAGGAATGCACCGGTGGGCAATGGCGTGCGGGCGCCGGTGCTATTGTTTTCGGGCGTGCAGTGTGCACGGCGGCGAGCGAGCCCGCGCCCGTTTCGAGTATCGTTCATTACCATTAAACGCCTTACCTGGTGTAACTCGGCAACAACTACAGTTAGACGAGACGCTAGTTACAGCGCGGGGTCATCGACGCCGGCGACGACGACGCTGCTGCGGCTCCTAACGAACGATCTGCGATTATGTCAATGTTGTATCAAGTGCACCATCTGTGATGCTTTCCTATTAGAACTTGTTGGCGACATTCGACACTTCTGGCTTTACCTTGTATGCTAAAATATTGGTAGGTTGAAAGGTGGGAGCATTATTGTTATTTTGACACCTTATTTTCACATAGCTTGCTTTGGCTAAAGTTTGTGTTGCCTGAAATCAAGCTGCACTTCTAAATTATTTCACACAAGCAACTTTGTAAAGGGTAGAAATCTGCAAAAGATCAACATGTATTGTGCTGAGCATTCGATTCAGCAACAAAATATAATATTCATCACAATAGATCGGACTGGGTCAAAATAATATGATTCTGTTTAGTCCGTAAGTTAGATTATCAAAAAATATTGAATACGTGTTTTTTGTTTTATCAAATCAATAAAAAATGACGAAGATAAAACGTGTCAAAGATCTTGGAGTGGGGCTTGAAACGTCACTTGTGTCTTCAAAATGTACTATCATATGACGTCACACGAGTTTTCGAAGCACTGTATCGTCTTCATTTTAAGTTTACATGAAAAAATCAAAAATATGTGTCCAATAATTTTTGGAAATCTATCTGATGGACTAATTAGTTTTTTTATATCCGATCCCCTATTTATAACTCTCTAAAATGTTGTGTAAATCTGACAAAAAAACAGGTTCTCAGCTAGATGAAAGTGGTCAATTTTATTTATGACACCTCATAATATTATTCAATAAGAATGTCTTATGATGGTAATACTGGGACCAAAGCCAAAACTACAAACATCACAACTGTAATCTCACACACACATTTCACCAGCTATGCTTAACTGAGTTAAAGAGTCCATGTAATAGGGGGTGAGCCTATTGGCATCAACCAGGCATAGATCAGACTTGTGGTTGCTACTGAGATAACACTATGCCCAACGTGGGAATCAAACCCAGAACCTCATGCTGAGCAGTCTCACTTGTAACCACTACCCCAATGATTCAGCAATACTAAAACAATAAATAAATAAAATATGTTTATTTCAGACTAGCAAATGACAAATTACCTAATTAACTTAAGAATATGTTAGTAGCAATTTATGTAGTAAATTATAATGTCCAGATGAATAGTAATTAAAATAACTTGATTGAGAATAAATTAAATTGAATAAACATTTGAAAAACTTTTATAAAGAAAATATTTAGAAAAGAACTTTAACTGTGTCTGCTGGCAAGACTACAAACATTCCAGCATTATCATCTTGCATTCATTTCAAACAAATTAAATCCAGGGTTGGTCTCAACTGGACCATTATCCAACAGCTTTATAGCTGGTGTAAGACAACAGGGCATTATTTGCTAACTTCATTGAGGTTAATTCCAAGCTAAACAAACAGCTTCATCATAATACTAACTGCCTCCGTGGTCAAGTGATTTAGGCATTTGCCTTGTGACCAGGGTTGTGGGTTCAATTCCCACAGGAAGCATACTTTGTTAAGTATTTTCCAGTAGCTAGGACATTTTGCAATGTCCTGTCTGATTGTCTGATAAAAAGATGATTCCGTGCTTCGGAAGGCACATATAAGCTGGTGGTCTCGGCCTTCAAATGGCGGACGTCAACCTCTGACACAAGGGTGTGTGCATTAGACCTTACTGCCCACGCGATAAGAAGAAGATAATCCTTGAGGTGCAGTTTTACCCTGAGCATAATTACTATGTATGCATTTTATTTTCTTGTAGCCTTAAATTGGGCATGTTTTAAAGCTTAATTTTATTATTTTGCATTTCCATTCAGTTGCTTAAGTTTGGTGCGGCCAACTCAAGATGATGGTGGAAACCATCCTGGAGTCCTCCCAGGACTTTGGTAAGTGTCCCTGCTATCTTTGTGCTTGTAGCAGTTATGTTGCCTGCATTGTTCTGACGTGAGAACTAATCAACAAACACTGATAAGGTTTTATGTTTAACTTACATGAGCTGCATTTTTGACACATGTTGTAAACTGCGTGATAGTGCAGTGCTAAATAATAATATTTACTGTAAACTCAACTACATGATTTATGAAATGAGTGGAATAATAAAGGGAAACTGAGTGTTGACTGATATAACTTGCTATAAATAGTATTAAATTAATCTGTTTCCTGTGAGCTGGCATGGCATATCCTTCAGTAGCTGTGAGTTGAGCGTTAGGTTAGTCTCATCATCACAGTGTGAGGTGTCACTCACAAAGTTTTTTTAAATAAAATTGAGTGTTTTTCTTTGAGCTCTGGCCGCCCTGGGTGCTATAATTTATCATCATCATGAACTTGTTTACATGTGTTTTTTATTTAATAAACACAGTGAATTCAATTTGAATTACAAAGTGTGTTTAACTGGTCAAGTTGTGTAAGTCAATGCAGAGTTTATAACTGTTGATTGTTTAATATAATTTTTTCTTGCTTCTTAATAATCTATTTATATCCTTATTTAAGCCATTCAGGGATCAATGACCCCAGAACTATTCAAAATTTATTGCTGTTTCCTAAGCAGTCAATTTTAAATTATCATAATATGTAATATCATATTGTGAGTCAAATAAAGCCCCTGTTTGAAATGAATCAGTCTGTGTCACGTCAAAACATTGTAAATGTAAGTGCATTCAATGCCCAGTACATGACAAAACATTAAAACAAAAAGCACAGTTAATGATAATAAGTGCAATGTTCAGCTCATATATGTAAACATGTGAATTTCTCATTTGTCACCACATACTCATTTATCACATTTCATTTTTAGTAATTGTATGACAAACGAGCGCGCCACTTTTCTAGTTTATTATTGGACACAGTCATGTTGCCACTAACACATTTATACAAACTCAATATATAAACGCAAAAATGAAACGCCGTTTGTTACCATTTCTCACTTAATTAACCGACATCCCAAAAAGGAGGGGTTCTCAATTCGATCGGTATGTTTTTTTTTTCTATGTATGTACACATTGTACACACGGCTACACATCAAGCTATACAAAACCAGTATAATCTGATCGTTCATTGTGCGAAAAGATCTAGTAAAGTGAGGCCAAGATTAACCGGTTTTGTATAGCTTGATGTGTAGCCGTGTGTACACCGATTACGCTGCGATTTATGATCCGATTTGCGTGATTCTTTTTTAGTTTGATGCGGAATAGTTGCCATTTGTTCCCATAAAAAAAACTTTTTTACAAAAAATAAAACCGACTTCGACAAAAATAAAACACAAAAAAGTGAAAAATAAAAATCAGCTTCTGAAGTAGGTGACTTTTGTTTGTTTGATTTCATGTTTTTGCCACCGACTTCTGAAGCTGATTTTTATTTTTCACTTTTTTGTGTTTTATTTTTGTCGAAGTCGGTTTTATTTTTTGTAAAAAAGTTTTTATTTTTCACTTTTTAGTGGTTCACATGTGCTTACCCCTTCACAACGTACCGGCGTGATGTTATGTTATGAACTGGTGTAAACAATAGACAGACATGAGATTTTAGCAATCCCAGTCCATTTGCTATCATTTATTGAGGAGTTCCGTTGTCTATCTCCGAAGTACTTCATCAGAATATGTTCACCAACCTTTGTAGTGAGTACAGGCGTGATATTATGTTGTGTGATGGCGTAAACAATGCTTAGATATGCTATAGCAACAATCGCGGTTAATTTGCTGTTATTTATTGAAGAGTTCCCCCGATTTCTACAAGATCCCATCATCAGATATTGAAATGGTGACAATGGGACCACACGGGAAGCACCAGCTTTCAAATGAAAAAAGAATCATGAAAATCAGTTCACCCAGTCGCAAGTTACGAGCGAACAAACATAAAAAAAAAAATGCAGTCGAATTGATAACCTCCTCCTTTTTTTGAAGTCGGTTAAAAATTTAGTATAGTTTGGCCCAGTACTTTTCATTTTATGAAGATTTTTCTATGAACATTTTTCTTTATGTGTGTTCAAGAATAACTTCGTCGTTTATGAACCAATTTTGATGATTCTTTTTTTATTGTGAAGGAGATATTTTAAGGGTGGTACTATGATATGGACACCAGGACCTGGTAATGGAATCCCAGAGAACTCGAGGGCAACCCTCAAATTTCATAATTTCAAATTTTTACGTGTTTCGTGTTTTTAGGGTTCCGTACCTCAAAAGGAAAAAACGGAACCCTTATAGGATCACTTTGTTGTCCGTCTGTCCGTCCGTCCGTCCGTCTGTCAAGACCCTTTTTCTCAGGAACGCATGGAGGTATGAAGCTGAAATTTATATCAATTACTCAGGTCTACTGTCCCTTAAAGCTGTGAAAAAATCAAACTTCTAAGCCAACGCAATCAAAAGATACAGCCGTTTATGCCGCAAATTTTCGACACTTGCAAGGGAATCAAAACCTACAGGGTGCTTCCCGTGAACTCAGAATCTTGAAATTTGGTACGAAGCAACGTCTTATAGCATAGATAAAGGAAAAATTACGAAAACCATAAATTTTTAGTTACATCACTATATTTTTTTTTAATAATTTTAAACTTACTACCCATTTCCTCATAAACGCGTAGAGGTATTAAATTGAAATTCATACCAAATACTCAGGTCTATAATACCTTTAAGCTGTAACAAAATCAAACTTCTATGTCAACGCAATTAAAAGAAACAGCAATTTAAGCTGCATATTTTGAAACTCGCAAGTACTCGCAAGGGAATCAAAACCTAAAGGGTACTTCCAGTCGACCTAGAATCTTGAAATTTGGCATGAAGCAACGTTTTATAGCACACATAAAGGAAAAATTCCGAAAACCTTAAATTTTTAGTTACATTACAAAATATATATTTTTTAATAAATATAAACTTATTACTTTTTTCCTCATGAACGCGTAGAGCTATCAAGTTGAAATTCATATCAAATACTTAGATCTAACCTTGCAGGTTTGTACGGAACCCTCGGTGCGCGAGTCCGACTCGCACTTGGCCGGTTTTTTTGTCTAATGTTAGGTTTCTTAGTCGAATGTTAAATGTATAGTAAATATTTCTATAGGATATTAAAACTAAAAATGAAAAAATAAAAACTTTTTTTACAAAAAATAAAACCGACTTCGACAAAAATAAAACACAAAAAAGTGAAAAATAAAAATCAGCTTCTGAAGTCGGTGACTTTTGTTTGTTTGATTTTATATTTTTGCCGCCGACTTCTGAAGCTGATTTTTATTTTTCACTTTTTTGTGTTTTATTTTTGTCGAAGTCGGTTTTATTTTTTTGTAAAAAAAGTTTTTATTTTTCACTTTTTAGTGGTTCACATGTGCTTACCCCTTCACAACGTACCGGCGTGATGTTATGTTATGAACTGGTGTAAACAATAGACAGACATGAGATTTCAGCAATCCCAGTCCATTTGCTATCATTTATTGAGGAGTTCCGTTGTCTATCTCCGAAGTACTTCATCAGAATATGTTCACCAACCTTTGTAGTGAGTACAGGCGTGATATTATGTTGTGTGATGGCGTAAACAATGCTTAGATATGCTATAGCAACAATCGCGGTTAATTTGCTGTTATTTATTGAAGAGTTCCCCCGATTTCTACAAGATCCCATCATCAGATATTGAAATGGTGACAATGGGACCACACGGGAAGCACCAGCTTTCAAATGAAAAAAGAATCATGAAAATCAGTTCACCCAGTCGCAAGTTATGAGCGAACAAACTTAAAAAAAAAAAATACAGTCGAATTGATAACCTCCTCCTTTTTTTGAAGTCGGTTAAAAAATAAAAAACTTTTTTGCAAAAAAAAACAACCGACTTCAAAAACACCAAAAAGTGAAAAAAAACTTCAGAAGAAAAATCAGCTTCTGAAGTCGGTGGCAAAAAAACGCAATGAAACAAACAAATGTCACCGACTTCAGAAGCTGATTTTTCTTCTGAAGTTTATTTTTCACTTTTTGGTGTTTTTGAAGTCGGTTGTTTTTTTTTCCATATAACATTTGAACTATGCATGTTGGCAGAGGCACATTTTAAAGGGGTTTGAACTTTTTTGTAAGGGAGCTGGCATATCGACCCACCGCCTATTTGATTTTAGACGGAATTCGCACTTTCGCTTTTTAGGGTTCTGTACGAAAATTGTAAAAAAGGAATCCCTATGATGCCACATTCTGTCTGTTTTAATCACATGCAGCATGAATGAGCCAAACCTTTGTATGAACAAACTGCCCAGTACCAGAAATGGGAAAATTGGTTTCATTCCAAGTTACAACACCTTCAGTGTGCGAGTCTGTCGTGCTCTTTCCAAAACTGAAAATGTAGCTGTAATTTCTCCAAGTAAATCATTGTTATGATTTCTTTGAGCTCTTTGTGTTTTATAAGGTTGTCCATACCTAGTGGTCGTGTTGCTTTCGTGTCTAACAGTGGTGATGCATCCGCACAGGCATGTCGAACGGAGCGCTACCGCAGTGGAAGCGCGAGCTGCTGCAGCGGCGCGCAGCCCGCAGCCGCCCAGCGCAGCCCCCGCCGCAGCCGCCGCCACCACCCCCGCCACCGCCGCACGACGAGGAGGACGAGGAGCTGCGCTACGGGCCCGGCATCGTCAAGCGCCTCAAGTCGCGCTACCTCAGCCTCGCATTGCGGGATGCGCCGCGCCGCCGCCCTTCCGTGCTGCGCCGCGCTGCGTCCCTGGAGCACCTGCTGGACGAGCGACCGCCGCCCGCGCCCGCGCCGCGCTCTGCCCTGCGCCCGCCGCGCCCCGCCTCCGTGGCCGTGCATCCCGCGCCCCTCGCACCTTCCGTGCGCCGCGACTCCGTGAAGCGCGCCCGCTCCGTGGACGCGCTGAGCCGCCTGGACTCGCGCGAGGAGCTGCCCCGCGCTCCGTCACCATCGCCTCCGCCGCCGCGCCCTCCGCCACAACCTCGGTCGGCGCGCCCGCCTCGCCGCCCGACCCCGCTGTTGCGGGAGACCGAACGTCCGCCGCCGGACGTGGTCCGCTCGACCCTACGCAAGTTCGAAAGTGCACCCACACGTCGCGCCGCCCCCGCTGCCCGCGTGTCCGCCGTGCTGCGAGGCCTCGAAGGTCCGCGGACCTCGACACCAGAACCTCGCGACTCATCAGACGCACCGCCACTTAGTCCCCGAACACCCAGTCCGTCGCCGCAATCGGAAGCGCTGTCGCCAGTGCCGCCCGCCGCCGCCGGTGAGGAGGCAGAGAGTTCACCAGTGCCCGCCAGCTCGCGGCCGGTGTCCCGCGCGGCGCTGGACGGCATTGCCCGCGCCGGCTCCACCGTGCGCTACGCTTTCGAAGCTCCTCGCGCGGCCTCACATCTACCACCGCTAGCGGCCACTAACCAGGTCCTCGTGGGACGTGCTCGTCGTATCGGCGTCATCCGGCCGATGCCGGCGCGCGCCACCGACACCGCGACTGACGAATTGGTCGAGGACATCGTCGAGAAGAGTCCCGAGCACGGCACTAGACTCGCGTCGCCCTCCCCGCCGCCGGCAGCCGACAGCGAGCAGACTCCGCCGGTGCGCGTCGAGAGGCGAGAGCCTCCTCCGGCGGCGCTGGTCGAGCCCATCCCGCGGCCGCCGCTCGAGCCAGCGCGCTCGCCCTCGCCGCGCACGCCCACGCCCCCCGAGCGCAGCCCTAGCCCGCAGTCCAAACCTAAAGTGGCGGAAACGATCACTGCGCCTCTATTGAACGGGCACGCGCCCGCTGAACGTGCTCCAGAAACAAAATCAGCCGTGTCACGGATCGGCGCGGCCGGCATCGAGCGCGCGTGGAGCGGCTCCGGACAGAAGAGCGCGGAGAGCAAGACCGGGGGCGGCGGCGCCATGTGGGCGCGCGGCAGCCCGGCGCAGGCGCGGCGAGGTCGCGCGCCCGCACCCACCACCACGTCCGTGGTGTTCAACTTCTCCAACCGCAAGGAGGTGCCCGACTACATCGAGAACGACGGCATCGTACTGCGCGCCAGCCGCAGGAACAGGATCAAGGTGAGTCCACCTGTCTCATACTGTCCTCCATCACACACTCATGCACTAAGCCAAGTGCACTTATTCAGAAAGTATATTCCGTATGGTAGGATCAATGATGAAACATGTCATGTGTCGAGTTATTGTAGTATTGTGAGAACGTTGTGCTCTCTTATCAAGAGTGGTACAAATATAAGCATATTTCCTAAAGTCTCGCACAGCGATACCGTCGTTATCGATAGATGATACACAGCCGTGTTATTCATTGTATTAATTACTTAAGTAATACCTACTTACATAAAACTTAAGCGTTTGTTATCAATGTAGATTTGTGGTGCGGATGTAGGTGCTTAGTACTTAGCTATTCAGGATAATACCTTGCTTTCGCCGGTATCTAGATGAGAGCTAGTAGTGACGTCGCGTCGTGTGACGGACCGGTGGTCCTGCGGTGTGTCGTAAGTGTCGTCACCGTATAGGCTCGGTTATTACTGCCGCTGGCGTTGATGTCAGTCAGAGGCGCACGTTGAACTTGCGTTTAATTAGAAATTGACCCAGTACACTTATCTTTGCTAGAAATAGCAATTTCACATTTGACCGCATTCAATCTGTCGTCTCCAGTAATGTGCGGGCAATATCGCACGCTCGAGCTGCGGCCATTACGCGGTTCATTGGTCGCAGCCGGCGGCTCAGCGGTCGCCGCGCCGCGAGACTACCATGAAGCGCGGCCACGTTACGCAACATTCGATATGCAAATATAAAAATAATTTTCTACAAACGGTGAAAGTGATAGCGCAAGATGGTGCTATGTGTGGCCGCATGGCCGGGTGAAACCGGCGCTAAGCGCGCGGTCGATAGGTGCCCGAATCGAATGCCACTCTCGATTTCGTCAAGATCGCTTCCGCTGGAAAGTGCCCTGCGGTGCGCGGGCGCATCACGGCCGCGGAATGTTAACGAGCCTCACTGCGCCCGCGCCGTGCTCTCGCCAGCGGCACTCTTTGTTGGATAACAAAGAGTGATCAAAGAAGCAATCAGACTGATCACTGACGTACAATAAATTTTAATGATCGCGTTGTCTCCCAAGTCCCAGCAGTGCGCACATACCTGAGCGCTGACCCCAGCCGACATGGCTTTCACTGCGGCCAGTGCAAGCTGCGGGCTGCGCTGCGGGCCCACGCGGACAAAGCTCGTTACTATGGATGGCCGGTCGGTCGGCGTCGTAACCGCTCGTAACTTTATGGCTTTCCAATGTTCTAACAATACGCGGCATACATAATGTAAATGCAGAGCTTCGTGCTTATTCTTATACCTCGGAAGTTTTCATTAAGCCAAGCGCATTTCAGTATTTTCTATACATTCCATCAAATCGCTCGAGTTATATCTTATGCATGGCTTAGTATAAAACTATCATGACTTGAGAGGCACGCGGTTAACAAACTCACATGACATAACAAACAAGTTCGTTCGTAAATAGCTCTCACTGAGGAATGTGGAATGGAGAGCTCTCTCTAGTTATAAATCAAAGAGCTATAGTTGCCCGTGGGTCGCTAGTCGCTATAGTGGTGGACTGGTGGCAAATGTCGCTGTAATTAAATACCACGGCCAGAGGCGACGGCGACAGGTGGCGAGCAGGCGTGCATTCGTCTCCCTCGCCGACACCTCAGCATCCTGCGCCGCACTTAGCTTGCTCTTTTTGACATGCCAGTGTGTGCGACCGGTTTGCTAGCCTCTAGCCTGTACACTAAGAGTCACTTTGTATCGGACAATATTAGGACTGGAACTAGATCAATTAAAGCCATTTGAGGACAAGTTTATATGACATCAGAGATAGTGATGTCTTGCTATCGTAACTCAACTGTCGAGTAGAATACTTAAGGTGAGCTAGAGTGCCCCATACATATCGATATCCGAAGTATTTTATCGTTTCAGTAAATAAATAGTGGTGTGAAGCCGTCTACCGTTATGTGTAGGCAGAGTATAATCTGTGTGTCCACAAACACGGCAAGTATTTGCGCAGTAAATATTGAGCGTGTCAAGCGGTCGACCCGACGCAAATATTTACATTACACTAACTTCAATGAAGTTGCCATGTTTGTCCAAGCTCCCAATCGCCCAGTTACAGGGACCTACTGAGCGGCTGAGCCCCCCGGCCGCTGGCGCTCCCGCAACACTATCCGCCCCACTATACGTTATGGCATGTTGTTTTCCGCATATAAGTAGGTTTATGTATTTTTCCTGTATTCAAACTACACATTCATAATAAACATTTGAATTCTATAATGATGAACAAGTCATACTTTAAATCGTGTGATTTTTTTCGGATGAGTTCATGGACACAGTTAATTGGTATATATTATAATTATGTGTTCCTGGACTCTTCCGGCTCTCGTGGTACTAACGTCGTGTGTTTTTAATTAATTCATTCATTCTCTTTTTCGGATCCACACACGAATAACGAACATAGTTGAGAAAAGGCTAGAAAGATGAGATGATGATGCACCATGACACATTACACTAGAGTTGCAACAACTACCAACACGTTCAGCTTTGACGTTAAATGCAAAACTGACACGAGTCTGTATACATTGTACATAGACATCACACAGATTCTTAATAGCGCAATTAGCCCCCATTCCATCCGGGCTGGGGCGATAAGCAGCCGATGATGGGCCGTGCCTAGCTGCCAACATATGCACTGACTACTGAGAACCACCGGCTGTAGTGCTTCCTCGAGCAGACGAGCAAAAAGCGTCATTATCAGAGTGCAGTAACGGTGGTGCAGTGACAAGCCCCGCGCCTCTCCCCGGTCCCCGTCCGCACACCTCCGGGCTGCGTCATCACCGTGCAGCACTACTCAGAACTCCAGTTCCTACTCGCTACTGAAGCCAAGACATCGCTTATGTGGCTCGACTTACAACTGCTTTGATGATCAGCAGCATCTCGTGTATTTGTCAATCTCACCGAAACCGAACTTTATACGAAATTCTAAGGTTATTTTACAGTTTTTTCTTTAGCATTATTGGTGTAGTAGTTCTTCAGCTGCACACTCCTACAATCTCTAGTCGGATGGTTTAGTATGTGTTTTTTCTTATTGCGAGAAATGGCGTATTTTCTGATTTTGTTAGTGTGCGGCGCGCGGTTGCGGCGCCTCTAACGGGACCACTTGCTATCTACGCGCTAATTGCACACAGATCGCGTTACAGCTGCTAATTATTTTGATGTACTGTGGTCAAAACACTCTTGTCTATATTTAGACTTTGGGGTCACACTAACCAACTCAAGTAGGTCTTTTAATAGATCAACGCCATCATGTGTTCCGGTTCCAAACTCCGCCGCCGTTGATAAAGGTTGAGTAGCTAATCAGGCCTTTCGTGTACGTGGAACCATGAATTCGAGCTTGTCTATAACCTACTAATCAAATGAAAGCTGGCGTACCAAACATTACAACACTAGTAGCGGCTGAGGACGTCCTGCAACTCCTGCGCTATTGCCGCAACTCACTGTCTCAGCAGGATTTACTATAATAATAATCGTACATCTATTTTGTGTATGTCCCCGGCGACACGCCTCACATATCTGATAGACACCGAGTTATTTATATTACGATAAGTAACAAACAAACAAGCGAGTATTTCATTCAGGATTACATCGATAAGTATCACCAAGTAATTGGAAGATATTTGTCAGCACCGCGGTGAGTCAGGGCACTTCCTGTAACGACTCATCATCGACGCGATACAATTCCGCAAAAAGCTTTCAGCTCACATTATCTATGACGCATAAGGAAACGTGTTTAGTAATTACTAATTATACTAATATCTTTGCTTTCTAACTCAGGCAAAAACGCATCTGCGGAACGCTCCGAGCGCTCCACAATAGCGATGTCTGCCAAAAAACGTGCGTTCCCAGCGTTCGGCGCGGTGAGAACGATGCGCCTGCACTTTACATAAGGTGCACTTTTTGTTTGTTTATGTAAACTGCGCGCTGTTCCATCGCCTCGAGCATGGCTCAGATAATACTGAGGTGCTCCGCGGTCCGGCCGAGTTTCCTTTTGAGATATGACATCTTGCAGCAGTCGCAGTCTAGCTTTCCTAACTATGTCACTTTGTGTACGTGGGACACAAGCCGACCATTTGTACAACTTCAAAGGATCATATCGAGGTGTCAAGTAATTTGATACGTATGCGAAGGGCTCCGACATTTGTATGGCTGTGCTTTGTCATAAGTTCATAACACTGTCATGGCGCCTCAACTCGTTACCACAGTGAAGCCTGTACAATATCCACAGACGTGAAGGCGCTACGCTGCGAAATGAAATTTTT
Source organism: Diarsia dahlii (assembly GCA_949775195.1). NCBI lineage: Eukaryota > Metazoa > Arthropoda > Insecta > Lepidoptera > Noctuidae > Diarsia > Diarsia dahlii. The sequence continues at coordinate 25,602,352 of OX459191.1, read as the reverse complement.
CTTAGGTTTTTTGCAATTTGCCGGTCAGTGTCTGAACTGTGTGTTAAACAAAATATGATTCGCGACAAAAATTGCAAAACTGTCAGAAAACTTAATTTTGCAGGCTGCTTCTACGCTTCCACTCAATCTATTTGGAGTAAACATCAGCAATAAGTCTTGCAAGTAGGTATCTTGTTTAGCAAATAGTTTTGCTCAATAATTATTTGTTGGTTATTATTAATTATTTGTTAATTGCTGATGTGACAGAGGTCGAGCTGAGTTGCTCTACATGCCTAAACGATAGCCGTGTACAAATACTATAGATGACTACAATATTTCACAACATCAATATCGACGAATTCAAATAAGCGCATGAATTATACAATCAAATGAAATAAACTAGTTATCTGAGTAAAGATCAAGCTCTTACGGAATTACTTTTACATGTTATTCACGTTTAAGAATCGAGGATAGTTAGATAAAAGTGAAATGCGAGGCATCCCCATGACGTAGCGTGTGACGAGCGCAGGCGGTGCGAGTGCAGAGGTCAGCAGCCGCGCCGCCGCGAGGAGGCTCCTCTCCGCGTCACTCGCGCCGTTATGTTCTCGTGGTATAGCGAGAACAGATTCATTAACAAATATGAGCTCTCGCTTACAAGCACGCATTAAATCAACAAGGCCTGTACTGTAACTAGCCAACCCACCAAAATTTATAAAAACTGCAGCTATAAATTGTTGCTTGATGACACTCACCGTGTACAAACCGATTTGACCTTGGTATATGAATATTTTAATCGCGAATGATGTGGAGCGAGCATTACCTGCATCATCAAATTATACGCAACTGTGCAAGTCACCTTTAAATGAAAGCAATGTCAAATGAGCAGGTTGTGCTTCACATTTGTACATATTAGCAAAGTTAATGAGCCTTAACTATTCTTACTGTTAGGACTTGAACTAAAGCTCTATGAGAAGGCCAAACTAGTGGTAATCCATCACTTCGACTCTTTGCAGGTTGTTGACAGTCGCATTTTATTGTATTACTAAACCGGCTTCTTCGTGATGACCTTAACTGTATACAATCACGCTAATCAAGCAATATGTATATCTAAACTGCAGTGATGCACGATTCACGAAGTTATAAAATGTTGCGCAGAAATTGATGATTCTGTATGCAGCAGGTTCTCATGCGCCGCTGGTAACATGTTATTACAGTTCGTTACGACGCTAGCTGGGAGGCTCGGCCGCTCGGCGCCTGCGCCACTCATTTGCCATGAATAGCACTTCAGATAACCCACAGATGACTCTTTACCAACATATCGGACAAAATACCAGCCTCACATTGAAACAATGCATTGACACGTGCAGAATAAATAATTTCCTAAACAGATCAACGACCTGACCCAGACGATCAACTTTTTAAAATCAACCTTTCATCGCGAATGCGCAAAAGCCACTCATTTGATAGTTGTAGTTGATTTCTACATGAAGTTAATCCAGTGCAAAGTAGCCCAGATATTCAAAATCAATCATGCGTCCTTGCGAGAGTTAGCGGCTTAGTCAGCAGTACATTATGTGATACTGTATCAGATATGGCGGATACGGCGCTATCGGCGATAAACTCTCGCACGACGCATTACTCACGGCGCGGCGCAAGGGGCCCTACAAGCACCATCGCTGCTCGTCACAAAGACACTGCTCACGAAAGGTTAGCGATGACCATATGACGTCAGCGAGGCGCGCCTGATTGATATGCGAAGTATTGTCACTCGTGGATCAATAGAGTGCTTTAGGGAACTGTTCCAATTTCACTGACGGCTCCGATTTCGAAAACGTTTTCAATCAGGATTTCACCGCATTGTCAATTTCACCGCGGCGTTTAAAATAGGTCTGTAGTATTTACTGTGTCTTCTGCGTTTCGACGCTCAGAATAAACTGTAACACTCGTATTTCTTATGATTTTTGGGTACAGATACAGAGCCATTGCAGAAAAACTATTTGTAGAATAACTGAGGACTACATTTTTTTGTTACCATTACCATATTTATTAACTGACCGCATCATCCATCCATCGCCGATGAATTTTGCCGCAGTTCTCACCATCATACAACACACTCGACTGATTACTGCAGCTGTCAGTGTGATCGTGGACTCATAGTGGTCGAATAGTCGCATGTGTTGACACCGCGGGAGGACCGGTGAGCAGGTGGCATGTAAGAGCTGATATAACAGTCGCCCGTGAAGCAGCGCCCGCGCAGCATCGGAAATGGTATAATGGCACAAAAACACTGGTGCGGTTATCAACGTTCCGCTCTGGTTGGCCGTGTCAGCGCCGCGCGAGCTGCTCTCTACGTGATGTATGATGCGTCCCTCCCCCCCACAACCCGCGCACGCCTGCACCGCACCCCCGCCTCACTCGCTCATCCGACATCCTTACTTCAACGGTATCTCTATTGTTCCTTTTCTTCATTATTTTACAGCTGCCGTTGGCAATTGGCATACATTCAGATGTATGTGAATTTACAAATGAACATCATCTTGCGTTCCTCTAGTCTATTTTAATCGTGGTCAGTATAAGAGGGTTCTCTTTCAACGTTTTACAAAGGTAGACCGATGAGATCCCAAATACCTAATCTCATCAGGAATTTCGGAGATAGGGAAAGAAACTCTTCAGTACATGACCGGCAACAGTAAAGCAATCGTGTGGATGCTTCCGAATTAGCATAATGGTGGGAATACTAGTGCGTGTGTGCTTAACGGTTCAAGTGGTAATATCGGTAAACACATTGAGCGTGAGCAGTCGGAGCAAATTGGCAAATTAGCGCCGACTGGTCGACACAGCTCGATTGCCCAATTACCTCGTGTGATGTGCTCTGTTATGACAATATTGATGGAGCCGTCGACGTGCCCCGTGGCTTGCGGCAGACAGGCGGACTCAGGCGGTGCATGCCCGGCCGGCCGAGCGGTCTGCCGGTTGGTCGGTCGGCTGCTCCCGCATCACTCATAAAACGTTGTACAGACACTACTCTCACTGGGTGAACTGTGAAGTGCAGAGTGCTCCGCAACATCACTTACGGAATTACCTAAACTGAACGACGCCGGAATGGACGCAATGCACTCGCGGTCGCGTCGCCATCCAAATGTCGTTTACGACGTATTAATTGCTTTCTGCATCGCACAATATCGCGTTCCCAAAATGTCGCAATTAACTGTTATGTAGTGTAACTACCGTGACCAAGGTGAGGTCCTGTGTTATGTTATGAAATAGAGCCATTTACAGAACAATTCACTAGAGCGCATAATGGAAGTGAGTCCATGAATGGTCCATGACATTCGATTAGTTTGTTCAGGAAAATGTTTGTAACAAAATTGTATGAAATATGAATTGAATATTGGCACGAGTCACACCCCGACTTTTCGTCAAACTATTGACGAGCAGAATGAAGCCTTGCAAGTGGCAGACCGTAGTGTAAGGCTACTTCGTTTTCCGCACTCGGTATCTGCTATAAAGAACACCTAAAAATCGATAGCAAACTCCTCACATCACAGTTGAATGTCGATACTCTACCTCTGATAGTTCTCAAGTATTCAGCCAAGCGTTCTACCATCGCTCCATCATTATTTTCTTGAGTGACAAATCGAGTTTCATGTAATTATCTCAGTGTTTTGGTTTTGCCAATCATGTGTCGCGTAGTGTCGTCTACTTTGCCATGATTAGGCACGCTCACGCGCACTGTTATATTTATTCGTACCAAGTGTACCAACAAACGATTCACAAAAGGACAAAGGGATAAGTGGGTCATCGTCGGCGTGCTAGTTCAATTACCGACAGTATGCCACACAGTGGCGTGCAGTGGTCTCCCACGGTGGGTAGGCCACGAAATATTGACAACAAAAAAAAATATTGTCACATTTATAAAATTTGAAAATAAGCCTGTAAAAGTTATCATCATCATCATCATCATTTCAGCCGAAAGACGTCCATGCTCTGTCCAAAGCTGCCCATTCTCTGGTACATCCCTTATTCGCCTCTTACGACACCCACGGGAAGATATGGGATGTAAAAGTTATACCTAAATACAATTCAAAAACTCACCACATTATTCAAGGTTCAACTCATGATTTTCTAACGATGCAAACAGAAGAAAGATTCGGCCACCTCAAATATCTCATCCAAGTGAGTGGGTGATAGTTACAAAAGTACAAAACACGTCACATGCAAGATAATATCCGAAACCTTTAGATACAACTTGCACCTTATCAATATACGATAATTGAGAAAACTTATTACCTTTAACATCTAGCAAACACACATTAACAACACAAACATCACAAGTAAATACCATTGTTATTATTTGTTAGGGGAATAAACAAATAATACACAACAAAGCTAATATTTACACTACTGTTAATAATGTTATCTAATATCTGACAATATCTGTACGTTTTCGGTTTCAAAACAAATCGCGCTTTAAATTGCTTGTCACAACAATATGAAACAATAATAATGGCTTCCATAGACGTAAAATATAATTTCTAATTTGCCGATAGAAAAATACTACCAAATAAAATTGTATCATTTTCATATCGAGTTTGTTCACAAAAGCGGTCAACAAAATTTTGCAGGATTATACGAAATCAATCAATGAAATGTGTTGTCAGTGCTGCACTCTATCTGTGGACGGAAGAGCGAAGACTGCTAAGCGCGAAATTCAAATTTCTTAATTTCCTTACATTTTTGCAATTTGCAGGCCTGTGCTAGGTTGTATGTTGATTAATAAATATGATTCGCGGCTGTAAGACGTATGTAGTCAGTATTCAAGCTAGCACTGGCCTGCAAATTACAAAAAACGTTAAAAAATAAACAAATTTGAACTTCGCGCCGGAGTTCGCGGGCTAAAGATGGCCACGCATGTGACGCATGACGCATCCAATCGTAGCCTTGTGTTGTTGCAGCCAATCACAGGCCACCTCCACTCGCAGGAGCTGGCATGCATGTGTGCGGTTCATATACACGGAAATATGCACCGATCATTCACCGATGTGACGCTGTGTGCGTAAAATTATGAATGGGTTTTAGGCTACTTGAATGCTAGCCTAAGCAAGCCTGTAACTACAAGATTCGTACGCGAAAAATTGCTCTAAGTATTTTAACAGGAGTTTGAACTTTTAATTATTATTTTGTACATAGTGTTATTTGATTACATGGTTAATTAGTTTTATGAAATGCTCAGTTAGTAAGGTAGGCTAAGCCTAAGAGCCTATATAGGGCGCACGCCACTGATGCCACACCCGCACCTGCGGCGACACATTGTTTCCAATTATGGACGTTACTTAAGAGCCTACGGTACCTCAGCTCAAATTCTTATTTCGCCCCCACTTCCCCACGCCGCGCCATCTCACTCTCTATCTCGCTCGCACAGTATTGCTCGCGGTCACGCGGCGGGTACCTACGCGAGGTGATAGCGATTTTGTTTGAGTAAACTACTTATAAGCTGATTCGAGTAAGTAAAAAAAATAAGAATAATCTTTACTTATAATAAATCTGTAGAGAGGTCAATTCTGTACATGATATATATTTTCAAAATAACTATCAGGGGGTAATGAGTGATCGATACTGATGCCAAAAATGCAATCAGTAAAATTTTTGTCTGTCTGTCTGTCTGTCTGTCTGTCTGTCTGTCTGTCTGTCTGTATGTTCCTTATAGAAACAAAAACTACTCGACGGATTTTAACGAAACTTAGTACGATTATTCTTCATACTCCTGGGGAGGTTATAGTATACTTTTCATCACGCTACAATCAAAAGGAGCAGAGCAGTGAAGGGAAATGTTGGGAAAACGGGAGAAGTTTCTCAATTTTTTAAGCTTCCGTCGCGTGTGCAGCCTTAATGGTTAAAGCTACATAGAAATCATTTATGACGGAAATGTTCTACATAAAATTATCTAAAAAATATCCCACTACAGCATATGTCTATCTTTTATGGTTGACTCACAATAACACGTGTAACTCCCGATAGCTTAGCAGTTCGGAGCTTTCTGATTATATTTGTTTACTCTTACGTTTATAATACTCTCACTTATCCCTAATTAAAAGAAGTTAATATTATTACCTATTCAATAAAAAAATAATCATAGTAATCGGTATAGAAACACCAAACATAAACATGAAATACGCTATTTTGCGCCGTCACCGTCGCGCGTGAATACTGAATCATGCCTTATGGATTATTTTTGTGTAACGGTTGCCGCGCTCGACGCGGGTCGTGGCTGTTGATGCGTTCAGAGCGTTCGACCTTATTGACAGACAATAATTGATTTTAACAAACAATGCTTATCAGCGCGACTTTTAGTCTTTAAATAGTTTATTTGAATTTCTTTTGTTGTTATTTTATAATATAGGTACCTATTAGTTGTTTTGGTAGTGTACAAATTATTAATAGTTTGCATTTTAATTCCTTTTAGGTGAAGTAGTCTGTAGTAGAAGTAGAAGTAGTACCTACGCATAGACTTTTAGATACCGATAGGTAAGTTTTGGCTAATTTATGTTAAATTTTATTTTTGTATTAGGTAAGTAGGTAAAAGCGTAGATACTTTTATTAATTATAGTAGTTATAGGTATTTATTTGTAAGTGAAGTAGGTATAGGTAGATGGTATTGCACAGGCGTTTCAGTTTTATTTTCATTTCTTTTTTTGTTGTAAATTGTACATATTTCTGGGTATAATTCTATTAGAATATTTTAGTTTAAATAGGCACTTAGATTTTGAGTGTAAGGTAGCTATAGTTAGGACCTCTATCGTAGGTTATTTTGTTAGGTAACTGACAGCCTTTCCGTTACCGTCGATTAAAAATAAAATACACAATGCCACCTAAAAAACGCCAATGATCCGTGAGGAAGGAAATACCTACCTTTTTTTTTTTTTTTTTTTTGGTGGGTGGAAAATCATACTATTATACTTTTTTTACGAAAAACGACGGAAACGCGGACGAAGTCGCGGGCAAAAGCTAGTAATTAATAATAACATGTATTTATTTCTAAAACTATAAATTATAGAAACATCTTACTACCCATGAGGTTGTCAGTTCGAATACGCTCAGTTTTTTCGAAGACTATTACAACTGCTACAACAGCGTGTTTGGTAGAGGTATGGATTGGCATACAACAGGGCCCGGGATCGAATCTTAACTCTAGTTTTTATTTTTGTGACATTGTATTTTCTTTTTATTCAAAGTACTGTGATGTAGATAATATTTATCAAATACTTTTTTGAATAATAAATAAAAAGTTACATTATAAATATTTTTTACAGGAAAAAGAAAGCTATTTTCAATGCGTAAGTATACCATAACACACCATAACTTGGCTTGTTTAGATTTGGGCAGACTAGTTGGCCGACTACTCGGCACATCCCTATAAAATACTTTTATTTTATGGAAATGATGTTATTTTTTAGGAGTAGGTACCTATACCTACCAAATAACATAGATCCTCGCCTCGAAAATGCAGAGACGAGGTGAGTATTGAAATGTAATGTAACCATACTACAGCGTAGTAAGGACAGTCCGAATTAGAAATTCAAAAAAAAGTTGACCTTGGATGCGGAGATCTAAGGTACATTAGCACAGTATAAATATCGTACAGTAGGTAGTGTGACTCGGCCGTGTCCTTGAAATAAATGCCTACAGCCGCGCGGTACGTAAACATGCGAAAGGGCTGCCCGCCTCCAGTATTTTTAATTACATGTGCCTACTTTGTGCTTCCATTTAGTTTTGTGATCGTAAATAATTATACTTTTTAAAACAAATAAAATACTTTATGAATTGAATAGAAAGTGTTCAATAAACATGCGTGTTGTTTTTTGATTGATAGATTTAATTAAAAACCCATGTTTTTTTTCGGGACATATAAAGAAATACTTATTCATTAAAAAGACACACATTATATGCCTACCTACTAGTAAGTGAAATTACCATTGTGTCACCCCTTGTAAAATGTCGACAAAACTTCGAAGAAACGTGTTAAATATTAGGAAAACAAATAGGAGTGGAGCTCAGGAAATTATTTCAAAGTATATTAGCGATGTTTGTTAGAACACCAAGCTGGACAAATTTTATCAAATTTGGATGATATTTATAATCGAACAGCAGCTATAACAGGTATGTAATCGTGTTATTGTTTGTTTTTTATCTACCAGAAGTCACCAATTTACTAAATATACGATTTTAAGACTAAAATAAGCATTGTTTACATTGCGCATTTATAGGTTAGATTGCAAATGTAAGTAGCTCATAATGTAGTGCGACGTTAACTTTTGATACTTTTGGGTAATCAAATTTACCGGTGATTTTAAATATGAATAAGTTTTAACATGTTTGAAATAAAAATAGTGCGATCTATTTTCGGTTAGATATTACTTACATCTTTTTTTAAATGTTTCTTTCAGGAAAATCTGAGAGTACAGTGAAGCGTATTGTAGATGAAGGCAAACACAGATCAGGCCGTCCTAATAAAGAAATGGATGACTTCAACATAAAACGCTAAAACAGATCTGGATTTTAAATGTAGCCTAGAAGTTCTGCGTAAAATTTTGAAATCGATTGGATTTTCTTACAAGAAGTGTCAAAATAACAGAAAGGCTCTAATCGAACAACATATTGCAGCAAAACGGGCAAGAGAAAATGGGCATACAGTGGTATAAAAGTTAAAACATAACATTAATAAAAAATATGTGCGAACATTTTTCTTTTATTTACTCATTTTTATTTCAATGAAGGTCGGAAGGAAAACATCGTGAAGAAATCTGGACTTGTAATTATTATAAGTCTGAAATCGCCAACCCGTCTTGAGCATGCGTGGTGATCAGTGATCGTGCCTTCTCTGTTGAGAAGAGGTCTTTGCCCAGTAGTGAGACAGTAATGGGCTGGTATTTTTTTAATAAGATAACAGATTTTAATTAAAACCAGGTTTGCTTCTAGTACAAAATAATGTGCCAGTATCAAAACCATTGTAGTCACACTATACAGGGTTGCTATGTGCACGAGTCTGCACGACCGCAGCGCCCTCATTTATTTTCATGACTTTATAGACAGGCTGTACGTACACACAGTATAATCTGATCGTTCATTGTGCGAAAAGATCTAGTAAAATGAGGCCAAGATTAACTGGTTTTGTGTAGCTTGATGTGTAGCCGTGTGTACTTTTTTACCCGACTATGGCGAAGCCAAAAGGAAGGGTAATGATTTTGGCAGTCTATGTATGTATGTATGTTCCACCGTAGCGCCTAAACTACTCAACGGATTTTAATTAACTAGGTGTCAATAGATTCGTAAGAATAGCCCGGGTGACATAGGCTATATAAATTTTATAAATTCTTTTTATGACAGAATTTAAATGTCAAAAACTTACCTCAAAAAATATTAAATTGAGATAATCATAGCAAGTTTGGTATCAAATAAAAGGTCTTGGCGAGTACATTACAAATATGTATTATATTATAGTTGGTATCGAATAATACCTATTATGTCCTTGTGATCGATCATAATGAATTTTTATTTGTTTGTTATACCGACGCTGCCTACGTGTTATCATTATAATGTCTAGCAGTCTAACTCAACAACACGCCCAACGAATACCAACGGGGCCAGAACGGGGTAATATTATTATAATACGTATAACAACGTAGCAAGCGGTGGCGCGCTGCGGTCCTACGATGCACCGTTTCAGAGTTATGGGCGTTCAAAGTTTCTGTAAAAAAAAAAAAAATTGAAATATCTCGAAAACGGAGCATCCTAGACAAAAAAGGACCAAAATTTTTACTCCCCTCTGCCACCCCCGTGATATTTAAGTGAGAATAACTTATCACAAAAAAAAAATTTTACACTGGTCCAACTTTACGTAATAATAACATTAAATAACATTTAGTCTAAAACTGTGTAGTAAGATATGAAGGAAAGTTCATTGATAATAATAATTTAAAACAATATACTTAATAATATATTCGTTCTTAATATTAATAAATTATGTTAATTATTTATGCACATTACTAGTTGTAGTAAGCTAGTTATTTAATTTCAATTCGATTCATTGATCACAACAGAATAAAAATATTTAAGAAAAAAAAAACAATATCATCAACATTGAAAGGGACAACCCTATGGCTTCAATGTTATCGTATCAACTAGGCTTAGTTTCGGTACTGTCCATATTTATACTGTGCTACAACTATGTCAATATTGTTACGAGCTGGGTATGGGATAAATAAAAACACTACCAATTAAACACACGAATTAACTTTATTACTCGCAAAACAGTACTGAACACTTTATCGTACTAGATTTCACTTCGATCCTTTCGTTGTCTCGCTTAAAAGTAGACTGACTCACTTCGTCCTCAATCGGTCCTTTTATACCCAAGCAAACAAAAGACATTCGAGATAATTCTCTATTATTCAAGAAAGCATGCACAAAAAAACATTAACAAAAAATAAACTTAAAGATAAAAGAACCGACAAGGAAGAAGTTACTTAACGTCGTCGGCATACGGTCGAAATTACAATGACAACTGCCGGCGACTCCCGGCGCCTGACCTTGAATACAATGTAAGTTCTATACCTACTACGGAAATAGGTACCTAAAAGAATGAACTCGTATTTTCTAGGTACTACACAGTTATTAGCGCGGTTTCTCGAAGATTCTAGATGACCGTCGTAACACTGCCCCCTCCTTAGACATGCTCGTCCCGAGCATCATTAGTCCCGTAATATCGCGCCAGTCGGTCCACATGCACAACCTTAGGCGCACCTCGCGGACCCTTCTGTATTCGGTAGGTGACATCGTTGATCCTGGTCACAACTCTGTATGGTCCATCCCATTTTGCTTGCAATTTCGGAGACTTTCCCTTGCTCCGCACTGGGTTATGCAACCACACCAGCGAACTTTCGTCGAAACCACGACTGTTTGCCTTCCGGTCATAACGAGTCTTCATCTTCTCAGACATCTGTTGTCCGGATTGCCTGATATGCTCATACACATCATTTAACTTGTTACGCAGATCATTCGCGTAATCCGTTACGCTGCGTGGGACATCCGGGGGGGTTCCAGTGATTAAATCTGCAGGCAACCGTAATTCCCTTCCAAAGTTCGCGAAGGCTGGAGTTACAGTCGTACTTTCGTGAACTGCACTCCGATAGGACAGAAGAAACGGCTGTATGTGCTTGTCCCAATCCCTTTGCCTGCTTTCCACGACTTTAGCCAGATATCTCTCCAACGTCTGGTTGAATCGTTCCACCATTCCATCAGATTGTGGGTGGTAAGAGGTGGTTCTGGTTTTGTGGGTACCCATCAATCGACAAGTCTCCTGAAAAACTTGCGATTCAAAATTCCTTCCTTGATCGCTATGAATTTCTAAGGGTACTCCAAAACGACAGAAGACTTCCTGAACCAATTTATCTGCGACTGTTGTGGCTTCTTGGTTAGGAATGGCGAAGACTTCTGGCCACTTTGTGAAGTAGTCCATGACAACCATGAAGTACTTGTTTCCGCTATCGCTTTCTGGAAATGGTCCCGCAACGTCCAGTGCTATCCGCTCCCAGGGGGCTCCCACGTTGTACACTTTTAATGCACCTCTGCTTCGCGTGTGAGGTCCTTTCACAGCCGCACAGCTGGTACATTTGCGACACCAGTCCTCCACATCATCTCGACAGTGGATCCAGTAAAAGCGCTCTCTGATCTTCAGTAGAGTCCTTTTCACCCCCATATGTCCTCCTGAGCATCCATCATGGTAGAGCCGTAAAACATCCGGTACCTTAGCTTTAGGGACAACCATTTGTAGATGACAGCTGTCCCCTCGAGCGTTTTCCCATTTACGGCACAAGACTCCATCCTGGATCTCCAAACTGTTCCATTGTGCCCAATAACTCTTCGTGATGGAACTCATCGCAGCCACATCACTCCACTTGGGTTTCAGAGCACCAGCTTTGATCCAGTCGAAGATTGGCTTGATGTCCAGGTCATTTTGCTGAGCCTGCTGTATTGTTTCCTTCCATTCGTCGCTGAGATCAGTTCTTAGCCTCCTCACAGACACAACTTCCTCAGCTTCTTGCTTGGAGCTCTGCATACAGTCTTCACGCCAAGGTCTTGAAAGTTCATCATTTTTACCGCGACTTCTCCACTGTTGCTGGGCAGTCATATCAGTCGCCTTTTCCCGCTGTGATTGGTCTTCCCTCGGTGTGCGTCGCTTTTTACAATTTGGCCGTAGGTGACCACTTTCTCCACAAGCGTAGCACCTAGGGCTGTACTTTTGCGGACGCTGGCGTACAGGTGTTACCACAACTTCTCTGACGTAGTGTGTTCGATGGTCTTGTCTCACTGCTTCTACTTCCAGAGCATGTGCTAAGGCGTTCTTCAGCGTCTCATGATGCCCAAGTCTCACAGCAGCTCTAACCTCCAAGTCGCGTATTCCGTCAATGAACATTCGTTGCTGCGGTTTGCGTCGCTGCGTGCTTTCGTGCTTGCAGTGTTCGTTGTTGCGGGCATTCGGTGGCGTGTGGTTCGGCGTGGTGGCTTTCGGAATGACGTATTGCACTCGTAGTTTCGTTTTTTTTGTGAAATGTTCTTCTGACATTCAAAAGTGCCTGTAATGGCTTAATTGAAATAAAGAATTTGAGTTTTGAGTTTTTTTTTTTTTTTTGAACACCTGTACCAGATTTCCATCGATGAGTGCAGGGGCAGACCGGTATGCTTTCCGAACCAGCTTTTCAACTTCCAGGGCCCACTGCTGTAAGTTCTCGGCACTACGTTGAACGCGATCCCTTAACTTGGCACGAAAAACATGCTCCAGGTGCGCGTCACCGTATCTGGACTCTAATGCTTCCAGCAGCTGTTCGTAGGTCACATCCTTGCCGAGTGCCTCAAGAATGGTAAGGGCCTGGTCTCGGAGACCCAAAGTGAGCGCGGTCATGGCTTGCCCTTTGGTCCACCCATTCGCCTTCATAACGGCCTCAAATTGGATTTTATAGGCCGACCACGAAGATGTTCCGTCGAATGGCGGCACTTTAAACCCGCGTACTGAAGGTGCAGCAATCACCGGAACCACAATCCCGTCTCCAACCTTAATTTCACTCAAGGCCTTCTTCACATCGGCGATCTGGATTTCGGCCTTTGCGATACGGTTGTCGTGCTGCTGTACCTGCTCCTTCATCACGCTCAGCTCTTTCCCAACTGATGCATGAAGATCCTTTATCAGGAGCATCTGTTCCTCTTGGCGCCGGGCCTGCTCCTCTTGACGGCGAGCCTGCTCCTCTTGAAGGCGAGCTTGCTCCTCCTTATCTTGTTGCCGCTGCTCCTGCAACTGGCGAGCCTGTTCCTCTTGACGGCGAGCCTGTTCCTCTTGACGGCGAGCCTGTTCCTCTTGACGGCGTGCCTGGTCTTGCAGCAGCGCCATTAAGGCAGACAAGTCAGGCACCGCTACAGCTGGAGCAACTGCGGATGAGCCAGCGACTGGCTCTGACGTAGGCTGGACACCGCCCGGTGTCTGTGTCGGAGAGTCTCCAAATCGCCTTTGGTCCATACCTTGCTGCCGCTGACTCCTCGTACAGATACTATCCGTGTCGTCCTTCGGTAGAATCGGCATTATTTATCCCACTTCTGACACCAAATTGTTACGAGCTGGGTATGGGATAAATAAAAACACTACCAATTAAACACACGAATTAACTTTATTACTCGCAAAACAGTACTGAACACTTTATCGTACTAGATTTCACTTCGATCCTTTCGTTGTCTCGCTTAAAAGTAGACTGACTCACTTCGTCCTCAATCGGTCCTTTTATACCCAAGCAAACAAAAGACATTCGAGATAATTCTCTATTATTCAAGAAAGCATGCACAAAAAAACATTAACAAAAAATAAACTTAAAGATAAAAGAACCGACAAGGAAGAAGTTACTTAACGTCGTCGGCATACGGTCGAAATTACAATGACAACTGCCGGCGACTCCCGGCGCCTGACCTTGAATACAATGTAAGTTCTATACCTACTACGGAAATAGGTACCTAAAAGAATGAACTCGTATTTTCTAGGTACTACACAGTTATTAGCGCGGTTTCTCGAAGATTCTAGATGACCGTCGTAACAATATCATCTCTCAAGTAATTTTATTTGAAACTCTAATCCGGACTGTCCTTACTACGCTGTAGTATGGTAACATTACATTTCGAGGCGAGAATCTATGATACTCCTAAAAAAATAACATCATTACCATATTTTTTTTTCCTTTTTTATAAGGATGTGTCGAGTAGTCGGCCAACTAGTCTGCCCCAATCTAAACAAGGCAAGTTATGGTGTTTACGATACTTACGCATTGAAAATAGCTTTCTTTTTCCTGTAAGAATATTTATAATGTAACTTTTTATTTAGTATTCAAAAAAGTATTTGATAAATATTATCTACATCACAGTACTTTGAATAAAAAGAAAATACAATGTCACAAAAATAAAAATTAGACATGGGGTTCGAACCAGGGCACTGCTGTATGGCAGTCCATCCCTCTACCAAACAAGCTGTTTTAGCAGTTGTAAAAGTGTTCGAAAAAACTGAGCGTATTCGAACTGATAACTCATGGGTAGTAAGATATTTCTATATTTTATAGTTTTAGAAATATTTAGTACTTATTACTAAAATTACTCTTACTATGTTCGGCGTTTGATTTGTATGAACGTTTTGTAAGCTTCTGAGCGGGTTTCTTTTCTTGATGGCGCGAGTGTTATAAGCTACATTAAAATTAAAAAACAAAGAATATAAAACAAAACAAAAACAAACAAAACAAACAAAAACAAAATAACCAAACAAAATAATTGCGTAGAAAGTAGTCCGCTGTCTGTAATGTCGCCAAACATTGGTTCGCCTCGCAACAACTGCCGCAGCAGACTGAATGTCCCTATTGAACAAATTGAAAAGGATAGCGCTATTACTACCGCGCTCCAAACGTGAGACAGAAAGAATGTGCGCTCGCTTAGAATAAAATAACGTAAGCGCCAATCACAGGAATGCTAATTACGAGAAAACCACGTAGAAAATTAATAAAAAAAATGTGCACGATTTGAGATAATATAGTTACCTATCTATTATGTAAAAATCGTCACTAAATTCCTTAAGGTTTCAGAGATCCAACTCTAAATAAGTGCAAAACGAGTTGTTTTAGTATTTTTTTTCTATCGAGGTTTTTTCATCCAATCGTGTTTTCGCTTGTACAGATTTAAAGATTATAAGTCCAAGTTTAATGGTGTCCAAATACTGAATTCTTAGGTCATATATATACCGAGATCTAGATCGCCCAATATCACCAAAACAGCATCATACAAACTCTTAAAGGTAAACACACGTGTAACGGCATCGACGCGTGCGCAGCTCTCGAGCACACTCCACCCGACCCCGGATACACCAAGAGCCGCTCGGAACAATACTCAAGTATAATATTGAGTTTATAACTGTTGAATCTCAGATATTTCTAGTATAGAACGCCTTTCTTAACGTAAAAGCGAATTTTAGGATTCTTACTTGCATTCGGAAAAGCCAATACGGCTATATTTGTCTATTATTAAAACGTAACAAAATAAACTAACTAAACATTGCTTTCCAATTCGTTGTAACGCGGAAATGAACCAGCGATCAATTAGTCTCAGACGTACCAACTGTTATCAGTGAAGCGGGAACTAGTTTCGTTACGATTGTTACTCGACACGACAGTTACTGATAACTTATATCTCTTAGTCGTCAATTACTCACAGATTTCTTATTAACCATTCATTGGACATCGATGATGTGATGCGGCTCGTAGGGCGCCGGCAGCCCGGCACTGGCTAGCAGTGGCAGCAGCAGCGTTAGACGACACAGCGAGTAGCCGGACATAAATCGTTTACTTTCTCTCCGGAGTGCCGACGTATTTTAACAAGGCTTTATGGTAATGAACGCAGCCGCCATGAGACGACGCGCTCGATGGGCGCATGCGCATGCGTTAGGGGCAGCGCACACTACATGCGCGAATACTCGAACAGCTATAGAATGCAATGTGGCCTTTTATCTATACTAATATTATAAAGCTAAAGAGTTTGTTTGTTTGTTTGTTTGTTTGTTTGTTTGAACGCGGTAAACTCAGAAACTGCTGGTTGGAATTGAAAAATTCTTTTTGTGTTGGATAGTCCATTTATCGAGGAAGGCTATAGGCTATATAACATTACGCTACGGCTAATAGGAGCGGAGCATAAATGAAAAATGTTACAAAAACGGGAAAAGGTATTTCCTTTTTGAGAGCTTCCGCTGCGTGCGCTGCGAAAACGGTTTAAGTTACGCTAATATCATGTATGAAGGAATTGTTTCTCTTTAAAAGTTCTAAAAAAAAGTCCGCGACAGCATATATCTATCTTTTAAGATTGACTCACTGTAACCTTTTCTTACAGTTAAACTGTTAGGTTAAAAAGAATTATTTTTTGCCAGGGTTGGAAAAAAAACAGTTTTTTTTACATTTTATAAAACAAACAGTTTAAAATGTTTTAAACAGGTGTTTTTTTTGTTTTTTTTCCTAAGTTAGTTATCATCCATTTTTAATTGATTAAGCCTGATATATTTCACTTATATACTATTTTAAAAACTGCATGACAAAAATTTATCATAATTCAATACATTCTGTGTGTTCCTACGTTCATTTTTAACCGACTTCAAAAAAAGGAGGAGGTTATCAATTCGACTGTATTTTTTTTTTATGTTTGTTCGCTCATAACTTGCGACTGGGTGAACTGATTTTCATGATTCTTTTTTCATTTGAAAGCTGGTGCTTCCCGTGTGGTCCATTGTCACCATTTCAATATCTGATGATGGGATCTTGTAGAAATCGGGGGAACTCTTCAATAAATAACAGCAGATTAACCGCGATTGTTGCTATAGCATATCTAAGCATTGTTTACGCCATCACACAACATAATATCACGCCTGTACTCACTACAAAGGTTATAAAAACTATTTGGTGAAGATCTGATGAAGAACTTCGGAGATAGGCAACGGAACTCCTCAATTAATGATAGCAAATGGACTGGGATTGCTGAAATCTCATGACTGTCTATTGTTTACACCAGTTCATAATATAACATCACGCCGGTACGTTGTGAAAGGGTAAGCACATGTGAACCACTAAAAAGTGAAAAATAAAAACTTTTTTACAAAAAATAAAACCGACTTCGACAAAAATAAAACACAAAAAAGTGAAAAATAAAAAAAATCAGCTTCAGAAGTCGGTGGCAAAAACATGAAATCAAACAAACAAAAGTCACCGACTTCAGAAGCTGATTTTTTTATTTTTCACTTTTTTGTGTTTTATTTTTGTCGAAGTCGGTTTTATTTTTTGTAAAAAAGTTTTTTTAGTAGGGAAATCTCCTAAATTTTTCTTAAAATAAGGGGAATACCCAAAACATATTTTAAATAATCACGTTCACGAATTACGGAAGTTCTGGGAATTCCCCGGGGGACTTTACCGATGGAGAATAGAGCGGACTTTCTTTCTGATTTTTCATTTCACAATAACACAAAAACCTTTGGATTTATTCAAACCGATGTACGAATCAAACTTGGTAACGAGAAAGCTGCAAAACTTGTCACAGTTTTTAAATACCTAAATAAAAAATAATAAATGTTGTCTAATCTGCTAACGAACAAATATGATTGTACATGGTCGTTTTATAATAAAAATTGTTAACTATTTCTTGATTAAGGATTTTAAATATTAAAAACTGTTTAAATGTCAAGTTAAAAAGCCACTCTAATTATTTTATAAAAATTGTTTAAAGTTGATTAAATAAAGGAAATAAGGAAAAAAATAACTACTTAGTATTCATTTATTTTTGCAATTAAACAATGTTTTCAAACACCTAATAAAAAACTATGTTTTATTTGAAACTGTTTTAAACACTGTTTAAAACACATGTTTTAAACAACTTGTTTTAAACATGCCAACCCTGTTTTTTGCGAAGCTTATTTAACCCATATGGTATTAATCTATATCTAAATAAATGTGTTTGTTAGAACGAAAATTTAATATAGAATATTTGTGCCCTTTACTCTATACAGTTTAAACAAATATCTTAAAAGATATCGCAATGTAAAAATATCCGCGCGGCAAAATATTTCGCGCGTCGCAATGTAGGTACGGGGCATTCTGGCTGGCCTCCGGGAAATTCAAATTCAAAATATTTACTGCATCATAATGTTTACAAGTATAGTGTTATAGTATATTTAACAGTAAGATATATCTATAGTAATTCACATTTTAATATAATCTAAGCTAATCTAAACCATGTGAACTATTTTTGAAGAGGAAAGATAAGATTTTTTGTTTGTTACGATTTAGCTTAATTTATGTCGGTTATTCGATATCGAGAAAGGTTATAAGCTATATTTATGTGACGCAGACGAAGTTGCGTGGGTCAGCTAGTATTAAATAAGAGGAAAGCAACTCTTTATTAAAATCGCCGCACCGCAACTCAACGCAAACAAAACTGATATAGAATAGATTCATGTTATCAGATCGTTGATCGAAATAGAAATGCAATGAACCCGCTTAACTTGAGACAGTGACATCTCATCATAGCAGAAAGACGGCTCCATGCATTGCCACGCACGTCACGAGACCCGCAGACCTCATCATAAGATGTTGGCGCGAAAAGCGCGCAGTGCGTGTGGTGTGCGCGAGCTAGTGGCGCACGCGCAGTTGCGTAACTGATGGTATTGTATTTCAGCGGTTAGAGGGCCGACGCGCCAGAGCCGCAGGTGCCTCTGCCATGCCACACGTGCATGCACTTATACCAAACACGGTCTAATGACGATTGAAGATCGTCGCCAAACCTATCCAAACCTCGTTGGTCGTAGTCTTGAGCTATGGCGTGATTGCTCCTTTTTATAGTCGATTTCATAAAAAGAAGAGGTTCTATGATCGGCTCTTTGTATTTTTTTCACAGATTTTTTTAGTATTATCTATACTAATAATAAAAAGCTGAAGAGTTTGTTTGTTTGTTTGTTTGAACGCGGTAAACTCAGGAACTGCTGGTTGGATTTGGAAAATTCTTTTTGTGTTGGATAGTCCATTTATCGAGGAAGGCTATAGGCTATATAACATCACGCTACGGCTAATAGGAGCGGAGCATAAATGAAAAATGTTTCAAAAACGGGAAAAGGTATTTCCTTTTTGAGAGCTTCCGCTGCGTGCGCTGCGAAAACGGTTTAAGTTACGCAAATATCATGTATGAAGAAATTGTTCCTCTTTAAAAGTTCTAAAAGAAAGTCCGCGACAGCATATATCTATCTTTTAAGATTGACTCACTGTAACCCTTTTTTACTATTAAACTGTTGGGTTAAAAAGAATTATTTTTTGCGTAGCTTCTTTAACCCATATGATATTAATCTATATCTAAATAAATGTGTTTGTTAGAAGGTAAATTTAATATAGAATATTTGTGCCCTTTACTCTATACAGTTTAAACAAAAATCTTAGAAGATATCGCAATGTAAAAATATCCGCGCGGCAAAATAATTCGCGCGTCGCAATGTGGGGAGATTCTTTCCGGGAAATTCAAATTCAAAATATTTACTGCATCATAATGTCTACAAGTACAGAGTGTTATCGTATATTTAACAGTAAGAGATACCTATAGTAATTCACACTTTAATTTAATCTAAGCTAATCTAAACCATCTAAATTATTATAATAAAGAGGAAAGATACGATTTTTTGTTTGTTACGATTTAGCTTAATTTATGTCGGATAGTCGATATATCGAGAAAGGTTATAAGCTATATTTATGTGACGCAGACGAAGTTGCGTGGGTCAGCTAGTCATTCATATTTCCGTCAATTATGGA
The DNA here is from genome assembly GCA_949775195.1 of Diarsia dahlii. NCBI lineage: Eukaryota > Metazoa > Arthropoda > Insecta > Lepidoptera > Noctuidae > Diarsia > Diarsia dahlii. Next base: position 25,582,472 of record OX459191.1, on the reverse strand, counting down.
CCGATTTACGAGATTCTTTTTCATTTGGTAGAAGTTCGTCCGCCCAAGCTGTGCCCATAAATTTATTAACTTTACTTAGGTAGTTAGCTTTTCTTCTTAGCATATCGATGGCAAAAAGTTCAGATGTGTACACAAACAGCCAGACCCAGAACAACTACCTGTAGGTCATAGCAATATTTGTTCCGTGTGAGGATCGAACCCGCTACATGTAGAGCAGCAGGCAATCAATTAGCCACTGCGCCAACCGTGCCAACGCGACGTGCGTCGCAAACATCATAAACTCACTTCTGTGAAAACACTCCACACTGGATTATAATTGCACTCGAAGTTTTCAACGATAAGTTTACCCAAGACAAATTGTCCATTGAGAAAGGGTCAAATGTCTATAATCTCAACAACGTTCGGGAATCTTCACAATTTGAACTCGTCCCAAATACCGCAGCATCCCAAGACGAAAGTCAATGGTGCCGATAACAAAGCTCAGTCAAGCCAAAGGCCTCGGAATTCCTTGCGTGATTGAATCACAAATGAAGAGGTTCGCAATGGACCCAAAATAACAGACAAGCCGAAGAATGACAAAACTAAAGTTGTAATGCGCAGATTTAAATTACCCGCACAAGGTAGCAGATGTAGAAAAGACTTCTGGAATCAGCAAAGTAGAACGTGGATGCGGGTGCCACGGGATGTTACGGTCATTCTTCGTGTGCCTGAATAATGCTATAGATAGGATAGTCTTAGTTCTTACTCACAAAAGTGAAACGCCTGCAGTAAAAATTGTTGAATTAGTAATGATGCTCACAAAGGCGTGGCAGTGGCATGTCACTCGTCAAGACGAATTCTTGCATCTCGCAGTCAGCCGCTCGTCAGTTTACGAGACGCGCTACTTTCATGACGACTATCCGAATGCTGTCGGCGACGATTAATTAATATAATGCAGGCTTATATAATTTATTAAAGTTACCAAACAGGTTTAACGTGCTGTGGGTCGTCGCAACTCCCAGACACGCTTGATCGATCGGGCGAGCCGTGGATAGAGGGACAGCCCCTCAGCCAGACATACCTACAAGCGCGTCTATAACGTCTAGCTCACCATATATATACCTAATCCGTACTTGGAATGAGTCACGAAAATTCGCTAAAGGTTTTAAAATTGGCTGACTAAGCAAAGCACTGGTGTATTTTGCAGTTCGAATTGTTCGTTTACTGTGCTTTGTTACGGGGTGTCAATCCTGCGCACTGTTTAAGCGCTTTGTCTCTACATATTTATCTTATCTATAATATTATATGTAAATTTTATTGGAACCAATAAAATGGCGCTATCAATATCCCCGTATAATAGTATTAGTCAAAATTGGCCACAGGCGACGCGACGGTGGCACTAGGTAGCATAAGTAGCAACCGTGGCAGGACTTAGCGGAGTGACGGCAGCTGTAATCACTACGTCATTTTATTGGCGACGTGTACCGAGCTGGTACTGAGCGCTGAAACAATAGCGCTCATATTTCACGTAAGTACTTACATATTCTGATAATTGCAACAACCGCGGGTGGAAAGAAGAATTATTGTACAAACTGACTCTGCTTTACTGATTCTGCTTGAGCTTATTGCAATGCAAAATGGTTTGACACTTTATTACTCAGAGGGGCCCGCCCTCATGGTAATTTGGTTAGCTGTCTAGACTCGAAGCTGGCAACACACTGTATAACTAGATGCACATACATACATGCGGGGACACAGGCACGCGACGCGAGGACTGCCAGGACACCTCGATTTGTTAAACACGGCGACAAATAAAAACTCAGATCAATAACACTGAAGCATATGAACAGCGATCACATGCGTACTGATCGTACTGATAGACAGATCATTATCGGGCCAACACAGTCTCTGTGTGTGTTGGTAAAGCCTGTCTGATATAATTACAGGCTGATGCACTTCGACTGTGAGTTATCGGAAACAAGTGTCGATGTTAGTCATATCGTTGGACAACGATGAGCAATTTAACAGAACTGATGACGGCCGTAGGTACCTTCTCGGCAAGATTGATCCCAGTGTTGGGCGAAGTTTTCTCGTACTGTGCGGCATGAAAGTAAAAATGTGTCATTAAACTATTAAAGCGGCGCAGATTATCCATCGGAGGCGTGTGGCGACCACACGTGTGCGCCACGGACGTATGCGCACGGCCGATGCTGTTCAACCATGACACTATACGCTACGTATTCTATGTGATATCAAGAAGAACAAGATAACAACGCCGGGGTCTTGGTGGTGGATACTCCGAATTCCATGGACAGCCAAACGCACAAATGTGCCTGTCCTTCCCCAACTTGGTATCAAGACCCGATCAGCAGCCTTGAAAAACTAGTCGGTACTGGCTACACCCTCGAGCAAATTTCAGCAGGTGGTGATGGCAACTTTGGACCGAAGTCGATGGAGGCAGGTTGTTTAAAGGGTCCAGTGACCACGATCCTCAGTAAATAGAGACCGATTAATGCGATTGAAGATGAAGAGTCCTCTGAGTTTATTTTGACCGTTTCTTCTCAGAGTTGTCAGGCGCGAAACACGGCTCCATCTAGTATAAAAACTAATAAAAAATAAAAATGTGTTTATTATCTTAAATCTATACAGTTAAATTGTTAAAACCAAATATCAGGTGACGTGTAAAATAGTTTTGTAAAAACCAATTTACAGAAATACATTATGATTTGTGAGTTGCTTAATATTCTGTTTTTAAAGAAGTCTCCTATCAATGTTGTTTAGTATTTTCGGAACAGCAGACCTTGATGACCAAATCAAAACGTATCGATATTTTATGATAAGTATTCATTGATTCGTTCTAAGACGCCTACTACTTACGTTGGGGGCTTGTCATGTTGTAGGTGCTGTGCTTGTAACTTGAGATTCCAGCTAGTCTATACTAATCTATAGTACAAATCCTTTCATTACATTGAGCTCATCAATGTTAGTTTTCATAATTATGTTTTTCATAATAATATGCTACAACGTACTAACATTTTTACTCGCAATTATGTTTCAATGTATGGAAAGAAGAACACGTCTGTTGATACCGTGAATTGAACGGCAAACAAATACAAGCAGATTTAGATCCACGACTTCCACGAGTCGTGGACTTGCGACACATCAGAGTGGTCACCAGCAGCGTAGTGTGAGCGAAGCCAGTGTTTAAACATATTGGACTGCAGAAGCAGAACAGGAGTGATGTGTCGTAAATCGTAATATAGTCCTCCTGAATACTCATGATCTCATGATTCAGTAAACAGTATTCAAATAATAGGTACGCAGGACGGGCGGCCGAAAAATATGCACAAATACATTTAAATAAATATGTATCCTTAGGGAAAAATAACACAATTCCTATCAATATGATTAATGGGACGTGCTAAAGATTACAATACCTTTTAGAGTGCGATAAAGTTAGCACATTGATTCGGTTATAATATAATCGTTATAATCAGGCGTTTTATCCACGATTAAGATATGGTATCGCGCGGTCTGTCTCCGCCTCTCCGCGGTTCGCCCTGCGCTAGTGAGCCCCCTCGTGCGCAACTCCGCTGACCAAACACACGCACTATTTGGAGCGCCACGTGCACGTCACATCAAATCTATTTTGCTCTTTGTCACCCTGGGAACCGGTCCTTCAGTTCTTTTTATCAAATCGAATATTATCTTTACTGTGCTTCAGTCAAATGAATTAAGTACCCTAAAACGTTTTGATTATTAATCATCATGCTGAGCCGTCTCCAGGATATCTTGCGAGACGAAGGACCCGTCTTCTTAATAAAGGTAGGATGTTCGAAACTGGTAACAGTGTTACGTGTACAAGTGCCAGTGTTTTGTAATCAGAGCTCATTTTGATTTCGTGACGTGGCTATAGCACCGGCTTTGTTATTTGTTATGACTTGATAATCTTTTCATTGATCGCGGTTAGGCATGCGCGTGTGTCGAATGTGTGCTGCTGTAGCCCTTATCGTTGCGGAAATAAAAGATGCGCGAGAGCGTGCTGGGAATTGTTTCAGAACAAAGTGACCGACTGGCAAACCGCTGTAAACGGATAGGTGACAAGTATGGCAAACCCTTCGTAAACTGTAATATTTAGTATTCAGTTGTCCACGTCAAGTGAGTAGTTTCAGTTCAGCATGAGTCATAGTATGTAGGTGGTGCATAGAGTTGAGTGTTCGCTGCAAGTTGAATAACAAACAACGCGCGATAAACAATAACGTTACGAGTATCCTTGTGGTTACACCTTATTATTAATATTAAACCATTATTATTTGTTTGCTTGATTATTAATATAGTGGGACACGCAGATAGACCGTACACATTACATATATTGTTGAGCACAGAATATATAATTATAATTTGAGCTGAGTACGAGAGCGTACAACAAAACGCGAGCTAAAATGAACTGGCACATTCTTGCGGGTAACTTTATTCGAGCTACAGTGTAGCGACTTGTAGGGAATGTTGGGATCAACTGCAACATACCGGTTGTGGTCTAGAGGTACTTGCACAGGATCACTTGTGCATGAAGCATGCGTCAGGAGGACGCGGGTGACCGGGCTGGAGCGGGTCCTGCTTCGCGCCGGGCTATTGTGTTGACACACGATCTTGTCCAGACACTTCATCTGCCGGACGCAGTGATTCACAACCATTGCGACCAATCCTTTGTGCGACACTTATTACATGACACGATTTTTATTACTTACATGCCATAAACGACGTATTATGACGCCTGTATTTTTCCAAGGGTTAGGTATACAGAAGTGTAAAGTGTGATATGGGCGATATGGCTACCTAAATTCGCCAGCCAGGCATACGTATAAGTAAGGGACATGTTAACTGCGAAAGTGCACGCCCCAATACTGATTCCACTGGGATGCTACTGTACTGCCATTCATACTGAAAAAAATGCATCACCCGACGTGCTAGAGTAGACCAACCAGGTTTCGTTTAGTGATTGTAGTCCACGTACATAATGTCCGTGCGCTCGGTTCCCAGCGCGGGGCAGCGCACCGGCTCGGCCACGTTTCCCTTGAACCCGGCCCGGCTGCCCGTCACGGTCACCGGCCAGATTCCTCTGCTGCCTGCTAAACGCTCGAGTCGCAACTCGTTTAGTGCGTGTTCACGTACGCGCGACGCGACGTGCGACGCGATTGGCGATTAAATTCAAACGTATGGCGGTGTATGAGTGCGTTCACGGAGAAGCGATTTTATACGCGATTATTTGAATTTGAGGCGGTGCCCGCGGCGGCGCCCGCGGCGATTATCGCGGCGGCGCCCGCGGCGATTATCGCGGCGACGCACGCAGCGGCAATTCTCGATGAAGCGATACCCGCGACGGAACTTTTTTTCTGATTCATGGTTTTCGGAGTCGCTGATTATGAAAATGAGTTCAAAATGAAAATCCAAGATGGCGCCGAAAAAAATTTTAGTTTTTCCATCATGGGTGTCGTCAGTCGTTATGGTTTTCGGGGTCGCTGATTACAAAACTTGAGGTCAAAATGAAGACCAAGATGGCGGCCAGGAAAATTTTTGGTTTTACCGTCATGGGTGTGGTTTTCATGGTTTTTGGGGTCGCTGGTTACGAAAATGAGGTCAAAAGGAAAATCCAAGATGGCGGCCAGGATTTTTTTTGGTTTTTCCGTCATGGGTGTGGTTTTCATGGTTTTTGGGGTCGCTGAATACGAAAATGAGGTCAAAATGAACATCCAAGATGGCGGCCAGGAAATTTTTGGTTTTTCCGTCATGGGTGTGGTTTTCATGGTTTTTGGGGTCGCTGATTACGAAAATGAGCTCAAAATTAAAATCCAAGATGGCAGCCAAGGAAAATTTTTGGTTTTTCCGTCATGGGTGTCGTTTTCATGGTTTTTGGGGTCGCTGATTGCGAAAATGAGTTCAAAATTAAAATCCAAGATGGCGGCCATGGAAATTTTTGGTTTTTCCGTCATGGGTGTCGTTTTCATGGTTTTTGGGGTCGCTGATTACGAAAATGAGGTCAAAATGAAAATCCAAGATGGCGGCCATGGAAATTTTTGGTTTTTCCGTCATGGGTGTCGTTTTCATGAATTTTGGGGTCGCTGATTGCGAAAATGAGCTCAAAATTAAAATCCAAGATGGCGGCCAGGAAATTTTTTAGTTTTTCTGTCATGGGTGTCGTTTTCATGGTTTTTGGGGTCGCTGATTACGAAAATGAGGTCAAAATGAAAATCCAAGATGGCGGCCATGGAAATTTTTGGTTTTTCCGTCATGGGTGTGGTTTTCATGGTTTTTGGGGTCGCTGATTACGAAAATGAGCTCAAAATTAAAATCCAAGATGGCGGCCAAGGAAATTTTTGGTTTTTCCGTCATGGGTGTCGTTTTCATGGTTTTTGGGGTCGCTGATTGCGAAAATGAGCTCAAAATTAAAATCCAAGATGGCGGCCAGGAAATTTTTTGGTTTTTCCGTCATGGGTGTCGTTTTCATGGTTTTTGGGGTCGCTGATTACGAAAATGAGGTCAAAATGAAAATCCAAGATGGCGGCCATGGAAATTTTTGGTTTTTCCGTCGTGGGTGTCGTTTTCATGAATTTTGGGGTCGCTGATTGCGAAAATGAGCTCAAAATTAAAATCCAAGATGGCGGCCAGGAAATTTTTTAGTTTTTCTGTCATGGGTGACGTTTTCATGGTTTTTGGGGTCGCTGATTACGAAAATGAGGTCAAAATGAAAATCCAAGATGGCGGCCATGGAAATTTTTGGTTTTTCCGTCATGGGTGTGGTTTTCATGGTTTTTGGGGTCGCTGATTACGAAAATGAGGTCAAAATGAAAATCCAAGATGGCAGCCAAGGAAATTTTTGGTTATTCCGTCATGGGTGTCATTTTCATGGTTTTCGGAGTCGCTGATTACAAAAATGAGCTCAAAATGAAAATCCAAGATGGCGCCGAAAAAAATTTTAGTTTTTCCATCATGGGTGTCGTCAGTCGTTTATATGGTTTTCGGGGTCGCTGATTACAAAAATGAGGTCAAAATGAAGACCAAGATGGCGGCCAGGAAAATTTTTGGTTTTTCCGTCATGGGTGTGGTTTTCATGGTTTTTGGGGTCGCTGATTACGAAAATGAGCTCAAAATTAAAATCCAAAATGGCGGCCAAGAAAATTTTTGGTTTTTCCGTCATGGGTGTCGTTTTCATGGTTTTTGGGGTCGCTGATTGCGAAAATGAGCTCAAAATTAAAATCCAAGATGGCGGCCAGGAAAATTTTAGGTTTTTCCGTCATGGATGTCGTTTTAATGGTTTTTGGGGTCGCTGATTGCGAAAATGAGCTTAAAATTAAAATCCAAGATGGCGGCCAGGAAATTTTTGTTTTTTCCGTCATGGGTATGGTTTTCATGGTTTTTGGGGTCGCTGATTACGAAAATGAGGTCAAAATGAAAATCCAAGATGGCAGCCAGGGAAATTTTTGGTTTTTCCGTCATGGGTGTCATTTTCATGGTTTTCGGAGTCGCTGATTACAAAAATGAGCTCAAAATGAAAATCCAAGATGGCGCCGAAAAAAATTTTAGTTTTTCCATCATGGGTGTCGTCAGTCGTTTATATGGTTTTCGGGGTCGCTGATTACAAAAATGAGGTTAAAATGAAAACCAAGATGGCGGCCAGGAAAATTTTTGGTTTTTCCGTCATGGGTGTGGTTTTCATGGTTTTTGGGGTCGCTGATTACGAAAATGAGCTGATTACAAGAATGACGGAAAAACCTAAAATTTTCCTAGCCGCCATCTTGGATTTTAATTTTGACCTCATTTTCGTAATCAGCGACCCCAAAAACCATGAAAACCACACCCATGACGGAAAAACCAAAAATTTCAATAGCCGCCATCTCGGATTTTATATTTTGACCTCATTTTCGTAATCAGCGACCCCAAAAACCATGAAAACGACACCCATGACGGAAAAACCTAAAATTTTCCTGGCCGCCATCTTGGATTTTAATTTTGAGCTCATTTTCGCAATCAGCGACCCCAAAAACCATGAAAACGACACCCATGACGGAAAAACTAAAATTTTTGCTGGCCGCCATCTTGGATTTTAATTTTGAGCTCATTTTCGTATTCAGCGACCCCAAAAACCATGAAAACCACACCCATGACGGAAAAACCAAAAATTTCCATGGCCGCCATCTTGGATTTTAATTTTGACCTCATTTTCGTAGTCAGCGACCCCAAAAACCATGAAAACGACACCCATGACGGAAAAACCTAAAATTTTCCTGGCCGCCATCTTGGATTTTAATTTTGAGCTCATTTTCGCAATCAGCGACCCCAAAAACCATGAAAACGACACCCATGACGGAAAAACCAAAAATTTCCTTGGCCGCCATCTTGGATTTTAATTTTGAGCTCATTTTCGTAATCAGCGACCCCAAAAACCATGAAAACCACACCCATGACGGAAAAACCACAAATTTCCTGGCCGCCATCTTGGATGTTCATTTTGACCTCATTTTCGTATCTAGCGACCCCAAAAACCATGAAAACCACAGCCATGACAGAAAAAACGAAAAAAATCCTGGCCGCCATCTTGGATTTACATTTTGAGCTCATTTTTGTAATCAGCGACTCCTAAAACCATTAAAATGACACCCATGACGGAAAAACCAAAAATTTCCCTGGCCGCCATCTTGGATTTTCATCTTGACCTCATTTTCGTAATCAGCGACCCCAAAAACCATGAAAACGACACCCATGACGGAAAAACCAAAAATTTCCATGGCCGCCATCTTGGATTTTCATTTTGACCTCATTTTCGTAATCAGCGACCCCAAAAACCATGAAAACCACACCCATGACGGAAAAACCAAAAATTTCCATTGCCGCCATCTTGGATTTTCATTTTGACCTCATTTTCGCAATCAGCGACCCCAAAAACCATGAAAACGACACCCATGACGGAAAAACCAAAAATTTCCTTGGCCGCCATCTTGGATTTTAATTTTGAGCTCATTTTCGTAATCAGCGACCCCAAAAACCATGAAAACCACACCCATGACAGAAAAACCAAAAAAAATCCTGGCCGCCATCTTGGATTTACATTTTGAGCTCATTTTCGTAATCAGCGACCCCAAAAACCATGAAAACCACACCCATGACGGAAAAACCTAAAATTTTCCTGGCCGCCATCTTGGATTTTAATTCTGAGCTCATTTTCGCAATCAGCGATCCCTAAAACCATGAAAACGACACCCATGACGGAAAAACCTAAAATTTTCCTGGCCGCCATCTTGGATTTTAATTTTGAGCTCATTTTCGCAATCAGCGACCCCAAAAACCATGAAAACGACACCCATGACGGAAAAACCAAAAATTTCCTGGCCGCCATCTTGGATGTTTATTTTGACCTCATTTTCGTAATCAGCGACCCCAAAAACCATGAAAACCACACCCATGATGATAAAACTAAAAATTTTCTTCAGCGCCATCTTGGATTTTCATTTTGAATTCATTTTCATAATCAGCGACCCCGAAAACCATTAAAACGACACCCATGACGGAAAAACCAAAAATTTTCGTCGGCGCCATCTTGGATTTTCATTCTCATTTTTGTAATCAAAGACCCCAAAAACACTACTTTATCAGCAATACCTAAAACTAGTCGGTTTGATTGAGAACGCCGCGTGCTTTGCTACCCGCTTGAAAAGTCGCCGCGATAATCGCGGCGGCGGTCGCCGCGGGCGCCGCCGCGGGCACCGCCCCGCGTCTGCATGAACAGCGTAGTACATTGCCATACGTTTGTGTTTGCGCGTGCGATGATATCTGCCGCTGCACGCATCGCGTGTCCGTGAACACAAAAATCGCACGACGCGCCGCTCGTCGCGTCGCAGGTCGCGCCGCGCGTCGCGTCGCGCGTACGTGAACACGCACTTAGGGAAATTCGTTCCGACAACTGGGGGCCAATTCTCGGTTTTAGAGATGGTGTCGAACTCGAGAAAAATTTCTAATGACGTCATTTTTTCGAGAAATTTTAAAAGTTGCTATTCTGGGGATGTCGAATTCGACATTTGTCGAAGGCTAACGTTAGAGTTCATGTCGAGTGCTTCTGAGCAGTAGAGATGTCATGTCGATTATATAGATACGTCATTTCTGAGTGAATTTGTTGAGTTTTGGATTGTACACTGTGTTTTCTTTTCTTTAGTTTTTAAATAAAATACGGCTTGGCATCTCATACTGGAAATTCGATTTATACTCTTTGATTTGTGCATTGTGTTTTCTTGAAACGACGAGGTCGTCGTTTCAAGAAAACAAGAGTCAACGACAAGAGTCTGTCTGCGCGAAGGTTCGCGCAGACAGACTCTGTAATTTGTGTACCTACGATTGGACTTGAAACCACTGAAAGATGGACGAGTTTATTAGCATTTTTATCTCGGAGTTGTTGGAAAGTGGCGAGCAACTGGCCAATACACGGCGACAACAGCTATCCCGCCGTCGATATTTACGACTTGAGCAAAACAGAAGTCATTAAAAACTTCAGACTAAATAAAGATTTAATAAGGGTTCTAATACTTAGATCTATTGACTCCTGTAATTCAGGATACCACTAAAATAGACCTGAAAACGAAGGTAAATAATTGTTTGCTTCATAATTTTATTAGTCACTGATGACAGACAGTCAGCTGTCAAACTGATTATTTTTACACTAAACGTTTCGTTTTACTTTGGCTTTGCACGGGACTTATTCAAATTTAATATATAAATTATGTCCTAATTAAGTGTTTCTCATAATTATGTTCACTTGTTTGTTTGTGAAACCAATAAATACTTTTTCTTCCTTTCTTTCTTTCTTTTATACTTAAATAGTTAGGTTTAGTCAGCGTTTTAAAACAAATTCATTCATTCACTCATAGCTACCTAAAACGGAACGCGCGATTCTTCATAATGGTAACATTAGCTTCACTCGAATCGACATTTTCGTGACATTTATTTCTATTTTGACTGAGAATACGGAATTCTGCTCAATTCGAAATTTTTTGGTAGAGATAGAGATATTTTTGATAGACATAGAGATAGACTTACGAACTCGAACTCGAGATAAATCTCTAAAACCGAGAATTGGCCCCCTGTGCCGTGAAAAAGAAATGTTTTCTATACAGCATTCCGATAGCCAACTGCTATAGTTGGAAAACTATCGCAACTGGTTTTATTTGTTGCTGATGTTTATGTCCGTAACTAGTTCTCGTGTGGCCGTCAATTGTCTGTTACTGACTCGGTCCAACTAAGGTCTTTTGTGTATGAAAATTAAAAGTAATCTAATTATTTACTTGACCTGCGTTATTACTTCCTCAATACAGTCGCAGTCCATGGATGGACACGATATACAACAGTGCTATGTTCTGCAATGCACTCGTGGTACTGTGCAATCGGTGCTGCTATCATCTAATCTGCCGGCCGCGTCACTGCCTCACGAGCCGCTTATCGAGTGGATGTCCACGCAGCAATCAGACTCGCGGCCGGAAGAACAGCCCTCGTTTAGTGCGCCGATTATATTTGTGCTCGATAACAGACGCTTTAGGCGTAACTTTATAAAACAGAACCAGGCTATGATCAAAACGCCGCCCGTTGGTTTTATAAGTAATTTCCCATGGTCGATGTTAAGTTGTTGCATCATGTTCACGCCAGAGATTGATGCGTTAATCAGAGTGTCGAACAAAGCTCAGTTGTATGGCGTGCAATAGGTATGGCGAATCGATGGAGTGTGCGAGACTAACTTGCTTTATACTTGTTTGAGCCTTCTTTTTAGGGTTCCGTAGTCAACTAGGAACCCTTATAGTTTCGCCATGTCTGTCTGTCCGTCCGTCCGTCCGTCCGTCCTCGCTTAATCTCTGTGACCGTTAGCACTAGAAAGCTGAAATTTGGTACCAATATGTGTATCAATCACGCCGACAAAGTGGTAATATAAAAATTGGTAGTGGGAAGTGTTTTTTTTTTTTAATTTCAACCATAACGTGTGATATTTTGTTGGAAAGGTATTTAAAATGAATACGGGTTTACTAAAATCATTTTTTGATAATGTCAATAATTTCGGAAATAATCGCTCCAAAAGTAAAAAAACAATGTCCCTCTAACTTTTGAACCATAAGTTTAGAAAATATGAAAAAAAATCTGAAAAGTAGAACTTTATAAGGACTTTCTAGGAAAATCATTTTGAACTTGGATGGAAGCAACAGATGGAAACAGCAGTTAACAATATAATTTGGTCCCTGAATCGTATGAGCGCCTATACAATCCAGAGGTCAAGTTTCATTGGCCCGTAGAAGAAATTGTATAAATCATAGCATACCGTTTTGGTACGGAACCCTTCATGTGCGAGTCCGACTCGCACTTGGCCAGTTTTTTCAATATATCAATGTTTGACGGACCAACATGGCAATGTTATCGCAATCCACAATGTGCAAGAGCGCAGAATAATATTTACTTGACCTAAGTAAAGAATTCTAGTACAAACTATAGAGTACCTCAGCGTGAATTACTTATATTATAAGAAAGAAAGACGAGACATGACGTGCATACAAAATGACAAAAAAAATTAATTAATAGACAATAAAAAACGCTTAATAAATATTCATAAATACAACAGGACGGAACAGAAAAAAGTAACAGCTGTTATACTAGCTAGACTAGCTGGTGCCCGCGACCTTCGATCGCGTTCATTATAAAAATAATACTTCCCTATATGATTCGGAATTTGTTAACAATTTCAAGGGTTTCCACTCTTTTGTACAAAAAAAAGGGTGGCCTTTTTTGATGGTGGGAAATCATCAAATGACTCGGAGGAGTGAAGGAGTGACAGACTTCTACTGACTAAACCATGAGCCACCCATGATCCTTCTTAGCCCTTTGTGTCCAAGGCCGCGGTATCTCTTTCGAAAAACCCGCAACCCCGACAGGCACCCTTTTGCTGTATTTAGAATAAAAATAGTAGCCAAAGTTACTCCTAAAACATCAGCTATCTCCCCGTAAAACTCCCGTCAAATTGGTCCCAGCTGTTTCGGAACAAACAGAGAGACAACAATTTTAAAAAGTTTTTTGTTAGAAGCATATACTTTTAAATGCATTTATAAAAAAAAATAGAAATTACAAACAGACACTTCAATTATATTTATTTGTTGTATGTTGCGTAAGAAGTTTAATTAACTTGAGATTGACGTGTAAGTCATAATGTGTTTACGGACAAAATGATAAAGTTTCCAACCGATGTGTTCCACAGCCGGGCGAGCCGGGCGTGGTGGTGCTGCGGCCCGAAGCGCTGGTGCGCTCCGACTCGGAGTCCGAGACGGAGACCGACGGCGCGCCGCCCTCGCCCTGCCGCGTGCGCTTCGTCAACGACAACGTGCTCATCAACGGCCGCTCCTCTATGCCCGACCGGCCCAACAAGGACCGCATCTCTAAGGTAATATTCGCATTCACTTTTTTCTAGCTGCTAAGCTAGCAGCAGACGAGGACTTTGTGATCCATCTCGTGGAGCCGTACATTACCAAGAACGCAGCTACGATCCCCCGCATGAAAGTTCCCATAGGTGGTGGTGACCTCGTGCCATCAGGTAAGGTGGCTGCCTGTTAGCCATCCAATGCAGAAACACATTTACTACAGCAGACCTTCCGTCGTCCGACAGTAGCATAAACAGGAGATGTGCTGGCTGACTCAGGTGAACTATGAGAAGGGTTCTAGATGTGGCAATGAAAGCACAGAGACCCTTGAGTGGCGGCGTCATCAGTGAGTGAGCGCTGCGCGGTCATTATCACGCCGGTCAGTGGATACCGGTTCCGTGGCGGAGTGCGCCGGCGCCGCGCCGCACGCAACAATACTCACCACATGAGTGACCACATGCTACACACATACAGCTACAAGTAAACATATGGAAGGATTGTCATGTCTCTTCACAACGCGTTTATTTCAACGAGTACCTTATTCTTCACATCGCATATTTTTGTTGTTCTGTAAATCGTATCATCGTACCTTTCCTGGGAATAAGAATGCCCACATATGTAAGGGCTAGAAGAATGACAAATTCCATTTCTAACATTATACTCTGCATCAAATGGTATTTTTGTTTGAAAACTCTCATAATTTCGTCACGCAGCATTGTTTCGTGCTGGGAAAGACATGTATTGTATGCGCTGTGTGAGTGGGTCACTGAAGGAGGAAGGGCTCGCCACGTGTGTGCGGCGGCGTGTGACCGATGCTGGCCCGCGCTGGCCGGGACTTGTGACCGACGCCTGTGTGTGCGCTGCTGACACCGCATTTCTACAAATGTGATTCAGTGCACAAATTCTCTAGAAATGCGGCCATGTTGATTGATATTATTCAAAAACTCGATGAATCCGATTTTGAGAATTGTTGTTGTGTTGCAACTGTTTTGAACTGACACCGCACTGTCACCGCACTTCGCTACGTTATTAAACTTTCTTGCCATGTATGCATGTGGCTAAGTTTGCTAACTCATCATGTTGATAAACATTGATCCTAATGATCTAGCTTTATTTGGCGCAGCCGTGGAATGAAGCCCAAAATTAAATTTCTTTTTTAGGTTTAAGTTTTTTTGATTGCTGTTTATTCCTGTGAGTAAGTAAAATAATAAAAAATAAATGTTTATTTCAATTACAATTGAGTTATAGCAAACACGATTTGGAGGTCACCTTTTAAGCAATGAGATGCTTGTGTGAGGTGACTCCGCACTTCCTCTTAACATTAAACATTATACGCAACTGAAAATAAAAGAGAATACAAATTAAAATAATTAAAGAAATATATCAATCCAAATAGTAGCGCACTTGTGTGATGTATGCGAGTGTAAGTACTTGTGGAATGTGCCAAATAATGTCTTTTCTTTCTTAGTTCGTTTTGGTGTAGTCACGTTTTAGACTCATTCTGGCTGCGTTCTACATAATGCCATAACATTGGCTAAATAGATACATAGTGACTTTACTTAACTTTTAAGATAACAACTAAAATGAGTGATGTTATTATTTCCAGCTAAAGCTACAGTTCGACGACTCGCTGACGCGCACGTTTGAGTATCCTTCAGAGACGTCCCTGTGCGAAGAGTCACCCAGCGCGGCACCTGTGGGCCCAGTGGGCCCTGCGGGAGCCACTGCCCCGGCGGGCCCCGCGGTCGCTGCGGGAGCCACTGCCCCGGCGGGCCCCGCGGTCGCTGCGGGAGCCACTGCCCCGGCGGGCCCCGCGGTCGCTGCGGGAGCCACTGCCCCGGCGGGCCCCGCAGCCCCAGGTTCCCCTGCGGGCCCCGCGCCCGACGCGACGCCGCAGCTGGCGGAGTCCGTTCTGCACTCCACGCTCGCCGCCAACACACATATCAGTAAGCATCTCATACAAAATGTTTTAATGTCTCTCCCTGTGGGCACTTAGCACTATGTGACACAATGACTAGCGCTGACAAGGGATGTTTACTATCGTAACAATAAGGTAGCTGGTGGAGTGCAGCTGGCAAACGTAGAATAATATTGTAAAAGGAGTGTAGCTTCATGAGTGACGCACTCGCCACTCGAGCCAAACGATCTGATAAGGGAGGTGCTGACAACCTTGAAGCACTCGACGGAGCCACTCCATCGCTGCGCCGTCTTACCGCGCGTTGTGTGCCAGCGATACATTGTGAGACACGATCTTAATTACAATCATTATAATGGCGTCTATTCCAACATCCAGTGGTTCGATGTATGCAAAAAGCTCCCTTTGTATGAACTAGACAAAACAGCGTCTGTCGGGGCTAAACACTAGTGTAGCAAGACGCGCGGTTCCCACGTGCGCGTACACTCGCTGCGTGTGGCTCACTTGAGCGCGGGGTCTCTGAGCCGCTGCCAGTAGCCACTGCTGATACTATGGCGTGTGATAACGGGATAACTTATTGTAACCGATAACTTATTGTTATTTGTGTCACATTTATGTAAACGGAACGAAGAAGCCGACTGAACTTGAACTCACGACATAGGGAATCCTAGTGCGAGTTTCAAACAATAAATTATTTTTATTCTTAAAACGAGCGTCGCTCTAAATGCGCCGTCATTCTGGCTGCACGTAGGTTAGCTGATAACCAGACTTAATATCTGGTCTTCTCTTGATGTCTGGTTACCAGCTAACCTATGTCCTAAACTGAATGTCAATCATATGAAATAGATCAATAATGAGGGCTGTCTCCACTTTACTGATAACCATTACTGGTTACATGAAGTGTTGTTCACTCAATAGAGCAGTACATCGTCTCTCGACCCTCCGCGCTGTAATATTTCGTTGTGAAGCTCAGTGAGTTGTTGTGACGACAGTATCGTACCTGCTGCGCGCCGAGACGTTCGTGTGACGTCACCGCCGCGGCCACGCCCGCCGACACCGCAACATATTAGCACAGTGTGTAATGCTGCTACGTTGCACGAGCAACACGATTCTGTTGATTTTGTGAGATAACCGGTGTTTGTAGACAAATAAAACCACAATTTTTATTATTTTGAACGTTTGATTGTATGGAAGTGGCTAAGTCGTAGTTAGTTTAGTCGCTATATATAGTACTAGCGGACGTCCCGCGGTTTCACCCGCGTAGATCCCGTTCCCGTGGGAATACAGGGATAAAAAGCCTATGACACTCAGCAATAATGTGGCTTTCTATTGGTGAAAGAATTTTTAAAATCGGTTCAGTAGATCCCGAGATTACCCCTTACAATTTAACAAATATACAAACACACAAACTTTACCTCTTTATAATATTAGTATAGATAAGTTTGACAAACTCGAAGGACGCGCCCTAGTCATACAACAGATTTGATCTTGGCACTTGACAGTGACGGCTCCTATCTTATCGAGACTGATTGACGCACGCGACCTACTCTTATAAACGTTATTCACCTAGTTTTTTCGAACATACGCGTTATAAAGAGAAACCACTGCACTTATTGTGACAGCAGTCATTTTGCAGAAGATCAGTAGGATATAACGCAAGCGCGTACAAACTGCTAAATCTTTAAGTCCTTAAACTGCGACCACCCACCGAGGGTCGAACAGAAGCGTCCTTTAGAGTTTCGGTGACCTAACTGCGTGCCCAAGCCACATGCCTTCATGGGGGAGACCTTTGTTCAACAGTGAACGTTTTCCGGCTGATGATGATGATGATAACATTATCATCTGCCTAGCCATTGTCAGGCACTCCACAACCCGGTTAGTACCCGGTTATACGATTATAGGATATCCGGATATCACGGAGGAAACTCGGTATGTAATAGGTGGTCAACTGGTCACTCGTCCACGGATCGTGTTAAGCAAGCGTGGCTTAACCTTAAGGGGACGGTGAACGAACATTCTCCATACTAACGTAATACCAAAATCATTCGCGATACGAACATATTACCAACTTAAAATTATGTTTATTTATTTATTTATTTATTTATGTACACACAAAATACAAAAAAGGATAAAAACATAAAAAAATAGAAGAGCACAAAGGAAGGAAGGTTATTCGGAAACAGACCATATTTATCTAGGTTCCTATTAAACTTTTTTTTTAAAACATTTACTATTTACGAAATGCAAGCGAATTGCATTTCGTCAATAGTAAATAGCAATTCGCTTGCATTGGTAATATGTTCGTATCGCGAATGATTTTGGTATTACGTTTGTATGGAGAATGTTCGTTCACCGTCCCCTTAAGTGACGGATTTCGGTATCGCTTTAATGTAGCGCGCTCAATCAACATAAACATTTATTTATACAAAGTGTGTAAAAGTATGGAGACACACACTATGTCTCCGTAGCTAGAAGGTTTCCATATAATGATCCAAAAAATAATATCACGGACAGCAGCAATGCCTCTCGTGTTCGCTAAGGGTGTTATACTGTTATAAGCATAGTATAGTATTATCAAAGCTTAGCAACCAATAGCGTTTGGTAAGCTAGACGAGTGTACACGTTTGTTTGAGCACCGCGCACACGACGGACGCCTGCACCGCCCACCGACGTGGTCTACGCGATGTTGGGGAACACTTCAAAAGTAAGCTTTACGACATTAGCACAGAACCCAAAGATGTAGAACCTCTGGGTCAGCAAGCGGACGCAGGATGTTCGATACGCCTCACAGCTGACAGAACCCGCTTACGTCCGTGTGTAGGCTCGCCTTTGTCGTACGATTAGCATGATTAGCAGCGTCAGCAATGAACATCGACAGTAGATCATAATATTGTATGAAGCCTGTTTGAGAGCAAAGCGGCACACGTCGCACACGCAATGTTGCAACCGGTGCCGGCTGCGTGCTTCTATATCCAAACACGTCTTGTATGATAACGTTGACTGTGCACCGCGACTTCGTTGTGACTTGTGCCTAAAACTCACATATTTATTTATTTATTTATTTTTTTATATAAACCTGACATTCGATAGGTATTGTGATATTTACGGACTTTATTTGTGTGTTGTGTTTATATAAGAATATGTCATTTAATGACCAGTATTCTGCCCCCGTATGCTAAAAAGTAGTATTTCAACAAATCTTCCAACTTTTTTTGAGTCCAAACAAGATATTATAAACATATTATGTTTCTTTTTCTGCCGATTATTTAGATGTTTCAATAAAGATCATTGTCACGTGATGCGAGATTTTCTGGTTGTCAAATAGATAAAAGAGCATGAAATATTATTGAGATACCACTTTTTTGACGTACAAATGCAGTATTGTGCCTAGAAACCTTATTACATTTGCCGTTTTCGTTTACTTTTAGTGAGGGAAGCAATGTAGAAGCTTCTGAATAAAGTTTACAGAAACCATAGATTTAGCTACATATAGGATTCTAAGTGTGGTAATACTTGTCTGAATTTAGGCAAATGTAATAAGGTGTACCTGTAGCCACCGCTAGCGTAGGCTACGTAGTGGCTCAGTGCTCGCAGTACGGCAGTAGTGCAGTGTGGCTTGCCCGCAGCCTCGGCCGCGCTGTCCCGCTACACGCCGCACAAGACGCCGGGCGCCGCCTTCCAGCTCGGCGTCACGCGCCGCGAGCCCGACCACGCCGCCACACCACCCGGTGAGTACCACACCTACACCCACACCACCACTCCTCATTTTTTTTTGGAGGGTGAGAAATCAACGAATGATTCGTCCCGCTCGACAGAGCGGTAGGGAGTGTCAGACTTCTACTGACTAAAAACCACCCATGTTCCTTCCTAGCCCTTTGTGTCCGAGGCCGCGGTATCTCTTTCGAGCAACAAGTAGCCCACCACCACTCATAACATAATAATTCTCTTAACCTAACCTCGATTTATTTACGCTGCATGTCTTTTTCTATAATTTACTACTTTTTAGGGTTCCTTACTTATAAAATCACTTTCTTGTCCGTCCGTCTGTCTGTCTGTCTGTCTGTCACCACCCTTTATCTCCGAAACGGGTAGAGACAGAAAGTTGAAATTGATACTACAGATTAAGGACCATGGTCCCTATTTACTGTAAAAAAATTATGATTTTATGTCGACGCCATCAAAAGTTATGGCCGTATAAAGGATTTTGGAAAAGTTTGTTAGTGATCAAACTGACCTTCATTTTTTTTTTCATCATTTTTCCTTTATTCATGATTCATGCTACAAGGGCTTGCTTTTCACCAAATTTTATAATTCTGGGGCCACGAGAAGTACCCCATATATTTATGAAATAACAAAAATCTAAACCTATAAGGCACTCCCGGTCATCCCAGAATTGTGAAATTTGGGGTGAAGCCGTGAAGCAAGCTCTTATAGCATAAATAAAGGAATAATTATGAAAATAAAAAAAGTTAAAAACTCCCATACAAAACATAAAACCAATACAGGGTGGTACCGATGATACGACAATTAATGAAACCACTGGTAGTTCTAGTTCATAGGAACATTTTTAAACTATCAAAAAAATCCTAACACTGAAATAAAAAAAATCTAAAAAACGAAATTGCATAAAACTGTAAACGAAATACAATACAATTTACAAACAAATATTGGTTTACTAACCTTAGGAATAATTTGCACAGATTAACGTGTGGAAAAAATAGGAAAAAAAGAATTTGGCAAAAACATTTAAGTAGGTTGGTGCCGACGACGACAACGATTTCGGCGTTAGGATGTATTTGATAGTTTAAAAATGTCGTTTAAAAAGGCCGGTTTCATTTCGTTTTATGTTTATATAGTATTGTTTTTTTTTTTCAAATATGCTCCCGCGCATTGACCTGCATTAATCAAAAGCTGTTATCCAAACAAGTATTATGCGACAAAATCTTAAGGCGTCAACATTCTGAAATATGAGATATCAAAGTTAAAACCTATGCACTGAGATGATCTAATCTTCAGTACAACAATGATTATAATTTTACGTATAAATCCTGTATTAATCTACAGCTGGCATCAATACGAAGTGACTAAATCTTCTAAAGCGACATGTTTCCGTTCACATCATCGTCCGATATAAGCTATCAAGGATGTACTGATGGCGCAGATACTTTGAAGATTCTGTCTCATACAATACTTATTGATAACAACTATCGACGAATAAGAGTCAAAAGCGTGGTCGCTCGCTACTTTGATTGTTAGGAAATACCGGAAGATAGGTAGGCCATTTAATTCTAAGTCATATACGTATACTTCCGTACACTTGAAACGATCCCCAAACATTTCCTTGTATAAAGATCTAGAACATTGAAAGTAATAAGGTCCAAGAAAAAGTTTAATGAGGTTTAAAGTTCAGTATATATGACATAAACTCATCATATCAGTAAACCATTGTTTATATTTGAATTAATAACACTGAAAAAGAAAGTTTAAGTTGCTATTTTCAAGAAAGGAATGGTATTACCACTTTCTAGGTATCTTTGGTATACTGTTTGAACGGCGGAATAAAGTTGTGCATTGACATTTCGCTGAAAAACCAGCCTGAAGAAGTGCCACAGTATCCATAATGTTTTTGACCTGTCATAGTTTTGATTGCCTCTAATCATGAAAATGCAGGGTGGCTCGATAAAGGTATCTTCAGACTCAGAATCTGGACTAAAGTTCATAAGGTCTGGTTCAACACTAGTTTTATAGTCGTTTAACTTTGTATCGCACTGCAAGTTCCTAACTGACATTGTGTTTGATGCGCAGCACCTACAAACGGCGCGGGAGGGGCAGCCAGCGGTGCGGGGGAGGGGGAGGGAGAGGGAGACGCGCGACCCTGCGGTGCAGACGCGGCGCGCTCGTGGAGCGAGGCGCGCACGCACGCCACCGACCTGCTGTTCTAGTCACACACTCACAGGTACGTACACCTGCCGGTGCGCAACACGCGGCGCGCTCGTGGAGCGAGGCGCGCACGCACGCCACCGACCTGCTGTTCTAGTCACACACTCACAGGTACGTACACCTGCCGGTGCGCAACACGCGGCGCGCTCGTGGAGCGAGGCGCGCACGCACGCCACCGACCTGCTGTTCTAGTCACACACTCACAGGTACGTACACCTGCCGGTGCGCAACACGCGGCGCGCTCGTGGAGCGAGGCGCGCACGCACGCCACCGACCTGCTGTTCTAGTCACACACTCACAGGTACGTACACCTGCCGGTGCGCAACACGCGGCGCGCTCGTGGAGCGAGGCGCGCACGCACGCCACCGACCTGCTGTTCTAGTCACACACTCACAGGTACGTACACCTGCCGGTGCGCAACACGCGGCGCGCTCGTGGAGCGAGGCGCGCACGCACGCCACCGACCTGCTGTTCTAGTCACACACTCACAGGTACGTACACCTGCCGGTGCGCAACACGCGGCGCGCTCGTGGAGCGAGGCGCGCACGCACGCCACCGACCTGCTGTTCTAGTCACACACTCACAGGTACGTACACCTGCCGGTGCGCAACACGCGGCGCGCTCGTGGAGCGAGGCGCGCACGCACGCCACCGACCTGCTGTTCTAGTCACACACTCACAGGTACGTACACCTGCCGGTGCGCAACACGCGGCGCGCTCGTGGAGCGAGGCGCGCACGCACGCCACCGACCTGCTGTTCTAGTCACACACTCACAGGTACGTACACCTGCCGGTGCGCAACACGCGGCGCGCTCGTGGAGCGAGGCGCGCACGCACGCCACCGACCTGCTGTTCTAGTCACACACTCACAGGTACGTACACCTGCCGGTGCGCAACACGCGGCGCGCTCGTGGAGCGAGGCGCGCACGCACGCCACCGACCTGCTGTTCTAGTCACACACTCACAGGTACGTACACCTGCCGGTGCGCAACACGCGGCGCGCTCGTGGAGCGAGGCGCGCACGCACGCCACCGACCTGCTGTTCTAGTCACACACACTGTCTATACACTATAGACCTATATCACGTTACTACATTGTCCAAAATCTGAAGAAATGATTACCATTAGACTAGTCAAGTTTCTTACAAAGAACAATATTTTAGCTTCCAACCAGTTTGGCTTGAGAGCTGGAAAAAGGAGCTTACAGATTCAATAATTGGTCATCTAAACAACAAACAAAAAACTGTTGGAATCTTCTTGGATTTATCCAAAGCTTTTGATACCGTTTCTGACCCCATACGGTTTCCAAGCTAGATAGTTTTGGAATTCGCGCTATCACCAATGATATCTTCCGCAGCTACTTGACAGACCGCAAGCAGGTAGTAAAAATTGAAAATTACACCAGCACTGACGAGATAGTTACTTTCGGTGTACCCCAGGGCAGTGTCCTTGGACCCACTCTCTTCCTCATTTCTGTGAATGAACTCGGCCAACTATCTCCTTTAAACTGTAAAATCATTACATATGCCGATGACACAGTGCTTATAATTCACGGCAAGGAATGGTCCGACACCCTTAATAAAGCGGAGCTGCGGAGATGGCTCTCAGCGTGGTCTTGAACAGGTTAAACGCAAGCCTTCTCACTCCTAACATTAGTAAAACCAAGTTCATTTTCCCTTTACCCCAGGCATTCTAAACTACTTACATTACAAACTTGCACACTAACTTATACTACTACCTGCGACTGTTTATTCATCGAACGAAAATATGATAGCCGTAGTCCATGATATTTTTATGAGTTTCTAATAATTGCAACAACTAACACAACTCTCATCTCATCTTAATTTGATGTATGCAATGAAATTTGTTTCGTCAACAGGTCGCAGAGACATCGGATTAGATGAAGACGCCGAGGAGGGCGAGGGGCGGGGCCGGTGCGTGACGTCACGCGCTCGCTGCGTTCAGTCGACGCTGTTCAAACTGCTCAACTATGTATATCCGCGTAGGTTAAGTGCATCGAGTCATATCTGTGACCGCTCGGCGACACATTACCGTATTCAACTACCGTCGCCGAGTGGCCGCGCTCGACTGATTAGCTGGTAACGTCTTCAACTTAACGTTTTGACACATTTTAGAGCATTTAAACGATTTTATGTATTTAACAAATAACGACGTAGTTATATTTTTGTTCTTAGTCTATGACGTAGCATAGACAAATAGACAAGCTGTGAGGCGCCTGTCGCGCGTGTACTGTGAACACATTCAACTCATTCCACGTGGCATTCCAAAATTTTGTAACAATTTTTACGATGCATTTTTAAAATTTACAAGTTTTTATTGAAACGTTATTCCTAATTCGATAGCAAACGAGGTCAATGTGTTGTTAAAAAGAAAAGTGTATATTTTTTGAAATTTCTTACGAACTTTGGCTACTGAGAACTGTAAACAAGTGTTTTTACAATTGCTTAGTAAATGTATTTAATTGTAATTGATAAACATGCTAAGAGGAGCTGTGCCTTCGCTAGAGCTGCGCGTCACCCGGCCGGTCGCGATTGTGGCCGGGTATAGCCGGGTGTAGCGCGTAGTGTAGTGTATGTACGTAGATGTAATGTTTCGTTCGGGCACGCTGTAAGAGTGTCATAATTATATTATATTGTTCGTATGTATCGCCTGCGCCGCACGCGCGCGTCGCTCGTGTCGCACGTGTGGCACGCGTCGCTCGTGTGGCACGTGTGGCACGTGTCGCACGTGTGGCACGTGTCGCGCGTACGGTACACACGTGACGCGTGCGGCGCAGGCGCAGGCCGCCCGGCCGACACTTGCCAATGCCTAGTTATATCGTACTTTACGCATATTATGACATTTAGATGGTTCATTATTATTATTATAGTAGTAACTGATATAATTATTTTGTAGGAATGCAATATTTTGCGTTATTTTTTTTTAAACTGAGGTGCGAATCGGTGAGATCTTGATAGTGATTTGTAAGGAAACGTGTACAAAAGAAGTTATATGTAATGATTACTAGTAGTCGTTAGAAGGACTCCGATGTCGATGACGAGCGAGCGAGGCCTCCGCCGAGTCGCCCTCTGGGTGACGTCACGTGTAGGTAGCAGTAGTAGATATAACATTGTGATGTGTCGTGTCTGTACAAATGTGTCGCACGCGGACCAGTCAGTGCGCTGCGTGCTGCGTTACTTGTATTGTGTATCCATTATGTATTGATCCTGAATTGCAATAAAATTATATAGAAATGGACTCAAACGGACGTTTTATTGTGCAACATTGACGTGGTGTGTATAGAGTGGATCAGCCATCAGGAGGCTGTGAGGAATGGAGGGGCCTGGTCCATGAACCAGAACTTCATCTCCCGGAACTTCATCACCTAGAACTTCATCTCCTAGAACTTCATCTCCTAGAACTTCATCTCCTAGAACTTCATCTCCTAGAACTTCATCTCCTAGAACTTCATCTCCTAGAACTTCATCTCCTAGAACTTCATCTCCTAGAACTTCATCTCCTAGAACTTCATCTCATAGAACTTCATCTCCTAGAACTTCATCTCATAGAACTTCATCTCATAGAACTTCATCTCATAGAACTTCATCTCCTAGAACTTCATCTCCTAGAACTTCATCTCCTAGAACTTCATCTCCTAGAACTTCATCTCCTAGAACTTCATCTCCTAGAACTTCATCTCATAGAACTTCATCTCCTAGAACTTCATCTCCTAGAACTTCATCTCCTAGAACTTCATCTCCTAGAACTTCATCTCCTAGAACTTCATCTCATAGAACTTCATCTCCTAGAACTTCATCTCATAGAACTTCATCTCCTAGCCTTTTCCCAACTACGTTGGGGTCGGTTTCCAGTCTAACCGGATGCAGCTGAGTACCGGTATTTTACATAGAGCGACTGCCTATCTGACCTCCACAACCCAGTTAATATTGGGTGATACGATACTCTTTGTTAAGACTGGTTTTCAGACTCAGGTCTCTACTCTCTCTCTCTCTCTCTCTCTTCGAACTCCGTTGGTAACAAAATAAACAGCTAAAAACCCGACTACGACAAAAAACGACGCTGAAAAAGTATGAAACAAGATTTTCAGGATAGAACAAAAAGAAAAGCCGTGGTTGGTACCTATAACGTGTGACTACGGCTTTTCTTTTTGTTCTATCCTGAAAATCTTGTTTCATACTTTTTCAGCGTCGTTTTTTGTCGTAGTCGGGTTTTAGTTTTTTACTTTTTTTTTATTTAAACGATTTTGGTGTTAAATATTTTTTTTTACTCTTGACTTTTTGTCCTCTAGAGGGCGTGATTTTAAATTTGAGCAATATTTTGGAAATGTACAAGTGAGGCCCTTTCAAATGATACCAAACACGGCGTATTTATCTCCATTTTTATTTTTTTAAGCCTTACTTTTTGTCCGCTAGAGGGCGCCAAATCGCTTTTTGTGACACGTCACGTAGCCTAATGTTCAGCGGAAAATTAAGACGGTTCTAACCATACCTCATATGTCGAGTTCCGATAAGGAGATTAGAAGCTATGAGGGAACAGATGAAGATACACACATACATACAAACATACATACATAGCCAGTCAAAATCATAACCCTCCTTTGGCTTTGCCGTAGTCGGGTAAAAAGCAATGTCTACTAAAGTACTAAAGGTCAAACAATAATTGAAGTAAACTAGGATGTCTCTATAAAAGCGTTCATATTCAATCTAGAAACGGGGCAAAGAAGGAAATTGTCAAGCTTTATAAGGAAGTTGTATCTTTTTCACTGGTTTTACATTTATAAATTATCCCGTGGTATTTGACGTATCCTGACTCGCGGCTTACATACTTGAATATACAGTGTGACTCTTCATAAAGTGCATATCGAAATGTGGCAACTACTCAATTTTATCGACATCAGAAAACATTAAAAAACGCTTAACATAACATCACGTCTGTAATCCCCGAAGTGTTAGGCAGAGCTGTACCTACTTGTACACCGTTGTCCGAAGTGTTAGGCAGAGCTGTACCTACTTGTACACCGTTGTCCGAAGTGTTAGGCAGAGCTGTACCTACTTGTACACCGTGGTCCGAAGTGTTAGGCAGAGCTGTACCTACTTGTACACCGTTGTCCGAAGTGTTAGGCAGAGCTGTACCTACTTGTACACCGTTGTCCGAAGTGTTAGGCAGAGCTGTACCTACTTGTACACCGTTGTCCGTATAGCTGTGTGCAATGACTAGACAAATGTGAATTACTTACAAACGAGGATATTTTTTTATTGATACGATGTAGCGTAATTTAAAATTTCAAAATATTAAAAAAGTTTACAACAGAGGCTTTTATCGAAAATTTTGTAAATATCGATGAAAATATACGAGATTTTTATTTAAAAAAAAACATGTTCTAATGGAGCGCAGCGGTGGCCCAGTGGTGGCGGCCCTGACTTCCAAACAGTGAGTCGTGGGTTCGAACCCCGTCAGGCGCATTACTTTGTGTAATTTATTTCATCACCACTGCTCTCAAAACGGTGAAGGAAAACATCGTGAGGAAACCGGCATGTCTTAGAACCAAAAAATTCAAAGACATGAGACATCTACCAATCCGCACTGGGCCCGCGTGGTAGATTATAGCCCATCCCTCTCCTAGAGAGGAGGCCTGAGTCCCTGCAGTGGGAACATTATAGGCTGATGATGATGATGATGATGTTCTAATGCCATTGTTTGACGCCCTGGGGTCTAAAATGGCTACTTTAGCAGATTATAATAATTATGAATTGCGTTAAAAAGCGTAAAATGAACATGAATAGCCACAGACGTTACTATTAAGATCATGGACCGTGGTTTTTAGTCAGTAGAAGCCTGACACCCCCTTTCGCTCTGCCCAAGAGCGGGAGGGCTTACTTATTTGATGATTTTACACCAGCCCAAAAAAAAAGAAAAAAGGCTATGTTAAGTTTAAGGGCTTGACTCCACCAAACAGGTAACTAGCGAATAGAAGCGCCGCCCTCGTAAATGAAACCACAGTAACTTCAGTTACTGTGTTTATGCGTGTATAGCTTATTCTAACAAGGAAGCCGAGCGCTATCTGGGAAAATTTTCGGTATGTCTGTATCTAGCACCGTTATGGAGATATGATAGTTATAAACACATTATTTTGCTAAAAATCAAGACATTTTTAAAACAAAACACAGTGTGTCTGAATTTTTAGCTTTGAACACAGTAAATTAGTATTTACTGTGCTGTAATGTGTGTTCATTTATTTTTATAAATATGTTTTACTTGGCTATAACACGGCTTTTTCAAATACTGTGGTTATCAGTAAAATTTCCATATTTATAATAGTTATCCTTAAATAAATCACAGTATCTTAGTTACTCGGTATAAGACGCCTGCAGTTTCTATATTTATTTAAAAAATACAAAACTTAACCACAGTAACTTTTGATTTACTGGGGTTTAAGCTAACCTTTTGCGATTGTGTAACGGGGTCCGGATCCGTAATATAGCATAAAGCTATATCAGGGCGCAGAAAAGAAAACATTAGGCACTTTTTACCAGTTTCTTAACCGTAAAAGAGACTTTGAAAAGACATGTTGATTCGGACTGACTGCGCTTCACAAAATAAACATTTGTAACTGTTTATCTTTGTATTTATTATAGCTGCTAAAACTAACACAATAAAGTAATTTGAGCCTAGACGGAGCCTCTTGTCAGTCGATAGCTTTCATCACCAAGTGAAGTAAGAAATGAAACAATGAAATACAACCCAAAAAATTATGACTTCAATCATTTTCACAATACTGTACAGTCTGTATAACTAAAAAAGTTGACGTAAAGGTAAAAACCTACAACGGCCATAATCATTGTTGTAGGTTTTTACTATTACGAGGAATGTTCATCTGCACACCTTCTTCATAGAAACACGTACAGAATTTATTTGCGTGAATTCGTAGAGGTTCTAAAGAAATCATTCATAAAAATCAAAATATTCTATTTCACTAGGCCTACAAAGGCAACAATAGATAAAAATCTATACAAAGTAAGAAAATATTATGAAAAGACTAAATTTAATATGTGGCTTAAATGTTGTTAAATCAGTGCTGTAACTATTCTTGGTAGAAAGCGTATAAATGATTGAAAACTATTGTAAAAAGAAAAGAAAAAATAAGGTTGAGAATAGTTAAAACATTCATATATTTTTGCCGTTTATTTGTTACCAGGGAAACCACATGCGTAGGAGATAAAGCTAAACTTCTTCATCTTCAACGTCGTCCTTGATTTTGTAATACGCTTTTTTAATGAAGACGTTTTACCTGAAAATAAAACGTTTATTAAAATATTTACCTGATCCGAAGTCTAATATATAATGAGATAAGCCATCGCTTCCGCTTCCGTTTTTCTGTCTCTTTTCCTCCTTTTGCGCATATATCGTCGTCTCTTTCGCTCACCCCACCACCACAGGCAGCAACTTCTCGTCGAGAAGTTAGTTTATTTCACCCGGCATTAAAGTTGTTGTTTTTTGCATTATCACCAGGCAGAATTTAAAGTATTAGACTTCGGATCAGGTAAGTATTTTAATAAACGTTTTATTTTCAGGTAAAACGTCTTCATTAAAAGACTGTACCGTGATCCGAAGTCTAATATATAATGAGAGATGTTTGTTATCGCCTGGTGGTGGTGGATAGCGTCAATGTGACTATGCATGAAGATAGTTAAAGTCTGTATCTGATGAATGTGTTACTAACAATAGGTATAAACAATAGCATTCTATTTTAGTGGATTAACATAAAATAAAGACTTTTATTAAATAAATGAAGTTTTATTTCAATTTCAACACAACATAAATTTCAATATTCATTTATCAGATTAATTGAACCTTATTCTCTTATATTAAACTAATACACTATTCTATGAGAATCATATGAATTGAATTATAATTAAACAGCTTGAAAAATCGGTATTACAGTCTGATTATTGTCTCCACCTGATTGTACTATCTGTCGACAGTAGAACTTTTTAAAAGTTTTATGGGATCTCCAGTTTCCCCTGGAAAGAATGTCCTCTAGTGGCGTATTCTCGATCCAACTTTTAGAGGCCACTGCAGCTCTAAAGCTTCCAGCTGATGCGTCTACTCCCGCGTCCTTTAACAATTTCTTAATCCAACCAGAAATCACACATCTGGAGGCAGATTTTGGCGGACCGCAAGTAGATATAAAGAGGTTTGTACAGTCAGCAGATTCCCTTCTGTTTCGACCAACCTCAATTAACCTGTTTATCCAATGAACTGGATCCAAACTTTTGCTTTTAATGTTAACATTAAGCCTCCAACCAGACTGACGATAATTGGCCGAATCAGTCTTAGATCCGAAAATTGGCCATAGGATAACATAATCGCTATGGATAATACAGTTTTCAGGATTAATTCTAAGAAGGGTTAAATCGTGCACCCTTCTTCCAGAATAGAGTAGTAAAATAGCGGCAGCATTTCGAGATATTTGGTAAAGGCTGTTTATATTAGGATCTATCTTAGACAAATAATTAAAAACTAAATCAACGTCCCACACCGGGGCTTTAGTTGGAGTTGGTTTTGATAAAGCGATCGACTTCAATATCCGCCTTACAAAGGGATGGTTACTAAGACTCTCTGACTGTTCTGGATCACAAAGAGTAGAAACTACCGACTTATGGACTAGGATTGTATTATAAGCAAGATTTTCATTGTAGAATAAATCAGCCAAAAATCTCGCTAACTCTGAACCCGTAGGCTTGTATTTAGATACATTGTTCTGCTCTGACCACTTTATCCACCTAGACCATGCGGGTTTGTAGGTCTTAATTGTGGAAGGACGCCAACTCTTAAAAAGGAGGTCTCTTTGTTGAGGCGTCCAATCTTTTAGCTGGGTGCCCCAGCCCCACATCTCCAAACCTCCAGCTCCATCTCTTGTACGTTCTGAGGAGGGTAACCCGTCGATACATCTACCAGAACACGGTGAAGGTTGTGAATTGTCCAGGGGGGTCCTATTGCCCGACTCCGTAGATCTGGACGCCAAAAGACTTTCTCCCATCGTGGTGCTACTATGAGGAATATTCCCCGACAAAAATTTAGATGTTGAAGGACCTTCGGTATTAGAAACGGAGGGGGGAAGACCCATGCGAGTGAATAGTTCCAGGTTTGTGACAGGGCGTCGTGAAATTCCGCCCCAGGGTCGTTGTAATCTAGAGTGCAATACCTGGGTACCACGCGAGAGAATCGAGTCGCAAACAAGTCTATGATCGGGGTACCCCATTTGGTAAATATTAGAGTAGTGACTTGGGGTAAAAGGTGCCACTCTGGTGCTGGGCGATAGCGAGAGAGCCGATCGGCTTCGGCGTTGTATAGACCAGGAATATGGAATGCTGTCAAATCTATTTGATACAAGTCCAATAGTTTGAAAATCTTGTACGTCAGATTCAATAGATCTTGTGACTTTGTCCCCCCTTCGTGGCGCAAGTAAGAAACAGCTGTTCTGTTGTCGCATTGCAAGTGTATGGCGGTTGATTGGAGGCTCAGACCGTGCTCTTCCAAAACTTTGTAAATGACCAGAAGTTCCTTCACATTCGAGTGCATGTCTTTTTCCGCAGGAAGCCAATCTCCTGAAAACTTCCTGTTGTGTATCCGAGCGCCCCAAGCTATAGCCGAGGCATCTGTTACCATATACAGCGTGGGTTGGGGAACGCATATCCGGGAGTACTCTTCTAGGTGATCGAGCCACCATATTAGATCCAATTTCGACTCCTCGTTTAGAGTCACAAGTGAACTTTGATTGTGGACAGTCAACTTTTGAAGCTGACGATAATTGAGCCTGCCCCGAGGGATCACAAAACTCGCAAAATTCAACATGCCTACGAGACTTTGAAGATCTACGAGCTTTATCATACGACTTTCCAGTAATTTCAAAATTGTCGTTCGTATTTTGAGGCATTTTGATCTTGGGAGAAACTTGCGATTGAACCACGGATCCCACACAATACCCAGATACTCTACACTTTTTCTTGGCGTGAGCACGGATTTTTTGAAGTTTACTTTCCAGCCTAGATATTGCAGCATATGCAGAGCAATATTTATGTGCTCCCTGAGAATAAGGGGGTTGGTGTTTGCAAGCAAGAAGTCGTCTAAATATACCAGCACCCTGATTCCTTTTTGGCGGAGTATCTGGGCCACCCAATTGGTCACGGAGGCAAATGTTTTTGGAGCTGAGCTCAGCCCGAAAGGTAGGCAAGTCATCTCTAGTAATTCCTGGCGATACAACAAGCGTAGGAATCGCCTATGCGTTTTCTTGGTTGGAAGATGAAAATACGCTTGTGAAATGTCTATCTTCGCCAGCCAATCGTTTGACTGAATAAAAGCTGGAATTTTTTGAACATTTATCAGTCTGAATGGTGATGTTAGGACGAAACGATTTAACAATTTTAGATCGAATATCGGTCTCATAGTTCCGTCTGTTTTCGGAACGAGAAACATACGGGATAGAAAACTCTGGGATACTGGAACAGGAACTAACACGCCTTCCGTCTTCATTTTTCTATCACTGTTGTCATCTCTGTGGTTTCGCGTGTGGCCTGCCGACTGGTGTATATTTCGGGCAAATGAAGCGGAGGTCGTTTCGAAAATGGGATACGGTAACCTGAAATTATCTTGAGTACGTAAGCGGGCGCACCCATTTCCACCCATCTTTCTCGGTAATGCCTCAGCTGGCCGGCACGGAAAAGACTCGGTGAGTCAATATTTCCGATTTCCTCTCCTATCCCGGT
The DNA here is from genome assembly GCA_949775195.1 of Diarsia dahlii. NCBI lineage: Eukaryota > Metazoa > Arthropoda > Insecta > Lepidoptera > Noctuidae > Diarsia > Diarsia dahlii. The sequence continues at coordinate 25,550,420 of OX459191.1, read as the reverse complement.
GGGATGAGGGAGAGTTTTGTCTAGCTCGTGAGTTTTTGTTCCCTGCTGGCCGATAGTCATTCCTTCTATTGCTTGATACTCCACCTCTGCCTCGAAAGGATTTATTGGAGCTAAAAGCACCACGCGGCTTAGTATGAGAGGGCTGAGCGTTGCTCGCCCTGTAAGCAGATTGATTAATGTATCTGCTAGATGTACTAGCGGTTGGACCCGTAGTATTTGGACCGGTCTGCGTAGCAGGAGCGCGGTCTTTAAACCGAGGCCAAAATATTTTTCGAGAATCTTCCATTTTTTCCAAGGAGGACGTGAACTTCTCCGCGTTGAAAAGATTATTACATGAAGGGGGTATCTTGCGCAATATGCTTTTATGTAAAGGATCTTTAACTGAAGCCAAGACTGCTTCCCTTCTATGTTGAATAATTTCAGCTCTGTGGCCGCAGACCAACTGAAGAGCATCATTAGAAATCTTTGAAAACTCACCCGCAACAAAAATTTCTTCAATCTTTTATGAATTGCATCATAGTTTAGGTCAGGCGTAGCCTTTGCCCAAGATAGAAAACCGCGTAGTTCCTTCTCAAGATGATCCCTCTGTTTTATTAACGCATAACTAATAGACGCAAAAGCTTTATCGGCATTTGTAGTCGTGCGAGACGTGTCGTAACGTTTTATTTCCTCGTTTGCCTCTAATTCTGTAAACCCGGGGGTATGACGGTAATTTTTCTGCACTTCTGCATATCTCACGTTTTGCCACTCGACATCATCAAACCGTTGAATATTTTTTAAAAACTCTAGATACAATGGCGGCGTTTTCAACACATCAGGGTCCTTTAACGTGGTCCCAATTGATAGACAAAAATTTAATTCATTTTCATGTATGTCAGAGTTAGTCTCGGAATATAAATTTCTACTAATATTATCATCGATAAAATCATTATTGTACACTTGATCACCTTCAGAAAAATTGTGGCTATGTTCGTGAGTAAATTTTGATTTAAGCTCACTTATCTCTGCTAAAAGCTTATTTAATTTATCACGGTTATGCGCACGATGCTTACGTCGTTTGCGTCGGTGACGGCGTGAACGACTTGCAGATGATGAACTAGTATCGGAACTGCTACTCGAATCACTGCTATCAGATGATACTGAGCGTCTAGCACGTCGCTTATTGACATTAGTATTAGAAACATTTGCTTGATCCCTTGGATCCACATTATTGATTTCTTTATCACTCATTTCATACGCAGGCAGTATATTTAAACTAAAAGCAAAGAATTAACTATAGTTGAAAATAAGAATAATACGCAGGTACAATCAGGTTATGAACCTACATGACAAGGAATTTAAAATTGGAACACCAACATTCAATCGAATTCAAAATAAATGACGATAAAAATATAAAATTTAAATTTCGAACACCAACATCCAATCGATGTCGTAACGTTTTATATTTAAAATAAACGACGATAAAATTATCAAAGAAACAATAAAATAAAAATTAACGAACGGTCACACCGTTATTTTAAATAGTTTGAACAACACACAGACATAATGGAGGGAAAGATTCATAAACAGATCTGTGCACTGATATAAACGAAAACACTTACCAAAATCCTGTTCTATAAGGCACACAATATTTCTGAACAATACGTATTTGCACAGTATAGATTATACGATCTTCATAAAATGTTCGAACTGGAATAAAATAGTTATCTAGTTCAAGAGGGTAGACGTTACATTAAAATCAACTGCATCCTAAAAACTTTAGTGATGTACGCACACGTATTGAACATACAACACAGATAATAAATACAAATGTTATCGAAAAGAAAACTTGATTTAGAAATTTGGTAATAATTATAAATTAGTCTAGGAGCTGAATGAGCTGATCACCTTCTCACCAGTGCACGTCCGTTTGAAGCGAAAACAACAACGTCAATGCCGGGTGAAATAAACTAACTTCTCGACGAGAAGTTGCTGCCTGTGGTGGTGGGGTGAGCGAAAGAGACGACGATATATGCGCAAAAGGAGGAAAAGAGACAGAAAAACGGAAGCGGAAGCGATGGCTTATCTCATTATATATTAGACTTCGGATCACGGTACAGTCTTTTAATAAGAATACGTTTGATGTAGTTTTTGAGCTTTCCATTGATCAGAATTATATTGCACATCAGTGTTTCAATAAAAAACGGAATGCCTGAGCCTGTTCCAAAAAACTACAGCGCGAGGTGGAAGTAAGCAAAGACAATTTAATTATGAAACTGGAACCTCACTGGAAACTCACGTCTTCAAATCGACTTTTATTTTGACCATCAATTTACGTACTAATAATGATGATGGTTATGACTATTTTGTATTTTTTTATTTCATTTGCTGCATTTATTTATATGTAAGTTTATTCGGTAAAGATGTTTTCAATATTTTTTACTTTAAAAAAAGTAATTTTAAATGAATTACTGGCAAAGCGCAATAAATTAAAATATTTGATCTCACTATCTGCTCATTTTGCAATTGTATTCCACATAGAGAAATAGAATTAATGGAGACTACTGATTAATAAGAAAATGATCTAGAGTTTAGTAATTAAAGTTAATAATAAGAATTTAAGATTAATAGTGATTTTACTTTTTGTCGATTCAAAATAATATTTTTATTTAACTTAAGAGGTTTTATTGTTTAAATCATACCTTTTAAGACAAAACCAGCGTTAGTATTATATTGAGGAGCCATATAAAAATGACAAAGGTTAACTTAGAACACAGTATATTTAGATACCCATTAGTGAATTTTAGATACAATAATCATAAATTAGTCTTTAATACAGAATCTTCACTTACTAGGTATTCAGCTAGGTTATCGGAGCTTACTCTTATTAGGTTTCAACCCAGTATGTGTACAGTTACTGTGTCGTATTATCACTAGAGATGACTGGCCTGTTGGTCTAGTGGTTAGTGACCCTAACTGCTATGCCGGAGGTCGTGGGTTCGATTCCCACCCAGGACAAATGTTTGTGTGATGAGCACGATCATTTGTTCTGTGTCTGGGTGTAATTTATCTATAATATGTATGTATTTAGAAATATATAAGTATGATTATCAGTTGTCTAGTACCCATAACACAAGATCTGCTTAGCTTGGGACTAGATGGCGTTGTGTGATAGTTGTGGAATATTATTATATTATTATTATACTATAGAGTACCTGTCATTAAATGTTTAATTCACAGTAACGTGTAAACCTAGACTAGACTATGGTTAATGGTTACGCCATTGAGTTACTGGGTTTTAGCTTAAATAAATAAAGTTTTATGATTTTTTTACCTTGTTTACAACACATTAACTGATTTTATTAATTAAATAACACAATATTAGTTTTTTATAATCTAAATTAAAGCTTTAATTATTTTCCAACATAGAAAATTATAATTTTCAACCTAATTTTAATATTTTCTTCATAACAAAACGATTTCACAATTAAACTTTAACCGCGTTTTTTTTACAAAATGGCACTTTTGGAGTTACTGTGGTTTCATTTACGAGGGCAGAACAGTACATACCTACAGGGAGCCTACAGGTATGTAGGTACTGTTGGTGTACCGAGTTTAAATAAATAAAGCCTTCCTCATTATATGGACTAACCAACACAAAAAGTATTTTTCAATTCCAACCAGTTTAGCGTGTTCAAACAAACAAACTCTTCCTTCAGCTATAAAATATTAATGTAATTGGAGATTCTATAACCGGCATTTTCAGATTTAATTATCTGTGGATTGGCGCGTAATTCGAAATTCAAGTAAATTTTATTCGCAAGACATGTTATTTTAATTTCAAATTCAGTCATTTGTTTTTTGAAAGTTTTTTGTTTTTTACTCACCGGACGTTGCCCCAACAGATTTCTACTTTTTTCAAAATTTAGAATTTTTTTTAAGTGGTAAAAAATTCGACTCCCGAGAGGCAGTACAAAACGCTTTCGCTGACTTCATCGCCTCCCGTCCGGCACTCCGGCAGACTTCTACAGTAAAGGGATAAACAAACTGCCATCAAAATGGCAAAATTGTATAGATCATTGGGCCAATACTTTGATTAGCTGAAATAAAAAAAAATACCAAAATTTGTATATTTTAAAATTCTCTTATAAATCTCCAATTTCATAGGTCAATGTGAGGGTAAAGACCTAATATTATACCATTGACATAAATATTTGTACAGCTAAACGACTTGACATTGACCGGCAAATTGTAAGAAAATTCGAATCAATATAGTAGTCTTTGATTCGAATTTCGCGGGCTACCTTGTCGCCTTCACCAACCCGCACTGGGCTCGTTTAGTCCGATTCTCAGGTCCGAAATAGTAAAAATTCCGAACTATTCTTTTTGCCATTATTTTTTTTTAATGCTAAGGTGTAGCGCGTTCCAGAGCTTTGGAGTCCGAGTCGAGACAGCGAGAGGAGGTGAAGAAGTGGTTAAAAAAACTGGCCAAGTGCAAGTCGGACTTGCACACGAAGGGTTCCGTACCATGACTTCTTATAGGTTTTCCTGTAATCTATACGTGTTGAACTACTTAATTTCTGTATTTTTTCAGAATTTTAATTTCAGTAATTTCAGAGATAAGGAATGTTCTGAGAGACAGACACACACACTAGTGATCTTAAATGGGTTCCGTTTTTTTTTTCCTTTTGAGGTACCGAACCCTAAAAACCAGAATGTACCTACGGCATGAGAAAACGAGGAGTAGGTTTTTAGAAGCTCGAAGGCTACGACTGTATTACGGTTGACTGTGTGAACTGCCAACACTTTGAAATATTTGAAGTACATAAGTGAGGAGCATGCGTGCTTTAGCTTTACGCACAGACCGGTCGGTCGATCGTTAGCACAGAACATCGTTAGTCTATCTGTTTATGGTCTCATTCACATCACACAACTTTAGTAATAATAAATAATAATAATATAATATTCCACAACTATCACACAACGCCATCTAGTCCCAAGCTAAGCAGAGCTTGTGTTATGGGTACTAGACAACTGATAAACATACTTATATATTTCTAAATACATACATATTATAGATAAATTACACCCAGACACAGAACAAATGATCGTGCTCATCACACAAACATTTGTCCTGGGTGGGAATCGAGTACCCACTCGAAACTCGAACTATGAGTGATTTTATTATATTAATAGGTCTCAATGTTTTCCAACTCGACGAATATCACAAGTAGTACCAACAAGTACGACGATACGAGTCGACAACTTGAACGACGTCGCCGCGTCGGGGCTGCGGGTTGTACGAAAGAGATACCGCGGCCTCGGCACAAGCGCTGAAGGAACATGGGTGGTTTTTAGTCAGTAGTCACTCCCTACCGCTCTGCCCAGAGCGGGAGCATTTGATGGTTTCTCAAACCCCAAAAAAAAAAGGTGTACGCAACTGAGCTGCGACGAAAGCAAAGAAAGGTCAAAGAGAGAGGAAGATAGACAATTCTACGTAAACAAAATATTCTAGTACATTTTTTTGAAGTGAAAACTTCTTTAGCGGCGCTGAGCACTTTTTTTTGTATCGGTAAAAACTTTCAAACTCGCGTCAGGGTCACGTGATGCTGATCGAAAAATCTTACGATTTTTCGATCAGCATCACGTGACCCTGACGCGAGTTTGAAAGTTAATATTGAAGTTTTCACTTCTGCCGGCACTCCCGGAGTGCTATTTTTTTTTTTTTTAAACGTTTCCCCACACTAGGAATTTCTCCTGTATCGTGGGTGCATTTACAAACATTTAAACTCACATGACACAAATACCCAGACCCGTATCAACTATCTGTAGGCCATACAAATAATAGTTCCGTGCGGGGATCGAACCCGCGACACGCAGCGCAGCATTCTAATCGCTTAGCCACTGCGCGCCAACCGTGCCGTCATCACAGAACTTATAAACTCTAGCGAGGGCCGTCATTACAAGTACCGTGCTAGTACTATATTGTAGTAACGGGATGGTAACGGTGCAAAAACAAGGAACACAGTCTTGCAAAGCAAAATATTTTGTCCTGCTCGCACCTATCCGCAGACAAGCTAGAGAAAAAGAAAGAGCAAAACATTATCATGACACGTTTTGTCGTGGGTGTGGATTGGCTGGCTCTAGTCTCATAAATTCGATAATCTAACGCGCATTAGTCTAGTTCTGTGTTCTAGCGCGTTGCAGTATTCGCAAACGCAAATGTCAGCTGTGTGACCGGTTCTGACTGAATTGAAAGAAAAACATCTGAGTCTTAAAAATTACAATCAAATCTATATTGATAAAAACATGGCAGATAGAAAAACTTGAAACCCATATTAAAAGCAGGAGGAATATCGTGAAAAAACTTACACAATATTAATTGGTGGTGCCATTTCGTTTCGTTACAAAATGTGATGGATCGGTGAAGGTCGCAGATTCTGTGAAAACTAAACTATATCGACGTCAGTTCCAGTTACCGGATCTGTGCGCTCTAGTGTTGTCGTGTTTGCGAACGATTCGGTTTACGTAACAAGCGCTCTTGACAGTACTTTGCTTGCAATCCCAGAAGAGAATCGACCGATTACGCAAAGATGTTAAGCGTATGGACGAGAACGGTCCGTGGAGGGCGCGCGCTCGAGCGCTCATTCGCCAGTATCGTAGAGTTGCCTAAGTTCCAGGACTTTGGCGTGCAGAATGAGCCCGTGTTGGAGTACCGCGCGGGCAGCAGCGAGCGCGCCGCGCTGGCCGCTGAGCTGGCGCAGACTGCCGCCGTCACCGAGGAAGTACCCATCGTCATCGGCGGCGAGAACATCAAGGAGGGCGAGCCGCGCTTCCAGGTGATGCCGCACAATCACTCCAAGAAGATCGCCAAGTTCTACTACGCGAGTGAGAAGACCATACAGAAAGCGATCAAAGTTTCTGTAGATGCTCAGGTGCGCTGGGACCGCACGCCGCTTCAGGAACGGATTCGTGTCTGGCAAACTGCTGCAGAGCTGATGGCAGGCGCGCACAGACAGAAACTCAATGCTGCCACTATGCTAGGCCAGTCTAAGAGTGTAATTCAAGCTGAAATTGATTCTGCTGCAGAGCTCATTGATTTCTTCAGATTTAATGTTTTCTTTTTAAAAGAGAGTGCTAAATATCAACCTATTTCTGAGGATCCTGCTGTGACTAGAAACTCTATGCGATTCCGAGGTATTGATGGATTTATTGCAGCAATCAGCCCTTTCAACTTCACTGCAATTGGGGGCAACTTAGCCTACACGCCTGCTCTTATGGGTAATGGTGTAGTATGGAAACCATCTGACACAGCTCTTCTCTCAAATTGGAGGATCTTTAACATAATGCGTGAAGCTGGTCTACCTGATGGTATAGTTAACTTTGTCCCAGCTGATGGACCCACTTTTGGACGCACCATTACCTCCTCTTCCAAACTGGCGGGCATCAACTTCACTGGGTCTGTACCCACATTCAACTGGCTGTGGAATGAAGTTGGAAAAAATCTGAACCGTTATATGAATTACCCTAGGCTGATTGGGGAGTGTGGAGGCAAAAATTATCACTTTGTGCATCCTTCAGCTGATGTCCAATCTGTGGTCACTTCCACTATTCGCTCGGCATTCGAATATTGTGGCCAAAAATGTTCAGCTTGCTCAAGAATTTATGTTCCTAAATCTCTAGCTGAACCCATCAAGAAGGGTTTGATTCAGGAACGCGCTAAATTGAAGATTGGCGACCCCACAGACTTCAAAATCTTTGCCGCTGCTGTGATTGATGACAAGGCTTTCAATAGAATCACAGGCTACATCAAAAATGCCAAGAACAATCCCAAGAACACAATAATTGCCGGTGGGGAATTTGATGGCAGCAAGGGCTACTTTGTCCAGCCTACTATTATTGAGACCACAGACCCCCATGACAAGCTTATGGTTGAAGAGATCTTTGGACCCGTACTCTCCATGTATGTGTATGAAGACCGTGATGTAGACAAGACAATGTCTCTCATCGGTTCCTCAACCAAATTCGCACTGACTGGAGCAGTATTCTCCATGGACAAGAGTTTCCTGCAGAAAGCTCTAGATGAGCTGAAGATGACGGCTGGCAACTTCTACCTGAACGACAAGTCGACTGGCTCGGTGGTGGGCCAGCAGCCGTTCGGCGGCGGGCGCATGTCGGGCACCAACGACAAAGCCGGCGGGCCTGGCTACGTCATGCGCTGGACTTCGCCGCAGTCCATCAAGGAGACGTTCGTGCCGCTGCGCGACGTTGACTACCCCTACATGAGAGATTAAAATAAAAGCCACACAAAGAAAAGCAAAGATGAACATAATGGATATCAGTACAATAACTAAAAACATATTCAATAATTATTAATAGTATGATCTAGTTAAGATTGCTGAATAATTAGGCTTAATAAATGTTATAATGTTTTTCTCATGATGTAACTTTAAAGTATTATTTTTCTTTATTTAAAGAACATTTAAAATAATTAGAGTAAATAAAAGTAGCAATTTACATGTAAGGTAGTATACACAAGAACAAAGGATGTATAATTTGTAAAAGTTACGTGTTGTGTATGCTACATGCTACAATAGGACTAATCTGTTACTAGAAGCAGTAGACACACTTACTGAGTAGTGTAGGTAGACTTGATGGTTGTTACGATTGCGGAGACATGATGTAACTATTTGTGTGATATAAGTTAAATAACTAGTGGCGTCTCTCCTCGCTTGCTATCGCCCTGTGACTGTCTCTTATCAGAATATTATTTACTCTTTACTTGTTATCAGTATAACTGTTATTATCTGTTTGATTTCAGCTTTTGCCTGCTCTCTGACTCAATTAATTGCATTTATGCTCTGTGTTAACTTGCATTCAAATTCATAATTTCGTGTTTGTTATTTGAACCATATTGTTAAGTTATTTTGTCATTGTCAGGTGCTAGTTCCTGTTACTTGTTTGTATGACTAAGTTTGATCTTTAATTCTAATAAATATGAATACTTATAACAAGTGTTTTGTTTCCCTATGTAAATAAACAGGTCACTTGATGCCTATTGCCTACATTCTAATGTGTCGTTTAGGTCTTTTTTATAATTTACAAAGTTTGTCTTTCAAGGTCTTAGATAAATTCAAATTTCAAACACAAAGAATGTAGGTAGGTAGGTCTAGGTTCGGTGGTCGGTGAACGTTGAGCGCAAACACGAAGTAGGTCACAGGCAGAACGCAAGGCATAGCCCCACAGGATCGATGAATGTCGGAAGTATAACTAGGTCAAGCGAGGTGACTAGTTGTTCCTATTCATGCGGACATCGTTTTATAAATACACCTCTACTCAGTCTAATACCTATTTAATTGTTACTGCATGTATCCAAAACGTGCTGAATATATAAGAACCTAAATACTTAGGTATTACGGTATTATAAATAGGGTATTATGTATATTTTTTCAAGAGCTACCAATGGATAGACACCCCACAATGTTATTTTGTAAGTACGTAATACGTACACACGGCTACACATCAAGCTATACAAAACCAGTTAATCTTGGCCTCACTTTACTAGATCTTGTCGCACAATGAACGATCAGATTATACTGGTTTTGTATAACTTGATGTGTAGCCGTGTGTACGTATAAATACGTAAATTTATTTTCATCCCAATTTACCGTTTTTTAAAATAGGTAGGTAGGTGTTTTATTTTCAAATAGATGCAGTGATTTAAAAGAGACAACTACATTCTCTCCAAATTTCAACTGTGTGGTGCCAGACTGCCAGCACTGCCAGCCAACAGTCTCGTGGTAAATAGTGCCACAAGGCATTCTAACAACGGCGCGGCGGGCGGTCACATCATAAATTAATGTAAATTAACAGTTTATTATGTCAGTTGTCTTCTAATCTTCTAAGTAGGTACCATACCTACTTATTTACTTACAAATAAATAAAATTGAAGTGTCTGTTTGTAAAATCGAAATAACAGGTTTTTACTGAATGCTTAAGAAAGTAAGTATGGTACTTAGGTACCTACACTTAAATAACAAAACCATTTTTTTTTAAATTTAGTTTGTCTATCTGTTTGTTTGTTCCCGCTAATCTCGTTCTGATTTCCAAGATACAGGTTTTTTACCTAGTTTGGAAGTCAGGCGTCCGTATAGTTTATTGCAGCCTTTTTAGGGTTCCGTAGTCAACTAGGAACCCTTAAAGTTTCGCCATGTCTGTCTGTCCGTCCGTCGGTCCGTCCTCGCTTAATCTCTGTGACCGTTAGCACTAGAAAGCTGAAATTTGGTACCAATATATCATCAATCACGCCGACAAAGTGGTAAAATAAAAATTGGAAAAAAATGTTTTATTAGGGTTGCCCCCCTATATGTAAAGTGAGAAGTGATTTTTTTTTGACGTGACAACGTCTTTTAAATTGGTTTGCCGGGTGACACTTCAAGAAACTGCGTTACGCTCCGCTCACGTTATGCGCTCACAATGAGAGCGAGTGAGAGGCACGCGTCCCTTCCACTCGGGCATGGTTAGCCCGCCTAAGAGCGAGAGAGACAGACATAAAAAGTGAAAGGCACATATTCACATTAAAATTATTTTACCACTCAAAGTCGTTGTCACGTAAAACTTTCGCCCTACCTACCGACTTTACAGGCAACCAATTTTTTTTATTTCAACCCAAACGTGTGATATATTGTTGGAAAGGTATTTAAAAATGAATAGGGGTTTACTAAAATCATTTTTTGATAATGTCAATAATTTCGGAAATAATCGCTCCAAAAGTAAAAAACAATGCGTCCCCCCCCTCTAACTTTTGAACCATAAGTTTAGAAAATATGAAAAAAATCTGAAAAGTAGAACTTTATAAGGACTTTCTAGGAAAATTATTTTGAACTTGGATGGAAACAGCAGTTAACCAATATAATTTGGTCCCTGAATCGTATGAGCGCCTATACAATCCAGAGGTCAAGTTTCATTGGTCCTTTGAAGAAATTGTATAAATTATAGCATACCGTTTTGGTACGGAACCCTTCATGTGCGAGTCCGACTTGCACTTGGCCAGTTTTTTTGTATAGAATCCCCGATAATGAAATTGTATTAGGCTATATTTTAATTGAGACCAATAAACGATTATTATTATTATAATCTCCGCAACTTGCAACGGCTGGACGGCTGGGCTGATTTTGACGGGTCTTTTACTGGCAGGTATCTGATGCTATAAGGTCTGAAAAATATTAGAGTTTGCATAAAAAATAACTTTGAAATTGTTAGGTAACGTATATTATTCTCCGAAACGGCTTGACCTATTTTGACGGGACTTTTACTGGCAGCTGGTAGCTGATGATAGGTACCATGCAAAAAAATAAAACCCTTCAAAATGTTAACAAAAGACGATCCAAATTATTATTGTAATTAACTAGTGACCCGCCCAGGCTTCGCACGGGACTTTGTTAAAAACTATGTAGTGATAGAAAGCTAGCTGCTGAGCTAAGGCTACTTCCATTTATTAACCGACTTCCAAAAAAAAGGAGGAGGTTATCAATTCGACTGTATTTTTTTTTTTTTTTTTTTTTTTTTTTTTTTTTTATGTTTGTTCACTCATAACTTGCGACTGGGTGAACTGATTTTCATGATTCTTTTTTCATTTGAAAGCTGGTGCTTCCCGTGTGGTCCCATTGTCACCATTTCAATCTCTGATGATGGGATCTTGTAGAAATCGGGGGAACTCTTCAATAAATAACAGCAGATTAACCGCGATTGTTGCTATAGCATATCTAAGCATTGTTTACGCCATCACACAACATAAAATTACGCCTGTACTCACTACAAAGGTTATAAAAACTATTTTGTGAAGATCTGATGAAGAACTTCGGAGATAGGCAACGGAACTCCTCAATAAATGATAGGCTCTAATGGACTGGGATTGCTGAAATCTCATATTGTCTGTCTATTGTTTACACCAGTTCCTAACATAACATCACGCCGGTGCGTTGTGAAGGGGTAAGCACATGTGAAACACTAAAAAGTGAAAAATAAAAACTTTTTTACAAAAAATAAAACCGACTTCGACAAAAAAAACACTCAAAAGTGAAAAATAAACTTGAGAAGAAAAATCAGTTTCTGAAGTCGGTGACAAAAAAATGAAATCAAAGAAACAAAAGTCACCGACTTCAGTAACTGATTTTTCTTCTCAAGTTTATTTTTCACTTTTGAGTGTTTTTTTTGTCGAAGTCGGTTTTATTTTTTTATCTAAACTTCATGCACAATAATAGGATAGGTACATAGGCGGACTTAATGCCACAAGGCATTCTCTACCAGTCAACCTTATGTCCATTCCTTCCAACGGTCGCGATTCTTTTTGCAACTTCTTCAGAGTTTGCAGGTTCAAGTAAGGCAACAATATTTTTTTATTAATTTACGCGAACGAAGATCGTGGGGGACAGCTCGTAGGTCCTGTATTAAGTAAGTATATCATATTTGTAAATCTAGGTAAGCAACTCATAATTATTGTTTCCATAATATTATTGTTTCATAATTGTTGTTGTGTAGGTATTGATCGCTGTACAGTGTAATGTGTATGTTCATGTTTGAATAAACAGATGGTAGGTTGATGTATTGTACCTCTAAACTATGACTACACATGCATGATTTATCTCCTTTTATTTAGGTACGGCCGACATTGTCCTCATGTAAATAATGCCAAGCTAAGTTATTTTTAACATGAATGTAACACTTAACATTACGCCTGTAATTCCCGAAGGGTTAGATGGGTAGACCGTAGAGGTATACCCATCATGTGGGTTCACCTGGGACACAAAGGTAAATAAACCTTAGTTATATTTAAGTTCCATGTAATAGGGGTGAACCTATTGCCAATAACCAGGTAGATATGTAGACTCCGTGAAATGACAACTGAGAAATGGAAAAACCCACGCTTTGCCCAACCTAGGAATCGAACAGGGCTTCATGCACTATCGCTCTTGCGAGTGCGACGAACGAGGCAGTCCAAGCCTAAATATAAGCACAGAAATATAAATAAAATTGAACTACAATACAACTTTGCTTGCGCCGAATTGACAACGAGACTCTATTTGAATGTATCTCTACTGACGTCGACGACGAGAACTAGCAACTAGAAATGTGTTGGCAAACTGAATGATGGATGAGTTCTAATGATTTTGTCGCAAGGCCGTGGGCCGTGTGTGTGACCGTGTTATCTACATTTTAGTGTCAAGGACAAAGAAAATCTACTTTTTAAATCATGATCTTGGAGTGAGATTTTTTTAGTTCATTGATTAAATGTTTTTTAATATAGCGGGCAAACTAATTTGTTATTGCATTCAAAGCGGTGGACACACCACACACCCGAGCCCCAGGCGACGACGCGACGTTGTCATGGAGTGGTCATGGAGCCGAGGTTTTTATCTATGGAAAATTTTATTTCCACAACAGTTGTGTGTGATATATGAAAAAAATCCACGACTGAAATACGTGCAGTTGAAACTTATCTTAGTGCTTTATGAAGGCTGTCTAGTGTCGGAGAGGAACTTAGAAGTGTATCGAAAAACTTATTTTCGAAGCAGTTTCTAAACGTAAATAAAGTTGTCAATTTGATGTTTGACAAGCACAACGCGTCCTACGGAGTTTTATGACTTACGTACAGATAAAAAATCACCACCACCGTAGAATAATTCTAGAATAAAGTAGAATATTAACGTTACTGTTGTGTATTAAGTATATTTATTAGTGACCGTAAATATTAAATTAAAACTTTAAGGATGTCCAATGTATTTGGATTGATTGTGTCGGGACGTCTCGTAAGTAAAACCCACGCTTTTACATAATATTATTGAATAAAACCCCACATTGGTGATGTTTTGTGTCTTTTCAGGTGCAGACAGACTTCGCTACGTTGTCAGAGACTCAGTTTCTCATAACGATCACAGAGGCGGACAATATCAACCATGCGGTAGTGTTTTTAACCGGTGTGGCTCCTTTGCCGGGTGGCACCGTTGGGATGGTGTACTGGAGCTGGCCGGACCCCGCGGCGCCTCCCAACTGGCAGCTACTCGGACACATTTCGAACACTAAACCCTCAGCTATTTTTAAAATAGGAACATTAAAAAAGCTACATGAACTATCTAGTAAGATTCTTTGATTAACAGTCTTTTATACTTTTCTGCTTACCTATTGTAAACTGGTGCTTTACCCACATTTCTCCTTATGGTTCACAGGTGACAATAAATTCATAACTGCTTTTGGGCAACAGCAGATATGTCATAATGCACAGATCGGCATAGCGATTGAACCTGAATCAAATGTGCAAGCTCTTGCGACCTCAGTTGTAAGTATGCATTGATTGATAGCAGACTTTGTCTCACTTTATGATAGACATCTCTGATGTTAAATGAATGTACTGTACTACATACATTAATTATTGTTTCAGTCACTACAACAAAACAATTACATAACATTTGCCCAGAAGATGCTGGAGCACCTGGTGAACTTTGTGGCATCATTCTCTGTGACACAGGACCAGATGACCCCCACGCCGGGCGTGTCATACATACCACTCAACACTCTGCACACTTGGTACCAGAACTTTGAGAGGAGGCTACAACAAAACCCCAATTTCTGGAAAAATTAATGCTTATCTTAAAATATTAATTTAGCCATGTATTCAGCAACATGGAATATGTTCAATGCAATGGAGCTAGAATAATTTTAGATTATATTATGTTTTGGTTCAGTGTGTATAGCTGTTGGTGATAAGCTCATTCAGTTTGTATGTGTAACTCAGTGAGAAATGCATTTGTTGAGCCTGTGACTACACCCATACAAGTGTGATGAATTTGCAAACAGGTGACAGAAATGTCTACCCAAATTGTATTTGAAAAGAAATAGACTATTTATAACCATTTGTAACTTTGTAATTAATGTAAACCCAAAATAAGAAATGTAATATTGATAGCATGTGTTATATCATCATGTTTGGTTGTGGACTGCTAATTATATGTATAACCCACCTAACAAATGACGTTTTTGTTTGGCAACACTCGTTTCCCATGGAAACAAACTAAAGGCACACACTGTTCTGCTTGCTTGATTTGCAATTAGTTGCATTTGCAGCTCTGAGAGCAGGGAGGTTACATCAGTTAAGAAATCTCTTTTGTATGTCTATGGATATTAGAGAATAACAATTTTGATAATAAAGTATTTTTTAATTAATACATAGCGACTTTGATTTAATTTAAAAGTAAAGATGTACTTATTTATTTGTTTAAACATGTGCAACATGATACATAGAATAATGCACATATGGATGGACAGCCATACCATAGTCTGTGTACTAATTGGGAATTACAATAAGGGGGGCGAGGCCGACTATATGCTAGGCTGCTACTAATAAATTTCAATTTGATGAAAAAACAATAACTCTTGCCTGACCCGGGAATCAAACCCAGAGCCGTTATGCTCACCAGTAGGCAGTAGGGCGTGCCACCACTAGACCAAGTGTGCGTTACCCCAACAACACACACACCAAAACAGCAGTCTTATGTCTAATCAATGAGATCTGTGCTTCGAAAGTTCGAACATGGCAATTTCCATCCATACGTACAAAAGTCACATATTAAGTATTTCTGGTGTACGTAGTGCTGGGGCACACTTAAGCGCCCTGTTAACGGTCAATTTGTTTGTCAAACTTCACGTTTTCGTCAAACAATAGATCAAACCAAATATCAAACAAAGTTATATTTCCAGTACTTATTACACTGGCTATAATCCGTCTTCACATTGAAAAAAAGAACGTCAAACTCGACATCAATCCAGATTTTCATCAAACACGTAGATTGTCTGACAAACGCCTCAAACCATTGGCTGTACACTATCAAATAATTTGACAAACACGTAAGACAAACAATTTGATCGTTTACAGGGCACTTTAGCGTTGCGGTCCGGAGCGGTGTCGCTGCGTCGTCTAACTCATAGTTGACATCACAGAACATATATACTCTAGCGAGGTTGACATACAAATATCTGTGGCATGTCACACTCAGCGCTGCGGCACCGCACAGTGCACAGGACGCGGCAGACGCCGAGACGAGGCGGGGAGTGGGACCGCTCAGTCAGTTGTTGTCTATGCGTCACAACGAAAGGCCCACGCTCGCATGTTTCGATTTTTAACGCTGATGGGTCGTCGCTAAGACATAACGTTGCGGCGGCACGCCGCTCGTGTGCGGTGACACATTCCAGCAGGCCCAGGCAGTGGCGGTGGCTCCTAGAGTCACATGAGTGGAACGTATAAATATTGCGTAATCTGCTGGGAATATGCGCTTTGTCGTTTTGAAAAAAAACTTGCTGGAGTAACGTTGTTCCAGCAGGAAAATTCTAAACGAATGAACGTTAGTGCGTTTTACCGCAAGAAACAGTTGAATGAAAACTAGGTTTAAGTAAATGTTTCTCCACCAAAATATGGTTTAATAGTATAGTAGTAGTACACAATAATATTTCATACATATTAAATATTCAATGTGAATAAACAAACTAAGTTTTTTTTTAAATATTTCAATCCAATTTTGATCAATTTCACGAGAGATTCGGAAGGGTGGTCGAAACATCGGCAACCACCTTCCCCTTTCTCGTGAACCAAAGTTACTGTCGTATAACACACACAAAATAATTATCCTACTTGTAATAAAAAACCCAAATAACTTATCTTAGCTTTTAATATAGAGGTTGTTTACAATGAGGTAACATAACAACATTCTTCTGAACACAATAAGTATAAAGGCACACATGTTTAACCGTTTAATAAATAGATCGTGAACATCGCTGGTTCTTGCGCGCCTAGTCACTATTACTACTTTGTACTCAATATCAAACTTAAAGTTTACTCTGAGATCCCCTTTACAACTAATCAACAATAAAACTTATATCGACGCTCAGTCGCGTCTCTCTTCTTATTCGTAACTCGTAAGTGAACAACGCACGATGCCGGCCGCGCGCTCTGCGTAAGGCACTTCTCTGTCTGTGTATGTTATGTCGAATGTGGCTTAACGTTGAACCAACTCATGTTGAAACGTTTGCATAACAATTACTGATAGATAAATAGATAATATATGGTAATCAATATACATGACAATAGTTTCTTGTAGGTATATAAGTTAATAGATAAATACTGTATTAGATGTGACAGATATGATAATAAACAGCATGCACCAACTTGTGGTCATATTTCAGGGTGTGGTTCAGACCATCAAACTGAACTACTTCTTCACGGGACCACCATCAAAATCACGAAAATAAATCTATCGTCCTGTAGCCGATTTTTTCAGATGATGGATCCATAGATCCCACCCTGAAAGGGAGCATTCAAGTATTACGTAACGCAATTTTTGGAGATATTTGACCCCCTCCCTATATAACGCCGTAACGTTTTTCTGTACCCCCATCCAGTAAAACACCCATCTAGTAAAACCACATGTTACCGCCAAGTAACGTTTTAAAAAATGCGTGAGAGAATCTCTCTACGCGACCGCTCTGTAGGGTTAAAAAAAAACAATGTTAAGTAACACGCAATTCAAACTCCACCCCTGTAAGTGTAACGCATCGTAACGTTTTACAATACCCTCCCTCCGCCCAAATTCGTTACGTAATACTTGAACGCTCCCAAATATGAGCACACCTTTCTGATGCACGCTGTATAAGACAAGACATGGATGTACAATCAACTAATAATTATACTTCCTGACCCAACTGAATCTGTTAGATAACAACAATGTTATAAACTTGATGAGCCAATCTCATACATTTTGGGCTTGTAAAAATGCATTGTTTTGAATTATATTAAAGACAATCACAACATTCTTTATCAAGAAATTAATATCCGCTGTGCATAGGCTCATCTTAATGAATTATTAGAATGTTTACAAAAAAAAAAATGGTTAGTAACAGCTTGCTGTCTAGTTGAACGTTTAGAACTGTCGGTAATAGCGACATCTGAAGTGAACAAGTGGCAGTTTAGATAGCCACAATTTGATAAGTATTTAAATGATGAATTACGAGTCGCATTATACTGATAAAATGTTACGTGTATAATAATAATTGGTTGCATCCATCGTGTTTACAAGATTAATTAAAAACCGTATTATGTCATAACTAACATAATTCAGCTATTCCTCGCGGGGAATGGTTCACAGCCGTCGTTGGCCTTCACAAGAGGCAGCAGGTGACATCACCTCATCTCGCGAATGACGAGAAATGCTAGAAACATGAGTGTTGCATTCAAACTTAACTTCAAAATATATCACTGTAACCAACACGAACATAAGTTTTCCATCGAACCTCAAACAGAGGCAGCTACTTTAACAAATACATTTAAATAGTGGTCTTGTGTCAGTGAGCGCCGGCGAGGAAGGGATGCGCGAGCGCGTCGCGTGCGGAGATGCGCGCGCCGGGCTCGGGCTCCAGCAGGCGCGCCGCCAGCCCGAACGCCGCGTCCGGGAACCCCGCCACCACAAGCCGTGGACTGAACTCCTCCGCCTGCATATCACAATATAAAAAGGTTATTTGTGATAAGTGCGTAATCGTCTGTGAGAACTGAGGGACCACACTTTATGGGTCGCAGTTTTCAATATATTTGTTTACAAATTCCCAGATTCCTTCTACAATTGTTTTAAGTGTACTACTAAATCCTAGGATATTCATTTTGCGGATTCCTTTTTGGTCCCTCAGTTCACACGCACATTTTGTGTTTGGGTTTTATTAAAAAAAAAGATCCCTTGAGGACGACGAAAGACGTTTATTTCTTTAAAAGGAAAAATATAATGTTCAAAATCTTGCAAAACAAATGCCACTGCTTCTTACATCATAAAAACACTTTTCCATTTATTTATTATCTTCTTCCAAAATATTTGCTTTGGAACTGTAGGGGACGCGACTAAGTGGTACCTGATGGGCTGGTGGCGAAGTTAAACACTCAAACAACTTTAAGGGTTTTATTGAGATAACGTAAACTATCGCTAAAATGTTGGGAATGAATGCACCCGGTTGCTGTCCGTTATGCACTGAGCTCGAGGCGCACTCGGTGCGGCCGCATCGTATTGCTACGTAAGCAAAACGTGGTCGATTGCAATTATTGCATCGAACAGGAACAAAACTATGGACTGTAGTCAAAAAAAATATAACCTCCATCTCCATCACATATCCTTTATTTTCTCACCATCCAAAAGAACCATTCGACCTTTATTTTATAAGCAGTTTACCTGGCATACATCCCTCGACTTTCTTTGTCTAGCTTTAGCAAACCGATAGTACAAATTGGATTTTATAGTCTGTTTTATAAATAATTTGATATAGGTGTTGTAATAAACTGCGAAATATTTGTCAGCTATTTGTAGCATTGCCCATACAAAAAAAATAACGTGTTAAAGAATGTTTGTGCCTTCTCTGTATTAGATGAGGTCTTAGTAATAGGCTAGTATGTATATACCTTTTTGATCTCATCCCGACACAGGCACTGATCTCGCGGCACCCGGCACCGCACGCAGGCCGCAGTGCTGCCGTCGGGCGGCGCCGGCGTCGTGCCGCGCAGTCGCGCCGCCAGCTTGCGCAGGCACAGGCCGCGCCGCACTGACGACGTCACCAGGCGCCGCCCCAGCGCCGCGGCCGCGCGCTGCAGCGGCTCCGTGCCCAGCAGGTCGGCCAGCTCGGCCAGCGCCGACACGTCGTCGCCCGCGCGGAAGAACGGGTACCGCGCCGTGAGGGCGCTGGCCAGCACCACGCCTGCCGCCCACACGTCCACGGCCGTGGTCTGGTGCGGGTACTTCAGCAGCACCTCGGGCGGCCGGAAGCCCTGCGTGCCGGCGCGGGGCGCGCGGGGCGCAGGCCGGGCCGCGCAGGCGCCGCACACGCCGGCCGCGCCGCCGCACGCACAGCGCGGCGCTGCGACGGCCGCGGGCGCCGCCACGGGCCCGCCCGTGCTCAGATCCAGTGCTAACCGCTTCGCAGCAGACGCATCCTCCTAAAAAATATCGTAAGTCGTTAAGTACTTTCAGGATAAGAAGTATAAACTGCCAACGATATGTATGGTAACGATTTAAAAATAACAGCGCCTCTCACTCGCAATCGCAACTACATTATTTTACCTGTTTTAATTATTTTCACTTAATTTTAAGACACTGCGCACATATTGATGACCAAATCAATACAAGTGCCGCAATTGTTTGGTCAAGTTGCTGGTAATCATTGTGTGTGCAACCTATTTCTCTTATCATTTGTTTAATTTGATGTGACCTATAGCTCTAGTGGTCGCCATCGCGACTACTAAGCATGAGGTCTTGGATACGATTTGGGTTGGACAAATTCTTGGGTTTTTCCATCAAGAATTTCCCAGTAGCAGTCACAGAGTCTGCATTTGTGCCTTGTTTTAGGACAATAGACTCGCCCGCCCCCTATACGATGAGATTTAAACATATCTGGTGAAATGTGGGTGTACTATTAGGTACGTCTCTGTCCTCACCTCTCGGGGATTACACAGACGTGATGTTATATATTAATTAGTTTGTTAGTTTCGTACCTCCTCTCGGGGTCGTTTCCGCAAACCATTGGAGTGTGCAGGCGGCGGCACGGGAACGGCGAGTGCTTCCTCAGGCGCAGGACACAGACGCTGCGCCAGCCCGAAGTCGACCAGCAGGTAACTGTAACGTGCCCGAGAACGGCAATGGTGCTAATTAAGTTCATCATTACGATCATGAGTACAACTTGTACAACACCCTTCCTTCTTGTTTAACTTCACAAGTAAATAAGGCGTTACCCACAGTGTTGTCCAATACAATGCGATTATAATTTAGGACACCTATTCAACACCTGTGTCTTTGATCATGGGTTCAAATAAACAACATTTGAGTTAGCATGAGACGGTCGCGACTCATAGTTGGTGCCTTGCAGTTATCGGTGGTAATGGTATGGTGTATGCAGGGTCATAATAATAATAATTAAATTGCAGTTTCTACAGAATCAATTAATACTCCTCATATTGTATCCTATAAATAAATTAAAACTGCCAAAATCCAAAACGAAGAAATATAAATAGAAGATATAATGAAGTTGACAATGATGACAGACATCAAAAAAATTCTGAGACTCAAGAAAAAATATTTACGACGAATAATGAAGAAACGATGATTACGAGAGCAGCTGCAGCTAGACGACGCGCACGCCCACCATCCCCGGACTCGTCGCTCAGCTCCGCCTCGCCACCGCCGGACCTCGGATCACCTGCGTCACCGGCGGCGGGAGTAGCGTCGAGCTCGAGCGACGAGTATTTCTCTCCGCTGACGACATCACGAACACCGTCACCATCTCCAGAGCGTCGGCAGGGGAGAGGCCGGCCGCCGACCAGCTTGGGACCTAGGAGCCAACCGGCCCCGAGCCGGGTCCCCGCTACCGGTGGTTGTGTGCAGCGCATGAAATGGACTCGAACAATAAATGAGAACGTCATGCGCGCATACTACGGGTCTACAGAGGGGGGAACTAACCTCACTGCGTACCGTGCTAGGATGCTGTCTCTTTTCCAGGACCTTGAACCAACCGTCAACGTGTCAAGCCAACGACTATCGGATCAGGTGCGCGTCATCCAGCGCAATCACATGTTGGACGACGCCGCACTTGATAGGCTGCGCTCAGAGGTACTAAGCAACCGTATCATCTTAACTCAGGCACAGACTGCGGTACCAGCGTCAATTATTGACGCGACCACATCGCGGCCCAATACTGTTGCTGTAGAGGAAGATGATAGGGTTGCTACGGTAAGTAGCCAGTACAACGACCGATTGAGGAGCGCACTGGAGGATGCGCTTCGCGAGTATCGGTCTACTCCTACCGAACTTAGGCCCCGATTACCACGGTTACCCATGCATGGGCGTAATAGGGCGTTGGTGTGTGCCCTGGACTCGCAACTCAAGAATATATTCGAGAGTAGCGAGGACCTCGTTGATACACACTCGATCTTGTACTGTGGGGCTGTTGCGGCATGTCGACTAGCTAATGTTAAATTCCCAAATTGTGACTTAGCTAGTCGACCAAAACCAGCCGTACCGGCCTGGCAGCGCAGGATCGAGCGTCGTGTCGACGGGGCCAGGGTGCTCATTGGCAAACTATACTGCTTCAGGGAGGGCAATACACGACCACGTGTGATGCGCTTTGTGAAGCGGGCATTCTCGGGAACTGAAATTAGTCCCCAAGATTACATGTCCCGTGTCACAGAGCGCATCGACTTCCTGAAGCAGAAGGTTTATGCATGGGCCAACCGTATTCGGCGGTATAAGCGGCGGGTTGATCGTTACTCGCAGAATCGCATGTTCCAGAGCGATGAGAGGTGGGTATACCGAACTTGGGAGCGACCCGAGCAAAATATGACGGACGTGTGTCACCCGGATGATGCTGCTACGAGTTCATTCTGGCGCAGCATCTGGTCGGTACCCGTCTGTCATACTGAGGCTGACTGGTTGCGTGATGTCGAGCGAGTGTGTGAACCTATTCCAGAAATGGAAACTATCTTAATAACACCACTAGATATAGCCAGTGCAGTTCGTCCGTTACCGAACTGGAAATCACCAGGTCCGGACGGACTGCACAATTTCTGGCTCAAATGGCTCAGCAGTTCACACACTTGCCTGGCATCCCAATTCCAGTCGGCCTTAGAGTCTGCGTCGCTTCCGCAGTTTTTAACCACAGGCGTTACCCACCTGCTCCATAAGTCAGGTAGCCCCGCGGAACCCAAGAATTATAGACCGATCACATGTTTGCCGACGGTCTATAAACTTCTTACATCCATCTTGAGAGCGAAAATTAATAAACACATTGTGAAAAATTCAATTATGTCTGCCTCTCAAAATGGATGTAGGAACGGGTCCCGCGGTACTAAGGAGCTACTCCTCATCGACATGGCCATTAGCCAACAGGTTCGTCGAGCCCGCAGGGATCTGTCGACATGTTGGATAGATTATAAGAAGGCCTATGACTCAGTGCCACATACATGGCTCATGAGGGTGCTGGAGTTGTACAAAATAGACGCAACTCTACGCACCTTCCTTGAGTCGTGTATGGGGCAATGGAGGACGGTCCTTCGATATCCAGGATGTCGGCGGATTCAGGGGAACGATGAGCCTGTATGGATTAAACGGGGAATCTTCCAGGGCGACAGCCTGAGCCCGCTTTGGTTCTGTCTGGCCCTGAATCCTTTAAGCACATTGCTAGAGGATTCAGGTCTAGGCTACCGGATGAGGAGAGATGGTCAGGTCACATCTCACCTTCTTTACATGGATGATCTGAAACTCTTTGCCCCCAACAGATTGCGCCTGATGGAGCTACTAAAACTAACTGAATGTTTTAGTAGCGCCATCAGGATGGAATTTGGTGTGGACAAATGTGCAGTCATGCATGTAAAGAAAGGGGGGATTATGGAATCCGAGGGAATTCAGCTCTCGGATTCCATACACCTCAGATCCCTTTCCTCATCTGAAAGCTATAAATATTTGGGTATGTCGGAAGCGTTAGGCATTAACGTAGCTGACATGAAACGATCGTTGGGGGAGCGTTTCTTCGGACGCCTAAAGAAGGTTTTAAATAGCCTTCTTTCAGGTGGAAACAAGGTGCGCGCCTTCAACGGTTGGGTCATGCCGATTTTAATGTACTCTTTCGGCATACTCAAATGGACTCAGACTGAACTCGACGCCTTGGATAGGAGAGTCCGTACATTGCTGACCGCAAATCGGATGCATCACCCACAATCATCGGTTATGAGACTGTACATCCCGCGGAAGTGCGGGGGTCGAGGCTTTTTAAACGCAAAGACCCTCCACAACCGCGAGGTGTGCAGTCTCAGAGAATATTTTTTAAAAGCCGATGCGGGTATGCACCGAGATGTGGTCGCAGTGGACAAGGGACTCACCCCGCTGTCCATGGCTAACGAGAACTGGCGCAAACCTGTGGTACTTACTGCTGATGACCGCAAGGAAGTATGGCAAAGCAAGGAGCTTCACGGGCGCTTCTACCGGGCTCTTCATGGGCCCGATGTAGATTTTCTAGCGTCCGTGTCCTGGCTACGTTTCGGCGACCTCTTTGGGGAAACTGAAGGTTTTGTCTGTGCAATTATGGACGAAGTTATGTTGACGAACAACTACCGGAAATATATTATGAAGGATGGGACGGTTGACGTGTGTCGGGCATGCCATCGTCCGGGAGAGTCCATCAGACATATTATTTCTGGTTGTTCTCGTCTGGCTAACGGCGAGTACTTGCACAGGCACAATCAAGTAGCCAGGATTATTCACCAGCAACTTGCCTTGAAATATAAACTTGTGGAGTCAGAGGTACCGTACTACAAGTATGTGCCCGATCCAGTTCTCGAAAAAGACCATGTAACGTTGTACTGGGATCAGTCTATCATCACTGACAGGACTATTGTTGCCAATAAGCCTGATATAGTGGTGATAGACCGATCAGTGCGCCGCGCAATGATAATCGATGTTACCATTCCGCATGACGAGAACCTCGTGAAAGCTGAAAAAGAGAAGCAAATAAAATATCTGGATTTAGCACACGAGGTTGTCGATATGTGGCATGTGAGCTCGGCTACCGATAGTCGTAACGGCCAATGGCCTTATAGCCAAAAGCATGGACCAACATCTTTCAAAGCTTTCGCTCGGCGGTTGGATCAAGGGCCTGATTCAGAAGGCAGTACTTCTTGATACGGCTCGTATTGTGAGGAGGTTCCTGTCTCTGGAGCCCTAACCACCGGTGGCTTGGACCCTGCTCCCGTCATCGGTGGACGACTATTTTTTATATTTTTAAATGTTTTTTTTTATTATTTATGAAATATTTAAAAATGTAAATTTTATGTTAGTAAATAAATAAAGGACATAATAATAATAATAATAATAAGCCTTTTATTTCTAATCTCACAATATTTAAATTTTAAATGCAATAAGTGTTAGTTGTATTAGTGTTTGTCTTATTCTAGTTAGTAGTATTATTTGTTTGGGTATCTTTTGGAGATGTAGTCCCATATCGGGTAAAGGCCTCCTCCATCCACTTCCAATTCTCCCGATCTTTGGCAAGGGTTCGCCAGCTTGTGCCAGCAGTCTGGGCTATGTCGTCTGCCCATCGTTTGTATGGTCTTCCAACCTTTCTTTTGGAAAAGATGCAGGGTCATAGCTTAAGACTACTATAGTATACTGGCTTACCGTTTGTTGTCGCGGTCGTAGAGGAAGTTGCTGGGCTTGACGTCGCGGTGGATGACGCCGAACGAGTGCACGTGGCGCAGCGCTGTCATGAGCGCGCGCATGTACTGCCGCAGCTCCGCCGCGTCCATCTCGCCCACGTACTCCTGTTCAGGTGAACAACATTGTAGCTGTACTTAGCTTAAGGACAAGTACTTATAATAAAACACTTTACTTTTGATTTTTTAGTTTCCTACCAGCACAGTTGATGTTCTTACTTAGCTTATTCAGTTACAAGCCAGTGTTAGTTAGTGTTTGCAGTAATATTGAGACTGTAATATGATTTGGTTATGTCATCATCTTACAATCATAATACATACATAAACTCACACTCTTTTCCCATGGGGCAGAAACCACAGAACACTACCTGCAACGATCCTTACATGCTACATCATCTTCATCTTATCATATTTTAATTAAATTCATGAAACAATAAACAAGTAACATGTTTTTGGAATAAGCTTTAATAACTATATGAAGTGCTAGTTTTTTTCATCAGCAAATTATTGCCTGGCTAAATTTTAAGTCATGAAATAAAGTATTTTTAACATTTATTTAGCAATAATGTAAAATATTTGGTCTGAAATTAACTTTAAAGGGGTTTATATATTTTTATTGCTTAGCATAAAAAGCAAAATAGCTTCTTTTAGCTAGCATTTATCCATTCTGGTATTTCCAATTTATTGGTCATAAAATAGGTGCATTTTTATGGTAGTAAACTCAAGCAGAAAATAAGTTAACTTCAACTTACTGAAAATTTCCTATGAGGTATGTAAGGCATGATAAAAACGATGGTATCTAAATTGCGAAGACACAGCTCCACCCCAATCACATGGTGTTTACCTCTGAAACAAAAATGTATATAGGTTGGTAAAGGTGCATGCAAACAAATTGATATTATATTCATTAATAGGTACATTATTTACAAACTACAATAAGATCAAAAATAATGTGACCACTGTGCTAGGAAGAAGGGATGGCGCACGTTGCATGATGAACTATAACTAATTAACTACACTGTAGCATGCATACAGTTCTTGAAATACAAACCCCATATCCTGCAAGCAGCGTAGTTCATGTTCTATCCTTGCTGGGTGAGCAGTCGGCACCAGATGTTTGATAGCAAACCATCGTTTCTCTCCGTCGGACAGCGCGGCATGCTGCCTTAGAGACCCAAGGTACACGGAGCTGAATGTACCTTCTCCTATCTTACGATGAACCTCAAATATTTTGTCCAATCTTGGAAGTTTGTGCAACAACTCCTTTATCTGATATTCTATAAACAAACAGTAATTCATTCCAATTCAATTGTGCTATTTTAAATCACATGTGCAAATCAGTTCGGTAAAAAAACAATTATCTCATCTCACGATTCAATTGAAATTGAAATTGAAATTGTTTATTGAAATAATTGAAATACAAACATTTCCATTAAGGCCTTAAAAACTATAGGTAGGTATACAGTATATTGGGTACCTGAACTAGGAATAAACCTGTATCTCAGGTAACTCACTCGAGTGCTTATACCTAAATATTATCTAAATATTCCTTAAACAAATGACTATTAAATAACATATCTATAAATATAATAAGTACATAACAATTTTAATATGTAGTTCTATTCAACGTAAGAAAAATACTTTTTAGCCAACTTCTCTGAGACATGAGCATTATTTTGCAAATGAAGCATAACACACAAATCCAGGTCACGTTTACTTTGTACCTATCTATAGCGAAAAATGCTATGTAACTAAAATGTATTAAACACTGTATGAATGAATAACAAAAGTTAACCTAACCTAAAATGTTGTGTAATTTATTGTCCAAAATCTTACAATGAACACATTATAAGTCCATGGTAATTTAGGATATATTTATTAACAAGAATCTAAATAAATACATACTTTCCACATCATCTTTCGAATTCGCGGACTGATCCTCGTTTTTCTTATTGAGTATTTCGTTGAGCCCATATTTGCGTGTTTGTAACACTTCCTTTTGAACTATTCCTCTAATTCTAGACATCACTTGCTAACTTAATTAATAAGTTCTGCTACATAATACTAAAACATTACTATTTTTCTTTTAAAAACTGAAAATATTGAAAATAAAATTTGAAAACATGAAAAAGATGAAAGACGACGAAGTCAGAACCACAGAGTACATTTTAAATACGGTCAGAACCACGAACCACAGACCAGCAGACATACTTTTACATTTTTCAATGTACACACGG
Organism: Diarsia dahlii; assembly: GCA_949775195.1. Lineage (NCBI taxonomy): Eukaryota > Metazoa > Arthropoda > Insecta > Lepidoptera > Noctuidae > Diarsia > Diarsia dahlii. The sequence goes on along the minus strand of OX459191.1, from coordinate 25,522,931 downwards.
CTACACATCAAGCTACACAAACCAGTTAATCTTGGCCTCATTTTACTAGATCTTTTCGCACAATGAACGATCAGATTATACTGGTTTTGTATAGCTTGATGTGTAGCCGTGTGTACACACATGACACATTCCCATTACAAAAATTAATGCAAAAATTGTATAGAACGAAACGTGGAAAGGTATGAATTTATTAATAAATAAGCACCGTTCGTCAGAATAAAAAATAAAAAACCTTGGAACTTAATAAATAATTAATCATTGAATTATTGGCCCGTTGGTTATTTCCGAATCGAGAATAATTTGATATAATGGCCCGTCTATAAATTGGTGATAATTCATAATTCCATGCAGTGTCACTTGTTAACTTTTGTCAATGTCTGTCAATGTCATTGTCAGTACTTCAGTAGTAAAAAAGGGAAAGGGTTGTGTTTGGTCACCGAGAAAATTAATTATTAGACTTATTTTAAACTTAAAGTATCAAAAACTCATATCAGGAAAGATAGTACTCTTAAGATTAACCATGTTTATTAGAAAACCTTCACAACTTCTAGTCACAAACATCATAAGATCAGTGAGTACAAGATTTATCCCATGATTAACACTACATTTTAGATTCAGAATTCCATTCACATCCAAATGAGAATTAAATATTATTTATCGATACTGTAAAAATATATAATTAAAAGTTAATGTTTGCGAGATGGGAAAGATGAAGTTTAACAAAAGCGTATTGAGTATGCCCCAGATAACACTGTAACCTTAAATTTGATTGCAGCCAAAGTATTCAACAAAAAGTTCCAAGCCAGAGATCCCGAAGAATTCATTATCATCAGTATACTCGGCGACAAATCAAAAGGATAATGGTGTTGTGTATGACAAAAAACCCTTTAAGCTGACCCTCGAAGAAGGGAAGACATATCACTGGTGCCTGTGTGGACGATCCAAGTCACAGCCTCTATGTGATGGTACCCATAAGGATGTCTACCTTAAAATAACACAGAGGTACATACTTCTCAAAACCTTATCATATTATTAAACACTATATTGGATACCTAAAACACTATATTGGATAAATAAAACAGTAATTGCTTTCAATGTAGCATAAATAAAAGACAGTTTCAATTCTTGTATTAGCTATTGTACTGCACAACTCCTCATCCAAATGTATATTTTGACTACGGTTGGGTTATGCTTATACCATAAGGCTCTGATTACGACCTTATAAAGGATTCATTATCATTCTCTTGCCCTCATCCCAATTAATTTGGGGTTGCTGCGGTATCTTCTTTGTCTTTATTACTCTATTACATCATATCAGACACTTTTCTGCCATATCATACTTCACACAGTCAAACTATTGTTTGTTTGATCTGCCTCTACTCATACCCATTCACTTTCCTCACTCCCCTCATCACTTGTCTAAAAATAATAATAAATAAAAAAGATCCATGTTTATATTAATTCAATGATTGTTTATTTTTAGGCCTGTTAGATTTACTGTTGACAAGACTAAGGATTACTGGCTGTGCAACTGTAAGCAAACTAAGAACAGACCTTTCTGCGATGGTGCACACAAACAGAAAGATGTCCAGGAAGCCGGCTCTGTCAGACTGTAAACATGATACACACCCTGAACGCTATCTTTAGTTAGATTATGTTGTTATTTAGATCTTTAGTTACTGTTATAAGTGCCTAAAATAAATCATTGAAGATAGGTATTTTTTTTATTTGCAGCAATTTATTTCAAGTGAAAAGAGATGTCTTCAGTTGGCTCCACTAATTGGCCATACGCTAAATCATGGTAAACAGCTATAGTGCTATTTACAAGCCATTTTTTCGAAACTGCCATTGTTAAAACAGAATCCTTTTATGTTCCCCCAGTCTGTCTGTCCGTCTGTAAGTTACAGCCATTTTACTCCAAGATAGTTGGTACCACATAGTTGTTTTGAGGGTAGGTCTCTTCTAAGATGAAATTAATTGAAAAATACAAATAGGGGTACCTTTCCTTAATGTTACTGAGGGATGATGAAAAATCTATGGTTGATGAGTATTATTTGCATCTAAACTTCGATCAATAATGTACTAGATTCCCGATAAGCGCTTCAAAAACGGCCCGAAACTTAAGACCACAAACGTATTTGTGGTCTTATTTCAAATTAGTATGGTCCAATCATAGCCAACATTATGACGTCAAAATACCGCAGTATGCGTTCAAAAACTGTGTAAATAACCACCGTAACACCAAGGTTTTGGAAGGAATATCTTTTTTTCGGTAATTTAATATCACTAAGTGCTTTTTCATAATATTTAAACATAATTAAACTGCAAATATAATTAAATCAGCGAATATTATAATTGTTTGGCCAATGTTTGCTACAACGCACCAACTATTGTATCATGTTCTTGAACAGGGAACGCTAGTTCCGCAATAGAATAAGCACGACATTGTACACAAAATGCTTTTAACCGTATTGCTTAGAGTTTAAGTTTCATTTTAGAATGAATATTTTTGTACTGATGACTTTTTATTTTGGAGCGACCTTGGAGCGACATTTAAAATATTTTGCTTCTAATCTTTCTCCGATGAAAGGGCTGATAAGTAAATGATAATTAAACGTTATGTTTAAGTGTTAAGGTTTATAATCCTCTGAAGTTGTTAATAATATTGAACTTTTTTCTAAGATGTTATGTAGATGTTTACGTGTGTGCAAACGTGGCCACTTGAGCGACTTAGTTTTGTTCCTGATGCTTAATCTAGTACTATTATTGATCGAAGCATCTAAAGCTATAAAAATTGTGTCTCTTTATTTTAATAATTTATTATGGTTAGCTAGCAACTGTTTACACAAGACATTTACAACCGAATCCACATTTCTTAAGTTAATAGGTACAGTGAGCATCAGAAGTAGATTACTAATCAAGTTTCAAAGCATCATATCATTACTAACCAAATATTGAAGAGTAGGTAAGGAATATATTTTTAAAGAATAATCTTCTGATATATTTAAAAATAATAGCTGGAGTCCTGTACATCAAATATTTAAAATTCCGAAACATTAAAACTACTTCTGTTGCTGACCGTACTAATTTCCGATAGAGGCGGACGAAAATCCCGTCGGGGCTGCGGATCATCGAAAGAGATGACGTGGCATCGGCACAAGGGCAAAGAAGGAACATGGGTTGGTTTTTAGTCAGTAGAGTCTGACACTCCCTGCCGTACTGGTCGTATAAAATTCCGAATGAAAAAAACCGGACGTGTGCGCTAGTCTCACGGAATTCCGAATCTGAATTCCTGATCTGAAAACTGAGGTCCATGGTTCTGTTCTGAATGAATGAGCGCCAAATCTCGTAGTACACAATGCAAATCTCCGATATTTTTAACGTGGTAACATAGCTCATCCATCCATGGAATCAATAAGTACGTCCATACTTAGTACTAATCCAAAGCTTAAAAAAACATAAAAATAATTATTATTTGATAAGCATGTAATTATTATATTATTGTATGATGTCGTATTTTATAATAACACCTATGTTTAGCATATTTTACGCAACTATTTAGCTTATTTAACTTAGATAGATCTTGGTTGGTCTGTCAACCAAACCAACTTGTCAAGTGTCATTTTACTGTCAAAGCAAAGGACGTAAGTGAGGCATTTCATCTATAAATTCGTAAATATTTCATTTGGCCGCTGTTGAATGATTGTAGTATCTGCGTCGACACGTCGACACGGTGATAATACGTTTTGTGCTTATCCAGTGTTTAATTGTTTAGTGTGGTGTGCAGTGGCACGCACGGCAAGCTCAGTTGCGGTACTCGAACAGAGAAGTAGTGACGAATACAAAGCACGATGGAGGAGCATCAGGAGCAGCCCAAGTTATTCACGCGCGAGGAGCTGAGGTCGCGCTGCACGCGTAATGACGCCGTACTTATCATTCACAACGAGGTGTACGACGTCACCAGCTTCCTCACAGAGGTCAGTTGACTATCCGAAACTTGCACGTTTAATTACTTTGAATTGCCGATATTTTACTAACTGGCCTATTTTATATCAGCCGATAAAACTAGATAGAAAAAAAAAATTGTACCTATTTCCATTAATTAATTTTTAATAATAATTAGTAATAAAATGTTAATTTTAATAATATGTAATTTAATAAATTGAATACAAAGGTTAGGTTTTAAGAACAGGAATACTTATAAAATTGAAGGTCTTTATAATATTTCAAAAAGTTCATCTAAGTTTTTCAAGCATTTCTAAAAAGAACCTGTTGGCAAAAACTTTTTAACTTATCTAGCACTAATTACACCAAAAAAGTAGGTTTAGCTATTTCCAGCTACACCTGTTTTTTACAAGTACATTTATTCTGCTTGTTTAATTTGTTACTTGCAAAGCACTACTTTGTTCCAAGACTACACTACTAATCAAAACATTTTATAATAGATCTGAAATGAAAACCTATTTAATTCTAATTTACTGTAAAATTAGATTTCATTTGCTTTGAAATCAATAAATAGTAGATTCATTGTGTTGGTAGTGACATGTCATCACGGTTTACTTTTGGAAGTGGGAACCGACTCCTCAAGAAAGCATGTCAATTAATCAGCAGTTCCACTACCATATTATTTTGCAACCTTGACATACTTGTTGATAATGATTAATATCCGTTTTGAAACAAAATATTACATTGATTTGAGTAGTGGTATTTTGTGTGGGTCTGCTTTATAGAACATACAAAAAAAGACAGATTGTATGAATATAATTTCAGAAGCCTGAAAGTCTGAGAAGCAGTCTTTCCAAAAGGTATTTGTGTTAGCCAGCAGCAATGGCTTGTGGTATATGTTATAGCTTATAGTCAACATCTGGTTACATCAAGCTGATTTCGACATAGTTGGGATAAGGCTAGGCAGATTATGATGTTAAAGAAACAGAATCCTTATATTTGTCTGTCCTTACCACACAGGTATTTAGTGAAACACTAGTGACAAACAATGAAACAAAAGGAGCTGAGAGCTGTGAATTTTGTATTTGTTGAATTTTATCAGGCCAACAAATACAAAATAATGTAGTTTTTGTGTTCCACTTGCAAGTAATTATCTCATTGACAAGGGGATGCTTTACAGAAACGACACAACATCAGTGGCTTTACGTAATTAAAAATACATACAATAGCCTACTGCCACATTGACATAATTAATGATTTACACAATGTAGACTAATTCAATTAACTAATGGAACTGTTGTCAAAATTCAATTTTAAATATTGGGCAGGTTTGTACACTAAGCCACAGAATACTAAGCGTCAGACGACAATATGTAGCAGTAGGTAGTTCGCCGTAGGTCAAGGAACACGTCACCATCGTTTTTTACGTAGCAACATTCTCAAGATCTCCACAAGGTCGTAATAGTATAAAAAAATGTGTTTGACCTTTGTCTTGGTTATTTCGTCTCGTGTAAATGTCGACCTAAACTTTTTATTGACCATTCGGCATCTAGATAATGTTATAATATAAGGCTAAAATCCATACTTAGACGGCATGCGAGATAAACCAAGCGTAAGTTAAACCAGGTTTAACTATTTTTATTATTAAGGCGGTTAGTCTTTAGCTAACAATATTAGGTGTTCCAACAACAATCAAACATGGTAAGTCCCTACAGTGGGAACAATAGTGATAGCTGATGATGGATTTGGATTTCCTCCCTCAATACTACATGATATGTAGTTTTATTATTAAAGTCCGTAATTATCGACAATCAACGCACTATGTGGTATTCGACCCCAAAACCTGGCCAAAAATATTTTATGCATCAAATGGCTAGAGATATACGTTTTATTTAAAATATATACTAAATAATGATAAAATAAGCATTTATTTCGGCTTTAAATCATTTATTCATCAATACTATCTTCAATAATATTCATCATCATCATCATTTCAGCCAAAAGACGTCCACTGCTGGACATAGGCCTCCCCCAGGCGTCGCCACATTGACCGGTCCCGTGCGTCTCTCATCCAGCGGGTTCCTGCAACCTTGACCAGGTCATCGGTCCACCTAGTGGGAGGCCTTCCAACGCAACGTCTTCCGGTTCGCGGTTGCCATTCCAGAACTTTTCGGCCCCATCGGCCATCCGTTCTGCGAGCAATGTGCCCTGCCTATTGCCACTTAAGTCTGGCGATTCTTCGGGCTACGTCGGTAACCTTGGTTCTCATGCGGATGTCCTCATTTCTGATTCGATCGCGCAAGGAAACTCCGAGCATAAAATCAAAAAATCAAAATCAAAATTCATTTATTCAAACTAGGCTGATAATCAGCACTTTTCGAAGGTCAAAATTTACTTTACTTTACTACAGTGAAACTTGGTTAACTGGGACTTGGATAAGTGAGAAACGTCTATAACTGGAACTCATACTGGGGTCCCATGAGACAGATTTGGATATCTGAGACACATTTAACCAGGTTTCACTATATTTACATTTTTATAAGACAGTCCCCCAAAAACGCACACCCATCGACACTTCCTAGTGTTTAGCTGGAAAGAAGAAGTGGCGGAACAAACTAACTCTCCAGCACACATCTGTCTGTTAGGTTGGTTAGAAGAACCAGACTCGATACAATAGCAAGGTGTTAGTTAAATTTAAGATTTACTAAAGACACAATCAGTAATAAACAAAAGTATATGACAATAAACAATGTAAACATAAAATAATAAATACATAACATAACAGTAAACTAATTTCGGAGAAAGAACATAAATAACAAGCCATAGCCCTCTCCATTGCCCTTTGGGTGACTTTGAGCTTTCTGATAAGGCCCATTGTGAGCGACCACGTTTCGGTCCCGTATGTAATCACTGGCAACACACACTGGTCATAGACTTTCGTCTTGAGACACTGGGGTAAGTTGGACGAGAAGATACTGCGCAGCTTCCCGAACGCTGCCCAGCCGAGTCGGATTCGACGATTGACCTCTTTCTCGAAGTTAGATCCACCCAACTGGACCGTTTGTCCCAGGTAGACATAATCGTCCACAACTTCGAGCGTAGAGTCTCCGATCTTGATAGGAGTGGGTGTTACATGAACATTCGACATAACCTTGGTTTTTTCCATGTTCATTTTAAGACCCTCTCTTTCGAAAGCTCTACTGAGATCATCGAGCATTTTACTGAGGTCTTCCATGGTCTCAGCCATGACCACTATATCGTCGGCAAACCGAAGGTGAGTGATGTACTCGCCGTTGACATTGATGCCAAGTCCTTTCCAATCCAGAAGTTTGAAGACATCCTCCAATGCAGCGGTGAACAGTTTCGGAGATATGACGTCTCCCTGTCTCACACCGCTCTGCAGAAGGATAGGTTCCGTGGTCTGGTCCTGAAGTCGGACTGACAAGGTGGCGTTTTTGTACAAACACTTCAACACCTCGATGTACCGGTAGTCGATTTGGCACCGTTGGAGAGACTGCAGTACAGCCCAAGTCTCGATCGAATCGAAGGCTTTCTCGTAGTCCACAAACGCTAAACAGAGAGGCAGGTTATACTCTTCGGTCTTCTGTATAACTTGCCGCAGCGTATGTATGTGGTCTACGGTACTGAAGCCTTTTCGGAATCCGGCTTGTTCGGGAGGCTGAAAATCGTCGAACCTGCGTGCGAGACGATTCGTGATGACTCTTGAAAACAACTTGTAGACATGGCTTAGAAGTGAGATGGGCCTATAGTTCTTCAACCGGGCATTGTCACCCTTTTTGAAGAAGAGCACCACCACACCCCTGCACCAAGCCTGTGGCGTTTTCCCCTCGAGTATGACGGAATCAAACAACTTCTGAAGGGCCTTAAGGACCGGTTTGCCACCCGCCTTCAGCAGTTCGGCCGTAATTCCGTCATCACCCGGCGCCTTGTTGTTTTTAAGCTGTTTCAGAGCCATCCTAATCTCGTACAGGCTGACATCCGGGATGTCTTCGGTATAGTGTCGGGTCAGTCTAGCTCTGGGGTCTTTCGCTAGATTTTCGACGGGTTGACTAGTTGACGTGTACAGCTGCCCATAAAAACTCTCGATCTCTCTCAGACGCTCCGGTTTGGCGGACACGATCCTGCCATCGTCGGTTTTCAGTTTCGTGAGCCGGCTCTGCCCAATAGCCAGATCTCTTGCAAATAATCAATAATATTAACATTTGTTATTTCAATTTCTGATAATAAGTTTAAAACTTCAGAAGATTAGGGCTTCCTTTTCTTACTTGTGTTAGACCTCATGCCAGTTATAAGAAGGTCAGATGTTACAAAAAAACCTATTCAGGACAATTATATTGCAGCTTACCCGCGAAACTTTCTTGTGTAGTTAAACTTTAATCATCATCATTTCAGCCCGTAATCACCCACTGTTGGGTATAGGCCTCCCCTTTCCTCTTCCAGTCCTCTCTGCTTTGTGCGTCTCTCATCAATCCATTTCCCGAGCTCCTGACGATATCGTCCACCCAACGCGCTTTAGGGCGATCCTGGCTTCTTACGCCCAACCTTGGCCACCATTCGGTCAGAATCTTACTCCATCGGCCATCTCCGCGTCTAGCCAAATGTCCTGCCCAACTCCACTTTAGGCATATCGCCCTGTCCCCGACGTCGAACACTTTCGTCCGACTCCGGATTTCCGGATCTCGGTGTTGCGCACTCGGTCTAGTAGTGTTATGCCGAGCATAGCTCGCTCCATGGCCCTTTGTGCAACTCGTATTCGGTGCACAGACTCCTTAGTGAGTGTCCATGTCTCGGCACCGTAGGTCATCGTTGGCAGGACACATTGGTTGAAAAGGCGGGTTTTTAGGCACTGGGGTATCCTCTTAGACCGGAGAACATGCTCGAGCTTCCCAAACGCCGCCCACCCCAGTTGTATCCTCCTGGAGAGTTCTTTGTTTGAATGCTCCTTGACAAAAGATAGAACATGTCCAAGATAAACGTAGTTGTCAACCTTCTCCAGACATTCTTTTCCAACCATAACAGCTGAAACAGAATCATCCGGAGTCCGCGACATCACCTTCGTCTTGGACATGTTCATTCTCAGGCCCACCCGTAAGGAAGCATCATATAGCTCTTTCAGCCTGCGTTGAAGGTCTTCGAGGGATTCGGCGAACAAAATAAGGTCATCGGCAAATCGAAGGTGCGACAAGTAGACACCATTGATGTTTATACCACAATGGTCCCATTTTAGTGTTTTCATCACGTATACACGTCATAGGTAACCCTGCCTGGGTTACCTATGACTCAAATTGAGTCCTGTTAAAAAAAATAACAGAAATAAAGTAAAAATAATTTCAAATAGTCAAAACTTTTAGGTATATCGGAAAAAAATCGTTAAAAATGGACGGGCGGTTTCGGGCGGCTAATTTTCTAATAGATGCCTTCTATACTAAATACTGCATACAGCACAATAATTTTCAACGCTGAGAAATGATTAGCAGTATAACAAAAGGCTTTTTAAATATTCTAAATAAATATTTTTACAGCAGTTTTCGAGGCTGTTCTAACGATACATAGGCAGAGATATATAAGATATTCTTTAGTAAAATGTAGTACAATATAAAATATAAACCTTGCATAAAACAATCCATCACAAATACAACCACAAAAACGGTGATAAATAAACACAAAAGAGTTTTTAAAATAACGAAAAATGAGCGCATCGAAAAATCACACGAACGTCATAGGCGAACTGTAAGTTTGTACTGATCGTGTCGCGCTCTGTGTTACACTAGCGCTTTGTGGTTTTCGTATTTAGGTGCGAAAACTAATCAGCTTTTTGAAAAAAAGCAATACAGGCTGGAATACTAATAAATAAAAAATTACCTTTTGGCCAGGTTTTGGGGTCGAATACCAAACAGTGCAACGGTAAACAAGTAACTTGTTGCTTATTAAATTTTATTTATGAAAGGTTTTATCAATAACAGACGAGTTAATTTATCGGTCATTATGCATATTGCCGAGGATGGTAAACACAACGCCCTTATAAAAATTCAATTCTTAAAATTATAGCGTCAACAAAATCGAGCGTAAAGCGTGGATATGAGTAATGAGTATTAGGCGATATGTTATGGGTACCGTCAGCATTTTCTATTTATCATACATAATTAAGTGCCGAACCAGCGCGTGCAGCGCCTCATTTGCAGTCGCGTGGTCGCTTCCGAACTCAGCCGTGGACGTCGCGTGGTCCCAGAGCGGCCAGTCCACGTATCGCCCGTACACCTTTTGAGCTACACCTTTTATTTGCATGTGTATTGACTTTCTTGTGCTAACCCGTGACCCGTACGTACATAGTACATACCGTTCACCATATTTATTTTTCCCATATTCTTCCAAATATTCTTCTCCTGCGTCACTTCGAACCAGCCTTAGAATGTGTCATGAAATACACTTTCGGCGCTCCTAGTACGCCAAAAGTACGAAAGAAAGACACATTTACAAAGTCTCGATTAGGTGCATAACCTTTTTTTTGTAGACAATTATCTCTACTTCACTTTTATCTTATGTGTTTATCATGAAATGAGTCGGAAAGGAGATATCGACTAAACACTGCTTTTCATCGTAATCTATAAAACCCTTACCCTTTTAAAAACTCGCAGAAAGAAATCTAAGGAAAAACTACCAAATGACTACAAGAATTACACAAATCAAGTCAAGTCTTCTACAGGGTAATAGCACAACTGCTCTCCCAAGTGATGAAACTCATTACAACGGTAAAACCGGCACGGAGCAAATAACGTTTTGTTTGCGTATGTGTAGTGATAATTGAGCAATTATCACTGAAATCATGTTATAACTTCAACACCATGGCGTGATGAAACCAGGGCACATAGCAATTTGCGTTGTAGAAATATGCAATTGTAATCTTGCTTAGTTTTAGGTGTCTATCTATTATTCACTATTTCCCTACCTAGATAATGAACTTATAATATATGAGAATCCATCAAAGTAAGTTCAAAAAAGTCAATGGAACACAATCTCTAAGTGAATGAGAGGTATTCTCATAGATAATGTTATCGTCACTGCTTAATATTGTCCCCGATCCTAATTCATAGTCCGTCGGCAGCACAAGTCCCGTCGTCTGCTGAACGGAATGCGATCTCTGTCGTGAAGATGCGCTGGAATTTCTCATTTAGATGAAATGCGGGGATGGGGATCGAGTGTCGGGCGCCCTCTTCAACTGACCTACATACCTAATAGACATTATCTGCTATGCCGTCTAGAGATTGCTTTTCAATTCAATTAATGTGGTATAAAGTCCGTGACATCGGCGACATAACTTCTGCTGGCCCGATAGAAATGTGAACGTTGCATTAAAGAAAACTGACGGTTTGACAAGATCTACATCCCAGTTGCAAAGCATTTCAGTATGATCAAACGCTTAACTATCCTACAGTCACTGCTGGATTTAGCCTCTCTCAAATCGATGGCCACCCAATTCTCCACCTTTGGTATAATCCAGCTTGGCACCTTTTAAGGGCGTCGTTCCGCCAAGATTAGAAAAAACAGTGCTACTTTATTTTTCTGGGAAGGGAAAGCCATTCCGGCTGCCGACTCCCCTGCTAGTGTGTGTCCCAATTCATGACTCTTTCCCATTAATTTAATAAAACGAAAACTTGGATTTTCTCTTATTCACCGCGTCTCTTGTGCTAAATCTAATGAGATTTTGCATTAGCAGGCTGTTCATAATCTATGAAACCTATAATTTAGAACCTTCGTTATAGCTTAGAAAGTGTTACAGAACTTGAATATTTTAAACAGGTCCAAGGTATTCTTTGGTTCCATCATAGTACTGCTCTATATTCAAAGGTTGTTGAAAGTGTGCGGTCAGGTTCACGGTCTACGTACGAGTGTTATTATTACGCGACTGACCGACAGGCATTAGCTATCGTCAGTGGCATTGCGCTATACCCTGAGCAGATACTAATTAATACTACCTATCTGTATTATTTTGTTTATCTATAGAGAAGCATCGCGGGGCTAGGGCGACTCGTATGTTACGTAACACTGAACTGAACAAGGGAACTAACGGAACAGGGCTTGGCCCGCCTGTATGAGGCGCTGCCAGCTAAATTGTGTAACACGATCACACCGTTCACACGATACCTTTCATTTTGTGTAATTCAACAATATCCACGCGTTCTTCATGTAGGTACCTAGTCGACCAGATAAATTTTTTAAACATGGATTTAAATAAAATATTCAAGTGGGAGATCGTAATTTGGAAACAACGATTGTAACTTTATCTCAAAATAATTTAGGTAGGTAGGTAGTTACCTACCTGTGAATTATGTAGGTAGGTACTTGTATAGGTATATCTACATATTAATAAAGGTGGGTACCTATTAATATCTTATTAGATTAAAAATTGTTATCAATCACTGTTATTTATCCACTCTGCCAATCGCAGACGCAATCGCGAAGTAACCTAATCACTGGGAATTCTTAGTACTATTACAGAGTAATTTAATTTATTGTGTGGTTAGTGGATAACCTGTACCTAGTCAGAGTTTATATACCGCCCATGTCATGGGCATCTGATTTTGCTTTACTGCCAATTTATTAATGAAATTGTCCTTTGCAGCTAACTAAAATGATGTTCCATTCAGCATTGTTTTTGGGCAACCAAAGCAGCTCAGCGTATCTAATAGTCCAAGATCCCAGGGCCGCCAGACGTCACGTATTTTCTGACGAAGGAAATGTGGACGATTGAGTAGTGTTAGTATGAACTAAGAACACACTACTACCAGGACTACCAGCTAGCTTGCTTGGACGGCCAATTTTCAGGTATCAGGTCATCAAGGTACACAAAAAAATTACTTACTTCACGTATTTTCTCCAAGCTGAGTTTTACGTATATTTTAGGTAATATCCTTAAAAATAAGTCGCAAATACTCCCAGACACTTTCCGTCGGCCGTATTGCTTAACAGACGCTTTAAAGAATACTAAACCCCTTATGTTTTAATACTTAAAGCTAATTGATCGGGATATTGCCATGCTATATTGGACAGGCGCTCCAAAATGCAGCCGAGCGTTGAAAGCAACGTTTTCAACAAAATTCTGAAGACACAGGCAATGGACAGATCCTGTTGATTGCCCACCGAATGAGTCCAGTGGAGGTCTGTACTCTGTATGTCAGCCACACGAGCGATGCCATGCGATCTCGGGTAAACAGCCACAATACGTTTAAGTCCATTGATGTTTTACATCAATGTTTAAGTCTAAACTTTTTGTGAACTTTAAAGCGTCTGTTAAGCAAAACGGCCGCTAGGAAGTGTCTGGGAGTATTGGCAACTTATTTTTAAGGATATTGCCTACAATACCTATACGTAAAAATCAGCTTGGAGAAAATACGTGAAGTAAGTAATTTTTTTGTGTAGGTACCTTGATGACCTGATACCTGAAAACTGGCCGTCCAAGCAAGCTAGTTGGTAGTAGTGTGTTCTTAGTTCATACTTACACTACTCAATCGTCCACATTTCCTTCGTCAGAAAAAAGCAAAATTAAAAATTTTGAAAGACCCACGACTGTTAAAAATTAATTGTAAAAAGGATAATAGTACATTGTTACCTTAGGGGTGAAAGGAAGCCCGTCGGGGCCGCGGATTTTTGTACTAGATTACGTGGCCTCGGCGCAAGGGCAAAGAAGGAACATGGGTTCGGTTTTTAGTCAGTAGAAGTCTGACACTCCCCTTCGCTCTGCCCAAGAGCGGGGGGGGTCATTCGATGATTTTCCACCCAACAAAAAAAAAAAAAAAAGGTGTGAAAGGAACTTATTTAGTCCCGAGTCGGGGTTTGGCGCCTGAGCGCAGCGAGGGCGCTAATAGTTCAATAAGTCTTTAACCCGAGGTAAACACTGTGCTTTTCATTACGAATACAAGGAAAGTTGATGGGAATAGGCTTGCCCCCAATTACCTAAATCAGTGAATAGACTTTGCTCCCAATTACATCAGTTGATGGCAATAGGATTGCTCCTAATTAGATTAGTTGATGGCAATAGGCTTGATCCTAATTAGATTAGTTGATGGCAATAGGCTTGATCCTAATTACATCAGTTGATGGCAATAGGCTTGCTCCTAATTACCCAAATCGGTGAATGACAATAGGCTTGCTCCTAATCATATCGGTTGATGGCAATAGGCTTGCTCCTAATTAGCTTGGTTGATAGCAATAGGCTTGCACTTGATTACATCGGTTGATGGCAATAGGCTTGCTCCTAATTAGATTGGTTGATGGCAATAGGCTTGCCCCCAATTACATCAGTTGATGGCAATAGGCTAGCTCCTAATTACATCGGTCGATGGCAATAGGCTTGCTCCTAATTACATCGGTTGATGGCAATAGGCTTGCCCCCAATCACATCAGTTGATGGCAATAGGCTTGCTCCTAATTACATTGTTTGATGGCAATAGGCTTGGTCCCAATTACATCAGTTGATGGTAATAGGCTTGCTCCTAATTACATTTGTTGGTGGCAATAGGCTTGCTCCTAATTATATTGATTGATGGCAATAGGTTTGCTCCCAATTACAACAAATAATTTGACAGGTGTCAGTAGAAAGCGATTCTCCCTAGGGCTGAAAAGTAGTACTTTCAACCCGCTCCGCAGGCATGTTCTGAGTTTTCATTACTCATACTCTGAAAGTAGGTCAGAACTTCTGACCTACTTTCAGAGTATGAGTAATGAAATAGTACATTGTTACCTTAGGGGTGAAAGGAACTTATTTAGTCCCCGAGACGGGGTTTGGCGCCTGAGCGCAGCGAGGGCGCTAATAGTTCGAGGGACTAAATAAGTCTTTAACCCGAGGTAAACACTGTGCTTTTCATTACGAATACAAGGAAAGTTGATGGGAATAGGCTTGCCCCCAATTACCTAAATCGGTAAATAGACTTTGCTCTTAATTACATCGGTTGATGGCAATAGGCTTGCTCCTAATTAGATTAGTTGATGGCAATAGGCTTGATCCTAATTAGATTAGTTGATGGCAATAGGCTTGATCCTAATTACATCAGTTGATGGCAATAGGCTTGCTCCTAATTACATTGGTTGATGGCAATAGGCTTGCTCCTAATTACCCAAATCGGTGGATGACAATAGGCTTGCACTTAATTACATCGGTTGATGGCAATAGGCTTGCCCCCAATTACATCAGTTGATGGCAATAGGCTAGCTCCTAATTACATCGGTCGATGGCAATAGGCTTGCTCCTAATTACATCGGTTGATGGCAATAGGCTTGCCCCGAATTACATCAGTTGATGGCAATAGGCTTGCTCCTAATTACATTGTTTGATGGCAATAGGCTTGGTCCCAATTACATCAGTTGATGGCAATAGGCTTGCTCCTAATTACATTTGTTGATGGTAATAGGCTTGCTCCTAATCACATCGGTTGGTGGCAATAAAAGGCTTGCTCCTAATTCCATTGGTTGATGGCAATAGGTTTGCTCCCAATTACAACAAATAATTTGACAGCTGTCAGTAGAAAGCGATTCTCCCTAGGGCTGAAAAGTAGTACTTTCAACCCGCTCCGCAGGCATGTTCTGACCTACTTTCAGAGTATGAGTAATGAAAAATAACATAAAAAGGTGGGTACCTTAAAAAAACCCAAGAATGTCCGTCGGGGGCTGCCATTAAATGAACTAGTTTTGCAATGTTCAGCTCCCGACGAACATTCTTAGGTTTTTTTAAGCTGGGTGTTTTATGTTATTTTATCCTTTTTTCAATAAATTTTTAACTTTTAACAGTCGTGGGTTTTTTCAAAAATTTTAATTTTGCTTTTTAACTTAAATCGCTAACGGCATTATTCAGATGGCTTATCGATAAGACATTTTATTCTGTGAATGAGTACCTTAACCTAAAAGATTTACGTTGACATTTTCCTATTCTAATTGATGCAAACTTATTGACATTTTACTATTGACATATCACTATTGACATCCTTAATTTTACAACATACCAATTATTACCAATTAATAAATTCACTTTTAATGTATTAAGTATTTAATTTTGCATGCTAGTTTTAGCGAATTGTGTGAGCTACTCTTACAAACCTGACCATCAAGACTGTACTACAATTCTAGCGAATAAAGTTCATTTCATTTCATTTTATTTCATTTTTATTTTAATCTTTTTTTTTTTTTTTATTCAAAAGGAACAACAAACAGCTACAATATAATACATACACATCTAAGTATACCAGACTTATTAACAATATTGCAGCCCACAACGCTGTTCACAGATTAATTAAAAGCATACCTACATAACAGTAAAAATAATAATAATCATCGCTACGGTAACAAAAACTTTTTTAAACTTTTTACTTTTATTTTTTTATCTAAGAACATGCACCAATCAAACCCGAACCCATAACTGAAAACTGAATCAAAATCGGACTTGTAGTTTTGGAGAAAAATGGCAACTTTGATTTGCACAAAAAATTTTTGCTGCAGCGCCCCCTGGTGAGTTGTCACCGTAACACATAGCTAAGAACATGCATCAATCAAACCCAAACCCATAACTGAAAACTGCATCAAAATCGGAATAGTAGTTTTGGAGAAAAATGGCAACATGTATTTGCACAAACACACAAACAAACAAACAACCTCTCACCCCAAACGCATATACCGTCTCCGTTCCGTCGTGGGTAAAACTACGTGACGTCTGGCGGCCCTGGGATCTTACTCTATAAAAAAAGCAATCGTATGCGCAAATCTGGAGTCACTGAACGTCAAACGCTGACGAATGACGACGACGATGGAGCTATTTAAATATTACTTACAATAAATACCTATTCTCGTTGTAGACCTTTGTACCCTCTTTGTGAGTGATCGCATCTCACAGTACGAGTACAAATGAAACTTGCCTGATATTTGCATTGTGTAGTTGTTTATCTGCAGAATGATCGCCTTCTCGTGAACATGTGCCCTCGACCTCGCATGTCTGTCTGTATGTACAGTGCATGTTGCTACGATTTGTGCAGAAGAGTCATGGTCATATCTTTTGTTAAACAAGTTATGCAGATCACATCACAACTAGTTTCTGAGAACGCTGAAAGAGATGTGTGAATGTCAGAAACTGACACCGGTGACTGAAAAGAGGTGTGTGAACCGGTTGTCATAATTTGGGCATGTTATCTGTAGCGACGACGATGGATGCAGTGTCTAAAAGTTGATATTATGGTATTATGGCTAGAAAGGGGTGACGCTACCTCAACTGACGACTAATACACGGAAACGCCGCGCCGTCCCCAAAAATATTGGTACCTATTAGGCCTGATATGACTTAGGTTCGGTATTTTTGTGTTTTGAACAAAGATAAATAATTGTAAATCTTGCTAGAGGTACCTAATTCGTTAACTCGTCTACTGTGCTGGGGCTTAGAACAGGTTCCGGTTCGTGTAGCCGGTATAATAAATTGGTTTGTGTACTGCTATATAAACGAAACCTAATTCGATTACCAGCCGAACTGGACTAGCAGTTCTTAATGTAGGTAGGCTTCGTTTGGAACCATATAACTAGGTAATAACGTAATTTAATTGACGGCACGGTTAGCGCAGTGACTGCCGCGCTGCGTGTCGCGGGTTCGATCCCCGCACGGAACAAATATTTGTAAGACCTACAGATAGTTGTTCCGGGTCTGGGTATTTGTGTATGTGAGTTTAAATGTTTGTGAACGCACCCTCGATACAGGAGAAATTCCTAGTGTGGGGCAACGTTTAAAAAAAAATTAGCTACCTTATTCTAAGTGTGCCGTTTCATGAATTTGAAATAAACAATTTTTATTGAACGTAAATGATACAAAGGAAATAGTTATTCATTTCTGTTAACCTACTTTATTGTAATGAGGTAAGCCTTTTTAGAGCACAGGCTGTGTAGAGGGGTAATGACTCATTAAACTCTATTTACTTATCAATCGTGTGAGAGATATACACCGCCATAATTACGACCAATAAATTAGATAATGTCATTGCGGTCAACCCAAAATTTGAATAGTCATTCGTTGGCACTTAAAACTGGAAAGTAACGCAGTGATAATTAACTTAACTAGTCAGCATTTTTATATTATGAATACGGACACGCGTTATTTCTGTACGATGGTGTAATAATACATAAATAATAGCTAGATACAATGAACCCGCTCTAGACAAACAAGATATGCTGGAATAGCGTTAGACTTTCTGTTTCTTGCGTGCTACCATAGTATAAAGTGCTACTTTTGTTATCACTTTACAGTTGAATTGAGAGTTGAGACTGATGTACCTAACTGTTTCCCTACCAACTACCATTATGGTACGCAATAAAGAATTGAGAATCTTTTATTTATGCAACTTGGGTAGGCCGTAGGGCATGTCCAAAACCGTGAGAAAGAAACATTATATGAACGGTCGAAGCAAAGATACCATTTTTACTTCGTGTCTACTATATCCATACAATTGAAATCCCTAGACCCCACCCTCCTAGACCTAGACTTTTTTTAAATTACCTTTACTTTTATTTTTTGGAGGGTGGGTAGTCATCAAATCCTCCCGCTCTGGGCAGACCGGTAGGGAGTGTTAGACTTCTACTGACTAAAAACCACCCATGTTCCTTCTTAGCCCTTTGTGTCGAGGCCGCGGTATCTATCTCTTTCAAACTACTCGCAGCACCGACGACGACTTGTGAAATATGAGGTGTATTATTGAAAGCCGTGCTTGTTCCCCAGCACCCCGGTGGTGAAGAGGTGCTGCTGGAGAAGGGCGGCCAAGACGCCACGGAGCCCTTCGAGGACGTCAGTCACAGCTCGGATGCCAGGTACTTAAACACCTTACAATCATCCAGCGCCTACCAGTACGAGCCAGTCTTACTACAGGCTCTACACAATTACTGCCAAAAGACCATTTAGCGTACCACCCGTAAGACATCGATAGTAAACTGTACCCTAGTTACGGCGCTGTTGCTTTGATATTGTTGAAATCTAAAATGCAATTCGCCGACATCAAATTAATAGGTCTAAGGCAGGCGGAGCCCTTCATCTAGCAGAGGACAATACGTCCTATTACCAATAGCATAGCTGACATTTTGGAGTGCCTATCAACTAGAAACGGGATAACAAAGTAAAAAGTCAATAGGTAATGCATAACCTTGCCATCTCAGAGGTTATTAAAGGTTATTATGCTAATGACCTTTGCCACTTATTATTCATAAGAATAATGTAATTCACATTTTATCACAAAAATGTAGATATGCTAAGCAGGTGATTCACTTGAACCTGCCTGACGTGTAGCGTGATCAGAGAACTCCTCGCATAACCGAGTCTCTATTGTGTCACAGATCGCTGATGAAGAAGTACAAGATCGGCGAGCTGGTGGAGGCTGACCGCGTGCAGAGCAAGAACGCGTTCGCGCCGCAGTGGAGCAACGACCAGCCGCAGGAGCAGGGCAAGTGCGTAGTCGCCTAGTGGTAGTGGCTAGTACTCCACTGTCCACTACATACACCACTCCATCTCCTACACTAACACTCACCACAATAACACGCTGTTGCTCACAAACTAAACTCATTTATTGGTGAAGTCATTACAACCTATGAATTAGAACATTTATTGCTCTTAAGAAGTGCTATTATTATGTGTTTAAAACATTGTTTGCAATCTCTGTAGGTAGATACTGATACAGGCCTAGTTTCATAATGTAATTCGGTGCTTCTGTAGTCGCTGATAGTGTCTATTGTATTTAACCACATTTACTGATGCATAATAATTAGGGTATCGAAAAACTATATATGTTGTACGGGTGAATTCCCGTTCTCACTAACATAAGCAGGAACGACTGAAATTAGAATGTTTGTCTCTGTTCACGCGTCATTGTTCAGATGTAACTGTTACATTTAAATAAAAACCAATCGTGTATTGAATAAATAGATCTGAAAACTTTCTGCGAAACAATTACAGGATGTTGATTAACAGGGAGTTTTCATCCTATAGATAATAATGAGGGCTTGAATATAAGCAATCCAACCAGAGCTGGAACTAGAGAGAGAACTAAAAGCTAGGCATTGCTGGTATAGTAATACCTGGCTAAAACGTACGTGCTATGTTATTAACACACTATCTAGTATTTGTTCAGTGATTTCATCGACAGAGTATTTAATATTTTTGATAAGCAAATTTATTAATTGTCATATCATGATAAGAGACAAAATATTCTAATTCTAGATTAAAATAGTATCTCCTGTACCAAATATCAGTAGGACACGTGTATCAACTACTCTGTACTAATCGTTTATCATAATATAGCTTGTCAACGCCTCATGTAATCCTATCATCTATCATATTGGAACGCACGCGCACCTGGCTCTGTGTAATATTGACATGCTCGGTCAGTCGCTGACCCCTAGGACTAGCTAGTATGTACTTAAACATGGCACAAATAAACCATTGTGATTATAACGATCTGTAAAAGCTTTTCTATAGATATGTAGTATTAATATATTGTTATAAATAAGTATCAAAAGTTTAAGCATATTTATACATTATTTTATGACATTTTAAATTAACTCATTATTGTTAGACAAGATCTCGAAATAAATTCCATTAGTTGTAGACAAGTGCTTGTTGTAGTTATTGCACAAATTATGTTTTCTTTTAGATTTATTAATATAATATATATGAAGGTATTTGGCCTCGTCACTTGGTGCTTAATTTTATTATCGCATTATAACTATTGTACTGTGATTATTGACTAATAAAGTGCATAATGTTACATCAGGCTCATTATTTGAACACATCCTTATAACATCCTGTTTATTTGCTTGTTATGTTACACAGACCCACGTGCTTAAGTTATTCCTTTATTTGTTCTATGGTACACGATTTATACATAATTTTAATGAGCAAAAGGTTACCTGGTGTCATCATCTGCCTACCTTTCCCAACTATGTT
Organism: Diarsia dahlii; assembly: GCA_949775195.1. Classification (NCBI taxonomy): domain Eukaryota; kingdom Metazoa; phylum Arthropoda; class Insecta; order Lepidoptera; family Noctuidae; genus Diarsia; species Diarsia dahlii. The sequence goes on along the minus strand of OX459191.1, from coordinate 25,502,014 downwards.
TGGGTCGGCTTCCAGTCCAGCCGGATTCAGCTAAATATCTCCGGGGAGCGACTGCATAATTACACAAATGATTTTATTTGCTTTGCACTTAGGTTTTTTTTTAATAATATTTTTTACGTCTGTTATTTGTGTTACTAAGGCCAGCATAAAAGTTCACGTCGTTATCCCTGGCCTTGGCCCTAAACACGCCACTGTCACAAGTAAAGTAGAGACGAGAACGAGACCCAACACAAACGTCTATATTTTAGTTACTATAGCGTTAACCCATGCTCATCCATCATCATTGAAAAACTCTTGAAACTCGGTAGAAATCGACATTGCATGTCGAAGTTTACCTAGATTGTGTGAGTTGGACAGTTATTTGTGCTCGCTACAGTAGGTACGATATTCGCGCTATTATCTTTGAATTGTCGATGCATAAATAGACGAGTATACATAAAAACGTAGTCACATATTTGATATTAATATTGAGTGACGTCGGCGTGTAGTTACTGTGTATATTGTATTAGCATGTATTATTGTGGTTCACAGCGCGTGGACGTCGTGGCTGACACCGCTACTGCTGGGCATCGCCGCCACCATCCTGTACCGGTACCTGTTCGCGTAGGCTCGGTACCTACACCGCCACGCACACCACCACGCGCAGATACCCACCCACTCCTAACGGCTAACCTAGATCTAAGTAAACCAAGTGTGCAACTATCGTCTGAGACAACGACTCCAGGTCTCCAGTTCGATATGCTGGTGACATAATACTACAGCTAGACTAGTAGTTCAATACATTATATTGAAACGATACAAGTTTCTAGAGGACGCTCAAGTACGTTGGGGGCTAGGGCAGATTAGTGGACTGCTGACTGAATATTAGCAATAACCGAGTGTGTGGCCTTTTAGCAGCCTTGCGTGGCGCAGTCGGGCAAGTCGACTGTACTGAACAGATGTACGCCCGACAGCTATGAAATACGAACGACGCAAGCAAGCAGACATTTGGAACATTTCCACTGCATCTGATGCCCTGTATGCACAATAAAGTATAATAATAACCGGGATGATAAACTGCGACGTACGCGACACTTCGCCCGACTGCTGCACGTTATCGGGCTACCTATAAATCACTATTTTACGTAAGGGTGTCAGTAACGTTAATTCTATGAATAATGCTAAACTGCATGTTACTGCTTAGTTAACATAATATATTTTGATGCTCTTTTACTTTGAGAAATTATTTGTCCTGCAGTGAATAAATTGCTTGTATGTATGTATGTCTATTAAACAATAATAGGTACTTGTGCGTATTTCTATACAAAAGTATTGCCATCAATTCATCATACAGTGTACAAGCAGTGTCCTGGACTTTTATATAGAACCTATGTGATAGAGTTATTCATTGATTTATAAATAAATCATAATAATTAAAGGTGTGTGTATGAGCTGCTTGGAGCAGTTGCAGTAATGCTAGTACTCGCTGTCCACTGAAGCTGTTGTAGAAGTTTTTGGCATTATGGTTGGTGTAGCTTGGCGGAGGCCTGTTTAATTGTCACCGTGATTGAACTCTATGATGCCAGTATGCAATTATCTGATAATAGGGTGTTAAGATTAAATTATATGAATAAGCTAAACATGTATTTTTACTTTTCGTGTTTGGCACTAGAACAATATTGTGCTATTTGATACATTCTGGTATACAACTTGCACTCTCTGGTTGGAGTGTAGTCCAAACATATAAAAATAATTAATACGGAATTTTAGGCACAGTCCTGTGAAGCATAATATAAAAAATATCAGGGATGAAAACTTATACTGCTTTTATTGGGTATGCCGCTACATATGTTACAATAACTATGTGCAGGTATAGAGAGATGTTCTGATGTTTTAATAAAAGCAGTCAGTGTTGTAATTTAAAAGGTTTACAACATGTAAAAATAAGAATAATACCATATTTAGGTATGAATGGGCTGGATGAGGGTATATTTAGGTGCTGATTTTTTTAAATAATTGCCTAGCTTGAGGAATTGTGTGTTAATATTGTCAATTGAATAAATTAATATTGTATTCCACGTCCATTTACATGTTGTGGTTCTTTAGTGATCTATGCACAAAATATGTACATTTTGATATCTGCAACCATAGTGTTCTCAGAAGACATGCATTTTATTTATTCTGAGGTTGAAATTACATTTTTAAGTTGAAGCAAATAGTTTGTTTTGTTATGATATTATACACATAAACTACAATAGGTTTTTCATTTTGTGTTTTATTTTCTTAATACCTATAAATTTTTTATTAAGTTACAGCCAGCCTTATAGAACTTAGTTACTAATTACATTTCTTTAAATACTTAACAATATCATTTATTTAAATCTGGGATGTTGAACTTACCTAGGCAGTTACAGTATTTAACTATAACAAGACACACATACTTCTGAGCCTTCTTGCCTGAAAACAAATATAAATAAAACATTTTAAGAAAATAATAGTTTGTTTAGTGGTACTTATCTTGTAAGAGTATAACTTTAATTTCTTCGAATATTATTTCTTTTTTAATTCATAACAAATAGAAATCAGGCTTTCAACACATTATAGGAGTACATCAAAATGCTTCAGTACCTAGGGAGCACCCCATCATCTGGTGGCACTCTGCCACATATTATTATGCCTTTATGATTACATTGTCATTGAGTTTAGAACATGGTTTATGATTTTAAATTCCTTTTTAAACTACCCTCGAGTCCCTAGACCATGAGGTAAGTAATGTTCAATAGCCTTACCCAATCATAGTGCAACGTAGGCAGTAGGACCGTTCACAGCGGACACACAGCTGCTGGCAGCCACAGCACAAGTTCACCTCGCAGTAGGCACACTGGGACTCAACACTACTACCACAGGTGCATTGCTTCACTCCTAACTTGCAGCCTACCTGCAAACATAAAAGGATACTATGCAGTTTACTCCTTTATGGCCTCCTTGATCTAGTGATGGCAAGTGTGACTGCTGAGCACTAGGTATTGGGCTCCACTCCCAGGTCGGCCACTGTTATCGGGTTTTTCTATCAGGAATTTCTCAGTAATAGCCATGGAGTCGGGATTTGTGCCTGGTTCATGGCAATAGGCTCGCCCCCTATTACATGAGACTTTAAACATAACTGATGAAATGTGTATTATTTGGTACACCTCTAAATGTTCCCTTCCAGTATTACAGCTGTGATGTTGTCTTATATGTTTATGTACATTTTAAAATATTCATTGTAAGTATAAAACAATATAAAAATATCCATTTCAAGCTACCACCCGTAAGGGCTTCAGATACATGGACCTCCTTACAATAAGTTGTATGAAGGACAGCCTTCTGAATCAGGCCCGAGAACTACCTGCCCAGTGAGAGCCTCCAAGATGATTGTAGCTGCGCTTGACTATCAGGCCGTTGGCCGAAACAAGAATCAGCACATTGATAACCAATCTCACAATCCACATATCTCTTTTCCCACACAATAAGAAGAAGGAGCTTCTCATAATACAGGATGGTAACATGACTATCATTATGTAATATGCTGATCAGTCTATCACCACTATGACAGGATTATTGGTGCGAATAGTCCTGTCTGTAATAATGATATATCAAATCATCCCAGTACAATGTGATCTGTCTCGAGAACTGGGCCAGGCACATACTTGTAGTACCTACCTCACAGTCCACAAGATTAAATTTCAAAGCAAATTGCGGGAAAATAATCCTGGCCTCTTGGTTGTGCTAGTTCAAATACTGTTAGCCAGATGAGAATAATCAATGCGTCAGATGGACTAAACCAGACAGTGGAATACACGATACACGTCAACCGTCCCGTCGCTATATGTTTTTCGTTCGTCAACAGTTAACTTCATAGTATGAATAAAGTAAACTTTTGTTTTGTTTACCATGTTGCCTGAATGCAAGAGTGTTCCGTCTTTACTAATAAACAATTGTTTCATTTTGTCTCGTTTATCTGTGGCACTAAACACATTATCTTCGGAACTAATTTCTTGCGTGGGGCATTTTTTGGCGCCTTTATATAGTAGCAGCAAGGTCTTCTCTGAAAAAGAACACAAACAGTATGCTTAATACCCCCGGGTAATATTTAGTCATTGACTGTGGTCATTGACGCTTTAAAAAAGTGGGCATGCCACGGGTAAAAAGACTGTGGTAGAATTTAGAAAATAATTATTGCAAATGGTAAAGCGTTTACCGTAAACTTTTTTCAGTCGGTCCTCATTATTATTGAATTGCTTTATGCCTACGTGAACTTTGCTTTGCGGTACAAAGTCCTCGGTAAATGGGTTTGAACGTTTTGCCATTTCATTTAAAAACTGCTTCTAAGGTAAATTATTTAATTTGAATGATAATATTCAGTGATTTGAATTTTGCCTGCAATTTGGCTTTGTAATTGTTTATTTCACCGTGTGTCAAAATAGACATGGATGACACTTGACATAAATGTTATTCATAGACATTTTATTCTGTTTTCGGTTCTACCATTGACAATCTGAAAAAAATCCTTCAGTTTTCTGCTTTATTTATTAATTTCTCAGTAACGCCTAAAAATTGAAGTGTACAATTCGATAATTGAGGAAGGTCTGATATTGTTGGCACTAAAAGTTTCACTATCTACTTTTTATAAATTCTGGGCATGTAGTAGAAATTAGAATGGCGACACTGCCAACAGGGCACCTTCGATCGATGGGCTGCTGTCAACAAATTCTTTATAAAATATTTATAAAATAAATTCGATAATAGACGCAGTTACTCCTACGGCAACCTTATTTCGGCCTATGTACAAGTCGCAATAGTATTAAAAGTTTAGTGTAGTGACAAGATCTGGTGCGATAGTGAAAGTGTTTCTTGTATCGTTTCATTCCATTCTATGATAGTGACGGGGCTGTCGGTCGCAGCTGTAGCATATGTGAGCGGAGCCCTCGCGAATGTTATGTAAGCGGTGGTAGCGTGCGGCATGTCTTGGATGAAGCGGCCGCAGGGCGGCTCGGCGCCGCCGCCGGGCCCTGAGCACCAGTCGTACGCCGCAGCCCAGGCGCAGGTTAGTGACCAGGTTATATCTGCCAGACATAAACAATGACGTGGACCAACCGCACGGCGGTGCACCGCTCGTCATATGATTGACATAAACATTTACTCTTACATTGTAAATTTTATTTGATCATTGCTGTGTGCATTTAGGTACTTAGTTTATTTTAATTTAATGCAAATAAGTTGACAATAGTGTCAGGTAATCAATATTTGTAAATCACTAATTACCATAATTTTATGTTTCAGCCAAACATAATCCAATGTGAATGTAAACCAATTATGTAGCATATGGCAAAAAGTCGTTGTTATGTTAATTAGACTTTCTAAAGCATAATAGTTTTTTATGTAAATCATATTATTTTTGTCATTGCAGCCATTTGGGAACCAACAGAACATGTACCCAAATTACCAAGGAACAACACCAGGGAATGTTCAAGGGCAGCAGTACTGGCAGATGCCTCCCCAACCGCAGCCACAGTACAACCAGCAGTATGGCCAGGTGTATCAGCAACCAGACTACCCAGCCAATGCCAACCAGTTCTATCAGCAACCTAATCCAAATCAGTTCAACCAAAACTATACCAGTCAAGGCCAAGGCTTTAACAACACTCCACAACAGAGTTACCAACAAAATTATTATCCAACGCAAGGAACACCACAACAGAACTTTCCACAAAACAAGCCCAATGCTGACAGTTGGGAAGACAACTGGGATTGGGGCTGGGAGGAATCTGCAAAACAGGCTCAGAAAGCTTCTCAGAATGCCGTCCAGCAGCCAGCCCCACCTCAGCAACAGGTGTTTAATAATGCTAATGTTATAGAAGAAAGTTTTGCTTCAACTGATACTTGGAACTGGTCCATGGATGACAAGAAAGAATCTAAACAACCTGCCACTGTGCCTCACCATAATGAAAATAAGGAACCGCCCACATTACCTGTCTCAAACCCAGCTGTAGAAAATAGCATAGTGCCTAGTGTACCTAGTGTGCCAGTGAGTGCTAATAGTATGTCTGCACAGCAAGCTGAAGAGGTGCGGACCTTAAATGATAGAGAGGTGGTGAAGGAGCGGCTGCCTAATCTAGCCTTAGGTAAACGCTTCCATTTAGAAAATTTAACACCTCAGTGGTCTATAGAATCACAGATGTCACAAGAATCAAGTGATGGTCCACATACACAATCTGAAGGAACTTATAGAAGTGAAAATCAATCAAGGAACTCTAGCAAAAGTAGTCCAGGGCTAAACACAGACAACTCTAACTTTAACTATTCCCAAGCTGGATTAGATGAAGCCTACCCTCACAATAGTGAATGGTCATCAAGACCCTCTGAAGAATCAACTGTAGCAGACCATGTTCAAAGTGACAGCAGTCGTGAAAGTCATGATGAGCTGTCTAGTTCATTGCAAGAAATGAATCTAAATAATCATGAGAAGCCATCAACAGAAACTCTAGAGCCTAGAAACAGTCAGGAACATGCTCCTGCAGTGCAACCACCACCTGCTGTATCTCCAGCTAACTTCCCAGCTCCTACTTCATCTAATAGTATTCCCCCATCAATGTCTTCTACCATGCCACCTCCTCCTCCAGTTTCGTCTGTATCCTTACCTCCTACATCTGCTGTGTTGTCAGCTCCACCCTCTTCCTCGTCTATGCCACCTCCTACTTCAAACACGAATCCTTTCAAAATGAATGCAGGACCATTCTCTCACAAAACTATAGCTAAGGTAACAAGTGCTACAACTGTACAAGCATTCCCCCCTGCAATGTCGAGCACAAATTTAACATCACCAGCCGTGGTCAGCAAGGTGTCTCAGCACAACAGAGTGCCTCTGGGTTTTGAGGCAAACTTAGAAACTACACCAGATAATTCTGAGCGCCCTGACCAGCCTCAAGTGTCAGCGTTCAGGCCAATGCCTGTCTCCCAACAAGTACCCGATAATATGGAAGTAGCACCAAGAAATGATAGAAATGAATACCTACAAACGGCGCATTTATCAAGCAGTGACTATGGTGAAAATACAGATTTCAGCAGAGGCGCGCCGCCTCCAGGCCTGCGGCGAATGGTAGTTGGTCAACAAGAGTCTGAATATAATCAAAATTTGAACATTTCTGGGGATGAGCCGCCACCTGGTTTGGCTAGAATGGTACCAGGACAACAGACCGAAGCTGAAAATGCTTATAATCAGCCTGGAGAAAATTTCTTGGATCGTCATATCGACGGACAACCTACCGATAATGGCGCTCGTCCGTATCGTCAGGCTGACGGGCAGCAAACCCCTGACAACTATACACAGCCTCCAGCTAGCCGGGTTACAGAGAGGCGACCGATAGGCCTAGACAGAATGGTGCCAGGTGAACCAAGTAACGACGAGTACCCTCAGTACCCGGGGTCTAACTACGCTGGGGCTAACGAACACCGCATAGTGACAGGATTGGACCATGACTTCTCTATGCCATCTGACGCTGGTCCACCGGACGTTAGAGAGCAGAACGTAGATGGCTCGGACTATACTGAACAGATTGCTAGAAATCCGCCGAGGAATATAATCGGCGCGCGGGAGTCCAGTAACGACACCTCACCGGACTTCAGCGCGCCGCCCGATGAACAGCAGAGAGAAGTCACCATGGAGGGTGAGAATCTGCAGGACTTGAGCATCATATCGTCAACAGAACTGACCTATTCCCGAGAACAGGTGTTGGACGGTGCCGACATTACTATCACAGACATAGGTACTGACAGAAAGACAGATTTATCAGATTCAATAGATCATCCCACGACAAGTTCGAGACGACAGTCTCTAAATAGAGTAAACACTTCAGGGGAGGACTCCGAAAGAGATAGAGCATTCAAATCCTCGCCGAGGAGGGATAGAGACAAGCACAAATCAACCAGAGACAGAGAACAAAAACGGGATAGAGACCGTGATAGGGAGCGAGATAGAGAACGCGACAAAGATGGCAGATATTCTCGCGGAGACCGGAAGTACGACCCTGACCGGAGATCTGTGAGAGAAGACCGGCGTGTAGAGAAAGACCGGCGAGAGCGAGACGGCTATACTCGCGAGCGGCGCGAGCGCGACGAGAGCCCCGGCACGCGGCGCCACCGCCGCAGCAACCGCAGCCATCGCTACGAGACAGAGGACACCGACTACTATAGCGACAGGGAGAGAGATCGAAGGTGAGCTGCGATTACTTTCACTTGAACACTTACCCAGTTTATTACTTTTTGTCTAATTTATACTTAAATGTTTAGGCGCCACCGGGAAGGCTCGTACACATCGTCGAAACCGCCTCGTCCCGATGACAAGGAGCGGCGATACGGCGAGGAGCGAGACCGCAGCAAGCGGTACCACACGATAGAGCGAGACAGACGATACGACGACGACCGCGAGAGGCGCGAGCGGCGGCGCGGCGAGCGCGACCGCTACGAGCGCGCGTATCGCGACATAGACCCCACGCGCAAGTACGGCAACCTGCGCCAACCGCGGGACAAGGACGACCCCAGGAGAGGTCAGTCTGCACACTCCTACACATTCTTTGAGAGCAAAATATTTTGATAAAATCGTGAATTAGTTGAGGCAGATTTTGCCGATAATTTGATTGCTTTGATGAAATGTGATTTTCCTTGTATACCGTACATAACACTGGTAATAAAATGGTCGAGTTCTTCCGTACAATTCTACCTAGTCTAGTAGTAACTATTTAATGGTTCTTTTAATGTTACATTTGTTTGGCAATCCCTGGAATGAAATCTTTTGCTTTTCGAGTGATAGTAGAGTAGTATCTAAATAGATTGTATGTTATGAAAACAAAGCTTACACCCCGATAATATCGTATATTATTGTTTATATTTATATAAGTACAGCTTTATCACGTTACATTATGTTCAACTAACTGACTGACAATATTATATTTATTTTGCAGTTGTGACATTCTCGAGCGATGCAAAATCTAATGATAGTTGTATGAGACAAGGTACAAACAAAGCTACTCTCTGTGCCATGCGCTGAATGTTGTAGCACGAGACACACTGCGCGTGCCCCTTGATGTTAAACTGACTTGAACAAGCTTTACTTAATTAAATACACGTCAAGTGCTAATAAAAAGACAAGTAAAGTCATTTTAACATGGGCGCGTGTGTAACATGCATGCCACATGTTTGATGGAACTGTATTTTTATTTAACACTTTTTGATCACATTCACAGGTCATTACTACAATGCCATATACACTGAATTTCGTTATCTGTTTTGTGTAAATGTATAACGTCTTCAAAGTTTTGGACTTGATTTATTACATTACATTTACATTGACCAATAATTGGTAAATGCGACAATCAATCATTTTTCGCTCTTTTTATCGACATGCTATCAATGATTAGTAACTAATTAGCGACACAACATTTTAACACAAACAGTTCGTAAACGTGTGTACGGGCATAGTTGCGTTCGCTCATGAATATTAAAACAATAACGTTGGCCGTGCCTGGCATTCATAAGGTTTGCGAAACTTTGATACATTATTGACACATATCTAACAGAGTTCATGCGGTATTATTTATTGACTTAAGATTTGTTTTATCTATAACACACTAGATCTGGTTTATCTGTATAACATACATAGTTGGAGATATCTGTATGAGCACCATACATCGATACTGTCGACTTGTTATCTCTCGTCAATCTCCGCGTTATGAGGTGAATCTAGTATGATAGTATCGCACCTGTTATTTACACACAGTTTTAGATTTGATCTCTGTAGCGTTTAAAGGATAAAATGTTAAATAATATTATGTACTACTACTATCTCTGTTTGGTAGGTAGTAGTCCTATGCTGTTTTCAAAAGATCTTTTCCTGGGTTGTAAATAAGTAAGATGTTCACACAAGGCGAAATTTCGGCGAAATTTAAATTAAGCAAACACAAGTCGTCATGAACTATAGTAGCGTAGATGAAGATGTTCTGTAAATTAGTGAAATACACGAACTGCTCGTAGATTCAATCTCTCATGGTAGTCCCGATAAGCTAGAATAGTCCAGTTGATCGAGTTTTAGAGCTAAAATTCAATCACCAATCTAGCGAACGTCCAAGTAGCTGAGAACTTTCTAATGTTTAGGTTACCTAGTAAAGCGGCGCCGTTACATAATCACGGCCACAAAATGTCGCCATATACAGGCTGTTTCTTTTAAGTCCGAAAACAGGAAACCGGGAGACTTCCGCTGTCCCAACAATATTCTTCTTGTTCAATGAAATGGTCCTTACCACATTACGAAACGGATGTAATGCCGAGTGGCATGAAAAAAATGGATCGCTTACACAATTTTTTGCCAAATTGGGCAAAAAATTAAGTAGATCAAAATTGTTTTCATAAAAAAAGATACTCCTCATTATTGGTCTAGTGGTCGCATCCGACCGTAGTAATCTGTGCCGTAGTAGACACTATCGCTTTGAAAGCAAATTTATCTTTTATGGATTTGAATGTCCCATTGTTGTCCAAATTAAAAGAATCACTCTGTATAAAGTATGTTTTGGAGTCCAAAGAAAATGACGTCGTTATATTATTACGGAACCGTTATCTTTGGAAATTCAACATACGTACTGTGAATTAAATCATCGCGCTAATAATCCGTGTGTGGTATTAGCAGGTGAGTTCTCGTCGCCGTCGCGGCCGGACTCGCGCGAGGCCACGGTCACCGACGACGACCTCACGGAGTCCCGGCGCCGCACCGACCCGCACCGCCGCAACCGTCGCACCGCCGAGCCCTTCTACGATGGTAAGTCACCATCACTATTATATGGCTTCTTCACGGAAAAGGTCTGGGTCGGTCCTGCCGAACATCGCCATTGCGGTAATAGCTGTTATCCTACAAGCTCAACTGTACAACAGGATGTATCACAATTGATAGCAACACGAAGCCCTTAACTGGTAGTTAAATCATTAGCATCCGGTGTCATCTTGGCTCAGGGCTCTCTATCTAAAAGTATATTTGCCTCAAAGATCGAAAAGTGCCACTTTTCGCTCACAGTTTGCACTTCGATTACAGAATGGGTCTGACAAACGTTTTTTACTTTACGTGCCAAATAAATGTTCAAAAAATTACGAGAAAAACTGTGTTTTTACTTTTTTCATATCTTAAAAAATGGCTGAGATATTTACGATCAAAGTGCGTATTTCAGGCCGTAGGTTTTTAAAAACGCCGGCGGGCGCTCACTACCCGATGACGTCACAGCCAGTGTCATTCGACAATTGCGCTCTCGTTTGCACGCCGGTGCGCAGTAAAAATCAAAAATATAAATCTCTCTGTGGTAAAAATGGAAAAAAATACTGTATTATGCCTCGGTGCTTCAAGTCAACAGTGTAAACACCTGATAAACTCTTTTTTTATGTGCCTGAGGACCCAAAAAATGAAGAAAAAGTGGATGACAGCCGTAAAAAAGAGTTGATTTAGTAGCCCTAAAACTAAAGCGCTCTGGTGTGAAGATCTTTTCGATTTTATTTTCTTTTCATTTAGAAATAAAATTAATCAAAAATATCTGGTTTAGTACTTATATAAATATAATAATAGGTATGTACTGACTAAATGAAATATACATTTTCAGTTAGGTTTAAGTTTGAATAAATACCTACCCAGGAGTAGGTAATGCTTAGTTAGAACATACATACTTTTTCATCGTTAGGTACTCCACGATTTTCGGCAACCATAAAATCCTGATTTTTCATGAAATATTCACCACCAAACTATCCAGCAGGCAGATTGTTAGGATGATATTTTAGAAAACCTTCTTCATTCTATACAATAAACGTTTCACTTTTGAGTAATCGTATGTAAAGGATAATATTATTATTACCTACTTTGAAATACAAGCACACAAGTACGACGACGACGACGAGGCAAAAGGAGTATTATTAAGGATTGTAGCAAGTGGCGTTCTGTGGTTTCTGCCTATCCCCATGGGAAAAGGGCGTGAGTTTATGTATGTATGTGTTTGTGTAAGTACACAATAGGAAAACGAAGACGATCAAAACAAAATTATTATTATTATTTTTTTTTTTTTTTTAAAACGTTGCCCCACACTAGGAATTTCTCCTGTATCGTGGGTGCGTTTACAAACATTGAAACTCACATACACAAACACGCCCAGACCCGAAACAACTATCTGTAGGCCATACAAATACTTGTTCCGTGCGGGGATCGAACCCGCGACACATAGCGCAGCAGTCCAATCGCTTAGCCACTGCGCCAACCGTGTCGTCAAAAAATGAAACGAGACGCGCCTAATTTATAATGGTCAACGCACCGGACTAAGTACCGCGCCGTGTCCCGGTCGCGGGCTGAGCCGGGTCGTGACGTAAGAGTACGAGCGCGCGTAATCTCGGAAATTCAAAAAATTACTTTAACTTCTCGGCGTTATAACTTCGGAAATACTGCATGTATCGAAGTAAAATAAAAACTTATATAATGTACACGTTCTACGCTCCGATTTTAGATGTATTTAATACTAATATTTTGACCCTTTTGTGTTCCCCATTGCATAAACAACACCTTCATTTTGTTATTTCTGTATCAAATCTTAAATACTTACATCATTCTTAACAAATATCTACACATGATTGTTTCGAAGTTGTTGGTTCCGATCTCAGAAAGCGGTTATCCTATGACTGATGCGGCCTGTCCATGAATGTTTTGCGTTTGGAATGTATTTATAATACATTCTCCCTCTGAGATCGGCCGAGATACAATGGCTACCTGGCTACGAGTCATGTCGATCTTTACTTTGTTTCGGTTTACGATGTACGTAGATTGAAAGATGATTTTACAGTTTCATTGTAGAGCATTTTTACCTAACTATATGTATGCGTGGTAAATTATTACCCCATATAAAGTGAGACAGAATTTAACTTACAGCAGAATGAATAAGCTAAGTATTATGACTTAGGAAGAGTGTTCACTATCAAAGTAAAACTAAACTGGACTCTTGGCCTTCAGCAGTAGGATAACAATGCAGTGTGATACGATAGCCATAAAACTGAACAGTCATAATTGTATGCCGTTTATGAAATATTCAGTTCAAATGCAAATGGAGGTAAGCACACTACACATGTGTGCATGTGACCGGATCCAATCGGAACAGCTCGCGTTCTTTCATAATAACCGAGTTTGGAAATACCAGCTAACATGCATTCAATATTATTCTGATAATTCGATTCACTTGATTTAATTTATCAAAAAAGCTGGTCATGTTGGTCAAGTTTTTTATCTAATTTATTTAACTATGCTTTCAACTGAGGCTGAGAGACAGCGCCGATATCGTCGTTCTTCTTCGGAAGGCAAGAGCTGCCCTGGCACGCAGAAAGTTGATGCTACAGGAAGGATTATCTTTACGTAATATCTCTTGTTTTCGTTCGACACCACTAGCCATTCGGCTACTGACGCATTTTTAATGTAACAATTCTTTTTATTCCAGAGTATGGCAGTGCCGGCGGGTACGTCGACCCATACCTGGTGCAGCGCCAGCAGTACCAGTACTACGAGCACCTGCGGCTCACCAACCCGGCCGCCTACATGCAGGTGTACAAGCAGCTCATGGCGGGCCACGCGCCGCCCGTGCCGCTCGACTACCAGCCAGGTCAGTCACACACACACAACACGACAAAAATACAGAAATATTCAGATAATAACCGAAAATTTCACATTTTTTGGGTTCCGTACATCAAAAAAAAAAACGGAACCCTTATAGGATCACTCTTGTATCTGTCTGTCTGTCCGACCATTCCCCCCCCCCTCTTATCTCCGAAACTACTGAGCCTAAAATTCTGAAAAAAATACAGAAATTAGCACAACACGTATAGATTAGAGGAAAACAGAATAAGTCATGGTACGGAACCCTTCGTGTGCAAGTCTGACTTGCTCTAGGCCAGTTTTTTTGTCATTTGGCTCCGTTTTCCGCGCCCCATCGTAGTGTGAACATATAAACTCCAAAACAACGACATTAATACATAAATAATATTGTTTTTAGATTTCGGCAGCCTGCCTTACGAGGGTCGGCGCGAAGAGCGCGGTAGCGTCCACTCAGGCCGCTCCAGCACTACGGGACTCAAAGGAAATGACACGTAAGTCCTTGACTATACAGCTCAGAACACTTTGACGCTAGTAGGAGCACATACGACGATTGTGTACCGCATGTAAGCAGAGACCTGGGAGAAATATTTAATACTTAGAAAAATTGGCTTCTGTATGAAGTTGAAATCTCGTCACGGCAAGTGGTTTCATTAATTCAACAACTATACAGGTCCCCGTTATGATGAAACTTTCAGAAAGCGACGTTTGATCTCTGCCTACATGTGGCACAAAAGAAATGTAAAGTCAGGAGGAATGAAATGAAATACTTTGCAAACTTGTAAGAGAGAAACCGTTGTTTCGGTTTGTCCCATCCCATTACAGTTTTGCTAAATGTATACATTTCATTAGTCTGACTGAACTGACACACGAGTGATATTTTTGCTTCCGCTGTAAAAACAAGCTGCGGTAGCACGGGCCGACAGGAACACGGGGCTTACTATTGTACTTGTATAAACATGTACCATCAATATAATTATAGGAAGCCTAGGGGTGCCATCTATAGCAACACGCACACCATCGCATTATTAATGTCAGGTTTACGACATGCTTCACTGCATTTATGCATCAAGATTTTATTCAGGACATCCACAATAACTAAAGTGTTTCATATTTTGCATGTTGTTTATAATGTGAAGGAAAATGCAAGCCATATATGAGCGCCCTAATTGCATAAAACACATTTCTATCATAACTTGAAGGAAATTTTGTAATCCATTGCTTCTAATGATTGAAATAATCGTCGGCTAGACACGTACAACACAATGAATATTGTTGAATTGTTTCAATTGTCATGCGTGACGCAATCACCTCGCTGGTCATATCCATCTTACATTATCCTTCGCATATAAAATCGACAGCCATCGGAATAACATTTCTCACTCGCTACCACTAACAGCCGCTTTTCGCAAACATGGCGTAATGTTCGCGAAACGAATCGCACTATAATTGTTCTCACTACATTGCCTTTACAATTGTCGATCGGAACTGATAAGGATTACTGCACAAGGTACTGCTTGTCGCCGTCTACTGACGGCGCTATACGACCTTGTGGTCGCTTGACCGGCCGTGAATTAGTTTCATTAGAAAACGATTCGCCCGATCTGTCGCCGACTCCTACGCGACAACGACGACAGCTCCTTGTATAGTATTCTATATCACTGCGGTGTCGGACATTCAAAGCGCATTTTTCTAGTAGTAGGTACACTTGGAAATCATTCGCGAGCCACACAGAAGTCTAGAAGACAGGCCAGCAACGTTTTGTTGCTTTGTTGTTCCTTACAGCAGTGTTTGCCTGTTTGTAGTAATACTAGATGTTTAATTAATGGAACTGTAGGATAACGTACGTCCGGAATTGAGCGATAAACTCTTGTAAGATTAATGTATAGTAGTTCGTAAACGCTCTGCTGAGCTGTGTGTTACGAAGGCGGGTGTGTGGTAGCTTGTGAGAGATGTAGATGGTGACATGGTGTGACGTCACGTGTAGGTACTACGGGTACCGCGGCGACGTGGCCGCCAGCTCGCTGCGCGACGCGCCCTCGCTGCGCACTGACCTCTCCGACAGGTATACCTTGCAAAGCACTGCACTTCAAATACTGTACACTATGGCTCAAGTCACACCCAAATGGCAGTGCAAGGGCAAGGCACGCGGTCTATATGTTGTAGTATATAAATATGTAATAGAGTAATAAAAATAAAGTTTAAAACAGTCGTGTGTGATTATAGGGTCCATATTGGCTCACCTAAAGTTCTTTATCCGAAATTGTTCTTCCTAACGATTTGTAATCCGAATGATCACTCTTCCTAAAATTTTTCATCCTAAAGTTTTCATTCATACTATTTGTAGTCCTACCGACGATATTCATAACACTCATGTTTCCGAAAATTGGAATTCATAATATCATTAGTGTAAATATATTTAAACTCCTACTGTTTTTTATCCTAACGCTTTTATTCCTAAACATAATTACCATAATATTTTCACTCATACAACTGTTTAGAATGATTTAAGGTCGTTTCACTGATTTTTGTCTTGAAATAAAATAAATGAATGAAATTCAGGTCAGAGTGTCGTCTTGGGGGCACTATGAAAAAAATACTTAGAAAAATTTCGCGACCAATTTCGAGGTAGCGCTCGCCGGCCGCTGCCGCGGCACCGCTCGCTTCGCTCGCTCGGCTCGCGCGTAGTTGGTCACAGTTCTAACCTAACCTAACCTATGGATATCTTTGCATAGTATATAAGGTCCCATTAAAATAGGTGGACAAAGGAGAATGCCAGCGGCACTATGGGCAAATGTACTCAATTCAACATTGTTGTGTCTTCATCAAATCATCTTTAAAATACTGGTTGGCATGTCTAAATACTACCTCAGAAGATTGAACACAATAGACAATGGCATTTTCGAGATATTTACAAAAATGAAATGACTATTTTTAGGTTATGCTCAACCAAAAATTAGTTGAAAAAACTATTTGAAAGGGTCTGAATGGGATTACGAGTGAGCTTTGTGTCTATAAAGCATATTTTTGTAAAATCTGTTACGGTTTAGCTATTTCAGGTGGCCCGTGTCTGGTGATCACCTGTGACTAACTCACCAAGTCTAACTGATTTAGATTTTGAGCATTTTAAAATCATATTCTCGTGTTTCATGAAATTGCAAAGCATGGAAGAAATCATTACTAAGATAATCAATCGCTCAGAGTTATTTGTAGATACTATTCAAATCTTAACCTTATGAACGCCACAGTCAAGTATAGACGCAAGCCAAAAAGTACCTTAAGTCGACAGACTTAAGGTACTTTTTTGCTTGTTCGGCTTGTCGTCTATACGTGACTGGCGCTCAAAAGGTTAAGGTAGTGGAAATCATGAAATTGTCTTTGTAAGTAGGGTGGAAAGGGAAAACACACAATACTAAATACAATAAATGAAAGAATGATTATTTCTGGACTTTATTTATTTTATTCATCAAAAAATAGTGTATCCAAAAATGGAGCTGGAACACTAACATTGTTATTATAACGTCCCCAGCTTAAATAGGTGCCATACTATGCACATTAAATGCACACAGCAACCTTCAGTTCTTCTCGGTCCCAAAAGTTGTTATTCAAATGGATATTGCAGATCCGGGCACTCTAAGGAACATAATTATATTTTGTGGCGCCGCGCTGTATCAATAATCCTTTAACTATTGATGATACCAATAGACGCTCATTATTGTTGCGTTTGGTGTGGCAGCAACACGTTTATAATATGTTCTTGAATAACCTTATTAACAATCCATAATACTGATCGACCAGGGCTCTGGCAGGAGGGGTGGCATTGGAATGTTAAAATCTTGTTCAATATGTATCTGAGATCGGTTTTGGGTAGCAGAATCTTCCACTCAGTCAGCATCGTGAGTTTGTCTGGTTGCAGTTATCCAGCATGTTCGGCAAACGCTTTCCAGACGTGACACCTGTAGATCAATACAATGACTTGTTTATAATTTGACCAGCCTATATATATACAATCACTAGTAAGATAACAGTAAACAGTGTGGACTAGTGTGCTACGCAAGGGAATTCGTAGCTGATAGGCTAGAAAATATAACGTAATCAAAATAACGTATATAATCAGAATAACGTGAAAAAATAACGTCCTCAATCGTATGTGTATAAAAAAATATTATATAATTATTACCTGATGAGATAGTACCCCTCGCAGTAATAATTAATTATTTGTGGGCAGTCTAATGGCACTCGGTGAGTTCTTGAGCTCAGTACGGAAACCCCACAGCCGTAGCAGACGGCCGTTTGTCCTACTGCAGGTGTCAACTGTCCCTGGGATGTGAGTGTATTTTGCAACAATGTAACACACTCCTGACACAATGTGCCTTCGGTTGACAGCTGAAAAAAAACATATTTAAACAATTATATTTCTGTACAACTAATCTTAAATGATAGGTACCTACTACATACAATTAATATCCTCGAATACACACTGATTAAGATAAACCATCTTAGTTATTAAGTTGGTTATTAACAACACATCAGTATGAGGTTCCTACCTATATAAGTTATATTAAAATCCGGTAACTCAACTGGTGAGGTGAGAAACTAACACACACATGGATTTTACTTGTTATTTGGTACATAAACATAAAAGTACAGTTCCTAAATAAAAAACACCATTCTACATTAAAAGACAATGTTTACTCTTACCGGTGTTGGTGAGATCCAGATTCGTAAAATGTTCATGATGTTATTCGGAATCTCCGACAACATACGTCTGTGCATAAGTTGCGTTAATCTCAAAGAGCAGTTGAGACATCGTACCACAGTTGCATTCGCCATGATCACAACACAAAAAGTCCTGTATTTAGTTATAAACAACACACACGGTGCAGCGGCGTTAGAAGTGTGTTTATTGTCAATGGGTTGGCAGCATTAACGGAGTAACTAAAAGCTTCGACTCGAAGCACACACAATGTAACAAAACCAGCAAAAATAACATACCGTCGTAATGTATTGTAAAAATATGACAAACGCACAATAAATGTTAATGTACCCGCACTACGAGTAACATAATCCCTAGTATTGACAGGTGATAGTAAAAAATGGCGTACTATGACGTCGGAAATATAAAAGTACTCATTTATTGTTTGAAAAACTATGCCATTGTAAATAATCGTTAATACTTATTTAAAAAATGTATTTTTATTTTAGATAATTAATGCCGTTTTAGGTTTTGATACACAAGTCTTTTATCAAGAGTACTGTACGCGGGCATTCTCCTTTTAACACAGCGTTTAGTAAGCCTAACTAAAGACATCTAAACAAAAAAAACACTATATATAAAGTGATTTTATTTTGCACTCTAGAACAAACTCATCCTATAAAAGTAGGTATTTTATTTCTTATTCTTATATTTTTTTTTGCTATTGTCCTTATTTTAGCGGTCTGAATGATTTCTAAAATTTTGTCCACCTATTTTAATGGGACCTTTTCTAATACTGATTATTATGAATAAAACGTAATTTATACAAAAAAAAAGATATGACTTTGAATAATAGTGTAAAAGATGGTTATGTTGAGAAAATATAGGAAAACAAATAATAGTGTAATAGATGTTTATTGCTACAGACATTATGAAGTCGAATGCTTCGGAATTAAAACATTAGAGACAGAGAAGTTAGGAATTGCGATTGTTAGGATGAAAAATGTTAGGAAGAACATTTTCGGATTTCCAATTATCGGAGTTGAAATTTTAGGTGAACTTTGGCGCACCCGTGATTATAATATGACACTGAACTCGCTGCTTCGCTGCCATCTCAGTATGATTTGAGCCTAACCGTCTGGGTAGGCGTGCATTGGCACCGCAGGTCGGCAAGATCGAACTTAATATGTAGATATTTGGCTGAGCTGATGTGGTACAAAACAAGTGCATAAATTCCAATTCATTGAAGTCAAATGACGATTAATCGAATAAGTAATTGCTTCATTCAGGTCCGCTTTGAGTTTCATAGTATCGAATGTGCCGAACCAGTTTTTAATGCTGACACATATTTGGTTCAATTTTCAACCTTAATTATATAAAGATGCGACAGGATATAGACATAAAAATGCTAACAAATATAGTATTCCCTTCAAAATGAATTCGCATCAACATTTGGTAACCAACAATTGTACGAGCATGAGCAGTACTGCTACTCATTGTTACGCTTCGCTTCGCATTTATCGTAGTCTCAGGTAAGTTGACCTCCACATATAGATCAGTTCCAATGAAACAATATTATAATATCCATCAGATACGCACATAGATCTGTCCTATCATATCTGACACGCAGCCTAAAACATTTGCACCTTCGAGCTTTGCACTACATTTATATCATTTAATTAATATTACTGAGCAAATGGTAGTACCATTTGCTCGCCATTTGCACAGTTCAGTGTACATGAGGTTCACAAAAGTGTCGCAAATTCAGTTATAAATTAAGTTTGTTATGCATTGCATAAGCGCTGCTTCGCACGTTGGTCCAGTAGAAGTAGAAATAGTTTTATACTTTGATACAATGCTGATGGATTTAGTTATAAACCTTACTTAAAGTTGGTCATCGTATAGGACTGTTTAGCGTATACGCATAAATTTGCTGGCGACAGCATCCCAAAGCCGGAAAGTTATAATATTCCATAGCAAAGATGCGACG
Source organism: Diarsia dahlii (assembly GCA_949775195.1). Taxonomy (NCBI): domain Eukaryota; kingdom Metazoa; phylum Arthropoda; class Insecta; order Lepidoptera; family Noctuidae; genus Diarsia; species Diarsia dahlii. Next base: position 25,481,659 of record OX459191.1, on the reverse strand, counting down.
TGATTTAGATGTGCTAATCCTGTTTATTTTTATTGAGGCAAGTCGCACGAAACGTCTCTTCCGTTTGAGCAAGGTTTATGACACTGGGTTGCACTGTACGAGCCCCGGTGAGGGTGTACAGTGCAGCCCCGCAGTGAGCCCGTGTGTGCCTGCAGGGACCTGAACACCGACATGTCGCTGAACCTGCACCTGGAGGAGTCCACCGTGCGCTCCGAGCGGATGACGCCCTTCCGCTACTCCACGGCACACATCAAGGTAACAACTCACTACTTTACACTTAAACCAACCACCTTTGAGACACCAAAAAATGAGAACAAACAGGGCCTAGCTTTCTTTTGCTGGTACATTATTTTTTCTGATAAATTTTCTTGTGTTTACATTATAACGAATAATAACGATAAAGATTACGTAATCCGCAAAGCGTTTCCTTCAAATAAAATGAACGACAGTAAGCTTGAGGTGTTTTGTGTTTCTGGATTTCGTCACATGATGTGTTGTGTTACAGGGCAGCGTGGGCGTGCGCGACGTGGTGGTGGTGCGCGCGGCGTACCCGGTGGACGGCGCGCCCGCCACCGTGCACGTGCTGGAGCTGCGCGGCGCGCTCGCGCACCTGCCGCACGCGCAGGACCTGGCCGCCTACCCCGGCCCGCTCGTTAAAGGTAATTGCAATATTACCCCCCAACTACCTTACCAAAACGATACTCCCTTTGAGTGCGCCAGCGTTCCTCCACATACTTACCATATTTTATTTTGGGACAGCCTGTTTGATATTGATATAGAATGGGGGATTCTATACGATATCCAGTCAGCGGTCAGATATGAGTCCACTAGGGGAGACAGCTCAGTTATGATCGCTGCGTATGGTCGCGCGTTCCCCTTACACTGCAGACGTACCTATACGCTTATCCAAGTTAGTCTGTAACGCAATGCTATAAGCGTGTGTGTTTGTGTTGGGCAGGTGTGACGCACAAGAAGAGCGTGATAGAGTACTGCGGCGTGCGCATGCGCCAGGCGGGCAGCGAGGGCGCGCGTGACGTCACGGGCTACGCGCTGCTGTGGGACCTGCTCGCGCTCATGCTACGCCAGAACGGGGTAACTACACACCACTACACGTACACACCAAACACTCATTATGCAAATATATTACGTCTATGAGCAATAACCTAAGACCATACTTATACAAATGAAAATGAAGATAACTTAGATTTCGCCAGTGTTACAAAACCGGCGCAACACAATATTGGCATCATGAGTGAGTTTCCGATACTCGACGTCATCCGCCGCGAGCATCGAACCTTCAATACTTCAATACAGTGGCAATGAGCCGTACCTACTCTTACAATATTTTATAAAATCTTAGCATGACACGACTTTTCGAAGCACTGTATCGTCTTCATATTTTGTTTACGTGACAAAAGAAAAAAAATATGTGTCAATAATTTTTTGGAAATCTATCTGACGGACTAATTCGTTTGTTTTGGTGAAATATCCTATTCCCGAGCAAAGTGTTTTTGGGTTTTTCAGCCATGGAGCCTGATCTGTGCCCGGTCAATGGCAATAGGCTCGCCCCCTATTACATAGGACTTAAGCATAACTGGCGAAATGTATGCCTCTGCTACCCTTAGGAGATAACAACAGGTGTAATGTTATGTATGAATGTTAAATTTTTCTCTGGTCATTAATGTAGAGTTTTGCAGTTAAAAAAGTAACCTGTGTCGTGCTACACATACATGTCCAGCTGTGAGCTGTATAGGAGGGCCAGAACTTATTAATGTAATGTTACGTGTGCAGGTGGTGGTGGGCTCCGACATCGCGGAGTTGCTGATGAAGAACACGCGCGAGTACGAGTACAAGCTGCCCTCCGCCAAGACACACAACGGTGAGTCCCTCTCAACTTATTAACTAGCTAGTTATTTATTTATTTATTTACTATGGAAGACTTACAGCTAAGACAAATAGATGGTTATTATCATATTGATGAATTTATAACATATTTTTGCAATAACTAAGGACTGGTTTCCTGGATATTTATTTCAAATCAAATTATTTATTCTCATAGAATGCAGGTAATGTGCTATAACGTTGTTATAAAATATAGTGAGCCGGTTACATTCTGCCTGAGTTTTGGAGAAAGTGAAGTGCAACACATGTTCTTCGTGAATTCTCGTCTGTTGGACGTCATGGCATCATTTACTTCTCTTCTTCATACAATTCCTCACACAATCCATCCATCTTTTTCTTTAGCTTGTCCTTTCTTTTCTCTACCAAGCGATTATGAACCTTGTGCGGTAGAGATATGAGTGGTTTGTTGTGGCAGAGAGCCGGCGCGGCTCGTCGGGCTCGGGCTCGGCGCGGGAGGCACGCGAGGAGGAGGCGCGCAGCTCGTCGCCCGACCAGCCCTCGCTCTCCATGTCTGAGACCCTCAGTGAGTACCCGCTGACTATTATATTCCTACTATTTTTAATTATTCGTGCTTGACACGTATTCTTGTCCCATACTTTGTATTATGTGTATTGCCAACATTCTTTGTTTCTTTTGGATTTGTCAAACTGATATTTTTACGATTAAACATATGAAAGAGTGTTTTAGCTGGGAAGAAGAACATTAAGATTATGTGTATAAAGTTCTCATTCGTATGAACTACTTGCTTAAGTAACCTATGAATCTTGATGTTGTAATTACCCAATGTTAAATAACGCTTGTGATTTGTGTTGTAGACGTGGAGTCAGCGTCCACCCCGGAGCAGTCAGCACTGGGCGAGCGCGCGGCACTGGAGCGGCTGCGGGAACTGCTCATATACGGGAACAGGCCTGAGGCGCTCGGTATGTGCTGCTCAACTATACACTAGCGTACAGTTATTTTATGTGAGAGTGACTAGCCACAGTAATAAAGTTTATGCTCTTGCTCCTCATGCTGAACCAGACACTACTTAGAGAGAGAACTTATACAAACGCGCAGCGATAGTAGACTACGACTGAGCGGGACATAGTTGAGGCCTGTTCTTTCGGAAACACGAGTTTTATAAATGCTTTCTAAATGTTCTGGTCAACTGTACGTTCCAGAATGGGCGATGCGCAACAAGCTGTGGGGGCACGCGCTGACGCTGGGCGCGCACGAGTCGCGGCGTGCGCGTGCCGGCGTGCAGGCGCGCTTCCTGGCCGCGCTGCCGCCCCGCGACCCGCTGCACACGCTGTACGCTGCGCTACAGGCGCACACACCGCCCGCTGCTACGGTAACTACCATTGTTTACTTCCTGGCCGCGCTGCCGCCCCGCGACCCGCTGCACACGCTGTACGCTGCGCTACAGGCGCACACACCGCCCGCTGCTACGGTAACTACCATTGTTTACTTCCTGGCCGCGCTGCCGCCCCGCGACCCGCTGCACACGCTGTACGCTGCGCTACAGGCGCACACACCGCCCGCTGCTACGGTAACTACCATTGTTTACTTCCTGGCCGCGCTGCCGCCCCGCGACCCGCTGCACACGCTGTACGCTGCGCTACAGGCGCACACACCGCCCGCTGCTACGGTAACTACCATTGTTTACTTCCTGGCCGCGCTGCCGCCCCGCGACCCGCTGCACACGCTGTACGCTGCGCTACAGGCGCACACACCGCCCGCTGCTACGGTAACTACCATTGTTTACTTCCTGGCCGCGCTGCCGCCCCGCGACCCGCTGCACACGCTGTACGCTGCGCTACAGGCGCACACACCGCCCGCTGCTACGGTAACTACCATTGTTTACTTCCTGGCCGCGCTGCCGCCCCGCGACCCGCTGCACACGCTGTACGCTGCGCTACAGGCGCACACACCGCCCGCTGCTACGGTAACTACCATTGTTTACTTCCTGGCCGCGCTGCCGCCCCGCGACCCGCTGCACACGCTGTACGCTGCGCTACAGGCGCACACACCGCCCGCTGCTACGGTAACTACCATTGTTTACTTCCTGGCCGCGCTGCCGCCCCGCGACCCGCTGCACACGCTGTACGCTGCGCTACAGGCGCACACACCGCCCGCTGCTACGGTAACTACCATTGTTTACTATTACTTTTTAACTCCACATGAACCGCATTCACTGGTTCCAGACCGGGAGATAAACGTGTGGCGACTAGCGACATCTATCGCAACACCTGCGTACTAACAACGATCGACAGAAAATCCTACATCGCGCTATCAACATTATCCGCGACATAAGCCTATATACAGGAGTTCCCGACTTACAACTGTGGGGCAGTTAGCCCGCCGGACACAACACCCGTCCGGTCGGAGGATCCTCCCTTTTCTATGGGGGATGAGGAGCTTTACACCCTGTTCCTCATTACCCCCAAAAACGTAAAACACAAAGGTGCCCCCTCATCGGGAACATTCGCCTGTAATGTAACAATCGTAGCGATCCAATATTCGATTTACACAGTACACGAATGAATCGAGTGAACGATCACATTACAAGCGATTGCTCCCAGTGAGGGAGGGCCGCCAGGTATGCGCTCGTGTCACGAGTGACTACCCGCCACGCGCCTGCCGGCTTAGCATGGCCGAACAAACGGGTTTTGTCGACGGAAAAACCGACAAAATAACAGATTGTAGCAAGGTTTCATGTCAAATTGTATGGAAAAATCTTTGTCTATTCTTGGTAGAATAGAGATAGAATCGCCATGCTACGGGGGCTGGTGCAGTTGTTGGCTAACAACTACCCCTTTCTGGCGTGCGCTCATGGACATACGATGCGAGTAAATGCGTGCACTCAAATTAATCACTTACATTTCTTGCACATTTATGTCGTCGATTCGTTGAATTCCTAAAGAATGTAAAATAAAAAGGTGTATTTTCTATAATCATTTCGTAAAATCTGTGTCATATTGGCTGTTTATTTTTGTACTTGTATCGTTAAACCACATAGTGCTAGGTAACCAATATAAGTAATTATATTACTAGCTGATGCCCGCGGTTTCAACCGCACGGATGTCGGTTATCGCTACCGATGCCGGTTATCGCGACCAAAAGTAATATTTTCGTACCCCCCTTTCAACCCCTTGAATAAAGATTTTTTTTTATTACAAACTAGCCTATGTCCTTTCTCGGGTATCAAAATATCTCCATACCAAATTTCATGCAAATTGGTTCAGAGTTTAGGCGTGATTGAGTAACAGACAGGCAGAGTTAGTTTCGCATTTATAATATTAGTATGATGTCCTCCCGCAGTGCGTGTCGGACGAGCGCTGGGGCGACTGGCGGCCGCACGCAGCCGTGCTGCTGGCCAACCCCTCCGCGCGCCCCGACCACGACCGGCGCACGCTCACGCAGCTCGGTATGTACACCGGTACACTACACAACCCACCAGCATACACCACGCTTATATTATGTAACTTACCTCACAATCATTATTAACTCAATCATTTTTAACAAATTGCCAATGCAGCCCATAGAAATGCCATCAAAATTAGTTAGTTTAAAAAGACAAAAAAGTTGTTGTTGATTTGATGTTCTTAATAACGTCTAGTTACAATGTTAAATTGATTCATGATGACAAGACTTTGAATAGTCTACAACTAAAAAGGATAAAATAAGAAAAAAAAAACATTTTCACTTCTCATGCTCTGAAAGTGCTTATTTGTGCAGGATATAGGCTGCACAAAATCGAATTTTGTGCACAAGGGCATTAACGTATCTACTCATAAATGTATCTTTATTAAGGCAAAGAAAATGAGCCATACAGCCAAACACAATAAGAGGTTCATAGATAGAATTTGTTATTTTATAATATTTACTTTAATTTATTTGCCTTATGTGTTTTTTTTTAAGACTTAAAAGATATTAAAATTTAAATTCAAGTACGGTAAGTTATTTAATTAATTAATGAAAATTATTGTTACAAAATTAATTTAATAGTAGGCTGTATAGGTCTGCAAGCCTAATATCAATTTCGTAAGATTAAATAAAAAAACAATTTCCTTCAGTATTCAAAACTGTACCAATTTTACTTTGAATTTTAATTTAAAGAAATATGTTATACTACTGTTTTATTTCCTCGCATTCGAAGTGAAAAGCAGAGTTTATAACTCGTCCACTAAACCATTTTTATCCTCGACATTACTATCAGCCCTCGCCTTCGGCTGCGGGCTGCTAAAAGTCTAGGATAAAAATGGTTTGTTTTGTGCACTTGTTGTAAAATCTACTATTTGCATTTTTTTTTTTACTTATGTACTCGTTTGTGAATTTGTTGTAACCGTCTACGGTGTGCAATACAGAGTAATAGGAACCTTCAATGATGTCCACCCGTAGGTGACAGTCTGCTGGCACGCGGGCTGCTGTACGCGGCGCAGTTCTGCTACGTGGCGGGCGGCGTGGGGCTGGCGCCGCACCCGCTGGCCCCGCTGGCGCGGCCCGCACAGAGCGGCTCCGCTCCGCCGCGGCTGGCGCTGCTGCTGGCAGACTCCCGCGCCACCTCGCTGGCCCAGCTCGCGCACAACAAGGCGCTGTTCGCCACTGAGATCTACGAGTACGCCTTGTCGCTCAACCAGGACGACTTCGTTATTGCTGAACTGCAGGTTTGTTGCCACTACCAATAATGTAGCTATACAGAATAGTATTGTAAAATAGTTTATTATTTTAATTGCCGAATCCTCTTTATAATCTCTGGACTCACAAATTTACCATAACTACGAGTTTTGTTCACGCGATACACATTTAGACGCCATCTCTCACAGCGCCATCTATGTACACCCAATCCAAATTTAAGGATTGCAGTTTCTGTACACATATATTTTGCTTTCTGCCCAGTTACAGACGATTCTGCGTCAATAAGTGTGATCATTTCACTCTCTTACATGGTTACTAGAACTTTGCCAAAAGAAATCTTAAGATTTTATCTTACTGAGGATGCGTTTAATATTTAAAATACAACACTTGTATTAATTCCTCCCCTCGTGGTGTTCCAGCCGTACAAGTTCGTGCTGGCGTGCCGCCTGCTGGACGTGGGGCTGTACGAGCGCGCGCTGGCGTACGCGGAGGCGTGCGCACGCGCCGTGACGCGCGCGCCCGCGCTGCACGCGCCGCAGCTCGTCGCGCGCCTCGCCGACCTCGCCGACAGGTACCCCCGTCCACTAACTAACAGTACGAGCGCGCGCTGGCGTACGCGGAGGCGTGCGCACGCGCCGTGACGCGCGCGCCCGCGCTGCACGCGCCGCAGCTCGTCGCGCGCCTCGCCGACCTCGCCGACAGGTACCCCCGTCCACTAACTAACAGTACGAGCGCGCGCTGGCGTACGCGGAGGCGTGCGCACGCGCCGTGACGCGCGCGCCCGCGCTGCACGCGCCGCAGCTCGTCGCGCGCCTCGCCGACCTCGCCGACAGGTACCCCGTCCACTAACTAACAGTACGAGCGCGCGCTGGCGTACGCGGAGGCGTGCGCACGCGCCGTGACGCGCGCGCCCGCGCTGCACGCGCCGCAGCTCGTCGCGCGCCTCGCCGACCTCGCCGACAGGTACCCCGTCCACTAACTAACAGTACGAGCGCGCGCTGGCGTACGCGGAGGCGTGCGCACGCGCCGTGACGCGCGCGCCCGCGCTGCACGCGCCGCAGCTCGTCGCGCGCCTCGCCGACCTCGCCGACAGGTACCCCGTCCACTAACTAACAGTACGAGCGCGCGCTGGCGTACGCGGAGGCGTGCGCACGCGCCGTGACGCGCGCGCCCGCGCTGCACGCGCCGCAGCTCGTCGCGCGCCTCGCCGACCTCGCCGACAGGTACCCCGTCCACTAACTACTGTTACTTCACTCAACTCACGACGTTGTATCTCGAGATCTCAACATTGCGTAACTGCTCTAATCAAAAATGTTTTAAAGATACTATCGAACGTACTAACCAAAAGCGGAAGTTCTAACACTATAAAGATTGTAACAGCAAATGCAGTTCTTGCAAAATGCCGGTTTCAAGTAAAACGCGGTGTAATAATAATTTCACACGAAAGGCTGCATTCTTCCTTACTATTTCACCAAGTTCATTTAATCCAAAAATAAAAATTCTACTTATAGCTTGAAAGTCTCCAGAAAAATCGTAAAAATGGCGATTACTGATGCATAATATCATATTATGAGGGCAGAATAATAGTATTGATTCCCTCCCACAGATTGAAGTACCACGACCCGTCGCTGCACTCGGAGCCGCCCCTGGCGGACGAGGCGGACAGCGCGGAGCCGTCGCCGCGGCACCAGCAGCAGTGGCTGCAGGACGTCAAGCAGGTGGCGCACATGCTCACGGTATGTGCCGCATTCTAGGTTTCTTATAACAATTGCATTTTTGAATTTACACTTCAACTTTTTTCGCCTATAGTGTCCCAGTGCTGGGCAAAAGCCTCCCTCATAACCTGCCACTCTTCCTCTGTGCGGTTTTCTCGGTCCAATTTGTGACAAACTTCTAGGTCGTCACGCCAGCGTTTTCGAGGCCTCCCTCGGCGACGACTAACATTTGAACTAAACTCGCATAATATCTGTGCTCGTATATAACTGTGGCGCGGCATGCCTCGTGTGATAACTAACAGCTAACTAACATGTGTGTGCGTGTGGTTGCGCAGGCGGAGAGCGCGTCGCAACAAACGACGCCGCAACACAACAACTACGTGCAGCCGCAGCAGCAGTACGACTGGACGCAACAACAGACAATACAGGTATGTTACTGTTGTGCTGTGACTGTTGTTGTTTTTTTGACTAGACTTATTATAATTAGTTTTTAAATAATATAATATTGGTAAAAGAGGTCTCTCACGCCCAACGCGATCCAAATTCTGGGAGGTACGATAAACTAAAGGAAACAACAAATACATAACAGTTTGCACTGAGTAGTCACAACATAAAGCCGAAAATTCGAGGACGTCTTGAATACACCATTATATTATGTGTCCCACAGGAGCAACAACAATATCAACAGCCAGTCCAGACGTACCCCGCGCCCCCCGCCGAGGAGCCAGCGGAGTACCCCTCGCAGCAGTACCCGCAGCACCCGCAGCCGCAGCCCTCCCCGCCGCCCGAGGAGCCCTACTACGAGCAGTGGCCGCGCGGCGACGAGCCGCAGCCCCCGCAGCCCCCGCAGCCCGACAACAACTACTGGCAGCCCGACCAGGGATACAGCTATGGAGAGGTGAGCTGACCGCCTCACTACACCTTACTTCTCTGTAGGACCAACCGATGCCAGCGCGAACACGCTACTGTCGCATTCACATGTATCCGCGAACCCGCGTGTATCAGGCCGGGTTCATATTAGTGTAACGTTACCTGAAATGTAACACGAAAGAGCCGTCCAGACTTGTGCAATGCATCATGAAATGTAACCAACAACAAAGGGAAATTGTTTGAACGTGTGTTACATTTCATGTTACTTGTCACCAATGTGTACCCAGCATAACGTTTGTGCTTGGATACTCACATCCCAGCATAGTACGCTACCCAGTTGTCCGAACATATGTGATGTGAATACGACAGTCGCGTTTTTGCGCTGTGATCGTTTTGATTATGACGCAGGTTAGGTTGAGGCTCCTATACAACGCTATCGGTGACATCTAACGTCAACGTTATAAATTAGCTTTTAGCGCTGTAAGCGTTTCAATAGACAACATTTGTATAGCAACAGTAATGATTTCTGTATGTGCCCGATGACGTTTATAGAAGACTTCATACTTACAAGAACATTGAACACGCTCATCATTATATCTGTTGTGACGTCCGCGCGTCCGACTGTCACACGACCTACTGTGATGCATGGATGACATTCTCAGCACATGGAGGGATGGCCAATTATTTTGGGTTTTTTTTTTTAAACTTTGCCCCACACTAGGAATTTCTCCTGTATCGTGGGTGCGTTCACAGACATTTAAACTCACATACACAAATACCCAGACCCGAAACAACTATCTGTAGGTCATACAAATATTTGTTCCGGGCGGGAATCGAACCCGCGACAGGTAGCGCAGCAGTTAACTGCATGAACCACTGCGCCAACCGTGCCGTCAATAATCTTTGAATATTGTATTAAAATCAAGATGGCGGCGTCAATACCGAGTGTGAATGCGCGCGCGCATTATTGTTGACAGCTTGCTCAGTGTTCTTGTAGTGTTTGATGTCGATGGGTGGAGGGCTCCTATTTCATGGTGCAGGGATATATAATTATGTAAATATGGCTCTGCTTTTAAGTTTGAATTAACAGAAGCAAATTTAAATGAAGTCTATTCTACCATTCAAAAGTAAACTTATATCTCTATTATCGCCATTTTACTTGAAAGACTATCAATTCTTTGTCGGTAAGATTTAAGTGACAGTTTGGATCTATTCTAAGATAAACTATCGATTTATTTACTACAGTAATTTTAGCAGTAAATAGTCGTAGGAGTGCAGGCTATGTTTGTAATTGTGCGGTAGTTTATAGTTAAAGTTCACCGTACACGTATGAATTTATCAATAATATAAGCCGAGTATGAAATCACAATATTAGTTTCGAGCCCCCCGAGCTCGGCCAGCCACCCAGTGATAGCGGTGTACCGTGTAGTGTCGCGTGTAGCAAGTGTCGGCTCGACCGCGCGTCGGGCCCGCACTCGCCGCTCTACTAACGAGTTGTTGGCGCGGGTCTGCAGCCAGCGCGCCCCGCCCCCGCCCCCGCCCCGCGAGCCACGCGCGCCCCGCCCACCGCGCGCGTCGCGCCCACCACCACGCCGACGCACGCCCCGCCCGCCGCGCCGCCCAGCGACGACTTCGAGCTGTTGGAGTTCCACCGCTCGCCCGCACTGCGCCGCCGAGTGCACCCCAAGCCGTCAGCAGTGGCCACGCCCGCTTTCACAGCCCCCGCCTTCACGGCTCCACCCCGCACGGCCGCACGCCGCACGCCGCCGCGCGCGCCGCTGTCGGACCTGGACGTGCAGCTGGCGCACGCGGCGCCGCAGCAGGCAGTGCCGGCGCGCGCGCGGCCCGGGCCCGGCGGCCGGCTCATCAGCAACACGGTGGACCAGTGGGCGCGCAGTACCGTGCACGTGCGCGACGGCGCGTTCAAGCCGCTCGTGTTCGGCGGCACGTACCCCATCGACGAGCCCGCCTCGCCGCCACACGTGCCTCAGCTGGAGGGCGAGGCACACCGGCACGCGCCACAACTACAGGGCGAGGCACACCGGCGCGAGCTGCGCAAGACCATCGAGCGCAGTCTAGACAAGTTCGAGGCGATACTAGCGCGGCGCGCGGGCCCGGCGCGGCTCACGTTCGACATCGACGCGCCGGTGGGCCCGGGCCCGCCAGCACGCGGGGCCCCGCCACGCGAGCGCGACGCCAAGTACTACGTGGCGGGCCCCAAGACGTACAACATAGACGAGCCCGTGACGTACATCTAGCGGCGCGGCAGCTTGCACGCCGCGACCCGCACTTTTATAACGCTTTTATATTGATTCTCTAAAACGCGCTGTGATATTTATTGATCTTATCCTAAAATTGCATTAATTTATTTTATACTAAATGAGGTTACTGGTAAATACCAAAACTAAAATGTATTAATTGATCTGCACACGTTATCATTTTTAAAATAATATTATTATTTATTTTATACACGCTTGAAATATATCTCTTATAAAAAGTAAGTGTGTTATTGTTGTTATCTAGAAAGCCTTAATAATCAATCGGCGATTTGTAGAAAATTGTTTACCGCATTAAATGTTGAATGAAAAAGCGTGGTTTTCCTAAGACATCCAACACTATACAGTACCGCACTACTCCCCCCTCCCCCCCGCCCCCCCCCCTACTCCCCCCTCCCCCCCGCCCCCCCCCCCCCCCCTACGGTCGCGCGGTGCATGTGCTGCTATCGTCTGGTTTATAGTTATATTTAACAATGTGCCGTTTCATTAGTTCGCGGCGATGTAACTGCTGTTTCTAATCTAAATCGAAACCATTAAGAGTTTTATTGCAAATTGAACCGTTACGTACAATGTAAAGCAAACAAACAGATTGTAAATAAGCAAGTTTACGACGGCATGTACCTACATTGTACAGTGCTAAATGAATTATCTGAAAATGAAGGAGTTTAGTGCACCCGTAGTGTTATAAACTAACTTTGTGTGAGTAAAGGTTGCGAGTGTCGATGTTCTCCCGCTTGTAACGTGAACGTGTAGCGGAACGTGTAGCCTCTCCCGTGTGCGGATTGTACTCGGCTTATATTATAACTAACGTAGTTGTAGATATAACAGCTAATTATATTTTACAGTAATAATCGTTAATTTCCTATGTAATATTGAACCACGTTGAGAACCGGTAAGCAGTCGCCACTTACTTAATAATTCAGCAGGGTCGTTAAATCACCACCAATATTTATTTTTCAAATCAATGTATGTTTTCTATTCAACAGATATGTCTATGAGCTAGGTCAGAATCTGCTTAGTAAACCTGTTTGTTTAAAGAATGTGCCGACTGCTTGCTTGACTCTAAATATGATTATGTGATTGTGCCCGCTGTCCCAACACAATTTCTTTACTTTGGGGTCTGAAAGCTGAGATAATGTTTAGTACACATAAAAATACAGTATTCTGAATGTCTTCATTATTATAAAAATATTTTCTTTAATTAATATAGAAAAAGTCGGAGCTCAAAATTAAATTCTCCGAGTTACTTGCTATCAAATTAAATTAGTGTCAGATATTTTTTTATTTCGAGCAAAACTATAATTGTAAAATGTAGTATGAAGTACGGTAGCATTATCTCGGCTGGTTGTTGGTCGTGTGTGTACTACCGCTGTGCGGCCGGCAGGGCGCGGGTCACGCGGGCGAGGCCGGCGCGGAGGACTCGCCCACCATCACCATGCCGGGCGCCAACAAGCCGCGCGCGCCCTACTACCAGGACTACGACGACCAGCCGCACGGGAATGACGTGAGTATGCACCACACACACATCCTCGTTGTCACTCGAGTTGACACAACAAGCCGCGCGCGCCCTACTACCAGGACTACGACGACCAGCCGCACGGGAATGACGTGAGTATGCACCACACACACATCCTCGTTGTCACTCGAGTTGACACAACAAGCCGCGCGCGCCCTACTACCAGGACTACGACGACCAGCCGCACGGGAATGACGTGAGTATGCACCACACACACATCCTCGTTGTCACTCGAGTTGACACAACAAGCCGCGCGCGCCCTACTACCAGGACTACGACGACCAGCCGCACGGGAATGACGTGAGTATGCACCACACACACATCCTCGTTGTCACTCGAGTTGACACAACAAGCCGCGCGCGCCCTACTACCAGGACTACGACGACCAGCCGCACGGGAATGACGTGAGTATGCACCACACACACATCCTCGTTGTCACTCGAGTTGACACAACAAGCCGCGCGCGCCCTACTACCAGGACTACGACGACCAGCCGCACGGGAATGACGTGAGTATGCACCACACACACATCCTCGTTGTCACTCGAGTTGACACAACAAGCCGCGCGCGCCCTACTACCAGGACTACGACGACCAGCCGCACGGGAATGACGTGAGTATGCACCACACACACATCCTCGTTGTCACTCGAGTTGACACAACAAGCCGCGCGCGCCCTACTACCAGGACTACGACGACCAGCCGCACGGGAATGACGTGAGTATGCACCACACACACATCCTCGTTGTCACTCGAGTTGACACAACAAGCCGCGCGCGCCCTACTACCAGGACTACGACGACCAGCCGCACGGGAATGACGTGAGTATGCACCACACACACATCCTCGTTGTCACTCGAGTTGACACAACAAGCCGCGCGCGCCCTACTACCAGGACTACGACGACCAGCCGCACGGGAATGACGTGAGTATGCACCACACACACATCCTCGTTGTCACTCGAGTTGACACAACAAGCCGCGCGCGCCCTACTACCAGGACTACGACGACCAGCCGCACGGGAATGACGTGAGTATGCACCACACACACATCCTCGTTGTCACTCGAGTTGACACAACAAGCCGCGCGCGCCCTACTACCAGGACTACGACGACCAGCCGCACGGGAATGACGTGAGTATGCACCACACACACATCCTCGTTGTCACTCGAGTTGACACAACAAGCCGCGCGCGCCCTACTACCAGGACTACGACGACCAGCCGCACGGGAATGACGTGAGTATGCACCACACACACATCCTCGTTGTCACTCGAGTTGACACAACAAGCCGCGCGCGCCCTACTACCAGGACTACGACGACCAGCCGCACGGGAATGACGTGAGTATGCACCACACACACATCCTCGTTGTCACTCGAGTTGACACAACAAGCCGCGCGCGCCCTACTACCAGGACTACGACGACCAGCCGCACGGGAATGACGTGAGTATGCACCACACACACATCCTCGTTGTCACTCGAGTTGACACAACAAGCCGCGCGCGCCCTACTACCAGGACTACGACGACCAGCCGCACGGGAATGACGTGAGTATGCACCACACACACATCCTCGTTGTCACTCGAGTTGACACAACAAGCCGCGCGCGCCCTACTACCAGGACTACGACGACCAGCCGCACGGGAATGACGTGAGTATGCACCACACACACATCCTCGTTGTCACTCGAGTTGACACTTCCAAGTTTCCAACACTCGACGACAATTCACGACATTCCAAACACTCTCGACGACAATTCACGACATTCCAAACTCTCTCGACGACATTTCAAAACATTCGTGACGCTCTCGGCGACATTTCACGACATTCCTAACACTCGTACGACAATCGCGCCACTCTCGACGACATATTTTCACAACATTCCTGATCTTCTAGACACCATTTCACAACATTCCTGACTTTCACAACATTCCTGACATTCTCAACACCATTTCACGACATTTCTGACATTCTCGACATCATGTCACTACATTCCTGACATTCTCAACACCATTTCACGACATTCCTGACATTCTCGACACCGTTTCACTTTAATCGACACTCGAGACAGTCGGACACTCACATTTATCAAATATTAAATGTTGTACAGCAACAGAACGAGCGCGACACCGACTCTCCGAAGGCGAGCAACAAGAAGCAAGAGAGCAAGTCCAAGGAGGAGGGCAACAAGGACGCGCGCGGCAAGGGCGGCGGCTGGCTGGGTGGCATCCTCACCAAGCTGTCGCTGCGCCCGCCCAACCAGATGATCCTGCCCGACGACAAGAACCCCTCCGTGAGTGTCTCTCTGTCCGCACCCGCCCTGCGCAGGCGCAGGCGCACGGACATGCCTACCTTGCTGTAGATCACCTACCTCGGTCTGCTACGTTATTCTCGTCTCATTTATACAGATGTTTCTAAGTGCGTGTAATTGCTCACCTCGTTATTTAATTAGGATTTAGCCCAGTCAATATAAATTAGGTTCAATTGAAAACTAGTTTTGAAGGAATGCTTAAGACCTCATCGCAAAGCACATTTAAAACATCGCTCTGCTGATGTAAATTATTTGTAGAAGAATGAGGCAGTCATAAATCTCCTGCCCTCATCCCAATATATTTGGGGCCGGCGCAGATGAAGATAATAGCGTAAAATGTAGGGATTTAGTAATAGGTGTTGCAAGCAGGCCCATGTATTGAGTTAGGTTTTCTTCCTTTGAGTGGGCCACGCAAATTAGACAAATTCAAGTAGTTACCCACTCCCCCTCCTCCTAGTAAATAATTTGCCTACCATGTCGGATTGTTCGCTATTTTGTGTAGAATCTCTAGTTTGATTGTAATTGATCTCACCTAATGTGTAAAACTTAATACCAAAAGATCGGCAACCTATAGCTTTGTGTTTTAGTAAACAAATAACGTGGGAATAAGTTTGTTTTTATAAAATATCAGCTAAACTGTTACCTACATCATCCCAATGCTGGGCAAAGGCCTTTCTCGTTTACTTCCTGTTATATGATTTTTTATCCGTATTATATTTATTTAGGTTTTTAGTAATTACGTTTTTTGTCGGCGACTTGAGTTCTATATTTGTGTACTACCTATATTTTTATTTTGTTTAGTTTATTATTTTTGTTATATTATTATTTTAAACTCTTTCATTAATGTAGAAAGCTGCTAGATAGCAATCGAACGACGACTTTGTCGGTTGCGCGCCGCAAACTTATTTCACCCTCAGCCAAACAATGTAGAAACAGCTCATCATCAGCTCATTTAATGTTAGTCATAACCAAAGGTGCTCCGATATTGTGGCTATGAGACAGCCATTGTTGTAGTTCACTTATTTCAATTTATTAAATGAATGCATTGTATGCTTCTTGTCTGGTTAACTATAAACTCTATATCTTATAAATGCTTCTTTATTATATATTTATATATGTATCTATTCAATAAACTTATTTCCCACTCCGAGTTTTTTATTGCACTAATCATTTTTTACTGTACTATATTGTTAACAAGAAAGTCATAACATATGACATAACCATAAGGTATTACAATTAATTAGGTATTTAATCTGATATTATTTATCAAGTAGGCACAAATGAAATAACCTTCGTAACATTAACTTGATGTTCACAGCGAGTCTTTGTAAAGTGTCGTAATTGTACTTCGGGCTAGCTCATTTCTGTACTAAGCCCGAGAACAAGTAAGCTCTAAAATAATTAAGAAGACGCATCGGGCTATACTACGTACGCCCAACGAGTCCGGAGTATAGTCCAATGTGTCTATTAGCCAGAACGGTATAGATGTGTATATGTCGCTGTAAGTCTCAATAATATGTGTCGGTGTGTGTGTGCCGCTGTACAGATCGTGTGGGACGCGGAGACGAAGCGCTGGCGCAACCTGGACGGCGACGCCGAAGAGACGCAGGCGCCGCCGCCACCGCCGCCCAGCGCCGCCATGTCAGTGAACACCACTACTTGCTATTCAATTACTACTCGCCACTCACTAACTACTCACTACTCAAAACGCACTACTCGCTGACCACTTACTACTCAAAACTCACTACTCGCTGACTTCTTACCGACTACTCACTACTCGCTGACTTCTCACTGACTACTCACTACTCGCTGACCACTTACTACTCCAAACTCACTACTCGCTGACTTCTTACCGACTACTTACTACTCGCTGACTTCTCACTGACTACTCGCTGACCACTTACTACTCAAAACTCACTACTCGCTGACCACTCCTCAAAACTCACTGCTAGCTGACTTCTTACCGACTACTCACTACTCGCTGACTTCTCACTACTCAAAACTCACTACGCGCTGACCACTTACCACTTACTACTCAAAACTCACTACTCGCTGACCAATCACTACTCAAAACTCACTACTCGCTGACCACTCACTACTCAAAACTCACTACTTGCTGACTGCTCAAAACTCACTGACTACTCACAACTCATTGACTACTCACTACACTACTCGCTGATTACTCAAAACTCACTACTCGCTGACTTCTCACTGACTACTCACTACTCAAAACTCACTACTCGCTGACTACTCACTGACCACTCACTACTCGCTAACTACTTGACTACTCACTACTCGTTAACTACTCACTGTGTGTCAGTCAAAGTAAAATTTTATTCCTCTGAAATAACACATGAGACGATGGACACATCATGGAGGCTATCAGGCTTTTAAATGTTTTTCCTAATTATGAATGTATATGAACACAAGTTTGTCCCGCAGGACTGCATCCCCCCCGCAGGCCCCCGCGCCTGGCGCTCCCCCTGCCCCCCCGGGCGCGCCTGTCTCTAACATATTCAAAATGCAGAAAGGAAGACGTAAGTATAACGTTGATATTATCACAGATTAGTCAGCAACAATATTTTATAGTAGGAGCGCTCACACGCACAGAAATGTAGGAGCTCATCCAATGATTTATTTCCACCACCATGTAGACTATTCATTCCGTCAAATAGCAATGTAACCACGAACTTTAAACATATCAAATTTGTCACTTTGGAACATATCTGCGGTGTTTCTGTTAGCAGGTTCAAAGGCATACACGGTCATACACCAAGATGCACCAAACCTACGTCATTTTATAAAAGAAAACTGTTTCCTTACTATTAGGTAAAAAAAACAAGTGGAAATTATGACCAACGGTAGGTTGTGGGTGTCAAGTCAGACAAATGTTATTTTGTGTTGCTTATCTCATCAATGCTGCTCTCCAAACGACGAAGGAGGGCATTGTGTACAAACTGGCACGAACTTTATTCGCAAATAATGTGACATTTTTTTTTTTTGGTAGGTGGTAAATCATCAAATGACCCCCCCCCCCGCTCTTGAGCAGAGCGAAGGGTGTCGGACTTCTACTGACTAAAAACCGAACCCATGTTCCTTCTTTGCTCTTGTGCCGAGACCACGTCATCTAGTACTCACATGTGATGTTTGGCCATTAACACATTAACACTGTGTCGTCACGTGGTTTACCTACTTCCTACAGAGCACTGCCTCTCGCAGCTGGAAGAGTTCTGTGGCCTGCAGTGCTCCAGCAACGGGAAACTAATACGATGACTATGTTATGCTAAGTCGCCGTCTTGTTTCTCTCCAATAGCTATAGTTGGCATGTTGTAATGCGTGTGTGTGGTGTGCAGACATAAAGAAGTCGTACGTGGACGTGTTCAACCCGAGCGGAGCCGCCACGCGCGCACTGCCTCCCGCGGCCGACGTGCTGGGGCCCAGCGCGCCGCTCAGCGCGCCCACCAACTACTTCGTGCCCGCGCCCATGTCCATGGTACGATAACTGATACCTTACTAAATATATGCACATTGCTCATACTATTGTACTCAACAAATTAGTGTGAGCCAGAGATAAACCCAGCCAGAGATTCCTGTATAAAATACCTTCCCATTTATAATCAAAGCAATTATTTCAAGTAAGCCAGTTATAGGCACTTTTGTATTGTCGAAATAAAGACAACAATGAAAAGCAACTACAGCCCTAAACACAATACATTTACTGTAAAAATACTGTAGTTGTTCATTGTCAATTACAAAGAGAGCTGGACGTTTAACTCGTACGATATGTTTAAAGAGCAAGCCGCTGGTGGAGATAGTGGAGGTGACAATCTGCCCCTCCCCCGCCCCGTCCGAGTCCCCTCCCCCGTCCCCCATCCCGGAGCCCTACGAGGTACGTGACCCGTGTAGCGAGCCAGCGACAGGCGCCAGACACTGTTGTCAACCGTACACCTTCATTCACTATATAGTTGTAGTTACATAGTACGAGTAAAATAAGTATTACAGAAATTATGCTATAGCTACCGACACCTGAATGATCTGCAATTTAGCGTGGTTGCTGGGCACCTATATATATGTATAAGCTCTCCGAATTTAACTTTAAAAGTATTATACAATTAAAAAAAATAGATTTATTTTCATAAGATGTAAGATGTCTTGCGTTGTACTGTACTGTAGTATAGAAGGCTTCGATCAATAATAGTACTAGATTAAGCATCAGGAACAAAACTAAGTCGCTCAAGTGGCCACGTTTGCACACACGTAAACATCACTAACATCTTAGAAAAAAGTTCAATATTATTAACAACTTCAGATGATTATAAACCTTAACACTTAAACATAACGTTTAATAATCACTGTAAAGTATATTTATTTAAGCCCTTTCATCGGAGAAAGACTAGAAGCAAAACATTTTAAATGTCGCTCCAAAATAAAAAGTCATCAGTACAAAAATATTCATTCTAAAATGAAACTTAAACTCTAAGCAATACGGTTAAAAGCATTTTGTGTACAATGTCGTGCTTATTCTATTGCGGAACTAGCGTTCCCTGTTCAAGAACATGCTACAATAGTTGGTGCGTTGTAGCAAACATTGGCCAAACAATTATAATATTCGCTGATTTAATTATATTTACAGTTTATTTATGTTTAAATATTATGAAAAAGCACATAATGATATTAAATTACCGAAAAAAAGATATTCCTTCCAAAACTTTGGTGTTACGGTGGTTATTTACGCAGGTTTTGAACGCATACTGCGGTATTTTGACGTCTTAATGTTGGCTATGATTGGACCATACTAACTTGAAATAAGACCACAAACACGTTTGTGGTCTTATATTTCGGGCCGTTTTTGAAGCGCTTACCGGGAATCTAGTACATTATTGATCGAAGATAGGTGTAAAATTGTAATGTTTGTAAACACAATGTTGTTATCACACGCGGCTAGGAAGCGGAGCCCCTGCCCAATGGACACTAACCGTAAGACATTCATGCTATTCCTCGTACGGTTTATACGAGTATTACTTCATAAAAAATGTTGTCTAGTGCAAAACTCTTAGTTCTGGCTTAATTTTTATTTTTCATCTATTTGTAGTTTGTATAATCATGTATGTACAATATTGTAACCTAACATTAGTAATTACATTTTTGTAATTTAGTTCTGATTTGCCTATTTGATTGAACCTCAAGCGGAAACATACCTTTTTTAGTGAGCCGCCGAGTGCTCACAGCCTGATTATGTAAATTTCGTAATGCCTAGTGTACGCTTCCAGTGACCCAAAGGCTGGCTTTTACCTGTTGTCGAGCAACGTGGCAACGTTGCCTGTCTCCTAGGTTGCTCTGTTCATCTGACAGCGTTGAAGAGTTTTGATGCTCTTAGTTTGTTATTAATTTAATAGTTTTTTTATTAATGTTCCCTCACAGTCGAGGAGCTGAGGACAATTTCATCAGTTCTCGTTGTGTTTTCAGACCGGGATGTACGACCCGCAGCAGTTCGAGGGCGACGCTGAGCCGTACGAGCGCAGCGGCATATAGCCGACACGCGCTCACGACACACCACGCGGCCATTCACTCGACACATAGCTACGTTGTGAACACGTTGCAAGTAACGGTCGACTGGTCGCTGTGCTGACATCAAACATGGACTCGCAACACTTCTAACGTTAACAAAAATAAAAGTCGGCAAAGTTAGTAATACTCACAGCGGCCTTCTGTTAGTGATCTCCAAGCATTGGCATTGTTTACACGATTTTTATCGATCATTCAAGTTGCGTTCAGTAATGCAGTCGATCGAGTTGTCCGCGCTAGAGGAAAGTAATTGAATGAATTGTATCGCGTTTAAAGCATCATAGTATTGTTGTAAACAAACGATGTATTTAGATGTACATAGTACCTAACGTATCCGCGCGGCGTGCGGCTGCTGCTCATAATTATATCGTTAGTACATTATTATAAACGCCCGTTCCATTATTATTATCTTTCTTATTTCTCGCTCTTTATACTCAACGTTTTAAGGAAATGGATTTTTACGTTAAATTATATTATAGTTAGGAACCGATGGTATTTTGATTTGACAAATTGTGTTTTTTTATTAAATATGTAATTCAATTTATTATTTCTATTATTTAATGTTTGCTGTCAATTTATTTACTGCTAGGTTTAGATAATTATTTAGTTGTCCTTGTAGATTGGTTTTTGTTTTCGCGTCTCGTTTGTTCTCGAAGTCTCTGTGCAGCGAGCCGGTGAGCTGCGTGCTCGTGCTCGTGCTCGTGCTCGTGCTCGTGCTGTAGTAGCGACGTGCGCGCGTGCGCGTGCACTACACAGTTGCGCACGCCGCTCCGGCGGATACCTTGTATAAAATGTTAAATGCCTTAGTAAAGTTGAATCCAAGGCTAGGAGTTCATTTGTATAAAAGCATGTAGTTTCGATTTATATGTATATTGGAATGAAGACAGGCAGATCGCGGACACGGTCTGGTTTGCATTGTATTATATAATGATGATGATTCAACTCATGGAAAATATTTAAATAAAATGTTTATGTTATGCTTATGGTGTGTTTCATTAAAAACCAAACAACTCAAAGAGCGGCTGCAGGGACCTGTCCGGTCGCCGTCGTCGACGAGGAATCGACTAACTATCTAACTAATGACTATTTTTTCACTCAAAATCCATAAAAAGACTGTATATATAGGTAGGGTTCAGCACCGCGCTGATGACGCTTGAACTCGCAGACTATGCACACCGCTGCGAGAACTATCAAGTAATCATTGATAGTTAGGTATACCGGCTTCTTGCTCACCGTCGCCGCGTCGCTTCGAGAAGATCCTCTGCTGCAGAGTGATAGGTAAAAAAAATAACTATTAAAGGTGCAGTGTGTAATAAAGAGCAAATATAAAAAAGCAGCCGTGTTCAGGACAGGACTTGTAGGCACAGTTCACCAAAATCATGGAATGAAACTAAATTGAAAGATTAAAATTTATAAGCATATTATGTGTCGTTTAACTGGATCTCAATCACTGTCGCCGTGGTTACACGCGTGACCGGCGTGACTGCACGCCAGCCTCTTGTTCCCTCCTTCAATTTAATAATAGGGATCGATAACACGCTTGGTCTTTTGCGCGACATCGTTATTTCGCCAGGCAGTGAGGTGCTCACACTCGGGTCAGAGTTCCGTTTATCTGCGAACTTGTCGAAGGCTGCTGGTGTTTCTAAATCATAAGCGGCCATCAGTGTACCGTTTGATTCGAGTTCGGTAGCAGCTATTATTTTTAAGACGGCGGCGGTCACGGCACATACAATGTATAACGCCATCAGCAAAGAGAATGCTAACACTCCTGCGTGGGAACACACTATAGACACGAACTCGATCCGTTTGTGTAGAATATGTTGTGAACACACAACATCGCCGTAAGTATATTAATAATAATTTTATTAAGTTAGAACAACACAACAACCACGGCTACCTGTCATTGTGTGACATTCTCTAGCACAGACTAGACTAGGTAATACTATAGATTGGGTATTGCTTTCAGCAAAGACAACTTAAAAAACTTGAAATCTGTAAATTCGAACATTTTTGAGAACCGGTGAAATGCATCTCCCACGAATAAAAAAATTTGCCATATGCCAAGCCGTCGCGGGCGGGACGCGTGACAGATGTGAAACATCGAAATTATTTTATGCATTTAAAGAATAGATTACGACAAGAAGGATATTCAACCGTTGCCTTGATCACCCATCCACAGACAGACCTTGACAACAGTTGCTTAACCTTGATCACCCATCCATAGAAAGACCTTGACAACAGTTGCTTAACTTGGATCACCCATGTACAGACTGTCCTTGGCCACCGTTGCTTAACCTTGATCATCCATCCACAGACAGACCTTGATAACATTTGCTTAATCTTGATCATCCATCCACAGACAGACCTTGACAACAGTTGCTTAACTTGGATAATCTATCTACAGACTGACTTTGGCCACCGTTTCTTAACCATGATCATCCATCCACAGACAGACCTTGATAACATTTGCTTAACCTTGATCATCCATCCACAGACAAACCTTGACAACAGTTGCTTAACTTGGATCACCCATCTACAGACTGTCCTTGGCGACCGTTGCTTAACCTTGATCACCCATTCAGAGACAGTCCTTGCCAACCGTTGCCTTGATCACCCATCCACAGACAGACTTTAACAGCCGTTGCTTAACCTTGATCACCCATCCACAGACAGACCTTAACAACAGTAGCTTAACCTTGATCACCCATCCAGAGACAGACCTTAACAACAGTAGCTTAACCTTGATCACCCATCCAGAGACAATCCTTGGCAGCCGTTGCTTAACCTTGATCACCCATCCACGGACAGACCTTGACAACAGTTGCTTGACGTTGATCACCTATCTGTAGACAAATCTCTTACAAACAAAAAGAAACCCTTCAGCTTTATAATATCAGCACGCCAACAATCAGGTTTACCCCCGCTTAGAGATGTTTCACATACACGCGTACTACAGCAGAATCAATCAATCGATAGTTTAACATGCTTGGACTGCTATTTGGGTAAAAAATTGGTACACAGATAGTTTATAACCTGGATTAACACATAGGATACTTTTTATCCCGATAACATCTTCCCGTGGGATAATTTTCGAGTTAAGCGAGCGAAGCCGCTGGCGACACCTAGTACAGTTATAGATAAACGATTTCAGTTTGTGAGTCGGTGTCCCTTCCACTCAGAGAAGTCACCCTATATAATGCCCTCCAATAGAAGAAATTACGAACAGGGAAAAACCATACGGGAAAAGCTTTATTGTTTTTCGCTTGAGCTTTTGTATTTAAGTTTGTTTTTGTGAATAAGCACTAATTCCTAATAATTACTGGACAGTATACTGCTCACTGGACAACAGGACTGATATAGTGTTAACTGAATTTTTTTATTAAAAGTAAATGGTAGAATCATGAATAATTAAAATTAAAATAGATATTACTAAAGCAATTACTCCTCCTAATTTACCGAGTGTAGCTTCATACGAACGAACTATGAGCCTCGTACGAACTATGAAGTTACGCCGATGCTAATATCTGTTCAGACTTCTATTCTTGGGCCACCGTAATAATAGTTCATCCTCTCTCCTACGGGCTACGTACGGCGTAGTGTGTACGGCAGTCATGAGCTCGCGCATCCGTTTGCACTTTACGTAAGTAATCAGGGATTCTATGCGCCGCGCCTAGATGTGCGCGAATCCTTGGAAATAAAACGCAAAGTATTAATTAAACAATAGAAAAAGTTGTTTATTCGATAACGGAGTCTATCCAGTCTCGGAGCGTGGCGATGTTGACGTAAAGCTGCGGCTCGCAGGCCACGCCGCACGCGCTGTTGTCGCTCATTATGCCGTACAGTGTGTGGTCGTGCAGCAGCGGCGCGCCGGCGCAGTAGTTGCAGGGCGTACCGCGCGACCAGCGTGCGCCCGCGCAAAGCGCCGCCACACCGCACGCGCCGTGCCGCGCGCCCGTGCCCGGCAGTAGGTGGCGCGGCGCCCACAGCTCGGCGCGCGGGCTCGTCGCGCACGCCGCCTGCCCCACCACGAACACCGGCACCTGCCGCAGCCGGCGCGACTCGGAGCTGTTGCCAACTGACCTGTAAATGTGTTTATGTGTCGGGAAAACTTATACAGTACATTGAGATGATGATAGCGCGTCAATCCAGGAGGGCTATGTCCGCAGTCGGTTCCTTGATGTTTTGCCAGTTTTATAGATCGATGAAGCCATGGGACATGATGGCTGATGGGTAGGTATTATGTAAATGTGTATAATAACTAGTTACTTACCTAATTTCGAAACACGATGATGCCTCATTGCTATTGCTTACTGCTGCTACGCGCTGTAACGCACAAGCACGAAGTGATCAGGAATGCCATCACAGATAGGTACTTGGCCCTCTAATCACCTGACAACCATCGTTGCTAGAGCGAAAACCACACATCAAAAGCATCTACACTAATAGACCAAAAACCGACCTCGGAGGTTCTCAAATGGCCTAAATTAAAATATCCGGGCCCCTGGGTCTGCGCTGGCATTGTCCAAGCAACACACGACATGGAGGTCAGGAAAGTCACGGATACTCATATTCGTATACCTACTATCCAACAGTGCCTTACTTCTTCAATCCTTTAAATTAAACCAGATCACGTCGAGACAAACACTACAATGCCCTAGAACGCGGAACGGACAACTACAATGGATTAATATGTTGTAATTATGGACACAGTGGCTTAACTTGGAAACGATGAAGCTGATGAACTCTCCAAGAGGGGTTCCAACACGAGAACCTTAGCCTAGAAAGGAGGATTCATTCTTTCAAATTAAAGGGGGCTTCCCCTTTTATTTGATTACCTATTTTTTAGGGTTCCGTAGTCAACTAGGAACCCTTATAGTTTCGCCATGTCTGTCTGTCCGTCCGTCCGTCCGTCCGTCCTCGCTTAATCTCTGTGACCGTTAGCACTAGAAAGCTGAAAATTGGTACCAATATGTGTATCAATTAAACCGACAAAGTGGTAAAATAAAAATTGGAAAAAAATTTTTTGTTAGGGTAGCCCCATATATGTAAAGTGGGAAGTGTTTTTTTTTTTATTTCAACCCTAACGTGTGATATATTGTTGGAAAGGTATTTAAAAATGAATAGGGGTTTACTCGAATAATTTTTTGATAATGTCAATAATTTTGGAAATAATCGATTCAAAAGTAAAAACCCCCCCCTCTAACTTTTGAACCATAAGTTTAGAAAATATGAAAAAAATCTGAAAAGTAGAACTTTATAAGGACTTTCTAGGAAAATCATTTTGAACTTGGATGGAAACAACAGATGGAAACAGCGGTTAACCAATATAATTTGTTCCCTGAATATGAGCCGTATGAGCGCCTGTACAATCCAGAGGTCAAGTTTCATTGGCCCGTAGAAGAAATTGTATAAATTATAGAATACCGTTTTGGTACGGAACCCTTCATGTGCGAGTCCGACTCGCACTTGGCCAGTTTTTGTTAAAGTGGCAACAGTAAAACATATTTTGTGATAAGTTTGTTTTTTATACTTAGTGTTTGTATGAATGAAAAAGTAATATTTGCGGTTTTTTAAATGTGCTTTAGATTATTCACTCTCTTAGTTTAAAAGTTAGAGGGGGGAGGGGACACATTTCACCACTTTCAAACGATTTCTCCATTTTTAGTTTCCATTTAACATTCCACCAAGAAATTCCCATATTATTGCATTCAACTTCTAACCGTTGAGGAGCAGTACCTTCCATAATCAGCTCATCAACATGAGGTGATGACCGCTAGATGCGAATACTTGAATAGCTGTAGAAAATGCACGACACACGTAATATTATCTATCTATTTAAATAAAAATGAATTTCCGTTCGTTAGTCTCGCTAAAACTCGAGAACGGCTGAACCGATTTGGATAATTTTAGTCTTGAAATATTTGTGGAAGCCCAGGGAAGGTTTAAACGGTGAGAAATTGATAGTTAGGTAGGTAGGGTAGGTAGGTAGAGTAGTAGGTAGGTAGGGTAGTAGGTAGGTAGGGTAAGTAGGTAGGTAGGGTAGTAGGTAGGTAAGGTAGTAGGTAGGTAGGGTAGTAGGTAGGTAGGTAGGGTAGTAGGTAGGTAGGGTAGTAGGTAGGTAGGGTAGTAGGAAGGTAGGGTAGTAGGTAGGTAGGGTAGTAGGTAGGTTGGGTAGTAGGTAGGTGGGGTAGTAGGTAGGTAGGGTAGGAAAAAGAGCATTGCAATTTGCAACGCAACGCGGAACAGCTAGTGTGCCTATAAAATTTGAGGGTTGCTCTCGATTTCTCTGAGATGTCAATGTCATCATTAGATCCCGATTTCCCTATACCACCACCCTTGGGTCTTCAAAACAAAAAAAAATCATATCGGTTTAGGGGACTCCGAGTAATCGGTGAATTTACTTATAGATTTCGACGAATTGAAAACCTCCTTTTTTAAAGTCGGTTAATGAGATTTACCTTCTTTCATCAAATAAACTTAATAAACTGAAACATTAAAACTATCGGTTCATAAGTCGTAAGTATCGGTTAATTGTAATTATAATTGTGTTTTTTTGTGATTGAATTTTTGTAACCTTACTAACATAGTATATAAGTACCAATTGTTACTAACCATTATGGATCTCTGTAATCTGACATTGAATAAATTAAATTAAATAAGTACCTACCTACGTTTAATTTTGAAGGAATTTTCTTTCAATTCCTAACCGTTGAGGAGTTATACCTTCCATCGTCAGTGCATCCATATGAGATTATGATTATCAGACGCAAATATTTGAACAGCTTTAGAAAATAATATTATATGGAAAATGTAATAAGTACCTATAAAATTTGAAGGTTGCCCTCGATTTCCCTGGGATCCCATCATCAGATCCTGACTTGGTGACAATGGGACCACCTCGGGAGTATACTCTTTGAATACAAAAAGCGTGCGTCTCTCATCTCTCGTTCTGCGAGCAATGTGCCCTGCCCATTGCCACTTAAGTCTGGCGATTCTTCGGGCTACGTCGTTAACCTTGGTTCTCAAGCGGATGTCCTCATTTCTGATTCGATCACGCAAGGAAACTCCAAGCATAGCCCTCTCCATTGCCCTTTGGGTGACTTTGAGCTTTCTGATGATCCTATCCTTTAAAACCTATTTACAGAAATAAATTTATGATCTTTCAAATGTATAACAGGTGATAAGATAATAATATTATTACCTGTATCCTCCATAGCCGAGGATATGGAATCTCTCTCCGAGCGCCACGAGGAAGTAGTCGAGCAGGCGCGGCAGGCGAAGCAGAGGCGTGCGCAGGCGCAGCGCGCGGTCTGCCCGCAGCGCCGCCAGGTCGTGCGCGCGCGCCGTGCCCTGGTACTGCGGGTGCAGGCGCACGTCACTCACGGTGCGCGGCCGCGACGCGCGTGCCTCACCGAACTCCTCGATTATGACGAACGAGTCCAGAGAGTCTACCTCCTCGATGGCCGCGATACAGCTGGCAGCCGTCAAAGTCCAGAATTTTGTAATCTTAGTCAAAATGCAGCCAAACGTCACATCTCCTGGAGGTTTCAGCTTGACTAGGGCCACGACCTGACTATTGTACCTATCCTCGGCGAGCTCACCGTCTGAGTCTTCTAAGAATTCGACATCATCATACTCGTGGGACGGTTCCAGAGGCTCCCCGAATATCGTCAAAGAATCTAATTCTATCGTGGTGGACGGAGCCTTGCTTATGGTGGTGGTGGTGGTGGAACCAGTATTTACGGGCGAGCTGCTCCTGTCACCCAAGAAGTAATGCGTCCCCGCAGTAGTCGGTCGAGAAGGCTCCCATGTACATTCGACGTCTGGCGCCAGGGTGCTGTGCTGAGTAGTGCTAACGGTAAAGCCACGAATTGTTGACAAATGCGCAGGAGGAGTAATTAGCTCTTTAAGATCCTTAGGAGAATCGTGTCCAGAAGCAGATTTGGGACGAGTGCGACAAGCTACAAAGTGAAGTAGCAAAAACACTAAAAAACTAATAAAAACCACAAGGAGAATAGCCTCTACGATGGAGAGGATTCTCTCAGTCCGCGTGAATGACTTGCACCAACCATTCAGCTCCTTGCAGCACACATAACACATTATTTCTCGCGATTACTCATGTTGTCAACTTTGATTGAATCCTGACACACACGACCAATGAGATCACAAGCGAATTTTAGTAACTTAACTATCCAGTTTTCATTTTATTTTAATGTCTGGTTCATAGCTTTATTTATTTATTTATTTAAAATAGGTAGGTACACCAACAGTAGCTATGGCGTAATAATAACTGCCAATCGGATCTATCTTTAGGTTAAGCCGCGCTTGCCTGGGTTGGGCTGTGGATGGGTGACCACCCATTACATAGGTACCGAGTTTCCTCTGTTGTACGCAGCCAAAAAAGAAACTTTCGCGCACGCGAATTTGTAGACGGTCCAAACGAAGCAGTTGTCCTCTTGAGCCTAGTGTTGGTTGCCTGTTGTGAAGCTTTTAGCCTTTAGGTTCAAAACGACCATTTCCCAAAATGGTAATTCCCTAAACATCTATTTCCCATTTCGTCCACTTTCCCAAAACGACCACAAATCTGCATACCTAATCACACATTGAAGCCGTCCCTATCGTATTATCTCTTGCCCTGCTCGTCATCCCTTCTTGGTCTCACTATAATTGGCTTTTTGAACGGTCTATCCTGACAGCCGAACCTGAGCTGTCCGGACTCCTTGCGGCCGCCGAAGCCCCCACCGAGCCGGCGCGGTCGCCATCCCGACAGTCGGCGCTCCGCTTCGCGCTCCAAGATTAGCTCTGCGCCATCTATGTACTCCTTCTGCATCTCTTTAAGAGCTCGGTCCAAGCTACCCAAGTTTTCAAATTCTATGAATGCATACTGCTTGGATTTTCCTGTTACTATGTCTTTGACTATGCGACAGTTAAGTATCCGGCCAAATTTTACAAATTCAGCTTTGAGTGTTTCCTGAAATGATATTCGATTTTTATTCAAACATATTATTCATTTAATTAGTCATAAAAGTACCTATATTATAGTGTGCTTGTTTACTTGTTACCAATACTTTAGGGTATACTAGTCTACAAGTATATAGTGATGAGCGAGTGAGTGAGACATACAATTATAACACACTAGCTGAACCCGAGCATGCGTTGCAATGCTTTTTTCCTACCTACCACCCTACCTACTACTCTACCTACCTACTACCCTACCTACCTACTAACCTACCTACCTACTTTCCTACTACCCTACTTACTACCCGTACCCTACCTACCTACTACCCTGCCTACCTACCAACCACTTTCTCACCGTTTAAACCTTCTCTGGACTTCCACAAATAATTCAAGACCAAAATTAGCCAAATCGATCCAGGCGTTGTTGCGTTATGCGCTTACCAACACATTTTGCGATTCATTTTTATATTATAGATAGACAGAGTCGGTATAACAAGTGTTATGCACAACACAACTAATGTGATATGTTTTGGTTTTATATGTTATATTAACCACCACTAGTGTGCAGTGACAAAAATGGATAAGTAAGTATAGTAAGGAATGAGTATATAGGAGGAAGTTTGAAGAGCAGTTACAGAAAAAATTAAAAGGTGGAGAGTCGAATCTTGGTATGGACATGTAATGAGGACTTGAGGAGGTATATTAATTTATAAATGAGTACCTATTTATCAATGGAAATGAGTACATAACAAGCTTCTCTGTATGTTTTTCAAATAAATCAATGGTTGTCAGACCATGACTTCTCTAATATTGCTATCAAAGCAACTAACTCAGATCAGAGCCTCAGACAGACAGCTTGTGAATCAACTGTGAATATTTCTAAGTCAAATATTCATAATCATACCATGCTTTCTGTAATTTATTTTATTGTTACTACCCGGGGGTTTTAGATTCCAAGTTATCTATTTAATTACCTACAGTAGGTAATTTCTGTAGAAGTATCAAGTTCACACGGACTATACTCACTTCAGTAGTTCTGGGATTGAGCCTCCCCACAAAAAGTGTATTGACAGCGTGTCCTCTCACCAGCCGGTTGGGAGTGTAGTGCGAGCGCAACGCACGCAGAACAGCGCGGTCGTGCGGTTCCGTGTCCGTGCCTGCACAGTTCCAATATGTTACTTCGACAGAGGGATGGCCGTGCCTAATGAGTTACAGTCTCAGCGAGCAGTGCCACTCATCGGGCACAATACATCCATTTTATTGTTATCAAATCCCAAATTTAAAAAAACCTTACCTACCATCAATTGATCCTACTTTTATGGGATCATATTCAGTTGCATATTTCTTGAAATCATCTTCTCGCGACATTTTTTTATTCAAAGAATATATTTTGTAAGTATGTAAATGACGATATTTTGTTAAAATAATTTGTAAACATGGTCACTGGTCACGCAAACCTGACAGTGACAGTTGACACTCTTTTTTACATTTTGACATTGACAGCAAACTTTCACAGACCACCTATAAATAATAGAATACGTTCTAGATTACTAGTCCGTTCCGTTTCCGTAGACGGGAAAGGAATTTTTAGGCCCAAAAAAACAAACATCAGGGGGTCTAAAACGGCCACTTTGGCAGATCATAATATGAATTGCGTTAAAAAGCGTAAAATGGACCTTTCATTATAATAACTGGGTCTGTAACAATTTAGTTAAATACATCATAATAGGAAAATAATATGAATTGCGTTAACATTCGTAAAATAGTCACAGACGCAGTTTTTATTATGAAAGGTCCATTTTAAGCTTTTAAACGCAATTCACATTATGATCTGCAAAAGTGGCCATTTTAGACCCCCAGGAGTCGATTCACTGTGAAAAACACCACACGTCACACTAGAAATCCCTGAAGAGTTGTGCACTGGTGTACCTAATAAAAGCCTAGTGGCGGTACTTTCATACAACCCTAAGAGCTTGGCTTGCCCTCCTAACATACTTTTCAAAAAAGGTCTGCTTGCTTTTTTAACCGACTTCCAAAAAGGAGGAGGTTCTCAATTCGTCTGAATGTTTTTGTTTCTAAGTATGTTTTTGGTTCTTTTTTGTGCCTGACATTGGCCGGCCACTGTATATTTTATCAGTTATGTTTCAGACCGCTTTCACATTTAGGCGACTTTAGCAGTGCGATAGTCCGGTACTAACCGGATGTTACGGCTGTTTTTATAATGTGAAAAAGCGGCCTTAGTCCTATGCAATCCCGTCGGGGCTGCGGGTTGTTCGAAAGAGATACCGCGGCCTCGGCAAAAAGGGCCAAGAAGGAACATGGGTGGCTGACACAGGGAGTGTCAGTCACCTACTCTACCCCAGTCATTAGATCACAGAACATATATACTCTGAGCATTAGATATACGGGTGGTATATCTAAACTCTAACGAACCTGTTGCTATCAACAGGATGAAAACCACACCACGTGGCTACTACTTTTATAAATAAAACCATGCTGCATCAAATTATGAAAAAATGCTTTTTGAATATTACACTATCACACGAAACCTTTTGTGTTGGTATTTTAACATTAGATTAGTTTTCTGGTGCCTTTTTTTTCTCGGGTGGGTGGAAAATCATCAAATGACCCCCCCCCCCCGCTCTTGGGCAGAGCGAAAGGAAGAGTCAGACTTCTACTGACTAAAAGCCACCCATGTTCCTTTTTAGCCCCTTTATGTCGAGGCCGCGGTATCCTGTGAACATTCTGCAGCCCCGACGGGCGTAGGCCCTTGCGGGCAGTTTTCTGGTGCCTTCACTGACTACCTTCATCACATGTCGACTGGCCAGCAGTTACTAATATCAAGAGAGTTGAAGTTCAGACCACCATTTTCTCGAAAGGAATATTTTTTATTATAAATTGCTTGGTTGCGTGTCGGGCCACGCTCAGTGTAGGGTTCCGTAGTTTCCCGTCCGTCACAAAAAGATGTAGTTCTATGATACCGCCAATTCCAGAGAGACAAACCGACAGACCCAATGTAATAAGTACCTACAGCGCCATCTCTCGGGGAATTGGGTTACTAATTAATGCAATACGTGCCAAAAGTTTTCGGTGGTAATTTTGGATTGCGAGAACCGATTCTAATAATTATTTTTTTGTTTGAAAAAAGATACGTTCAGGATAATAAAATATGTAAACTATAACTAATATTATTATAATACAAACTTAGTCCAGAAATTATTTTGTACAACTTTTTGTACAAAAAACTTTTCCATCCAAGTTCAAAATGATTTTCCTAGAAAGTCCTTAAAAAGTTCTACTTTTCAGATTTTCTAAACTTAACAAAAGTTAGAGGAAAAACAATGTGTCCACACATTGTTTTTTACTTTTGGAGCGATTATTTCCGAAATTATTGACATTATCAAAAAATTGTATTAAATACCTTTCCAACAATATCACACGTTAGGGTTGAAATTAAAAGGGGGGCTACCCTAATAAAACATTTTATTCCAATTTTTATTTTACCGCTTTGTCGGCGTGATTGATACACATATTGGTACCAAATTTCAGCTTTCTAGTGCTAAGACATGGTGAAACTATAAGGGTTCCTAGTTGACTACGGAACCCTAAAAAAGACTAATAGGAATGCTCTAACATGACTAACTGACTGGATCAATTAGGGCGACATTAACTGCCCGCGCCCTTGAGCGCGCGTTTAGCTCATCGCCTAAACAAATAAGGTTGAAAATGGGGATGCGTTTGATTCTCGTGACTGCCAATATGAACGATAGTTCGCAGATTTAATTTATTTAAAAAAAAAATACGCTGTAATGTTAAAATATTTTTACATGTCTTTAGTTGGTTAAATTTCCTTTCTGATACCTAATAAAAAAAAAATAACAGTTAACGCTCAAAATATTGAGCATTTCGAGACGAAAAAGTTTTTTCGTGTGATTTTTTTTTTTTCGAGGTTCTTGATTAATTTTAGAAAATATTTTTGCCTATGTCTTTTACTTAAACATTTGACTGTAAACTGTATTTTTTTTGGAATTGTAATAAGTAGCAATACGGCTAACTCTGCAACGAAAAACAGGTCGTTTTTACGGTGTCCCTCATAACTGCGCCATAATCTGTTTACACAGCTTTATTGATTGGGCAGTTGTTTTGATGCCCGTGAACATAGCTTAATAAAAATTGTAAAACTTTGTAACTAAACCAGTGAAATACTTGGTTAGACTAGGATAATTATTTACCTGTTTTAGATGCTTGCTAAATCAAGCAATTTCTTGAGCAATTCTCACATTAAAGTGAAACAAAAATAAAACCAACATATTGTAGTTAAAAAAGCATGTTACACTATTTATGACTAACTGAAAATATCTTTCAATATACTCTTCATAATGCGACACTAATGTGTACAGCTATTTTACATTAATCTGACCAAATACAATTATTATAATCACTACCTAAGAAATAAGACTATCCAAAGATGGCTGTTTTGCGCTTTGAAGCAAGTGGCGGAAGTTAGAAGACAATCCTAATAGTATGAACAGACAGCCCTCAGGCAGTAGCCACACTGAAATTTGTTAAACAAACAAAACTGATGAACAAACGACTCTTTATAATTTGTGTCAATGTATTTTACTTACAAAACAAGTCTTGGTTAATGTTTAAGTCAAAAAGATATACAAAATGTTTGTAATTAAGTTAACAATCCCAAATAGGTGATGGGAAACTTCCTTGAAGTGTCCCATGTAACATCATTAGATAATAGCCCCTATTCGTTGGTCACATTAATAAGTTATACGACAGCCAATAAAGTTTGGGTTTGCTTCCATACTTAGTACTTATCAAAGAAGTAAATAGGTGTGTACAGCACAGAGTAGTAATGCAACATGCGATACATGAAGTGCACAGTCTGGAAACATGTTAGTGACATGTTCAGTGTCAATTACAAAAAATACTTAATTTTATCCTTAAAAGGATAGCAGACACAATGTTAAAGGCGTATTTTTAAGTAACATAACATAACATTACTATCCCTTACAGTATTGTCATGATCATTATTAGCAGACCATGATTTACAGAATGAAGGTAGGTAAGTAAATAAGTTTACAAATCTTATTAGATTGTACATAAAGACAGTGGCAGCTCTAGGAAGAGAGACATGGACATGTCCATCCCCACAACCATGACTAGTAGCATTCCTGTTCTGATGGTTGGTGTTGGGTTGAAGGCTGTATATGCCACTGCATCTGCACAAGTTTGTCCAAGGATATAAGATCAACAGTTAGATACAAAGGTTGGTACAAAACTCTGTAAAAAACTATACTTTTTATTATATTAGACAAGTGCAACATAGTGCTCCTGATAGTCGCGTGGCGTGTGGCGTGTAGCATAGCAGCGACACTGAAGTGCACTATGAGCATTACTTAGCCACTAGTTAGTTGGCATCACTCACCACCGCATCACATGTGGGTAATTAGATCATGACCTAGACCAAATTTCGTCACAGCTAATCTTAATACGAAAATAGAGTTGTATTTCAGTACCCAGTCCAAAATTACGACCAAATTTTATCAACACAAAAATAGAGCACTGTAAAATTATATTTTACATTTTATATTATTTATTACTTTTGCATAAAGCTTATTGCTAAATTTATCAGATCACTCATTAACACAGGTAGCTTGGAGCTATACTCACAACATTGTACTGATTCTACTAAGTCTCCTGTTAAGGAGAACACAGTACACAGTAGGTGCAGGAGGCTCAGTGCCCCTGTCCTGCCTAGGGAACGCCAAATTTATGCAAAATAGCTGCCTTTACCAGTGCGAGGATCATCCGTGCGGAGCCTCAATGCAATCCATCCAATACAATTTTTTTATACATAAGTTAATACAATAAAGTAATGGAATTTTTCAGCGACATTATTTAAACATACTAAAGGTACTTTCGACGCATTCCTCACTGTGTCACAGTATGAGTTCAGAGCAAGGGGTCATCGGAAGGGAGCAGCCTGTGCTAGTTGAGCGACGGCGACTGGCCGTCATCCCACATCACATCAATGCTTGGCCACTTGGTCTGCAGACACGTAAGCATGGCGTCTGTGCTGGCGGCACGCATGTTGCACTCTAGCAGTGCAGCACGCCCTGTGCGGTACATAACTCGTGTGCCAGGATTGCTCCGCAACAGTCCATTGTAGTGGTGCAAAGTAAAAGTATCAGGTGCTCCACGTTCACATCCCGGAAAGAACTCATCCATAAACGCACTCAATAGTATAATGCCCAAGTTCTCTGAATCCAACTTTCGTCTCATTAATTCCACATATTCAGGCTCGCTGACTAGATCAGCAGCACACAGTACATCTTGCAGAGCAGCAGAAGGAATAAAGTTGTTGCCCTCTGGATCAAATGAACGGAAAATCCTCTCAGCTGACTCACCAACGGTCTCAGGTGCAGCCAGTCGTCGCTCAAGAGAGAACAATACTGTAAGATGTGTATCCGAGGCTAACACCCACACAGGGTGTTTTGGATTTTTGTAAAAAGATCCAACTGTGCAGTATTGCATGTGTTCCATTATTGTAAGGAATCCAATATCATTTTGTCTTTCAATGCCCTGCAGTCGCAGTCCTCCCACAACTTGGTCATGGTCCCATACATGTGCAACAGCTCTTCCTGTTAGCATTAAATTAATAAGTCCCTGTGAGCCATAGCCAAACGTTGAATGTATCAGTGGGTCTGTCAGTTCTGCAAGCTCCGCCTCCATAGTGGCAACCCCCTTGCTGAGAATAACACTATACAACAAAAGGAGAACACCATACTTGTCCTTCAATATCCGAATGTTCCTTGTGTAGAAAGCTTCCACTTCAGATAAAGTTTGAAATGGATGTACTTCGATCCTTCGATGGAACTGGTCTAAAGTATCATACACCGAACTGGATTGTCCATCCACATTGTGGTCATTGCCACTGCTAGTCTCAGCATCAGGTTCATTCTTCCGGTGCACGGCTACAATGTACTTAGGAGCTACACACTGGCTTAATATTGTACACACAGCCCTAACCAGTAGAGAATTGCACTTCTCTGATGTCAAATCTTGAAAACTGTGTCCCGGTGTCTCAGATAATAGTATTTTAAG
Organism: Diarsia dahlii; assembly: GCA_949775195.1. NCBI lineage: Eukaryota > Metazoa > Arthropoda > Insecta > Lepidoptera > Noctuidae > Diarsia > Diarsia dahlii. The sequence continues at coordinate 25,444,809 of OX459191.1, read as the reverse complement.
CAGGAAGCCTTGAACTGGCGCAATAGCTGCGCACGGACCACCTTCCAGCTGGACAAGGGCACTGGGCTCGTCCGGACTGAACTGAAAGCCTTGTGCCCATCGCCGGAACACATCCTCCTTCACATGCTCGCCCCACAGCAGGCGCCGCGTGCTCGCCAGTTCGCTGTCCAACGATACACTTCCGGCGGTCATGATATAATCTTTATTGGATGGTGTCACAGTAGAACTATTCCTATCGTTCAATCCGTTCAACATTTGCTTAGGAAGCTCGATGTTTACGCCACCTAAAATAATAACAATATACAGAAAAGACACAGGCAGACAGATGTTTGTTAAGGTCTATACTAACGAGTAATGATCAAGGAATCAAATATACACATACGTAAATTAAGTCAAGCAAACCTACCACTACAAAAGAATCATAACCACGTAGTACTTACAGCCAATATGAAGTACATGACTAACGACATTTACAACTAAATAATTGCCTCAGAAAATCGATTGACCATCTGGATCGCTTCAAATAGCATTATAAATCTTCCATAAATTGACAATAAAAACTTTTCATTTGTCGAAAAGAAAAGAAAAGCTTACGACATGAAGGCTGCCATTTTTTATGAAAAATAGCAACATTTATTCTGTAATGTCACTTTGTGTCAAATAGAGGAAGTAGAGCAAATAAATTAGAGGAAAATAAATGTTTAACTTTTATACTTTTAATTTGCTTTGATTAAGAAAACTTAGGGTAGTACAAAAAAAAAAGAATAGAAGAGAGTAATGGAAATGATTTTATTACTGTTTCTGCGTATTGTTTACGTCCCTATATTTTATCTAGTTAGAACGCTCAACCACAGATTATCTATCGCTCAACGCAGACAAAGAAATAAGAATTAGATAGTTTTTGGACGAAATAAGTTTTATAATCGGAACACCTGGCAACACTTTTTAGGTTTTAGCGCTGTAACCCGACCACCGTTTTTTGCAACATGCAGTTTTATATTAAATTAACCTGCTAATTAGGATAATTATGTAATAATAAGTATTGACATAATTGTATTCATCTAAATATTTTCTAAAGTTTCTTGGCATTGAGCAATAGTTACGTAGACAACTGAAGTGCTGACGGTTATTCACGAGAGTGGATGATTCCGGGTTGATATGAAAACATTATAAAATAAATGATTATATTGATGTTTCAGCGTACGTGTTATCGTGAAATGGTAACTGGTAACACTGACTTGCAGGTTTTTTCACCTTCTTTGCCCCGCCACACCACAGGCCACAGAGCACTCGCTAGATTATATTATTATGTTCTGTGCGTTCTGTGCCACAGAGCCCCCTGCCCCCTCCCCCTCACTTGGTCTGTCAGCAGTGTTGCCAACTTAGTGGATTTTCCACTAAATCTGGTGGTTTTGACTTACCTTTTAGCGGACAAATATCGGTTTTAGTGGCTAGTGGATTTTTCTAGTGGAATTAATTGGTACCAAAGAGTCGTATCAGTCCGAGATTAACGATGATGATACGGACGGAAACGACTCATCTGAAGATAACTTAATAATATAATTTGATTGACATCTTTTAAAAAATAGGTTTTATTAAGTATTTTGTTCTTCCACAAAAGCCATGAATTAATAGCGAGTTGAAGTTGAAGTATTTTGTAACATTGTAAGTAATTTTCATGTTATTGCTTTAATAAACGTTTCAAAAAAATATTATTTCCTTTAACAAAGACCAAAAATCTGCCAGAAATAAAGTTAGTGATTTTTTAAGATGGTGCGATTTTTTTAGTGGATTTCTGGTGGTTTTAGACACAGAAGTTTTAGAGGTCGATTCTGGTGGGGAGCTTGAAACTTTGATGGCAACACTGTTGTCAGTGATGGGAATGGATGGGACTGATGGGTGAGTGAGCCAGAGCAGTGTTGCCAGATGTACGATTTAAGTCGTATTCATACGATTTTTTACATTTATTTTGCATGTACGATCCAAGATCAGAAATCGTACGTAAACATACGACTTTTTTAGATTTCATACAACCAAAGTACTAATACCAATATTTGATTGATTGATTTTAAAAATATAGCAAAATTTGCTCTGCTGGACTTATTAGGTATGCCTTCCACACTCTAACGCAGATTGTGAACGCTGCTTCAGTTCAGTCAATCTTATAAAAACAGAGATCCGAAACAGGCTGAGCAATGAAACATTAAATGGCACACTTTTAGCCAAACAGCATATAAAGCGTTAAGGGTAAACAAGCCAACGGCACGAACTAGTTGGTGGGCGGGGCTAAAATGCATGCTATTTCACCCGACATCACGAGCGAAATGCATAGCGCGAAAGAGACACAACTAAAACGGGCGCGCGATTGTTTCTATGCAGACCTTTGGTATATTTGGTTCCATGAAAAATCTATTGAATGTATCTGTTCAAAATCAAATTATTTAAATTTTTTAATAACTAATCTATGTCCGTATGGTTTCACTTTTTTCTTTTTCATACTATATACGTTACTTATTTACGCCCAAAGATGAGTTAAAATTAGTGCTAAAATATGAAAGTTTTGACGTTCATAACTTCCAAATCAATTTTTTTTGCCAATTCTGCTTCCATACAGACCTAGATAATGATAAGACCAGTTGATACAATTTTTAATTTTGAACCTACACCGTCAAACAGAGGAGTAATCACCTTCGTAAGTTTGTATGGAAGAATGACTGGCTTGTTCAACCTTAAGGGTGTTGTGTGGATTTTTCTCCAACACGAGAAATGTTAAATAACATGAATAGTAAAACCCTTTACGGGGATAAATAAAGACCTAAGTGTGTGTTTAAATTGATTATTTGCTTTATTAATATAATAAAACAAAGGTTTTGAAAACGTACTATTTTTTTTTACGACTTTTTATTTACCCATCGTACGATCGCCCATTCAAAACGTCTGGCAACACTGAGCCAGAGCCAGCAGAGCCAGCTTGGCCAGTCTCACAGAATGACAGAACACAATACAGATACACCAGTGTTGCCAACTTAGTGGATTCTCCACTAAATCTGGTGGTTTTGACTTACCTTTTAGCGGACAAATATCGGTTTTAGTGGCTAGTGGATTTATCTAGTGGAATTAATTGATACCAAAGAGTCGTATCAACCGGAGATTAACGATGATACGGACGGGAACGACTCATCTGAAGATAACTTAATAATATAATTTGATTAACATCTTTAAAAAAATAGATGTTTTTAAGTATTTTGTTCTGCCACAAAAGCCATTAATTAGTAGAGAGTTGAAATTTAAGTATTTTGTTCCATAATTTATGTAATTTTAATGTTACTGCTAAACTGCTATAATAAACGTTTTTAAAAATTACTTTTTTCTTTAGCAAAGACCACAAATCTGCCAGAAATAAACAGTTAGTGGAAAATTTAGCGAATTTTAAGATGGTGCGATTTTTATTAGTGGATTTCTGGTGGTTTTAGAGGTCGATTCTGGTGGGGAGCTAGATACTTCGTTGGCAACACTGAGATACACATATACGCCCTAGAGTATATGTGTTCTGTCAGTTCTGTGTATACGCCAGTCTGGGCCAGTCAGTCAATGAGTTGTGTTTTGTGATGTTTCTTTTTTTCCGTGATATCAAAAGCTTTAAGTTTTTTTCTATGATTTTGTGTAATTTAATTAACTTCACGTTTTTTAAGAAAGTGCAATATGAATTAGTTGATCAAAGTTATTAGTGTAAGTAGGTGAATAGTTTTGTGTTTTGTTATTTCAACATAATGAAGGTGGACGTTGTTTGGAGCCGACGCGGAGCTGCACAACTAGCAGGTTGGTGTGAACACCTTTACTTTAGTTGTGTACAAACTAAATGGAATTATTGTCAAGTTCAATTATTTTTATTTAATGAAATAACTTATTAATGTATTGTACAACTTGTTTTCCGTCCGTGACAGGTCGAAGTCTGGCTCTGTATTGTATTATTATTTAAAACAATCATTATAAATTGATATGTTGGTCGCAGTCATAAATGAATATGCGCTTGCCAATAAATGAGTGTCCACACGTGCAGTGATGTTCACAACAATTGTATTGGTTAATTTGGCCAGGTTAAAACTTGGTCAGTGGGTCGTCTTAACGTAACGTAACGTCGAATCCAACATTATAGTGTCAATCAAACAAGGAGTTTTAGCCAGGACAATCATATAAACTTAAGTCATGTTGCTGAGTTGTCAACTAGACAAATACAACCTTCAAGAAACTACTGGGGAGGGAAGCCACTATTTGACTTTCAAGTCCATCTTAGGAAATACTTGATTTATAAACTGAAATGTTGAGGGGTGATATTACATTCATAACATCACCCTGTAATTCCTCAAGGGTTAGGGAGTGATGTATCAGTAACAATTCAGTTTCTTCCTTGTTTGTTACTGTTAGCCATGGCAATCATTACAAGCCTAATATTGATACCACCACCCTCTACAATAAAAGGCTCTGATATGTGACATTTTGGCAAAATAAGCAACTTCAATCGAACAAACTTATTAATTTTATTGACAAAACTGAATAGGGGATCGGACTGGGTCAAAATAATATGATTCTGTTTAGTCCGTAAGTTAGATTATCGAAAAATATTGAATACGTGTTTGTTGTTTTATCAAATCAATAAAAAAAGACGAAGATAAAACGCGTCAAAGATCTTGGAGTGGGGCTTGAAACGTCACTTGTGTCGTCAAAATGTACTATCATATGACGTCACACGAGTTTTCGAAGCACTGTATCATCTTCATTTTAAGTTTACGTGAAAAAAGAAAAAATACGTGTCCAATAATTTTTGGAAATCTATCTGACGGACTAATTAGTTTTTTTTTGTCCGATCCCCTATTGTATCTTTAAGTAATGTGTTTTGGATGAAGCACTGAATAACACAAAAATACTTTTAACCATTATTTACTTTTAAAAGTTTCCTAAATGATTAGTCTGTTATCTAAAACATTTGCATGCAGCATGTATTGTTTCTGTCAATGAATGGAAACTCCATAATTATCTGTGACCTAGTCATACCGGGCAGGAATTTGAATAAAAACTAGCAGCCTTGACTGTACAACGAAATAATTGCATATTTTTTGTACAAAAACACTGCTTGTAATGAAACTGTAATGATTTCATTGTGATTGTGGAGCAAGTGCTAAATAATATCATTTTATTTATTAATTGACTTTACATTAGACTTTGGAATATGTGGGTGTAGTAGCAGGTACATTCATCATCATCATCATTTCAGCCGAAAGACGTCCACTGCTGGACATAGGCCTCCCTTAAGTGTAATTTTTGCTTAGGGGGGGTTTGCCATAATCGCCACGCTTGGCAGGCGGGTTGGCGATCGCAGTACGGTCGATACAAAAAGCACAGAGAACGCTGCTGCCCATTCTCTGGTACATCCCTTGCATTTTATGAATACATAAAATGCTTTTAATTTTTCGAACAAAACAGTAAATTATAGTCATAATAACTTTTGCCTATTTAATTATAACTAATTAATCTATTAGAACAGTTAATTAAAGTCTGTTAGTAAGTAAATCCTCATTAATTGAGTATTCATAAATAAGTAATGTGTAATGTTAACTAGTAGCACAATAGCTATTGTTTAGATTTGGTAACATTCAACATTTTCAACTTGTATGCAAAGAGCTAATAAAATGGTGCATATTTTACAAAGCATAATAGATTCCCTGAAGAGCATTTAGAAATTATCAAAATTATTATGTAATACTAGCTGATGCCCGCGGCATCGCCCGCGTGGATGTCGGTTAATTATACTAAACTAAAACCTCCCTTGCGGACCACTCTATGCATTAGTAAGAACAGCATGAAAACCGCTGCAGCAGTTTTTGAGTTTATCGCGAACAGACGCGGCATTGTAACATTTAAACAGCCTAGGGTAGTATAAGAAAAGCTCCACAGATTAGGAGCTTTTTTGTTTGTGTATTTTAGTGTGCTACCCTGTACCTACCACAGTACAGGATTTTACAGGAAGTGTAGTAAACCCCGCCTGATCACCCGCCTGGTGTCTGCCGGCGTCCCCGAACATAAATAGTAAACCGCATAAACACCGTACGTCGCGTCGCCCGCTGTAAAAGCTCCTTATTTCAGCAGGATTAATACGAAAAAAACACATCGTAACTTATTTCCAAAGAACTTCCTCGTTACCTTAATGGCTTCAACGTCTAGAAAGAAGGAGGTATTATCTCGAAGGTGCATCTACCACGTACCAGTATTTAACATACTTTTATCTCGAACAGTTATGAGTCACGTAGTCAATACAAACTTACAAAGTAAAAAGGTTAAGAGAAACGCGCGAGTTTTGGTGCACCTCGGGCTCTCACTCAACGAAAGCAGCTCACACGGGCATTGTTCGTGTCGTGCGCCGTATGCCGTGCGCCGGCGCAATGTGCTGATGCTACACTCGCAAGTGGAAAGTGCGCACACAACACTTTCGCATTGTTTCCGACATGTTGACACTGAGATTTTAGTGAAATGAGGTGAAATGAGGTGAAGGCTGCTCGCTAAACGCACATCTCGCAGACTCGTGTCGTACTCCCCTTCGTGGATGTGTCATCTAGCAACTGCCATCGTGCATTGGGGTGCTGAAATACATATGTTCTGTGCTGAAATATGTCCAAGATAAAACGAGCTCATCAGAGTCGTGAGTACTAACCGAAACTCCTTTAACCAATCTGTAATTCTCGAATACTGGCTACTATCACTAAACATTCTAATAAAGCAATATATAAATATATGTATAGAGGATTAGAGGATTCCAAATATTCATAAAAAAACTAATAAAAATACAAGTGTGTACCAGAATCAGTCAAGTTGCGATTGCGAAGCACTTTTCAGCTAGGTGGCCACATAAGCATTGCGAATGTTCCTCTAGTAACGGTTACGTTACTAGAGGAAGGCGAACAGTGCGATCAGATATATTACTTTACTCTATGAGTGTGATACTGACGTGAGAGTACTTACCGGGCACCCTGGGGGGCTATCCCCTAAGCTTTGTGTTTACGAGCCCGTACGCAGAATCATAACGGGTTATTGTCTTGTAGCTGTAATTTGTGCGACAAAGAATGAAGGCACGAACTATGATTCAGTGTTAGATTGCTGTGCTGTTACTTGGACGGTCGGAGTCAGGTGGAACTGGTAGGCGTGATAAACGAAAACAGTTATAGAAATAACAAAAGTTATAAGTTCCGTAATAGGATCGATGCGACAGCATTTTCTCCATTGCCAGTTTTACATGGTTAGAACTGGTTAGAATAATATTTTTGGTAGCAACAAACATTAAACCGAGATTATGCAAAGAGTAGCAACTAGCAGTCCGTCATGTCCTCAGTGTAGACTTCCTTGTCCTTCATCGTGTTCACGAAGTTTCCATTGTTTAGCCACCTTAATTACTATTATGTGCTCACTCGTAAGTCGCGCCGCCGCGTCGTCCTAATGAATGGGTTTCTTTATATAATAAGATACTTGGTTTAGAGTTTAGACTTAGCGTGGTCTATCACCATCTTTGTCAAATACTATTCAATGACGGGTCTGCCTTTTTTGGTAGAATTTTTTATTTCCGAATTTTGTTTTGCATAGCAGTGGATGGCAGAAACTTCATTTCGCAGAAAATCATTTGGCGTACACTCATTTACCATAAATTCAAAACGCATAATTTTGTAAGTCAGAATCATCTTTGAGCATAAGCTTCATTTCCAGAACCATCATTTCGCAGAAAATTCATAATCAGAATCGTCTTTTGGCACGCATTTCATTTCATACATACGTGTAACATGCAGCAGGCATGACTTCTGTCACGGCTCCGGCGCTGCGGTGCTCCGGCGGTCCCACGCAAGCTTATCGTCGCAGATGGTTTTAACACACACCGCCGCAGCTTCGGTCTGCTGGCCGGCTCCGCCGGCCGCACGCCACGCCACCTGCTCCTCAGCTTGCGGGCCGCCTCGCCCCTCCGCGCCTACGCGGGCTTAGATTACACTCTCGGGGTAGGGCAGAAGAGACTACGTGGAGTCGGTTTTGCATCTATTCGTTTCTGTCACTAACTTTTGTAGCAAAAGGTATTGACTTTTAATTTTAAATTAGTTCAAAAATATTGTAATAGAATTGGCATTATGCCTTACAAAAATCTACCAAATAAAATTCTGCCATCTTAAAAGTATGCCATTGAAAATTCGGCCATTTAAACATTCTGCGAAACGATAATTCTATTAAATAATTGTTTTGCCATAAACACATTCGCCCAAAGAAGAATATGCCAAGTGTGTTATGCCAAATAAATTTCGGAGCATCAAGTTTCTGCCAGATAGATGGTACCCTTCAATCATCATCATTCATCATCATTTCAGCCAAAAGACGTCCACTGCTGGACATAGGCCTCCCCCAGGCGTCGCCACATTGACCGGTCCCGTGCGTCTCTCATCCAGCGGGTTCCTGCAACCTTGACCAGGTCATCGGTCCACCTAGTGGGAGGCCTTCCAACGCAACGTCTTCCGGTTCGCGGTCGCCATTCCAGAACTTTTCGCCCCCATCGGCCATCCGTTCTGCGAGCAATGTGCCCTGCCCATTGCCACTTAAGTCTGGCGATTCTTCGGGCTACGTCGGTAACCTTGGTTCTCATGCGGATGTCCTCATTTCTGATTCGATCACGCAAGGAAACTCCGAGCATAGCCCTCTCCATTGCCCTTTGGGTGACTTTGAGCTTTCTGATGAGGCCCATTGTGAGCGACCACGTTTCGGTCCCGTATGTAATCACTGGCAACACACTGGTCATAGACTTTCGTCTTGAGACACTGGGGTAAGTTGGACGAGAAGATACCGCGCAACTTCCCGAACGCTACCCAGCCGAGTCGGATTCGACGATTGACCTCTTTCTCGAAGTTAGATCTACCCAACTGGACCGTTTGTCCCAGGTAGACATAATCGTCCACAACTTCGAGCGTAGAGTCTCCGATCTTGATAGGAGTGGGTGTTACATGAACATTCAACATAACCTTGGTTTTGTCCATGTTCATTTTAAGACCCACTCTTTCGGAAGCTCTACTGAGGTCATCGAGCATTGCACTGAGGTCTTCCATGGTCTCAGCCATGACCACTATATCGTCGGCAAACCGAAGGTGAGTGATGTACTCGCCGTTGACGTTGATGCCAAGTCCTCTTCAATCCAGAACCTTGAAGATATCCTCCAATGCAGCGGTAAACAGTTTCGGAGATATGACGTCTCCCTGTCTCACACCGCGCTGCAGAAGGATAGGTTCCGAGGTCTGGTCCTGAAGTCGGACTGACATGGTGGCGTTTTTGTACAAACACTTCAACACCTCGATGTACCGGTAGTCGATTTGGCACCGTTGGAGAGACTGCAGCACAGCCCAAGTCTCGATCGAATCGAAGGCTTTCTCGTAGTCCACAAACGCTAAACAGAGAGGCAGGTTATACTCTTCGGTCTTCTGTATAACCTGCCGCAGCGTATGTATGTGGTCTACGGTACTGAAGCCTTTTCGGAATCCGGCTTGTTCGGGAGGCTGGAAATCGTCAAACCTGCGTGCGAGACGATTCGTGATGACTCTTGAAAACAACTTGTAGACATGGCTTAGAAGTGAGATGGGCCTATAGTTCTTCAACCGGGCATTGTCACCCTTTTTGAAGAAGAGCACCACCACACCCCTGCACCAAGCCTGTGGCGTTTTCCTCTCGAGTATGACGGAATCAAACAGCTTCTGTAGGGCCTTAAGGACCGGTTTGCCACCCGCCTTCAGAAGTTCGGCCGTAATTCCGTCATCACCCGGCGCCTTGTTGTTTTTAAGCTGTTTCAGAGCCATCCTAATCTCGTACAGGCTGACGTCCGGGATGTCTTCGGTATAGTGTCGGGTCAATCTAGCTCTGGGGTCTTTCGCTAGATTTTCGACGGGTTGACTAGTTGACGTGTACAGCTGCCCATAAAAACTCTCGATCTCTCTCAGAAGCTCCGGTTTGGCGGACACGATCCTGCCATCGTCGGTCTTCAGTTTCGTGAGCTGGCTCTGCCCAATAGCCAGATCTCTTGCAAATACCTTGGAGCCTTTGTTTCGTTCAATCGCGTCTTTAATACGCTCGGTATTAAAGCGGCGGAGGTCGCTCTTCAAGGATTTGGAGATCTGTCTATTGAGCCGCCGTATTGCCGAGCTTCGTCTGAAGACTGCAGGATCATCTCACGCCGCTCCTTCATGAGCCTGAGAGTGTGATCTGAGAGTTTTTTGATCTTATTTGTACGACGTATCTTAAAAAATTTAGATCCAGTCGTATGGACAGTTTCCACGATCCCGTCGTTGTAATCGTCCACTGAGCTTCCTAGGCATGCGAAGCGATTCTGGAGTTCAAGTTGAAAGCTCTCGGGGTTTTGGATTTGGATCTGTGCTGGACGGAGCGTAGACTTCATCAGTCGTGACCTTTCTAGCTTTATATTGATGTTCAATGTGCCTCTTACCATGCGGTGATCGCTTCCGGTTTTCACCGAATTGATCACAGAGACATCATTGAACATTTGCTTGTTGGTAGACATGATGAAGTCAATCTCATTTTTAGTCGCACCATCGGGGCTCTGCCAGGTCCACTTCCTGTGCTCACGTTTTTTTGAAGAAGGAGTTCATCATAAAGAGGTTCTTCTCCATAAAACTGGCCAGTTGGTGACCCCGGTGGTTCCGAAGTCCAATCCCAAATTGCCCCACTTGCTGCTCATCCTCGCTTCGTTTGCCCAGTTTCGCGTTGAAGTCCTCCATGACAACGGTGAAGTAAGTTCTGAAACCATGCATGGCTTTAGAAATATCCTCATACATGGTTTCTACTTCATCGTCGGGGTATGCCGAGGTCGGGGCGTAGACCTGTATGACCTTCAGCGAATATCTTGCAGATATTCTGAGTATAAGGTACGCCACCCTGTTCGACACACTCTCGATCTTCACCACGTTGTTCACGAGAGACTTGTGGACGATAAACCCAACACCACCCTGTGACTGCCGGTCTCCCTCTCGGAAGTAGAGCAGGTTGCCGGATTTCAGGATTATCGTGTCCTCCCCCTCTCTTCGGACTTAAGATAATCCGACAATACTCCATCGCAGCCTGCTTAATTCTTCCTCGAGTTCCGCCAGCTTCTCGTCGGCCCGGAGTGTGCGCGTGTTATATGTTACCAGGTCCAGTCGTCGGTATGTTTGGTAGCCGGATCCCGTCCGGGGATTCTTAGCACCCCTTGCCACGCCGTTGCCTCGACCGCTACCGTAGCCGAGGGTAGACGGGCTGCCGGGTACTAGGGGCCTGTTTTGTTTAACGCTCATCATTTTTTGGGGGGGGTTTGCCATAATCGCCACGCTTGGCAGGCGGGTTGGCGATCGCAGTATGGTTGTTACAAAGACACAGAGAACGCTGCTGCCCATTCTCTGGTAAGTCCCTTAGTCGCCTCTTATGACACCCACGGGAAGATATGGGATGGTGCTATTCTTTACGTCCGACACCACATGGAACACGGTACCCTTCAATGACACTTAATAACTTATTAGAATTACCATGATGCTTCTAAAGACTTCTACTGTCTTAACTGAAACTGAAATCCACTCTTAAAAGGGTACAGTTTCCGATAAAATTCCAAGTTGAAATGTCTAAAATGGCACCACGGTATAAACTATTATAAACAACAAATTAATGGTGTTAGGAACTAGTTGGTAAAGTGGAGATTACAGCTCATTAGTAGGTCACACTCGTGCGCTGTGCCGCATGGGAACACGCCAGGTGGCTACTTAACTCTATCATCGATCTGTGTGGGGCCACGTTTGATTTGAGTACGATTGTTCAACTTACAATTTGAGTCCGAAATTCACATCCTCGTTAAACAAGTTAACGATCAGTACCTGTGCATATTCAGAAGAACTTTCCTTCTGCTACTAAACTGGACGACAGTGGAGCACCTTTGTCCCGCCTCGCCTGACTCAACCGCGGCAAATACACTCGGAATCGGAACTAAGGTTAACTGCCAAATCCAGAACAATGGACACAGCGGACCTCAAGTGGAACATCAACATAAGTACCTACCTAATGGACGTTTTCGTTTACTCGTGACAGTTGTAATGAGCAGAACGCGCATGAGAAGGTATGGTTCAGCTGATTGACTCCGTAGAATTCATTATACCCAAGGAATCCCAAGAAGAGGTATGTAGGTATCTACAGTAAAAGCAAGATTAAGGAAATCTATTTCTACCTTCCTCCTTAAAACGGTCGAAAAAGATTGTTGTGGGAAAAACCAACAAGGAAAATAAAACAGATTTTTTATTCTTTTTCGGTAAGGAATCAATTATAATAATTAAAAGTAATTTCAAAGTCTGAGAAAGAAACATTTTTGAACGTTAAAGCCATAGCCCAGCCTTCGCCATAACTGCGAAGAAGAAGAAATTAGAATACCCGGAAAGTGGCAGGACTTGTGTGCCGAATTATGGGGTTACAATACATACATTGTTGCGAGGAAGGCGCAGGTGCCGGTGTGGTCGGCGGTGCGTGACGCCCCGACCTGCGGCGGCTGCGGCACCGCCCGCCTCTGCCGGTGACTGTCGACAGCTGCCGTCTCTCATACAAGTTGTAATAGTAAACAATCGATACCTGCAACTATGCGGCAAACATCAGCCGATCTCCATGACAGCTGTTATTTCCCACGCTAGCTGCTGCCTAGAAAATGTACTGTTTACTTACGTCACAGTATAAATATCGTATAATATTACCGTGCTTACGTGCAATGTTGCAACCATGTTTAACATTCTTGCAGTCTGCATTCTTTTAAACAGATTGTTGATGTGCAGTAAACTAGTAACACTTTATCGCGTTTTGTTTTCTTCTATATGTTATAGTATTTATAAATAATTTTATATTCATCGATGAATCTGCCATTGTTATACGTACGAGATTTATTCTCCTCTTATGTAAAATAACTATAAAATCAACGTTTCGGAAGTCGGAACGCCATTCAAATATTTCCTGGCGTCCAGAACTCCAGAAGCGATGCCTGGACAGGTAAACAATTTCATAATTATTAGCATTACGTATGCATTACGCGAACCTGGCAGTTATCGAAGTCCTGTTATAATTGAACCACGGCGTCTCTGTCCATCGAGAACGTTGAACCCGCCCTGTCATAACGCCGCATATTCACTATTTTATTCGAACACGGTCTAACTGCACGCAAATCCAAATAGACCTTACTACAACGATTCCATCATATGCCAAAAAAACTGACTTGTAAAAAAACACACAATTTATAGTCTTAAATCAATTTTACATTGCAATTAGAAAGAATTAAGGGTTTATGTCGCCAACATAGGCCATGAAGACGTTTACTACAAACTATTTCAACAAAATTAATTAAACTTAGCAAAATCGACCTAGTAATCACGGGGTAAATAAAAAAAAATTGCTAGTCGAATACATAATCTCCTTTTTTAGAAGTCGGTTAGAAAATAAAAGTGACAAGATCCGTCGTGCCTCTGCACGACGGATCTTGTTACAGGTTATATTTTATCCAGAAACTAGCTGATGCCCGCGGCTTCACCCGCGTGGATGTCGTTCAAATTATATACTAAAACCTTCCTCTTGAATCACTCTATCTATTAAAAAAAACCGCATCAAAATCCGTTGCGTAGTTTTAAAGATTTAAGCATACAGACAAACAGACAAAAATAGCGACTTTGTTTTATACTATGTAAGGTTATATAAGGAAGCACAACTCTTCGTGTTCCCGTAAATAGTAGATTATACAACAAGTGAATAAAAAGGGAATTTAAGTCGAGGTACGAAGTTGGATCCCGAGAGCAGCGAAGGATTCTAGAGTAGAATCACGAGCGTAGCGAGGGATTCTAAGTACCGAGATTTTTTTATTCACGTGTTGTGTACTCTACTTTTTACCATTGACTGTGAGAAAATAAATAGGAGCATGGTATTTATATTTATCACATTTTATTATATAATCTATATCTATAAAAGCGAAAGGTCACTCACTCACTCACTGATTCATCACGAAATCTCGAAAACCGCTCAACGTACAAAGATGATTTTTGGCAGGGAGGTAGTTTATGATTAGTAGACGTCCGCTAAGAACGGATTTTGCGACAGGGCCGGATTAGGGTTAACGAAGTCGCGGGCAACGGCTAGTCAGTAATAAAACAACAAAGGATTAAATATTAAATTAAAATCAAAATTAAAAATGTATAGTAAAATTAGATCAATTTTCAGAATTTAGTGTTATATGCTTGTTTGGGTTTGAAACTGTTGTATTATACAACACTTGGCGGCAACAAATCATCTACTATAACTGCTGCTTTAGAACGAAATGATTCCGGAGTCAGTCTCTCATTTTCGTCATCGGAAGAACTCATTTTATTTTATTTACTTAATTATGATAAATAATAGATTTTCCAATAACACAAAACAACCACAATAACAGACAGAGAGACAGAAAAGAACGTAACTAAATTGGCGGGATATTTTTTTTTTAATTTGGAATGGTATAGCTAGCTTCATTCAGCCACCCAGTACGTACTTTCATTAGCAGCGATTTTTTTTTACGTAATTCGTGTGTTCCTAATTCAAAATGTCTTTATTCACTCAGTGATTAAAAGAGCGTTTTATTCACTGTTATCGATGAATAAAATGCCCTTTTTCGAGTGGCAATGGTAAAAATATATTTTTCATAATGGTCCGAAATAAACAAGACTGCAGGCGATTTTATACATTTCTCTCGTCTCTCGCTGGCTCACTGCAGCAGTGTCGAGCACTTCTGTCAGTAACGATCGCTATCATCTCGCTAGGTAATCCATTTCAGTCGGCTCTTACAACGTGGGAACTATACAACTCCTCCTACCTGATGCTGATGCACTAGTTTCCATTGTTTGAGATTGTATTTGCTAATTCAAAGACATTAAGACAGTAATAAACTATAATTATTATAACATTTAATGAAACAGAAAGCAATTTCCGACAGAACTTTGCTTTGCTTTCTAAAATTTCGTGAGTCTAATATGAACTCTTAGCGGTGCTGAACACGCGGCATTTAAAGATTTCAGCTCCATTACAGTCCTGGCTGTAATAGATCTTTGACAATCGTAACAAGAGTCAGTGGCCCTAAAGTCTGACAATCAGTCTTACCAACAAGGGATATCATATTACCCAGTACTAACGGGACCGTGTTGAGGAGGCCAGACAGGCAGTCGCGCCACGTATAATACTGGTATTCAGCTGCATCTGGGTAGACTGGAAGCCGACACCAAAATTGTTGGGAAAAAGCTAGGCGAATGATGATGAATCACGCCGGGCCACTTCACTAACGAGGAGCACTAGCAGCCTTTCGAAGTATGCAAGGCGCTTCGCCATTGATTCAATACGCCGCTAAAGGCAAACACTTCGTATGCTCAAAGTACAGAAGCTTGTCATTGAAAGACAGCCAACTTTGCAGTTTTGCATTTACCCATAGAATTTAAAGTGATCATGTCCATAATATTGCATCATGGGTTTGCGAAATCAAAATTATCAGCTACTGCAGTGGTTCAGCTCAAAAAAATTCATGTCCACGACATTAACGGAATTAAATTAGCGGTGCCGGTAGCCATCGATCACTAAAGTTCTTTATTAGTGATCGATGGCGGTAGCTTACTGATCCAATGAAATAATTAGTTAGGTAATTAACAGAACACTTGTCAGTAGTGACTTAGTGAGTAGAGTATTGAGTTGGGACCTCATCACAAATTCACAATTCTATAAATAACGGAAATGAATGTGAATTGTTAAGACACTGACTGATGATAGTTCGGTACATTTGATTGTTATTCTATTTAATGAAAGTACCGTAACCTGCAACCAAAAAAATCGTTGCTATCGGTATTTTGCGAACCTCTTTGTCTAGAACCTCAATAATGTACAATGTTAACTTTCGCACCGGCATCACAATATCTTTTATTATTAGAATTATTATTACTGCAAAGTTTCATCAATCACCGTTCAGTCAGTAGCTTGGTGTGAAAGCGTTAACAACATGCATGCATACATCCCCACAAACGTTCGCGTTTTTATTATTAGTAAGATTTTGTACGTGCTTAGCCTAACATTCTTGCACAATTACTATTAATTTTATTATTCTGATTTAATGTCCTCCTATCTATTCAGTTAATTAAATAATTAGTATGATAACAATTAGTATTTCATTTCGGATAATTTGAGCTCAGCCGATTAGCACCTATGATTAGTATTTTCATGCTGAATATAACTTCATTATATAGATAGTTAAATAATAAGTACGTACTACTTATAGGTAATTAATTAACTACTTCCAACATGAGACATCTTTCTAATAACTAAAAACTAGTTTTCCTCCTTCGACAATCTTTTATGAGGATTTTTGAAAATCTGGACAGGAAAACAATTAAATAAACGAGTAAATCGATACCTATTACACATAATTAAAAAAAAAAAAACCCACCGCAGACCAATTATACCGAAATCTTGATTATAAATTTATTTTCCCTATAGTGCTTTTGCACTATAGAGAACACACACTTCTGTCGTAAGTTCATTACTTACTGCCGGACTCTGAGAGCTTTAACTTAGGACATTACTTAGTAAAGGTTTTGTCAGCTTGGTCATTGGCTTGGTCATACAAAAATGAAATATCTCACAGTACCGGCCGCGGCACCGCAGTTATAGTTATAACCTTAAGAGCCTACGGTACCTCAGCTCAAATTCTTATTTCGCCCCCACTTCCCCACGCCGCGCCATCTCACTCTCTATCTCGCTCGCACAGTATTGCTCGCGGTCACGCGGCGGGTACCTACGCGAGGTGATAGCGATTTTGTTTGAGTAAACTACTTATCAGCTGATTCGAGTAAGTAAAAAAAATAAGAATAATAATTCATAAGAACATGTATTTATTTCTAAAACTATAAATTAGAGAAACATCTTACTACCCATGAGGTTGTCAGTTCGAATACGCTCAGTTTTTTCGAAGACTATTACAACTGCTACAACAGCGTGTTTCGTAGAGGTATGGATCGGCATACAACAGGGCCCGGGATCGAATCTTAACTCTAGTTTTTATTTTTGTGACATTGTATTTTCTTTTTATTCAAAGTACTGTGATGTAGATAATATTTATCAAATACTTTTTTGAATAATAAATAAAAAGTTACATTATAAATATTTTTTACAGGAAAAAGAAAGCTATTTTCAATGCGTAAGTATCTACACACCATAACTTGGCTTGTTTAGATTTGGGCAGACTAGTTGGCCGACTACTCGGCACATCCCTATATAATACTTTTATTTTATGGAAATGATGTTATTTTTTAGGAGTAGGTATACCAAATAACATAGATCCTCGCCTCGAAAATGCAGAGACGAGGTGAGTATTGAAATGTAATGTAACCATACTACAGCGTAGTAAGGACAGTCCGGATTAGAGTTTCAAAAAAAAGTTGACCTTGGATGCGGAGATCTAAGGTACATTAGCACAGTATAAATATCGTACAGTAGGTAGTGTGACTCGGCCGTGTCCTTGAAATAAATGCCTACAGCCGCGCGGTACGTAAACATGCGAAAGGGCTGCCCACCTCCAGTATTTTTAATTACATGTGCCTACTTTGTGCTTCCATTTAGTTTTGTGATCGTAAATAATTATACTTTTTAAAACAAATAAAATACTTTGTGAATTGAATAGAAAGTGTTCAATAAACATGCGTGTTGTTTTTTGATTGATAGATTTAATTAAAAACCCATGTTTTTTTTCGGGACATATAAAGAAATACTTATCCATTAAAAAGACACACATTATATGCCTACCTACTAGTAAGTGAAATTACCATTGTGTCACCCCTTGTAAAATGTTTTACTACTGTTTTTTTTTGTAATTTGGTGTACATAATAAAGAGTATTCTATCTATATATCTATTATTTTATAGTCTTATCTTTCAAAGTTTCCAGGTAATTAAAAAAAAATTATCTCTGGATACGTTATTAACGAATTCATAAAACCAAAAACAACACGATATATCCTACTCGTCATATTAAATACAGTCTGTCTATAAAGTCATGAAATTAATGTTTGAGGAACTAAGATTATTCAAAAGTAGGGTAACACTAAATCATAGTACTTCAAATGTCATCGGCTGTCATCAACTTGTTATTTATCTTGATATCTTTTGCATTTTTTAATGTTTTTCAAATCTACGTCGACAAAACTTCGAAGAAACGTGTTAAATATTAGGAAAACAAATAGGAGTGGAGCTCAGGAAATTATTTCAAAGTATATTAGCGATGTTTGTTAGAACACCAAGCTGGACAAATTTTATCAAATTTGGATGATATTTATAATCGAACAGCAGCTTTATCAGGTATGTAATCGTGTTATTGTTTGTTTTTTATCTACCAGAAGTCACCAATTTACTAAATATACGATTTTAAGACTAAAATAAGCATTGTTTACATTGCGCATTTATAGGTTAGATTGCAAATGTAAGTAGCTCATAATGTAGTGCGACGTTAACTTTTGATACTTTTGGGTAATCAAATTTACCGGTGATTTTAAATATGAATAAGTTTTAACATGTTTGAAATAAAAATAGTGCGATCTATTTTCTGTTAGATATTACTTACATCTTTTTTTAAATGTTTCTTTCAGGAAAATCTGATAGTACAGTGAAGCGTATTGTAGATGAAGGCAAACACAGATCAGGCCGTCCTAATAAAGAAATGGATGACTTCAACATAAAACGCTAAAACAGATCTGGATTTTAAATGTAGCCTAGAAGTTCTGCGTAAAATTTTGAAATCGATTGGATTTTCTTACAAGAAGTGTCAAAATAACAGAAAGGCTCTAATCGAACAACATATTGCAGCAAAACGGGCGAGAGAAAATGGGCATACAGTGGTATAAAAGTTAAAACATAACATTAATAAAAAATATGTGCGAACATTTTTCTTTTATTTACTCATTTTTATTTCAATGAAGGTCGGAAGGAAAACATCGTGAAGAAATCTGGACTTGTAATTATTATAAGTCTGAAATTGCCAACCCGTCTTGAGCATGCGTGGTGATCAGTGATCGTGCCTTCTCTGTTGAGAAGAGGTCTTTGCCCAGTAGTGAGACAGTAATGGGCTGGTATTTTTTTAATAAGATAACAGATTTTAATTAAAACCAGGTTTGCTTCTAGTACAAAATAATGTGCCAGTATCAAAACCATTTTAGTCACACTATACAGGGTTGCTATGTGCACGAGTCTGCACGACCGCAGCGCCCTCATTTATTTTCATGACTTTATAGACAGGCTGTACGTACACACGGCTACACATCAAGCTATACAAAACCAGTTAATCTTGGCCTCATTTTACTAGATCTTTTCGCACAATGAACGATCAGATTATACTGGTTTTGTATAGCTTGATGTGTAGCCGTGTGTACTTGTCTTATTTTTACCCGACTATGGCGAAGCCAAAAGGAAGGGTAATGATTTTGGCAGTCTATGTATGTATGTATGTTCCACCGTAGCGCCTAAACTACTGAACGGTTTTCAATAAATTAGGTGTCAATAGATTCGTAAGAATAGCCCGGGTGACATAGGCTATATAAATTTTATAAATTCTTTTTATGACAGAATTTAAATGTCAAAAACTTACCTCAAAAAATATTAAATTGAGATAATCATAGCAAATTTGGTATCAAATAAAAGATCTTGGCGAGTACATTACAAATATGTATTATATTATAGTTGGTATCGAATAATACCTATTATGATATATAGATAGGTATCGAATAATACCTATTATGTCCTTGTGATCGATCATAATGAATTTTTATTTGTTTGTTATACCGACGCTGCCTACGTGTTAACATTATAATGTCTAGCAGTCTAACTCAACAACACGCCCAACGAATACCAACGGGGCCAGAACGGGGTAATATTATTATAAAACGTATAACAACGTAGCAAGCGGTGGCGCGCTGCGGTCCTACAATGCACCGTTTCAGAGTTATGGGCGTTCAAAGTTTCTGTAAAAAAAAAAAAAATTGAAATATCTCGAAAACGGAGCATCCTAGACAAAAAAGGACCAACATTTTTACTCCCCTCTGCCACCCCCGTGATATTGAAGTGAGAATAACTTATCACAAAAAAAAAAATTTACACTGGTCCAACTTTACGTAATAATAACATTAAATAACATTTAATTAGTCTAAAACTGTGTAGTAAGATATGAAGGAAAGTTCATTGATAATAATAATTTAAAACAATATACTTAATAATATATTCGTTCTTAATATTAATAAATTATATTAATTATTTATGCACATTACTAGTTGTAGTAAGCTAGTTATTTAATTTCAATTCGATTCATTGATCACAACAGAATAAAAATATTTAAGAAAAAAAAAACAATATCATCAACATTGAAAGGGACAACCCTATGGCTTCAATGTTATCGTATCAACTAGGCTTAGTTTCGGTACTGTCCATATTTATACTGTGCTACAACTATGTCAATATCATCTCTCAAGTAATTTTATTTGAAACTCTAATCCGGACTGTCCTTACTACGCTGTAGTATGGTAACATTACATTTCGAGGCGAGAATCTATGATACTCCTAAAAAAATAACATCATTACCATAATTTTTTTTCCATTTTTATAAGGATGTGCCGAGTAGTCGGCCAACTAGTCTGCCCCAATCTAAACAAGCCAAGTTATGGTGTCTACGATACTTACGCATTGAAAATAGCTTTCTTTTTCCTGTAAGAATATTTATAATGTAACTTTTTATTTAGTATTCAAAAAAGTATTTGATAAATATTATCTACATCACAGTACTTTGAATAAAAAGAAAATACAATGTCACAAAAATAAAAATTTGACATGGGGTTCGAACCAGGGCACTGATGTATGGCAGTCCATCCCTCTACCAAACAAGCTGTTTTAGCAGTTGTAAAAGTGTTCGAAAAAACTGAGCGTATTCGAACTGATAACTCATGGGTAGTAAGATATTTCTATATTTTAGAAATATTTAGTACATATTACTAAAATAACTCTTACTATGTTCGGCGTTTGATTTGTATGAACGTTTTGTAAGCTTCTGAGCGGGTTTCTTTTCTTGATGGCGCGAGTGTTATAGGCTACATTAAAATTAAAAAACAAAGAATATATTCTTTGTTTTTTAATACACAAATAAAACAAAACAAAAACAAACAAAACAAAACAAACAAAAACAAAATAACTAAACAAAATAATTCAAAATAATTGCGTAGAAAGTAGTCCGCTGTCTGTAATGTCGCCAAACATAGGTTCGCCTCGCAACAACTGCCGCAGCAGACTGAATGTCCCTATTGAACAAATTGAAAAGGATAGCGCTATTACTACCGCGCTCCAAACGTGAGACAGAAAGAATGTGCGCTCGCTTAGAATAAAATAACGTAAGCGCCAATCACAGGAATGCTAATTACGAGAAAACCACGTAGAAAATTAATAAAAAAAATGTGCACGATTTGAGATAATATAGTTACCTATCTATTATGTAAAAATCGTCACTAAATTCCTTAAGGTTTCAGAGATCCAACTCTAAATAAGTGCAAAACGAGTTGTTTTAGTATTTTTTTTCTATCGAGGTTTTTTCATCCAATCGTGTTTTCGCTTGTACAGATTTAAAGATTATAAGTCCAAGTTTAATGGTGTCCAAATACTGAATTCTTAGGTCATATATATACCGAGATCTAGATCGCCCAATATCACCAAAACAGCATCATACAAACTCTTAAAGTCATAATCGTAGAAGCGTCAGTCGTCCGTCACATAGCAACTTGGCAGTGGATCGGTTTGGGGGATCAGACCGGAACAACTCACTACATTTTATACCTTAGCTGTTATTCAGTAGTATAAATGCACTAGGTACTAAGTACTGGGCTTGCTTGGAGTTGAACACCATCTTCTTCCTGCCCTTATGCCACTATATTTGGGGTCGGCGCAACACGTTTTCTTCTTGCATTATTCCCTGTTAGACGTCACGCACGGTGGAATTTACTCCTTTCTCTTTCATATCATTCCCCACACAATCCATCCATCTTTTCTATGGTCTTCCTCTCTGCATCCATCACTGTTTTAGTTACGTGTATTTAACCCTCCTAGTTGAACATTTTTTATCACTAGGTACATATTATAAAAAGTAAAAAACTAAAACCCGACTACGACAAAAAAAACGACGCTGAAAAAGTATGAAACAAGATTTTCAGGATAGAACAAAAAGAAAAGCCGTAGTCACACGGTATTAAAGTGTTTAGGTTGGTACCTATAACGTGTGACTACGGCTTTTCTTTTTGTTCTATCCTGAAAATCTTGTTTCATAAAATAAAAGTGGACATAAATACGCCGTGTTTGGTATCATTTGAAAGGGCCTCACTTGTACATTTCCAAAATATTGTTCAAATTTAAAATCACGCCCTCTAGCGGACAAAAAGTCAAGAGTAAAAAAAAATTAACACCAAAATTGTTTAAATAAAAAAAAGTAAAAAACTAAAACCCGACTACGACAAAAAAAAACGACGCTGAAAAAGTATGAAACAAGATTTTCAGGATAGAACAAAAAGAAAAGCCGTAGTCACACGGTATTAAAGTGTTTAGGTTGGTACCTATAACGTGTGACTACGGCTTTTTGTGACACGTCACGTAGCCTATGTTCAGCGGAAAATTAAGACGGTTCTAACGATACCTCATATGTCGAGTTCCGATAAGCAGATTAGAAGCTATGAGGGAACAGATGAAGATACACACATACATACATACATACATACATACAAACATACATACATACATACATACATAGCCAGTCAAAATCATAACCCTCCTTTGGCTTTGCCGTAGTCGGGTAAAAACAAAGTCGTCCGCCGCGTTTATCTGTCTGTCTGTTCGCGATAAACTCAAAAACTACTGCACCAATTTTCAGGCTGTTTTCACCAATTGATAGAGTGATTCTCGACGAAGGTTTTAGTATATATATAACTAGCTTTTGCCCGCGACTTCGTTCGCGTGGAATAATGACTTCCGGCAGATTTTTGGTTTATCTCACGAAAAAAAAAACTATCCTATGTCCTTTCTCAAGTTCCAAACTATGTCTGTACCAAATTTCATCAAAATCCGTTCAGCCGTTTAGGCGTGAAAGAGTAACAGACAGACAGACAGAGTTACTTTCGCATTTATAATATTAGTATGGAAGTATGGATATAAGTATATAAGTATGGATAGTATGGATTTGACCGACATCCACGCGGGCTACAGCTTTATTAGTAAATTTTATCTCAAAGAATAACGTGGTAAACAGCCCAGAGCACTGACCAAAGGTTTAAATAAAGAAACACGAAAATCTCGGTGTAGCATCCAGCCAGTACAGACAACGCTAAGCTAAGACCATGGTACCGGGTTTGCAAGACTGCCCACGGTGTTTTGTTGACTCGTGCGATAACTTGTGAAGCTATGATCGCGTCCAAGGAATGGATAGAGAGTAGTGTGTGGGTTGTGGTGTGGCAGAGAGATGGGCAGACAATATTGTTGCCATCGCGGGTAAAACTTGCATGGGGCGCACCAGAAGAGGTCCTGTACCAAGCAGTGATCGAAGTTAGATTGTGCAAGACGATGACGAAGATAAACTCTCATCTAATAATGACTGTTCCTGAAGTAACACCACCCTAGTTTTTAACTGATTTCTTAAGAAAGAAGTTATTTCTTCCTTTCAAATACGATACAATGCCAGCGAAACAATCTGCATATACAATCGTGACTTTTTGATGTTTGTCTAGCTCTTGTCTATTATTTTACCATATTTTAACCATTTCGCACTACGAATAAGGTGTTCCAGTTCAATGATACTTTCTTAACTGTGATTTTATTTTTACAGCTGTCTGTAGACTAAACAGTGATAATAATTATAGTAAAGAATCATTTAAGGAGGGAAGAAACTTGCAATACTTTATTTGATATTTAACCTTTTAATTCTTCGATAATGTCAATACCATTGTGTAACGTCCACCAAGACCTTGTTATTTTCGCAATATCAAAAAATGTTTTTACTTTGAATATAATAAGTACTGCATGCATACGCAAAAATATCACATTTTTAATCCGGATCTTCGGCGAAACGAATTCTAAACGTCCGAACGCTTTGTTTCTCAAGATTTTTTATGCGCCATTTAAGGCGAGCTTGCAGTACTTTGTTTTTAACCGACTTCTTAAAAAAGAAGGAGGTTCTAAATTCGGATGTTTGTATTTTTTTTTTTTTTATATTTGTTCGGGCATAACTCCGTCACTTGCTAACCGATTTGAAAAATTCTTTTTTTTTGTTGGAAAGGGTATACTTCCGAAATGGTCCCATAATTAACAAAAATTAAAGAAAAAAAATCAGTTTCTGAAGTCGGTGGCAAAAAAATCAAACAAACAAAAGTCACCGACTTCAGAAACTCATTTTTCTTCTAAAGTTTATTTTGCACTTTTTTGTGTTTATTTTTTTGAAGTCGGTTTTATTGTTTTTATGTACGCACGCACGACCTCACCCATCGCCCTGCCGCGCGAGCGATGTAATGCCTAAATTTTGACTGTTTTTTGCTTCTTGGAGAAAAACTATAAAGAAATTATACAATATGTTTTCAACATTTACTTCAGAATAAAAAGTTCTATCTATTGATATAACTTTTATATAAATTCATGATGAAATGTCTTAGCAGTACCTACACGTTTGAAATTGTGATTTAGAGTCATGTTTGATAAAAAAATGTATCGAGCCGATCATTCTAAATCGCGTTTCTATCTTTACGATTTACTAGAGAGTATGTTCAATTTTTATGTAATGATTTTTATTTATTATAAAACTCGTATTTAGTTCGATTTTTATAGGTTCAAAAATCTTAAAAAGTACTGCAACCCCGCCTTAATTAACAATGTAGCGTAGCAGTTTTGTCAAAGAGTTTTCTTCTAAAAAAGTTTGGTTGACGTCAAGTGTTGCCACTTGCCACTTGCGACCCGAACGCCAGTCGAGGGTCACGATCCTAGCACTATCGCCATGCGGCGAGATCGTTCACGAGTGTCACACGATGATAATGCACGGAAAAAACGGTTCCCACAGTGGAATAGTATTTTTTGTGAATTCGAGATTCCGTACAAGTGCTGTTAAATCCTCAAACACTTGATAGCTTACACAGTTGCTTTCGAGTACCCGAGAGTGGTCTAGTTTAAAAATCTGTTACTTAACTATTTCAAATATCAGCATAAATAAGTAATCTCACAAGTGGCAACGTCTTTGTGGTTTTTTCATTAGTGGATGTATGAAAACTTAGCGCCCGCGGCGGTTGGGACATTTTCGACTAACAAGACTTCTGTATTCTACGTTTAACGATTTGATTAAGCATTTATGCAAAAAAATCGCATTCCTGAAAGTAAATTAAAGGTACATTTTCAAATAAAGCTGCAGCAGCAGGCGCACCCGCATGATCTAAATGTGTTAATCATGTAATCTGACAATTAGCCGCCTATAAGTAATGTTTCTGTTAACGCCGCATTAGCCATTGTTATGTTTCAGCAAAGTGAGCATTCGTGCTATTAGTAATATTCGTGATATGATTAAACGAGTATATTACCACAGATTATTAATATAGTATCGTGCTCCGTATGGCTGCGATTAAGGCCCCCCGCCGCAGTACAGTACTTTTTAAGATTTTTGAACCTATAAAAATCGAACTAAATACGAGTTTTTCAATAAATAAAAATCATCCTTACATAGTATAAAACAAAGTCGCTATTTTTGTCTGTTTGTTTGTTTGTATGCTTAAATCTTTAAAACTACGCAACGGATTTTGATGCGTTTTTTTTAATAGATAGAGTGATTCAAGAGGAAGGTTTTAGTATATAATTTGAACGACATCCACGCAGGTGAAGCCGCGGGCATCAGCTAGTTACATATAAATTGAACATACTCTCTAGTAAATCGTAAAGATAGAAACGCGATTTAGAATGATCGGCTCGATATTTTTTTTTATCAAACATGACTCTAAATCACAATTTCAAACGTGTACTGCTAAGACATTTAATTATCAATAGATAGAACTTTTTATTCTGAAGTAAATGTTGAAAGCATATTGTATAATTTCTTTATAGTTTTTTTCCAAGAAGCAAAAAACAGTCAAAATTTAGGCATTATATCGATCGCGCGGCAGGGCGGGGTGAGGTCGTGCGTACATAAAAACAAAGTACTGCAACCTCGCCTTAATGTTTTTATTACGAAGAACGATTAGCACAAGGCTTAAATTACTGTTTATCATACAATTATGCATGGTCAGTCGTTCCCTGTCCGATATGATCAATTTTATTGATCATATATCACAGAAAACGATTCCATAATGCGATTCAGACTGTTTGTAGTCACCCTCACTGAGGACTGTGACACATTCTTGTTTCTTGTTTATGTAAAACATTAGCATATCGCACATCCTCTAAAAAACTGTCGTAACACGCCAAAATCAAGTTTTGAGAAAAAGGCGGTTTTAATTATTTTCCAATAAACTAATGTTAATGTGACTTTCAGGTTACAGATTTATAGCTTTTTACTGTTTTAATCAACAGAGGATTTAACAAGCTCTTTGCAGAATGTAAAAATATATTTTTGAAATGAATGGAATTTTTAAAATTAAAAAAAAACTGAAAAATTACCCAAAATGTGACACTTTTTTACATTATATTGTAAAATATTTTATGAAATGAAACACACTGTAACTCAAATAATATTGTTTATTAATAATTTTTTTTTATATTAAATTAACTTTAGGAACTTTTTGAAGCTAATTTAGGAACTTTCACAATAATATAATCAGTCTTAAAGCAAAGTAAAAAAAATACACTTAGAATCACAGCTATTATTAAATCAACAGACTTAAATAGGATTCCTCAATTACATTTTTAAAATTTAAACATCACAAATTTGTGTAAAAGTTGTCATAGAAATTCGGTTGAGTAATGATTACTCTTTAATAGTCTTTAACAAACTTAAGGTCTCTCTTTTTATTTTCTTTTACTTTAGGTTTGCTTCTATAAGCTTTTTTTAGTGAGACATTTTGAGGTATTAACTGTTTTCTTGTGATTTCCGCTTCTTTAAAATCAATATCTTTTTAAGAATATTTAAAGAATATTTTCTTAAATTCACCCTGAATCACTTTTCAAACTTTTATTTCAGAAGTTTTAAAAGTGATTCAGTATTGCAGATTTGCAGACACCAGGCGCCGATCAGTCCTTTCGTTGTGGATTATTTCGCCAAGTTCCCCATTTTGGTGGATCCCCTTCATGGGTTACTGGTGGTCGGCATCGCGAATCTTCCTGTTGCCTTGCAGAAGCTCACCAGTTGTTCGGTAGAGATTTCTGCAAGCCTGTTTTTGTAAACATTCGTCAGTTTTTTTTTGCAAAAATAATGTGGAAAAGTGCCACAACACAGATTACTATGATTGAAATAGTGTTATAACCTATGATATGACACTTTTTACAGTTTAAAAATATCATCTTTTCAAATTAGGATCGAAAAAACAGTATCATATTGTAATACTATAGTTTTCACTACTAAATTAGCAAGTAATGCGAAGAAACTTACCTAAAATATTGTCACAAGACAGTTTATGGCGATTTTTTAGAGCACTGGCACACGTTCACACGACACAAGCTCTGATACGTCACTTTTATGGAGGAGGGAGCGCGCATTCTCGCTCCGTAAAAAACTGACACTAGCTCCATCTAGTAGCTTGTTTTCACACTACAATTATGGCGGTTTTTATGATTGGTAGAAAATGAAAAACGTAATAAGACTGTGTTTTTATCTGTGTTCATAATTTTTTTTGTGTTATGACAGTTTTTTAGAGGATGTGCGATATGGTTTTAATATTTGCGACTGACTACACTTCATATCACTATCGCCGATCGCGGCGTTTTAGTGAATCACATATGACTGACTATTAGGATTTGGGTGATTTCCAATTTTTGGTGAATGATTTTCAATAGGGTATTTTACCAAAAAATTCTAATTAGTCCGTCTGTTAGATTATCGAAAAATATCGGATACGTGTTTTTTGTTTTCTCAAATTAATAAAAATTGACGAAGATGAAACCTGTCAAAGATCTTGAGTGGGGGTTTTTCACGTCACTTTGTGGGTAAAAAAGTACTATCCTTGTGACGTCACACGACTTGACACGACTTTTCGAAGCACTGTATCGTCTTTATTTTTTGTTTACGTGAAAAAAGAAAAAATACGTCGTGTCCATTATTTCTTGGAAATCTATCTGACGGACTAATTCGATTTTTTTGGTGAAATACCCTATTTTGGTGGCCACACTAAACTTTGAACTGAAATATCCCAAGGAGTTATCGAGATTTTCTGAGAAATAAATTCTATCAGAATCTAAAGTGTAATGTCCACGGACCAAAGGCAGAGTCGGGCACTACGATTACAGTGTTCTGCATGTATTAGAAGACAGAATACTTCGGTCCAACCACAGCATTTAAGCTCACAAGGGTATTTGGCAACGAGCATGCCTATATTAATTAGGTATAGGATTACTAATATTTCCCTCGCTACTTTGAAGTAAATCGGCGCGGTATCAGAGTCCGTCGCCTCTGATCGTGTCACAGCAACCTGTTACTTATGGCGTGTCGTCACGCGACGCACTCTCGCGCAACGAGTGCGTGCGCAAACGCATCACATCAAGATATCGATCTCCTGCGCATTGGGTTAATTGCGATGGTACATCACTAGCATGCTCTCAAGCCACACCATAAACCATGGAGATAACGTGCTCATGAAAGTATACACCACGGTTGGATTATTATGTTGATCGTTTTGTTTTCACTTGTGAATTATTCATTTATTATTAATCGACTAATAAAACATCTTACTGTATATAATTTCACCTAAAACCCAGCCGTTGGGCTAGAAATGACAATGTACGTGAGTTCAGCCTCAGCAATCAGCATTACGGTGTAACAGTTGGGCAGCAGCGTGTGACTTGCTGTCTGCGCCGGCGCCGCACCACCGTTATCTGAAGCCGCTCGGTTTGCCGGGGACTCCTGAACCAACGCGCAACGTAGTGAGGTCTCTATAAGACAACAGGCAACCCACCTGATTACTCTGAGGCTTCCTGAACTTGTTAAACATTATAAGTTATAACATGGTTTTAACTATAACAGATAGTAAAGATTATTTGGTCATCCAAATATAGAACTTGGGACGTACTCGGACGGTTCTATAGTTAGATGAAATGAAATGTCCAATTCTATGTTGCACTATGAATTTAATAAAGTATTTGCTATAACTAAACACGGTACAATACTACAATAAATGATTGACGCGAGTAACGGGTAGTAACCGACTATATGTGTTGTCACGGGGACGCGTGGTTTCGAACTTAACTTGACGGTGCAACGTCATAGGCACTTATAAGCTCGCAAGTGGTGTGCATGTGTGGGTAAACATACCGCTACATGTCCTCCCCCCTTAGATGAAGACAATTTAATAAAAGGGTGAAAAAAAAAATCATCAAAAGCAATGACCAAAGTATAAAAACATTGCAAATACCAAATAAAATGGTTTGGTTTAAAAGTGTATAACTATACATAACTCCTAAATTAATAAACAACAAGACTACGGTAACATGAGGTATTTTTATAATATAAAAACAACACTACACAAATGGATACTTACCTAAATTGAATACATTTTGTAAAAAAATATTAAAATACATTGGTCATAAATTTGGTAACAACTTGACACAAAAAGGTCTTATACAAAAAGGTTTTAAACTTAAGAGTTAACTAAGTGGTAACGATAACATAAAAATAAATACGTTACAAGTTGACATAATTAGTGTGAAAACAAACAATTTTGTTGGTCTATTTTAAAACACAGAACACTTCACCGCACTTCAAATTTCACTTGATATTTTTATGACTTTGGGACTGGCGACAAAAAATGTTTTAAATGGCAAATCTCACGGTCTTTTTCACGACGCGACCCGATCTTGTAGTGACAGATGGCTCAGTTTTGTCAAGTGAGGTCGATTTGGTTGCAACCGGTGTTATCGCAGTTGTTTTGGGCGAAACAAAAACTTCATGTGGCGACTGAAGTGCAGGGCTATTAATTATAACGTAAGCAGGTTTGAGACGATCGAGAGAAATAGTGACTTCTCGAGAACCTACTTGAACGACGTAATGTTTATTGCTTCGTTTGAGTATTTTATAAGGACCTTCGTACGGCGGTGTTAACGAACGTTTAACTTCGTTTTTAATGAAAACGTAGTCCGATTTAGTCAAATCTTTGTGCACGAAAATGTTTCTGTTATCAGCTTGTTTTCTTGTGGTTGGTTGAAGGTTCGCTAATGTTTCCATGAGTTTGCAAGTGTAATCGGTGTTGTTAATGTCTGCTTCGGTGGGAACAAAAAAATCTCCCGGTAGACGCATAGATTTACCGTAGGTCATCTGAGCAGGGCTGTACCCTGAGTCTTCTTTTGAACAACGTGTAAAGCATTTGCCCATGGGCTGGATGACGGCCTGCATATTCCTAAATCTACCATTCGTTGGAATTCATCCTTTGCCGCTTTGTATTTTGCAGCGTTAAGTGGACGTGCTTTTTCATAAACAGGTGGGCCATGGGTACATATATGATGCGTTACATTGTGTTTGGGTGGGTCCTTGAAACATTCACTCTTAGTGATGTCTGGGAACTCTGTTAAAATACGATGATACTTATTATCCGAGTCGATGACTTTAATTGTAGGAATATTTGAGGCATCTTCTACGTTAGTGTACCTAGAGAGTAGTGTGACTTTGTCAATTAACTTTTTTGCGTGAAGATCAACAAGCAATTGATGTTTGGATAGGAAATCTGCCCCAATAATGCACCGCTGTACATCAGCCAGGACAAATTCCCAGGTAAAAGCTCGACGTAAGCCAAGGTCCAAAGTCATTTTCTGAGTCCCATATGTTTTGATTGTGGTCCCATTAGCAGCAAATAAAGTAAAATCAGCGGGTTGACGATTAACGTTTTTGTAGGCAATAACTGAAATATCAGCGCCGGTGTCAATAAGAAAATGCGTACCACTTTTCCAGTCGGTGACGCTCAAGCGGGATGTTCCTTCGACACCTACTCTCGCCAAGGTAGGTGTCGGGTTTAGTTTAACGCCTTTCTGATGCATTGCTCGTCGCCGCATTTCTTTGCGTTGTCTCCATAAATATAATGATAAAAGCACTTAAAATCTTTGTCTCCCGGTTGCGCTGTTTGACGCCTGTATCTGTCTTGATTGTCAAGATACCGAGAGCGTGATCGTGACCGTGATCGCGACTGATCATTGCCACGACTCCGACTTGTACTCTGACGCGTGTTTTGTAGATCACTAATTTTTGTGTTTAACGCGGCAATTTCTTTAATTAAATGATTAAATTGTTGATCCGTTGAATGACTAGGGATAGCGACCGGATTTAGCGAACAGACTTCAGATGACCGTGAAGTTTCCATTATCTTATCAGCAATTGCTGCGACGTTGTCCAACGTTACATCGCAGACAGTAACTACTGCACGGACTGTTTGAGGCAGGCGATCTAACCACAAAATTTTGATTGTATCCTCGGGAATTTTGTTACTTCCAAGCTCTCGCATTTTACGAAGAAGTTGAGTGGGTCGTTGATCCCCTAGCTCGACTTTCGTAAGCAACGTATGTAATTGCTTGGACTCGGACTCTTCATAGGACGAAATTAACCTGTCCTTCAGTGCTATATATTTACCGTTCACGGGCGGGTTCTCAAGAATGTCACTAATTTGACCCAATTCATCTCGACCTAACTTAGCTATAACTAATTGATATTTATGCAAGTCACCTGCTTTTTGTGCACCGATTATGGCCTCAAACTGATGGAACCATAGTCGCGGACGCGCTGTCCAGAAGTCGGCGATGCGGGAGTTGATGGTGATCGTCCCCGTCTCTGGCTGCTGGTGCTGGTCTGTGGTGTAACACGGACCAGCTTGTTGAGGTGCGTTGACGCTATCAGGTGCGGCGGCAGCCGTGGTGGCTGTGTGCTCGGGATTTATGGTAACTTTATGTTCACTGGCAGCAACAGTGTTAGGGTTGATCATTTTGAAGGTTTGGTATAGTTCACAGTAACAACACTAAATAAAGTCTACGTCTGTATTGAACGTAATTGCACTCGCGGGTCAAAGTATGGAACCGTATTATTTTAATCACGTCGGGGTCACCAATATAGAACTTGGGACGTACTCGGACGGTTCTATAGTTAGATGAAATGAAATGTCCAATTCTATGTTGCACTATGAATTTAATAAAGTATTTGCTATAACTAAACACGGTACAATACTACAATAAATGATTGACGCGAGTAACGGGTAGTAACCGACTATATGTGTTGTCACGGGGACGCGTGGTTTCGAACTTAACTTGACGGTGCAACGTCATAGGCACTTATAAGCTCGCAAGTGGTGTGCATGTGTGGGTAAACATACCGCTACACAAATAATCTTTACTATCTGTTACCGCCCCACATTTTCGGGGGGCGGTAACCATTTAATAACTTATTTTAAATCCTACCGCATTTAAATTGCTTTTTAGCATCACGGCTGTGATATCACTTTCATCTGGCGCTTATGCCAATCACTTGCGTTTCATTTCTTCACTGATATTTCCATAAAACTAGAGAGCACGTTTTTTTTTGTTGTTTCTCCGTCATTATCAGGCTTTCGAGCACCAATCGTTATTTGTAATTAGTCGCAGCATGTCAGATATGATCTGACAGCGTGATTCGCCGCCATTTTGGTTCGGCGCTGAAGGCCGTTATGTCAATTGCTTACTGTAATTCGTTACGAAAACCGATGGATAACGCGCAAACGTAGCATGTCCAGTAGAAAGTTCATTGTTTGCTATCTGGTGCACAATGTCTTGGAAACTGTTTCGAATGTATAATGCTTTGCCACTTTTGTCACTTGCATCTTCAACAATTTTCGAGGAACCCCGTGGTCAAAACAATAAACAACTAGAACACTTGAGATTCCTTCCTCTGCCGATTTCGGTAGCAACGGTTAATCTGGAGAAGTCTTTTATGGAAAAACTTATTTCTGTCATATTTGACAATATGTGAGATTTAATTTGAATGTTTTGCAATAAAACAACAACCTTGTTCGAATGAAAGTTGACACTGACAGGCGTTTGGATACGGTTTTGCTAAAATGTGATAAAGTACTGTAAAGTTCTAAAATAAACTTGACAAGAAAGTCATTTGTATAAATGAAAGCACTTTTACACGTTTTGAGTCATCTGATCCTTTAGTCCGCCGCTTCCGCAAACTTTGTTTCCTGGAAAAGAGGACTATTGACTTGGTGAGTCATTGGTCGTTACCTGACGGCCGCTGACTGGTGACGTCACTGCGCCGCTATGCGCACGCGCAATGATCTACCGAACACACGGTGCGGTGCGGTGCCTACCTACATTGTTTATGGTGTGTTATGAATTTCTGATCAAACTCAGCTGTATTAGTCGCAAAGTGGCAAGAATTTAGCTTTGTTTTGTAGTAGCTGCAGTGCTAACGGTTCCGGGGCCCGAGGTGTATAGGCCTGGCTCATAACTTGTCTTTGCTCTAGTAAGTAAATTGTTCTATAACAACTTTCTCTCTTCCACGAAAAGCTTCAGATCATTTCTGCTTAAAGGCGTCATCCTTTTCGTTTGGTTGCGCTGATTTTGATTTCGAAGCTTGAAAGTTCCTGGTCTTTTTGCTTGCCGCAACTACAAATATTAATTTATATCCCGTATCATTTAAAATGCAAATACCTTCTAATATGGTTTGCAGTTACGGATGGCCGTTGAAATCACACGTGTAACGGCCTATTGTTTCCTCTGTTTCTTAAATTTGCACTCTGATGCACCGTGACAGGTTCCACAGTTATGTGGTGGATGCGATGAGAATCTCAGGCAGTGGGATAGTGGCGCAAGATTAACCTCGACGCCCACGTATTGTCTGTGCCGCAGTTACGTGGTTTTGTATAATATTAACATTTTGTACCGGTGTTACTCCAACTAGAACACCGAGATTCACAACAGAAATGAGAATACACTTCTTACTTCAAGTTTACAGTGTGTTCTACTGCATCCTCGCACGACTGGTATTATGCTGTTCTTCAAATCAATTATTTTCATTTTCTATGTATTTATCCACGTTCAACGTATCAACTTCATGCCTTCTTTGTTAAGTTTAATATTCCTACAATAAGCTCAGCTTATTATCTGGGACAATTTCGAAACCTGTAATCTACAACAATCTTAAGTGCCTTAAGTTCAGTGACACCAGTATTAGAGGTAGCGTAAAGCGAGTCATTACGTCACGGTCCTCGGTTCCTATTGTACTGGGACAGCTATGACCTGCAAAACATGGAATAGTCAGCTTAGCAGTGCTAATTATGTAGATTATGGAGCACATTGTCGCAGGCTCCAGGTAAAGGTTGTTGGAGATAATTTTACTTACCTAAGTACCAGTTGAGTAGGTCGTGTGCGTCAGTACTGGATGCAGAACGTTGAAGCATTTGATCTTTTTATTAAAAAGCTGTTGGTGTAGGTTAGCAGCATCAAGGCTCTGAACTTATATTGTAGTCAATTAAATGTTAAATAACCATAAACTATTTTCTGACTATATAATTAAATTGGATTGCCGAAACTTTTAAAAATTAATTTTCCAAATTAGTGTTAATATAGAAAATACTAGTACAAGGTTGTGCCAATTTCCGAATTTTACGTTGGTTACGATACCTGCCGGCAGACGTGCATATCCGTTGCGCGTGCGCGCGTTGTGTAACGTGCATTACTGGATCAATTGCGTATCTTCGCTGAAGCACTTTCCATGCCGTGCTCCTCTTGATAGGTGAAAATCGCATTAACTTATTAGCATTGTATAATACCGCTTTATCTTTCTATTATGATCATTAGCAATCCGAAAGATGTGATTTAACCAGAATTTCATTTTCCAAATCTATTAAAGTATTTTGTGAATTCTTCTTTCCTTTTTTCTCTCTTACTCACTAGTCACTACGGGGAATCCAAACTCAAACCAAACAAACTTCAATGGTTTTCCCTATCTGCGGGTTTTCGGATATCAATTACAATCACCGGTTTCTAGATCTCAGGTAGGAGAACCTTTCTTGCTGTCTTTGCTTGAATGACCTTGTCTTTGCTGTCACAAATAAACCAATGAAGATGTCACTTTGCGGTGGCAAATAAATTTTGCTTTAGATCGTAGTCAAGAATGACTTTGGTCAGTCCTCCCCTACTAAGTGCAGGCTGAACAGCAACACTTGGACAAACCTGTCTGAAGTGAATGCTGGTAACATTTTCTTCTTGTTGTTTTTATGTAAGTGAGCGGAGTTCTATGATTTCACGGAATAATCGATAGTCACGTTTACGACATTGATAGAGATGCTACGTAGTTCGGCAAGTACCGAATTTTAATTTGGAGAATGGAGATTTTGGATTCGCAGAAGTTCATAATTGCGAACTATCAAACATGTCATTTCGGAACATTTTCCTCGTAACATCTGCTTCAAAATATTTCCAAAGGATAAGAAGTAGGTAACACGAATCGTAATAATTCGATTTGAGATCAAGACTTAAAATCCAGTACAGAATGTGGTTGTAAATGGTATCAGTAAGTACTGAAAGTAACTCGTTTTACTCAATCGGCTCGTACAATTAAACCGAGACGATAAGCAGTCGATTGCCTTCGTATATGCAGATTCGCCGTGGCTGCCATTTGAGTAAGTAAATCGACTTCAATTTTGTAAATAGCCACAACGTTTGACGACGTAAATGACCAGTGATTTGCGCGTCTCTCAAGGTAAAGGTCTTATTTTGACACAAATTACTGTTTCCGGGATTAGGCGAACACATTACTAAGCGCTACTTGCTCGACTGAGATGACGCAAAAACATTTCAAGTGTGAGAAAATCTCTGCTCTCAGTTCTAGTTTC
This sequence comes from Diarsia dahlii, assembly GCA_949775195.1. Lineage (NCBI taxonomy): Eukaryota > Metazoa > Arthropoda > Insecta > Lepidoptera > Noctuidae > Diarsia > Diarsia dahlii. The sequence goes on along the minus strand of OX459191.1, from coordinate 25,408,697 downwards.
AAGAGAATGTGCGCAGTTATTTTCCCATAAAGTGTTGGTGGTTCGGTAGTGGTTAATAAAACCGCCATGAAGGTAGGCCGAGCGGCGAACGGCTGTCGACTACTCGATCTCGTGTCGAATCGATTCTAACTCGATTATGTGGAGAGCGCGTGCTCTGCCCGAGCCGGTGTCACTAATTGGATTGATGTATTCATGACAATAATCTATAACATCGGTCAAAGAACTCGGTCTGCACTGACATTGGACGATCTACTACTTTTACTCCGCTATTCATAAGGTTTCTCTCATGTGCCTGCGTGATATCTCTATGGGAATGATACAGATTTACAATTGATATCTTTGTTCTCTGCAAAGAGATTTTCTACAAGAGAAACAGTTTTTGATTTTATTTGCTACCATTTTCTTTGGCACACATATCGTTAATTCGTTACCATTACCGAGTAATGCAAACAATCCATAACGTAACTGTATCACGTAAATTAAACCGAACCACATATTGATCGACTCCAACGTTCATGATTGCATGAATGTTTTAAAAGTTTTAAAGGTATCCTTATTCGTAAAACCTCAGAAAATGCAAAGTGATAAGCATCAATATGTATTGTGTGTTATTTGGAACGTTGCACTGAATTCTTGTGTATTGGGGCCAATGCAATCGCGGAATACCGCGGCGCTCGTTCAGCCGAGCTCACCAAGTTTCGGTCGGGGTTGCACTGCGCGTGCCGTAACAGTAAATAATGTTTAGGAGCGCTCTAGCACAGGCTCTAGGTACGGCGATAGGTAATATAGGTAACATTGGAGCCGCGGCCAGCGGTCTGTTGGAGCCCTAGGAGCTTCCTAGGAGAATGTCGGGCGCTCTCACTGCGGGGTGTAAGCCACTAACGGTTGGGGAGTCGTATGGAATAGTTACTGAGATAAAAACTTCTAGGTAACATGAACAGTATAAAGTTTTTAAGCAATAGTAAACATTCCTAAACTGAAGAATCTAGAAGATAGCTTGTGATCTACCACATGTGGTAAAAAGAATTTCACAAAAAAGGAAAGGTACCGTACCAATATCACGTATCGATAAGACCGCAAAAATGTCACCACTTGCTGTATCATAATGACTTCCAAATGCGACGAAAGATGCTGCAGATAAGTTAAAATAGGTTTACAAAAAATGAAGTCTGTTGTGTTGCCTCGCGGCCTCGACAGATCGGCTATTCAAATCGTCAGCAATAAAGACGTGGAGCTGGTGGGGTGAGGCGGAGATCTCGGCTGTGGGTACATAGTGAAAGGTCTGTGGGCCAGACACAAGCTTCTTCACAGTAATGCATTCAATAGATTCTGACAACTTGCGTAATCAGTCGGCGGATGATCCAGCTTAGCACTGTTTGTTGGTGCTTGCATTATTTACCGCAGAAGATTATGGTTGCCGATTTGTATAAGTTTTGAAAGAAAAATCAATCACGAAATCATTTTGTTGTATTTGTTTCGGTGAGGCCAGTTTTCTTGTGGTCTCCAGAACATATTTTGCAAACATTGTCTAGTTATTAATGTCCGAAAGTTAGCATTGTTGTAATCGCTGTCTCGCGAGTCTTGTGCCACCTGCAGTGACCCGGTTTCGTAGAGGCGCTACCTATGCGCCTGTATGCAATATAGCGTTTATTCCCTCGTATCGAACTGTTTGCACAACGCACACATATTGCCTGCCGACCAGCACACTCATAAGTTTCGTGCGACTGACGTCATTGGCACTGTATGTGCTTTGTGATTGATTCCGTTCCACGATGCTCCCGCCAGTGCCTAGTGTAGTGCCGGGAGTGGATATTGGGCTGTGTGCTGTACTTACTGATCATCCTAAAGGTCGTGAGAATATTAAATATTGCAGGTACTACGTTCATGTCTAGAACTATTGCTGGACAAAGTCTAAATTGTGATCGCAACACCAGCCATAAATATATTTGAAAAAGCCCTTAAATGGATTTTCGGTTTCCTGACGCAAACGACTGTTTTAACATTGTATGTGTTCGTTGTTGCAGCCTGCTGGGTGGTGCTGGTGTGCGCGGCAGCATCACTGGGCGTCCGCGCCGCCGGCCCGCTCGGCCCCTCCGAACGACCTGAGGCCTACTTCAATGGCAGCTCCTTCATCCGGCTGTCCAGGCCCGTATCACTCAAACAACTCGTTGGACTCAGTTTCCGGACATGCGTTGGTAAGTCAGGTCCTGGGCGGTACTATACATATACTCTTCTAACAATTACTTCATAGTTACTTGATGGTCACTCAGGTCTGCTAAACTTCTGAAGATTATTAGCAGATATTAAGTTACCAGAGAAGAAGAACATTTGCTTAATGTAGCCGGCATTTTAATTGTCCCCTCAATCATAAAAATAAAATCAAGGTTTTTGTCATCAAAGAGCGCATTGATCGTTGGTTACGGTCTACGAAAGGCAATGCTCCAAAGATCCAGTAATCTTCAGGACAAAAAGCTCCGCCGCTGGCCGCCTCCTGATGCCGAAGGAACGTGCATCAATCAAGATGCTCCGAGCGAGTCGAGCCGCGCGTCATTACATCGCCGTGTTTTTGCTGATTATTACGTGGATGGTGGAGTGCACGCGTTACTGCATTGCGGAGCACGCTTCGTGATTCTCAGAATCGCAGATTGGTCAAGTTGACAGATGCTGTTCTGTATTAGATTTTTATTTGACGACTATTTAATAATCCCTCATTTCATGAGCAGAGATAAAATACTCTTTGTCATTTCAAGTTAGGCAACTATAATTCGACATTATCATCTATCTGTGAATCAGTTTCCTCATACTTAATAATATATTAACTTCATGCTTATTTATAAAAAGCAAACCATTTGACGCATCTGCGTATCTACGAATTCAAGGCCGCATCGGTAATTGGGTGCCATTCGATGAACAAATTGTCAATTGAATCATCATCGCATCGGCGCGTACGCAAGCCATGCGTACAAAACGTACAATTATAATTGTACGGCTGGGCAAGTCGTGTGTTTGTTGAGTTTGGCTATTTGTGATCGAGGTTCGTCAGTGATCGTGCGGCCATTACCGCGACAATCACGTTACGTCACAGCATAACACACGCGCTCAGCTCCCGTCAGCCGCCGCCGCCGCCGTGCTGGACCGGTGAACCGGTCGCGATTCACGGCGTTGTTGTAATCATGATTTGTTGAGAGAAAGGTGGTTCAATCACCCACTCGATAGTTGATAGTTTGATACGCTGCACGAATCGTGTGCACAAGCACATGATTAGATTATCTTAAATAATGGCCTATAAAGGAACATGGCATGTCCGGCCAATGCTTTTCATTTTAGTTTATAATGCGGCCCTACATGTAGGTAGTAAACTTGCATTAAGGGGACGGTGAACGAACATTCTCCATACAAACGTAATACCAAAATCATTCGCGATACGAACATAATACCAACTTAAAATTATGTTATTCGGATACAGACGATATTTATCCCTATTAAACTTTTTTTTAAAAACATTTACTATTTACGAAATGCAAGCGAATTGCATTTCGTCAATAGTAAATAGCAATTCGCTTCCATTTCGGTAAGTAAGGTAAGTTGGTAATATGTTCGTATCGCGAATGATTTTGGTATTACGTTTGTATGGAGAAATGTTCGTTCACCGTCCCCTTAAAACGATCTTGAAAACGATCTGTCTATTTCAAGTATCCTTGTCTGTCAATATCTATTGATAAATCTGGTAGCTTCACACCCAGCAATTTTGCATAAATTACTCACCGCTTAACAAATTGCGAAAGCAACAATTCTCAGCTATCAAACAATCTTAGTTATGTGACTATACTCGGATCTTGCAATGTATGTCTTTGCGTAGAAGAGCAACATGATGCACGTGATGACTTCGCAGAAACACTCATGACGAACGTATACAACATATTATACGATGAATGTGAAATGCAAGCCTATAGAAATACCTCAACAGAGTTGAATCATTTAAGCACATGATAATAACAGCAGTGTTTGTTTGTATAGTTGTAGTAATGATTACGAGGTCAGTATACTAATGCCTCGCAATCAATGTGTTCCCTACATTCGGTATGGTTTCATTTTCACACATTCTGTTTCATTCATTCGGCAGACTCATGGAATTCGTCGTGTTCCTCATTAGGTATAAATTGATCACAACATCATAGTATAGTCGCTAGAGTCAGGCAGATGTGTTACGATTACGATACGTACTCGTTTATACTTGGCTTGAAGCTGGTCCTTCAAAACGGTTTAAGTAAAAGAGTTTACATAATGAATTCATTGAGAAACATGTCTTGTTCGTAGAGCATCTGCCCCGCACCTGCCTCCATAGTATCACCATTGTCTGAATATACTACAGACTAGTACCTACACGTAATAGCTCTTTATACTTATATAAACATTTCCCGTTAGTCGGTTGGTCTCATTACCCATTGACCAAAAATGTCATTATGAGAATTTCCTGAGCACAGCCTTTTAACCGTTATGTGCTGTGGCTTGAGTTGAAAGGTTACCGCACACGACGAAGTGTACGGGACTTTATTGTTCTTTATTCTTCTTATATCTTGGAGAATATTTTTTTCTGAACGTGTTCCGATGTTCTCATACTGACACTAGTATTCTAGTGACGCTTTTATAGATGAGGTTATTTTTTCACGTTTTTACGAGTGCTCTACTGTAAATGTAATTGGCTAGATTTTTTTCTTAAATCCTCTCACACAGCTGTTGACGCGGTGCACGCTGTTCCCGACACTCGTCTGAGAGACATCTACTTTAGAGACATCTACTACAGTCAAGACTTTATTGTATTGCAGGTGGCGAGCTATTTTCACAGCGGTTCGAGGGGTACACCCTGCACGTGACGGCCCTGTTCGAGCAGGTGGTGGTCTCCTGGGCGCGACCCTCGCAGCCGCACCGCGAAGTGGGCCTGGCCAAGGAGACGCTTGACAACCGCTGGCACTGGGTCGGCCTAAGATACAACTCCGATCCCCCCTCACTGCTGCTCGAAGTCGATAAAGATACACAGGTATAATGCTCAACTCACCTTGCCCCGATATATAGACAAAAAAAATATTAACACGCCTGTATTGACATGGTAATACAAACATGATGTACATTATTATATTATTATGGATGGACGTCACATATCTGACATCTTTCTCACTTCCATGACCTGTGCGCGGCCGCGGTGCACTTGTTTAAACGAATCTTTTCACACTTATTATATTTAAACAGATGAGTTGACTGTAATACTAATAACAAGACAAATAAAAAACGGTGGCCGTCAACAAAATGATGAGTTACAGCAACGTTATGATATCGCACATCCTCCAAAAAACTGTCATAACACAAACAAAATGATGAACACAGATAAAAACACAGTCTTATTACGTTTTTCATTTTCTACCAATCATAAAAACCGCCATAATTGTAGTGTGAAAACAAGCAACTAGATGGAGCTAGTGTCAGTTTTTTACGGAGCGAGAACGCGCGCTCCCTCCTCCATAAAAGTGACGTATCAGAGCTTGTGTCGTGTGGACGTGTGCCATTGCTCTAAAAAATCGCCTTAAACTGTCTTGTGACAATATTTTAGGTAAGTTTCTTCGCATTACTTGCTAATTTAGTAGTGAAAACTATAGTATTACAATATGATACTGTTTTTTCGAATTCCTAATTTGAAAAGATGATATTTTTATACTGTAATAAAGTGTCATATCCATAGGATACAACACTATTTCACTCAACATTGGTTAATATTTACGTCTTAATCTGGAAAAAAACAGTTGTAATCTGTGTTGTGGCACTTTTCCACATTATTTTTGCAAAAAATTCTAACGAATGTTTACAAAAACAGGCTTGCAGAATTCTCTACCGAACAACTGGTGAGCTTCTGCAAGGCAACAGGAAGATTCGCGATGCCGACCACCAGTAACCCATGAAGGGGATCCACCAAAATGGGGAACTGGGCGAAATAATCCACAACGAAAGGACTGATCGCCCGCCTGGTGTCTGCAAATCTGCAATCCTGAATCACTTTTAAAACTTCTGAAATAAAAGTTTTAAAAGTGATTCAGGGTGAATTTAAGAAAATATTCTTATAAAGATATTGATTTTAAAGAAGCGGAAATCACAAGAAAACAGTTAATCCCTCATAATGTCTCACTAAAAAAAACTTATAGAAGCAAACCTAAAGTAAAAGAAAATAATAAGAGAGACCTATTAAGTTTGGTTTAGAGTAATCATAATTATACCGAATTTCTATGACAACTTTTACACAAATTTGTGATGTTTAAATTTGAAAAATGTAATTGAAGATTTATTAATAACTGTGATTCTAAGTGTTTTTTTTTTAACTTTGCCTTAAACTGATTATAATTATTGTGAAAGTTCCTAAATTAGCTTCAAAAAGTTCCTAAAGTTAATTTAATATTAAGAAAGAATTATTAATAAACAATATTATTTGAGTTACTATGTGTTTCATTTCATAAAATATTTTACAATATAATGTAAAAAAGTGTCACATTTTGGGTATTTTTTCAGTTTTTTTTTTTATTTAAAAAAATTCCATTCATTTCAAAAATATATTTTCACATTCTGCAAAGAGCTTGTTAAATTTTCTGTTGATTAAAACAGTAAACAGCTATAAATCTGTAACCTGAAAGTCACATTAACATTAGTTTATTGGAAAATAATTAAAACCGCCTTTTTCTCAAAACTTGGTTTTGGCGTGTTACGACAGTTTTTTAGAGGATGTGCGATATTAAAGACGCTCTTTAGACTGTATCGAAAGCCTAAAATAAATCCAAATATACTTATTATCCAATCAAACTAGACAAGAATGTCCAATGCAATCTGTTGTTGCTATAGCTATACCCGTCGAGCCATGCGCCTGTGCGGTTCAAACATCGGCTTGGAGTTAACGCCCACTTTTCCCTGTCCTCCCATTTATTACATTTTGTCTGATGGAATGACAAGTTATAATGTGCAATTTTATTATTAAGAATCCGTTTAAATCTTTTACGTACACAACAATGCTTCAATCAATCACTGACATGTTACTTTGTACCTCCTCTCATACTACTTGTTTAGTAATATTTCTCTAATACCCGATACCGTACTATTATCACAATAGACCGTTATTCTTCCGATATAAACACTCGGTAAACGTAATAATTGACGTTAATACAAACTTCTCAAGTCATTGTCCTAAGATGTAGAATTGAAGACTGAACCAGCTATTGCTTTTTGTCCTTAGTCCTCGGGTACCCCGTACCACAGGGTAATTTTGAGACAGTAGAGCACTGTAAAGTCGTAAAAGTTTAAAAATATCACAATTGAATTGATTTAAATAGTAGATTTCGCCGGAATCTACTGGATGCTGTCGATGACGCGATGCTTGTGGGAGGTCTGTGTCCAGTCGTAAAGTTCTCTCGACTGAGAGATGATGTTGCTACTTTGTTTTGTTTGATACAACTTTGATTTTGTTTTTGTGATTGTTGTAGATAATATCGAACGTGACGTGGAACCCGGAGCTGCTGTCGCCGGGCGCGCTGGAGGCGGGCGGCGCCGTGCTGCTGGTGGGCAACGTGTTCAGCGGCTGCATCCACGAGGGGCCGCAGCTCGAGTTCCACGCCACCAACGCGCAGACACGCAACGTTGTCTTCAGCCACTGCCCGCTCACTACTGACGACTGTGAGTATCATACTCACAAGTTCACAACTCACCCATTCGCGATGACTTGAAGAAAAAACTAATAAAGAGATCATTCATTCATTCTGATAGACAGTTCACGTCAACACACAATATAACTAAATGTAGTACAAGTATCTTTATGTGCTCGTATGACGTTGGGGAGCATTGTTGGTGAACCAATGGTTTTATGAAATGCATTGAAAAACAAGCTATTTGCGCTAGTCCGACTCGTGGTCACGTGCAAAAGTTATCCATAAATTAAAACTACAGATTCAATTTTGAAACCTACTTTCTTTCATGTTTAACGATGTAACTTGTGATGGCAATGGAAAGTTTATAATATGACTAATCTGCTTTGAAACAGGAAAATCAGACATTATTAATACGCATAAATTAATAAATAATGAATTAAAACGTAATCTGTTAACACCGGAAGTGGCGATTACAGACCGACATAATAGCTAAATGTTTTCCTTGCCGAACAAATAACAATGGAACTTGAAACAGGAAGACACTTGTTAATTATATTTATAGAAAATATGAAAAAATCTTTTTATGCATTCATAAAATCACCGTAATAAATTAGACTTCCATAACTTTCGATGAGGCGGGGCAATAAACGCTAATAAATTAGTAGTGAAAGATTCGCATAAGCATGGTGACATTGATATTTTCTCTCTTATTGTTTAGTAAGGTAATTTAATGTTGTGTTACTTGCCAGGCATTGACAGGAAGGACGTGCTGCGCATCCAGCCCAAGGACCACTGCTACAACGAGCCCTGCATGCGACACGGCACCTGCATATCACGACATGACAGGTGTGCTGCACATCTACTACCCCCTTTTTTTCCTTTGGAGGGTGGGAAATCATCAAATGACTCCTCCCGCTCAGGAAGGGCAGAGCGGTAGGGAGTGTCAGACTTCTACTGACAAAAAACCACCCATGTTCCTTCTTAGCCCTTTGTGTCGAGGCCGCGGTGTCTCTCTCAAATAACCCACAGCCCAGATCTACTACCCCAACGCAAAATTAAACTGTACTAACTGTTGTAAATAGGCCCTGGGTAATCAGCAGAAAACTTGGCCTGTTGTTACACATACTTTTTTATTATCATTACTAAGTGCAGCCTAGATATGGAAGGTCGTAGAAGAGATGTATGGTGTGTGGAAGAAATAATATGAAAGAGACAGGGGTAAATTATTTACTAATAATTAGGTATATTATAATTATTTACCCCTGTCTCTTTTGCCTTGACGTCTGATAGGGAGAATGCAAGACGAAAACATGTTGCGGCGACCCCAAACTAAATGGGCAGGAAGGTGATGAGTTGATGATGATGAAGTGCAGTCAGGATAACTTGTCTGGTTTTCTAAAGTAATCAACTTATATAGGTCCCAGTGCGTGGACACTGACTTTGCTCGGTGAGGGGCAGTGGGCTATAAAACCACCATTGACTTGTTGTCTATACGTTCATTTTAGAATGACTAGTGCTTACTATTTTATAAAAATGTGTGAAGTGGTATCATGTAACTGTTGTTTTTCCAAACACACCTACATTTATTTACAAATTTATCAAAACTAAATTGCGACCGCAGGTGGTAGTGATTTTCTGTTGAAGTAGTTTTGATTGCGGGAAAGAATTCACAAAATATGCAGGTTAACATAGCGTAGTTTACACAAAGATTATGAGTCACAGTAAAGTAAACCTTATTGTTGTGTTAGCGAGTTCAACGTTTCATTCATTGTTAACGTACCGCGATCGACTTTGAAGACTGTTGCTTATTGCGCACGTGTTTTTATTCTATGGTCATGCCGTCAAAGTGTGTTAATCAATATCATTTGTTACATTATACATTATCAAGTGGCAATAAAAAAATGGTTGTTATTTTTTAAAGAGGCTAACTTTAATACTAATACCAAAAACAAAATTTTGTGATTGTATGTTGCAAATAGATAACGAAACGCATAATTCTAATAGTGTACATGATTACCAATCAGTTAATATTGAGAGAGAAACATGGGGAAATAGGCATGTTTTATATAATAATCTAATTGAAGACATGTGACATCTACCAACCCGCACTCAATAGGTGGAGCATGACAGCTTGGGTGATAATAGGCCATTTCCTCTCCTAGAGAAGGCCTGCAGCCTAGCACAGGTTACTGAACGATTATTTTTTTTGAGGATAGGAAATCATCAAACGACTCCCGCTCTGGGAGTGTCAGACTTCTACTGACTAAAAACCACCCATGTTCCTTCTTAGCCTTTTGTGTCGAGGCCGCGGTATCTCTTTCGAACAATCCGCAGCCCCGACTGGCAGGTAGTTGTCCTTAATTCCTTACGCTGGCAAGTAGCAACGTTGGTAACTCTGGCTGTACGTGTGTAGATACGAGTGCCACTGCTCGGCGCGCTACACGGGCAACAACTGCGAGGTGGACGCCGGCGACCCCTGCACGTCCGACCCCTGCCAGAACGGGGCGCGCTGCCTAGAGGACGCCAGGGGAGACTACACCTGCGACTGCCCCTCTAATTATCATGGTACGTATACAAAAATACCCCATAAACACTAGGTAATCTGACCACTGAGCATTGCTTGCGTCCAGAGAATACGGATGTTTCCTGACTAAAAAAAATATGATTCTGTTTTGTCCGTCAGTATCGAAAAATATTGGATACGTATTTTTTTTTATCAAAAGAATAAAAAATTACGAAGATAAAACGCGTCAAAGATCAAGAGTCTCTATACTCTTCATCTTTGTCGCGTGCTTGTGACGTCACTTCGTGGTAAAAATGTACTGCAATGTAACGTCACACGAGTTTTCGAAGCGTGAAAAAAGAAAATGTGTCCAATATTTTTTAGAAATCTATCTGACGGACTAATTAATAATTAATTAATTATATTCCACAACTATCACACAACGCCATCTAGTCCCATGCTAAGCAGAGCTTGTGTTATGGGTACTAGACAACTGATAAACATACTTATATATTTCTAAATACATACATATTATAGATAAAATAAATAATAATTAATAATGATAATTAGATTTTTTTGAAGTGAAAACTTCTTTAGCGGCGCTGAGCACTTTTTTGTATGGGTAAAATCTTTCAAATTCGCGTCAGGGTCACGTGATGCTGATCGAAAAATCGTAAGATTTTTCGATCAGCATCACGTGACCCTGACGCGAGTTTGAAAGTTGATATTGAAGTTTTCACTTCTGCCGGCACTCCCGGAGTGCTATTTTACTTTTTTTTTGTCAACTACCCTATTCTTGCGATTACGATTTTCTATTTTAGACTTCAGTCAGTGCAAAATTAACTATACTACTAAACTACACTTCTTTTTTACTTCTTCTAATATACTTTATTATCATTTTGTGTGTAATTACGATTAATTATATTTTCTTTTTTTGTTAAATTAGTTGTATTGTGTTCCAGGCACATACTGCGAGCTGGAGGTGTCGCTGGACCCGCAGTGCGTGGCGGAGCCCTGCCGCAACAACGGCAGCTGCAGCGTGCCGCAGGGCGCCGACACCTACGTCTGCGCCTGCCAGCCTGGTACACACCTCGCATTTATTTGTGGATCAAGCAGATAAATCGCTACTGCATCTACTAACTAATATTATAAAGCTGAAGGGTTTATTGGTTTGGTTGAACACGCTAATTACAGGAAGTATTGGTTAAAATTGGAAAATTATTTTTATATTCCACGAGTACGATGTCGCGGGCAAAAGCTAGTAACAGTCATAAATCTAAAACCTTTGCCAACTGAAACTTTGATTTAAAACTGTTACATCTCCTGAATTTCGCTAGTTAATTAATTTTATCTACCCAAATATCATAAACCCTCTATAATGCGTTCAAAAACCATAGGCAATGACCAGCATTACCAACCAACAGAAATTAACAGAACTGTAATGAGCTCATAACCTACTGAAAACAGTAGGTTATGAGTTTAAATTTGGAACAGGTGTCAAATTCAAGTGAGTGTGCTATTCTAGTATCTACATTAAAACAGATACCTATCGATACGAAACCCCAATTCAGTATGATTTTAATTATAAATCGCACGACATTTTGATCTCGAGTGACACAAGAATAGTGACTTTGTTCGTTTGCTTAAGATTTAAAATAGGCTGGCGGGAACTTTAGAAAAGAGCGCATCAGAAATTTTTTCATTTTCCTTTTTAAATAAATATTAGTTAGATTTTTACTTAAAAGTGAATTAAAATAATAGCGATAGGTGTCTAAACCGGCGAAAATGGTAGGAAATGAGGGGGGCGGGGATAACCCGCCCACCTCACATAAACGGCCTCGGCCTGACGACGAAGGCGGGAGGACAAGCATGGACATGGATGGCGGCGGCGGTGAGCATGACTACTCTCCGTATATTAAACCACACTATAAAAGACTTTACCCAGAAAATGCCAGTTATTTTGATTTTAAAGTATTTGTCGAAAATACCAACAGCAACGATAGATTAGGCAATAAGAGCCCTATATATCTGAACCACATATTTTCTACCGAAATAAAAGGTGTGACGGCTATACAAAGGATAAACGCAAATAAAATAGCAGTAATATTCAAACAATATAATACGGCCAATAATTTCATCAACAATAGCGCTTTTCTAGACAAACATGGTTTGAAGGCATTTATTCCGGCTGCACAAATTGAAAAAACAGGTATAATCAGATTTGTACCAGCAAACATTTCCAATAAAGAACTTTATACTAAACTAACATCAATTTATGAAATAATAGCTATAAGAAGATTTACAAAGAAGATAGGACAAGGACAAGTACCACTACAAACAGTTAGCATTACTTTTCTATCAAATGTTCTTCCAGAAAATGTACAATACGATTTGTTTTCATATCGAGTTTTTGAATATGTGCCCCCATTACAGCAATGTTTCCGTTGCTTTAAATTTAACCACTCTGCTAGGATATGTAATGGCAAACAAAGATGTTCCATTTGTGGAGGTGAGCATTTATATAAAGAATGTGATAGGCCAACAGAGATCTGCTGTTGCAATTGCAGTGGGCCTCATCTTGCAATATCTAGATTATGTCCAATTAAGTTAAATAAAATTTTAGAAAAGAAAAATAAGATAACTTATGCAAGTGCAACATTATCAAAACAAACAAATGACAATACACAATTCCCACCTCTGCCACCTCCAAAAATGAAACCTATTGACACTGTAAATAAATCTGTAAATAAGCCTGTATATACATCTGTAAATAAACCTGTATCTGTAAATAAATCTGTGTCTGTACATAATCCTGTACAAAATGTAAATAAATCTAAAGATGTCCCTCCTAAGGTTGACATCAAAGCCCAAATAGTTGCCAACAACGACGTACTTAAGGCCCTAGTACAGACGTTGGTGGAACTGGGTAATAAGGGAGATAATACGCCTACCACCGTAAACAGTATTAAAGAGATACTTCTCAAAAATCTAAAGTAATGGATCCAAGTCACACACTGTCTAAGCTACGTATTGCTCAGTTTAACATTCAAAGTGCTAATAATAAAAAACCCTTATTGATTAAATTCTTACAAAAACAAAATATTGACATTTGCTTACTTAACGAAACATGGTTTAAAGACAATAGTTTTAGAATACCTGGATATAATATTTATAGTAAAAATTCCAATAATACTCATAATGGTGTAGCAATATTGATTAAACCATATTTAAAGTACAAGGTTTTAAACACTACATTTTATGAAGACATTCAAACTGTTGCTCTGTCCTTATCTACAGCGCATGGTAGCTTGACTATACTTTGTGTATACTGTCCTCCTTCTAGTGGCCATATACGGATCAATAGACTACGTAATATAATTAATGGTCTTCCAAAGCCTATATTTGTCAGTGGTGACTTTAATGCGCACCACATTGCATTTGGTTGTCTATCCACTAAGAGCAGAGGTCAGGATTTATTCAATATCATTGATGACTTGGATTTATGTATTTTAAATACCGGTAGTTATACAACTGTTACCAACCCGAGACGAAATCCGTCTGCAATTGATGTTAGCTTTATTAGTGCTAGCCTCGCATCAATATGCGAGTGGTCTGTACATGATGACGCCATGGGCAGCTATCACTATCCAACAATAACTGAGATTTCACTACATATAGATAAATATAATATTAATCCCCCTATGGATAGGTTTATATATAAAAAAGCAGATTGGGAAAAGTATAAAACTATTTCCAAAACAATATTTAATGATTTAGTCCTAAAATTGTATGATCCTATTTCAACTTATGATGATTTTTGTTCTCGATTAGATACTTTAAAAGATATGACAATTCCTAAAATCAATAAACCAAATAATTTTAAAAGCAGACCTCCAGCTCCTTGGTGGAATGACATTTGTGAAAAAAGTGTAATTGCCTCTTACAATGCATTGAAACTTTACAGAAGTGAACCTACTATGGAGAATTATTTAGATTATAAAAGAAAAGATGCACTTAAAAAAAGAACCATATCAGAACAAAAACGAATAGGTTGGGATAACTTATGTAACACTTTTAATAGAACTACTCCTATAAGTAAGATCTGGAATCTTCTCAAAATGTTCAAAGGTATAAGAGCTGGCAATAAATCATATAAAGATGAGTTTATTTCTCAATTTCTAGATAAATTATCTGATAATAGCAATTTATTTGATGTTAATAGTTTAGGCAATATTTCTGAATTAAATAATGATAATCCAAATTCAAAATTTTTGCTAGATCCTTTTACATGGTCTGAATTTAAAATGAGCTTGTTATCTCGGAAAGACACAACACCTGGTTTAGATGATTTCCCTTATAGAATTATTAAAAATTTAGATGAATCTGCACAAAAAATATTTCTTAATATTCTTAATTTACTTTGGCATTGTAAATGTATTCCACAATCATGGAAAACACAATGTGTCATTCCGATACTCAAACCAGATAAACCTTCAGAGCTTGCCAGCTCTTATAGACCAATATCACTGTCTTCATGTCTAGGTAAATTATTTGAAAACATGATTAAGAATCGTTTAGATTGGTATATGGAATCTAACGGCATCATTCCACATGTACAATATGGATTTCGTCGAGGGCGAAGTTGTGCAGACAGCTTCACTTCCTTAATTTCAGACCTGAAACATGCAAAGGAGAAAAGGTTACAGACTGTTTGTGTATTTTTAGATGTTCAAGGTGCATTTGACAGTCTGGATCCGGCTATACTTGTACAAGTTATGTCTAGGTTAGGTGTGCCTGGTCAACTATGTAAATGGATTTATAATTTTTTGAATAAAAGAACACTCTATGTAAGACATAACAATACATTGCATGGTCCAAAATGTGCATCTAAGGGTACAATGCAGGGTGCTACCCTATCTCCTTTGCTATCTATATCTATAAAAGCGAAAGGTCACTCACTCACTCACTCACTGATTCATCACGAAATCTCGAAAACCGCTGGACGTACAAAGATGATTTTTGGCAGGGAGGTAGTTTATGGTTAGTAGACGTCCGCTAAGAACGGATTTTGCGACAGGGCCGGATTAGGGTGGTCTAAGGGCCCTCGCAAGTTTGTATGAAACTCCTTCATTTTTTGTGCTACAATCTAGATTTTTGGCAGATACGTAGTTTATAGTCAGTGGGCGTCTGCTATGAATTAATTTTGCGACAGGGCCGGATTAGGGTGGTCTAAGGGCCCTCACAAGTTTGTATGAAAGTCCTTAATTTTTCGTGCTATAATCTTGATTTTTGGCAGAGACGTAGTTTATAGTCAGTAGGCATCCGCTATAAATTAGTTTTGCGACAGGGCCGGATTAGGGTGGTCTAAGGGCCCTCGCAAGTTTGTTTGAAAGTCCTTCATTTTTTGTGCTACAATCTTGATTTTTGGCAGAGACGTAGTTAATAGGCAGTAGACGTCTGCTTAGAACCGATTTTGTGACAGGGCCGGATTAGGGAGGTCTAAGGGCTCTCGCCAGTTTGTATGAAAGTCTTTCATTTTTTGTGCCACAATCTTCATTTTTGGCAGGGACGTAGTTTAAAGTTAGTAGACGTCTGCTTAGAACAGATTTTGAGACAGGGCCGGATTAGGGAGGTCTAAGGGCTCTCGCCAGTTTGTATGAAAGTCCTTCATTTTTTGAGCTACAAAGTTGATTTTTGAGACGGACGTAGTTTATAGTTAGTAGACGTCTGGTAAGAACAGATTTTGTGACAGGGCCGGATTAGGGAGGTCTAAGGGTTCTTGCAAGTTCGTAAGAAAATCCTTAATTTTTTGTGCTACAAACTTGATTTTTGGCAGGCACGTAGTTTATAGTTAGAAGAACTCTGCTAAGTACAGGTTTTGTGGCAGGGCCGGATTAGAGAGGTTTAAGGGCGCTCGCAAGTTTGTTTAAAAGTCCATCATTTTGTGTGCTACTAACTTGAATTTTGGCAGGGACGTAGTAGGTGAGTAGAAGTTTGCTAAGAACCGATTTTGCGACGGGGCCGGACTAGGGAGGTCTAAGGGCTCACGCGAGTTTGTATGACAGTCCTTCCTTTTTTGTGCTACAATTTTGGCAGGAAGGTACTTTATAGTTAGTAGACGTTGACTAAGAACGGATTTAGCGAGTTTAGCAACATGGCCAGAATAAGGAGGTCTGAGGGCTTTCACATGTTTGTAAAAATGTACTGTTTTTTTTTGTACTAACAACCTGAAATTTAACAAGTCTAGAGTTTAGGAGTAGGAGATCTAAGCTAAGTTTGTAAGGAAGACCTGGACTAAGGGCTCCCGTAAGTCCATATGAAATCCTTGGCTTTTTGTACCTGAAAATTGGCAGAGAGATAGAATATAGTTAATACATTTCAGGTAGGAATAGATTTTACGACAGGGCTGGTTTAAGGGAATATAATCGCTTCGATTGGCATTTGGCATTCGATTTGACATAGTACCATCCACAGGCAGTCCAGACAAGAGAGTCAAAATTTCTACGCGAACGAAGTCGCGGGCAACTGCTAGTATAATATATGTAAAACCTCCATGTATTTGCCTATGATGACAATTGACAATGGAGATTTTGACGTTGTCATAGAAAATATATTTTTACGTTAGAGTTTAAAGAAATTTAATATTATTGTGAAGAAATGGAATGATCGACTTTAAATGTCGTTTCTTTGGTTACAGAGCAACACATTTTTGTCATTTCTTCATGATTACGAAAATATAGTCTTATAAAACGACATTTTTTGTTAATGAAGAGCTTTACAAAGCATTAAAAATGGAGAAACTACGTTTCGAATTCACCATACTTCCGGGGAATGACGGAAAATCAAATGTCTGTTGTGTAATGTCAATAGCAACGACTGAAAATAATGTATACGCTATACCAGAAGAGCTTCAATCTGTTACTCATCACCAAGAATTAATAAAAACAGCGGCTTTCGCCAAGGTAAAAAATAGCTTGAAAAAACGGCACCAGACGCGAAGAGTTTGGATAACTATGACAGGAGAACTTAAGAAAACCTACTTAGATGAAGATGATAATTTACAATTTGAAGATCAGTACTTAGAGGAAATAGGACAAGAACAAAGTGCGGCAGCACAAGAAAAAGAAAAAGGTGTATTAGAAAAAATATTTGAAAAAATAGTTAATAGTAGTAACACAAGAGTCGAAACAACAAAACTTGAAACACATCGCAGAGAAATTTGTAATTGAAAAATTTACCAGCAAACATTCGAATGCAAACCAGTGGATTCACACTTTCGAAAACGAATGCATGCGTTTTGATGTGACTGAAGACGAGAAAAAAATTGAAATACTAAGATTGTTCATGGATAAAAGTTGTACAGATTGGTACAGCTCCATGATTATAAAATTAACAATGGATTCAGAATGGAAGATTTGGAGAAATAAATTCTGTCAATCATTTGCAAACAAAGGTTGGAGCCAAATAAACTACGCCTTATTTTACAAATATAAGGAAGGATTATTGCTGGATTATGCCATAAAGAAGGAAAAACTGTTACTGGAAATGAGAAACACAATTGACACAGGTACCCTGATAGATCTTATTGCAGCTGGTTTGCCGGAACACGTACTCAACAGGATTGATAGAGAAACATTGACAGATACAGTGGATCTTTTTAATGAGGTAAGAAGGTTTGAACATTTAGTAAACAAAAAGAATAATTTCATCATCAGAAAATATGTAAACACAAGATCCAACAATAGATATGAGGTCCAACAAGAGAAATGCCCATGTAAAACTTGTGAAAAGTTAAATAAAGGAATTCGCTACCATCCTGAATCTCTATGTTGGTATAAAACAAGAGAGAATGATACAATAAAAGAAAAAACTATCAAACATGTAAATAACTCTGTGATTGAAGCTGAGTTACATGAAACTGAACAAAAAAACTAATAGCGACACCATTAATAAATGTCAAACTACTTCTAAATGATGTATTAGAAATTTATGGCATTTATGATTCCGGTTCAAATGTTTCCCTGATTAATTCAAAGTTATTAAAACTAAAAGGCAAAGGAAATAGTTTGAATGAAGCAAGTTTAGTGACAATTAATGGTGTCAAAAAGACAAGTGGTTTAACAAATTTAAAAATAAAAATCTTTGAAATGGAAGAAAATGTCGAAGTATACATTATAGATAAACAAAATTTCAAATATGATTTTTTGATAGGATTAGACATGATAAAGAAGTTCAAGTTAGTTCAAAGTGAAGACTTAAAAATCACCCAGAAACAAAATTTGAGTACAGAAAGAGTTAAAGAAATCGCTACAAGTCTAAAAAAAAATACAGAGAAAGAAGAAATAAATAAACTAGAAGAGGTTTCTAAAAATATAAAAGCTAATGCAAAAGAAGAAAGATTTAAAAACAGTGAGAAAGAATACAGGATTAATTTTAACGAACACGTTAAAGAAGAAGATTTTGAAATGAAGATAAACCATTTGAATGAATATCAGATATCAAAAATAAATGAACTGATTAATAAATATAATACAGTCTTTGCAAAGAATAAATATGATATAGGAACTGTTAATGGGTATGAAGCCAGAATAGACTTGTTAGTGGACAAATATTGTAGTAAAAGGCCCTACAGATGTTCAATGGAAGATAAAAAAGAGATAGAAGAACAAATAGGAAAATTATTAGATACAAAACTTATCGAAGAATCTTACAGTCCATTTGCTGCGCCTGTCACATTGGCATTTAAAAAAGAGGAAAATAAAAAATCGAGATTATGTATAGACTTTAGAGATTTAAATAAAATAGTAGTACCGGAAGCTCAACCATTTCCGTTGATAGAAGACTTAATGACTAAGACAAGGAATTGCAATTTATATTCAACTCTTGATATAAATTCTGCTTTTTGGTCTATCCCTTTACGAGTAGAAGACAGGAAAAAGACAGGATTTGTAACACAGGAAGGACATTTCCAATGGACTTGTCTACCGTTTGGACTAAAAACCGCACCAGCAATATTCCAGAGGATATTGAGTAATATACTTAGAAAATACAAACTTACAGACTTTGCTGTAAATTATATAGACGACATCCTAATATTCTCAAAATCATTTGATGAACATATTAATCACCTGACACAGCTGTTGGAAGCAATAAAAACAGAAGGATTCAGATTAAAATTTCAAAAATGCACATTTGCATCAGACTCAGTAAAATATCTTGGTCACATAATGGGAAATAATTCTATCAAACCAGTGAAAGATAACCTAATTTCAATTAGGAATTTCCCTATTCCGAAAACACAGAAGAATGTAAGACAATTTCTAGGAAAAATTAATTTTTATAACGAATACATACCAAGGAGTGCGATAGTATTAGATCCGCTACATAATTTGCTCAGGAAAAATCAACCATTTATTTGGTCTGACCAATGTCAAAAAGCATTTGAGAAAATAAAACAACTCCTTTGTTCTCAGCCAGTTCTAGAAATTTTTGATAAAGACTTGCCAATCAAAATTTACACGGATGCTTCTATAGAAGGTGTTGGAGCCATTTTGAAACAGACACAGCCCGATGGAAAAGAAAAACCAGTGGCATACTTTTCCAAAAAACTAAATGGAGCCCAAAAGAAGAAAAAAGCGATATATTTGGAGTGCTTAGCCATTAAAGAAGCAGTGCGATACTGGCAGTATTGGCTGATAGGTAAATCATTTACAGTTTATTCAGACCATAAGCCACTAGAAAATATGAATTTGAAATCTAGAACCGATGAAGAATTGGGTGATCTGAGTTACTACTTATCACAATATGATTTTAATATAAAATATGCTCCAGGGAAGGAAAATTTAGAAGCGGATTGCCTTAGTAGGAATCCAGTATTAGAATCAACTGAAAATACAGATGAACAACTGAAAATTGTGAACTTTGTTAACCTGGAAGATATTTTAATAGATCAGAATAGAAATAACGAAATACAAAAGAATAAAGAAAAAATTATAAATAAAGATAACATTTACTATAAAAAAGTTAGAAACCAAGAAAAAATTATTTTGACCGAAGAATTCAGTGTCAAATTTTTAAGAAATGTACATAAGAATCTTTGTCACATTGGAATAAAACAAATGCAGAAGACAATAAGTCCATTGTACATAGCAAGAAATTTAACAAAAAATATTGAAAAAGTATGTAGAGAGTGTGAGATTTGTATAAGAAATAAATCAAGAGGACAGCACAAATATGGATTTATGTCTCATCTGGGTCCAGCCACGAAACCATTTGAAATTATTTCAATAGACACAATAGGAGGTTTTGGAGGATCGAGATCCACAAAAAAGTATTTGCACTTATTAGTAGATCATTTCACTAGATATGCATTTATTTTAACTTCAAAAACGCAGAGTGCAAACGATTTTATTAAACTAGTTACGAATGTATCAGAAACAGGAGACATTGATATGCTGCTTACCGATCAATATCCAGGTATAAATTCGAAAGAATTTAAGAAATTCATAAAGGACAAACAAATAAGTATGGTATTTACTGCAGTAAACGCACCATTCTCAAATGGTATAAATGAGAGGTTAAATCAGACATTAGTGAACAAAATAAGATGCAAAATTAATGAAAATGGAAATAAGAAAGCCTGGACAACAATAGCGCATGAATGTGTGAGTATATACAATCAAACTATTCATTCAGTTACTGGTTTCTCACCAAGTTATATTTTATATGGTACAGATGTAACAGTTTTACCAAAGGAATTGAAACAGGAAAAAACACATAATGACTGGATCAGAGATAGAACAACAGCACTTCAGAATACAATTAAGTCACATACCTACAACAAAACACAATTCGACAAAAACAGAAAATGCCATGAATTTAACGTCGGAGATATGGTGTATGTGGAAAATGGGAATAGACTTAATAGAAAAAAACTAGAAGAACTGAAAATTGGACCATTTCAAATCATAGAAAAAGTATCAAAATCAATATTTAGAATCGACATAGGACACAAGAAAACAGAGTCAAATCTTTTCCATATCACGAAACTTATTCCATTACCAATAATAGAAGAAGAAGGAAAAACAGAAGAGAGGGGAGATCCGTGGTAAGAGAAAATTTACGGGAAATTTTCTTCCCCAAGGGGGGAGATGTAAAACCTCCATGTATTTGCCTATGATGACAATTGACAATGGAGATTTTGACGTTGTCATAGAAAATATATTTTTACGTTAGAGTTTAAAGAAATTTAATATTATTGTGAAGAAATGGAATGATCGACTTTAAATGTCGTTTCTTTGGTTACAGAGCAACACATTTTTGTCATTTCTTCATGATTACGAAAATATAGTCTTATATATATACACAAGTGAGATTTGTAAATTTGTAAATAGTAATGTAGATATTTTGCAGTTTGCTGATGATATTGTTTTGTACAGTAGTAATTATAATGTAGAAATTGCAATTGACAATATTAATAGAGCTTTGTCCCAACTATTTCACTATTATAATGATGTACTACATTTAAAAATTAATCCCTCCAAAAGTAGTGTTATGATATTTGGAAATGAAAACACTAATTCAAAAGTAGTTTATAATGGAGAATTTATAAATCCAGTAAATTCAAAGAAATTTTTAGGAATAGTAATAGATAGGAAATTAACTTTTGAGGAACATATTAAATATATATCAAAGAATGCTCTAAAAGGTATAAATGTAATTAAATGTCTTGCAGGTGTCTCATGGGGAGCAGACCCGAAAATATTGTCAATTCTGTATAAAAGTATAGTTAGAAGTCATTTTGATTATAGTTCACTAGTGTATATAAATAGTACTCATGTAAATAAACTAGATATATTGCAGAACAGGGCTTTGAGAACAATTTCTGGTGCAATGTGCTCTACTCCCATAAGGGCCATGGAAGTGGAGACTAAAATTATGCCCTTAATTTTGAGACGTATACTACTTGCAGGGAGATTCTGTCTTAAACTAATTGCTGCAAATAACAGGAAAATAATAAACAAAATTGTACCTTCTGTAAGTAGAACTGCTGGGCCTCTAACAACAGGAGAGGATCTCTTGAATGGCAAATCCCCAACATTATCCAAAATATTGTTAGAAACTGAAAATAGTTTTACTGGTATTAGAAAACAGTGCCCATGGCCATGTTACTCCTTCTCTTATCAATGTATTTCACATCCTGTAAAAGTATTGCAAAATACTATTAATAATAATTTGGATATGTTACAGTTTTTGGCAGATAATGCAAATTATTATGTTATTTACACTGATGGCAGTAAGGGTGGCGATCATGTACACGCTGCTATATATGAACCACATGGAAAATTCTCACAAAGCTTTGTTCTGCACAATACATGTACTATATTCACTGCAGAGGCGTATGCGGTTTATCAGGCATTATTACATATTCGCCAAATTAACAATTGTAAATACTTTTTGATAGTTTCTGATTCACTTAGTTTGATAAAAGCCATAACTAACCTTACAGTTTCATTTAGGTCAAATTACATTCTGTATTTTATCAAGGAAATAATTCATCAATATTACCTTAAGCACATCCAAATTGCTTTCCTGTGGGTTCCTTCTCACCGGGGTATCTCTGGCAATGAAGCAGTTGATAAAACCGCATATGAAGGTATTAATGCTGTTGATGTTAAAAATGTAACGGGCATTCCTATGACTGACTTCCTGCAATGTATTAATGAAAATATATGTAAGTTATGGTTAGAAATGTGGAAGAAAGACCAAGACATCAAAGGAAAGTGGTATGGAAGTATTCAAGAAAGACTACCTGTTAGACCCTGGTACAATAATTTGAAAGAAGCCAGCCGAGACTTCATCACTATAATGAATAGATTGCGCTTTGGCCATAATACTGCACCGTCACACCTTGCTAGACTTGGTATTATAACAAGTAATACATGCCCATATTGTGAATCCCAAGAAGGAACCATGGAGCATCTAATTTTTGACTGTCAAAACTTCCTACTTGACAGATTAGTGTTGGCTAGTGAACTCAGTGATGTGAACATTAAGTGTGATTCTTCATCCCGCCCGCCGCCACTTGAACAATTATTAAAAGACAAAAACACTTTCAAACCGCTATATAAATATATTAAAAACACAATTAAATCAATATAAAAAGTGAAGTGATACAAAGTGTAGTGTTTTGGAAAATAAAATAAGACTTGACTTAAAGGTCCATGTAACCAGGTCATTAAAACACAAAAAAAAAAAAAAATTAAGATTTAAAAAAAATGACAGATAACCGAAACGCCGCCATCTCGAGCTGTCATTTGTTCGTTAGCTTTTGAAAAATTTTCTGATATGTTCTTTAATTCTGTCGAAAATGAGTGATAGTGACTCAGAAATTGATATGAACACTCCGCCAGATATCGTAAATGCAGCGACGAATGCAACTAATAACCTGTTTATTTTTTATTGCATTACACTGGTAACAATGCTGGTCATTTCCCTATGGTTCCTGAACCCATCATAGAGCCCTTATGATATTTGGGTAGATAAAGTAGTTTATGCAACTATACATAATTAGGCATTACAACACTCGTGTGATGCTATTAAGAAACTCGCCTTCGGCTCGTTTCTTAAACCCACACTTGTGTTGTAATGCCCTTCATTATGCACAGTCGCATAAACTATTATAACTTGGTACAATAAGCTTAGTATCACTTGCATAATGTTTCACTTTACATTGTATGCGTAGTGTAGTTTAACTATTGTAACGTATGTACGCTACGCTAGGCTACTCGGGACGCAACTGCGAGCTGGACATCGACGAGTGCGCCGCGGATGGTACGCGCTGCCTGCACGGCGGCCGCTGTCTGGATGCCGTCAACAACTTCACCTGTGACTGCACCGGCACCGGTGAGTTACCTTATACATAACTAGACAAGGCTTTGGACGTGAGAACCAGACTTGTTCTCCATCTCGTCACGCTGTCTTACCAAAGACGACTGATTGGTGTGAACACGCCTATGGTACGGCTATGATACGCCGCGTGGTACGCGTGCGTGCCGTTTCCACGCGTGCTTCTGAGCGTTTGCTGCGTGACTTGGTCGATCTGGAGTCAGCTTGTGACGTTGTATGCTCTGCTGAATGGGTCGCACACACCTAGATTATTAGCTTGCTTGGAATCACCTATTGCTGAGTATAGGCCTCCCCTTTTTTTCGCCGCACTTCCCGGTTTTGTGCGTACTTTATCCACGTGTTTTCGGACCCAACGAACTTTAGGAATACCCTGATTTCTTTGGCCTAACCTTGGCCGCCACTCGGTCTTGGCCTTGCTGCTCACGTATGACGTGAACGTTTCCGCAGGCTACTCGGGCGCGCGCTGCGAGCTGAACGTGAACGAGTGCGAGGAGGAGCGCGACATGTGCGGGCACGGCGTGTGCTACGACACGTACGGCGGGTACGTGTGCGCCTGCCAGCTCGGGTACAAGGGCGAGCGCTGCAACAACGTGAGTGATCCTACCAACATCAGCTGCCTATTATTTCCCTCAAACTGAATGTAGTTGAATCCCCGTATTTTTC
The DNA here is from genome assembly GCA_949775195.1 of Diarsia dahlii. Classification (NCBI taxonomy): domain Eukaryota; kingdom Metazoa; phylum Arthropoda; class Insecta; order Lepidoptera; family Noctuidae; genus Diarsia; species Diarsia dahlii. Next base: position 25,383,947 of record OX459191.1, on the reverse strand, counting down.
ATAGAGCGATTGGCAATTTGAGCTCCATAACCCAACTCCATTACTTTGCAACATGGTGTCCTTTAGTAAGACTGGTTGTCAGAGTTTCGGGCCACTGACTTATTTGTTACGACTGTTTTACGAGAAATTGGTATGTAATGGACGGTTTCGGTTATCCATCCACGGACCGAACCAGGCAGGTGTTTCTATATTTGTAAGATCGCCCACGAGCTCTTGACACTTGACATATTATCTATGGCAGGTGTCGGCGTGTGCGTCAGGTCCGTGCGGCGCGGGCGGTGCGTGCGTGGAGGAGGCGGGCGGCGCGGGCTTCCGCTGCGTGTGCGCCCGCGGGTTCTCTCCGCCGTACTGCGCGCCCGCCACGCACCCTGCCTCCTGCCAGGACATCGTGTGTCCGCCCAGGAGCCACTGTGAGTACTACACGACCGACCCCACCATTGTCTGTACAACGTGTACAGTGCGTGGAGGAGGCGGGCGGCGCGGGCTTCCGCTGCGTGTGCGCCCGCGGGTTCTCTCCGCCGTACTGCGCGCCCGCCACGCACCCTGCCTCCTGCCAGGACATCGTGTGTCCGCCCAGGAGCCACTGTGAGTACTACACGACCGACCCCACCATTGTCTGTACAACGTGTACAGTGCGTGGAGGAGGCGGGCGGCGCGGGCTTCCGCTGCGTGTGCGCCCGCGGGTTCTCTCCGCCGTACTGCGCGCCCGCCACGCACCCTGCCTCCTGCCAGGACATCGTGTGTCCGCCCAGGAGCCACTGTGAGTACTACACGACCGACCCCACCATTGTCTGTACAACGTGTACAGTGCGTGGAGGAGGCGGGCGGCGCGGGCTTCCGCTGCGTGTGCGCCCGCGGGTTCTCTCCGCCGTACTGCGCGCCCGCCACGCACCCTGCCTCCTGCCAGGACATCGTGTGTCCGCCCAGGAGCCACTGTGAGTACTACACGACCGACCCCACCATTGTCTGTACAACGTGTACAGTGCGTGGAGGAGGCGGGCGGCGCGGGCTTCCGCTGCGTGTGCGCCCGCGGGTTCTCTCCGCCGTACTGCGCGCCCGCCACGCACCCTGCCTCCTGCCAGGACATCGTGTGTCCGCCCAGGAGCCACTGTGAGTACTACACGACCGACCCCACCATTGTCTGTACAACGTGTACAGTGCGTGGAGGAGGCGGGCGGCGCGGGCTTCCGCTGCGTGTGCGCCCGCGGGTTCTCTCCGCCGTACTGCGCGCCCGCCACGCACCCTGCCTCCTGCCAGGACATCGTGTGTCCGCCCAGGAGCCACTGTGAGTACTACACGACCGACCCCACCATTGTCTGTACAACGTGTACAGTGCGTGGAGGAGGCGGGCGGCGCGGGCTTCCGCTGCGTGTGCGCCCGCGGGTTCTCTCCGCCGTACTGCGCGCCCGCCACGCACCCTGCCTCCTGCCAGGACATCGTGTGTCCGCCCAGGAGCCACTGTGAGTACTACACGACCGACCCCACCATTGTCTGTACAACGTGTACAGTGCGTGGAGGAGGCGGGCGGCGCGGGCTTCCGCTGCGTGTGCGCCCGCGGGTTCTCTCCGCCGTACTGCGCGCCCGCCACGCACCCTGCCTCCTGCCAGGACATCGTGTGTCCGCCCAGGAGCCACTGTGAGTACTACACGACCGACCCCACCATTGTCTGTACAACGTGTACAGTGCGTGGAGGAGGCGGGCGGCGCGGGCTTCCGCTGCGTGTGCGCCCGCGGGTTCTCTCCGCCGTACTGCGCGCCCGCCACGCACCCTGCCTCCTGCCAGGACATCGTGTGTCCGCCCAGGAGCCACTGTGAGTACTACACGACCGACCCCACCATTGTCTGTACAACGTGTACAGTGCGTGGAGGAGGCGGGCGGCGCGGGCTTCCGCTGCGTGTGCGCCCGCGGGTTCTCTCCGCCGTACTGCGCGCCCGCCACGCACCCTGCCTCCTGCCAGGACATCGTGTGTCCGCCCAGGAGCCACTGTGAGTACTACACGACCGACCCCACCATTGTCTGTACAACGTGTACAGTGCGTGGAGGAGGCGGGCGGCGCGGGCTTCCGCTGCGTGTGCGCCCGCGGGTTCTCTCCGCCGTACTGCGCGCCCGCCACGCACCCTGCCTCCTGCCAGGACATCGTGTGTCCGCCCAGGAGCCACTGTGAGTACTACACGACCGACCCCACCATTGTCTGTACAACGTGTACAGTGCGTGGAGGAGGCGGGCGGCGCGGGCTTCCGCTGCGTGTGCGCCCGCGGGTTCTCTCCGCCGTACTGCGCGCCCGCCACGCACCCTGCCTCCTGCCAGGACATCGTGTGTCCGCCCAGGAGCCACTGTGAGTACTACACGACCGACCCCACCATTGTCTGTACAACGTGTACAGTGCGTGGAGGAGGCGGGCGGCGCGGGCTTCCGCTGCGTGTGCGCCCGCGGGTTCTCTCCGCCGTACTGCGCGCCCGCCACGCACCCTGCCTCCTGCCAGGACATCGTGTGTCCGCCCAGGAGCCACTGTGAGTACTACACGACCGACCCCACCATTGTCTGTACAACGTGTACAGTGCGTGGAGGAGGCGGGCGGCGCGGGCTTCCGCTGCGTGTGCGCCCGCGGGTTCTCTCCGCCGTACTGCGCGCCCGCCACGCACCCTGCCTCCTGCCAGGACATCGTGTGTCCGCCCAGGAGCCACTGTGAGTACTACACGACCGACCCCACCATTGTCTGTACAACGTGTACAGTGCGTGGAGGAGGCGGGCGGCGCGGGCTTCCGCTGCGTGTGCGCCCGCGGGTTCTCTCCGCCGTACTGCGCGCCCGCCACGCACCCTGCCTCCTGCCAGGACATCGTGTGTCCGCCCAGGAGCCACTGTGAGTACTACACGACCGACCCCACCATTGTCTGTACAACGTGTACAGTGCGTGGAGGAGGCGGGCGGCGCGGGCTTCCGCTGCGTGTGCGCCCGCGGGTTCTCTCCGCCGTACTGCGCGCCCGCCACGCACCCTGCCTCCTGCCAGGACATCGTGTGTCCGCCCAGGAGCCACTGTGAGTACTACACGACCGACCCCACCATTGTCTGTACAACGTGTACAGTGCGTGGAGGAGGCGGGCGGCGCGGGCTTCCGCTGCGTGTGCGCCCGCGGGTTCTCTCCGCCGTACTGCGCGCCCGCCACGCACCCTGCCTCCTGCCAGGACATCGTGTGTCCGCCCAGGAGCCACTGTGAGTACTACACGACCGACCCCACCATTGTCTGTACAACGTGTACAGTGCGTGGAGGAGGCGGGCGGCGCGGGCTTCCGCTGCGTGTGCGCCCGCGGGTTCTCTCCGCCGTACTGCGCGCCCGCCACGCACCCTGCCTCCTGCCAGGACATCGTGTGTCCGCCCAGGAGCCACTGTGAGTACTACACGACCGACCCCACCATTGTCTGTACAACGTGTACAGTGCGTGGAGGAGGCGGGCGGCGCGGGCTTCCGCTGCGTGTGCGCCCGCGGGTTCTCTCCGCCGTACTGCGCGCCCGCCACGCACCCTGCCTCCTGCCAGGACATCGTGTGTCCGCCCAGGAGCCACTGTGAGTACTACACGACCGACCCCACCATTGTCTGTACAACGTGTACAGTGCGTGGAGGAGGCGGGCGGCGCGGGCTTCCGCTGCGTGTGCGCCCGCGGGTTCTCTCCGCCGTACTGCGCGCCCGCCACGCACCCTGCCTCCTGCCAGGACATCGTGTGTCCGCCCAGGAGCCACTGTGAGTACTACACGACCGACCCCACCATTGTCTGTACAACGTGTACAGTGCGTGGAGGAGGCGGGCGGCGCGGGCTTCCGCTGCGTGTGCGCCCGCGGGTTCTCTCCGCCGTACTGCGCGCCCGCCACGCACCCTGCCTCCTGCCAGGACATCGTGTGTCCGCCCAGGAGCCACTGTGAGTACTACACGACCGACCCCACCATTGTCTGTACAACGTGTACAGTGCGTGGAGGAGGCGGGCGGCGCGGGCTTCCGCTGCGTGTGCGCCCGCGGGTTCTCTCCGCCGTACTGCGCGCCCGCCACGCACCCTGCCTCCTGCCAGGACATCGTGTGTCCGCCCAGGAGCCACTGTGAGTACTACACGACCGACCCCACCATTGTCTGTACAACGTGTACAGTGCGTGGAGGAGGCGGGCGGCGCGGGCTTCCGCTGCGTGTGCGCCCGCGGGTTCTCTCCGCCGTACTGCGCGCCCGCCACGCACCCTGCCTCCTGCCAGGACATCGTGTGTCCGCCCAGGAGCCACTGTGAGTACTACACGACCGACCCCACCATTGTCTGTACAACGTGTACAGTGCGTGGAGGAGGCGGGCGGCGCGGGCTTCCGCTGCGTGTGCGCCCGCGGGTTCTCTCCGCCGTACTGCGCGCCCGCCACGCACCCTGCCTCCTGCCAGGACATCGTGTGTCCGCCCAGGAGCCACTGTGAGTACTACACGACCGACCCCACCATTGTCTGTACAACGTGTACAGTGCGTGGAGGAGGCGGGCGGCGCGGGCTTCCGCTGCGTGTGCGCCCGCGGGTTCTCTCCGCCGTACTGCGCGCCCGCCACGCACCCTGCCTCCTGCCAGGACATCGTGTGTCCGCCCAGGAGCCACTGTGAGTACTACACGACCGACCCCACCATTGTCTGTACAACGTGTACAGTGCGTGGAGGAGGCGGGCGGCGCGGGCTTCCGCTGCGTGTGCGCCCGCGGGTTCTCTCCGCCGTACTGCGCGCCCGCCACGCACCCTGCCTCCTGCCAGGACATCGTGTGTCCGCCCAGGAGCCACTGTGAGTACTACACGACCGACCCCACCATTGTCTGTACAACGTGTACAGTGCGTGGAGGAGGCGGGCGGCGCGGGCTTCCGCTGCGTGTGCGCCCGCGGGTTCTCTCCGCCGTACTGCGCGCCCGCCACGCACCCTGCCTCCTGCCAGGACATCGTGTGTCCGCCCAGGAGCCACTGTGAGTACTACACGACCGACCCCACCATTGTCTGTACAACGTGTACAGTGCGTGGAGGAGGCGGGCGGCGCGGGCTTCCGCTGCGTGTGCGCCCGCGGGTTCTCTCCGCCGTACTGCGCGCCCGCCACGCACCCTGCCTCCTGCCAGGACATCGTGTGTCCGCCCAGGAGCCACTGTGAGTACTACACGACCGACCCCACCATTGTCTGTACAACGTGTACAGTGCGTGGAGGAGGCGGGCGGCGCGGGCTTCCGCTGCGTGTGCGCCCGCGGGTTCTCTCCGCCGTACTGCGCGCCCGCCACGCACCCTGCCTCCTGCCAGGACATCGTGTGTCCGCCCAGGAGCCACTGTGAGTACTACACGACCGACCCCACCATTGTCTGTACAACGTGTACAGTCACGAGCACCAACATACAAACAACTTTTAAAAGTGATTTTCTCATACTGTGTTGATTAACGTTTTAAATTTATACGAACATTACGAAATAGGTCTTATATCAAAGTAGAAAAAGTTATTTTTCAAGAAAATTGCTTTTGAACTTTGCGTGATTGGACATCAAACTAAGTAAATAACTCTACGCAAAAATGACTTTCTGGAAACATTTTTTATTTTGGTCTGGCTAGTGTATACGGTAGCATTCAATGACAATAAATAAATGACTTGTGTTACAGGTATACCAAACATGATGATAGCGGGTGTGATCGCTAAGCAAGTCATGTGCGTCTGTGACATCGGATACTACGGTAAGCTCATAATAGCTTGTATTTACCTACTATAGTAGTTTATGCGACTGTGCATAATGAAGGGCATTACAACACAAGTGTGGGTTTAAGAAACGAGCCGAAGGCGAGTTTCTTAATAGCATCACACGAGTGTTGTAATGCCTAATTATGTATAGTTGCATACACTAATTTATCTACCCGAATATCATAAGGGCTCTATGATGGGTTCAGGAACCATAGGGAAATGAGCAGCATTGTTACCAGTGTAATGCAATAAAAAATAAACAGGCTACTAGTTGCATTCGTCGCTGCATTTACGATATCTGGCGGAGTGTTCATGTTAATTTCTGAGTCACTATCACTCATTTTCGACAGAAATAAAGAACTTATCAGAAAATTTGTCTACTCGTAACTGGAAATAAAAAGCTAACGAACAAATGACAGCTCGAAATGGCGGCGTTTCGGATATCTGTAATTTTTTTTTAAATCATAGGCAAACGAACAAAGTCACTATTCTTGTGTCACTCGAGATCAAAATGTCGTGCGATTTATAATTAAAATCATACTGAATTGGGGTTTCGAATCGCTATGTATCTGTTTTAATGTAGATACTAGAATAGCACACTCACTTGAATTTGACACCCTGTTCCAAATTTAAACTCCATAACCTACTGTTTTCAGTAGGTTATGAGCTCATTACAGTTCTGTTTATTTCTGCTGGTTGGTAATGCTGGTCATTGCCTATGGTTTTTGAACGCATTAGAGAGGGTTTATGATATTTGGGTAGATAAAAGATTATTGAATATCGCATTCAAAAATTTTTAGTTTTTGATGAATAAACCTAACTTAATTTATTTGCCTACAATTATATTATGTTTAATTATTTCTCTAAAACCCCAAAAAGACAAAAGGTCTTTTATGTTTGAATCCCCATAATGCTGATGTGGCCCCCAGGCGCGCCCGGCGTGGCCCCCAACTGCTCATCACTAGAGGCAGCGTGCGACGCGGGCGTGTGCCTCAACGGCGCCACGTGCGCGCTCGCGCCCGACCACTTCAACTGCACGTGCGCGCCCGGGTATAAAGGTACGCCGCACTGTAGCTTTCGGTTGAAGGATGTAGGCGGCATCGGTGACCCTATGGCGCGGCTAATATAACCATACACATTTTGCAATGAATTTGTGAAACCTTACAGATATTGTATGAGTGGTATAGCAAATAAAACATAAATGATGAAACTAAGATCTCGTAAAAATATTTTAATTTTAATGACTTATTAAACTTAACTTTATTATTAAAAGTGGTATAATTGAAATGCTTTGAATTCACGTTACAAAAAGTGAGAATTGTTTTTTTTTATTGCTGTCAATTTACCAATTCCTATGACATCTATGGAGTTCCATCAATGGATCCTAAAGCCACGAGATCTACTGTGATGGTTAAACTGGTTTTGCTGTTGCTGTCATGAGAATATTGAAGTGCCATAGGATTGCCTGTTTAATGTTAGAACATGTGTGGTTAGGAATGTCTGAAGCGCTGTCCTGACAACACTTAACTTGTATAACAAACAGTGATTGTTGTCTGCCTGTCTAGATGTTTTATGAATAGATTCATGACTGTGAGTGATCTCTTGCATTGAACATCCCCTGCCCAAGACTCGCTTTCCTTGTTTGTGTAAACTCCTAAATCATGCGATTGCCTTAGCATTAATGAAATCATCCATATTGTTTTATCATTTTGTTAATGTTTGCATGATTTTTTAAATTTTGAAATGTCCAACTGCCTAGCGGCTAAGTGTCTTCTTATGCTTATCAACGTGGAATCTGCGTTATATAGTCAGTAACACGTTTATGCTCGCACAATAAGACTGTAAACAACGTTGTATCGGCAACGCAATAGCTGGGTCGAGACAAAGTGAACGAGATCGTGTAACTTTGTACCGTGTTTGTACCCTTACGGCAAAGAGCAACCGGCTCAAGCAGATTCCGCGTCAATTAGTATGAGAGCAAACGACGTCGCGCGGCGCCTCATCATCTGTAGCGTCGCCCTCGGGCTGTGGAGTGAGTGGTCGTTGTGTGCGTCGCTTACGTGTGTGCATGTGCTAGGCGCGTACTGCGAGCAGGCGGCCGGCAAGGCGCTGTCCGACCTCAAGGCGGCCGAGCGCTGCGCCAGCGGGCCCTGTCTGCACGCCAAGAGCTGCCAGGAGCTCGTGAGTATACCCCACCACCGGCTTTACTTGTTGCATGTTTGTTTACTTTTATTTGTAGCTTTTTGACTTACTAGGCTAAGCTAGATATAACAAAATAATGCTTACCACTTCACAGGATACACAATGCTGATCACATGAAAATAATAATATTTAAATGTATTTTGTGGTTTTTTGATAATGATTATGTACTTAAAAAGCACTGATACAATTCAATAACATTTCAGTAGTTTCAATTCACATTGAAAACACGAAACGTAGAAAAAGCTATCAGTTCACGGTTATTTGGACTCAACACTTACACACACACTTATTGAAGCTAACATCACCGTTTAGTAGCACAACATTACTGAACTAGTGAGCTATGTAGTAATGTAATGAGCGATGGTGGGTGTGCAGCCGACAGGGTTCCGCTGCGAGTGCGAGGCGGGCTGGTCGGGGCCGCGCTGCGACGTGGCGGGCGCGGGCGCGGGCGAGGGCTGCGGCGCGCGGGGCTGCGCCAACGGGGGAGCGTGCCGCGAGTCCGGCGAGTGCGAGTGCCGCGCGGGCTGGGCCGGCCCGGCCTGCGAGCTGCCGGCCGACTGCCGCGCCGCGCCCTGCGCGCCCGGCCACGAGTGCGTGGAGGCGGCGCCGGCCTGGCGCTGCGCCCCGGCGCCCAAGGACTCGCCCTGCGCCTCCTCGCCCTGCGTCAACGGCACCTGCAACGCGCTCGAGAACGGCTTGTTCCACTGCAAGTGCAAGCCCGGCTATATCGGTCAGTAATCTGTACTCTTATATTAATCATACTCTGAAGAATGTCAAGAAACCTCGTTTAAACCTACTTTATTATGAACTCGAAACACATGTGATTGACCAATAATGCTGTTCATAGACCAAATGATGAAGCAGAAATAAAAAACATATTATTGTTGCGAATCTTATTATTTACTGCTTAGTGTTTTTGTAGTAAAATATATAGCATACACAATTAGATCTATGCCTCGTCCGAGAAAACTTTTCCTACTATATAAGCTGGCGTATCCCGTAGCCTTCTGCCTTTCAAGTTGATAGAGAATGGCAGAACTGATGGATGTCGTCTGTAGATGCCCCTACCTTCAGGCGTCCAAGCTCGCACCTTGCACACCGTACCCTCCTTAGCCGTTACCCCGACCCAGGCGACTGAGGATAGCACAATATCCCCACATACTGTTTTAGGTCCTTCCCCAGGGTACTCTAATAACTCAGCTCCTTGCTGTAACCCTGGCCATTTGTTCAGTCTCTCCGCGCCTCCGCTCGGCGCAGCGAACAACTCCGTGCCCACAAACTTATCATAAAGCTCGTCAGCGTCCTCAGTCTTCGCGACAGTGATCGGCAAACTCTCCGAACAGAATATCGTAAAGCGGCAGGGTTCCGCACAATCCATGAGATCGATGCGAGCTAAACCACCAATGAATATTGTGGAGCCCTGGTACATGAAGTATGTCTGTGGTCTGATCAGCTGTTTTGGAATGGTCATAAGTAATTCTTCAGTACTAAGGAAGGATAGCACTTGATCAGGGTGGATGACGCCGGGAGTATCGTACAACCACTTGCTGTCGGCAAAGAGTTTGTCTTTCTCATTGAAAACCATCATTTTCTGTTTGTCTGTGTTGCTGTTGTCGTAGTCGTAATGTTCAGTAAACGAGCGTCCAATGTGTCCGATCAAGGCGGGCGCTTCCGCCGGCGTCTTGCCGTGCAATTGAGCGTTTCTGATTTGTTTCTCAACTCTGTAGAGTTTGGCTTCTGATTGTAATCTTCGTGTTCGTTGATATATTTTCCATCCTGAAGGTCTGTTTATAGGAAATTTGAGAAGATTGAGTGTAGTTCCTGGCCAGCGACTGACTGTGGCGCGTTTGATGATGTCTATGGCGTGTACTTTGCAGTAGTCTGACTGGAGGAGGGCATTAAACAGGGAGCTCTTACCGACATTAGTGCAGCCGACGAGGAACACATCGCCCTTGTACAGCCACAACTTGAACATTGCGGAGATCAGGTCCTCCACTCCATAGCCTGTTTTAGCTGATATCAAAGCAATATGCTTGATGTTTGCTTCGCCTAGTTTCGACTTCTTGATTTCTGTTACAAAGGATTTCTTTATGCGTTTCAAGTATCCATGACTGTCACCAGGTAAAAGGTCCACCTACAAAAAAAAGCATTTGTATGTTAGATTTTGTGCAAATATTTTCCACTGCATCAGTACTACTATAAAGGCACTCCCTTATGGAGCATTTGGTTAGAGACTGCTTTTGTGGTATCTCGGGATGACATGAAAAAAGGCATTTAATATGATCAACATGGCATTGGCGTAGTATGTCAGTAAGTACTGACCAAATTCTACACATTGAATATTGTTTAGAACACTGCAAGTATTAAGTTTAGTGTTACCTTATTGCCAACAACTATGATGGGTCTGCTTGTGCCTATGATGTCCACAATGCCGGGCCAGATGGAGCATGGGAAGTCTAACAGGTCCACCATCAATAGTACCAGGGATTTCACATTCCTACAAATTAAGTTAATAAAATTTAAAAAAATAAACATACACAAGAATACCTATCTCACAAATATTTGTTCTGTTTTGTATAAAAACAAGCAAATAATTACAGCTTTTAATACAATTTCTCAGGTTGATTGACTTTCACCTCAAGTTATTTGTAAACTAGAATATTAATACAGTAAATATCCTGTGTCAAGTATTAAACTAAAGTGCTGCCTGTTAGTTTACCTGATGGACTGCAGTAGCTTCTCATACTCTTCAGGCTCCACACTCACATCCAGTGCAATGTTGTACTCCTTGAGGAAGTGACACCTCTGGCACTCAATAGTCTTCAGCTCCTCAACCTTTCTGAACTTGAAGATCTCGCTCGGCAGGTACCCTGGAATGGCAGGGTCGCTGCAGTGCAGGAGGGCACCACACCCACCACAGGGCACTCTACTCACAGCTGCTTTAGGGTCAGGAGTACCATACTGCTTCAACCATTCATTTTCAGGTTCTAGTCCATCTTCCAACTCCTCAGAAGCAATCTTGGTGTCATCAAAGTACTCATAGTTTGTCATCCATTGCTTAATGTTTGAGCGATCAAATTCTTGCTCTAAGTTTACATCAGTATTGGTAGCATGTTTAGATGGAACTGGTTTACTATCGTCATACTCGATTTTTGAAGAGGCACCAAAAGGCAGTTGGAATTCCTTGTCAGGTTCTTTAGTAGCAACAAGCTCTTCATCATGTTGCAGCAATCGATCTTTGTCGACGTAATACTGTAAGGATACCGGAAGGGGTGGCAAACTCTTCTCCTTTAACTCTTTTCCTAGTGTCGCCTTCGCTTCTTTCACAGTTTTCTTGTGATACCTGTAATAACCTAATTTCAACTTGTCGTTTTCCAAGTAGGAATTGAATGTGATTTTATGCTTATATTTTTGCAGTAACTCTGAAAAATCTTTACTATTGTCATGTTTCTTTACATTTTCGTTAGTGTTTATGCCAGATAATGCCCGCACTTGGGTAAAACGTTTGTTTTGTAAAAACTTATGTGTCCAATATAACCTCAAAACATTGCGCATTGAATAAAGCATGGCGATGATTCGTATTCATTACACTTGTATTAGAACACAGTTAAATATGTCTTTAAAATAATATGGTCGTCTCTTTAGCACAATATTATTAGTTTTCATTATAAATAAACACGCAGACGATCACAACAATAAACAATAGCTCAATAATTTGACAGAACTTTGCCGTTGACAACTGACAGCTGTCAATGTCATAGCGTTATGTTTCGCAGTTTGGCTGCGGTTTAAATTGTACGATCCTTTACAAACGTGCCAACGCTACAAACTAGCTGTTTAAATTGAATGTTTACCATCGGTACACATAGTACACATTTCAATTTAAACCAGTCAATAGCCCTGTAATGTCACTTCTGTCAAAAATTATAACCTCGGAACTAAGCCGAAAGCACAGAACATAATACTATACCCCTCTCGGAATTATTTATTTACGTACTTTTACATTTTTCATTGAATAATATCTAAATAATGGCGCAACAACAAACAACATATAAAAGCAAAATAAAAACAAGTCAATTGCTTTCCTTGACACTTGTCAAATTCGAATTTGACGTCTCCGCACACACTGGCTGCGGTTTAAATTGTACGATGTGCGCTATTGGTACTGTGTTCGTGCATAAAATCGGTTTATTTTGTACAAACGTGAGCTCTTCTTAGCAGTGTGACGTCATGAGTGACGTCATCGATCGCTACCAACGGCGCACACAAAAATTTGGTAGTACAGTGTGTGCGGAGACGTCAAATTCGAATTTGACAAGTGTCAAGGAAAGCAATTGACTTGTTTTTATTTTGCTTTTAGATGTTGTTTGTTGTTGCGCCATTATTTAGATATTATTCAATGAAAAATGTAAAAGTACGTAAATAAATAATTCCGAGAGGGGTATAGTATTATGTTCTGTGCTTTCGGCTTAGTTCCGAGGTTATAATTTTTGACAGAAGTGACATTACAGGGCTATTGACTGGTTTAAATTGAAATGTGTACTATGTGTACCGATGGTAAACATTCAATTTAAACAGCTAGTTTGTAGCGTTGGCACGTTTGTAAAGGATCGTACAATTTAAACCGCAGCCACTGTACTACCAAATTTTTGTGTGCGCCGTTGGTAGCGATCGATGACGTCACTCATGACGTCACACTGCTAAGAAGAGCTCACGTTTGTACAAAATAAACCGATTTTATGCACAAACACAGTACCAATAGCGCACATCGTACAATTTAAACCGCAGCCTTTGATAAGAACCGGTTAATAAAACCATAATCAAGTTTTCGTTAACCGGTTTTTGACTAAATATTTGTTATTAATAAAAAAAATACAACTTAATATAATAAAAATAAAAGCTAGTAAGAAAAAAATGGTAGTTTCAGTTTGTGCAATGAAGTCATACTCATTTTTTTTTTGTTTGAATGTTCGTTTTTCAGTTCCACTGCCGCTGTTGGTCAATACACCTGTATAAAACAAAATCAATGTGTCTCTTTTATTTTCTGAGTTATAATGTATATTCATTGCAATTGATTCATTTTTTTATTGGTTTTGATTATGTTAATTCCTCTTTTATTTTTGTTCTCATTTATTGGAGGTGAGATTAGAACGAGTGGCCGTATTATAATCATTTATAATTAAAATCTTCACAAATCCCTGTTTTTACTTTTATTTTAGGTCGTTTTTGCGAAATGGACAATGATGAATGTGCACTTATGCCGAAAATATGTAACCATGGAGTATGCCTCAACGTTCCCGGATCCTACGAGTGCTACTGCAGGCCCGGTACGTCTTGCTTATCGTGTCTGATATGTGCAGTTGCCCTCATTCGCTATCAAATAATATGTAAATTACTTGTTTTGTTATGTAGGCTATACGGGCGACAGCTGCGAGCAGGACATAGACGAGTGCCTGTCGTCGCCGTGCAAGAACGGCGGCACCTGCCAGAACCTGGAGAACAACTACGAGTGCACCTGCATGGAGGGCTTCGAAGGTCGCCAGATAACTATGATAATGTTACTTGTTCATTGTTTCGTTTGTCCCCTATGTTATGGTAAATGTGGTGTTTGCAGGCAAGGATTGCTCCATCAACATAAACGAGTGCGAGTCGAACCCGTGCGCGTCGGGCTCGACGTGCATGGACGGCATCGCGAGCTACTCGTGCGTGTGCCAGGACGGGCTCACCGGGCCCAACTGTGAGATAGACATTGACGACTGCGAGGTGAGCGTGCGGTCAAGGCCGACATTGTATTGTTAGCTGGCGAGATCATTACTTGACTTTTAATTATCCATCCATGTTATAACGAGACGTTAGGTTACGTGAGATTTACATTTATTAGCATTGTCACGCTTTGTTTTCACCATGACACAATTCTGATTGGTTTGTTTGTGTGTGTGTAGTCAGCGCCATGCCAGCACGGCGGGCGCTGCGTGGACGGGCTGAACAGCTACGGCTGCGAGTGCGGCGGCACGGGCTACTCGGGCGACGACTGCGCGCTCAACATCGACGAGTGCGCCTCGCAGCCCTGCCGCCACGGCGGGACCTGCGTGGACGAGGTCAACGACTACCACTGCAACTGCCACGCGGCATACTCAGGTCAGTGCATCAGCGCAGCAACCGTACGGTGGAATACGACAGCCGTCGAGCGACAACATTACTACAATACAAGCTTTAACGAAATTATCTAGGGAAACTTAACAAACAGGATGAAAATAAAAAGTTATTTTAAATGAGATGGGGAGGTCTTTTTATACCCATTACATATTTATATTTTTTAGATAGTGTTTGTTTTTTGTATTGAATAAATTTAGATTAACATTGACTCGCTAAGAGGTATTATTTTAGTAGGTTCATAATTGAAGTAAAGTTTTCCGTGATGTCAGGCAAGAACTGCGAGTTGGACATAAACGAGTGCGAGAGCGAGCCGTGCAAGTTCGGCGGCGTGTGCCTGGAGCGCTCCAACGCGTCGCTGTACGTGGCAGCCACGGCGCCGCGCCTGCAGGTGGGCCCGCAGCCCCAGCAGCTGCTGCCCCAGGCCTTCTACCAGCCCTTCGAGCTTGAAGCTGCCAGCGGGTGAGCACAACTAGATACAATCTGCACCACTATTGCGTAACAAACCTTGCTATCGCATTCCGGGAAATGAATTATGTTTTTGGTCATCAAAATTGCGTTCTAATTCCGTCATTTATATGTATTTGTTCCCACATTAGTTTCGAGTGCGTGTGCGTGCTGGGCACGACGGGGTCGCGCTGCGAGGTGAACATCGACGAGTGCGCGTCGTCACCCTGCGGCTACGGCAAGTGTATCGACGGTATCGGCGGGTACTCCTGCGACTGTCTCGCCGGGTACGAGGGGGAGCACTGCGAGACTGAGATCGACGAGTGTCAGAGGTGAGCTATTATAATAACTGCTACGGCAAGTGTATCGACGGTATCGGCGGGTACTCCTGCGACTGTCTCGCCGGGTACGAGGGGGAGCACTGCGAGACTGAGATCGACGAGTGTCAGAGGTGAGCTATTATAATAACTGCTACGGCAAGTGTATCGACGGTATCGGCGGGTACTCCTGCGACTGTCTCGCCGGGTACGAGGGGGAGCACTGCGAGACTGAGATCGACGAGTGTCAGAGGTGAGCTATTATAATAACTGCTACGGCAAGTGTATCGACGGTATCGGCGGGTACTCCTGCGACTGTCTCGCCGGGTACGAGGGGGAGCACTGCGAGACTGAGATCGACGAGTGTCAGAGGTGAGCTATTATAATAACTGCTACGGCAAGTGTATCGACGGTATCGGCGGGTACTCCTGCGACTGTCTCGCCGGGTACGAGGGGGAGCACTGCGAGACTGAGATCGACGAGTGTCAGAGGTGAGCTATTATATTATATCGACTGCTCGACCTTGCTTTTAACATTAATACTTTAAAGATCTTATCATTACTACGTGATTAACCCATTGGCATAAACAATTTATACATCGTATCATTTGTATAATGGCAGCCATCAGACTTTCTTCTATTTTTTTGGGCCCATCTTTTTTAAGCGACGCCGAAAACCATTAAAATGAAATTGTCTTCAGCGTCATCTTGAATTTCGATTTAAACGGCTTTCGCCATTAGTTAACCCAAACAGTTACTTAAAATTGCAAAAAAAGACAGGAAAAGGTCGGTCGAAAATTCACCTGTGTGCGTTCCTATGGAGTTAGTACTGTTTTCTGACACTCCTACGGCGGCTTATTTTGGCGCTGTGTGTTGATATCTGAATGTCTCCCCAGATACTCTCCGTGCGCGCACGGCAAGTGCATCGACGGGCGCGCGTCGTACCTGTGCGTGTGCGCGGCGGGCTGGGGCGGCCAGAACTGCTCCGTGGTGCTGCAGGGCTGCAGCGACGCGCCCTGCCGGAACAACGGCACCTGCCACCCCTGGCTGCGCCGCGAGACCGAGCACCGGTTCAACTGCTCCTGCACGCCCGGGCACTACGGCACCACCTGCGAGAAGGTACACCAGCTGTTTACATTCATATTTATAATGTATATTAGCCATGGGCTCAGTAACCGCAGCTCCCGTATTCCCTCAGATCACAACGATGTCCCTGGAGAAGAGCAGCTACGCGGAGGTGAACACATCCCGCGAGGAAGGCTACGACATCTCGTTCCGGTTCAAGACCACGCTGGGCAACGGGCTGCTGGCCATGGGCCGCGGCCTCACCTACTTCTTCCTGGAGCTGTCCAACGGACGCCTCAACCTGCACTCCAGTCTGCTCAACAAGTGGGAGGGAGTCTTCATTGGCTCCAACTTGAATGACAGCAAGTGGCAGAAGGTAATCTTTTGCTTCTTATATTTGTTTCAGTGTAATTAGGAAAACTAAAAAAAATAAACTAAGGACAAAAATTTTCGATTTTTTCGTTTTGTTACTTTCTTATCAACAGAAATGTCAGACACATGTGCCTGACGTAAAAAAATGTGCCTATCAGGATCTCTTTGGATGTAACTCGTTGTGTGTGTGTCAGGTGTTCGTGACAATCAACTCGTCGCACCTGGTGCTGGCAGCCAACGAGGAGCAGACCATCTACCCCATCAGCCAGAACGAGGCGTACAACAGCAGCGTGACGTCATTCCCCTCCACGCGGCTCGGCACCTACGGCTCGTCCTACGCCACGCTCACGCACGGACCCAACTTCTTCGTGGGCTGCTTCCAGGACGTCGTCGTCAACGGACAGTGGGTGTTACCGGAGGACTCTGGCACGCGCAGCACGGAGAGCTCGACGGAGCCGGGCGGCGAGGAGGGCGGGGCGGCGCAGGGCGGGCGCGCGCGCGCACAGCTGCACGGCGTGCTGGCGTCGTGCGCGCGCACGGAGCAGTGCCGGCCCAACCCCTGCCGCTCGGGCGGCGCGTGCGACGACGCCTGGACCAGCTTCGTGTGCACGTGCCCGCGCCCGCACCTCGGGGGGACCTGCCAGTACAGTGAGTACTCGAGACTAAAGGGTGGAAAACTACCCTTAACAAAGCCGAAAAGTACTTGTTCTCCCCACCACTGCAATATTTTTTTGTTCTTGACCATACCTAGGAACCCCCTAGTTACGGAGATATTGCGGGTCAAAGTTCAAATTTTTTCACAGCTGTCGCAAAAAAAATGGTTACTCAGCTAAATTTGTGCCAACTTAGTTTGATGTACACAATGCTTGGTTAACGGCTTCGTGAAGGGTCCGTTTACACCCTGTATGTTGACGTATTGATTGGACATATAACATAACGTATGGTTATGTTCCCGCACAGACTACACGGCGGCGACGTTCGGGCAGGAGGCCGCGGCACCGCGCTCCGTGGTGCGCGTGCAGGTGTCGGACGCGGCGCGGCGCGGCGTGCGCGCGGCGCTGGACATCTCCATGTTCGTGCGCACGCGCAAGCCCAGCGGACAGATCTTCTACCTCGGCTCCATCGCCAGGTGACACCATTTACACTAGATTTTATTTAACAGCTTCCGAAAACAAAAAATATCCCGGAAAGTAACCACGAAACCTCCACTGTTTTTTTTATATTATTGACTAAAAACTTAACGTACATTTATAAACGCTGCATTCACGAAAAAGGATGACTCGTCCCGTTACGCTCATTGTACGGTTGCGCCGCATTATGACGTTGTCACGTTAAACTATCGTCCGTAAACCGACTTTACATAAAACCAATTTTTTTAGGGTATTTCCAGTACACATTAAATTGTGGATGATTTTTTTATTGAATTACATGGCGATGCCGTTGAGGTGCTCGGCTACGACTACCCATCGCAGTCGTAGTTATCAGCACCGCAACAGCATCGCCTAGAATTGAGCTCTGCTAGTTATTAACGAAGTGATTTCGAGCCCGTGCAGTGCTTATAAACGTATCTAACTTACAATGACCCAGTACAATACGCCTTCTTATAGCATAGCCGTGGTATTAATAAAACTGCTCGTTCGTAGGTTCGGTCAGACAGACGAGACACAGGTGGGCGCATCCCTGGAGGGCGGCGAGCTGCTGGTACACCTGCGCTTCAACCAGACGCCGGAGAACTACACGGTGGGCGGTACGCGCCTCGACAACGGATACCTGCATCTTATAGAGGTACTGCACGGACACTACAGTACTCACCCTCGGCGAAACACACACACGTCAGTCCTAGAAACATCGAAAAATTATGTATTGAAGTCATTTAACCATCCATTTTGATTGTTACTTCAATCAAAAATAATTAAATGTACACGTAATATATGGTAGCAGAGAATTGTAGAAAACGACATGCTTCGCCGACCCGAAATACATTTGTGTGAGCGCAGTAGCCTGCTGATGATTATGAAAACTAATAGTAAAATAAAAACTTGAACTGAATATTTTTACTATACTAATCCTAATGTCTGCCGGGAAGTAGCATTGCTGTTATCAATTAGTTTCGTTTTATTTCTGAGATAACAATCGGTACTGCATAGTATTGAGTGGCTGTGACTACTCGCCGTCCTGTAGGTACACTATACAGTAGAATCCCGATTATCCGGAACAATTCAAATCCGGATAATCGATGTCTAAGAAAGTATTATAGATAGTGTTTCACATACGTCATTTAGACAATAGGATATAAAATCAGAGCCGTTAGCAATGAATCTTGATAATCGGGATTCTGCTATAGATTTGCTCAAGTGTCAGTTTGGTTCAGAAGCCGGGGGTGACTGTGCAACACGAATGTCTGCATGTGTAGACCAGTGGGGGATATGTAGACAGTTCCACTTTGTGGTGCAGGTGGTGCGCAACTCCACGCTGGTGCAGGTGAAGCTCAACGGCACCGAGTACTTCCGCAAGTCTATCTCCGCCGCCAAGACCATCGACGCTCAGGTAAGCAAAGCGTTCATTGTTCCTTGTCTTGTTTTATTGGTTGCTAATGACACATTTGTGGAGTTTTACACAATGGTTTTCTTTGATTCTTTTCTTCACTCTGAGTTCTAACTTTGACTTTAGATTGGTCGGCCAATAAACCTGATACCAAAAATATGTCTTACTGACATGGTACCATTGGCACTGAAAACTTGATTGTACCATGTTTACTGTTTGATAGCAACGTATCAGGTTTCTTTTTGGTTCAATTTGATTCGCTATATCTGCTTAAATGTTAATATGTAGTTGACTTTATAATAATTTTATTGAACACCCTAGTGTCGAATGTCAGTCGCAAGTCATACAACGATAAGTCCTATTCGTTTGAGTAACAATGAGAAGTTACTGTGTATAGTTGTAAACTAATAATTTTGGTGCAGGTGCTGTACCTGGGCGGACCGCCGCCGCCCCCGCCGCTGGGCAGTCCCGAGGCGCAGTCCGAGCAGCCCGCGCCGCCCGCGCCGCCCAGCAGCAGCACGGCGCCGCCCGCCCCGCCCGCCGCGCCCGAGCCGGACGATAGCGCGTACTTCAAGGGTGTCATACAGGACGTGCAGGTAACGAGCTATATCATGCTACTCGTCATTTACACGTAGTGACTAAACAACGAAGCTAAGTGTTCACGCTCTGTTCCTTAGATCTCGAACGGCGTGAACGTGACAATCGTGGAGTTCTTCCCACTGCTTGTACCAGGTCTGGCGCTGCCGCCGCCCTTCGGTGAGGTGTCGCTGGACCCGGCCGGCGTGCTGCGCGGCGTGGTGTCGGACGACCTGTGCGCCGAGCGGCCCTGCCAGCACAACGCCACCTGCTCCAACACCTGGAACGACTACACGTGAGCGCTCACCACTCTCTCACGACCTTGTTTTCAGCATATCACCGCAAATAGGCTTGAACTGGTTTGTGGTATATAAAATGATTCAAGCACAAGTAGGAAGGTAATGAAATAGGTAATTTTTGCACAGATGTCAGTGTCCGCGCGGCTACAAGGGCAAGACGTGCGCGGAGGTGGAGTTCTGTCAGCTGCAGGGCTGTCCGCTCAACTCGCACTGCCGCAACCTCGATGCCGGGTGAGTACGACGCAATAGCTTTATGACTTGTTTTATTAATTCACATAAATTATTTCAATTTTTCTTTAAATGTTTTAGGGGATCGGACAAAAAATGTCTAATTATTGATTTTCAAAAAATATAGAAAACATATTTTTTCCTTTTTCACATAAACTAAAAATGATGACGATACAGTGCTTCGCAAAACTCGTGTGACGTCACATGTCAGTACATTTTTTACCTACAAGTGACATCACAAGCCCCCACTCATGATCTTTGATGTGTTAATTTTGATTATTTTGATAAAACAAAAAACACGTATCCAATATTTTTCGATAATAATCTAAGTGACTGACTCAACCGAATCAAATTTTTTTGAGTCAGTCTTGAGTCATTGAAGTGCAATTTTATAGTTTTCTGGAATATAATGATTATAGTGTAGGTGCATATAAAATTCCAGTTTTTAATAATGAGTACGTGTGTGTGTCAGGTACGAGTGCGTGTCGAACGCGACGTTTGACGGCGTGAACACGACGCTGACGTACAAGCTGCGAGTGCCGCGCGCCGTCAGCATCGCCACCGATGAAGACCTGGACCTGCCCGAGACGCTCACCATCACATACAGGTAACTTAGTCATAGGCACAGATACCTGGCGATCGACATGATTGCCTGTGTTTAACAGATGAGTTATTTGCAGGGATCAACCAGACCGACTGAACCGCTTTTCAGGGGAACGCTCGGAGTGAACGCGCTTCGCACTACGTTGTGGCATTTCCCGGAATACGCGTGTCCAGGCTTGTGTCTCGGAGGAACCTAACTCATAATCTCTCGCAGGAGCAAGACGGGTGGCACTCTGTTCCACGCGGAGAGCGCGGCCGGGCCCGGGGCGGGGGCGTGGTTCACGGCGGGCGTGTTCCGGGAGCAGGTGTCGGTGCAGTGGCGCCTGGGAGCCGCCCAGCTGCTGCCCGCCGTGCGGCGCATGCAGTCGCACTCGCACCTGCACTGGACCACGCTGCGGTTCACCTTCACCAACAACCAGATGCGCGGTCAGTATGACTCATTATTCTCTTGCCCTTATCCCAATTCATTTGGGGTCGGCACAGCATGGATTCATCTTTCATACTTCTCTGTTTCTCGTTATCTCATTAGACACACACATATAAATTATAAATACAAACACATATTTCGCTAGAAAGAACCTCAAAACTCTTACGTAGTCTATGTTAAATCTAGCCGGATCTTCTCATGTTATTTCGTGGGATAATATCTATCTGGGCTGGTTTTAATAATGCGTGTGTATTACA
The DNA here is from genome assembly GCA_949775195.1 of Diarsia dahlii. Taxonomy (NCBI): domain Eukaryota; kingdom Metazoa; phylum Arthropoda; class Insecta; order Lepidoptera; family Noctuidae; genus Diarsia; species Diarsia dahlii. Next base: position 25,362,749 of record OX459191.1, on the reverse strand, counting down.
GGCGCGTTCATCGACTCGAACGGTCACGAGGAAGTGGGTCTGACGGGCAACGTGGACACGCGCGCCTGGCAGTCGCTGGTGCTGGAGGGTCGCATACACCTGGGCGGCATCGGACACTCCACGCCGCCCAGCACCACGCCCGCGATGCTCACCACTATGGTCAGTATACTCTATTTTCACTTTCTATTTGGTTGTATCCTTATAACCTAACTAATTAACGGAGTCCGTCCTGCCTAAATAACTACACGATTGATTTTCAACGCATTGTGTGACTTTTACGGCATCACAAAGGGAGAATGTTCAATAAAGTGTTGTTATTCATTTGTGCAGAGTGAGAGCTCAACAGACCCCAACGTGTGGGAGTACTCGGAAGGCGAGGAGGTCACCGGAGACAACCTGAACGGGGAATATTTCAAGGTACACTCGATTATTTACTTAAATAAATGCTGTTTCTCGAATAAGTGTAAGTTCAACGAAATTTATCTGTGGGTCACTCATATACATAGCTGTGTTCGTCGGCCATTGCCAGAATTTAATTTATTATTATTCTAGCTAGCCCATACCATCCCACTGCTAAGCAAAGGCCTCCCTCCATTCCTTGCAACGGTCGCGATTCTGTGCAAATTCTTTTCAATTCTCAAGGAAGACATCCAGTTTATTTTGTTTTCGGTCTCTTGCCTGCATAGTCAGCTGGTAGAAATGTTCTCACCTCTGGGAAACAGGCGGTGTCCTCCCTGTGAGCGATAGTGAGCTATACGCTGTGTTCAACCCGCGCGGTGGTCGTCGTGGTGTCTTCCAATGTTTGGTCTTAGCACATAGCGAGTCGAGTGTAACGTTGTGTGTAACCTGTGCTGTGTCCGCAGGGCTGCATGGGCGCGGTGCACGTGGGCGGGCTGCTGCTGCCGTTCTTCACGGAGGAGCAGCTGTTCGTGGGAGCCACTGCCGCACTGCTGGCTGCGCAGCCGCACTACGCGCTGCTGTGAGTACACCACAACTACTAATACTACTTTTTGTACATGTAAATCCGTATAGTTGATACGCTTTACTATTTTTTCTATATGTAAGTCTAAGCAGATACCAACGTTAAGAGAAAAGGAAAAAGAACTGCCAGCTACTACTCGGAGTTCAATCCAAAATATTGCAACGAATTATTATCGGTTACTATATTCAAATCAATCTAGCTTTAACACACAAAATAGTGGTTACAAACAGATGCATGTGACTGAAGGATACGAAGACATACCAGAAATATTAGTATCGGAAGTAGAAAAAGCAATAAAAAGTCAGAAAATGGATAAAGCACCCGGCCCCGACAGGATCACAAACGAACTTATGAGAGGGACAATCACAGAACTAAGTCCGCTTCTAAGAAAAATCTTTAACGAGATTCTACATACTGGTAACATCCCTAGTCAATGGGCAGAATCTCATATAATACTTCTCCACAAGAAAGGTCCTAAAGACGATATAGGAAACTACAGACCCATTTCTCTCATCTCAAATGTATATAAAGTTTTCGCCAAAATCATTTTGGACAGAATCTCAATCAAACTCGACGAAAATCAACCTGTGGAACAAGCGGGGTTCAGGAAAGATTTCAGTACAATAGACCATATTCACACTATCAAACAGCTTATAGAAAAATATAATGAATATAGAAAAACAATTTACATTGCCTTTATAGACTACGCCAAGGCTTTCGACAGCCTTAGACATGAAGTTGTATGGCAAAGCCTAAAAGAGCAGGGCATCCAAAACACCTACATCAAGATCATCAAAAGTATTTATAGCGACAGTACAGGCAGGATAAGACTGGAATCTATAGGAGATGCTTTTCCAATAAAAAGAGGTGTCAGGCAAGGTGACCCACTTTCACCAAAGCTGTTTACAGCAGTATTAGAACAAATGTTCAGGAAGTTGAATTGGGAGCATCTAGGTCTAAACATAAATGGATCACGATTAAATCATCTCAGATTTGCTGATGATCTGGTCCTATTGGAAGGAGATCCAAAACTACTGGAGTCCATGATACAAAACCTGGCAGAAAAAAGCAGAGAATTAGGCCTAGAAATGAACTCCAGCAAAACTACGGTGATGACAAATTCAATTCCCGTAGACATAACAGTTAAAGGACAGAAACTGGAATATGTAGAAGAATATGTATATCTTGGCCAGATAATATCGCCTAACGACCAGATGTCGAAAGAAATAGAAAAAAGGATTGCAACGGGATGGAAAACCTACTGGGCTTTGAAAGAAATTACAAAAAGTAGTTAAAAAAACTAAAAAACCCGACTGAAAAAACTGAAAAGCAAAAAACAAGCACATTTTAAATTAAACAAAACTTGGAAGCAGTGGCGTGCCTAGGAGTAAGCAATACAGCAAGCACAACTACAACAAGCAGACTATTTTATTTAAGTTTTTAATAACGGCTGTTTTATTTTACTAGTTATTTTACCTAATCATAAAAATACAAAAAGTGGTGAACTACACTTTTCGTAGTTCCTATTTAATATTACGTCACAATTTAAGAACAACATATAAGTGCATTACACAATAACGAATCCACACTCTTTAATCTTTCACAAGGAAATATTACCTACATTAACCACTTCAAAACAAAGTTAGGTAATTCCATCAAAAACTAATGTCAAAGGCGAAAGGCAGGGTTGTATGGGAGTTTCGTACACCTAATAAAATGTCATGTTTTGGGATATTTTTTGTTTTAATTGGTAGTCAATACATAGGCAAGCCCTTTTAAAATTCTTAGATTTTTAGAAGTTGGGACTTAGAAGTTATAACCAGTTTTATTTTTGAGGTTATGTCCCAATAAATATTAAGTATTACGTGTAGGCATATAAACATTGTTTTGGTGAAAAGGGATAATAATATGTTCTAGATAGTTGGCTATCTTTGTAGTGTTTTACTTATCATTAAGTTGGCAAATTGACATTAGAATTGTACCAATTCAGTAGGGTGCTTTAGGAAAGACCTGCGTCCAGCAGCGGTCTGCAATAGTTTGATGATGATGATGATAAATGATGAAGTGCTGATGGAGTTTTGAGTGTGGTTAAATAAAACAACTTTGTTTTTGTAGGATCTAACATTTATTTTATTGTTCTTATATTACCTAATTACTTCTTAATATTACTTCATCTAAGCAAGGGGCAGGTCGGGTCATATCTTCATGGCGAGCGTAACTAAGGTACCAAATAATGCTCATAACGTGTGAGCAGCATCCCACTTCTTAAACCTACAATGCAATTACAACAATAACTTTTGATTGCGTCCCGACCATTCATATTTGATTCTGTAACTATGAAAACGAAATAAGTTCTAGCAGAAGAATGGTGGGACTTTATTTTAGCACGAAGCAACATTGGGTTTATTCCCTCTAAGCCATGTATTCTCTCTCGAGTTATCTCTAACATAGATCATACTCCATGAAACCGAAAATGCTCACCCACATATGAACGAGCCTGGCGAATTTGGTATATACCACAAGCAAATAATATTAATTCCTCCATGGATAAATAATATTAATCTCGAGCTTGGCCCCAGCAAACTCCATAAACTTCATGCATGGATGACATCTGTAAATAAATAACATTGATGAAACACAAATTAAACACTGACAGACATAAATTGCGCCCAACATGACCAAGCTACAGAATAGTTCTTGACATAAAAACCCAAACCCATGCCTTGTTGCATTAAGTCCGCCTATGTACCACGTTTGTGCATGAAGTTTAAATAAATAAATAAAATTATTGGTTTTCACCTTACAGAAAATCTTTACCAAAAATATCTATGTTGTGTTAATATAGAGAGAAGGGCTATGTGACAATGGAAAAACCAGTACCCTTTTGTTGTTAATCATGATGGCTCTACCCATCATGATTGTCCCAGATTTAGCAACATAAAATAGTAATTGCCCTTTGCATGACACATTATTATAAGCTAATTACTATAAATATATTTCATATACATATACCTGCTGGTGCTCCATCAAACGAGCAGTGTTGTCGGGATTCCACTCTTGGTCTGATGTTGAGTCGGATAGACTCTGACCACATACAGCACACATCAAATCAGAATGATCACCCTCCAGATGATCAGGTACAATGGGTTGAATATCTTCATTTGGTGAACCAACCCTAGTTCTTCTAGCTCTTAGCCAACACGGCACACAAGCTTCATCCTCAGAACGAAGCTAAAATAAAAAAATATAAATAAAGAAAAAGTTGCGTTTAAAAATGCATGGTATTAGTGGGAAATAATTTACATTGTTTTAACACACATCAAATCAAGACACCTAATCGATAAAAGTTATAATAGGTATGTGTTGTTATACCTCTCGTGGTTGGATCCAAGTAGTAACTGTGTTAGCCATTCTTTGTTCGTCTTCATTTGCACCTTCAATCAAAATCCTGCGTTGACTGATTCGTAGTATGGATCGTCCACATACAACACAAACACTTTGATGGCCTGTGCGTCTCCTCGGCATATTATCAGAAAACGGGGATGACTAGCTAGCTGCCAGCATGCATGGTAAACATGGTCAGCAGGTGTTATCTGGAAATAAAGAAGTGATTTTGTGTACGGCTCAACATTGCTTTATATGACTATGACACTTTAACAGTCATACTAACAGAGTAATAACTATTATAACAGTGTTAGGCAAACCAAGTTAGGCAACCAAGTGTTAGGCAAGTCAACAATACATGCAAAACGATCACTTATGTGTTTGTACATTATATAGGACAAATTGTAAATATGTAAACAACCACAATAGTGTTTGTTATATTTTTCAAATAATGTTTAGTTTAGTTTTTGTACACTCATATTATTTTAGTATGATATCGTGTAGTTTAAATGGTAAGGACTACTTTTTAACACGTAAAAGTTATCACTTCGTAACTGGCACACTCGTACGCAAAATGTTATGTTTGAAACTACTTACATCTCTAGGATATGTCCACAGCCGAATAGTATTGACGAGATCTTCACTCTCATCCGATAAAGCGTGCCTTCATATTCGGGACAAGCGAACGTTGCAATTGATGCATTGCAAACTCGTCATTTTAATTAAAAGCACGTACACACACAGCACAATTAATAAAGCGTCCTTTCGCGAAATTACTAGATAGAGTACGGAGGAGCAGTAGCTGGACTCAACGTAAAAATGGCCAGATAATTTGCTAAATTGCTCAGATGCAGTTACAAACCACAATTTGAATTCAAAACAACAGCAAAGAACTTAAGAACTGAACAGAGACTCGGAAAGATTTTCCCAGTAAATAATCTGTGATTTTCCTAATCTGTCAAATACTGTCAATAAAATAATTGCCAATACAAAAAAAAACATTGATGTCGAAAATAATTCCTATCATTAAATAGTTACTTATTAAGATTGTATGCAATAATTATTCATTGTAAGGTATAATGTGTAATTGGTTAATTATATTTACTGTTATTTCTATTTAAAATAATTATTTATCATTGTGAACCTCGTGATATTTTACAAATGGCAACTTCTAAAAACATAACTACGTTTAGTTTAAGATTATATTACGTTTAATTACTTAAATCTTTTAATTGATATAATTAATGAATCCAGACTTCTAAAAATACTAATGTTACATGAAAATTAATGGTTTAATTGACTTAATAAGTGGTACAAATTCTATCACAAAACAACAAAAAAAGTATGTGGTACGAATTCTGCCTTTTGCCTTTAAATCACTAGAAAAAGAAACACAGAAAGAAATGCACTCACTAGTAATCGCTCAAAACAAATATGATTAACTTGAAATCTACTTTGTGTCAAAATTCTCGCCACACGCATCATCCATCGCGCGAACCGTGAAACACACATTCTCTCTCAAACATACACTGAGTTGCCATGCCACGCACACATTCAAATAGAAGCTCGGCTTATTCCTCATTCATAATTTCGAATGTTTCCTAAAAGTATTATTTAAAACAAACCAATTTATGAATGAAAAATGCAGTGGAAACAGTGCGTGCTTTCGAGAAAGGGCTACTGGGCTAGCCCCGCCCACTGGCTCACTACTTGAACTCTTCTTTTGTTAGTGCTAGAGCGAGCTAGAGACTCGCGGTCGCAGCGGAGATATATGAAATTTGACAACGCCGCGCGCTGAGTAATGCACGCGAATTTATAATAAATGATAATATTATATTTTGTTAGTGTTTATAGTACGACTGTTTTTTTATTTGTTGTTTTATTTTAAGGCAAGCACAGCTTTTCTGCTTGTATGGGAGGCCCGCCACTGCTTGGAAGCAGGCGGGGTTCTATTTTTTTAGTTCAATTTTTCATTTAGGTAATATTCAAATGAACCCCGCCTGCTTCCAAGTTTTGTTTAATTTAAAATGTGCTTGTTTTTTGCTTTTCAGTTTTTTCAGTCGGGTTTTTTAGTTTTTTTAACTACTTTTTTTATTTCCAACTTTTTAGTTCTTTTGTGTTTGTTCTTCCGTTGGTCGAGTAAAATTCTTACTTTTGTGCTTGTTTATAGGATTTGTCACTTTGAATTTCTTTTAAACATATAAGTGTAATATATTTTTGTAATTTCCTTTTAAAACCCTTTATTTTGATACTCTACTCGATGGTATTGGAATAAAAAAATTTTTTGAACTCAGCGATTTGGACCCCAAAATCCGCATTTATTTTTGTTTTTTCATTTTAATGTAGCCTATAACACTCGCGCCATCAAGACGAATCTAACGACGTATATTTCATTCAAATCCCTTCATCCATTTAGGAGTTATGAGGGAACAAAGAAACGGACATACATACATACATACACGTCAAACACATAACCCTCCTTTTGGGCTTCGCCGCAGTCGGGTAAAAAGCAAAGAAATAGGCATTAAAATCAAGAAGAAGACCTTTGATACATGTATTTTACCCTGCATTACATATGGCTGCGAAACCTGGGCTCTGACAAAACACCATAGGGATAAACTTGCAAGATGTCAAAGAAGTATGGAAAGAAGCATGCTAGGTTTAAAACTAAAAGACAGAGTAAGAAGTACAGACATCAGGCACAAAACCAAACTAACTGATATCCTGGCTCGTATTGACCAACTTAAATGGAGGTGGACTGGACATATGCTCAGGTGTAAGAAGGAGAAATGGAGCAAATAGGTGACAATCTATACCCAAGAGATGGCATTAGGAGTCGAGGTCGCAAAAAGAGAAGATGGGAGGATGACCTGAAAATGACTTTGGGTCCGCTCTGGACAAGAGTGGCGGCAGACAGACATCCGTGGAAAGAGTTGGAGGAGGCCTTTGCCGTAAGGCACACCGAACTGAGAGACCTTTTATAATATGATGTGTAGTACGTTTTTAACCAACTGTTAATCTATTTATTTAAGTAAAATTTATGTTTGTTAATGAAAAACTGTCAAAGTTCGGAAATAAAGGTTTATTATTATTATATTATTATTATTATAAGTCTAAGCAGTGCTTAGGGTTAAGGATAACTCCAAGATCTCGTATAGAATCCACTTTAAATAGGGGGGCATTGCACAAAGTGGATGTGTAGTTTATTTTGGTTTTATTTTTTGTAAAGCTTAAGAAGTTACATTTGGGTAAACTTAGTTGCAACTTGTTTTCCTGACAATAACAGGATAGTCGGTCCAAATCTTGCTGCAGCAGAACGCAGTCACTTGTTTGTCTAATGGCTCGATATACTTTAAGGTCGTCGGCATATACTCAACTTCACTTGTTTTTACTTTTGTTAGTTTTAAGCCATAGTAGATATAAAACTCTTATTGTTAAATATCAAATGTTTGTAGTATTCACATCACAATGTACTGTAATGCATACTGTGTACGATTTTATTGTTTCTTTCCTTAGGGACCGGCACTGTATTCCTTAACACAGGTTATCTATTAACCTAGCTAGGAATACAGCACCTCACCCACCATTTTATTGTAGTATATTATATAAACGATTCTGTAAATTGTTGCCATGTACTACAATGTTTTTTGATGAATAAATTATTATTATTATTATTACTCAAGCATCTTTAGTTAAGTACTAATATAGGTTTTAAGAATATTGTTACTAACCCAATGGATCTTAGTTGTCTAAATAAATAAATGATTTATTATTATTATTATATAATAAAAAATTGGTATTTTGAAAGCATTCGCTGATGTCATTTATGTATAAAATAATCAGAAGGTGACCAAATATAGAGCCTTGAGGCACACCAGAGGTCACCTGTGCGATACTAGATTGGTGAGCATTGAAAACAACCCTCTGACTGCGGTTGGTAATGTAAGAGGTGAACCATCTAAGAAGATTACCACGAATTTCGTTGTACGCTATTTTATTTAGAAGCATTTCATGGTCTACCTTGTCGAAAGCCTTACAGAAGTCCGTATACACTGCATCCACTTGAACACGGCTGTCAACACAATCAAACAAAAAGCTAGAGGAACCTCCTCCTTTTTGAGAAGTCGGTTAAAAACAATAATTAATTAGTATTTAACTTTAGATTTTTTGAATTTTGTAGAACCTTTTGAATAATTTTATTATTAAATTTTAATGCCTCATTGGTCTAGTGGTCGTAAACGCGACTGGTGTACACCTACATTTAAAAAGAGCCCACGAGGTGGGCTCCTGGCTCTGAAGGTGTTTTTGACCACGCGCCAACAAATTCTTGTACATCTTTTACTGGTATTATTGGTTATTGACTGGTTTCCTCCGTGTGTGCAGGTCCGGTCGGCCGTGGGGCTCCATGGAGGAGGTGGGCTGCATGCTGTGCCTGGACCGCGACTGCGCGGCTGGCGGGCACTGCGCCGACGTGCGCTCGTCCTACGCCTGCGCCTGCCCGCCCGGGTACGCCGGCGACTACTGCCAGGTAAACACTTCACCAGCTTCCGGCCCTCCACTGCCACTCTAATCCAGCTGCTCCTAGTCACACTGTGTAGAACGTCATACAAGCAATGAAATTAATAATGTCCGTATCCCACACTTGTTGCTACATCATCATCATCACCCACAGCCTGAATGGGTATAGGTCTCTGTTTTTTTTGCCATTGTCCACGGTTCTGTTGCTACAAGAACCAATGAATTTCATACTGAATTCTTCACAACATTTTTTCGCGTCAATATCCATTACAGCTTGTATTTAGATCGCCTTTAACTTATTTGTGTGGTCCTAGATCGACGTGGACGAGTGCCTGACGCACAAGTGTGAGAATGGCGCCACTTGCAAGGATGGCATCGCAGACTACACCTGCATCTGTCCCGTGGGCTTCGACGGAAAATTGTAAGTTTTTACTATTTCAATCACGGACTAGTTGATTTTAAAAGAATTTTGTGAAATAGTTGCCAACAATCAAACCGTGTATTATAAAATGAACATATTCAAGTACAGTAAATCGTCGGTCACAATATGACGGACACCTATTGACTGCGCTTGTTTTTCCTAGCAGTTAGGGTGCTTTTCGTTATCGGTTGAACGCTTTCTAAGCAATGTTGCAGTAACACTGAAGTAATTTTGGGTAGAGGTATTTTTTTCAAAGGGCTTGTTTGTCCGTTGTTGCCCATACTGTACTAATGTTGCTTCTTAAAAAGTAAGCACCGTAACGATAACTTACTTAAGTGGTATGTGTACAGCTGCTCGCGCGACATCGACGAGTGCGCGTCGCAGCCGTGCGCGCACGGCGGCACGTGCTCGGACGCGCCGGGCGGGTTCTCGTGCGCGTGCGCGCCCGCCTGGCGCGGGCCCACGTGCGCCGCGCCGCGCGACCGCTCGTGCGCGCACAGGCCTTGCGCGCCCGCCGCACGGGACTGCGAGGATGTGGAGCCTGGTGAGCATACCATGTGTTTTGTTTGTATGCCGCATTATAAATTTATTTAAAAAGTGACCAACACTTATCGACTTTGGGTCAGCCCAACATAAAACATAGCTTATAACTGCATAAGCTAAGTGTTTGTTCTAAATAACAAGGAATTAGAGAAAGCAACGAAAAAACGTTACCGAATTATAGAAACCATCTATGTCAGCTGATGGACCATGTGATCTAATTTTAAGTTTTACCAACTAAGTACTACATGTGGAATGCAATAAAGTATTGAGTATTGATATGTAAAAGAATTTATTGAAAACAAAGCCAAAATGTGCCACTGAATTGTCGAAAATATCAAATGACATAGAGCTGTCTCGGCAGCTTCACTTACTTACTTTTACCTGCTCCACGAAGACAATGAAGCTCGAGTGACATACATCAAACTATACTACATTAGAATCCTACGCTAGACTCAAATTAACTACCGTTTTAAAAGTGTTGTTTTCTTCTTGAGTAAATGATCTATTATCTTTATCTCTTTCTTCTACTATCTATAATGTAGTCGACTCATGACATGTACGATTCATCCACAGATCCCCCGACAGGCAACAACTTCACATGCATATGCAACGACGGGTTCGAGGGCGTGTACTGCGAGTACGCCTTCTGCGAGGTGAAGCCCTGCGTGCACGGCAAGTGCGTCAACGACTCGCTGGTATGTCGCCATACAACGTACATGTGTGTGTGTGTTCTCTAAGTGTGCGAGCTGTGGGTAAGTGGGGGCTTTATGTCGTCACTTGTGTTCCGCAACTAGATACGGTTTTAGGGGACGGTAAGTAGTGGGCTAGCTCACCGTCCGTCGACGGCGCGTTTGAGTTCCACGCGCGCCTCAACGAGATGTCAACAACATTGCAGGGACCCGCAAGGACCGACGCCTGCGGGTTATCGAAAGAGATACCGTGACCTCGACACAAAGGGCTAAGAAGGAACATGGGTGGTTTTTAACCAGTAGAAGTCTGACACTCCCTTCTGCTCCGCCCAGCGCCTTTTGTTTTTCTTAGTGTTTTAATAATGTTTAGTTGTTGTAATATGAGTGCAGCATCTATGTGATGTGTGTGTGATACAGACGGCGATGTGCGAGTGCGCGGCGGGCTACAGCGGGCGCTACTGCGAGGCGGAGCGCGACGAGTGCGCGGAGGCCGGGGGCTCCGCCGCCTGCCTGCACGGCGGCCGCTGTCTCGACGCCACCGGCTCCTACCTGTGCGACTGCGCCGGCACCGGTATGTATACTCCCCTAGCTTTCCATTATCATAATTATATTCACGGAATGTGATGAAGCACATAAACAAAACATAATAATGTTTCAAAGCAGCCACAACAGAAGTAAACAAAAACTACTCGGTAAAAACCAGAAAGTAAAATAAAACTAATATTTGTGTGTTGAGCAGGTACAACAAGGATACCCCCGAGATATACACGCAGTAAATAAATACTGAGTAGGCACACAGTCCGTATAAGGCGGTGCGTACGCGCAGGTCATCCTGATGGCTATGAGTCAGTTCACATCGAAACGATGACGTCACTCACGAATACTCACGATGCTCCCAGACTACTTTACATACGCGCGACACATCATAAATGTCCTATCGCTGTAGGATGATGCAGGGTAGACGACAAGCATTTTCATGTTGTTGGTAATATTTGGAATGATATTTGTTATTGAAACGAGTGGCGACCACAAGAAAAGCGCCGAGACAATGTTGGTTCCGGTTGCCATATCTTTGGCAGTCGTGTACCAGTCTTACTAAAGGGTATCGTATTACCCAGTATTAACTGTGTTGTGGAGGTCAGATAGGCAGTCGCTCCATGTAAAATACAAGCATTCAGCTGCATCCAGTTAGACTGGAAGCCGACCCCAACATAGTTGGGAAATGACAGATGATGAACAAACACTAACAATTTGGTATATTTATATTACAGTTATTACTGTTTCCGCAATACTATTACGGTATTTAGGGGTCAGAGAAACGTTCAGGATTGAAAAGAAACGGTACATTTTATGTCACCAACACCATCCTACAGCGAATGGATTAATTTAACCGTTCCTACCGCAATTTGTAAAATTAAACACATTAAATTAATATTTTTTTTGACGGCACGGTTGGCGCAGTGGCTCAAGCAATGGACTGCTGCGCTGCGTGTCGCGGGTTCGATCCCCGCACGGAACAAATATTTGTATGACCTACAGAAAGTTGTTCCGGGTCTGGGTATTTGTGTATGTGAGTTTAAATGTTTGTGAACGCACCCACGATACAGGAGAAATTCCTAGTGTGGGGGCAACGTTTTTAAAAAAAAAAAAAAAATATGGTCAATGTGTATTTTAGATTAGTTCTAAAATTATCAAAAAGTGAAAGTATTTAGCGGTAGGGAGTGTTTGGTACTGAATGTAGGACATGGATGGTCCAAATATTGGTATCAGTGATGTTCTACTGTCACAGTTCCCAGTATGTCCCCACACACACACGAACACACGGTGTATGTGTGTGGTCACCTCCACCTGACTCGTGGATGTTATCGTGCGCGCGATCGCCGACGATGGCGACAATCCACTGCGCTGATAAGCGCTCATACTGATAACAGGACCGCGGTTCGCAAACTTTTTCATTAATGACAAAAAACTGCTACTCAAATATTAACAGAATTAAAACACGCCCAGCCAAAGTACACACTTGTATTATATGACATCGTCATGATTCACAGATATGTCCTTGTTAAAGCGGTAAACTAGCTATACAAATTGTAATTTATTGCTTTTGTGCTTACCGCAGTATTTCTTTTATAATGCTCTAAATCCGAGGAACATTTTACGTATTCGAACAACAACTATGATTCTGTTCCGGGTAGTAAAATACAATAGCCAAAATATTGCACTCAACTATGCGTAAGACAAGCTAATAGAAGCAGCATACATTTGACTACATGTATGTTATTCACTGCGCACACAGTTTGGTGTCCGTCACGACAGTCTCAATGTTCCGTAGGCGGGAGCGAGTCGCGCTCGATAATTAATAGAATTACAATAGAACGTCCTCACTATATTAATTGGTCGGTATCGGCAGATGCAGGAAAATCGCGCGCGTCACACTTTGTGAATCAGTGTCCTCCGCGCGAGGCGAGACGACCAAGCAGTCGCGATTATGCCGCTAGCGAGGACTGTTAGCTAATTAATATGTTTAGTGTTACATCTCGCAAAGTGACGAGTGAAGTGATAAATGAGTGACAGTGCTGAGATGATGATGATAACGTTCACGAGATGATGATCAGACTGCTAGTTATCGTTTTGCTAGGTATTGTATAACTCTCATATTTGATGTTACGTTATAACAGTAAGTGCTACAGGTGATAACTGTGTTGACTTTTCACTCGAAACTGAGAAAGTTATTTAGAAATATTCGATTACTCAATAAGTAATTGTGTTCATCAGCTTGTTGATGACAACACGTCTGATATCATCGCATTGTTTCTTGTGCGTGATAGTGGCCCTAGAAAAGATAAACAAAATGTGTCATCAACTTTCCACGCGGTACAAAGTTGCGGGAACCACCTGGATGAGGAATGGCAGGAACCGGAAAGTGTGCAAAAAACCAGGAGAGGCTTGTACACAACAGTGTGAGATTACGAGTTATTTATGGCTTGGATTTGACTATACTCATAGATAACACAAAAAATAATCAGAAAACAGAAAAATAAAATCTATGTGTATAGGTACGAGTTTCAATGTCAATAACAAAACAGTAACTTTACTACTGTTTCTTGATATTGAACGTAACGCATTATTATTTTCCTCCCGCGTAAGTCGTCATGCGAACCTGTTTACATACGTTAGTAAATTACAAGGAAGGACAACAACCTTTTATTCATAAAAATAATGAGTATTACTAATTGTAGTATATATTCAAACGCAATGGATTTAATTTATAGAAAATAATTAATTTATGAAAAATAATTATACCAGATGCAACTCAAATAATTAAATATACTTAATATTATTTAAATAATTTCGAAATACGTCAAAACTACTAAACTGCGTTTAATAACTTATTAATGTAAATAGATAAAATACAACTTATTTGAAACTGAAGACCAACATCAAGACATTGATGTTAATGCATAGAACATGACCCTGCGGATAGTTTCCTGCTGTTCTCATTGTCACTATTTGTTATTGACTTCTTCAGATAAACAAAAAACGTTGAAAACATTCCGCATCACTGCACAAGTCGTAATAAGTGCTGTTTCGAGGGCCACAGATTCGTTTCTTCTAATATTAAATACATATTGTATTATTTAATCCCTCATTGGGGAAATATGTATATAGTACCTAATAGTATTTTACTTGCTATCAAACGTATTTCATAGAAAGTCCGGGTTTGCTCACAAAAGTAATGTCGTTCTACATTTTCCTGTTCACCGTATCATACGACAGGGATTGTAACCGTAATGTGGCGCCGTGACGTCACTCCTAACTTTATTCTTACAGGGATTTGTGTTAAAACCATACTAAACTAACTCGTGAAACCCACGTCCTATCGTTATAACAGTACCATCGAAGGATATCGGTTTGTTTGAGCGAGAGAACCTTAACATTGTTAACTGATAACGTTATCACTGCGATACAATTAGAACTCAAGATAAGAATAACTGAACTATTTATGAATATTTGTATGCTACCTTAGACGTTTACAAAGATACAGTACCTATTACGATTAACAAGTCATCAAAGCACTGTAATAGTCTGGAACTATAAAAACCCCACTGCTGACTTTGCGTACATTTTGATATTTATTTCTATTTAATGCTAGTGCATTGAGGTCATAGCATTACTAATACTCACAGGACTAATTTTCTAAGAAAACTACTTTTTTTATAGTATGAAACAAACAATTTAAAGAAATATGGTATCTAACAAAATTTCGTTAGTATAAAAACTATATTTATTGTGCTACCTATTTACCTACCTTATATAATCACACAGAGCTGTTCTACCTGTTAATTTGTTCACCCATGTTTTAGTGTGTATCCCTAACAGGGTCTTGTACTCATAAATTGTAAGCCTAGCGTATAAACACAAATACTAATAAATATATAGAGTACTAGCTGATGCCCGCGGCTTCGCCCGCGTGGATATTGTAAAAACAATCCTTGATGCGGAGTATATATCATTCTAAAATTTCAGCTCGATCGGTGAAGAACTTTTTGAGTTTTTAAAGCTTACAGAAACCAACATAACATTTTTATATATATAGATATGACGTGTGTTTTCCTCAGGCTGGACGGGCGCGCGCTGTGAAGAGGACGTGAACGAGTGCGCCAGCGGGCTCGTGAGCTGCGGGCCCGGCCAGTGCAAGAACTTGAATGGATCCTACACGTAAGTGCATGCTCGTGTTTACATTGTTCGTCACAGTGATCTTGATCATCTGTGGATTTCAATAACTACCATATGGATGTTGGGTCGCAATAGCTGGTAGTCATCGGTACTTTTGTTCAGAAGTCGGAGGACGCTGACTAATAGCTAACATATTTAATTTTCTTAGTTTTATTTGGTTTAAAATTAATTTTAGATTAAAATAACCGACGAAATGTGTGCGTAATATTGCTTTATCTACCCAAATATCATAAACCCTCTATAATGCGTTCAAAAACCATAGGCAATGACCAGCATTACCAACCAACAGAAATTAACAGAACTGTAATGAGCTCATAACCTACTGAAAACAGTAGGTTATGAGTTTAAATTTGGAACAGGTGTCAAATTCAAGTGAGTGTGCTATTCTAGTATCTACATTAAAACAGATACCTATCGATACGAAACCCCAATTCAGTATGATTTTAATTATAAATCGCACGACATTTTGATCTCGAGTGACACAAGAATAGTGACTTTGTTCGTTTGCTTAAGATTTAAAAAAAAATGACAGATATCCGAAACGCCGCCATCTCGAGCTGTCATTTGTTCGTTAGCTTTTGAAAAATTTTCTGATAAGTTCTTTATTTCTGTCGAAAATGAGTGATAGTGACTCAGAAATTGATATGAACACTCCGCCAGATATCGTAAATGCAGCGACGAATGCAACTAACAACCTGTTTATTTTTTATTGCATTACACTGGTAACAATGCTGGTCATTTCCCTATGGTTCCTGAACCCATCATAGAGCCCTTATGATATTTGGGTAGATAAAGTAGTGTATGCAACTATACATAATTAGGCATTACAACACTCGTGTGAAGCTATTAAGAAACTCGCCTTCGGCTCGTTTCTTAAACCCACACTTGTGTTGTAATGCCCTTCATTATGCACAGTCGCATAAACTACTATTACCTTTCTAAGATTACATGGATGATGTTATGTTATTGCAGATGCCTGTGCGCGGCCGGGTTCTGCGGCAACGAGTGCTCCCTGCAGGACCCGTGCTTCCTGCCCGGCGCGGGCAACAGCACGGGCCCCTGCCAGCACGGCGGCGCGTGCGAGCAGCGCTGTGCTGCGCGCACTGACTACCTGTGCCGCTGTGTGGATGGCTGGGGGGGACGGAACTGTGAACAGCAGGTATGCAGGCACTACTTTACACTTTTTACCTCTAACAGCAGCAATTCAATAATACCTTATCATAGTAAGAAAAAGAAATAACTTGCATCTGCTCAGACTTTACAGTTTTTTTTGCAATTGAAGAATGACCTCATTATTAAAGAAATTAGCTTCATTTTAATTTAGATAATGATACAAAGTCAGAGGCAAAAATAAGTCCGAAAGGGTTGTAGTCACATAGCTCTAGTGTTATGGTTATAATAATATCATTAATGTTGGGCCGTATACTATCGAAATCCGACATGGGTCGATAAAAATATTTCATGAAAACGCATTCAGTTGTGATTACAGTCGTCACCTTGTTAAGTACGTGCACGTGTGCAGGTGGTGGCGGCAGGGGCTCCGGGCGCGGGCGACACGTCGTCCGCCGTGCTGATCGCGGTGGGCGCGGCGCTGCTGGCGCTGGCGCTGGCGGGCGCGGCGCTGGGCGCGCTGGGGGCGCAGGCGCGACGCAAGCGCGCCACGCGCGGCACGTACTCGCCCAGCGGACAGGAGTACTGCAACCCGCGCGCTGAGATGATGCAGCACGCGCTCAAGCCGCCGCCGGAGGAGCGACTCATATAGCGCGCACTTAGGTATGTCTACAACGATTTATACAATTATATCGAAAATAAAACCCGGATTATAAAAATAATTAGTGTAAAAAGACCCATAACGAAACCGACAGGCACTCGTTTTACCCGTCGTTACGATATTTTTTTTTTGTTTGGGACTCTACGAAATACGGAGATATTGTAGGTTAAACTTCCAACTTAATCGCAAATTTTCCTCTATACCCCCCCCCCCACCCTTTCCAGTCAATGCATCATCCATCAGTACAATGTTTTGAGTGCGTTATATAGTCAGAAACTTCAGAATGCTGCAATCCTTACATACGCGTTTAGCTTCATTTACATCATACAAGCATCTGAGCATAAAAATCCACCGGTACAGCTCGCGTCAAATAACTGTGCCCCTCTGAAGTTGGCTACGAGTGGCTACGTGGTACGAATTCTACAACTGCACACCTGCGCGATCTTTGCAAATGGCTAACTTCAGAGGGGCAAAGTTATTTGACGTGAACTATACAATACGATAAAATCTATCATAATAATTATTTATTTTCTTTCAGGTCCTTAATAGAAAATTGGAATCGAACAAAAATAGAAGATACACGAAGAATGTGAAACACGAAGCTCGTCGCATATCAACCAAATGATAGCTGTGTGTGTGTGTGATGATGTATGAGTGCGTGTGTGTGTCACGAGAGTTCTAGTTGTACCTGTACGTTTTATACATTTGACCGCGTGAGTGTGTGCGTGACTAACTTAATACTAGCTTTAAGATATGCGGAGATACCTCCCGAGAAATGTACTTAACTTTACCACACCGTACGAATTATATTAGTCTTTACGAATGAGGAGTCGCGATCACACCGGCGTCGCTGGAACATCAACTCGGGAGATATTTGTGATGTTACTAGACGTTGGCTCCATTTTGTACGGGTTTTATATGTCAGTGTTTTGATGTACGTATTATATTACACAGTGCAGTTGTTGATCTCCAGCGACGGTGGCGCCATCGCGGTACATTATCTCCTCGTTCAGCGGGTGTACATTTTTTATAAAAATGACAAATTTATAAATAAATACAGACTTAAATAATTTAATGATGTAGAAATAAAAGCTCGATAATTTTGATATGAAGTTATTTAATGCAATGTCGACTCTATTTAGGAGCGACGTATAATGAAATATATATATATGTATAGAAAATATTGTAATCTACTGATATACAGTGCCTGACTTGAAGGAATTTCGAATTTTTATCATAAGTATCTGATGAATTTGGTAACTATTGTATTTTATGAAATGTATTACTAAAAAAATGCAATACATAGTTGGATAAGAAGGAAATATTAGCTGACTGTCTGTGTACTGTAATCACATTATGTAGATAAGAAATATTTATTAGTAGGCGATGGCGAGCTGTGTGACCGTACCGGCCGCCACGCTGCCTCGCGTGTAAGTACTTAATAAGCGTAACACTGCGCTGCTGAGGCCTTCGTTGTTACGTGACACATTCCAAACATTACATTCCAAATACACTAAATTTTAACGACCCTCGATTAGATTTGATGAAAGTGCAATAATTGGACTGAACTACTGAGATGTAGGCACGTAAACAGGGTCCGGGATCTTAATTATATTTACAATTACGTAAAAACCATTTGGAGTCAAAATCTGATCGAAGGGTCGCAAATTGTAACGTGTATCAAGCTTTAACATATCGATAGAATAACGAATGCTTCAGCAGCGTGATATTACTGTCAGCGCGGCGAACAGAGCGGTGTGTGCAACCACACAATGTGTCACATTACGCTGCGTTAACTAGGAATATTGGTGTTCTAAACATATAACGTTTATATATCGGTGAGTCACGAATGACGCCACTACTGGCTGTCCTACCCAGTGTTACAAAAATCGCTCTGTTCACCATCGTTCTGTATTGTATTAGTATTAAGCGTAAATTAAGTGGTATTAAAGCGTGCAACATTCTAAATTACAATATAGTGAAGACGTCACTCGTCCGCCACACAAGCCCCGCACTCGGACGCGCCACTGTCCGCGTGACGTCACGCCGGCGTGTAGCCCACGTCAGCGTGTAGCGACGCTCTTAGTATGTAGTGACACTCGTAGCATCCAACTTAACTTAATACTTATCATTTGAGCAACACGTCGAGTAAGGCAGCTCTTTCGTTAACAGTAGATACACAAGCATCCTAGTGTTAATATATTGCACTATAATGTAACGTGCAACAGTAATTCAGTAGCAGCAGTAGCAACAGTGCGCGCGGGCCGAGTGCGGCGGCTGCGGCGAGCCGTCCGTGCCTTACAACAAAGTCTGTATATTTATGTATTCTATACACTACTGTAGCGACGGTATTCAAAGGTAAACAAAACATATTCATATACTTGTAGCCGATAAGTGCATGTGACGTAGTAGGTGTATGATATAGTTAGTGTCGCGCTCGTGTGCGCGTCCCGTGCTCAACTCGCTGCCGACAGCGATCATTTTTAAACTATTATGATTTCGTTGCGTTGTTTAGATATTTAGATAATTATTGTTTATGTGACTTAAATATTCCATTTTGTGATAACTTTGTTTTTAATGTTTTGTCGGTTTATGTATTATGTTCTTATGTTGACGTATGTTTGTGCGTAAATGTAGAGAAGTGTTCCAAATCAGTATTTATAGATTTCGGCCGTCCGTAAATGTATTCAATTGTATAGCATTAGTGGTCTACCTTTTTATCGAACTATTGTACATTTTGTATTATTCAAAGTACACTCACGAGTTTCTCTAATAGTGACTACAGAGTGAATATAAAATAAACTTAACAAATAGTAATGTAAGTAGGTAGGTACTTAAATAAATGTATATTTCCCTAATCTAAACAGTTAAACGACAATGTCGTATCAGTAATGAAGGCTAGTCTTTACTTGAACACTGTATTCACTCTGTTGTAGTAACGAAGTGTTCCTCACTGCGCTGTCCACTGCCGCGGCCTCCAGGCGCACTCTAGTGTACAGCACTCAAGCCTTTTGGCCTTACTCAATAAACGAATATACTATACGAAACTGTTGTTTTCTTAGACGAGATGTCAGCCCCCTATATAAAACCTAAACAATAATAACCTAAACACTAATCATGGCAAGCATCAAGAAGGGGATTTCCCACCGCGGCATTCTTCTTAGCGTGTCGATGACAAAATTCAAACTTAGGCGGCCCAATATTTGGCGACGAAGGTGGCACTTTCTGTAGCCTCCATCAACTCCTGTGATGTGCAAGTAACACAGGACAGGCAGTTTGTGGGGCAAGACCACATTTACACTCCAGGGCAGAGTCATCTATGAATCTCCACGTGAACAGGCAGGATTTCCTTGTTTCGGCCTACCTGTGTTCGGAGTCTATTTAGAGACTTCCAGGTCAGCCATGGCAACTCGTGTTCAGGATTTTCGGCAACTGGCACAAATGGGCTGGTTAGGGAAACACTTTCACACCACAGATTAAGCCTTGTCTCCTTGGAGCGATCTCCAGTGGGCGGAGGATACACACTTTTAGTCTGCAGACACAAAACTTGCGGCGGCCGAGCGGTGGCGGCAGCGAGGCGAGGCGGCGATATCTCACGCGGGCACGAAACAAACCGTAAAAGAAGTCAGTTAATAAAGTACTGTAGAACCCGCGCAATGGAATGCTTTTGTTTACATCGCCGTCGCGTCGCCCCGCTGCCGCCATCGCTCGGTTTCGTGCCCGTAGACTAAGAAGCTGTTGCGGCTTTTCAGAAATATTACTGTGTAGAAGGTGTCTAATAGCTTCAGAGACCATTTTGGCTCTTTCAGTAGAGCTCGCCACCCACAGATATAGGCCTAGATAACGCAAGAGCAACTATTTCAGCACGTGCCTCTTTTCGTGCCTAGCTTACGTACAAAAATCGTAAGTGGCGCTCAGTCTGCATCGGTGTATAGCGCTAGTCGGACGTCAGCGCTGGTGCAAAATGCAGGGGTTGGGGCGAAGAAGGCGGCGTCCTTGAATCGATTTGATTTTCCGATTTACAGTGCTTGTGACGTCATAATAGGTAGTCAAAATGGCACGCTTGGTCTTCATACAGATCGCGATACTTGCGTTATCTAGGTCTATCTATATCTGTGTCGCCGCCGCTCTGCGAATTTCTGGTGGCGCTATGCCTGTCAGTGGATACAGCACCTGCACCGGGGTCGGCTTGAGGCAGCCAGTGATTATCCGGCACGTTTTATTCAGAGCTGTATCCACTAACAGTGCATGAAGATGAACGACCCCACACGCGGGCCACGCGAATTCACCCACAGAAAAAGATAGCGCCAATCCAGTAGTCCGCATAATGTCAGGCGAAGCACCCACTTTGACGAGACTAGTCGCGGTAAAAAAAAATTGGTTGTCTGTGTCTGTAAAGTTTACGGACGATAGTTTAACGTGACAACGTCTTAACAAAACATTGATGAAAATTTCGCATACTTTTATGAATTAAAAATAAGGATAATAATAAAGAAGGAGTTAAATGAATCTACAAAATAACTACGCAATAGTAAGGTTATTGCTTTACCTTGATCACCCATCTACAGACAGACCTTGACAACAGTTGCTTAACCTTGATCACCCATCCACAGACAGACCTTGACAACAGTTGCTTAACCTTGATCACCCATCCACAGACAGACCTTGACAAAAGTCGCTTAACCTTGATCACCCATCTACAGACAGACCTTGACAACAGTTGCTTAACCTTGATCACCCATCCACAGACAGACCTTGACAAAAGTCGCTTAACCTTGATCACCCATCTACAGACAGACCTTGACAACAGTCGCTTAACCTTGATCACCCATCTACAGACAGACCTTGACAACAGTTGCTTAACCTTGATCACCCATCCACAGACAGACCTTGACAACAGTTGCTTAACCTTGATCACCCATCCACAGACAGACCTTGACAAAAGTCGCTTAACCTTGATCACCCATCTACAGACAGACCTTGACAACAGTCGCTTAACCTTGATCACCCATCTACAGACAGACCTTGACAACAGTTGCTTAACCTTGATCATCCATCCACAGACAAACCTTGACAACAGTTGCTTAACCTTGACAATCCATCCACAGACAAACCTTGACAACCTTGAAGCAGTGCCAATTAAGACTACCTGAAACCAGTGGTTGTGGAGAAGTTCTCGGAGTATGCGGATGAAATTCTGATCGTTGATCAAGGTTTCCACCTTCCACAACAGACTTTTGAGGTTGACTGAATCGTAAGCAGCTGATAGGTCCACGAATACAGCACCAGTGACCATTCCTCTCTCGAAACCATCTTCAATATGTTGTACCACAAGTCTGGTTACTGCACGACTTGACGGGTCTGAAACCAGTTTGCTCGGGAATCAGTTTGGGATCAATGACGCCGGTAAGACGGTTCAGCAGCAGTCTCTCGAATAGTTTATAAGTGACATAGTAGAGATAGGGTGAAAGTTTTTAGGATCGTCTACCGCTTTACCTGGATTTCCTGAATTTCAAACAATAGTTGTAAAATTGCAGCCAGTTGCAACAACCACGACCCAGCAACTGGGCCAAGCTGTGTGTTTAGCCGCCACATAAAGTGCCCTATTTACCTAGTTAAATGCGAACAGTTTTGAAGATTTGTCCAGCCAACGGCTCATGTTTTAATTATTCGACTGAGATGTCGTCAACTCCAGAGGCTTTTATCGCTGTAACGTTGAATGATTTACTGATATCGTCACAAACGTCATCAGTTTTTTGTGACTTTGCGATAGGGAAGTTCAAGTTCGTTTGTTTAGGTAGCAGCATGCACACACTGGATTGAAAATGGCGTTTCGGAGACTTACAGATTATAAGTGGCGCTCTTGTGCTTCTGTTTGGTATCTGGTCAAAAATATAAGTTGAACTATAAGTAATTTGGCTGGAAAAATTATGAAGATGATGCCATCTAGCCGATTTCGGCCACAGCATTCGCTGGCATTCTATAGATTCTCAAGAGCTTTGTTCTGCTGCTCTTTCGTGTGCTCAGCATATCAAACATTGGCCGAAAAACTACGAGCACAAAGCGGACATGTCTAGAGTTCAGGACACCATTGATGACATTAAAGGGTATAGCTGTAGGTGGTCTAGCTTTAAGGTCATAGCGCTTTTGATCTAACTGCGACCTTCTTGTTTCCACAAAAGTGTTAACATATAGAGCAGTTATGAAATCCTCTACCCTCTGCTCTGTCTGACTTTGCATCACTATCAAAATCACAGTGATATATATTTTAGAGTCGTTATCATAAGTTTACTTTTGGGTTGTAGCTATCAGAGCTAACATCAGTGTGAAAGGAGATTGATGTTAACCTGTTGTACCTACGGAAAGAGTAAGATCATCGATATTGAGTGAGTGTGTGTGTGTGATATTGATTTGAGTTTACTTTAATGCTGGATTTACACTCTCGCGCGAGTGACGAGACGAGCCGCGAGGCGAGGC
Source organism: Diarsia dahlii (assembly GCA_949775195.1). Taxonomy (NCBI): domain Eukaryota; kingdom Metazoa; phylum Arthropoda; class Insecta; order Lepidoptera; family Noctuidae; genus Diarsia; species Diarsia dahlii. The sequence goes on along the minus strand of OX459191.1, from coordinate 25,339,227 downwards.
GAGGCGAGGCGAGGAGGATGGTGTGTTTCACACCGTTCACACACTCGCCTCGTGCCTCGCCTCGCGGCTCGTCTCGTCACTCGCGCGAGAGTGTAAATCCAGCATCAGACCTTGTCCAGAAGCAGCGAATTCGTCGCGAATAGGGACGAATACATCGCGTCCACAAGCATCGCGCGAATTCAAAATACGCGCGTAAATCGCGTGCACAACGCCAGACCCTGGACTCGCGCGTATTGCGCGCGAGTCGAGATCACAGAACATAATATATATACTCGTCGAGATACTTGGGACCCCTTGTTGCGTCCAGTTAAACGCGCGAACTCCGGCCGAGTGGACGTAACGGGAAAAATGGAGCGCCAAAATTTTGATGAATGCTCGCGCGTTGGTACGCTCTTTCTGGACGCAATGATCGCGCGTGATTCGCACGAGAGAATCGCGACGAATTCGCCCTTTCTGGACAAGCCCTTAGATTTCGGTGATAAAGAAACTGTAAAGAGGGAAGAAAAACAAAAACCGTTCTAGACACGTCCTTTATTCAAATACTGTACAGGCTTTATAGAATATGATACAATAACAACGCGTGCCTTCTGTTGCGCTAGCGCACTTGCGCGATGGTTAAGTTATCATGCAACAGACGCCGGCCGCTCTCGCACGGCGGCGCCACCGGCGACCTCGCCCGGGGGCCACTCACTTTGACATCACACTCGACCGGGCCAATCTCACTGTGGCGCCGCCGAGCTTTTGTAAATGAAATCTCGACGGAAAAAGTATTGTCATGATATAATCAGGCTAAATGTACAATCACTGCATCCTCAACGCGAAATTATTTAATAATCAGTTGAGGCGGCCCGCAATGAGCGCGACTCACATGAGCCACGCGCTCAAGCTACGCAAAGGAATGACTTAGATTTACCTCCTCGCACTATCGAATCATGTGTTAGTTCTTACTTCCCCCACTAGAGCGGGCGCAGCTTTGTTTGGCACCACACTAAAATATTTATACAAAATTCACAATGAAAATATATATGGAGGGATTTGGAAGTACTGTTTCGATTACATGGTTCAGTAAATGGGTGACAATTTTTCATTTTTAATCAATAATAATAATTACATCAGTATATCAATAATAAAAGTTCGCGCGTTACGCAGTCTCGTGCGTCAACACGCGCGCTGACGTAGCACCACAAGTGAGCACCCGAGTGTCGCGCTAGCCGAGCCACGCGCCACGCGTGCCACACGCGCCACACGTGCCACACGCGCCACACGTGCCACACGCGCCACACGTGCCACACGTGCGACACACGCGAGTGGCGGCTAGTGACACAGACCGGGAAGGCAAGACTACTTGGAAGTTCGCACTATGAAGTGATGTCTGCTCGCGCGAGGGTGGCACAGTCGCACTCACAGGACAACAGAGAGTGGAGGAAGCACAGACGCTACGCAAAATATAGGAACAATCAGTCGTCGAGTAGGTCGTCATTAATTTGAAAAGATTCCTACTTACATTAAAAAGAAATAAAAATTATGTAAATCATACAAAACTTGTCGGATTGCACGAACACAACCATTCTCTGTAGAACTGCTACCGAATAATAATAATTAACATTAAATTACGAGTCGTAAAACAATTATGGCATAATTTATATTACATAAAAACAATAAATATATGTATATGCATTGCTCGTGGTCCCCGCGGGACGTATATAAAAGCTAATACACAGTTAGAGCAGGTCGGTGTGAATCTCTTGTAATACTGTCCACAGCAACATCACAGGCGCGCGTCACGACACGACACGGCACGGCACGGCGCCGCACGGTACGGCACACACGGCACGGCACGGCGCGTGCTCAGGCATCCTCCGGGCGCGTGACGTCGCTCTCTCACGCCGTTGGCTACCTGTGGGCACGACAATAGCAGTTAACGGCTGTGTGACATAAGTATATAAGTACAACGGGCTGGTGTCCGCGCAACTCCACGCCTAATGCGCGTATTTTGCGTACCAAACTACGCGCACGGCTGTGTGACATACGTACATAACATTTGCAAGCCCTAAACAAGGACAATGCTCTGCGAAAAGGCGGTCACTCCCCCCGCTCATCCAGTTATGCTGATAAAGATAGATAAACTATTCATTACTGCACATCACAATAGGGCTAGTTGACAAAAAAAAAATCTAATTAGTCCGACAGATAGATTTCCAAAAAATATTGGACACATATTTTTTCGCGTTAACAAACAATGAAGACGTCGAAAACGTGTGACGTCATATTGCATGACATTTTTTACTATTTTTGACGCGTTTTATTTCCGATTTTTTTTATTAATTTCATCATCATCATTTCAGCCGAAAGACGTCCACTGCTGGACATAGGCCTCCCCCTGGTGTCGCCACATTGACCGGTCCCGTGCGTCTCGCATCCAGCGCGGCAGCGGTTCCTCGCAACCTTCACCAGGTCGTCCGTCCACCTAGCCTTCCAACGCAACATCTTTAGGTTCGTGGTCGCCATTCCAGAACTTTTCGGCCCCATCGGCCATCCGTTCTGCGAGCCCGTGCCATGCCCATTGCCACTTAAGTCTGGCGATTCTTCGGGCTACGTCGGTAACCTTGGTTCTCATGCGGATGTCCTCATTTCTGATTCGATCACGCAAGGAAACTCCGAGCATAGCCCTCTGCATTGCCCTTTGGGTGACTTTGAGCTTTCTGATGAGGCCCATTGTGAGCGACCACGTTTTGGTCCCGTATGTAATCACTGGCAACACACACTGGTCATAGACTTTCGTCTTGAGACACTGTGGTAAGTTGGACTAATAATTGATTCTACTATTAATATCATAAACGGGATATGTATAATCAAACATGGTAAATATCCCGTTTATGATATTAATAGTAATAATTGATTATTTATTTGATCAAATAAAAAACACGTATCCAATATTTATGATAATCTAACTGATGGACTAAACAGAAACATATTTTTTTTAGTTAGGAAACATCCCTGGTACCGTATTTATAATTGAGTACAGTGGGAGTCTCAGACATAGGTAGTATTTTGGCCTTTGCACTCGTATAGGTTCTTGTGTTAATATTGTTGTTTATATTTGGCTAGTCTGTCTCGTTGGGCTAGTGGTCACAAGCGCTACTACTGATTCGATATATTATCGGGTATTCCAACAGGAATGTCTCGGCAGTTAGTAGCAGCCACGGAGTCTGATGTGTGGCCAGTTGATGGCAATAGGCTCGCCCTCTATTACACGGAACTTACAACAAAACTGGCGAAAAGTGGTAGTTCTGCCTAACGTTCGGAGATGACAGGCGTGATGTCATTTAGAGTCGCAATGTATGTTTATACCTATTGTCGTGCGGATGCAGCACCACTCGCTGGTAGTCGCGCCTGGCTAGTTGCTGTCGCTGCCGCGTGCCCAGCTCGGCCGTGCCGTCGCGTGTGATGAACAGCTGCAGACCTGACGCTGGAATATACGCAAACACACACATTATTACATATTTAATGCTCTTTATTTGCTTTGCGTGAGTATCGTCGCGTCGTGGGAACATGAGGTGAGGAGAGGGAGAGAAGAGGGGTGGGGTAGAGGGTGAGAGACAGGTGAAGAGTATGAGGGGAGAAGGAAAGGTGGAGAAACGGACAAACGTGGGAAGAGGGAGAAATAGAAAAGTAGAGGGAGACACGGGGAGAGTGAGAGAGAGGTGAGCAGAGTGAGAGGTGAAAAGGAGAAAGGTGGGAAAGGGAGAAAATGAGCTAGAAAGAGGGTGACAGATAGTGCTGCGTGTAGTGACATGTGATGCTGCTACTCACTCTCGGCGGAGTCCTCGACGGCCTGCTTGAGGTCGGTAGCAGCCAGCAGCTCGTCGATGAGCGAGTCGGGGTTCACGCGCGTGTTCTCTACGCGCCCTGACGCCACGTGCTGCAAACGACATAATTCACTGTTACACTATATTATTATACTAAATAGCGCCGACAAAAATGTTTGCTTTTTATGTGGATTTCGGGTTCGTTGATAATGATAATAATATCAAAATGAAAAATCAAGATGGCGTCCACGAAAATTTTCGGTTTATTCCGGCCCATTCCCGTGGATAATTTTCGACGTTCATGGTATGGAAGTGCTTCGCTACGCGCATAGACTAGTAAGCAGGTGCTACATACCTGCGCGTCATCGTTGTCCTGCTGCGTGAGCGCGGCCCGCTTGCGTCGCTCCAGCGCGGCCCGGGCGCGCTCCAGCGAGCCGCCCTCGGACGCCGACGCGGTCAGCGAGCCGGACGACGGGTTCCTGCGGAGACGTGACCATGTAGCGAAGGGCGATACGGTCGCCCCGGGCTCCACACACCACACTGATATAACACTCATTTGGACTATTTACATCTGTAAACCAATTTTTCTTCATGTTTTATTATTTCTGCTTCTTTTCTAGCCTGCTCTGTCCCACTCCTGGGCAAGGCCTCCCTCCACTTCTTTCAACGCTGAATTTAAAGAGAATGGAAAGCAGACGGTCTCTTATATTTTGTAATCAATTTTGGATGATTTTAACACTGACAATCGGTTATACGCAATTTATAGTTGATGTGCCAGGTAAATCATGGAGTAATAAAATCCTCGGCGTGTGGAGCCCTATTAAATATCAAAACTGTACTACTATTCAGGCGATTTACTACTAGGTATAATCCTACTACACTATCAATAATTATATTATTATTCAAAAATATTATGATTAACAATAAGGGATTTACCATATTTATTGCCTGATAATGTTTAAATATGCATTTTATATGAAGCGAATTATAGACAAAATATGCAATGCAAACTCATGCATCAATCAATGTTATTGCCACCCTTAGCATGCATAATTATACAGCATTAAGTATACCGGGCGAAATTTTCAAGTGAGTGGATCCGATGGTCTAATTCGAAACTATGAGGAATAGCGAAATATCTTTTAAATCACTATTCCAAGCCAAAATAGAACCCGTTGATTTTATAGTAGTTAGATACGTTCAGATTAGGCCATTCACGCACACTTGAAATATTCACCTGTACATAAAGCATAATTCATAATATACGGTAAGTATGTACAAACAGTAAAATAGACTGAAAATAGTCATGCACTGCGCAAATATACAATATCTGCCTATAAATACATTTATGGACCTTATCGTATCGTCCTATATTTATTACATAATATAAAGAATGCCTCAATTACATCAAAATAATCTATGTTCTAATAAAGCTAGAATGAAATATGCTCAATATTACCAAACAATATTTTATTAAGAAATAGTATAAAATCTTAATATCTAACAACACAACCATACAACATCACAAATAAGCTTCGATACATAGATACGTCAGTACGGTCACAACGAGACGGGACAACATCTAAGGATACGTAGATGCGCGCGTCACACGCACGCGCGCGCACGTGACGTCACACGTGCGTGCGGTGACGCGCGCATCGTCCGCATGGAGTACGTGTGCAGGTGCTGCAGCACTAACAGGGCGGAGCTGGGGCGGCGCGGCAGCGAGCCCGCCCCGCCCCCGGCGCCCGGCCCCGCCCCCGCGCCGGGCCCCGCCCCCGCGTCCCGCAGCGCGCCGCACGCGCCGCACTCCGCGCCGCCAGCTCGTCTGCACACCACGCACACTTCAACCGGAGCTTACATACAACGTACCGACATTAGCGCGATACTGGACGGTGCTTACCAACTAAATACTTGTAACAGAGGAAGACCGCGGCACACGCAAGAACATTCACAGTTAGAAGACAGAACAGAGGAGAAAAACTAAAACAGACTACATAACCCGCCGAAACCACCCGCAACCGTTAGTACGCGCAGACATTACCGTGGGACGGGACAGGAGGGGACAGGACGGGACAGGAGGGACGGGCGCGGGCGGCACTCACCTCACGTGCTCGGTGTAGCTGTGGCGCAGCGTGGTCAGCTTGGCCAGCGGCTCCGCGTCGCTCTTGGGCGTGGACGTCAGCGTGGGACCCTCGTTGAGCGCCTGGTTCGACAGGCTCTTGAACCGGTACCGGATGTCGATGCAGTCGGACGAGCCCAGGTCCACCTCGGGGTCGGAGGGCACGCAGTAGAACTCGTCCTCTATACAGCCGGACAGTCTGTTCGCGTTGGACACGAGCGAGTTCTTGCGATGCGCCAGCGGCGTCAGGAACGGGAAGTTATTGAACAACTCCTCGTTCTTCTTGTTCTTCTCGAGCAGCGCGGGGATCGTGTTGAGCGACTTCTGCTTAAAGATCTGGAAGTTGGTGAGCGGTTCGACGGCGGCGCTGATGATGGTGGCGGCCACTTTCCTCTTCTTGTCGAAGTAGGTGGGCATGGCGAAGGAGTTGTCGTGTCCGTTGCAGAGCGTGGCGTCGGGCGTGCAGTACTCGTCGCTGGCGGGCGAGTAGGGCGAGTGGCGCGGGATGACGTCGGGCGGGCCCGTCAGCGTGCTGTCGGCGGTGACGTACAGCTCGGAGCTGTCGCTGCCGGTGCGCTCCAGCAACAGCTTGGCGAGCGCGCGGCCGGGCTGGGGGGGGGGGACCGACAGGGTGCTGCGGGGGTGGCGGGGAGGGGACCAACGAAAACATAAAAAAATAAATTAATACAAGCTAATAAATAAAAGTGGCGAACCGAAATAAATAAAGTTAGTTACCGTGCGTAACACAATGTTAATAGTAAATGAACATAAAGCGTAAACAATGGACACTGTACAGTTTGCACGCGAGGTGACGTGCCATGCAGCCGGGTGGTGATGACGTCACAAACGTACGCACTTGCCGTTCACATGGTAGTAGCCAATCATCGTGATACCTCGACATCTCCAACGATCACAATTTAGTTCCCGCACCACAAACGTTCACAAACACAATGGTAATAGTAAACACCTTATGCTAGTGAGGAGCGCTAGGGCTCGGGTACCGTCACCGGTGCAGTAATCCTAGGCACAATGATGGCACATAGGGCTGTTCACCTGTTGTGATGCGGCCGACCCGAGTCGCCGGCTGAGTCGCCCTCCGAGCTCTGCCGCGAGTGCGCAGACGCAGCCGACGAGCTGCCGTAGCCAGACGCCTAGAACACAACGTTAAACATTTATATGGTGAGGATGACAGAACAAGGTAATCATTCATGGTCAGTTCAAAACAATTTTTATTTATAATCTATTAATTGAACCGATTGTTCAGACGTTACTTAAGGTTTCATAAAATAAAGTTTAAAAATGTTTCCATAAACGTTTATGTAAAATTGTAAAATATGCCTGAGCTTTAATTATCATAACAGGTATAATGTATTACTTTTATTTGTAACACATTGTGAATTAGTTTATTTTGAGTGTTACAGTGAGTTGACCTATTTGAGAGGCGACCAACTGCTGTACGGTGGCACCTGATATAAACGCAGTTTTAACCGCATTAACTTAAATGCTGAGTAAAGCCAACCGTGTAGTAAACGTAAACCAAGTAAAGTATGTGTGCGTACCTTGCTGCTCATGTCGCCGGAGGTGTTGGAGGAGTTCCTGGAGTGCGTGTGCTGCTGCTGCTGCAGGCACGCCGCGCACGAGCCCACCGTGCCGCCGCCACTCACCGCCGCCAGCATTGTTAGACCTGGAAGCAGGAGAGGATCAGTCAAAACCTTATACGCACTATGTCCTGAATGACGACACATTTTACTTTCACTACGATTTTTTGAGTACCAGGGTAGGTCCTGTTCGGACAAAAAAGTAATGATCATTAATAGAAAGAAGACTAACGACCTCGAGTCTAGATGCACGCCTTGACTATGGAAAAAGGTTGGTCACCAATAGCACTCACGGGTTTAACTGTCAAACATCTTTTGTGTCTTTTTTTTTCAGACCTTCTTGACATGATGGTATGGTATTTTTATTTCATACTTTACCAAAGTTGTATGCTCTGATGGCTATTTCAGTAACTGTGTGTGGGATGAGCAGACACTTACCGGGGTGGTCGGGCGCGGAGGTACCGAGCGGCGAGTCTTCGCCGTCAGGAGTGGGCAGCTCCGACGAGGGCATCAGCGACAGGGGCTGCGAGACGCCACCCTCTGGAACACATACATGCAGACGTCAGTACAGAATATAATCATAGAAGGGCAGAATAGGAGATGGATGCAAGAGACGAGACTGCAAATTGAACTATATATCTCCAGTTCTCTCTGGCCTGACTCTGTCTAAATCATCTGTCTAGCCTTTTCCCCTTTGTTGGGGTCGGCTTCCAGTCTAACCCGATGCAGCTGAATACCAGTATTTTACATGGAGCGACTGCCTATCCACCACAACCTTGGATGTCTGTCTGGATAGTGGAGGTCAGATAGGCAGTCCATAAGACTGCTCCAATGAAACCCACCATGTCTCAGATAAAACATTATGTGTGGGACTTCCTGTAAAGTGTACCAGAGCATCTCCACGTACGAACGTACCGTAGTTCTTCTTCTTGGTGAGCGAGCCGAAGCCCGAGGAGGCGGTGGAGGAGGCGCAGTCGTCGTCGGGCTGCGTGCCGCCCGCCACGCTCTCGGACCCGCTGTCGCCGCCCGCCAGGCCGTCCGCCGCCTCCTGCTTGCGCTCCGGCCTGCAAGCATACGGACTGTGTTATAACTTTCGAGAAGCAATGGCGATACGGTGCAGTCCTGAAGAATAACATACACCAACATAGGCACTTTATTTAGCATAATATAGCTTGTACACCCTAAAGAGTTAGGTAAAGGTTTATGAGCCTTTAGTACACCCACAGTCCGCATTTTATAATTAAGACCCATGGAACAGAGGGAGAGCCTATAGCCATCAACCTAGCACAAACCAAAATCCGGGCTTCTATTGAGATATTCATTAACACTGATAACCCCAATAACACGAAGTATACCCGACTTGGGAATCGAACCCAAAACCTCTTGCTTAGCAGTGCTTGCGGGTACGTACACTTTGAAGAGCGGGTCTCCGGAGATCATGTTCATCTTGATGCGCACGCGCAGCACGGAGTTGTCCTGCCGGCGGCGCGGGTCGTAGCCCTCCAGCAGGCAGCGCCGCGTCGTCTCGCCCGCGCCCGCCAGCTCCGCCAGGTTCACGTCGCAGAAGCCCAGCTTCTGGTATGACCTGCCGCCTGGAATGCAACGTTACAGCATGTTATTGGATGGCCAACAAGCCGTGGGCACTCCTGATGATGAATGATTACCGCCACCCATAGACATTTGCAATACGATAGCACAAGGTAGGCCAGTTTGCCGTACGCTTCCAATGCATTGGAAGCCATGTTTAAGTATTACCAATGAGCTACAACAAAAATAAACCATGGTTTTAATTAGATTAACTCAGCACTCAGTTTTATCCTTTCTCATGTTTACAGAGTGCAAAAGTGTTCTTGTTAGTTTGCAAGTGATAAACGAGTTATTCAGAATACAGTTAAAGTGACGCAAAAAATGCATAAAAGTCGCAATAATTCAGGATAAAACATAAAACTGTGTAAAGTTATTTATGAAAGAAATGCGAAACTGTAAGGAGCGAGCGTTCCGACGTGGACGATAACAACGTGGAACATTCATGATTTATATCTATACTAGCTTTTGCCCGCGACTTCGTTCGCGTGGAATAGTGACTTCCGGCAGATTTTTGGTTTATCTCGCGAAAAAAAAAAACTATCCTATGTCCTTTCTCAAGTTCCAAACTATGTCTGTACCAAATTTCATCAAAATCCGTTCAGCCGTTTAGGCGTGAAAGAGTAACAGACAGACAGACAGAGTTACTTTCGCATTTATAATATTAGTATGGATAATATATATATATATATATTATATATATATATATTATATATATATATATATAATAATATATATAGTATGGATAGTATGGATAAGTTAAAAGTCGGTCCGTATAGTGACTGCATAAACGCGCGCCACTCAGATTCATAGAAATACTTTGCGAATTTTCTTTCATAGCGGACGAGTTTGAGCGAATTTTCTTTCAAAGCGGACGAGTTCCACCGCTTCGTCGGAGTTGCAAATATATGGACATTACTGAATCGCACTCGCTTTGAATGTTCAATATTCCAACGTGAAAGTTTACACGAAAACATTTAAACGGGTCAAAGGGAGCTGAAAGTCGGTAAATGATTCACGTAAATGTTTGCTCATACTTTTGTCAGCGTTCCTGTGTGACGTGGGCGTGTGTGGGGTAGGAGGGGGGGGGGGAGCGCAGGTTGCGTATTATTAATTCGAGGCTGCGAGCACAGATAGCTGCGGTAGTGCTCATTAAAATTAACAAAGGTTCGCTGTGTTTAGTGTGCGCGCTCATTAATATAATTGAAAGCAGCGGTCAATGTGTGGTTAGCTGAAATTCGGATTGTCCAGATTTCGACAAAATAACCTAGGTTACTATTTGTCCCGGTCAAACGTTCCCGTGGGATAAATTCGGATCTTCATGCGGGTAGAACCGCAGGCAGAAGTTCTTCAAATAGACAATCTCCAGAAGTGATCGGTTTTGATGTGAGGGTGTTACCTTTGCACTCCTTGCGCACGGAGACCCTCATGAGCGCCGGCTCCAGCACGCCGGTGCTCGCGTTGGCGCACATCTTGCACACGAACGAGAACTGCGCGTTCCACCGCACCGCGTGGTTGCGCACCTCCTCTCTGTGGACAACCCCAACAAATCACTGTTAATAAATAATCAAACTCAAGCGGACTCAGAACATAAACCGATCAAGTAGTACTTATAGTCTTCAAATGGTACGTTATGGTAGACACTGCAAGCGATAAGGCAGAGAATGAAACAAAAATTATTATCCTCTTCTGCAAATCTCACTAACAAAATTAGGTTTGCTGTAAGTTCAATTCTGGGTAAAGTACGCCATTTACATAAGCTATATTATTGCAATTTGTTTGTAAGTATTTGTGTGGAATAAAGAAATAAGAATCATCCCTTTGTGAAAGTCAACATTACATGGTCCACATGTCTAGATGACTGTCATGCAGTAAACTTCAACGTTCAACATTTCCCAAAGCGCTACTTCACTAAAATACATTTCGATCCCGAATTCACGACAGCGTGCAGCGTCACCTAATTTCCAGGTCGTATTTCCTTTAATGCCCCACACTGACACAGTCCTGGCGACATCAACTCGACGCGGAAGTCACGCAGGTCACGCTACGCGGTGCGCGTGTGCCATTCAGTTGCACTTCGTTACAACTACCGGTGGGCGGTATGGCAGATATAGGTTGATAGGATGACCTACTATACGGTGAACGATTTGCCCCTAATCGATGTCACAACATTGGTCACAACTATCAAAAGTTCAAATATTATTTGGTCTAACACAAGGGTCTCACAAACAGAACCGTGGAGCGGTTTTCTTTGGCACAGGTTTGGCTTATGACTGCGGAATTGGCGTTTAGGTATGCCAGCCTTTCGGCATATTTGAACATAACAACGTGAGTTCAAAGCAAGCATGTAACAAGTGTCGAAAGTGTTGATCATAATACCGGCTACCATAAACACCCCTTTAACAACCTGTTAACTTTTACTACGAAGAGGATTTACGAGATACCGTCGCACGCGCCGCGTTCACCACGGTTGAGTAACTGCAGCATCTTCGATTATGAAATCTTGTGCTGTTACGCATAATGCAACACTGCATGAAGGAGATATAAAACTGGAAATACCAAGAAAGTAGTTTCTTTAATCCCTCTTCGTGTTAGATTAACACAAAGTTAACGACCGACTCGAAGCTTATCTCACGACAAACAGTTATCAAATTGAGGAAGCGAAATTATCTTGTGCCCAACTAAGCGATGGACAGACCGATAACCAGTACCCCGAACTTCCAACATTTAGAATTTTAGATACTATTGTTAGTGGTTCAATTTTGCTAGCAAAACAAAATAAAACCTCAGTAATCTTAGTAGGTGGAACGATTAGGATAATGGAAAAAGTAAACCTCTTCACGCAATGCTATCAAATCGTTATAGTAGTTGCGACGTGAACAAGTTTGTGTGTCAGATTGTTTGAAGAGCTTGTCGCAGTCGGAGGCAGCCGGCGAGCAGTAGCGCAGAAGACTGAGTGGATGCACTTACAGCTAACAGCTCAGTGTGAAGCTAACGGCCTCCGTCGTGGCCTGCTGTTAATGACGACTGCGACACAAGGAACATCGCATGTGGAAAAACTATTAAGGCTAATTGAATTGGTTTAAATGGTACTCACAAAAAATAAGTTGTTGTTTACTTGCCGGTTTCTGTTAACATCATGTATTAGCCATATGTTAGTAATTAGAGTATATTATTGTTTGTATAATAACCTCGGTCACGCACGCACACTTCAGAAGTTTAGCCTAAATAAATATCGATCTAATGGCCGTAAAGTGTAATGTAACAACACATTGGTCTGGGAACGAATTGTGACAGTAAGTGGATTGTTCGGGTGTATAAACGAAGCTTGTACAATTTATCGTGCACATGTCTCGGCATAAGTAGCAGACCTTGCGATAAACCTACGAGTCGAACAGTCTGCAGCTAACAAAAAATGTGGCACTGTGACGTGGCGCGAATGAGAAACAGACAGTCTTTTAGCATAATCGCATGCAGTGGACCCTTGGGATTGCTAGAACTGCTTCTTTCAAATCAAATCAAATCAGTTTATTGCATACATGTTGTACATGGGTTGGAATAGTTTAAGAGGTATCAAACATGCACCCTGTAAGGGCACTGCAAAACAAATACAAATCAAATTAAATTAATAACATTTCATAAATATCATCTTAATAAAATTAACCGCATGTCACATTTTACAAAATTATTATTATTATAATTATGAAAGAAATATACTGTCAAATCAAAACAAAACAAAATAAAATCCAAGTCAAAATAATTATGAAAGAAATATACTATTATGTCAAATCAAAGCAAAATAAAACAAAATAAAATAAAATCCAAAGTCAAAATAATTACGGAAGAAATATACTACATGTTTTAAAGTGCAGCTGAAACACGTTTTGAAATTAATTCAAACAGTCTTGCTAGAGCAATCAAATCTAATAGCCTTAAAAGGCCGATCCAATATAAAACCGTCACAACATCTAAGTGACACATTTGAAAACCGGTCAAATCTCAAGTACATACAGCCAATCATCTAACGGTTTGTGTTCCAAATATTGAAGTACATCCACTATGACTATGATAAATACAAAGTTTGAGTGACCTGACCTACGTATGGTGGTGTTGGCCCACATAGCGGTGGAGGCGTCCCAATTCCGGCGGTCACCGATGTACCTAGATGGTAATGAGAATGTTCGCGTGCCGGACGGGGCCACTTCCGCCCGCTAATGGCCCTTGTGATAATACAGCCCGTACTTAACATAATGGGCTTTGCCTTCAGTTGCAGAGATATATAGATATTTTATCGCGCTAAGACAAAGTGGTCTTATGAAGGGTCGTCAGCGTCACGCGTTTACGTCTACAAAAGATTTCGAGTTTAGGATAACAATTCTTATTCCCTCGGAATGCATATTTAAGGCCTGAGTTATCATTTATTTTGACACCAGGATGTTTTATCTAAAGAGTGACTGCCACGTTTCCGTCGTTCTTTATGAATGTCCATGGCAGCAACACAACGGTGGCCTCACCTAAACAACGATGCGGTTACTGGTTAGTTAGCTGATGTTTACGAGGCAGTTCTCCGAAACGGCGCGCCGCCCGCATCACGGGCACACGGGCGCTCCTTCCACTCTTATCGGGATTAATACCGTTTCTGCTAAGTGGAAAACGAACGTCTATCTCGATCGATGCGATGCGAGGAACTACACCAACGCGAACGTTACTAACCAAAAGTAATTAATGTTACACCATTGTTTGTTTTTTACTTAGATCCATTAACGTTCTCGATTTCTCGAATCATGTCTCAAGGTTGAGGATTTTTAAGGAGGCACGTAAACCATTCCGGTGATCTAATTATAGACATACCGTGGCGTGTTGAAAAATCATTGTGTTCACATTTTCTACTAGAGGACCGAAGGACCACTTGAATATAGAAAGTAAACAAGTGCAGTAAACGTGAGTTATCTAAGTATGTTGTGTAGTGAGGGTCATGGCTAGTATGGCTACCTCACGTGGCACTTCAAGCTATCTATTCAATACCATGGCCACTTACGTCGCAAGACCTTTGCGAGGCTAAATCGCTGTTGATGCGGCCGAAATCTGGTTACAGATAAAAGAATCATGACATACCGAAGAGAACTGGCAGGTTCACAATTTTTTTTTTATAGTAATCGTAATCGTTCCCCTGCGTGTTTTGTTTTTAAAGTTTGGAGGCTCCAATAGTGGAGTTTTTTGACCGTATTTTAATGATCTTGGTGCAAGGCCCGACGATACATATCTTTACGGTCGGCCGCGCTGGCCCTAGCGAAGTTACACGAATGCCAGGCGTCACGGACACCGCACCTGACCGCTAATTAATCATTAGCAATTATAACCTTCTTTTAGTTAGCCACGCGCCGGTTACTGTGCCTTATAAATATGTTGTTAGTTATAATATACGAGGAGGATAAACTTGCTGCTTCACTTTATCGGGCCCTTGGGAGGAGCAATGACCTCCTTTGAAATATGAGCCTGAGTAATCGCTTTATGAAAATTGTATTTGCATGGCCTTAACGTTACCTTTAGGTAAAATATTATGTAGATAAATAAAGTGAGTCAGATATTAAAAGAATTATGCAATAAAAACCTAATCAGATAATGTATTTACTTTTATCAAGGCCTACGGTAAATAAACACATAATTAATATTGAACAGTCAAACATTTCTATAATTGGCTGGCCTTTCCTACAAGGAAATTGGATGGCTGGCAATACTTACCTATTACTGGTTGTTTATATCTACAAATATGTTTATTAAAGTCGTGAAAAATACCTAAGAAATAGCATGATGTATCGTGAAACGCCTCGATTGCTATGCATGAAAGTATAGCGGATTACGAGAACAGTACTTAGATGAGCACACATCCACTACGAGCACTATCTGATGATGACTATCATAATTCATAGGTCGAGATGCTAATGCACGTCCAACCTTTATCCAGTACTTGCGTTAATTCCGCGTGGTTAAGAAATGGTGGCGATTAGCTTACAGTTTCACAACTCACAACTAAATAAATAAATAAAGCGATTATTATGCGTTTCGTAAGTAAGAGTAACCGCTCGCTTGGTGTTTATTGTGATATACTATTATAAGTGCCGAGTGGAGCATGTCGATGTAGGTGCCGCATTTCACCGCAAGATGTTTGAATGCACTTGGATGAACCGTAATGTAATAAAGTAGACATGATTACAACTTTAACGATGACAGGACGATGTATTCGTTAAATCTGGGGTAAGCTGGTATTAAACTTAGTATCACTGTAACCAGAAGTCGAGGTTTATTAACTAACGAATAGCCGTTCAACACAACATTATAAAAGCATTAAGGAATGAATCATTTTGCGAAACATAATAATACCGAGCAATGAACGAGTATTTACACAATGTTAATTAGTGAAACTTCACGCTCCAGGACCTAATGTCGGCGAAAACTGCATTAGTGGTAATACATGATACTAATAGTTTATAATAATTCCATGAGGCAGGTATTATGTGGCGTCGCACGCGCATTACTGCAAATAAAACTGACAGTAAAGACCGCAGGGACATTGTAATGGCGTCATGCGTGAGATTATACGCGAATGCTGCGTGATAGACGATACGCGCTCAATTTACTGTGCATATATTAATACTTTACCGGGTTAATGGTCTGTATTGAGTGGTTTCAGGAAGTAATGTTACGCATTAAATTACTGCGCCATTTTCAACGTTTTAAGTGGAAGATTGTCCAAAATAGAAGTGGGTGTGCGAATTCGCAGCTAGAAAACAGTGTGGGTTTGTTCTGGTGCAGTTTGGTTTGAGCATAGCTCCAAACTTATTTGAATGAAAGTACTCGTACTTATAGGGGAACCGATCTAGTGTTGTTTTGAATCACTTATCATAATAGCACTTATCCTTCAATGGGAACTAACATACTACTTGTGATACTACTGATGGTGAAGCTTACTAAACAGGAATAAAAATAATCTTGAAAGAAACACCGGTACTTATTCCGAAATAACGCGCATAATGGCCAAGGCGCACAAAGCCCAGCGTATAGAAGATGTACGCGTTGCAACAGCCGGCCCCATTCCTTTAGTTTACGAGGCGCGCCGCACTGAGCCAGCGCAGCCATGCTTTATGACGTGATGCGAGACGAACATTTAAACCTGTCATAAACTAGACAGGAATTCTTGAAGGAAACAAGCGTGTGGGAATGGACATAAATTGTTTTGCAACAGGATTTCATTTCGTCTTCCGTATCCTAATAGTAGTTGCCAGTGTTGCCACCCACCCCTTGGCTTGAGTATTATCTTTCTACTTTCTAAAGAGCATGCTGTTCAGCCTTTAGACTTTTGACCAAACCTCCTTATCGACCAATAGCTCAGCTTTATAATTCTCAATGAAACACAAATGCATTCTCATCTACCTAAATAGCAGCCAATGAGCCAATATGTAGCACGTAGTGTTCGCTTGTATTGTGTAGTCGCAGATCAAAGGCACGGCGTGTGTGCTGTGCAACGAGAGCAAGGTCGGCAGATGTCGCAGATGTCGCGGTGTCGGGTCATCGGTGTCCGGTGTCGGGCAGATGGCTGGCCGCACCACGACACTCGACACTGCTTGCAACCAGACCGGCTAGCTAATTAAACTAGCACACGTTAGGTAAACTTGTTTTGGGAGTGTATGAAAAGTTTGTCGAGCTCCAGCTTGTCCCATTCGAGTTGTTCCGGTCTGATCCCCTAAACCGATCCACTGCCAATATTTTTCTTTTGTTTATTCCGTTCTGATCCCCTGTAATTTATCATTCCGTTCTGATCCCCTTTTTGACACAAGTGCAAGTGAAGTATAGTCAACCGAAAAACAGTTGTTAATGAAAAATTAATCAGTTTTTATTTCTATATCATAAAATTGTACGATCATCCCACAAACTACTAGGAGAACAGAAGTCGGAAGGAGGTTTTGGAATCTTTAAATCAAATCTATATTAGTTCTTTCTAATACCTACCATGCACTTTTTTTTAAAGTCCCACAAACTATTCCATTCCAATTTCCAATACCTCCTTCCTACTTCTGTTCTCCTGGTAGTTTGTGGGACTTTACTATAAATGCATAATATAGATTTGATTTGAAGATTCTAATTTCCAATACCTCCTTCCTACTTCTGTTCTCCTGGTAGTTTGTGGGACTTTACTTTAAAGGCATATTAAAGACTGGATTTAAAGATTCCAATTTCCAATACCTCCTTCCTACTTCTGTTCTCCTGGTAGTTTGTGGGACTTTACTTTAAAGGCATAATATAGATTTGATTTGAAGATTCCAATTTCCAATACCTCCTTTCTACTTCTGTTCTCCTGGTAGTTTGTGGGACTTTAATACCTATTCTTTTTTTTTTTAATCTAATAGAACCTGTACAAATTTTTGTTGCTGACTGTCCTAAAAATGTGTCAGGGTATCCGATTCTTTTACGGGGGATCAGACCGGAATAGAAAATAATTTATAATAAAACGGATCCCCTAGGGTATCAGTTTTAGGGGATCAGACCGGAATAACTCTCCCATTCTACTTGGGGTCGGCACAACACGTTTTCTTGTACCATTCTCTCCTGATAGACGTCACGGCATCATTTACTTCTTTCTCTTTCATATCATTCTTCACACAAAGCTAAAAGATTCAGATACCTCTCGCAGCATGTAAAGAATCACTATCTAAGTGGTGTATGAGGTTACTGGAACTGCGAACGGTACAGCACGTAAGCGTTACTTCAAGTGAAACCATTATGGTCATGGAACTGTAGACATCCATTCAAGCACATGTTTACAACTTGTGAGAGGTAAACAACTGTTATGATCACTGTTTTGCTTTCTTTTGCTCAAAGATTTGCTATGAAGATGAAGAAACATAAAACACGTAAAGACGATCCTTATTAATGTAGTAACTAACAAATACTAATGCTTGAGGCTTTAATGGGGTCTTGGTTTGCGGTTTGCTTGTCGTTAAGTAAGCAGAAATACTGAGTAATAGGTAAGAAATCTGTGGCTTTAGGTCATAGGCTGAGTTCTTGCACGACTTGTCAGTAGTCCTTGGTATAAAAAAGATTTCAGAAAGGGAAATCCCTTACGGTGCAACAAAAGAAGAGAATTCTAATCGACATGATATCCATATGACGTGTTTATGGCTCATTAAACAGTTTACGACAAATTTTTCCTACCCGAGAAGGGAAGGAAAAACTTACAGCAGTGTCCTAAAAAAACAGCTCGTTAAACGTATTACGCATTATTATGATTAACTTATGTTTAAGCCCCTGTAACGTTCGTGACGTCAGCCGGGGTGTCAGTTAAAAGGATCATCGTAATCCTTCGCTGATGCTCGGTGAGGGACGAGGGTCGACAACAACTAATTCCTGGTCTGGTTATTCGGGTTGAAGGTCATTTGAATTCCATTTTGCCACTAATTAATTACTTTTCTAACAGTGAATCTGAATTATTTAAGCTAGAAAAGTTCAGGAAAACAATGATTCCCGGTCTTCCTAGTATAGGCAACATTCCACCTCATTGCGATTTACATTTCGTGAGACCGGTAAGACACAGGGTTTAGCAAAAGGTGTAAAATAAAAGCTTCGTGCAACTCAGTCTAGCGGAACAAGTAATATACGAGACTTGAAATTGCTCTGCCGCTGCTATACTCCTTTACGAGCGAAGCCCGCTGTACCGGCGAGCTATGAACGATGCTGGTATAGCATAGAACATAGACATGGAGTTATAGTCAAGACAAAACAGCTCGCATGTCTAATAAATATCTAAAACCAATCAAGGAAGTAGAGATCCCGAAAACAGAATTGGAAATGAGTGAGGGACCTAATAACTAGTTGAGCTTTATTTGGCCCCTGAATAAACAATGAATAGGGTCGAACAACCGAAACGAATACAGGGCAAGAGTTTATTGAATGTAGGCTAATATGTTTAACTATAAATGTGCGTGACTCAGACACATAAAATCGGAGGGCGTAAACCATTGATAATTAGAATATTTGTTCTAATTACAATGCAGAACAGATGCATCACTACACACACAATCAAGTCCCAGATTCCAAAGATTCTTCTATAAACACGTAAGGTGTAATATTATTTATCATTACACAATTGCCTATTTGTGAGCCAATTTATCTGTTTCTTAGCAGTCTTTATGATTTACGAACTGCCCCTATACCCAAACAGACGGGTTTTTTATACAGCTTAGCATGATTCGTTAAGTTAACAGTACTATACCTTTCCCACATTTATCTTGACAGCAAAACAAAGTGTTATTGTAAAAGTATTTGCGGTTTCATCTGCGGTTGGCAAACTATGTATTTGTTTACAGCTTGGCTACACGTAGGTGACGTAGGTTCTCTACTTCCCTTGGTGTTTGTTTGCAACTAACATAATTTTGAACTGTTCTTCCACGTTAATTGAGAAGAACATGTGAGCTCCGAAATGTAGAGCCGAAAACTCATTAGCAACTTTGATTTCGCTAGGAGTAAAATCTGTTTCAAGTTTCAACATGCTCATGTGATGTCTTATGTAAACCTTCGAGGCATCATAATGACTATGAGTCAGCCGCGTCTGATACGCACCATGCGGTATTTCCACTTGGCTAGCTTCTATGACGTAGCGCTGCAAGCTGCAGCCCAGCATTGTCATCATTACGACATGCTTGCATTTAGACACGCTTCTCGGAGCATTCGAGTAATCGGCCACGTCGGCTTTGAGACCGAGAGGTGCCGAGAGCAATATCCGCAGATCGTATAATATTATATTACTACTTCAATATTAATAGATGCGCCAATTTCAAACTCGATATGCAGCTGCTCTACGCGGAATGTGTGGGACAATACAAATCAGGATATTGGCTGAATAGTTTCAGAAATGACTAGGCCGGTATGTTATGTGCGGTACATTGGATACAAAATAGGTTGTTAGTAGGCAATAAATCATTTGTGTATGTATTTCGGTTTCGATTTCCCTCGACATGAGCATCACATCCAGGAATATCGCTACAAATATCGTTCGAGTCATGTTCACGCCTACGCGGGCTGCTTAATTGAATGTCAATCAATGCGGAGAATGTTTGACACTCGATGCGATACGGACGAGCACTGCTCTGCGGTACATGTTACTAGAAGCAAGCGGGAGAGAGCTATTCCATCATAAGGTCGTCAGCTAGTATTTACATTACCCTCAGACGAATTTAGAATACTATTCTAAATATTTTCTGTTTGTTTTGTTTTCTACCATTCGAACTTCAGAAACAACACGTACCTACTGAAAACAAAATCTTATTCTAAAACAATTCGCACTCAATCCAAACCATACCCGTTGCCATCAAGAATTAGTAATAACAGTGAACGGTGTGATATCAACCAACAAACAAGATCGCGACCACAAGGATTGCTTGCAGTACACCGACGATCAACAAACAGTAGGCAACCAGCGTTGGAAAGGAATGGGGTCGAAGCCCCGCGAGCCGCGAGGAAGCGTTGCGCAGGCACAGGATGCGCTGTGTTGCTTTATTAGCCATCGGATGATGCGCACATATGCGGATACGCACTGTGAACCGGCAAAAATATACAACTGTAACCTACTGAAACACTTCATAGACATAGAGCATACGACATTGTACGAGTCCGTATAAATACAATGCCACGCTTCGATTTTACATTCGGAAAGGATTGCATTTCTCTAAATCCCTACTTTGAAACTGCAATTCATTTTAAACGGTCGTTAGTTCTGGCGCCAACTTGTCTCAAACTTTCAATTTTGCTGAATCGTCTCGGGCCTCGGAGAATCCGTAATGCTGTTCTGAGAACTTCATTGCCGGATATTCTATATAAAGATTGCAGAGGCGGATCAAAAGACAACGATATTTTTTGGACTAAATAATTTAGTTCAAGTTGGCGTCTTGTTTAGAGTCTGATGCAATGAAGCCCGGCTTTCCTTATTACCGTTCCAAATTATATTGTTTTCTGTGCTAGAGTAATGGTGAAGTAAATCAAGATTAACTGCCGGCTCGGGAACGGCTCGGTTTATGGCTCAGCCAATACTTCCCAGACGAGCTCGTTGCTGGTTAATCTTACCGGGCATTCCTCTCGCTCGTTTAAAATACATATATGTTTTGCTTCGGAAAAGGTTGAAGTGTGGGAAAATTCTTTAGAACCACATGTTATATTTTACAACCCAACGATGCGTTTCATATTTATATTATCAATAAATAGTTTGTATAAACTACCGTAATGGATAGTGTGACATACTGACAGTTGTACTCGATACAATAATATTTGACCTGCAGTTTAAAAGCAACAGAAGACGATTTATTGACATCGTGTCAAAACCTATAACAAAGTTAACGTTCACGAGTTGGCGTAACACGATTTGCATTCGCGGGCCGTTGTCGTGACAGGGTGGTAAATGTGGTAATTATATTGTTCGACATAAACCAGCTTGTTTGACATGCAGCGTGGCAGAGCGAGCCGGGATAACGCGTGACGAGTGCTGCACTGATGTCACTGATGTTAGTGTCAGGATGTGGCGCCGAGCCAACACTCCTCGGGCTTCCGATCACGTGCAGTCGCCACGACATGTCAATGAAACTGCAATGACAATACGTCATCCCAGTTCCAAATACATTTTGGACTTCGTTCATATTGAAAACTGAATATCTGAGCGAATAATGATTCACTACGTTAACTGAACCAACAATAGAGCTAATAAAGAGTCAAGATTCAGATTCAGACAATTACTTCACAGATGTAAAGTAAACAATGACATAAGCAGCTAACGTCCTAACTAAGGAATTAAGTTATTAGCAGTTAGTTGCAAATGTTGCAATGCAAATCGTAAAACAGAATTAATCTAGGGATAAAAGTATGTCCTCAAATAAACTATACAAATAAAATTGAAATAATGAGTGTTCCATTTCAGTTGATAGAACGTCTATGTACTTACTCCAATTTACAGCTATCAATGCGGGCGTAGTTGGCATTTACGAAATGTAAATCAACTTAACACTAGCTAACACAATCGAATTCGTAATCCGTTCAAAGAGAAGCACAAACAATAACGCGTTTATTAGCAGCAATTATACACGATGACGTCGTGTAGGTAAGCAGATGACTCGCTCTGACATCAGCATCTCTTCGACCCGTGTGTTTTGGTCCGCCAACGCAGGAGAACGAGGCGATTTGCCAAATGATCACATCGTTGAGGTGATTCCCACATTTCCCTCATCATGTATTGTTTTAACATATCTTTGCCCGATGAGTAGACACTTGATTGTAGGCGATTGCTAACTCTAGTGAATTATTGACTTTAGTAACTGCACATAAAAAATAAGAAGTTACTATGAAAGTTTAACATTTAAGGACACTGTAATTAATATTAGCTTAGACTTTGCTAGCACAAAATTAATCAAGGATTAGTTCGGCATCCAATGAGATAAACGAACGCCTACATCCACTAAGCTATATGAACTAGTCACATAAATTCCCGATAGTTTATCGTAGCATGAATGTCTCTAGTATGACATTAAGTAATTACCGTAAACAAACGCCCCAATAATATAATGAATCTACGATTATTTACAGCCGTGTTTACAAATTTCTGCATTCACCTTTGAACCCGAAGCCATAACTCGCGAACCGAACTGATTAAAACGTACACAACTTATTTAGTCTTGTCACGAAACCGAAGAGCAAATCGATTTAGTCAGCTGTTCGTTCAAGTCGTAATTTTGAGGTCTTGCTTAATACAAATAGAGCAGGTTACGTAAAAATTATCCAACAGACAACTGACCACAGAAATGGCCATTAAAAAAGTGCCTCGCTACTCAGAAGAGTGAGAGACAGTCGCAACAGCATCCTGAGAACTGTAGCGGAGAGCTATAGCTCTCCAATCGTAATTTTTCTTGTGCAGAGGTCAATTGGTACTAACACTAGATAATAAGTTAATTAATATTTTACTAACACTCTATGGATCTTTTTGTGTCCGAAATAAAAATAAATTATTATTATTATTATTAATCTGTTATGCCTGGAGGTGAAACGAGATAATAGAATAAAAGAGATGTTGTTGCAATATTTGCAGAGGTAACCGCTAAGTAACGAATTCGTGGAAAGAGCAGTTCGCGTGCGTGCGCGTCCTTTCACCTGCGGTTGGCGAGGAGCGGCGCGCGCGCTGACGGCCTTGCTTGACCTTGCGCCGCTGGCGAATCAGGTGCTCGGCGAGATATGGCGCACTGCAACGAATGCACTTTGGCTGCATAGCCAGCCACTTTCCGAAATGTCTTCCGGTTTTTCTTTGTTTTATACATATTTATTTTGGTTTAGGGAAGACAGAACAGTACCTACATCGTTTCTGTACATTTTTTTAGAATTGAGAAAATATATTTTCATAATGAAGTCATTAATCAAAGTAATGCAATGTTATGATGTAATGAATAGCTTGTAATAAAACAAGACTGGTTGGATTGCAGCACAAATGATAAACATTTATAAATGAATCAGAGGATCCCACGCTTGGCTAAAATATCTGTTGGCGCTGAGTTTGTCATTGTCTATTTATAGCGAGGTGGGACGGGCAGGGTTCCCACCTGTCACTTTCATCTCACATATCTTACGATGCTATTTCTTGCAGGAAGATGTCATAAAATTATGCAAAATATGTGTAAATTTATTTAGATTATATTTCCTTCAGGAAAATGCTACTGCTAAAAATAGGGAGTTTTTTTCGTGGTTTTGTATTATTAGTGATGACTACTTTATGTGCTTGATTCACGAGGTTGTTTGGCTTGGCGATAGCCATTAGTGCGGTGTGCTCTGACTATTAAAATACTCATTTTCCGTATGGATAAGGAAATAATAGACGATTTTTTTACATGCAGGGGTATTGGAAATTCCCTTTATCGGATAAATAATTGAGGACAAAACGCCCATTTGTATGGTCATTGTATCGATGATTTAATAAGCTAGCATTACATCAAATATTACAAATCAACAGCCTGTTTAACCTACATTTAAATAAATTATTTATCCTAATGACTGTTTTAATATTTTAGATAACCCTCCTTTTGGGCTTCGCCGCAGTCGGGTAAAAAAGGATTCCGTA
Organism: Diarsia dahlii; assembly: GCA_949775195.1. NCBI lineage: Eukaryota > Metazoa > Arthropoda > Insecta > Lepidoptera > Noctuidae > Diarsia > Diarsia dahlii. The sequence goes on along the minus strand of OX459191.1, from coordinate 25,314,975 downwards.
CTTAATTAACTTTCAATTTCAACAAGCTGTGGCCCAATCTCGTGAAATAAACCCACGGTCACCTGTTTTCGACACTCACGTGAATAAAAGGGGTAAACTCTAAGCCGATGACAACACTGTAAATAACGTCACTACTTATATGAATAAGTATTACATGCAAGGGATTATGGTTATTCCGCAAGGAAGCCTTAAAATATCGTGGAAATATTTCACAAGACAGTGACAAGACCCTATGCAAGTACGCACACAAAAGATTCGTCCTTCGCTCATCCAATTCATCAGAGGAGCCGTGCATTAATTATCCCGACGTACCCACGTGCTGCCTACATGTCGCCAACGACAGAACAACACATGTTGCAACTAAATACTAGCGCAAACATACACTGTTAGGTTTTTCATGTTTCAGGGTTATCTTGTAAGGTCTTTTTACGATCACTTAACGCAGCAATTGCAATGCCATGCCCATTGTGAGTTTTAGCCTTCCCTCGATAAGTCCTATAACTCCTAGATAGACTGCAAGCATAAGCGTGTTCCTCACGTGTTCATTGATCAGGAGACCAGTTTCGTTCCATCAAGCAACGCGTGTTGGAACAAACCGACCAGCGCCAATGTCAGGCCCTTAAATCCAATTATCTACTTCCGCGTTACAGTATCATGCGTAGTCTACTGTAACATGATGTTTATTATCGTCCAAGGTTACTAATTTAACAACATCTAAAAATGATATAAACTTACTTGATAATTATGATAAGTTCAATCAAATTCATGTTTCCGTCGAAACTAGTTTTATTTCCTTACCTATTAGAAAAAACTATCAAAATACAAACATTTTTATTTCTCATCAAAGAAATATTGAGTTTGTTTTATGAAATCATCTTAAAAGGAAAATAATATGATTTGTAAAACAATTTAGGAGTCAAACAGCGTTGTTTATAAAACACGGCTCATGGCGAAAGGCAGGGTTGTATGGGAGTTTCGTACACCTAATAAAATGTCGTGTTTTGGGATATTTTTTGTTTTAATTGGTAGTCAATACAATAGGCAAGCCCTTTTAAAATTCTTAGATTTTTAGAAGTTGGGACCTAAAAGTTATAACCAGTTTTATTTTTGAGGTTATGTCCCAATAAATATTAAGTATTACGTGTAGGATATAAACATTGTTTTGGTGAAAAGGGATAATAATATGTTCTAGATAGTTGGCTATCTTTGTAGTGTTTTACTTATCATTAAGTTGGCAAATTGACATTAGAATTGTACCAATTCAGTAGGGTGCTTTAGGAAAGACCTGCGTCCAGCAGCGGTCTGCAATAGTTTGATGATGATAATGATAAATGATGAAGTGCTGATGGAGTTTTGAGTGTGGTTAAATAAAACAACTTTGTTTTTGTAGGATCTAACATTTATTTTATTGTTCTTATATTACCTAATTACTTCTTAATATTACTTCATCTAAGCAAGGGGCAGGTCGGGTCATATCTTCATGGCGAGCGTAACTGAGGTACCAAATAATGCTCATAACGTGTGAGCAGCATCCCACTTCTTAAACCTACAATGCAATTACAACAATAACTTTTGATTGAGTCCCGACCATTCATATTTGATTCTGTAACTATGAAAACGAAATAAGTTCTAGCAGAAGAATGGTGGGACTTTATTTTAGCACGAAGCAACATTGGGTTTATTCCCTGTAAGCCATGAATTCTCTCTCGAGTTATCTCTAACATAGATCATACTCCATGAAACCGAAAATGCTCACCCACATATGAACGAGCCTGGCGAATTTGGTATATAGGTACCACAAGCAAATAATATTAATTCCTCCATGGATAAATAATATTAATCTCGAGCTTGGCCCCAGCAAACTCCATAAACTTCATGCATGGATGACATCTGTAAATAAATAGCATTGATGAAACACAAATTAAACACTGACAGACATAAATTGCGCCCAACATGACCAAGCTACAGAATAGTTCTTGACATAAAAACCCAAACCCATGCCTAGTTGCATTAAGTCTGCCTATGTACCACGTTTGTGCATGAAGTTTAAATAAATAAATAAAATGATTGGTTTTCACCTTACAGAAAATCTTTACCAAAAATATCTATGTTGTGTTAATATAGAGAGAAGGGCTATGTGACAATGGAAAAACCAGTACCCTTTTGTTGTTAGTAGAGCCATCATGATTGTCCCAGATTTAGCAACATAAAATAGTAATTGCCCTTTGCATGACACATTATTATAAGCTAATTACTATAAATATATTTCATATACATATACCTGCTGCTGCTCCATCAAACGAGCAGTGTTGTCGGGATTCCACTCTTGGTCTGATGTTGAGTCGGATAGACTCTGACCACATACAGCACATATCAAATCAGAATGATCACCCTCCAGATGATCAGGTACAATGGGTTGAATATCTTCATTTGGTGAACCAACCCTAGTTCTTCTAGCTCTTAGCCAACACGGCACACAAGCTTCATCCTCAGAACGAAGCTAAAATAAAAAAATATAAATAAAGAAAAAGTTGCGTTTAAAAATGCATGGTATTAGTGGGAAATAATTTACATTGTTTTAACACACATCAAATCAAGACACCTAATCGATAAAAGTTATAATAGGTGTGTGTTGTTATACCTCTCGTGGTTGGATCCAAGTAGTAACTGTGTTAGCCATTCTTTGTTCGTCTTCATTTGCACCTTCAATCAAAATCCTGCGTTGACTGATTCGTAGTATGGATCGTCCGCATACAACACAAACACTTTGATGGCCTGTGCGTCTCCTCGGCATATTATCAGAAAACGGGGATGACTAGCTAGCTGCCAGCATGCATGGCAAACATGGTCAGCAGGTGTTATCTGGAAATAAAGAAGTGATTTTGTGTACGGCTCAACATTGCTTTATATGACTATGACACTTTAACAGTCATACTAACAGAGTAATAACTATTATAACAGTGTTAGGCAAACCAATTTAGGCAACCAAGTGTTAGGCAAGTAAACAATACATGCAAAACGATCACTTATGTGTTTGTACATTATATAGGACAAATTGTAAATATGTAAACAACCACAATAGTGTTTGTTATATTTTTCAAATAATGTTTAGTTTAGTTTTTGTACACACATATTATTTTAGTATGATATCGTGTAGTTTAAATGGTAAGGACTACTTTTTAACACGTAAAAGTTATCACTTCGTAACTGGCACACTCGTACGCAAAATGTTATGTTTGAAACTACTTACATCTCTAGGATATGTCCACAGCCGAATAGTATTGACGAGATCTTCACTCTCATCCGTTAAAGCGTGCCTTCATATTCGGGACAAGCGAACGTTGCAATTGATGCATTGCAAACTCGTCATTTTAATTAAAAGCACGTACACACACAGCACAATTAATAAAGCGTCCTTTCGCGAAATTACTAGATAGAGTACGGAGTAGCAGTAGCTGGACTCAACGTAAAAATGGCCAGATAATTTGCTAAATTGCTCAGATGCAGTTACAAACCACAATTTGAATTCAAAACAACAGCAAAGAACCGAACAGAGACTCGGAAAGATTTTCCCAATAGATAATCTGTGATTTTCCTAATCTGTCAAATACTGTCAATAAAATAATTGCCAATACAAAAAAAACATTGATGTCGAAAATAATTCTTATTAATTATTAAGATTGTATGCAATAATTATTCATTGTAAGGTATAATGTGTAATTGGTTAATTATATTTACTGTTATTTCTATTTAAAATAATTATTTATCATTGTGAACCTCGTGATATTTTACAAATGGCAACTTCTAAAAACATAACTACGTTTAGTTTAAGATTATATTACGTTTAATTACTTAAATCTTTTAATTGATATAACTAATGAATCCAGACTTCTAAAAATACTAATGTTACATGAAAATGAATGGTTTAATTGACTTAGTAAGTGGTACAAATTCTATCACAAAACAACAAAAAAAGTATGTGGTACGAATTCTGCCTTTTGCCTTTGCCATCGTGGTGAAAGGATTAGCCAATCGACAGAAGTCGATTGCCCAGGGTGCGCCGGACGTATCAGAAAGTAGTTGGATACGTCACTCGGGGAGGCTCCTTTCTTAGACCTCAAGTGTGTATGCGGCGTATCTCCGCAGATAATGTCCCACCTTCCATCTTGCGCTGCATGTCCTGACACCTGTACACTTGACGACCTTATGACTGCATCAGCGAGTGGAGTTCACATAGCTGAATATTGGGCCAAAACGATTTAACTGAAATTTGCCATCGACACGCTAAGAAGAAGATTACTCAAGTAATACGAAAGTAAAAAAGAGCTGATTCGACTACGAGTGCCGGAAATGAGGACGTTGGAACATCAAAGGAGTCGTCGTGGTGATGGTGGTGGGCGGCTCCACGGCGTCATTGTCCAGCGCAAGGTCAGCGCCTGACCCAGCGGTCGTTGACAACAACGCGACATGACAATAATAACTCACATATTTTACGTTATTATAGCTTACAGGTTACCATACTTACTGGTTGCCATACTTACTGGTTTTCCACCATTATTGAATCAATAGTTATATGGATTATACATATATCTTAAGGAAGCGTTTACTTCGTAATCGCGGTATATAATAAAGTATTGCAATAAAGATTTTCCTAGAACTAAACATCGAACAGGAAAATCCGCAGCTTTTTCTGCAAGTTCGACAAGAAAATGACATGTTCTGCGAAACGCGATGTATTGAGAAAAATGTACGTACAGCGATTCTGCGAACTCATTCGAGTAAACAGCGTCGGCGAAGCGTAAGCGTACGTAATCCGCTTTGACATTCACGATTGGCATTTGTTTTCAACTTGCACTTCCAGATGGAATATCAACACATTTTGTTTATTTTCGTTAGTTACATATACATTGGTATCAGGATTACCGAAAATATGTTTATCTTCATGTTCCAGATACATTTTCAAAATAGCATGAATCTGGGAAATAAGCGAAAAGCAAAAATCCTTCTACGCCAAATATTTAGTTTAGCTTCCAGACATTATTGTCTGGTACAGGTAAACTAAATCGGGAAACTTTTCTAGAGAAAGTTGAGTGAACTCCGACAGAATCTATATTATTCTAACACAAACAATGAGCTTACTTCCAACTACTTCCAAGGAAATGGGGAATAGACTAACATTTGTATTATGTCTATCAACGGCCAGCTGACCTCAAATGGAAATGTCGGAATATTGCACGGAATTAATTTCGAGCGAAGGACCATTTCGTTAAAATTAAATGAGGACATCGGTTTATTAAAAACTAATAAACATTCATCACCACTCAAAACTGATTCTCTCTAAACACATTAACATAATTACGAATAGTAAAGTGTTGATTTACAAGCAGTTCGTGACAAATATTGCCGCAACCGTTAACAGATGGTTGTAGATGTTTATGTGCAAATACAAGAGGTGGTGATAGAAACAAGCAAGGGTACTGCTGTACTGTAATAGACAGCAATAACAGTTCGCTCCCCGGTCCAGGATAACGTAAACACAATTAGTAGCGAGCAAACAGAAATGGGGCTTGTATTACAAGTTCTACACGTTTTTACGCGCTACTGCCCCGGTGGATCGTGTCTGGATTGAACCAGAGAAACTCAACCTACCGCAGCCTTTTCTACAACACTTGCATTGCTTGCTACATTACTTTTTGATCCCATTACTCCGTCTTGTGATCTCATCTGGAAAAGTTATTACGTTTCTGGTTTCATAGGAAAGCTCACTGCGTTGCTCAGAGAAGCCTCGCTTCAGCTCCACTGATTACTTTCTCGCAGTTAAGCCTAGGGATAAAGAACCCCAGGGAATTATACTAAAAGGAGTTCTGTTGCTTGTACCGTGTACGCAAACTTTATGATCTCTATTAGGTCTGTGTAATTACAGCTTACAAGATTAACAACGTTAATTAAAAGGTTTTTCTTAATCGGCTGCCTTTATGATTTATTCTTTGTTTTTTTTTCTTTCTACTTATTATCGAGGCATTTATTTTATAATCTGTCACAGTTATACATTAGTGCTATGGGGCGTTAAGTTTTGTTTTGGCGAGTTTTCCAAACTATGGTGTTATACTGAAATATACAACAGGATATATGTCGTGGGTACAAATCTATTTCCTGTTATGGTGACGAATGTTATGCTTTTGTATACATTCTCACCAATATTATTAAATTACTTCCATATTCATTTCATTTTATGGTTTAGTTTATAATTATAACGCACTGGCGTCACTCACAAGAACCTATAGTATAATTTTATGAATGGCATTATTATGAATATTGTTCATTGAATAAGTAGACGTGTTATTAATACAAAGTGAACATTACTGTTTATTATGAGGGCAGCGTCGCCCATTGATCGTTGCCGTTCGGTTCAACGAGTTGTGGTGGAAAGCGGGGAAGGACCACCAAGTAGGTGCAAGGTGCCGGCCGGATGGAATACAGCGATGACAACCGACCAAGATAAACTATTGATACTAATGATTTGCTTAGGCCTTTTACTATTTTAGAAACCTAAATATAGGTAGGAATCTATATAAATAAAAAGAGAAGTCCTGACTGACTGACTGACTGACTGATTGACTGACTGACTCATCAACGCCCAGCCCAAACGCTTGGACCTAGAAAGCTGAAATTTTGCACAGAGGTTCCCTTTGTAATGTAGACAAGGAATAAGAAAGGATTTTTCGAAATTCAACCCCTAAGGGAGTTAAATAGGGGATGAAAGTTTGTATGGAAAATCGTCATTTTCACGCGGGCGAAGCCGCTGGCAAAAGCTAGTTAATAATAAGACTACTACCAAACCGTAGTACGCCTGAGTGCACATTTGTCAGAACTGGCAAGGAAACGAACAAGCCAGTATTTCCTACTGAGCCTACAATGTTATGATTTTATGGAGCGCACATTTATTGTCCATCTAAAATTTATTAGGCTACAATTTATGAGAGCCGCCTAGAATTGTGTTGCCATAAACAACAGACTTGTTTGCGTCTCTGGCTTGGATTGAATCAAGTTCCCTATGCAAGTTCTTTATTATGGACTAGATAATAAGCAGGCGTACGTCGAGAAAAAAGTTAAAAAGAACTTGAAAGAGTGTGTGATGATGAGTCGATCGGCGATTATTGTAAACATCGGTAATTCTCCCGAGGGGATGGTCCACAGCCGGTTTGGTCGGCTACCACGCTTAAGTACTTGTGAATACTACAATACTTGTTAGTGAGTTCAGTATGGACTAGTAGTACTCCTTGATTTAAACTTGACCAATACTGTATATGTCGCAGTGATATGATGAAAACAGGGAATTGGTCAATTCCCTAAGGGATTTGATCAAACCACGGAGGAAGATAAAATAACAACACGGTTTTATCATTTCCCTAAACAAATCTAGTGAATTGAACAAATCCCAGTAGTACTCCGTGACGCGCGCTCGCTTCGCTCGCATATTATATAACACTAATATCTTCTGTCCCCAAAGTGCCGGGCCTCCGCCGGCCTCCTTCGTCGGCCTACGGCCCGGTGCCCATGCCGCCCTTGTAGGATACTGGGGTGTCATCTTCCGGTTTTTGATGAAAAACCTAGGTTTTTGATCAAAAACCTAATTTTATGAAAAACCTGCGACATATCAGATTGATCATAAACCCAAACTAGTTCAGGTTTTTGATCAAAAATTTGGATTGTTACAGGTTTATGATGAAATTGAGTTTAAAATGTGTCATCTTCCGGTTATTGATGAAAAACCTAGGTTTTTGATCAAAAACCTAATTTTATGAAAAACCTGCGACATATACACGAGTATGTTCAGGCTACTCCCATAATACAGATTTGACTAGAAGATAATGTTCTGTGAGGTGTAGGTCGCATGGAAGCCAGACGCAGGTGAATGGCCGGAGGTCGGCGTCTAATGCAATCAACCTACCCCAGCCGGCCATGGCGGCGCTTCAGCGCTTCTCTCCAAACTGATCATTAAAGTCCACGTTCACGCAAAATACACAATTATGTACAAACCCGACGCGGTATGAACGATTCATTTTAATTATTCAAGCCACCAGCTAACAACCGCACTGGTGGTTTCAGCGCGTGTTTTCAGTTTATCATTTCACGTGGAAAATTGCTGAGCGAAAATGACGTGAATAAATACAATTCAGTAATGAACGTTGTATGAAACAATATCAGACACAAAAGGAGACATTTATAATTAATATTTCATTGTCAATAGAAACCAGCTGGGTGTGCACAATGGTGAATTCCCATTGGTGTATGATCTCAAGGCTGTGCAGTAAGTATTCCTTGGCGACAGACGCGAGACGTACCGAGCGCGCGATATCACGCGACCAGCCATTAATTGAGGGAACGAGCAGAATCTACAATTGATTGCTTTAAAGCACCGATACTATCAACGAGATAGATGTTCCAGTACTTTCTCGAACCTACAACACCAGCAAACAACAAGCAAACCATTTTATTTACCGATGCTTTTTGATTATTAAACTACAAGGAACATCTGTTTCTTTGAAAACAAACCCGCAATGTAGAAATTAAATTATGAAGAAGTAATTAGTAAAGTAATCAACGTGGAACCGCCTTGTTTTGGTTTCAACTTCATTTTGATCTATTTTACAAGACATGATGTGCAGACAGATGAGGGCCTCGTGTCAAGTTCATCAGTCAGACGGAGGTAGGCGGCGCGAGTGGCTGGCTGGTCGTTCACTGGCGGTCTGTACAAATGTGACGCGAGCGACGGCCCCGCATCGCACGCAAATTGGGCATATCAGCTACCGCAGCCAGCCTTGCCTTTGTCTCAAAACTACGGCAGGAAGTTATAAATCTCAATTTGCACGGATTCTTGTTTCTTTCTACTACAACCGTTGTTTGGAACGAATTAGGGTTAATTGGTGCAATCAAACGTTGATCAAAGTTGTTTGTACTGCGGGTAAGCTAAACAATCTGAGCTCTGAGAACAAGAAAAGCGATTAGGCTTGAAAAACATTGTACCTATTGATGTGTTTGTGTAAGTGTGTTGGCGCCCGCGGGGGTGATGGCGCCATGCGTGCGGAAAGCCATTATAATAAATGGGACACATAAACAGACGTGTCATGTCGAACTCTTCTAGCTACACAAAATATCACGAGAATATTTGGTTCAGCGGCAAAACATACAGAACCAACATCATCGACCTACGCAACCTCTACACATACATCATACCTATCTGTAACTCAGAACAGTTTACAAATACTGTGGGATGTTTACAAACATTACTCCTGAGCTGCCTGAAACCCTCGACTCGTACCAATATTAATTTCGCGAACAGCGGGCACCGAGCGCTTCGCCGTGGAATTTTCGCATAATTTGGGTTTGTGGACGTCGCACCTGTCTCGATCTCGACGTCCGTCCTATTTCCGCAGAGCAATTAAACAGACTCCGGACACAGGTAGGCCGAAGCAAGGAAAACCTGTTCAGGTGGAGATTCATAGATGACTCTGCCCTGGAGTGTAAATGTGGTCTTGCCCTACAAACTATGGGGCACCTGATATCGTGTCCAGCCTGTCCTGCTACTTGCACTCCACAGGAGCTGATGGACGCTACTGAGGGTGCCGAACTCGTCGCCAAATTTTGGGCCGACTCAATTTAAATTGTCATCGACACGCTAAGAAGAAGAGTAATTTAACGTGAGGATGCCTTACCTATAGCCATACGTTGAATACCAATGTACCTTGTACGGCGGTACGGCGACTTGACGTAAGCACTAAGCGTTCACGGTGACACTATGACACACATCCACATCAGATCACTGCTTTGTTTGACTGTGTATTCAATAATGAAACACTATATTATTATGCAAAACATCCGATTCATATAAATGAGTCTTTGATTGAAAATTTAAAAATCAAGTCCGTTTATTACATTCCGATTGGTACTTACTGATTACTCAGTATTGCACTTACGACGGTATGATTTAATCATTGCGTTATAAAAAGCTCTTGTAATGCGTTGATCTACTTTATTAGACAGCGCGCAGAGGTATCCACGCACGACATTACTAAGATGCGTTAAGCGCGTACGCATACAGTACGAGCGACTTGCGCTTACACCGCGTGACGTAACACGCACGTGTGCCGTCTCACGGGGCTAATGCTTATGATATTATTATTATCTACTGGTATTCTAAGAAACTGCTTGCATACATTAATTCGCGATCGGTCGGCATTTTACTTTTATTGTAATAATCTATCCCGCCGCGTCCGTAACGTATCGAGTTATCAGATTATTCTGTCGCCGATATAGCAACATCCGTCAAATTCAACATTTACCATTATCCACAACAGAATGATGTCATCGAAAATCAACTTTTAGATGCAGCTATGTTTACCTTGTTTGTTATTCGATATTTTAGGCTTTTCAAAGCAGGAACCATAAACAAAACAGTGATCCGATAAAATTGGTACCCAAGTGGGCGTATGTAAAACACGTTATAAATATCGGTAACAAATAGCTCTCATTTAATATGTGACATCCTGCATGCGACAGATTTATCTCTCTATCATGGATCTATAGCCGTGAGGCCGTGCGTTGAACAACGTCACAGACAACGTCGTACGTAGCGCGTAGGTGCGAGATGCAGATGAGCGGATGCTGTCCGAAATAGCCGACTAACGAATGCGGACCGGTGAACGAATTGAATCCCTTTTGATCTCCTGAGCTTCTGGTACCTTGGATTGATAGTCGACAACCCGCCTATTAACTTATTAAAGTTGTTTATAATTTTTCAGAAAAAAAAATTGTTTGTGTATCCATTCATCTTTTAATTATGAAGTCTGCTTTCTGTAAGAAGGATGCTCTCTTTTTTTGTTCCGTTCTTTGTGTATTTTATTATTTTTATAAACGCATTTCTTTCTTACTTTTCCTTCTATCAAAACTCTCCAATTTATGCATGTAATTGCACAATGTGTAGTAGATTGTTGAAGTATTCGGGGAAACATAAGTACTTGAGTATCTAACTAATACACTTATCATAAGTATATGAGCAGCAGTAAAACTTGATAACAATAATGAATCATCAACATCAGCAATTAAAACATTATCCACTTGAACAAACGTAAACACTTGAGCACCTCCCATGCAATTCGGCTGAGCGATTAATTTCCTATTCACAATAAAATTACTCTGTCCAAGTTTCCTAACTCCGTCCTTTGTTATAAGTTGAAGGCAGAGCAGACTTCTCCCATGGCAATTACGTTTAGTTTAGACAGATGAGCAGTACTAGGGAATTAGGAACCAATGGAGCGTCTACAAACGCAACTGGCTGAGCCGTGTAGTCGTGTCTTGCAGTCGTCAGCAAGTACCGTACGTACGTGTTCGAATGGTCGCAGTCGCAGCTCGTGGAGTCGACGACCTTTGTGTTTCCTGTTTGTCTTGTTTATTTAGTTGTGCTATTAGGTAATACGTGCTCATAGGAAAACTAGTTATCTGAAGTTACTTCTATTATGAGGTCAACTGGGTTACAAAAGTTTGTTACTAGTATGGCCTTATACTCCATAAAGTCACGATATGTGTGCGTGCGAATTTATCCTAGTTGCGTAATAAAAATTGATATTAAATAAACGAACGCAGGTTATTGTGAAGCTCTTCCAATATGTAGTACTTTTCATGTTATTTGGGCTCGGCGAAACACGTGCTTAACTTCTTCTATTTTTTGAACAAGTCAATATCAATATGTGATCCTTTAAATTACAGGCTCAACATCCAAATCGCAGCATTCGAATCCCAATTAAAGGTTAACCGCGGGCTGATCATGTCAGCGGTGACAGCTCGTAATGTATGACGTCACGTGTTCATTATCCGCGGCTTATAGTCGCGCGTCGCCATGTGTGATTCCCAAGCGGTTTATCCGCGATAAACTGTTGTGCTGATCTTTCGCTTATTTATTGAACGGGTTTGTATCGAACAGGTTGTATGTATGTTCAATTAATTTAAAGGCTGGTTGACTCAATTCTGCTATCGTATAAACATGACCAAAATTCAAATTTCTTCCAAACTGTTTTTTCACCAAAATGAAGCTTCCTCTTCCTACAGAATGTCGTGAATATGCAAACAGTGCATAATAAGTGAGTTTTCATTCAGATAACAACATTGAATCGCACCGCCTGCCGATGACTGTTCAATATTCATTGTAAAAGCTGTGCAGCGGAAACAAAGCTATAAACGTGAAACAGCCCGTTAAGTTAGTTTTCACATTCAACCATCAACCAGTCACACACAAAGAGCCTATCACTTAGAAATTGTGAGGTAACTATGTATTAAATAATAGTAAATTACATGCAATTCCACAAGCACACTAACGAATATCAAATTACTAGCTTGTCTGGAAGCAGACTCAGACTTGAGAAAGGCAAGTATTTCCATATGCAGTAGGTCTGGTCTCTGCGGCCAGACTACGCATAAATACGTAATATCGAGAAGGGTCCATAATATAAAACTGGCGTCGTGTTCGGGCGAAAAATAAAGAAAACAACGAAAAGGTCTGGCCGGTCCGACCGGTGGGGTTCGGCAATCGCTGGCTACGCGCCGCCCACCACGCATCCATGATGACATCTGTAGATGTAACTAAACTATGTATTATGTTCACTCGATCGAGCAGTAAAGAGAATCACCATCTTGTTTGAACCCTCAAAAGCCCACCAACGGACATTTTTCACCTGCCTTACTGGCCAGTTTGATGAAGCGAACGTAATATTGTTATCGTGTGATCGCATCGGACGATATATTTTTTCGTATTCTGTAACAGCTTTGTAAGGTCGTTCACAGAGTTATTGCCAATAACTCTTCGCCGGCTTGGTAACTGCTGAGCTTTCAATTCAATTTTGTTGCGAACGCGAGATGTATCTCGTTTTTTGATCAAATGCAAAGATTTACTAACCAAGCAAAGCAGTACATTATCAAAGAAAACTATTGTTTGAAGTTACTTCGTTATTGATCAAAGAGAAGAAACCAGGATGAGATAGAGAAGAGACATGATCAATTTCCTGTCCTTTGAGTAATAATGTTTGTCCCAGTTTCGACGAAGACAAATCAAAAAGATCTTATTATTTAACCTTGCGCAATATCTATATAAATAAAAAGAGAAGTCCTGACTGACTGACTGACTGACTGACTGACTGACTCATCAACGCCCAGCCCAAACCCTTGGACCAAGAAAGCTGAAATTTTGCACATAGGTTCCCTTTATAGTGTAGACAAGGAATAAGGAAGGATTTTTCGAAATTCAACCCCTAAGGGATTTAAATAGGGGATGAAAGTTTGTATGGAAAATAGTCATTTTCACGCGGGCGAAGCCGCTGGCAAAAGCTAGTTAAAAATAAACGAAGTAAATATTAATATCAAAGAGATGAGAGGAGCGAAAGTAAACAGTACGGGAAGTTATTGTATGCGGGTATTTGGGAGAATGTTTTGTTGATGATTGGGCAACTGTGGCAGTGATGGAGTTGCCAAACGATGGCATCAGTTGCGACTTGCGACACGAGAATTGGTTCACAATGTCAGAGTGAGTGGCAATCACGTCGCGAAGAACATCATACATCAGACTAATGGAACTGTAATCGTATGTTAGGATAGTTGGGTTAGTAACATCATCTTATTTTAATGGAATTCAGAAGTGGATTTAGGTACATGTCCAAAGAATAAATTGACTTACAAATCTTTCAATGACAATGATTAAGGCGCTGCTGAACTGATCACCAACGGATCATTCAGTTTATCTTCAAATACGAGACATTATCTGGATCTACAATTTCAACAATGAAATAAAAAAAAGAGCTGTGTTGTATCAGAACTTTCAGCATCCGGTTTTAATGAAGCAGGAATATTATTTTTAGGTGTATTTTAACTAAAAGTTTTTTATGCTCTTACATCCATCCCACTTGAAAACTTTTCTCATGTAAACACTGCGCCTTTGTGCTTTTTGCGAACTCGAAGTTCAAAGCGCAGTGTTGACGGGCGATGTGCAGGCGCAGCGCGGAGATCTTCCACAGTGAACAACTGTTTACCAAATACACGGGTAGACGAAATATGCTTATTATTCAAGAGCTGAAGAAAAAATAAAAGAGCTACAAACTTTTTTTTAGGCAACAAAGTAAACGAAAGTCCTGTTGATAGAGATGTTTTAACTTCAGCTATCTCAATTGAATCACTGCAGTCTACCTCGCCGCAGTGAGCCTACTGGATGTAATTATTCAGTGCTAAGTCTATTTTGATAAGGTCAGCGGTGTACCCAGTAATGATGTTATCTAGATAGTTGATAAGGCCGCGTCTGGCCGGAATCGAGTTAATTTAGTTTACAACTAGTTATCTAGGCTGACTACTTGACACTGCTGTTATGTAGGTCAGTGCTCTTATATTAAGATTAATTAAGATTTTGGCAGTGACATTGCTAATATTTTGAATTGAATTACAAATGTTCTAAAATGTTTAAAAGCATATTACGTGAGTAAGGTATGTAAACAAATCCATCATGATGTAGAAACAAGACGTGGATATGTTCACGCATGGTCGACAATGGGCCGGCACGGAATGTGGTCGGACCGGGCGCCCATCAGCCGCGAATATACTGCTCACTCTGATTTACACGCGTCTTTAGTGTTACCAGATACGGGCTCGGCCGAGTAACATGACACGCCTAATGTACCGGCTATAGCCGCAGTGTTATTACTTGTGAATGTTACAGGCACTCAAGATAAATACAGCCTAGATGTTGCAATTAAAGTGTGTTGAGAAAGATATCAATTAAAAAACAGGATCTTAAAACAGCTTTAGCTTGTTTGCAGTAAACTACTCAACGCTTGAGTAATGACCTAATACTACATACAACCGAGCGAACTGCTTGGTACTATGTTACAGTACATGACAAGGTGGTGTACTGGTGTCTGTCATTGTCACGAGAATCTTTTACACTGTTGGGAGCAAAACTCTGGCTTACTTATTTATTGCACTCAATGAAATCTCCAAAGCAGATATTCTATTCTCAGTTTTGCGGAATGTTAAAATTTTCTCCAGTGAACTTAAACCCTCACGTCAGAGCATATTTGTGATGATCCGCTCGAAAATACCACTTGATTGCAGTCGTTGTGCCGATGCCGGGGATGTTTCCGAGCACATACGGTTAACGTTTCCACATTATATTGTTTATCGTACGACTTACGAGTCATATTTGGCCTCTCGTGACGTAAGCAGCTTACCTTGTTGGTTTAGGTTTGTGTAGTCGTCATTGTTTCACTTTTGTACCGCTATATTTTATGTTTGAGCAAGAAATCTATGTTGTGTAATAATTTAATTACTTTAATGAGCGTAGGATTAGTGGTGATTGTAAAGTAAATATGAAGTCGAGATAAAAACACGTGTCAACGCACGTGCAATCTGATACTGTTTGCTAAAAATAGATGAGAGGCTCAGCGATATTTCCTCAAAGACGTGTTTATCTTTGAGCGAGTGTCTGTACAAAACATGCGGTTTATGTTCGATTCCTTACAGGAGTTACAGGTGTGTGTGATAGTGAAAACAGCTGGTTATCTGGCGAGATTGTATCAAATCGTTTAGCTCAGCAGAACATTGGTGGGCGGCATGCGGAACGTGCGAGCTTTTTACTGAGAACTGCTAGCGCACTGCAGCAGTGAGAGCGAAGCTAATCCCACGCTGAGACATACGGACCACAACTGAACACCACATTGCCATGCAAACAGCGCGTCATATGCGCGGCCACAGGGAAAAATATAATAGATAGAAATTATGATGTTGAGTTCATACAAATTAAAACAAACATTGTTGCTAATTAAGTTTACATTGTTAAAAATATCTATAACATTCGTTATACCTCGATTCCAAATAAATGAACAGGAAAATACTTCAATTATCAATTTTTAATACTGAATTATCCTTCCGCGTTGTTCAATCGAATTCACATGATAATTAATGTTTTTTTTGCCTAATTTAGTAATTCATGCGAACCAATATAACAAGCATACTTACTTAAATGGATGCTCAATTTATTAATGATATTTGTGTTGGATTAATCAAATTAACACCTAAAAGCTGTTGATTTGGCACGCGAGTCTGTACGTCAGTGTGTATCGTGCTTGATCTGGTGGCGCGGAAGTGGGAAGTGTCGATCCAGTCGTGGTGATCGATTAGCTACACTTCTACTTACCACACGTACGCAGAAACTTTGTGGAAAGCCAGTTTATTTAATGTAAGATTACTGGAAATTGCTTCAACAGCGAATTTAGAGTTTCCTATCTAAGATTAATGGAACAAGGAAGCACTTAAATTGATATTTGATTAAAACCTTATATCGTACAACAGCAAAAGGTTACAAATGGCAAGTTTGCCTTATTATGAGTAGTTCATGATCAGGTAGTTGTTTGTTTCCCCAACTTAAATTAATTAATGGTCCTCGTTGGCGAATGGCTATGAACTAGTAAATTAATTATCTTCACGCTCTATTACTAGTTTACTAACAACGAGTTTGTTAGATTAGCATCGTACATTGTAGTGAAAAACTAACCTGACGCATCACGACTGAACACTATATAGTAACAAAAGGAAAAGTGTATGCAGAAGATCTACAAAATATAGCCCATTCACCCGCCGTTCAGTTTTATAGGCACTCAAGCTAGTCTACATAAATCTTGATGGTATTACAAGTCTCGGACTGAAACATGAATCCTACCTAAAACCACAATATCAATGAACTCACGTACAATGCGGTAATGAAATGCTCCGGAGGGTACCGGGAGAGGGGAGGGAGAGAAAAATTTCACTTTTCACGAGAGCGGCGAGCGGTCGCCGGTTACTTAACCGCGCTAATGATTAATTAATAAGCACTAATGAGTGCGCGAGCGCACGCCGCTTCTACGTACACACGTGACGACAGTTAATGCTTCTAGTAGACAATGTTTGAGCATGTGTGATGGATTTATAAATAAGCAATGATCATAGAAGCATTTTATATAGTCTAGTAGTGGAAAAACAAACATAACAATTTAACAAATATAAGCGAGTCTTCTACATCCATACAATTTATATTGTCAGTCAAGTAAGATTCGGCAAACTTTTAGAAGCACATGTTATGAGCCAATGCACGCAAACGTACCTATGTAAGTTACAACTTATCAATATTCCATGGCAGTAAATGTATTTCCGTAGAGAATAAATTCAATAATGCCATGTATTTCTTTATTCTGCCCGCATATTCTGAAACCGAACGAAATGCGTACAACATTTCTTTTACAGGACACGCATAATATGTGCCAATCAACTTGTACCGTATAATACAAACGAGACATTCGATATACCGGAGCACGGCAATTCTGAAGATTTCTCATCGGCGTGAGAGAGTAAAGGCAAATACACTGTTACTACTCCCACGGTTGATCAATTAAAAGCTCAAATCAGGCACGCACTGAGCCTACAAGGTATATTCATTAAAACGTTAAACTCGTAGATGCGGTGTGCCCCAGGGCATTATACTGGGCCCAACTCTGTACAACTCCCGTCGAGAGAACCAATTTCTTGTGTGGGAGGCTGGGAAGACGCTTCGCCAATTGTATAAATCAATTCTCATGATCTTGTTACCTAGGCGAGGCGACATTCTGACAATTTAATGGTAAGAACTATTTTTATTGGATCACGTCTTTCGTGAGGATGCAAAGAGGTTCTCTAAATCAGAATCCTTCATTTGGAACAAGGAACACTAAATCAGATCGCAATACGAATGTCCGAGTTATACAAAATCTATTGTGTATGGACGTTACATTTTTGAACGAATGATTGAGAACTAGTTTAGATTTACAACACTGCACATGCATGACGTGTTCATTTGGTACGCACGTTCGATCGAATGTGGTCCAACAGTTACGGCAATTACCTTCACTTGCGACTACCACTCGCAATGTGTTACTAACGTTAGTACTCTGATTGGAGTTATCAACGTGTCGTTACAATACATATATCCACCGCCCATGAAATAACGATCGACTCGAATCGACTTACAATATTTACCTTATGTTACTTCACTTGAGTGTTCCTAGTAGTCGAGATTCTTGAAACCACTCAACCACTCTTATGCTATGCACCTATCTAAATATTTTATCATAATCTATTAATTACATCTTGAATATGAATGAAGTAAGTTGTGATATTGCGTGATCTACTGAAATACTACTTTAAAATCGTATAAAATACGCCTGGGAAGAGTATAATTTAACTAGTGCGACCGAAATATTAGAGACCAGAAACTAACATAACTAACTCATCATATAGTATTACACATATTATAAACAATAATTTTGCAATAATATGAAGGCCGAAGACATACTTTCGTTTTATTACAACATAACTATGACAGTATATTATTTTGAACTACTAAGTTCTTTTTACATAAAATCGTATATGGACAACTTTATGTTCCAACTTACCTACATACAGTAAAGAGTCTTGAACTTCTGATTCACCAAAACTATCTATTGGTACTACTGCCAACAGTCTGTACCGAAAACAGTTTCGCAAATCAATTCGCGCACTTGAAAATCTGGTTAACCAAGCAATCATTATTTTCATATGCATTCCTTACTATTCGAGGAACGCGGTCTAAAACTGGTTTGTTTAACTTAAGAATTTTAAACAAGGCGTAAAACAAACATTATATTGATACAGTTAAATAAAATATCGTTTAAAAAGAGACTTGTGTAATTAGCGCGAGCAGGGAAAGCACGAAGCCCACACAGGCACGAAGGCTCCACGAGAAACAGCGACTTTCATGCGCTGACGGAGAAAAGCACTTAAATAATTACATTAGTAGCTCCAACACCGCTTAATGGATTTTTTCACGAACCTATTAAATGTCACGTGGAGTAATGACGCTTCATAGAAAATCAGTAAGTCGGGCATTTCTTTTTAATGAAAATTCTCCATCATGGTGAGTAGCAGCGAGTGTCGCTTGAACGCGGTAATTGGAGACTGTCCGATCTTTGGAAGTAATCCGTTCAGACAGCGAGTACTGGATTTTCAAATAACAAGCGAACAGCCGAAGCCGACAAAGAATTCATTAGAGCTTGACCGACTTTTAAACAATTTTCCGAGATTCACTGAGCAATGAAAAACTTTAAGGAAACTTTTGAAAAAAAATAGTCAATTCGAGCAGATGTTTATAAAGTAGATAATAAATATATTACTCATTACAATATTTTAGATATTATGCCCCAACTACAAAAATACTATTGTAGCAATTGTACATAATAAATAACACAAAGCTGTTGAAGATGACAAATTGCAAAGAGTGCAAAAGGTCATAGATAAGTCCGCAGAGGAAAGCCCAGATGTTACATAAGTAGTGCGCAACGCCAGATAACTTCAAAATTTTCGGCTAGAAGCTCATTTAGCTACATTGTGTGAGAATTACGAGCTCTTGAGCAATTAAGCACGTTAAAAATGTATAGTTTGCTCTTCCGGCGGAGAATGGAGGTAGAATTGCGAGCAAAGATACAAGAGCCGCCATTTTACAAGTTTTCTCGCTGGCTGTAACCAGTGCAGACATAAGAGAGGAAAATAAGGATAGTAGGTATTTCTTGACTGTGCAAAAAGGAGGGTTTTAAAAACCTTTGTGTATTTACCGCGAATATTCTTGGTTCTCGACTCGACGTTGCATTAATTTCTCTCGACAAAGTTTCCAAGCAGTCGTACCATTTTGCATCTGACATCGACAAATCTCAGATAATGATCCGGTTCCATTCACTCCAACAAAAGCCCGCGTGGCTCCAACCGCAGACTATATTTATTTTTATCGCAGCCACGATACTCTAATTATCGTCATATCTGTCAGTGTTTACACGCTCGCGTGAATACTTACTCATTTTAATTGTGATTTCATCGACACGCTCTTTGCGACTATCTTTTACACGTATATATTTATATGAGGACAATCTCCCTCTATTGTTGTTTCTAATTTCGATGGGTGTATCTGTACTGTATAGCAGTGCAAGGTTCGTGTATCGCTTAGATCTAAGCGTTGCCATGGTGGTTGGCGGTTGTCCACGGTGAACGATGGTGTCCTTGCTCCCTGGTGCAATGCGGGCGCCATTGCCTTGGCCAAGTTGGCTGATATCTTTAATTACACCACAGCCACGGTGGGTGGATAAATCGCGACTCTATTTATAGGCGGCACGCGATCGCGTACAAAAATAAAATCTATTAGGATCTATTCACAATCTATTATTGTGAAGTTCTAAAACCTGGACTGCACATAAATTCCCGAAGGAACTAGGGCGCGACATATTAAAATGGTTTCTAGAACAGTTTATAAATAATCATATTTCATTGTAATTTAATAACTCAAGGCAAACAGCATTGAAGTCGATCGTTTCTACATGTTTTATTGAGATCAAAGTTTTTTTTATGATGAAAAACAATGATTATTTATTACATAAGTACACGGTGTTACACCAGTTAACTGTCAAACAGTACTTTAATATCCAGATCAATTACGGGTATGATTAAACGACATTTATAACTTGATTAATAAATAGTAAGGAAACCAGACGTAATGACATGAGATTACCTAGCAACATGCAAGTGATAAACAAACACATAGAGCAAGCCACACATAGCCTTTATTAAATCTCAGTATTTTGCAGTTTTCCACATAATTGCTATAATCTACCAAGAGCTTATGACACGGCTAATACACTGGCGTGAGGCTGCCGGCTGGTCTGTCTGCCCACGGCCACACAGTTGTTTGTTTTTGTAGAAAGTGGTTCACTTGTCGCTCAGAGCAAAGTCTACTCAAACAACTGGGGCAACTTCTTTTTTTGTAACGTCTTAAGACCAGATATGATCAGACTTCAGTTGTACCGGGTTGACCTTATTGTTTCTACAATAAACTGGACTGAAGGACCGACATTTTCATTATAACTCCTGTCCACTTTAATGATTGGACTGTTATCAGGTGGACTTGTAACAAATTGTTATTGTTGCCTTTGTTTATCCACAAACGCTCAAGAGTGTCCAACAGCTGCACAAGATTACAGCAAGTGACAAAAACAAGCAAACAGGCCGCATTACAAAACAGAAAGAACAACAAACGATCAATTTGCGTTAAGAACAAAAGATAGTTAATGAAAACAAAATGTCAGCCGTGACGTGGTATCGTAAACAATGAAGCGGGCCAGTTTATAAATATACCTAGCTCTATTATTAGATGGAGTCGTAGATGATGGCCAGATGCGATTGGCGAGAGCAACTTGCATTGTAAACGTTGCACTAAGTACTCCAGACGTTGATCAACTTTCATCAACGGATTTAGAACAATGACTTGACAAGCTAATTAAACATTGCAATCAATGGTAATCGGTATCCTTTTGTTTCAAACCGACGATTACAATTAGCGGTTAATAAGTAAGTTGACGGTCGAAGTACGCTCAATGTTCTGACTAATTGTTAGTGTTTCGTTTACGAATGGCGTCTCTCTTAATGATAGTCGAATAATCGTATAAAGTTTCGCTAAGATAATCTCTTAATCGGCTGAAAGGACTATAAAGCATTAACTCAGTAAATCTCTTTGTTTCCAAACATTTCTTCAAGCAGTAAGCTGTAAATACATGTTGAATGTTGCTGCAGCGGTTCGGTTGTGAAAACAAAGTCATTCAACCCGTGTCAGTCAGGTGGCGGTTCTTATCTGGGTGAGGAATTCCACACCCGCGTGCTAAACGCCACGCCGCGGCTTTATTAACTATTTACAATCTATGTATAATTAGCACGGTTTATGTTTAAAATAGTTGTCTAGAGAAAACACGTAGTTAAAAATCCTGCGCAAGTTGTCTCTGACGTATTGTCGTAATCAGCAGCTCTTTGGCATTGTGAAATGCAATAAATAATGTCAGAATTAAGTTTTTTAATAAGTCAAATGTCAAAGTCAACGTTATCGTTGTATGACGCAAGGCTCAAACTAACGGTATTTTAGAATCCATTCCATTTTCTAATAAAAAGCCAAACGTTTTCGATTGCGGTTCGTAGCTCAATCATAGTTGCACCGCATTAGTCAATCATAGCTGCATTGGTTTGCACCGGGACCGCGACAGTGATTGGCTGGTACGCGCAGTCAATTGTTCGGTAGAGGACGGGAGCACCGCGCCTGCTCGCCGGACGCCTCCGCATTCCACCTCTCCCCTACTCCCGGTAACTGCTCACTTCCCACCCAGGGTTGCCGGGATGCAGCTACTACAGTCTAGATTATATAAAACCAAAACTCTCCACAGAATCCCCAATATTGTTATCATGACTGGTCTTATGATCTTGCTGATAATAGATCAAAATTGTCGTATTATCGTGATTACTTCTGTACCTGTCAGCCCTGTCCTGACTGTAAGTGTTCAGTTCCAGTCTGATTGTGACACACATACGTACCTTCGTAATTACGTGCTGAGCTATGATTGGGGACGGCAGCCATTATAATTGGCCCTGATAGATTCGAGAGCATTTCCCGATTACGAGCACTAACTGTACTTACTTACAGTTCGTAATGAATCGGAATGAGTTGACAACATTGCTGCATTGTTATCAGTAATCAGAGGCTGGTGAGATGACAATAAGATTACTAATAGGAGTATCAGGTTAGTGGAATGTATCAATTCATTCTATAATTATAAAGCAAATTAAATCATTAGTAAAGTTGGCATCATACAATAAGCGAAAAACACGAGTGTCAAAATTTTCACTTCACTGCCAAATATTGCAACACATTATTGAATTCAATACCTGAGCTTAGATTTCTTTCAACAACTACCCGAGGTAAACAAAGTTTCATATACATAAATGTTGATATTCTAATATTAGCTAGACGAAGTGGAACAGGAAGGGATGGCAGCAGCTCAGCTGTTATCGACACCAGCACTAACTCGTATCGGAAGCGCACAGGGCCACACTTATCTGCGGTCACTCGGAAACTCATTGATACCGCTAACACGTACTACACAACGATGTCTCGTCTACTATACTACTTCTAATCTCGAGACTCGTAAGTCGTAACCAACAAAGCGAAATTTTATAGATTGCCAGAAAAATATTCCATTGAGTTTCAGTGTGATTGTACGGCCTTCAATTGATCCACGATGCGGTGTTTTTGTTATTACGTGCAGTGCTAAATATAGCGAAATTCGACACATTGAGAATTTGAGATATAAGTACAAAAGCATCCGTTCACGACTTCACGGTCATCTCCGGACACAAGGACCAGAACTTGGCAAGTAGGATGTGCCAATCGGAGTGCAAGCGGCAAGTGGTGACCGATGGATTATGTGCTGGATGGAAGTGGTGCTAAATATGAGGCCTGTCCGGTGTTGGCGGGGAGTGGATAACGAGCGTCCGGTTGTCTCCCGGTCAGGACAAGACCACCCGACTTGTCCGGACAAGCATTTACATTACAACAGACTAGCGTTGAAAATTACGAAAGTATCAATTTGTTTTTTTCCCGGAAAAATACAAATTCTCGTTTTTTTCCGTATTTTACGAATGTTGCAGTGAAAAATTCACTGTACTTACGAATCGTTCGGAAAAAATAAGGCAATCTTTCGAATGTTGCATTGAAATTTTCACTTTTATGAATCTTTCAGAAAGAAACGGGAATTTTAAGAATATTTCGCTTCTTTAGCCTTGAAAAAAAAAACAAGTTTTATTGAAATTCGGCACTTCGGCAGTCTCGATAGGTTCTAAGAAGCATGGTCCTACGATGCACCGTTTCCGATTTATGGACGTTCAAAGTTTTTGTTAAAAAAAAATTAATTGATATATCTCGAAAACGGAGCGTCCTAGGCAAAAAATGACCAAAATTTCACCCCCCGGTGAAAAAAAAAACATTTATTTTAAATAATTTTATTCGGAATCTGTGCCCAAACCTACAACCCACCTGCCTACCTATATTGTGTAGATTCATAAAAGTGAATATTTCAATGCAACATTCGAATCTTTCCGTATTTTTCCATATTATTCGAAAAAAAAAAACGTGAAATTCATACTGGCCAATGTTCTTGAAACTTACGAAAGTTGCATTGAAAAATACAAGGGCATTTGTAAAGAAATGGGAATCTTTCGTGTTTTTTTCAACGCTACAACAGACCAAAATATTGATTGGTGCTCTAATGGGAATACCTTTGGTGCTCTAAAATCGGTGCTCAAACGGGAATACCTCACCGAAAAGGCCATAGTATAGCAACAATGATTTGCGTGCTTCCAAATACTAGCGCAGTAAAGTCGAGGACATCCATTACCATACAAATATTTTTAATATACTTAACAACCACCGAATTGGTGTTAATGGTAATATAAATGACTCTACAACTTTTTCTCACTATCATCAATTTCAATTTGGTGAAACAACACATAATTACCGCTACTATGTACACGCGAGCGTACACCTAGACAATTTGTCACGCGTGGGTGGATTATATCATCACGACACAGCAACTTGGGCAAGGCAGACCTCGCGGAAAGTGGGTGTTGCACGGACAATAAGATTGATGATCGCGATGACGAGACGCCTTGCATAATACCGTCTGCTCCTTCAAACATCATAGCTGCGAGAGACGTACACTTTTATTAAATTAATAACTTCGGCGGACTTCGACTTGCTCCAGAAGAGGGCCAAACTTCTGACAGTTATGTAATTTGAAAGTAAATAGAATTTCCGAATTCCAAAAGTTCCCAGCGCAAGTTTCAGTCCCTTGTACTTAAAAGTTAGCAGCAAACATTGCCAACATTGATAGCTCAAACTTCCTGTACATTTTTAAAGAGAAACTTCCAAGGAAATAAGTAAACACGAAGGAAATAAAAGACCTACAAAATAAAAATGTCGGAGATATCGATATGATATATATATGATATGTTACGAGATATCGTTATGGTCCTTTACAAGTTAATTAATTCTATCACAAAAGGCAAACAGAGCAGTTTATGGTCAACACAATACCTTTGAACTTGACTTCTATTAACAAGGTCGATGTAATAACAAGTTATTCAAGTTTATAGACCTCAAGATGCTTTGGAACTTGTTACTAGATTCCAGCAAGTTTTCCAGTTTTTAGAAAATAATTGCGCAGTACTTCAAAGAAGAGGGAGGAATAACGAAGTCGATAGTGTTGTCGTTTTTAGTTTCCAGTTTAATGATATTACAGAGAAGCGCAGAGCGGTGCTCTGCGGTAACGTAGTTTGGTGCCCGCAGACATTTTCATGTGACGATTTACGAAAAACGTATCTGGGAAAGTGTTTCCAGCTAAATTGCTTCCGGGGTTGGTGTGTCCAAGAGCGTTAGGTCCGTTCAAATTAGTTGGTTTACTAGTAACTTTTGGTATATCAATAAAACAATGATTATTTTTATTCTGAAAACTGATGAATTATCGACATAATGTTAAGTAACGACTATGCGTATAACCAGCTAAATAGTGTTTTTCAGTAAAAAATTGGAAATACGGAAATCTATGCCTGACGGTTTAAGGAAGAATAGCGTTGTGCAAGTTAGTGAGGCGTGGTCCAGTGCGCTCAATACGAAACTGTCGGACTGGATTAACCAAACTTGATTTACGATCAAGCTCCTGTCTCCTTGCGACAGAGATTGGAGCAAAACGAACAAACGCACAGACCACCATTACTGCACTCTACAACATTTTGTAATATATCGCAATTATGAAGTAAGAACGACCGTCAAAGCGTTACTTAATCAAGCGCGAGAAACAAAACCCAAAGATTTAATCAGGCGACTAATTGGACCTGTTGTACCAAACGAAAATTACTGTAAATTCCAAGAACATGGTGCTGACAAAAGAAAATTTAGATTTAATAGCTTGTACACGAAAATAAAGTAGGACACATTAATTTAGTTTATAAAGCGACGTTTTGTCTACTTGACAGTTGAAAACACGTGAAGCTTTATTGAAACTGGAAACATCATTGTTTTACATTTTCCAAAGATTAACCGCAACCTGGATGGCTGCGACGTAGCCGCGATATAGGATTCGAGCTGGTGCGCATTTTTCAACGCTTATATAAATCGATCCTAGCTTAAGGAAGCTTAGCCAATATCAGTATTGGCTAAGCTTCCTTAAAAAATAAAATAGCAGCCGGCTTTGCATATGCCTATGTTGCCTTATTCAGATAAGGCAACATAGGCATATGCAAAGCCGGCTGCTATTTGAATTCGACAACGAAATTGCTTGTGTATATCATAATTTCCCAAAAAATATTTAAAAGGTCAAAGTTTATCTGTACTTTGGAGCTAATGCAAGCTTTTTATCAGTCAGGGAGACAGACGGAAGAAATAATTCATATCTGCGGGTGAGGAGAGGTCTACGTTTTTGATAGATTATTTTTTATCGATACTTTCATAGAATGTGTCAAGAGTTTGATAACACCAAACGAGGTGTAATTTATCGTTGAAGACGTACCAGATGATAACATGTCACAAATACGAAGTTAATGGCTATGTAATGGCGCTTTACTGACCTGCTAGAATGTTCTTGGAAGTTTCCGCCGTCCAGCAGGCGGATCTTGGCGAACAGCACCGCAGACACGAAAGGCACCTCAGTGAGCTCCTCCAGACAGCACTGCACCCCAAACTTGTACCGCTTCTTCTTCGTCATGAAGGCCATGACGCCGCCAACATCGAGCCCTGCGTAACCGGCCCGGACTGGCGCACCGGACGACACCGGACGCGCACGTATAACCAGATACAGCCGGATCACACAGCCGCGTCACAACACTAGCACTTGCACTTCACTTCACATGTGTGTTAACATCAACGCACGTGTAAATGAGTCTACGTTAAAAATGTAAATTGTAAAACATTAAAAATGCCTATCTAAGTGGAGAGGTATAGGGGAGTGATTATTTTGGCATCAGAGGGGCGTCCTCCACGGTTCGATAGCGTGCGGTGGCCGACGATCAGGCGCATAGCTGCCGAGCTCATTAGTCTGGAATAGAGAATTGATGGGTGAGCATATTAAGATAACGCAAACAAGGCAGGGACAGTAACTCCTACTTTTGATGATAGGAAGTTTTTTTTCTGTGTCACGCAATTAAATGACTGTTTGTAACAAATTCGAAGGTTGTTTGATAAAATTGTTTCAATTGGTAGTCTGTGAGCGCGTAATTTTGGTTTAATATTTAACGAGGTTCTAGAAACAAATGCGAGCAGTTAATTTGTTACATCTGTGTTGCAATAGTGCAGTGCATTCGCACATTTAACTGACGATTACATAAATATTCAGTGTTTGGAATACATTAATATTGGGCCATCTGTTGTATGTCTGTCTGTGTGTCTGATGTGGTATTTACTAGCTGCAATATTGTAACGTTAACGATGCTCCAGTCACTATGTGAGGAAACCCCAACTAAAGTAATTGCGAAAGTTTTATATTATTTAAACGGATTTGTGTAATAAACATTATTCGAAGGTTAGGAATTTATGAGTGTGAGATTAGAAAATGTCAGGGATTTAACATCTCATTATAAAGTCTAATTTTTACAATACAGTGAAACAAATTTTCCTTGTCGTATCGTGGTTTAACAGCTAGTTATTTTGAGCAATTTGCTTCACATTGAAATTGGACAAGGAAGTATATTTAAAAACATACATTGGCATTACTTTAAATAAGCACCTGTTATTATTTCTACAGAATTTATTCACAATTTACAAAACATGACGAAACAGCAGACAACCCGACGGATAATCACATGTTCTGGCAACGCAAAAACAACACCTTTGACACACGCTTATTTGTGTATGTTGTCATGTCGTTCTTGTTTGTGCATCATCACAAATGCGCCCACAGCTCGAGGCGAAACAACTTGTTTGTTTACAAGTTTTATTGAAACCATAAAACTCACGTATGATCGTCGTGAACAGCAGGATTAGCGCGTTATAAGAAACCCCACAAGTGCACTCAATTCGTATTTATCAAACAAAAGCCAATGTATAAAACAATAAAAACACTTTAAAATACATACTGCTATTAAAGTGAGTGCTGCATGTGCTGATGCTTCAGAGGTCGGACAAAAAAACGTTGTAATGACTCAATAATTGCTTCACGTTACGTGTAGAACTGTTCATGCTGCGCACATTTACGATGTTTAATTAAATTGAGCCGAGCGCGATGCACGTCCGCGCTGCAGCGCAGTTCTCGCGTGACTGCCGAAGGGTGCCAGCCAAGTGGCAAGGACGCCCAACATTGTACACTCATACAATTTCGACTTCGCGCTAGTTGTGCTAGTACTCTATTAAAAAACGCTAATTATAATCTAATCTGGTTGTCTGGGTGTCCTTGCGCAGATAACTAGGATTACCTATCTAAATACGAGTGATAAGCGTATCATTTGGAAGAAAACATTGAGTGACGTGACGTTATCAATGGTAATGTTTTGACTATGGCGTAACAGCTGTTATTAAACAAACAGGGAAACCTGACAGGTAAGTGCGTAGCTACTTACAGTGCGATCAAATTATCTTGGCAGCTCTGAACTTCGTGCAGGTCATTTTGTTACAACGAATGTATAAAAGTGTTATGATATTTATTTTATTTGTATTTCTCACTGTTTAAATTAGATATTTTCTGATCGTTTAAGTATTGGTTTATCTGGCAATAACAGTTTTATTCCCAAGTTTACATGCGTAAAATTTCGCAAAGCCTATGTTCAGAGCTGCCAAGATAATTTGATCGCACTGTACGATAATAGACAAGACTAAGGCCCGGTTACCACCAAACCGGAGAGGAGCGGAGACGAGAGGAGATTTGCAGAAATCGATCAATCACATTACTTAAAATTTGCATCTGGTCTTTCCCCCTTCCTGTGATTAGTCGAATTTGGCACATCTCTCCGCTTTGGTGGAAACCGGGCCTAAAGACAGCTACTCTACATCGATATAAATGAAAGGGCAACTCACTTGGCCGTCTAAGGCTGGGAAGACGGCAGGGTGAAACATCGCAGGTTCCGAAGAGCTACTGTGGCCACACCGCTCTCATCATTGTCTCATGTCTGGAACAAACATACGCTACCATTAGCTCAATGAAACGTATTTCTTTATCGCTTTTATTTGGTGATACAATAACCACAATAACTAAGTTTTACCAATGATAAGCAAAATATTCCGTTCTCTGTAATAAGTCCCCTGAATTTGAGTCAGAGGATGACTTTAGAATAGTGATGTAAAAAGAAGAGAAAAGGAAAATTCTGTTAATCCAAAATATCATGTTGGAATTGGATAACAGAATTTTAATGGACAGCATTCCAGAGAAAGGTCAAAATATCAATCAGAACGGAATCCAAGTCACAGAATGTATAAAAGATATAAACGCCCAAAGTGAGTTATTTAGAGTAATCGCTCTCCTTGAATCAGGTATGCAAGACCTCTCAATTTCAATCTGTTCAAATAACTGGTTCAATCAGAACTGACGGCCGCTGCTTTATGGCTTCCGTCGAGCCTTTCAGAAATCCTCCGCGAGGATGTAGCTAATAATCTCAATGCGTGTTCTCAGTGCAGACGAAAATCTCATATACATAATTGCACCAATTGATTGATCAGGCGATCGAGGCGGCCTTCGTGAGGCGCGGGCCCAGGGGGGGGAGGGGGGGGTGCGTGTGCGCAATTGACCCGGGGCCACAGGTTGGAGGTGCTCCAGCGCAGATTCGCACCCACACAGCCAACAATTAAAGAAGTCTCGTCACCTATTATATCAGTACTATTTTTAGTGTTCACTCAATTAATTCAATCAAATCTCCATTCTCAGAAGTACTTTTCGCAGTTGGCAATTGCTCCGAATGTATTTTTCCTGTTTTTAAGTAGAATTAATTAAGCTCAGACAAAGTGCTTGGGCACAAGCGTTATTGACATTAATGATAGGGGCAATATTATTTGGATTATGGTACCTCCAGTGTACACCCGTGGTATGTTATATGAATATATGCCTTCCCTTGACATATGCTAGCTATAAAACATGAATATGCTCGCCCGAAATATTCGTCTACTATCTACAAAAACTGTTTACGCATACCGAACGAAAGGTAAGAGCATAATAAAAAGGTATGGAGTAAGATTGGACATAAAACAGCGAGTATGTTATAGGCACGTCGTTAGCTCACGGGCTGGCGATGGCGGGGCGCCAACGAGGGCCTGTGCCGTCACCTTGGCGTCCCCGCAGCGCCCCTAGGGCCTCACGCCCATAAACATACCGGAATAGACGACATCACCGACCATATGCCACTACAACTACAACATTTGTTTACGCTATGATTTATTAGTACGTTTGCCTAAATATGGCACCCAGTTAACAGTACGAAGGAAATCCTAAACATCTTCGGTAAACAAGCTGGAAGCTAACAAGTTATGTAGTCAGAAAAGCATAATGAAGTTTAAAATAGTTTGGAAGGCGTCCGTACTCTTATATCGACTAGCAATTTGGTGTCCATGTTAATTTGCGCTCGTATGTGGGGTATGCGTAGCGTTGCTATCTGGTGTCGGCGGCGCCAGCGCGGCAGATAACATGTAAATGTCAGGCGGCGCCAAATTACCGGCTAATGACTACACCCGTCACGCCTAACTCGACCGACACACACCACTACAACTAGATACAGGGATCCTCTCCACCCCGATACACAAGAGCTAAGCGATGCTAATCTCGGGAAGCGTTTAAATGCAAATCTTGCTACTCAGCAGCTTCCTAAGTTTCGTTTTCCCATTACAATCCGGATTTCCCATTATTACCAGTTAGATTTTAATTAAACACTCAAACACGTTATGATAAACGAATTATAAAGAACGGAAAAACGTGAAGTTTATCAGTGTCCCAAATAAGTTTCCGTCATTGGATGGCGATATTTTCAGCAGCTTTCATAATATAAAATAATAGTTAATTATTAACAACTAGCTGATGCCCGCGGCTTCACCCGCGTGGATGTCGTTCAAATTATATACTAAAACCTTCCTCTTGAATCACTCTATCTATTAAAAAAAACCGCATCAAAATCCGTTGCGTAGTTTTAAAGATTTAAGCATACAGACAAACAGACAAAAATAGCGACTTTGTTTTATACTATGTAAGGAAGAGAAGACGCGTTGCAGTGGGACAACAGTAGGCTATGGGCTGGTATTATTTACTCATAACAATTATCATAGTTTACTTCAACACAGATTGATTGGAACTATACTATGGAGCACTTGGTCACGGTTGACTGCACCAGTTTCGGGGTGAACGATCAATCAGTCAGACGTGCTTAGATTTTGCACGGAATTACGAACGCTTTAGTAATCTCCACGTAAACGCAGTTCTCAAGCTTGTCGCTTTCGCTCCATCACAAGCCTATAGACCGCTTTCGATAGATATTTAACAAGAATAAAAACTTAGTGATCAAAACCCAACCTACATACAGGTGACATTCGCGTGGAAGGACAACCTTGACATCTGGGTAATGTCTTACGGCACGCGAAATTGCCAATAAATCTCAGAGCAACGTCATAGCGCGCTGTCTTGCTCGCTTTGACGAACGAACTTCAATGGAGGGTGGTGAAAAAAAGCAATAAACATGGGCAACGTGGTCATTATCAGCGTCTGCCAGCGTCCACCTGACGGCATCACGGCGTGACGCAATAGTCGGTGGAGCGTGCAGCAGCGAGGCCAATCGATCTACCACGCCGTGCTGTACTGAGATCAAGCAAAAACTACGGCTAAAGACTTCGTTTGATGGATGAGACACTTACATCATTTCGGCTCCATTAAAACGAGGAAATGTAAATGTATGTCTGTGTGGTCCGAGTGACAGAGCTGTGACAACTTTGAAGTAACGGTCGCTATCTAAACAATATTGCGTATTATGGCAATAATGACATTTGTTGTCTATATTGGTAATTCCCATTCAGGGGCAGTTCATCGGTTTTTTGTGACAACTGTGAGTCACGTTATGGCCAAACTATTATTTGTCTATATCTTATTATGATTTTTGTGCCATGACTTCATGCTCAGCCGCCAATTAGATCTTACAAGTTACTCCAACAAAACTTTTTTGGTCCTGCTTTTACGTAATTATTACAACAAATAAAGCAAAAGTTCACATATTGAAGTATTTTTTATTCGTTTCCATCAATCACCAACGGCAACTATTAGAAACCCGATCACAATCGATAATCAGGTTGCGTGCGGCGTGCGTGTGTGTATCTGTCTGTATATACCCGATTACATGTTGTGTTGCTATAGACGAGGGGCCAGGGGTGACGGAAGGGGTGACTACCCTACGCGTAATATTGCATAAGGCACGGATGACTGGACAAAGGCAAGCAGTCGCTGGCACCACCGGTCGCGACGTCCCCCGATTACTAACCGCTTTTAGTGACACATGCATGATATGCGAATTGAAGGGAGGAAAATAATCCAAGCGTGGATAATAACATGATACACCTGGAACCGTGCAGCTCCAGTGTTTGGTAAACATGCTGGTTTTGAGTCGCAGTTGCTACATCACGACATCGCCGCTGTGGCCGATATTACGCCACACGTTACAACCGGTTCTTCAGAACGAAATTCTACTTTGTTTTTATTTAATATAGGTTTGTGTTCAACTAGTCTCGAATAGTGGTGAGCATTTATTGTCTAATATGAAGCACCTTTTACCTAAGACTATACTTTTTGGCCCCTTTGATTCTACACTCTCGGTAGCGTACTGTAGTGTGGCGACATTTAAGAAAAGATTGCGCATTTGACCAAAATCCGTTGTAGCAGGTACATTCCCGGGACGACGTCATCGCCAAAAACATAAAGCAACTTCATTATCATCTCCATGAAATAAAAAAGCAAGACAAAAAACACGCTGTGTTGGCCACCATTGCCGCGATCACGCAAACCACCGGTGTCTCAAATTGGTTTCATTGCCTGACAAAAAAATACATCAATCTTGAAAGCAGTCGAGCGTAGGTACGTGTTTTTGTGAAAATGACCAACTGTGTGTGTATGGCGAATTTTCTACGTGGAACGGACAATTACCACCAATAAAAAAATCTTTAGCGGAAACTGGCTACATCGTTTTGCAATCGCCAAAAAGGCGGAAAAGTTCTTTAATACGATACAGTCCATAATACATT
This sequence comes from Diarsia dahlii, assembly GCA_949775195.1. Lineage (NCBI taxonomy): Eukaryota > Metazoa > Arthropoda > Insecta > Lepidoptera > Noctuidae > Diarsia > Diarsia dahlii. The sequence goes on along the minus strand of OX459191.1, from coordinate 25,281,788 downwards.
GATAACAGGAATCTGACGGGCAGCTCAACAGTTGCAGGATTTGAATCCGTCTGGTTCAATAAAACACAGGAACAAAGTCTCACAAGTCACGGTTCACCCACTATTCAAAGTAAAACCTCACGGAGGGTAGGGCGGGCGCACGGGCGCCGGCATCGACAGGGTGGAATAAACAGGGGAATAATTAAGTGGGATGCCGAGTTTTCTTCTACGTTAGTTAAGGCGACATTACCTGCCCGCGACCTTGAGCGCGCGTTTAACTCATCGCATAAACAAATAAGGTTGAAAATGGGGATGCGTTTGATTCTCGTGACTGCCAATATGAACGATAGTTCGCGGATTTAATTTATTAAAAAAAAAAAATACGCTGTAATGTTAAATTATACTTGTTGTTGTATTGTCCTCGATGATTAGGAAGACTAGTGTAGTCTCGGCTTTTAAGTCACCGACGCCTACATAAGTTTAAAGAAAAAAGTTTCTTTCCGAACGCAAATGCCTCCTGTCATCCGCTTCTGAAAATAGGTTCATTCGGATTTTATGTCATACCGGCGCCATTCTTTCCAATAATTTTTATTTATTTTTTAGGTTGATAAGTCTTATTTTAACGTTTAAATGGGAAAATAAAGTTGGTGTTAACAAAGTCGAAGCTACTGAAGATATTAAAGATATTGCGGAAAGCGCATAAAATGCTATTAGCTCTGTTTTGAGTGCTAGAAGTAAGAAACCAAAATGGCTTCACTTGTGTGACCTTAATTTGTTTTTTGCCTACTGCTGAAGAATTGGAATCAAAAGCCTAAAGCTCTGCTATGTGGCAATAATCGCTACATCTAAAATATTGTATGTTTTTTATGCCTTGCGCTTTGCACGTACCTATTTGCAACTAACGGCATGATTGCCATGTGGGCACTACATCGGAGTACAGAGAGTTTAAAATGTTTGCCCTTGTTGGCTATTAACATGACCTGAGACCGCTCCGTTGGAACTTGCAACAGACTATGAAGTCCAAAATGGATACATTATGAACAACTGGCCTGGCCTTATGGCCTACACCGGCAATGCCGTAAGCAACCTGAGGGGTGTTCGGTAGGAACACACGCGGTTGACTGTTCTATTATAACCTGCAAGGAAAGTGAACGACTTGCAACGGACTATGAAGTCCAAAATGGATACATTATGGACGACTTGCCTGGCCTGGGACGTCTTGTGGGGGCGTACGCGGTCTAAAAGGCTATGTCGAGAACTCAGCAACCTTCACAGGGTGCTCTGTGGGAGTACACGTGGTTGACTGTTATATAATAACCTTCACGGGAAGTTTTTTGGGAACTTACAGGTTATTTATGTGTAGTTGTTCTTCAACATGCATTATGTTTTTCTTCAAGAAGGTGAAATACCATAGGAGGTCACCTTATGTGGGTGAAGACAGTAAAATTGTCCCTCCACAGTGATTAGAAAATATCCTCCCGTTATCGGTTGAGAATGATTGCCCGGAATTGGTATATGGATAACCACAATAGAAGTTGAAAATGCAGATCAAGAATTAAATGAAGTAAGTACCATAGAAAGAATTATTATATAATCAAGTTTCTTGAAATACTTTATGTGGATATACACCCAGAGAAAGAAGAGAAGATTTACATACATTACATACAAGCTGAATCTACCAACCCGCACTGGGCTGGTGTGGTGGATTATATATAGCCCATCCCTCTCCTAGAGAGGAGACCTGAGTCCCTACAGTGGGAACATTATAGACCGATGATGATGATGATGAAGAAGCTGAATGATGCTTCTGTTATTTGTGTATACATTAAGATACAAGCAAGGGGACACAGATCACTCTTATTGTTGGTAAACAACAAAGACATTCAAGAGTTTGTTGCATTCATAGACGGAAACATATATTTTGGGTGAAGACGCTGAGAAACTAATCTCAGAAAAATCTATAAATAAATCTGGTTGAGGATTAAAGATGAGTGTAACATAAAATTCACTCCTAGAGAGAGCACATGGGTGCCCAGAGCAAATGCTCCTAAAATTAACAATAAATTTTTAAAACTGGCGGGGCCCTCCTCTGGCAGAAATGCAAAAAAAAGGGGGGGGGGGGCGTCATCAAGAGTACGAGTGCAGCAGACAGGTGGCCAGGAGAAATCATCCCCCTAAATTCACAGGTTGGTGGACTAAAATATAATTTATAATTGGAAACTAGTCACTCAAGCGTCCCAGTTATTCTTAATTGGATGGTGGTGATGGAGTGATACTCCTCTAGATGATAAAATCTCTATACTTGAATTTATTCAGATAGTATCTGAAATAGAGAAGTGAATTGCTTTCATAGCAATGGAATTTTGTTACCCAAAGGCATGTTTACAAAAACAATTTTGCTTACCATTTTTTCCTTGTCAAAGGCACAAAAATATAGCTTTCCGTTTTTTATGTAAAAGGCGTTACATATGTTTAGTTTACTTGGAGATGACCTAGTATACAACAGTATACCAATTTTTACAGAATAATGGTTTTTTCTTGTCACATTGGATTGGATGCTTATTGCATGAGACAAGGAAAATGCTATGTTTTCAATATTATGTTCAGCCCCATAAACATAAATAACAAAAACATTGAAACCCATTACAGGTTTCAAAGGACCCTTAGAGAGGCCTTTTAATTTTTTAAGAGATGTATAATGTTTAGAAAACATGCAATCACCAGAACCAAAGAGAAATGTCATTTCATACCTATCCGACACTGTAAACTTCTAGGTTTACTTCATAATACTATTCACATAGCTTAACAAGTCAAGACAAGCCTTAACATCACTGAAGAGAAAAGAAATAATTTAGAATTTATTGATAAAAAGTCGAATTAAAATTGTTTTTAAGGTTTTAAAACTTTAATATTGTCCAGCCATTACTATAGGATTCTATTCACTAAGAAACTCGAATGGAACAAATACCTTGTTCTAAGAGATAGTTATGGTAAAATAACATCACACCTGTAATCCCCGAAGGATTGGGCAGAGAGGTACCTAATAGTACACCCTCTTTTTTGCCAGTTTGTTTTTATGATAATTATGATATAAACACTGCAATGAATATATCATATCATTTGGCTTGGTCTATAAACATAGCCAGTTCTTTTGAGTTAATAAAAATATTCACAGATGCTTCTCCCGCATGGTGTGGCCCATAGATTGCTATTATACTATGAACTGTAGATTCAGCTCAGTTTTTTCATATCAAAATTGAGTGCTGCCCCTTTTTTCTGGGCTTAAGTGTTCAGTCAGTCATTTACTAGTTATTGAAATTTTTCAAGAATTGAAAATATAACTACAGAATCAAAATTTTTATTTATTAAACATAGTTATAGTAGGTACATAATGGATACATTATTATACTCTTTTTTATGATGAGCTATTACATACATTTCTGAAAAGCATTGGTGCGAATCTAAATAGATGGTTACTTACTCGATATTACTTACATAAATACCAAAGGTAATATTATGATAGCAGATTTTGAATGTGGAAGGGAATCTTAGGTGTTTTTAAATTATCAAAATATTATATCCGTATTGGGTGAACCCCCAATTGATTAATAATTGTATCATGGACTAACACAAAATATCACACTTATGCATCATGACTCTGGGATCTCCAGGGGTTGCGCTGTGATAAGTGGTGGATGCTCCTTGCCAATACAAGGTGGCAATGGAAGGAATGGTATTGAGACCAATATCATTTATTCTATACTTTTTTCAAATTCTCTATGGCTCTGGAACCTATAGAAAAGATAATTACAGACAAACAACTGGTATTATAGGAAATAGATACCTTACTCAACCATGGTCTTTTCCATTATTTAATTTAATACTTTTGTGATACAGGAACCTGCACTTTACATAATTTCAAATAGTTACATCCCTTTTTTCACAAAAAAAAAAAAACTGGGATTGATGGCAGGAGTATTATCAGGAATATATTTTAGGTTTTCTGGAACTAGTAATGAAGCTGTTGATATTATTAGGAATTCAATAATTAAAAATACAGAATATTAATGCTTGCCTCATTACCTGCAATTGTATAGACAAGACAAGATACTGTAAGTAATTAAAATATTATATGCATTAGCAAACCATCACTGAAGTTATTCAGTCTTTTCGTTTTGAGGATTAATAAAGGTTTTTTCCTCTATTTTCATATTCTGTTAGTTCAGCTCTATCTCTAACTATAAGACCACATAAAGGTACAGATGAAATATCAAAATACTGTTCAGAGACTTTTTTAAGTTAAGTCCTCCAAGATCCAGAGAATTCTTGGGAATTGGGATGTTTTCAGTGTTTTATTCTCTCTCTACTAGATTACATTCAACAAAGTGATTTACAAATTGTTATCAAGAAAGCGGTAACTATATTACTGTTAGAACCACTAACTGCTACTGTTACCACTGTTGCTGTTATTACTGTTGCTCGAATGAGTTTATGTTTGCACCAACTTATTATATAAATGTAATTGTACAACTATTGAATAAATAAATAAATAACCACAAGTGGAAAAGTGCAAACAATACCTCTAATATATATTTATTATGTAGTGATTACACAAAATCGTATTACTTTAAGGATTGATATGCTAACTTTTCTGGGCCAAACAAATGCCAACCTTTTATAACTGTTCCTTTCTCTAGCAATAGAATATGGAGTATGAAAGCCCAGCTACAGCTGTGGATATGATAGAAGGAATTAGTTAAAAATTTACCAATAGTGAACAATAGAAAATTCTCTGAAGCAATTTTTAATAACACTGGTAATGATTAAACCTGAACTGTAAAAAATGACTTATTAGTTATTTTATATTCATCTGAATGTTTATTGACTTTAGACAGATGTTTATTAATTAAATGTTTATTGATTTTGTATAAATGTTTATAGGTTTTACATAAATGTTTACCTATTTTATATGAATGTTTAATGTTTTTATATAAATGTTTATTGATTTTATATGAATGCTTAATGCTTTTATATAAATGATTATTGATTTTATATAAATGTTTGTTGATTTTACAACTAGTCTTTAAACATCTACACTAGTCTTCCTAATCATCGAGGACAATACAACAACAAGTATAATTACCATCGAACTTCACTTACAGGTAAGTTCGTTTGACTATTAAAATATTTTTACATATGTCTTTAGTTGGTTAAATTTCCTTTCTGATAGTAACAAAAAAAATAACAGTTATCGCTCAAAATATTGAGCATTTCGAGACGATAAAGTTTTTTCGTGTGATTTTTTTTGTGATTTTGTGTTTTTTTTTTTTCGAGGTTCTTGATTAATTTTAGAAAATATTTTTGCATAAGTCTTTTACCTATACATTTGACTATACACTGTATTTTTTTTGGAATTGTAATAAGTAGCAATACGGCTAACTTTGCAACGAAAAACAGGTAGTTTTTACGGTGTCCCTCTTATCTGCGCCTTAAAGGGGCACTATTAAGTGTCCTAGCTGATTCCATCCCGAGATGTAATTTCCTTTCCAATCTTATCTTCTGATCGACTTTTCTTAAAATTGGATTCCATGTGAGAAACTTGATGGGACAAGTATTAATACTTTCATTTACAATCAATATTATCGTAATACTCCCTAAATCTGTTTATAATATCATTGATACGCATTCGAATAGAAACTTATGTTTGAAATGAAATAATTACCTTACCATTGAAATGTCAAAAGAAGTCCCCGCAGTTTTTATGTCCTTGGTGTATTGAACACCGGATTACTTATAACTCATAAGTCATCATAACTAACGTTTCTTTAAGAACTCGCAAATTGTCAAAAAGAATTATGCAGTCAAGCCTTTTTTTTTGGGGTGTGAAATCTACAAATAACCCCTCCCGTTCTGGGGCATTGCGGGAGTGTCAGACTTGTATTGACTAAAAACCACCGATTTTTCTTATTAGCCCTTATGCTGAGGCCACAGTATCTCCTTCGAACAACCCGAAGCATGCAGTCAAGCCTTAGTTTCAGTTTATGGTCTACTTTCTAACGAATTTCAGGACACTGCAGGTTTTCGAACTTGCTACCAATGGCCTAAAACCAGTCTGAACCATAAGTACTATACAAATAAATAAAATTGAAGTATCTGTTTGTCATTTCAGTTTATCAGCTTTTTACTGTCTGCATTTTTGTTTGTCTGTTTGTTCTGGCTAATAGCCGGAATGGCTGATCCGATTTTGTCGCGACTTTGACTGACAGATAGCTGATGTTATAAGGAGAAGCATTAAATTATTTTAGGTTAGTTTGCATGCAAAAAAATTAAAACGCTTGTAAACTGTTAAAAATACGATTCAAAAAATACTTTTTAAACCATTTTACACGGACGAAGGTCGTGGGCAACAGCTAGTCGGAAATAAACAAGAGTACGTAACGAAACGTCCCTTTTTATTTGCCAGCCACCAGTAATCACTACAATTTATAGAGTTTTTCCAATAAACCCATCATTAAAGGCAATGCTTCTAAATAGCGTTTCACGTTATTTTTATGGACTCTCCGATACATTTAATAACAATGTGGAAAACGCCACTTGAAACTTTATCACGGTTTGCGGGAAAGCTATTATTCGAATAATGTCCATATCGATAAAATATTACGTGTGGCTACTCCATATTGGATACAGTTTGACGCTGCACTTGCTCCGATAACAGATTATTAAATTCTGCATGGTAACTGAAATGATTCCCGATAAAAATAGCATGCAGAGATGTAGCATGCTGCTATATTTGCAACAACAATACGCCCATTAGGCGAAAATTGATCTCAAATAGCGGACGCAACATCACGACCAAAAGCTTTGGACTCATGGACTGCATAAGAGCATTAGTATTAGGGCTTTCAAATACCGGATGTTTTCAATACCGGTATCGATTCCGGTATTGGACGTCAATACCGTGATCACGGTATTAATACCGGTATTACATACCAACATTTAAAGTATGTGTTTTTATTTGTAAAACAGTCTTTTTTGTTCTATTTTATTTTAAATTACTTTTATAAATAGCGCTCTATATAACAATTTGGTATTGGTTGATTATTTAATTAGATAGGACTAAGTAGGAACATAATCAAAACTTAACTCAAGTCTTTTTGTAGGAAGGCATTCCACATAGCGTTCGAAAAGAATAAATATCAAAATAAGTCGATTATTATTATTATTGAAATGTATCGTGTAATCAACATAGCTACCTATCAATATTTGTAGAAACGTAAGTATAGCTTAATTAGCTAATAACCATCATTCACAATAGCCTACTGAAAAAAATGTACGCTCTGCATCTGTTACTGATCGTAGCTACTGGAACTAAAACTAGTGTAGTCAAATTAGCAAAATGGTTGGACGGAATTCGTGTAGTTGTAGTTTTTTGTGGAATCATTAGAAGACATGAATATAAGTTTCCTCTAAGTTTGCACCATTCTTGTTATGTACGGAACATCGTTTAATATTAGGTGTTAAACACAAGTCCCATTATTTTGAAATTTTATTAATAACTAATTGTGGTAAGTTTAGATATATGTAGATACCCCTTTGGTGTATAATTACTTTTCACCAAAACAGTGTGAGGTGTATGAATAACTAATTAATTATTATTTTTAATCTGCGGCTCAAGGGAAATTCAGCCTGTTGGTGCAAACTCGTAATATGCTTTTTAAAGCATCATGAACACCCAGTTATTTTAGCACCCTTTTGCACCCCTAGGAAACCAGGATTTTACAATATTTGTAAATTGTACTTCGGGGCAAATTAGTGTAGTCATGGATTTTTTAATATGTAATGTATTCTAAGTATACTACATTCGCACCCCATAAAAATAAGAAATATATAGCCGGAAGTTTATACAGAGCTAGCGTACGATGTTTAATATACCTACGGTCGAAGCAGACGCGGGCGGGCGGCTGGAGTATAGTAAGCGTGGTGCGTGGAGTGCTATGCGTTCGCGTTTCGTTTAGATCATTGTTGTGGCAAAAAGCGATCCGTGCGCTACGCAAAATAATTATCATTTCCTCTTATTTTATTAACTGTGTTTGTTCAATAAATGTGAAAAATGGATTATGAACTGTATGGCATTGTTTGTGAAAGTTTACTGAGTGGAGATGATGCTGTTGACCAAGTCCGTGAGAAAGGTAAGATCATTTGGCAGGGACGTAGTCATTTTTGGCAGGGACGTAGTTTAAAGTTAGTAGACGTCTGCTTAGACAGATTTTGAGACAGGGCCGGATTAGGGAGGTCTAAGGGCTCTCGCCAGTTTGTATGAAAGTCCTTCATTTTTTGAGCTACAAAGTTGATTTTTGAGACGGACGTAGTTTATAGTTAGTAGACGTCTGGTAAGAACAGATTTTGTGACAGGGCCGGATTAGGGAGGTCTAAGGGTTCTTGCAAGTTCGTAAGAAAATCCTTAATTTTTTGTGCTACAAACTTGATTTTTGGCAGGCACGTAGTTTATAGTTAGAAGAACTCTGCTAAGTACAGGTTTTGTGGCAGGGCCGGATTAGAGAGGTTAAAGGGCGCTCGCAAGTTTGTTTAAAAGTCCATCATTTTGTGTGCTACTAACTTGAATTTTGGCAGGGACGTAGTAGGTGAGTAGAAGTTTAATTTTGCGACAGGGCCGGACTAGGGAGGTCTAAGGGCTCACGCGAGTTTGTATGACAGTCCTTCCTTTTTTGTGCTACAATTTTGGCAGGAAGGTACTTTATAGTTAGTAGACGTTGACTAAGAACGGATTTAGCGCGTATAGCAACATGGCCAGAATAAGGAGGTCTGAGGGCTTTCACATGTTTGTAAAAATGTAGGTACTGTTTTTTTTTGTACTAACAACCTGAAATTTAACAAGTCTAGAGTTTAGGAGTAGGAGATCTAAGCTAAGTTTGTAAGGAAGACCTGGACTAAGGGCTCCCGTAAGTCCATATGAAATCCTTGGCTTTTTGTACCTGAAAATTGGCAGAGAGATAGAATATAGTTAAGACATTTCAGGTAGGAATAGATTTTACGACAGGGCTGGTTTAAGGGAATATAATCGCTTCGATTGGCATTTGGCATTCGATTTGACATAGTACCATCCACAGGCAGTCCAGACAAGAGAGTCAAAATTTCTACGCGAACGAAGTCGCGGGCAAGTGCTAGTAATAGATAAAGGGAATAATATTAATAATTACTAATACTATGCACACAAATGTTTTAAGTCGTTTTAATTAAATTAAAAGTATTTGTATCAGCATTACATCTATTCCTTACAAACTACTCAGTCTGCTTGAGTCGATTTAGGTTATTTAATATTAAATGTGCTGTTCATCAAAAGCTGTTTTTCTGAAATATCTCAAGTGTTTTGAGTCGTTTCTGATAGATTTACAGTAGTTCCAACATTTTTAATGTATCTACGTATGTGATATCACGTACAAAATGTTAAGAGTCTCTACTAATTTTTAAACTCTGTTCCTACATATATTCAGCCTATTCCGATCACTGATTATTATGATTCACGACTTTGCTCGGGTCAGTCAGTATTAGAATATTATATTGTACCTATGATGTCACGTCACAGGAGTACCCTCAGGTCAAATAAAAAAGTACAGATGGAACTTTGCAAACAAAATGTTTTATAAAAAACAGCTGTGTGTGCGTTTCGATTGACGCTGCGCGCGGCAAGGGGTAATTTCTTAGTAGTTTTGTAACATCTTAATAGCCACAGCTCTTTTAGCCTTTTTCTTGAGAGCATCATACTCATTCTTCTTTTCAGCCTTCAAACTTGCACTTCCAACACTCTGCCATTCTTTGAACTTCTTATTTTTTCCTTCAACACATTCTGTATCTCTGTCGACCACCACCATGTATCTCTGTCTATCGTGCCCCTTTCTTTTGTCTCTTCCAAAATATCTTTTGCTGCACTCCTAATACACTCAGCCATTTCATTCCAACATCCATTTACACTTCGGTCATTCATATCACTCATTTTATCCACCACTCGTTCTGTTAATTTCTTCGCACAATCAGACTCCTCTAGCATATGAGCTGTCAGATATAAAAAGTATTCTACATCTTATACCAAACGACGCAAAAGATTTCTACAAAACCTTGACAAGTGCAAACATAGAAGACGATATCGATGGCTTTACTGGGCCTATCGATTTTGAGGTAGAAGGCGATGAAAATAATACTGATGGGTTCTTGCTTCCATTGTTCTGTAATACTTGTATTGAAAATTATTCAATAACTAATAAATGGCATTAAAAAGTATATTTTATAAGGAATTACTTTTATTTTTAGAAATATCACAGCAATGAAATCTTACGTCCATTTTGCAAGAAGGAACTAAGCAACAAAATATGTTTTTGCTAGAAAGAACCAACCGGGTTTTTAACGATTTACTGTATACTATAACTTCATAAAATGTATAAATCTGATATTCCTAGATAGCCTACAGTATCCCACATAAGTTCAACAAGTATTCATTCATTAATATACTAAGTATGCATTTTGCACACTCTGTTTACAAAAGTTTCATTTTCTCGAAAGTAACCTGCTGTGAACCAACCCACAGCAGGTTACTTTCGAGAAAATGAAACTTTACTTACTTTACTTATCTCTTCTTGTTAGTTTATTATTCCGTGTCGCGCGCTTGTCACTTCCATGGCGTATTTATTCAGTGGCAATTACTACAATATTAAAAAAATGTATGTTCCATACAAAAATGCCAATTTTTTAAAGGGTGCAAATTTAAAGGAGACCAAATTAATATGATTGTGATGATTTTCAAAACAATCAAAATTTCCCCCGAAGTACAGCGGCAGACATGCGTGAAAAACTAATTTCCATATGTCACACTAGGGTGCAAAATCAATAATGTATTTAGGTCAAAATGTCTAACCGTTTCCTCAGTTTACAAAACTACACAATTTTCCCCACAGCCGCAATGACCAAAAAACACTTTATTTTTTTTTTAATTTTTTTTCTGCCTCTGCGTTGGTCTGATTAAAATAAATAAAATGTAATAATGTAGACTGAGGTGTAATAAAGCGTATAAAAAATTACGCTGAGTACATCTGTGTTCTTTGGTTAGTTATGACTAATTAATAGTTTTCACCCCCTTCCGTAGGGGTGGTAAAAGCAATTTGTTTTTTATACTCGATCTTTAACTCATACAAATCCATCACAAACGTTTTTGCCTCTCCGGAGAATTTAATCCAATCTTTATTAAAAAATGGCCTAATTTGACTACACTAAACGCGCTGGTATATGTAACCACAGTTTATTTTACAAAACATTCACAAAATCGTATTAACACAAAAGTCACAAGTATAGCCCCTGTCAGTCATATTAGAATTTAGAATACAATTAAATGTTCCGAAAAGGTGATGCTAATAAGTTCGGTTCGTAACAGCATCAATATTCGTAGGTATCACGGACAGTAAATATCTCTAAGCTGCCGGTAGGAATGGACGTGTCTTCATTTTCACACATCATCATTAATGATTATTTCAACCAAGACGTCCACTGCTGGACGTATAGGCCTCCCCCAGGTGTTGCCGCAGTGGCTTGTCCTATGGGCGCATTCAGCGTGACCCCGCAACGTTCCACCTTGTTGGACGCCTTCCAACACAACGTCTTTCTGTTCGCGGTTGCCACTCCAAAACTTTTAGGCCCCATTGGCCATCAGTTCTGCGAGCAATGTGCCCTGCCCACTACGACGATTTCAACTCCTCGAAGTTCGAACTGACTGACTGGTCGAACTGGACCTATTTAACATCATTAGATCCAGGTAGACTTCGTCCACAACTTCGAGTGTAGAGTCTCCGATTTTGATAGGTGAGGGTGTTACGTGGACAGTCAACATGACCTTGGTTTTGTCCATGTTTATTTTAAGACCCACTCTTTCGGAAGCTCTACTGCGGTCATCGAGCATTTCACTGAGGTCTCTTCAATCCAGAACCTTAAAGGCATCCTCCAGTGCAGGGGTGAACAGTTTCGGAGATATGACGTCTCCCTGTCACACAAAAAAAGTTTCCGAGGTCTGGTCCTGAAGGACTGACATGGTGGCGTTTTTGCCACCGTTGGAGACGACACTGCAGTACGGCCCAAGTCTCGATCGAATTAAAGGGTTTCTCGTAGTCCACAACCGCTAAACAGAGAGGCAGGTTATACTCTTCGGTCCCTTGTATGACATCCAGCCACATAACCACGCAGCGTATGTGGGTATGCTGTCTACGGTACTAAAGCCTTTTCGGAATCTGGTTCGTTCGGGAGGCTGGAAATCGTCAAACCTGCGCGCGATATCATTTCCACTGCTCGAATTCAATGAAGTAGAAGGTTCTTCTATGGTCATATCTTGTTCATTATCAGTCATTGTCTCACTGTCTCTTTGTATGTTTCGTGTGTCATTATTATATTTTAAAAATGGAATTTATTTCACGATAATACATGTAATGTTTGCAATACCGTGATCACGGTATTGAGGGCTTCAATACCGGTATTGAAAATGGCCCATATTTGTCCGGGATCACGGTATTACGGGATCCCGTAATACCGGTATTGAAAGCCCTAATTAGTATGTCTAGAGACTCATCGACCCCACAGTCAAACCATTGCAACGGTTTTGTGGGGCTTAAGTGTATAAGTTATACTTACCTTTCTGAAAATAAAGATAAATAAAATAAAAATAAAAAATTCAAGTACGGATTAAACAAATCCATTTCTAACGTAATGTCAGATTTTCAATGCTTACAAATTAAGTACAAGATTAGCAATTGTTTAAGGAAATAATGCTGTAATATACACGTTCGACGCAGACTAGCGAAGTTTGGCGACTGCCCACGTAAAGCATTGTTTTGTGATGATTGCACCGTGTGGCGTGTACCGCCCGGTGCAGTTTCCACATCTAAATCAGCTGCTGAGATGGATTGTGTAACTTCGACAGTGGGTGACTGACAGAACTCAATGTGTTATGCAAAATTTACCTAATGATAGTTCTGAAGCATTTATATAGCACTCAGAAACTAGTCTCTTGTTATTAGTGTGAAACTTTAAAGATGTTACATGGCGATCGTTAGGTGATAGCGAGTGGTCAGTGTGGTCGGGAGAAAGTAGCGGGAAATGATCTGTGACCGACGCGGGCGCACGGCGGAGGACTTTCATGTAGGAAGCGATAGGATGACCGCAATGACCGACGCTGCATCGTAAGTGTATTCAATTTTGTCGTAGAGGACGTTATGCAAAGTATTTCGCTTGCTGCAAATGGAACAATGAGCAAAAATAAACCAAGTATTATGTAAAACTAAACCGTTTCAAGGAACATTAAACAAGATATTAAAGAGGGCTGCAAATAATTATACAACATAAAAATCAGTGGCTACTAGGTACAGCTTGGCAAAAAAGTCTAGAAACGGAACTAATTTTTTTGTTTGCTGGCAACAATTAAAAACTTATGACGTTTGGTGTAAACAAAGTTCGAAAGTTTATTAAATTTATAATTGTGCCCTAAAAACGTGATTAAAGCAACGTAAAGTAAAACAAAATGAATAAAACCATCCGAAGTGCTGGCAGAGCGATAATTTATAAGGTCTACAGGCGATGTTTGGCAGAAAAAGAGGCCAAAACCATTCTCTCCGATCTCAACGATGTTTACATAAGAACCGCTGAAATGACAGGTATGTACAGCCTGTCTATAAAGTCATGAAAATAAATGAGGGCGCTGCGGTCGTGAAGACTCGTGCGCATAGCAACCCTGTATAGTGTGACTAAAATGGTTTTGATACTAGCACATTATTTTGTACTAGAAGCAAACCTGGTTTTAATTAAAATCTGTTATCTTATTTAAAAAAAATACAGAAACCATAAACAAAGATGCGACCTTCATTATAAATGATAATACCAGCCTATTACTGTCCCACTGCTGGGCTAAGGCCTCTTCTCAACAGAGACGGCACGAGCACTGATCACCACGCATGCTCAAGACGGGTTGGCGATTTCAGACTTATAATAATTATAAGTCCAGATTTCCTCACGATGTTTTCCTTCCGACCTTCATTGAAATAAAAATGAGTAAATAAAAGAAAAATGTTCGTACATATTTTTTATTAATGTTATATTTTAACTTTTGTACCACTGTATGCCCATTTTCTCTTGCCCGTTTTGCTGCAATATGTTGTTCGATTAGAGCCTTTCTGTTATTTTGATCTTCTTGTAAGAAAATCCAATCGATTTCAAAATTTTACGCAGGACTTCTAGGCTACATTTAAAATCCAGATCCGTTTTAGCGAAATTTTATGTTGAAGTCATCCATTTCTTTCTTAGGACGGCCTGGGGGTCTAAAACGGCCACTTTAGCAGATCATAATAGGAATTGACCTTTCAAAATAATAACTGCGTCTGTGACCATTTTACGAATTTAACGCAATTCATATTGTTTTCCTATTATTACTTACCTATGATCTATTTTCCTTAATGGTCCCAGACGCTGTTACTATTATGAAAGGTCATTTACGCTTTTTGACGCAATTCCTATTATGATCTGCTAAAGTGGCCGTTTTAGACCCCCTGATCTGTGTTTGCCTTCATCTGCAATACGCCTCACTGTACTCTCAGATTTTCCTGAAAGAAAGATTTAAAAAAAGATGTAATATCCAACAGAAAATACATAGCACTGTTTTTATTTCAAACATGTTAAAACTTATTCATATTTAAAATCACCGGTAAATTTGATTACCCAAAAGTATCAAAAGTTAACGTCGCACTACAATATGAGCTACTTACATTTGCAATCTAACCTATAAATGCGCAATGTAAACAATGCTTATTTTAGTCTTAAAATCGTATATTTAGTAAATTTGTGACTTCTGGTAGATAAAAAACAAACAATAACACGATTACATACCTGTTATAGCTGCTGTTCGAGTATAAATATCATCCAAATTTGATAAAATTTGGTCAGCTTGGTGTTCTAACAAACATCGCTGATATACTTTGAAATAATTTCCCGAGCTCCACTCCTATTTGTTTTCCTCATATTTAACACGTTTTTTCGAAGTTTTGTCGACGTAGATTTGAAAAACATTAAAAAATGCAAAAGATATCAAGATAAATAACAAGTTGATGACAGCCGATGACATTTGATGTACCATGATTTAGTGTTGCCTTACTTTTGAATAATGTTAGTTCCTCAAACATTAATTTTATGACTTTATAGACAAGCTGTAACTGTTTGTTTTATTGTTTTTAGATGAATTAAGTGTTAATTTATGAACCCCATTCTGTTTTGACTTGCTTGCATACGAAATAAGTGGAATTTTGAACAATAATCATCGAGCACATAGGTTATGTTTACATTTTGTCTGACATTACCTTGGTATAGCGTGTCAGATTAATGTTGATACTTGAGTGGCGTACTGTGCACTATGTGAATTTAAATTCGATTTCTACATAACTTTATTGTTGAATGTGATTTCAAGGTGATAACTGTTTGTTATATCATTAGAATTACAAATGTACCAAAAATGTATTATTTTTAATTTGTTATTTATTAAAGCAAAATGCATTTTTTTATGTATATTTATTTATTCACTTTAGGTAAATCAGTAAGCACCATATGAAGAGTCGTCCTGGAAGGAGATCGAAACAAAGGCGTATTTTCTACACCCGGAAAACATAGAAAAGGTCGTCCCAAAAAAGAGTTGGAAGATTTATTAGAATAAATTACAATAATTATTTCTACGCCTTTTTTTAATCCCAGAAAATTTAAAAAACAGTGCTACTAACATATATTTATTTTTAGGTAGTTACATGAGGAGAATAAATTCTGGTTCAATAAATAAAGGAGAATGGGCTTATTGGTACACCCCTCCAATAGCAATGAGATATACGTCGTTGGATAGCTCTTTTTAACTGAAACAATATTTACTATTACAGTTTTGTTGAAATGTTTGTCCGTTTTGAGTTATAGCTCAAAAACAAAAGTAAAAATGGATACCTATTAACGTTATAATATCTTAGTGTGTAAGCTAAAATTACATCAATGTCGTTGTATATAACGTAATTCGTAATTATCATAACAAAACATAACATCACGCCTGTAATTCCCGAAGGGTTAGGCAGAGGTGTAGGTGCCTAATAGTAGGTACACCCACTTTTCGTCAGTTATGTTTAAGTCCCATGTAATAAGGGGCGAGCCTATTGCCATCAACCTGGCACAAATCCAGACACCATGGCTGCTACCAAGAAATTCTTGAGGGAAACTCCAATAACACTTTGTCCGACCAGGGAGAATGTATGGAAGCTGGTACACCCCTCCAATAGCAATGTCATATACGTCGTTGGATAGGTCTTTTTAAATGGAACAATATTTACGTTGACAGTTTTGTCGAAATGTTTGTCCATTCCGAGTTATAGGTTAAAAACAAAAGTAAAAATTGATGATATTAATATTGTGATATCTTGGTGTAAAAAGGAAAATAACACGTCGTTGTATAATAATATATATTATTATAGTATAATAATGTAATTCGCAAATAACATAACATACCATCACGCCTGTAATGCCTAAAGGGTTAGACTGAGGTGTAACTTATAATAATACACCGATGTTTTCGGCAGTTATGTTTCCCATGTAATAGAGGGTGAACCTATTGCCATGAACTAGGCATAAATACAAATTCCTTGACTGATACTGACAAATTCTTGAAAGAAGAAGAGCAAATCCAATAGGTAACAATTTACCCGACCCGGGAATCGAACGCAGGGCCTCATGTTCAGCAGTCGCGCTTGCAACCACTAGATCAACGAGACATTCAAAAATTACCAATTAATAAAATGTACGTAAACAGATGAGTACTTTGTGTCGGAATACTAAAAACTTTTTTTAACTTTGGTTTTTGAGATATAACTCAGGATGGACAAACTATTTCGGCAAAGCTGTCATAGTAGATATTGTTCCATTTAAAAAGACCTATCCAACGACGTATATGACATTGCTATTGGAGGGGTGTACCAGCTTCCATACATTCTCCCTGGTCGGACAAAGTGTTATTGGGTTTTCCCTTACGAATTTCTCAGTAGCAGCCACGAAGTCTCGATTTGTACATAGTTGATGACAATAGGCTTGCCACCTATTACTTGGATATTAAACATAACTTGGATATACTATCAGATACCCCTCTACCTAACCCTTCGGGGGCTACCGGCGTGATGACATGTTATGTTATTTGCGAATTACATTATTTTATTATTATACAACGACGTTAGTGTTATTTTCCCTTACACACCAAGATATCACAATATTAATAATATGATTTTTTACTTTTGTTTAAGAATAGAATAGAATAGAATATGTATTTATTCGCTAATGGACAGCAGCAACACAAAAGAGCAGCACATATATAAACAAATAACAACAAACAGCTTAACAATTAATTAAACAGCTCAACTGCGCTGAGCATGCCCATAACGAAAGGGTAGCCAACTCAGCATATTATGCTGGGTGTAAAACACTCAGCGCTGGTTTTCAGTAGGCCCCCCGCAGTGACACACGGATGAGGGTAGTAGGTAGTAAATAAATAATTTTATTCTAGTATAACCTTTAACTCAGAATGGACAAACATTTCGACAAAACTGTCAAAGTAAATATTGTTCCATTTAAAAAGACCTATCCAACGACGTATATGACATTGCTATTGGAGGGGTGTACCAGCTTCCATACATTCTCCCTGGTCGGACAAAGTGTTATTGGAGTTTCCCTCAAGAATTTCTTGGTAGCAGCCATGGTGTCTGGATTTGTGCCAGGTTGATGGCAATAGGCTCGCCCCTTATTACATGGGACTTAAACATAACTGACGAAAAGTGGGTGTACCTACTATTAGGCACCTACACCTCTGCCTAACCCTTCGGGAATTACAGGCGTGATGTTACGTTTTGTCATGATAATTACGAATTACGTTATATACAACGACATTGATGTAATTTTAGCTTACACACTAAGATATTATAACGTTAATAGGTATCCATTTTTACTTTTGTTTTTGAGCTATAACTCAAAACGGACAAACATTTCAACAAAACTGTAATAGTAAATATTGTTTCAGTTAAAAAGACCTATCCAACGACGTATATCTCATTGCTATTGGAGGGGTGTACCAGCTTTCATACATTTTCGCCCATTCTCTTTTTAAGTATAAAAAAAATAGTAATAAAAGTATCAAGACGATAGGTTGTTACGCGATACGGTCACAACGGGTTGCCATATGAACAGCACAGTGGCGCCCCCCGGATTTTCTACTCTTTTTTGCCAAGCTGTACTCAGGTAATGTATTCATGACATTACCCGGCAAGGCAACGGTGAACAATTACCAAACTAACAATTAGCAGCAACTGTACGGTAACGTTACCAACGAGAACGGAACTTCACGCATTTTCGATAAAAAAAGTGGCTGCACATCCTCACACGCTTCCTCAGCCATGAATGAACCAACTGTTTGACGCAAGGATGCAACCGCCACGAAAATTTTTCGGTTTCAACCGTTAACGAAACCAATTAAAATGTTACCTGTGTAGATGTTGTGAATGGACGCTGCTATGAGCAAAGGTTTTTAGATACAATTTTTTCTTTTTACTTTCCTCAGCAAAATATTAGATTCAGGAGTAAAACTATTTAAATTAATTTTGGTGCCAGGTAACAAGTAACTTTGCCTTACCCTCTTTTGGGATCTGCAAAATTTTGCTGATATGCACTGTGAGAATGCTCTGTTCAAACTAATAGTCACCCAAAAGCCGCGAGTATTATTCAGAGCTCATTATTCGGAGCCACAATAGTCCCACACCATGTACGGCGTACCGCGTAGGAGTAAGCACCTAAGCACCACCTATGCCTGCATATCAGACGACACGTCGCGATGACGTCAGCGGACTTCAATATGAACAGCACAGTCGAGCGCTGACTATACACACTCTTATGTATTATGCCTTTTATATTATAACAATGGAGCGCTGTCGACATTGAGAAGATAGTGGTAATAGGGCCTATACGTTAGTATGATTCAGGCACGATTTCAGCCCATTGAAAATGACGCGGTTAATGAGAATAGATTTAGTATACATGTACTGAGACATCTAGTACGTAGGTATGTACGCCAAATCATTAAGTAGAAAAGGAAAATGAAAGTTCGAGTACAACAAAGCTATTCGGTCACTATTTGTCATCACTATATAGTTTTCTGTCCAAAACTGTAGCAATTTCGAAGTGAAAAGCAGAGCGCTTGGCACACTGCCATACAGACTACACACTCGTATAGATGTTTATGGCATGTTGAAGCAAAGCCATCTATTAATAACCCAAAAAATGTAAATTAGAATGAAGTTTTATATGGATATCTGTTGTGAAAATAAAAGCTGCTAAGGATTGTTTCAGGGTTGCATTCATGAAGAAATAGGTTAGCCGATAGAACTTTCAAGTGCATCTGATACAGTAAATTATATGTTTTAATGGATCAAACACGAAATTTTATTCATTTAGAGCTAAAATTGTGTTTACCTGAAATATTACAAACTATAGTCATGTGCTGGTTAATTAAGAATAGTGAAACATAATACATCAATGCGCAACGTTAAGCATACCGCAAGGGCCCAATCTAGGCCCTGTGTGAATCCATTATAATTATGTATGTATAGATCGGGTTGCTTTAGACGTAGAAAAGACATACCAAAACAACCTTGCAGTCATAACAACAGTCTGTTGAAGTCCTAATTAGATCAAGAATTTAGGAGATTCTTTCACTACCAAACGTGTTACAGTTACAGCGGTATCTGGCGTTTTTACGCCTACTGCATTGTGAGCGTGCCGTGACCGACTAAGCGCAATAAAACAAAGTATTTAAAGAAAATACACTTGAATTATGTGCATCAAGATAAGCAAGTAGGTACTAATGTTAAAATAATAATGATAAGGTGACACTTACCGATAATTGAAAAAACGTGAGTCTAGGTGATTGGAGAAATGAAATAATAGGCAAAGTAATTAAATAATGAGTTAGAGCCACGTGTAACTGATATCTGAATCCAATATGACGCATCTCTGGGTAAAACCAGATCAAATTCGTTTATTCGTGTTTGGGTCTACATACTTACTGGTGTGGCTGTGTGGCACACAAGATCTAATAATGAAACCAACTTTGGCAGTAGAGAAACACTATCATGCTTACCTGTTATGCAGGAGGATCGACGAGGATATTAATATCCTCGTAAGACACCGCAAAAATCTCAAAATAGCCCATCATGATATCTATTTAAATAGCAAAGTATTTGTACAGGAAAATGGGAGTTGCGAAGCAGGATTATAATATGGATGATAATTGGAATTACCAGCAAAAATCAAATAACTAACAATCATATAGTGTGAACAATACTTATTGAATTATAACTATAACAGCCAGGCTAACCAAATTGTTCAAAAAGTGATTTGATAGAAATACCCAACGGCTTACAAATTGATTGAACGAGGAATGGAGCAGGATGAAGTGCGCCAATTTGAATGGCGGAGTTTTCTACGTTTCTACCAGGAGATCAGTTAATCGATGAGGAACTAGACGAACTAGTCGAGATAATTCAATTTATTACACAGCTAGAGCTCGTCTAGAAAAACATAAGATAGGCAATGACGTTGATTGATATTCGGTATGTAAATAATCTCCAAGCTCGAGCGGACGAAACGAATCGTACGAAAACACATGTAAAAGTGCCAGATTCAGGCAACGGTAGCTAAAATATACAAATGAACGTGCATTAATCTATTCAATGAAATAAAACGTTCTCAAGCTTTGAACTAAACTGTTCCCGAAGTATTTTGGATTATTTCAATTCTAAAACGATTGGAAACTGCTCGATAATCGAATAATCTCAAATAAAATTTAACTAACGCAGCCGCAAATTCGCATGCTACAGGTTTCATTACGTGTATTCAATTACATTTGCTAAAGCAATTTGTTGGAATTATTTTGCTGAACTCGTTTACTTGCAAATTGGCATCAGTCGTTGGAAAAACTACCTTTGCTTTCAAGCAATAAGATTTTAATTTCAACCAAGCTGATGACTAAGAAATTATCATTTGAGTTTGCAAAAAGTTCAAAAACAGTGAAGACACCTAGTCTAGGCCAGAGCGTGTGTTGTGTGTTACACAGGCGTTGTACCAGAGTGCCAAGTTCATTGACTCTGCACACGCCATTTGACTGCAAACAAGGACAGCGGAGTGGCCGCTCTCAGTCAGCGTGCACCACGCAGTCGTGATCACTCCAATCATAATCCTCGGCAGCTTTTGAACAATGACATCATCTAATAACTATTCTCCGACACAAAAAGAACCGAAAACAAAATATTCGTTGAGGCCAATTATGCAAACTACTGAATCTATTGTAACTAGACTCGTTTTCGTAACAGTCTAATTTTACGTAGTCAGTATTCATTATCGAAATTAGGGTGATCATGAGTCGTTTTAAATATAAATCAGCTATGACCGCACCGGGACCGGCTGGAAGGATTAAATAAGGACTTTAGGATCTGAGGCAGCTGTTGTGATATACTAATTACGATCAATAGCATAAGCTTCATTGTGTTAGCCATGCCAAGAATCTTGTCAGATTTCCTTATTAGACGGTACGGAAGTAGTATCTGAACGCATTCTTAACTCATCATCATGCATTCCGCAAGCCCCTCAACAATAGCTCATTTCCATTTACATATGTAAGGTCAACCTGTCTTAAACGGGACAAGGTCGCCGATGCTCAGGGAAACTCCATGTAGCGGTCACTAAGTGGTCGCCAAGTCGCCCGTCAACACGTCTGACTTGGAAAGTTTCCTGTTCCAAGAACATAAGAAACGGCGAACGGCGAGCCTGCCAACGACGTAAATCAACGTCGATTGTATCTATGATATAGTAGAATAGTTGAAGCATAATATGTGATATGATCTAGCCGTAGTATCGTATAGAGGTCGAGTGCTGTGGGTCAGCTGAACGGCGGAGCCCGCGTCGGCGGCAGCGTTGGCCGGCGGCGGCGGCGGCGGCGCCTCGGATAACGGATCATGTGCATGCCGCGCACAGATTTGCAATCCGTGAAATTTCATTGGAATCTGCCCGTGACCAAACCACGACATGATGAAAGTTTCTTATCGGAATTAATCAAGCGCATGTCTTTCGATAGCATGTTTGCAGCTGTGTCTAATCTGGCTATATTCAACGATCGATCAAAGAAATCAGGTGTCATTATTTAATTAGAAGCGAGCATTTTAATTTGCGATCATTTATCCGTTAGCGAGAATGTTGCAATCGAAAGCTGTTAAAACCATATTCGTAAAACGATAGCCATCTTTCGTAACTGGAAACTTTATGGACTTCGGGGATAGATTTCAGCTGGTGGTATAAAGAGAGCAGAATACATGAATAATAGCAAATAGGTACCTCAAGTATACAGAAACGAGTATGTAGAGCATAGCGATTGGTTGACATCATGATAATGGGAAAATATAAGGAAAAGTTCGCAACACGAGAACAGTGAGAGCTATTGTGGCCGCTGATCGTGACGGACAGACGAAGGAATCCGTGTCACATCGCGAGGCTCAAGGGCAACGGACGGAGCCGCGGCGCCGCACAGTCAAGAGCAATAAATAGCTCAGTGGACAGATTGGACCGTCCTGTACCCAATCACTGCAGACACACTCTCAGCAAACCGAGATTAAAAGTAGTTACAGCAGGAGCCAATAAGGATTAGAAATAAGTGGATTTTAAACTTGAACAGTAAAACTTGAAGACGTCTCAGGAAATCTTAAGTCCTGGGTAGTAGGTAATTCAGTGTTGGCTTTGACCATGCTCAAGATATTTGATGAGAGTAAAAAATCAATCAAAATCAAAATTCATTTATTCAAACTAGGCTGAAAATCAGCACTTTTCGAAGGTCAAAATTTACTTTACTTTACTACAGTGAAACTTGGTTAACTGGGACTTGGATAAGTGAGAAACCTCTATAACTGGAACTCTTAATTCCCATGAGACAGATTTGGATATCTGAGACACATTTAACCAGGTTTCACTATATTTACATTTTTATAAGACAGTCCCCCAAAAACGCCCACCCATCGACACTTCCTAGTGTTTAGCTGGAAAGAAGAAGTGGCGGAACAAACTCCCCAGCACACATCTGTCTGTTAGGTTGGTTAGAAGAACCAGACTCGATACAATAGCAAGGTGTCAGTTAAATTTAAGATTTACTAAAGACACAATCAGTAATAAACAAAAGTATATGACAATAAACAGTGTAAACATAAAATAATAAATACATAACAGTAAACTAATTTCGGAGAAAGAACATAAATAACAAACATTGTCTTGTGTTCAACTCAGGATAACGATTCCATTTTATTTATAAGATTGGGTTGCATGAGAGACGTATTATATTGTATAGAGAGTAAAATAATGTTGTAATAACATGACAGCTAAAAGGGGAGAGTGAGAGAAAAACTGAGTTTGAGTCAACCCTAAGTAACATGGGCAAGGGCAGGCTGTTAGCAATTACCACTTCAATTTCTGAAAAGCAATCGTCACAATAGTTTCGTTTATGAGTAATTATTGTGAAGAAAAACCAGTGCATGCTAATAACCACGCCGACGTCAGAAATGAGCTCATTCGAGGTGCCGGTGGCAAGGCGCACATGACTGCGAATGGTAATTTATTTTAAGGATAATCTCTTGAAACTAATTATTGCGATTGCATCGACCCTGAACTACCTGTCATGATTATTCTCATCCGATACACATTCATCAATTTAATTGTGTTCGTCTTCGTATGTTAAAGGAGTTTTAGTGTTTTTTTTTTATTTTGCCTCTTTTGAATATTTCCATTGCTGTTGGTTTCAGGTTTGGTTTGGACTTCCCAGAACTGTTTGTGCAACGACAAAATAAAATCTTTTGTCACTTTGTTTCTTTTCGTTTTATTGCATGCCTCTCAAAAATGTCACCAACAGAGCTACCATTCAACTTCGCCAAAGGTTACCGTGACAAAGCATTTTTTTCGATGATTGATTTGGCAGTTCCCAAGAGCAGAGTCAAATTGATTCCCAAATACAAGTCAAATTAATGAAGACAATTAGCACGAGTGTTGACGCAGTAATTGAAAATAATATTGTTGCCGTGTGTATGTTCTATGTCACGGTGTATTATTTACAGTGTGCACGCAGAGTTGGCACGGTGGCAGTGACTTTGACCGGACTGCGCGGGCGCGACGCTGCGTCTGCCCGCCACACAATGGCAAGGCCATGCTAATTTGTTTTACACGCTTCCCCTGCCTTTTTATCATAATTTCCGTGTTTTTTTCACTATTACCACGGTGTTCGTTAAGCGAACAATGGCTGTGCTTTTGGCAGAATTTTAAGAGGTTGCCTTGACGTATACCGGTAGGTAAGTTAGATTTACTTGCCAACATGATTATGAGCAGTATGATATATTTCATAGAAACGGTGCTTTGGGCGACTGTAATGTCAGTTATCATCAGAACTACCACATGTGAGGAAAGGGCTTAGAAAGCAAGATCCACCTTTGTGTTGTGAGTACACAGGCCACAGATTGGACTTGGATTAGCATAAGTTGTCATTTGGTGGACATGTGAAGCCGTTAATTAGCTGCCAAGTGACACTTTTACGTGTGAGTAAGACAAGTTTTCAAACATCAAGTGATGAGTGTTTTCCGGCACTGACATATTCAAATAAACGTTGATGACATGCTAGCTTAAAAACATGACTCGCATCAAAACGAAAATGCTGACATCACTTCAAACAGCAACAAATCAGATGGTCCTATGACCTATCTACCACAGATTTGTATTTTTGCAGGGCATTAGAGTGTGGCTTGCGAAGCAAAACGTGGCAATAAGGAAACGCTCGGCGACAGTAATTGAATCGCAGCGCCGACTCGTGACGAAACCACTGCGACTCTTACAAATGGGACAAATGTCTTCAGTAATGATCGTATTATGTTTGAATCAAAGACTACCTATATACTCTATGATTTGAATAATTAATGCTAGGCAAGAACGTGATGTTTCCCTCCTTATAAAACTTTTCCTCTGATCGTAAGATGTAATAATAGGTCTTTACCTATGTAATAGGGGATCGGACTGGGTCAAAATAATATGATTCTGTTTAGTCCGTAAGTTAGATTATCGAAAAATATTATGTGTGGAGTGTAAATGTGGTGCTGTTCCTCAAACAATGGGGCATTTAATATCGTGCCCTGCGTGTCCTGCTGACTGTTCACTACAGGAACTGATGGACGCTACCGAAAGCGCCAAACTAGTAGCCCAATTCTGGGCTGACACAATTTAGATTGCCATCGACACGCTAAGAAGAAGAAAAATATTGAATACGTGTTTTTTGTTTTATCAAATCAATAAAAAATGACGAAGATAAAAACGCGTCAAAGATCTTGGAGTGGGGCTTGAAACGTCATTTGTGTCGTCAAAATGTACTATCATAATGACGTCACACGAGTTTTCGAAGCACTGTATCGTCTTCATTTTAAGTTTACGTGAAAAAAGAAAAAATACGTGTCCAATAATTTTTGGAAATCTATCTGACGGACTAATTAGTTTTTTTGTCCGATCCCCTATTGCAGATTCTACAACCGGCATTTTCAGATTTAATTATCTGTGGATTGGCGCGTAATTCGAAATTCAAGTAAATTTAATTCGAAAGACGTGTTAATTTAATTTCAAATTTAGTCATTTGTTTTTTGATAGTTTTTTGTTTTTGTGACTTTTTGGTAGTTTTTGGCGCCATGGATAAACTACAAATTCGTACAATTTTCGAATATCAGTTCATACGTGGAAATACCGCTGCGCAAACAACACGAAACATTAACGACGTGTACGGACTTAACACTGCTTGCATAAACACGGTCCATTAATGGTCCAAAATTTCCAGATTGAAAACGATTGAACGTTTTCAATCTGGAAATTTTGAGTCGAAGAACGAGCCTCGCGGTTGGCCGGTTAACATTGTCGACAACGACGAATTGAAGGCGATAGTGGAAGCGGATCCAACTCAATCTAAAGCTGAGCTTACTGCAGGCCTTGGAGTTAGTGTCAAAACAACATTGAGGCACTTGCGTCAAATTGGAAAGATAAAAAAGCTAGATAAGTGCGTGCCACGCGAACTAAGCGACCAACAGCGAGATTTACGCGTCGAAGCATGGATAAGCACTACTGAATCGGCATAGAAACGATGAAATTCTTATCAAATTGTTACCTGCGTTGAAAAGTGGATCCTGTACGACAACCGTAAGCGTTCGTCTCAGTGGGTGGACCCGGGTACATCACCTAGTCAGTGCGCTACAAAAAAGATTACTCATAGGAAGATGATGGTGACTGTCTGGTGGACCAGTGCCGGACTTGTACACCACAGCTTCTTACCGAATGTCACAACAGTGACGGCAGATGTCTATTGCAAAGAATTGCAAACAATGATGGAGAAGCTCGCAATTCAACAACCAAGACTAGTCAATCGTTCTTCCCCATTGCTTCTCCACGACAACGCGCGAGCTCACACTTCACGAAAGACCATCGAAGCTACAAGAGTTACAGCTGGAAGCTCTCCGTCACCCACCGTACTCACCGGACCTTGCCCCAACAGATTTCTACTTTTTTCAAAATTTAGAAATTTTTTTAAGTGGTAAAAAATTCGACACCCGAGAGGCAACACAAAACGCTTTCGCTGACTTCATCGCCTCCCGTCCGGCAGACTTCTACAGTAAAGGGATAAACAAACTGCCATCAAAATGGCAAAATTGTATAGATCATTTGGGCCAGTACTTTGATTCGCTGAAATAAAAAAAATACCAAAATTTTTATATTTTAAAATTCTCATACAAATCGGCAATTTCATAGGTAAAGACCTAATATAAGAAAACCAGGGGGTCTAAAATGGCCACTTTTGCAGATCATAATGTGAATTACGTTTAAAAGCGTAAAATGGACTTTTCATAATAAAAACTGCGTCTGTGACTATTTTACGAATGTTAACG
This sequence comes from Diarsia dahlii, assembly GCA_949775195.1. NCBI lineage: Eukaryota > Metazoa > Arthropoda > Insecta > Lepidoptera > Noctuidae > Diarsia > Diarsia dahlii. The sequence continues at coordinate 25,254,711 of OX459191.1, read as the reverse complement.
CAATTTATATTATTTTCTTATTAGAATGTATTTTACTAAGTTGTTACAGACGCAGTTATTATAATGAAAGGTCCATTTTACGCTTTTTAACGTAATTCATATTATGATCTGCCAAAGTGGCCGTTTTAGCCCCCCTGGTCTAACACTCGTATGAATTGAGTCAGGGTTAATGAGCTCATAGGTCTTAGTATTACCCAATTATTCTAGTATACCCAGTACATCATTGGTACTTACACAAAAGTCACGGGTAAGTTCAAAGTTCACACCGGGAAGGTGTCTTGATATTGATATGTATGTAGTATTATGTAGGACTGAACTCAGCTCCGGTTGACAAAGGTAAGCGAACTCCGCTGGCTCGTTTCAAAGTGTATTCTGAAGACTTCGGAGTACTTCGGACAGCTCATAATAGCAGTCATAATTTAAATACTAATAAAACTGCTTCTATTGCTTTACTTTATTTCATTCACTGCATGAAGGCACACAATAAAACCGCGTGTTTTCATTACAGCGCGTCTCATGTGAAATAGCGAGTTTCATAAAACATTCACAGTTGAATGGGTGCAAATGCGCAACTCGAACAATTGTTGTCGAAAACGTCCGCGTCGTTCGGCCAGACAACAACCGTCATTGGACGTATTCGACGTTCGATCGACTCTTGTTACAGCACGCACAATGGACGTGTTTTGCACACAGTTTGCACAAGTGCCGGTGGACAATCGCCGTGCGACCACACCACTGTGTATACGATAACACAGTTATGTGCTCCGAACGACTGGTACAGCTGGGAGCATCCGCGCACTCCCAACTCGATTCAAATTCGTCCTGCATTGTTGGCAGAGCCAGCTCCATATAATGGCGTGTCAATCAAAACCTGCTCCAGACGATAAATTCGAATGATTACATTATAACTAGGTAGACATAGATGCTATCACAGATGCCACCATTGTATTGTAATTACTAGATACGAGGCCGTATCAATGTTCAGTATACAACGTAGTTTTAGAACAGTGATAGCTAGAAATAGATAAACGATTTATTTACGTATATCAATTTAGAGACCGTACACGTATCTAAACGACACTGACAGTTGTAATTTGCGGTCAGCCATGAACTCTTCATGATAGCCTAATTTGATGGCAATGGTGATGATCATTTAAAACGTATTTGTTTCCTGGCGTTCAGTAGGTAGAACCAACATCTTTTGTGGCGGTTTACAAAGAACCACGTCAACGACACTCCAATAACAAAGGTGATAAGACTGCAACGGAAATGAGTTTCATTGAATTAGGGAAAGCAATAAAGGTAACAATTTTAATTTATATTGGACTGTTCTGAGTAATAAAGATACTGTTGTCCTCAAACAACATTATTCTACCAAGAACACAACTGTTTTCAGGCGAATCTGTCTCAGAGCACGATGATATCAAGCAGACAACAATACCTATAATCGCTTCAGTACATAAGATACCATACAAAACAACCATTGTGAAGATACCTCAACTATACAACTGTGCGGACGACTGTTAAGACAAGAATTGCATCCAGCGCTGCACTTGTTATCATGAGACCTATACAAGTGTTTTATAAATGAGCAATGGAAAAGGAATCGGTACGGTGTAAAAGAGACAATAAAAGGTGCGTAGAAGAAATGTCATCATGGTAGACGTCGACGTTAACATTTTGATGGCGAGTATTGTTCCGTCGAGTGGTGATAAGGTGCAAGGTTTCGCGACCCTGTCCCCCTTGGCTGCTACTAATTGCAGAGAAAACATTGCCCAACAACTTCAAGTACTTTAATAAAAAAACTTGTTTCAAAATGGCATGTTCGTTGGCTGAATTACTGGCTTGTCAGTATTGTTCTTTATTGTGAATTTTCTTAACAAGGTGATCTCCTGTCATATTGTCTTGTCTGCTCAGTTTAATCGTACAGTCTGATTTTAATTTACCTCTGATGCCAAAAGCTATAAATTATTGATCAGATATGGCATTGTTGTTTATTCTTCCCTATGTCACTCCTGAATGTATCTGCTTCTCGAGCTTGGTTACTCAAGTAGGTACAGCTAGTCACTCCTGAAGTCCTGACTGTATCTGTTTCTCGAGCTTGGTTCCTCAAGTACAGCTAATTTCTCCTTTGGGTGTTACAACTTGAATCGATCCTGTGCTAGGTATACTGTGCGACATCATTACCACAAATCATATTCTCCTTCTTAGCGTGTCGATGGCAATCTGAGTTGTGTCAGTTCAGAATGCAGCTACGAATCAAAATATTTCATTTCACATACAGTGCGATCAAATTATCTTAGCAGGTCTGAACATAGGCTCTGCGAACTTTTACGCATGTAAACTTGTGAAGAAAACTGTTATTGCCACATAAACCAATACTTAAACGATCAGAAAATATCTAATTTAAACAGTGAGAAATACAAATAAAATAAATATCATAACACTTTTTAAATACATTAGTTGTAATGTAACAAAATGACCTGCACGAAGTTCGGAACTGCCAAGATAATTTGATCGCACTGTAGCTACTTAGCACTTACAAAATGTCGAAAAGTAGGTGCACGATTTAGGTTGCAGGTCGTTTCTTATGGAGAAGAACTGGCAATTCCCATCTCATGGTTACCCTTTTAACAATATTTAGTTTTATAATTTTTTATTGTCTTACAGTAAGTATTTAATATTTAAGAGGAGAAGTAATCTTTTTTTTTTTTTTGTGGGTGGGAAATCATCAAATAACTCCTCCCGCTCTTGGGCAGAGCGGAACGGAGTGTTAGACTTCTACTGACTAAAAAACCACCCATATGTTCCTTCCTCGCCTGTGCGCCGAGGCCACGTTATCTCTTTCGATAATCCGCAGCCCCGACGGGAGGGGAAGTAAAATTAGAGTCGATCTTTAGATTAGGGTTATGATTTAAGCCTTGCCGGCCTAGAATTCGGATGTTCCGTAGATGGATGATCAGTTTCCTCTGTGCCTCGGAAAGAATGTTAAGCCGTTGGTCCCGGCTGTCATTTGTAGAGCTTTCAGTCGTTACAGGGTGGTCCAAAAGTCTGACAACCAGTCTTCCTAATGGGTATCGTATTACCCCGTACTAACTGAATTGTAGAGGTCAGATAGGCATTCGCTTCATGTAAAATACTGGTACTCGGCTGTGAGCAGCATCCGGCATCGAAGCCGCTACCAACATAGTTGGAAAAATGCTAGGCAGATAACAGCTTGACATCAAGTGGGTACTTCTTAACCAAATCGAATTGAGCGCCTCTTTTTATGTGTTTTTATATGTATAGCATTCACCGCGACTTTATTGGTATCCAAAATTCTCATCACGATGGAAGTGACGGAACAAATTGTACTTGTATTGTCATCATGTAGGAAATAACAAATCGGAGAATAGGAAATGGTGAAACAGTAGTATTAGTCCATCCATCGACAAGACAACACAGCAACGTTCCGACTTCCGATGTACACTTCAATGTGGATTACTCATAGTCTTAGTTCATTAATTGCTAGACAAAGATGTTCCAATCGATTAGCTACGGATCTCGCACTACCGTGGTGCGAAGCATGAGGTCAGCGCCAAGTCACGAGCGGAGGGCGCGTGCGCATGCAAGTGCGGGTCGCTGTGTGACCTCACACGCTGCGCAGGCGTCGTGACGCGCCAGCCAGAGGTAAATGCCAACAGGAGGTAAAGCATCGTTTACCTGTATTCGTCACAACTCGGATATTGTGTGCTTTCATAGGAATCTCCAGTTTCGTTGGAGAGTTCAGGAAATCTTGTGTGACGTGAGCAAAGTGACTTACGTCATGGGTATGATTGACACGGTCTACATTTTCAATTATAACTAGTGTCCGATCGAAGGTTAATTTCTGGCCAAAGCTGACGCTGATTTATCGGCTGTTGCCACAAACTTCGGTCGAAGCTAAAGAAGTACCTACAGAATGTTTGGTTGACGACTTGGTGAAGGGTCCTTTTGCAACCAGTCTTCATTGATATACACTTCGAAAGTTTTATCCCTGTCCCCACGCTGGCCTGTTCCATCGCGCTCTCGTGCATTTGTAATTATAATATATGTTATTACAAACGTTCAGCTTCGGCCAAAAATCTGACCCATTTTGGCCGAAGTCGAAAGTGGGTATTTTGGCCGAAGGTTGCCGAAATCTAAGCCGAAGTTTCGGTCGGACATAACGTATAAGTACTTATAACATAATGTTCTTAATTACAACCATATGTTAAGTAGTGAACGTTTTTATTGTTGGCTTTATGTCCGTAGTTCAAACAATCGTGTTTCATCTGCTCATACAATACAATACAGCGTCGAATCGTCACTGTGAGGCTCCCAGCAGCCGAGTATTCGAGCAATTATACAAAAAGTCGCTATACACAACGTGACCGACGCGAAACTAAGTAATAGCATCGTTACTGTTGGTATTGTTTGCGCAACCGTCGCAGACGCCACCCGGCTGAGAACGTTTCTAATAAAAAATACAGCACTTACAAAAGAGCTGCTTTAATTAAAGAAACTCTGTATTGACTGCAAATCTTGTAGATTTCTCTCCTTTAGACTTTTGAACAAAGGGTTTCCTCAAGCGTCACTTTCAAACACTGATATTCTTCTAATGGTGCAGAAAAGTTAAGGACTGATTAGTGTATTAACAATTCGATTGTAAACAGCATTCATCAATCACCTGTGGGAAATCTAAAATCAGATTCTTCACGTTATAAACTCCCAAAATATCAATGTGTGTTTTGCTTCTGGTTGATATAGGAACTTCGTGGCATCATGGCGGCACGTCTCGTCGCTTACAGGTGATAACCAACACGATCCCTAGAACGTGGCTCCAAACGTGCCTGCCCTTCGCTAGAATGAGAACATAAACTCACTTTAAAGCACAACGACATCATGGCAAATACATTAAATAAAACACTCTTTTGGACACGACTGTCTTACAAAAAAGCGGTATTCAAGGTCGATTTATTCAATAATGAAGAAAACTGCTGTCAAGTTTAAAGTCGGTAATAGTGTATAAGTAGGCATACATCACGCGCCGAGACGACGCTCAACCATTCAGGAAGAAATGCTCAATTTATATTGAGCGACCACACGACCACGACACGACTCACCGGCAAGTGGCAGCGCTTGATGAGCTCCAATAAACAGACAATCGCGGCTCGTTAACGTTATATTGGACATGGAGAAGCAATCTAAATGGCACTGGACACAGACACCTATATATCATACTTGTTATACGATGGTGTGATACGAAAAGTCCACGAACACGCGCCATGCTGAATATTCCGCAAGGCCTCCATACAAATTACGCCTCACAAGGAAGTATTAATGAGTCTCAAGTTCTCAACGCAATGAATGAGGTATTTTGTTAGTGTCTCCTTTGTTTTATGTCTTCGATTTATGAAGGTCATCTACAAACAAGGATAATAATCTTACTTCTTTTAAAGAAAATGACGTTTCAATAATATTTGAAATGACCATAATTGAAGGTGACGTGTGTAAGGCAAGGTTGCAAAATGAGCGATTACAGAATCGAATCACAACCATTCGATTGATTTGTATGGCAGGTAGGCAGGCAGGGCTGACGGTCCACCAGAAGCCTTGAGTGATGGATGAAACATCTCGACCTTGGCGCGTTTTCCCCGTACGTTAGCGACCTTCAAGATGACCGTTGATTTGAGAGCGGTTTTAGTCATTCAATTCAAACATCGCGTGTCGTTGCGAATGAAGCCGCCGCGCCGTATCCAGCCGTGCGTAACAGACAGCGAGAAACTCGGAGGACACAATCCGAGTTCAACTTGTTTTAAAGCTCTTTTAGGTGCTATTACAAGTCGAGGAGTGACAAGGATATGCAAGGCATCCTTAAGGTGGATGTTCACGGTGGCCCGCGAAATTCAAATTTTCTTACGTTTTTAGCGATTTGCAGGCCAGTGCTAGGTTGTTTGTTAGTGAAAATATGATTCGCAGCTGTAAGACGTATGCAGTTACAGAATTATAATCATCAAAATCATCATTACAACCCTCCAAGTTCATGTAACTGTCAAGAATGAGTATTTCATCAAAAGGTCATTCTTGAGAGTTACCTACATGAACTTGGAGGGTTCACTTTAGTAACTAAATTTATTAATTAAGTGGTTTGTAATGGCAACCCTGAAACCAATTTTGGGTTTAGCAACATTCCTAGAGATTGTCTCTGTTTTTTTTCTTGTCTCGTCGCGCGTGGGCGCGAATAAGTTTCCTCGTCATTATTGAAACCGTCATGATACTTCAAAATATTTAAAAGTTGTGCCAATAACCTCAGTTTCTCGTATATTCGTGAGTGTGCTGTTGAATCGGTGCTCGAGCTTCCATGATACCTGGATTCAGCCGGACCAAAGGAAGGTAACTTGTACAGCGACTGGGTAAGTCTGACGTCAGTACTAGGTAGCTGGAAGGGTTCCTTCGTGAAGGTCCTGGTTTCGAAGACATCGTCCAGGGAGCAATCAGGTGAGTGCCTATTCAAAGCACACCCTTTTTGTCGTGATATAACATTTTGTCGATTTCTCGTTCGGGCATTATCGTTGCCGCCCCATTAGTGATACAGTCCACTTAACTTCTCGCGTAAACTAAATCACGCGGGCTACCCTGGAACATCAACCTTAAGGGTAGGAATGCATTCTTGCGGTTTTGGAACCTTGGAAGTCGCTATATTTATATTTGTTTATGCCAGTTTAAAACCTCAGCCGTAATTCTTTAGGGGCTGAAACTGCGTTAAGCGGGCACCCGCGCGGTTTCATAAAATAATCCAGACTACGCGCGACGGGTCCCCGTCGCGGGTACCCGCTTAACGCAGTTTCGGCCCTAAGAAGTTTACTTCAAAGCGCTAACATCTGCTCCGTAGTAAGCCCATCACATAAATATCAGGTGATTACCATAAATTACATGTTTTCTTTTTTATGACAATAGGTCAAAAAGCTTTTTTTCCCTGCAACCTACTTCGATGTGGGTCTGGGTCTCACGTAAGAAAACAAGTGATCACCTTGTTCAATTGATTTCTTCGAGAGCGGTTCAAGGTGGGATAGCATTCATATTGTGTCTTGCGCTTTCAACAGATACGAGGAAAACACACGGAAATAATAGCATTGTGAAGAAAATTTTCACTGTAACAGATGCGAGTCGGGTGATGCACATCGCCAAGTGCGAGGTCGGACAGCCTCCAAGACAAATGTGTCTGTATTAAGCGCATTACAGCGTTTAAAATATGCAGTTATGGAAAGTTCTCGCTGGAAAAGTTTAGATAAACATTTTTAGACACGTAGCGTATGAGCCCTCTTTAACGTTCCAGCATACGATATCTGGATAGAATGTGGAATATTTAATGCATGAAGCTTGTTACAAATGGATAATAAATTCGCGTCGGATAACCGAGCTCGAGCGTCGGCGTTACAGCGTCAACATAAACCGGTTATTAGAAAATACTTCACAAAATGAAGAGCGCTCTAAACCTCGAACCGCGCTCAAGCATTAAGAGCCTATCGAAGTCCCCTACTTGACTCCACCAGGATAGCTTGCTTCTTCAAATTAATGATGATACGGCAAAATTCAGCGTTATCATTTTGATACTTAAAGTTAGTTACCGACTTACAGCATGATGTTCCCGAAACTATAATTATGGCACAGATGGTAAGCCTAAAATAACGACTGTCAGTATTTTCTTTTTTGGAGGGACTAGCTCAGGAATCGAATGGCTTGTACAAGAGGATGCTGAAGGTACATGTTTACTTTATACAATACAGCACTTCATGAACCCAATGGTTAATGAAAATATGAAATAATAGGTCTGAGCTATTTGGTCAAAAACATGGGAATAAGCGCGGACAAATTAACATTGACCACCACCTTCACGGATTATTTTCACAAAGATAAGCAATATCTGCTTCAGGAAAACCTAAGTAAATCTTGAGCAAATAGATAAAAGAGCTAATTACAGGTAAAGTGTTGTAAAACTAAGCAAATCGAGAGTGTGGCGACGAGACAAGAGAACCATTTTAAACAGCGTGTTAACCTTGTACGATGTTTTTACATACCAATGGTTAACGCGCACAATTGAGCGGCTCGAGAATTTTAAGCAGTAATCGAATTGCATGATTACGAGCGTATTGCGTGCTAAAGAGATCTGTCTGATGGAATAATGTAGTTAGCATAAAGTGCGGATACTACTCATTATTCACCAACTTATTAAACTGATTATCATTCTGTAGAGAGACCTCCTACCTTGTGTTTACTACAGATGATTTTCCAGGTATTTCGTGTATCTTAGCTCTTTACAGCGGCATTTTGACAGCGCTTAGTATCTAAGGCTTACTGACGTCATAATAAATTCCACGATTTTGGCAAGTATACCCTATTTGGCGAAATTTCTGTTCAATACAAGAGATTAATTTCGGCTCGGGAATATTTCGCATCCGTATTTTGATCCTGAAGTATTCTGTGAAATCTCAAATCTTATTATGATAAAAGGGATCCTTTATAGTGCTCACATTTTTGCATTTAATATTAACATGTTGTTATGGTACCTAGGTACCCAATTTTTTGTTACATTTTGTACTGTTGCTGGGTTCAATTTCTTAATGAATTTACAATGTACCAATAAAATTGTTTCATTTCACAGTACACACGGCTACACATCAAGCTATACAAAACCAGTATAATCTGATCGTTCATTGTGCGAAAAGATCTAGTAAAGTGAGGCCAAGATTAACTGGTTTTGTATAGCTTGATGTGTAGCCGTGTGTACATTTTCGATTCAAAAATTTTAATGTGTATTATGCAATACAAAGCAATCATAATACGCCATTTGGCTATTCAAATAAATCAGGTATAATAAATTATTGTTATCTTTTAATTTCGCTAAGTAACGTGGACGATAAGGGGCGGGGACGTCGCGTGACGTCACGGCCGGCAGGCGGCGCAGGCATCTCGCAAGGTGAACACCTCACATATCAGCTGAGCCTTATGTTGTAACTGTGAGGCCTGGGCTTCAACCTACCATGATAACATACTAAACTCATTTCAATAAGATGGATAAAAAGTTGTTGAGCAAGTATTTTTACTTTTATTTACAAGCAAGAGAATTAAATAAGGATGGGCGCAGGTGGTGTTCTGTTGTCTATGCCCCTTTTTTTTTTTCTTTTTTTTTTTGGTGGGTGGAAAATCATCAAATGACCCCCCCCCCCGCTCTTGGGCAGAGCGAAGGGGAGTGTCAGACTTCTACTGACTAAAAACCGAACCCATGTTCCTTCTTTGCCCTTGCGTCGAGGCCACGTCATCAGTACAAAAATCCGCGGCCCCGACGGGTCTATGCCCCCTCATGGGAAAAAGTCAAGACTTTATGTATGAATGAATGTATGTATTGCAGGGTATTTTATTTCTAAGTAATTGAATTTTAGACTTCTACTTTAGTTTATTAGTGTTTCAGAAAACCAATAAGAAGCTTCATACATGACATACTGTACGAAAAAGGGTTGTAAGCCATTAATATTTATTTATTTAAATTATTTTCTTAACAATTCTGCATGACAATACTTCTTACAGGAATATTTAAACATTCTAACAATACATCATAACTCAACAGAAATTAAATGCAATAGTTATTCAAGGATTTCAGTGCTATTATGATTGATTTATCTTACATGCACTTTACAGCTTCCTTATTGGAGAAATAATATCTCAGTAACACATACAACCTGATCAGATTTTATGTTTTATGATGGTTTCAAATGTATTGCTCATGGGCCGAGTTAAAGAAAACATTTAAAAGTACTTATTCTCAACATTTCTTTGGCTCTGGTCCAGGGAGTCTGTGTTGAAATAAAGCCTATAATTTTGGCAACCATTGTGCTTATGTTAAAATATGCCTGTATGTATGGCAATAAACTTCAGACACAGTTAAGATAATTGATGTCTGTAAGAAAAGTAAGAATTTCATTAGAATTGTTAGTAACAACTATCTATTTAATTATGTTTGTACTTTTGAATATTGTTCAACTTAAATAAAGTAGTTTGTGAATGTTGATTTCATGCAAGAGCTTATTATAACACAAATAGGCATATATAACAGAAAGTCCCTAAGACGACCCACTGACCAGTTCATTTGTTACTTGCTTGATGCATATTTCATCTTATTTGAGATCTTCAGTAGGTATATCATAGACTTTGAGAATATATTTTTTATAAAAAGAACTAAAAATAGTTACACAATTAGTTTTAAATAACTTATCTATAGCCTGTTATGCCCTGAAAGTTTGACCTGAACTGCAGTAATAATAAACCCCTAAGACGACCCACTGACCAAACACTACAGTAGTATAAATAAGCTGAATTAAACTTAAGGTATCCGTTACAATACTTGCTATTCAAAATAAAGTTGGGTCCTTTCGTTTGACAACTTTCAGATGAATGGTGCGAAGTGATATTTTTTTCTCGACTAAACAGTGTTCTTGATGAGTATGCATCACTTTCCAACGCAGCGCTTGGTAAACAGAAAGCTCTAATGAATTAGGAAGTAAACAGTAACGACACACGCAATAAATTGGCACAATGCTAGTACATTCCCATGCACGGTCGACAGCCTGGCAGTGCCACGGCACGCTCGAATTACACGACAAACGGCCCCGTCGCAGCCGCAATGAGCGCGGCGCGGTAATATTGAGATAAATCGAACAGTTACAGGTCGGAAATACTTACCAACAACAAGTTTCACACGAAATAACACCGACAGAGTTTGATGGTATGCGAACACCTACACAAAAGTTAATTCCACTGTTCAGAAGCTATAAGGATATTACACAAAACTTGCACTAACGTTTATTATTATATAAGGAAGATAATTTATTGGAAGAAACATCACCAAACTGTGCTAAGACGCAGGCTTTCGCGATTAGCCAACGAATTGTTCTCCATCAAACGGCCATTGCACGACACCACACCACAGACTAACAAGTCTGTGATCTGTCGTCATCCATCATGTCTTTCCCATAAATATTACTAGAGTTCGTTTTAGAAATATTACTAAAAATAACTAAAATGATATGAATGAATAAAAACATTACTAATCCATATTATTATTATGATAGCCAACCTTTCATTTTCCCAAAGGACCCTTGCACAGGCTTAATGAATTGTAGATGAAAATGTCTGGCAGAAATGGGCAGAATAATTAGAGAACCGTCTTACTCCTGCATTTCTGTAAATTCCAGCATCTAGTAGATTGTGTTTTATTATCGACTTATCGGTAATACCTTCTACCCACTACTATGAAAGGTCGTTTTGTTTTTTTTAACTATTCAGAACATTATCATACTTTACTCTTTGCTAATATCAAGTTTGACTTGTTTCTAGTTCAAATACTTACTAACAATGGAAGGTTTTGAAAAAACTGGCAACATGATGCTAAAAAAAAAAAAAAAAAAAAAATCATTTATTTGCGTAATTTTATGGTACAGAAGGTTGGTAAATATATAAAATTGCTCTCTTAATCTGCCTTTAATTTCGGCGTGCAAATTTATAAGTAACACATTATTATTGTATTTAAATTTATTAATTATAGATCATGATCATGCAGTCTTAGAGCAGATAATTCCATTAATATTGTATTATTGTGTAAATGTCAAAATAATCATAAAAAATAATAAGAGTAATAATCAAAATGTCAACAATATTAATTTCAATAATTTCAAAAAACTAATTTAAAATGAGCGTGCAATTTTCAAAAACATACAATTTATAATCTAAAAACTCATACAGTCATTAAACAGCTAAATATAACTATAACTTGTTTGACCCAAAAAATAGTTTGACTGAGCTAAGATAAAATCTCATAAATTTTAATAAAATAGTGAATGTGGTACCTTTTTACCCGACTGCGGCGAAGCCCAAAAGGAGGGTTATGTGTTTGACTTGTATGTATGTATGTATGTATGTCATTTATGTATGTATGTCCGTTTCTTTGTTCCCTCATAACTCATAAACGGATGAACCGATTTGAATGAAATATGCGTCGTTAGATTCGTCTTGATGGCGCGAGTGTTATAGGCACAAAATTAAAAACAAAGAAAAATAGCGGATTTTGGGGGCCTAATCGCGGAGTTCAACATTTTTTTTTTCCAATACCATCGAGTACGGTATCATAATAAAGGGTTTTTAAAGGAGATTACAAAAATATACGACACTTATATGTTTAAAAGAAATTCAAAGTGAGATATCCTTTAAACAAGCACAAAAGTTAAATCATCTGCGAAGAATTTTACGCGACCAACGAAAGAACAAACACAAAAGAACTAAAAAGTTGGAAATAAAAAAAGTAGTTAAAAAACTAAAAAAACCCGACTGTATAAACTGAAAAGCAAAAAACAAGCACATTTTAAATTACACAAAACTTGGAAGCAGGCAACTTGAATATAAAATGATGAAAAGAAAAAATGAAAATAGAATGGACCCCGCCTACATACAATGAAATTGTAATTGACACAAAACACGTAGCTTTATTCGTGAACGTTTGTTTTGATGGGTTTGACAATGACAGTTTTGAGTTTGACATTACTCAATTTCCTACAAAATACATCATAGTTTGAAAAACATTGTGCTTGTTTGTTTACAATAAAATCAAATTCACAATGGTTAAGTTCAAAGATGCAGTATCGGCCTACAGAACCTTGAATGGACTCATATGTGTGTACAAGCCAGCATGTGTGCCAGTGAAACAAGTCATGCATATAGTGAAAACCAATCTTTGCAGAGGTTAGATTTATTTTTTCAAACCTTGTCACAAGGATGAATGAACAAGAATTTGCCCAATTCGACAATACACAAAGATATAGTTTCTACATACTTCATAATTCTTTTCACAGATCTAAACGCCTTACCTACAAGACCTATAGAGCAGCGAGTAGAAATAGTAGGATCAACGAACGAGCCCATGATGGTGAAACTGGTGCCCAACTACGCTGATGATCCTCTGGTGTGCGGCCCGAGGTATATCAATGACGACTTTAGGTGCAGCTTTACTACAAACCTAGGCTTATTTAGTAGTGGAGTACTATGTAAGTTTATTTGAATTTTCATTCTCCTACCCTAATAATAATAATAATAATAAGCCTTTTATTTCTTATCTCACAATATTTAAATTTTAAATGCAATAAGTGTTAGTTGTGTTAGTGTTTGTATTATTCTAGTTAGTAGTGTTATTTGTTTGAGTATCTTTTGGAGATGTAGTCCCATATCGGGTAAAGGCCTCCTCCATCCGCTTCCAATTCTTCCGATCTTTGGCAATAGTACCTACAGGATGTATAATTAGCGCAATGTAAGCTGAAGATATCCTTCAGTTGTAGACAGGGATCTCACATTATATGTGCATATTTGTAGAAGTTCGCTTTTTGTCTTCCTTGTAATAGATGGAGGGTGGTGGTCGTTATTCCCCACGGGGACCAGCCGACTTGGGGAATGTGATTTGTTGTTGTTGTTTGTTTTTGTGTTTTTTCCTTTCTTCGGCTGTTGTTTGTAGTTTTTATTGATTGCTATTGCTTGTTGTTTCCGGTTTGTGAGTTGTGTCTGGAGCGGTTCATATATCCTAAAGCATTTGTTTTATTTATTTTACTTGGAGCCTTTGGTTGTGGGCTATCATCGCCGTTAGACTGAGGTGGTGAGTCTGACGGGGCCCGTTTCTTCTTATCATTCCCTTTGTCTTGGTTTATTGTCCCTTTAACCTTTTTAGCGCCACAGTCACGTATAGACGACAAGCCGAACAAGCAAACTAGTGCTCTAAGACTGTCGACTTAAGGTACTTTTTGGCTTGTCGTCTTACTTGACCGTGGCGGTCAATGGGTTAATTATTAATTTATCATAACGGATGATTGCTAAGTTTCCATTTTTCTTTTCTTGTTGCTGTTGCTGTTTTAGCTCTTTCCTTATTTCCAAGACCTCTTTGGGAAAATCTTCAGTGGCATATGTAGATGCTGGGAAATATTTGTTATTTCTTAATATCTCGAGTTTCCTCCAAGCCAAAGTAAGTTTTACTAATATCGGTCTCCTTTTTTTGTCTTCTTTTTTCCCCAACCTGTGGACCTCACTGATTTCCCACATATCAAATTCTCGTATTCCTCTCTCAGTTACTATCTTGTTTATGAAATCCACGACCAAGCTCATAAGTTCCTTGTTATTTTCCTCGGTTTCTTCTACGCCATGCAGTAGTATATTATTTCTCTTAACTTCCCTTTCTAACTTACTGACTTTCATTTTCAGTGTCGACACCTCACTGTTAAGTTTAAGGTTCTCTTTAACCAGTGGATTCAGCTTTTCTTCTATTGTTGCTGTAATACTTGCGGTTATTGAACTGGTGTGTTTCATGAAATCTTCTTTTAATTCATGCATTTTCGTGCCAATCTTCTCATCTATTTTCATTAGAAATAATTCCATCTGTTTGTCCATTTTCTACTGTTTGGTAGAAACTTTTATTGTTGTGTCAACTTTTCCGACCTCTGGCAACACTATATTGACGTGACACTGACAGCAACTGTCACTGTATAATAACAATTATTTGTCAAATTGTCATGTGATTAGTCAATTTTGTGGGGGTAGAATTGTTTTCACTGAGCGATTTCAAGTTTTTGATCACTTATTTTAGACTTAATAACTAATTTCAGAGCTGGATAACACTATCACCACGAGATGGACACTTTAGCTGCACCTTGGTAGTATTGTTAGTACTTAAATCACAGTTTTTCTTAGCTAATCGCGAAATTATTGGAGAGCACTAGTGCTTCTGACAACAGTTGACAGCCGAAAAACCTACCTAGGTCTCCTACCCTAAGTAGGCTTAAAAAAAAATTAAAGTTATTGTATATTATGCGAGTCTAATAAACATTGTAATATTGTAGTACTTGGCCTCAATGAAGGCACAAGGCTCACCTACAAAATACACATAGGAAGGCCAACAAGAGCGTTCAAGGTGCACGGCCAACTTGGCAAGGCTACAGACACATACTTCTGGAACGGCAGGACGATGGAGAGGACCACCTTCCACCACATCACCAGGGAGAAGATGGACAAGGTGGTGGCACACATGCAGGCTGCACATCAGAAGACCATGTTTGAGTATGTACTCTTTTTTTTTTAATCTTTATTTATTAGAGAGGGTTTGTTCACATAGCGAACATGTCACCCTCATAGGAACACTTTACAAGCAAAACTTATAATCTATGCTTAATTCCTATATTAACTAATTTGTATATTATTCTAGCAGTTTTAGATGTCGGAATGTACTCTTTAATAACTTGAAATTGTGTTGTTATGGAATTATATTAGGGTTGATGAGGATTCCTCTTCCTCATCCTCATTATGCGGAAGTTCCTAATTTTTTAGCCATTCCTCTTTCTCTTCCACATCCTCATTCATTAAGAGGAATTTATGAGGAAGTGTTGTTGACGTATTCAATGTAAATAAAAGCTTTGCTCGCTGCATTAGGTACTTTCACGAACAGGCTCGAACGTGTTTTAGAAATATAATACAACACGCTTTTTTGTGTGTGTAGTACTGTAGCCACTAAGCCAGTCTCTGTTTTGTTCTGAGTGGTCGTAAGTAACTAGAACTACTAAAGTCGTAATTAGGATATTGTTAAGTTAAAAAGTATATGAGATGAAGCCAAAATGTAGTGCTATATGGACGTATTTTAGTGAAATGGGCGTTGATACTGTTACATGTAAAATATGTGACCAAACGTAGGAAAGGGCGCTGGACTTCGGGCTTAAGAAGTCATCTCAAGTCACACTATGAAGTAGAATATGCAGAGTATGAACAAAATAATACAACAATAAAAAAAAGCCGCGGTTGATAAACGCAAGTTGTCAGAAGAGACCTCCTCTTCAACAGGCTAAGAGACAAGTAACTTTACAGGAGGCATTCCAAATCCAAAGACATCAGTATTGGGATTTTGGGATACATCTCACGAAAAAAGCCGCGAGCTGGATAAAATTTGCGAAATGTTAGCTCTTCCTCTTCCGCATCCTCTTCCTCATCCTCATCCTCGTCCTCATATCCTCATTCTCTTCCTCAAAACGTGTTTCTAATAGTTCCTCATCCGCATCCTCTTCCTCATAACCCCTTCCTCATCAACCCTAAATTATATTGGTTGAAGTGAGTATGACTATACTCACTTTACATCTTGGTTATACTATGAATGGCATTCATACATGGATGACGTCTGTTATAAACTAATTATTTAAAGTGAAAAGAGTATTTAGCCAATGTCAGCCAACCCAGTAAACACTGTTCATTATTTTAAGCTACTGTTCAGAAAATAATAAAAATTGTGTATATCTTGACTGTCTCCACAGAATAATCTCTATCTGTATCTTTACAGGCAGTCAGGCCTCCCCATGGAGTCACAGACCACATATGAGTTGGCTTCCAAGGGCCTCATCAGACCAGCTGACAATAAGCTGCCAGTTATCTACGGCATGAAATGCGTCTACTTTAAGCCTCCTAACTTTACATTAGGTAAGTGTGGATTCATCCAACAAACACAAGAATACTTTGTGTTACAGTGTTTGTTATTGAACTCCTCTGAAACGACTTGACCAATTCTTATGAAACTTGTGTATATTTGGTAGGTCAGGGATAAGTTGTAGGCTATTTTTCGTATCCCTAAGTGATAAGGGTTGCCCTATTCAGAGTCTAGTTCACTCCTTGTAGTGGTTAGGTAGGTAGGAAAAATATTTTGAGTGTAAAATTTAAAACTTGATTACTATTATAATTTCCTTTATTCATGTCTTTACTTTGGATACATTTATAAATTACTAGCTTTTGCCCGCGACTTCGTCCGCGTGGAATAATGACTTCCGGCAGAATTTGGGTTTTTCGCTTAGTTATCGCCTTTTCCATGGTCTATCGATTACGTGTGTAAACAAAATTGTCTCTCTTTGTAATATTAGTACACATGCCTACAGATTTAGAAAAGCTAGGTCAGACAATTTCTGCGGCAGATTTCTATCCTGGCAAGTACGTGGTGGTATATGTATTTTTTAGGAGTATTTAGACACGACTGACAGGCGGTGAGCAGTGGTGGCTCAGTGGTAGCGGCCCCGACTTACGAACAGTGAGTCGTGGGTTCGAACCCAGTCAGGCGCATTACTTTGTGTAATTTATTTCATCACCACTGCTCTCAAAACGGTGAAGGAAAACATCGTGAGGAAACCGGCATGTCTTAGAACCAAAAATTCGAAGACATGTGACATCTACCAATCCGCACTGGGCCCGAGTGGTAGATCATAGCCCATCCCGCTCCTAGAGAGGAGGCCTGAGTCCCTGCAGTGGGAACACTATAGGCTGATGATGACAGGCGGTGAAGGAACACATAGTGAGGAAACCTGGAAAAAAATCCAAAAATCCTCTCCTAATACTCACTTGCTTCACTGGTGGAACCTACATACAAAGTTTCAAGTGAATCCATTAGAAATAAAAAATTTCAATTTACGGGGGGTTAATTTAAATTTTTAAAAGCGATTATTGTAGAGCTTCTCTATAAACAACATTTGACGTTAAATTATTTTCAGGTAACAAAATATACTGATGGTCGGGAGCCACGACCCGTGATAGAGCAACGTAAAGTTGCCCATGCGTAAAACATTATTTTCTTAAATCAATTCCTACTAATTTGAATGTTTGGCCCTGGGATTTGTTTATTGTTAGTGCGAAAGAAATTTTTACTGGAAATTGGAGAGATCTTTTAGCTCCTTTATAAGAAGTCTCGTGCCATTACACAATATGTTGGGGGGGCTTAAATTTCTGAGAAGCATTATCGGCGTGCCAACTTTTGACGACAGTTCATGAGGTGGTAGCCCAGCGGGGTTCAGAGAATTTAAAAATTCCTGGGGGTAGTGCACTGCGTCCTCGATGTTAGTGACGGTGTCTATGAATTTATAGCACTTAACTTCACCCGGTACTTTCTGCATAATTAAATTGTTTATTTCGTTGACTGTTTCATTCCTGGGAGAAACTATTGCTCTACAACACAGCCAACGATAATCATCAGAGAATTTAAAAATTCCTGGGGGTAGTGCCCTGCGTCCTCGATGTTAGTGACGGTGTCTATGGATTTATAGCACTTAGCTTCACCCGGTACTTTCTGCATAATTAAATTTTTTATTTCGTTGACTGTTTCATTCCTGGGAGAAACTATTGCTCTACAACACAGCCAACGATAATCATTTTGATGTAAGTTTTCGATGTCAGGATATATAGCATCTATCAGACTATCTAAATTATGGACTATTTGGCCTAGAGACTCATCCAAAGTAACTGCATAATCGGTGCCCTTTAAAGATGGAAAAATTCCTTCTCCAAGTTTCAGCAGCTGTTGTGGAAAATTGCTATGCGTATTTCCATGTAGATGAACTCTCATATTGGTGCGCAAATTCAAATGTTGAACAGATGTCCAAAGTTGAGACGATTTTAAACATGCCTTCATAATATCTGCTCGCGTACCTCTGTTGACGACTGGAAGCGTTTGTCGGAAATCTCCAGCAAATACAAAAGTGATACCACCCATGACATTAGCAGAGCTTCGGAGGTCTTTTAAAGTACGGTCCACGGCCTCCACACGAGCTCTATGACTCATGGTGCACTCATCCCATCCCATATTACCAACGACGCGTCTTGCAGTAACTTACCAAGAGGCCCATTTTTCCGAAGAGCACGTAGACCGTTGATCTAAAGATACGGTTAGGGAGTTTAAACGTAGAGTGAGCAGTTTTTCCTTCGTTCAAGAGAGTTGCAGCAATTCCTGACGAAGCAACTGCAATCGCTATCTTCCCTGATTGCCGTATCTTAGCAAGTATCAAATTTGCGAGAAAAGTCTTTCCGGTGCCTCCTGGTGCGTCCAAAAAAAAATAATCTCCCCATGTTATAGTTCACGCTATCCACAATAGTAAAAGCATGTCTTTGATCTGGTACTAATTTTGGCACATTGTCATTTACAAACGCTGTTAGATCATTTCTGTTATACTGTTGTACCATTGTGTCAATAGTATTATTCTGGGTACGAACGGGAGAAGGTAATCCAAAATCACTTAAGAGCGCGCATTATAGCCCAACGCGAGCGATTTCGTACCTCTCGCCCGCGCCCCCTCTTCCGTAATACGCGGTGGCATGACGCCCGGCGCGGCAGCGCGGCGCGCTCCGCGCACACACCGCGATCGAGTGTGAGTCGAGTACGAGTTTGAACTGCGGTGCCCCGACCGCCCAGCTGGTCGACAGCTTGATTCATATTATATAATTATATATAAAACGTATTCGTAAATAAAACATTCAAATAAAGTTGAAATTCATGGAAGTACCTATTTTCACGGTACGACGACGGATCGGAAATGACAATCAAGCGAGGATAATAAAATATTGTCGGTATACTTATTTGAAGCTCAGTCCATAACCCTACTAATACCTAGGTACAAACTAATTTTTTTTTTTTTTTTTTTTTTTGTATAATGTGTCCTAATACGGTTACATCATTAAAAATACAATCTAGCTTAATACTAAAGCTAATGAGTAATTCTATTTTGACTTAATTTGCTAGGGAGACTATGACTAAGAATGTGTCCATTAACACTTTTCTTATTGTCTCTATTAAGGGGAAGACACTTTTTTCTTGTGTTCTTTATGGGTAGCACTCACTTCACTACATTAAACTAACACTTCACTAAATTAGCTCGAAAGGTTTTGTCCTTTTTAGCCTTCTCACTATGTCCGTGTTGTCGAGGAGCTGGATAGCCTCGATGTTCACATGATGGTGAAGCCTTCGTTCATGAGCTTCGGCGTTCTTTTTAATTATGTCTATGACGAGGTTTACTTTGAGGTCCCGATGAAGGTCGTCATTTCGAATGTACCAGGGCGCATTAACGATACCTCTGAGTACTTTGTTTTGAAAACGCTGCATAATTTTGATGTTACTTTGTTTGGTACAGCCCCAAAGCTGAATACCATAAGTCCATACAGGCATGAGGACTTGTTTGTACAACAGTACTTTGTTGTATACTGACAGCGAAGAATGTTTTCCTATCAGCCAGTACATCGACTTGTAGCGAAGCTCTAGCTCGTCGCGTTTCTTTTTAACATGAGCTTTCCAGCGAAGCTTTGCGTCTAATGTCATGCCTAAGTATTTGGCTGTATTTTCGTATGGTATGACATGACCGTTTATGTTTATCGGATGATAATTTTGCATTTTGTTTGTGAAGTCTATGTGAACAGATTTTGTTTCATTAAGTTTCACACGCCATTTTTTTGTCCAGTCAAAGATGATATTGACGGCTGTTTGAACTTTTTTCACTGCTTCTTCTTGAGTGACGCCTGTGGCCATTATAGCTGTGTCGTCTGCAAATGTGGCAATGGTATTGTTCTCTAATTCAGGAATATCGCAAGTGTACAATAAGTACAAGACGGGACCTAGGACACTTCCTTGCGGTACTCCAGCTTTTATCGGTTTTAGTTCCGAATGTGCATCATCTTGTCTTACTCTAAACATACGCTGTGATAGGTAAGACTCTAAGATGTCAGCAAACTGTTTAGGGAGCATATTTCTTAGTTTGTTAATGAGGCCTTTGTGCCATACCTTATCAAATGCTTGCGCTACATCGAGGAAGACCGTTGAGCAAACTTTGTTTTCCTCTAAAGCCTTTTCTATAATGTTGGTAATCCTGTGTACTTGGTCTATTGTCGAATGTTTTTCCCTAAATCCAAATTGGTAGTCAGGGATCAAGTTTCTTTCTTCTATGATGGGTTTTAGCCGCTTCAAGAGAAGTTTTTCAAATAATTTTGACATGATCGGTAGCAGCGAAATCGGCCTATATGATGTCGTTTCGTGAGGTGGTTTACCAGGCTTTGGTATCATTATAACTTCGGCAACTTTCCACAGGTCAGGTACAGACTTAAGCCTGAACGTTGCATTGATAAGAGTCGTAAGTTTTACGATGGCTTTACGTGGGAGGTTCTTAAGAACTTCTCCGGTAATAAGATCGTAGCCAGGTGATTTCTTTAGTCCAAGACGCTTGATTTCGTTGTATACTTCTCTAGGTGTTACCAATTTTATTTCTTGCTCATCATTGTTTGATGTTTCATCTAACAAAGCGCTGTCTTGGTGTTCTTTATTTGGCGTAAAAATTAGTTCCAGATGTTGTGCAAACCTAATAGCTTTTTGCTCGTTGCTTATTGCCCACCGCCCGTTAGTATCCTTGATAGGGGGAATATGCATAATTGGCTTTTTTAAATTTTTTGTAGATTTCCACAGAGAGTAATCTGTCGTGCGAGAGCTAGATAATTGTTTTAGATAACTGCTCATTGATTCATTTTTGAATTTCTGAATTGCACTACTTAGCTGTTTTGTAAGGTTGTTCAGAATCCTTTTATCTTGTGGAAATCTTGTTTGTTGCCATAATCGTCTCTGTCGCCTCTTTTCATTTATGAGTTTTGTGATTTCTGCTGGATAGTATGTAAGTCTGTTTTTGATCTTAAATGTAGGCGTGTTTTTCCAGGCGCATTGTTGTATTTGTGTAATAAAATGACTGATATCCCGATCCAGATCTTCTGGTTTCTTTAGTGGAACTTTTAAATCTATTACAGAGTCCAAGTCTATTTTAAAGCTTGCCCAATCAGTGTACTTATTTACCAATGTCGGGTAGGTTTCTTTCAGCAAGAAAGTCTCACTTAGAGTAAGTAATAAAGGTGAGTGGTCTGAGCTCATATCATAACCTTCTTGAATGCGGAGAAGGTTAGGTGATACATTTTTATATATAAAAAAGTCTATGAGATCGGGAATCTTGTTTGTGTCAGTAGGCCAATAAGTGGGCTTACCTGTTGACAATGTTTTGCATTGTGTTTCTTCAATTGCGCACAGTAGCTCTCTTCCTTTGGTTGTTGTCAGTCTAGATCCCCAAAATGTATTTTTAGCATTAAAGTCGCCACCTAATATGAATCTGTTTCCAAGTAGGTTTAGAAAATTATTGTACTGATCTGCTTTTAGTGAATACCTAGGTGGACAGTATATGGCTGAAATAGTGACAAGACAGTATTTCGTTTTGACACAGACAGCCACTGCTTGTATTTCTTCTTTTTCATATTTGAGTTCTTCATAGTGAAAAATATTCTCTTTTATAATGACAGCACTACCACCTCTTGGTGTGTTATTGGGATGCAATGCATGGTATACGTTATATCCTTTGATTTGAATATGAGATTCCTTAGTGAAATGTGACTCTGATATAAGGCACACATCAATACTTTCCATATTTAGGACTGCCGTAAGTTCATTCTGATGTTTCAGCAGTCCATTCGCATTCCATGCCATAATTTTTAATAAATTAGCCATGGATATTGCTTTTTTGTTTGGTAGCTGCTTTAGTGCTACTTTCAAGTTTTTTCAGCCTTTCGTCGAACGCAGTTAAAAGATTTATGATTGTGTTAATCTTTTCATCCATGTTAGGGCTCATTGGTTTCATATGTGACTGTGGCAACGATTGGACTCCTTTTGTCATTTGTGCATACGAAACACTTTTAGTAGCAAGGTTGGTGACACTAGGTATTTTGTCTCTGTTTGTACTTGGACCTTGAGAGTTTGGTATCGGCACATTCTTTCTGGTATTTTTATCTTTAATATTTTGTAGCTCTTTAGCTACTATGCATCCCCTATAGTTAGCCGGGTGGGGCTCACCACAGTGAACACACTTTGGCTTTGCTTCTGCTGGTTTATTGCAGTCTCTGGTTAGGTGCTTGCCTGTACACTTCACACACCGGGGTTCTTTGGAACAGTATTTCTGAGTGTGGCCATATGCTTGACACCTTTTGCATTGTGGAATTAACTTCGATGTTTTTAACGGCTGTATATCCACTTTACAGCCCAGTATGGATTTGATTCCGTAGATTTTCTTAATGTCTTCATCTTTTTGGAATGAGAGCATAAACATACTGAGGGGCTCTTTGCTCTTCCAACTCAGTTTGTTGACCGCATCTTCTATTTTATATCCTTGAGTTGTCAGGTCTTCAACTATTCTATTTGGCAGGCAGGAAGAATGAAGGTTTTTTGCCATCACTCTAATCGGTCTGTCTTGTTTATTCTCATACGAGTACCACAAGCAGTTATTCTGTAACAATAACTTGGTGATGGATCTGTATGAGTCATCATTATGGGAGTTAATTTTAACTTTTTCTCCATTCATCATTTTTGTAATGAACGAGTCTTTCGTTAGATTAGCTGAAAGAAGATCATAGAACTCTTGGTAGTTTTTAACATTTTCCACAACTATCGGTGGTGGTGTGGGCTGTTTCTTTGTTTTAACATTTTCTTTAGGTTTTTGGCTGGAATCGGCTCCTTGTTGAGGTGGTGAGGACAGTGGTGATGAGTTCAATTTCCTTTTTTTTCTGCTCTTCTGTCGTACCCACTCTGTTTCCTTTGCTAGTTCCTCTTCGTCTGTCTCGTACTCGATTGGCATGGGCTTCTCGGTAGTGACATTTTCCTTGTCTAGGTCTGCAGTTTTTTGCTCTTGGATGTTTTTCAGCTGCTGCTGAAGTTGTTCTAATTGACTTTTGAGGTCATTTACCAAACATTGTAACTTTTGGCGTTCCAATTTTTCTTCGGTATAATGTTTATACAACAGTTGTTCCGTTTCAGTTTTAATTTTAATTGAGCATGACGAAGCCATGATTATTAGAATAATAACTTCACCTTAACACTTTGTTTATACAAATAGTTGTGCAATAAATTCGGTAACTGGGTCATCGCGGCGACCGCGCACGGCGAGAGGTAACGAACGGCAGGCTGCTGCGTCAGCGCTATACCGACGCGACGCGACGCGACTGTTCTTATTGGAATTCGATATATCACTGACACAAACAGTACAAACTAATGACACACCTAAACACTATACATAATAGTAGGTAAAATAATAGATAGGTAGGTACTAGGGCCGAGACTCAAGTTTCGAAATTTAGAGGTTTTTTTTTTTTCGTGGACTCGAAACTTATTGATCGAAGATCCAGACTGATCTATCATTCCTCACGTAGATAAAAGTAGGTAAGTAAGTAGGTACTCAATCTATAAACCTAAAAGGTTAGTATGAAATAAAATGTTCTATGTAATTAATCATCAATGTTTATTTATTAAGCAGTTTAATATGTAAGTATATTCAGAATATACAATATAGGTACCATTACAAAAACAATAAAAATCCCATAAAAAAATAAAAGACAAACATTCGTAGGTACTTACACAAATATCGTAGGTAGTACCGTAAATAACAAAAAGTAATGTTCCGTCAAAAATAAACTATAACTATTCAAAACAAATGTTTCCATAAATAAATAAAACCGGGTAGGTAGGTAGTAGGTAATAGTTAGGTAGTAGGTAGGTAGGTAGTAGGTAGGTAGGTAGTAGGTAGGTAGTAGGTAGGTAGTAGGTAGGTAGGTAGTAGGTAGGTAGTAGGTAGGTAGTAGGTAGGTAGTAGGTAGGTAGTAGGTAGGTAGTAGGTAGGTAGTAGGTAGGTAGTAGGTAGGTAGTAGGTAGGTAGTAGGTAGGTAGTAGGTAGGTAGTAGGTAGGTAGTAGGTAGGTAGTAGGTAGGTAGTAGGTAGGTAGTAGGTAGGTAGTAGGTAGGTAGTAGGTAGGTAGTAGGTAGGTAGTAGGTAGGTAGTAGGTAGGTAGTAGGTAGGTAGTAGGTAGGTAGTAGGTAGGTAGTAGGTAGGTAGTAGGTAGGTAGGTAGTAGGTAGGTAGTAGGTAGGTAGTAGGTAGGTAGTAGGTAGGTAGTAGGTAGGTAGTAGGTAGGTAGTAGGTAGGTAGTAGGTAGGTAGTAGGTAGGTAGTAGGTAGGTAGTAGGTAGGTAGTAGGTAGGTAGTAGGTAGGTAGTAGGTAGGTAGTAGGTAGGTAGTAGGTAGGTAGTAGGTAGGTAGTAGGTAGGTAGTAGGTAGGTAGTAGGTAGGTAGTAGGTAGGTAGTAGGTAGGTAGTAGGTAGGTAGTAGGTAGGTAGTAGGTAGGTAGTAGGTAGGTAGTAGGTAGGTAGTAGGTAGGTAGTAGGTAGGTAGTAGGTAGGTAGTAGGTAGGTAGTAGGTAGGTAGTAGGTAGGTAGTAGGTAGGTAGTAGGTAGGTAGTAGGTAGGTAGTAGGTAGGTAGTAGGTAGGTAGTAGGTAGGTAGTAGGTAGGTAGTAGGTAGGTAGTAGGTAGGTAGTAGGTAGGTAGTAGGTAGGTAGTAGGTAGGTAGTAGGTAGGTAGTAGGTAGGTAGTAGGTAGGTAGTAGGTAGGTAGTAGGTAGGTAGTAGGTAGGTAGTAGGTAGGTAGTAGGTAGGTAGTAGGTAGGTAGTAGGTAGGTAGGTAGTAGGTAGGTAGGTAGTAGGTAGGTAGGTAGTAGGTAGGTAGGTAGTAGGTAGGTAGGTAGTAGGTAGGTAGGTAGTAGGTAGGTAGGTAGTAGGTAGGTAGGTAGTAGGTAGGTAGGTAGTAGGTAGGTAGGTAGTAGGTAGGTAGGTAGTAGGTAGGTAGGTAGTAGGTAGGTAGGTAGTAGGTAGGTAGGTAGTAGGTAGGTAGGTAGTAGGTAGGTAGGTAGTAGGTAGGTAGGTAGTAGGTAGGTAGGTAGTAGGTAGGTAGGTAGTAGGTAGGTAGGTAGTAGGTAGGTAGGTAGTAGGTAGGTAGGTAGTAGGTAGGTAGGTAGTAGGTAGGTAGGTAGTAGGTAGGTAGGTAGTAGGTAGGTAGGTAGTAGGTAGGTAGTAGGTAGGTAGTAGGTAGGTAGTAGGTAGGTAGTAGGTAGGTAGTAGGTAGGTAGTAGGTAGGTAGTAGGTAGGTAGTAGGTAGGTAGTAGGTAGGTAGTAGGTAGGTAGTAGGTAGGTAGGTAGTAGGTAGGTAGTAGGTAGGTAGTAGGTAGGTAGTAGGTAGGTAGTAGGTAGGTAGGTAGTAGGTAGGTAGGTAGTAGGTAGGTAGGTAGTAGGTAGGTAGGTAGTAGGTAGGTAGTAGGTAGGTAGTAGGTAGGTAGGTACCTACTACCTACCTACTAGTCCATCATCAGGTGGGTGACATCATTAGTCAACAAGATCTCCGTTAGACCTTTCAAATGAGTCCAAACACGATGGTTCTACGTAGTGCCGTCACCGAGATCCTATACCTACCTTCGGAGTCCATCATCAGGTGGATGACATTATTTAGTCAACAAGATCTCCGTTAGACCTTTCAAATGAGTCCAAACACGATGTTTCTACGTAGTGCCGTCACCGAGATCCTATACCTACCTTCGGAGTCCATCATCAGGTGGGTGACATCATTAGTCAACAAGATCTCCGTTAGACCTTTCAAATGAGTCCAAACACGATGGTTTTACGTAGTGCCGTCACCGAGATCCTATACCTACCTTCGGAGTCCATCATCAGGTGGGTGACATCATTAGTCAACAAGATCTCCGTTAGACCTTTCAAATGAGTCCAAACACGATGGTTCTACGTAGTGCCGTCACCGAGATCCTATACCTACCTTCGGAGTCCGCCATCAGGTGGGTGACATCATTAGTCAACAAGATCTCCGTTAGACCTTTCAAATGAGTCCAAACACGATGTTTCTACGTAGTGCCGTCACCGAGATCCTATACCTACCTTCGGAGTCCATCATCAGGTGGGTGACAATCATCATTAAAAGATAGGTATATAATATCAAAGTCAAAGTCAAAGTCAAAGCATTTATTTCAAGTAGGCCGTTACAGGCACTTTTGAATAGTCGAATTAAACTAACTGCAGCACTCAGAGATATCCAACGATTACTCAAGCCGCCACCCAGCAAAGGCCTGACATACTTTTGTATGACAAAACTGCCAAAAACCTTTACCAAGCGACGTCCCAAGCAACCACTGAAGCTCTCTGAGTGCGGCAGTAAACTACTGAAGCTAAATAAACTAAGCTACAGTCCCAGTCACAAGGCATAATAACTCGTGATTGTACTGTAGTTGCCCATTCCAAAGCGTTGGTCTCATGAGAAGAATGGCAAGAAACTTCATGGACACTCTTTTAAAATCGTTTGGGTTTACAATATGTTCAAGGTACAGACATAATCTTGGTATAATACACACATGAAGACTATGCAAATTAGTGTCTGAGATGGTCTTTTGAAGAAAGCACCACACAGATTTGAGTAGACCCGTCCAGTCAGTGCAAGCATTTGTCAGTTATCGTGGAGCTCAAAGTCAAAGTCAAAGTCAAAGTCAAAAATATTTATTTCAAGTAGGCCAGTAACAGGCACTTTTGAATAGTCGAATTAAACTAACTGCGGCACTCAGAGATATCCAACGATTACTCAAGCCGCCACCCAGCAAAGGCCTGACATAGTTTTGTATGACAAAACCGCCAAAAGCCCCTACCAAGCGACGGCCCAAGCAACCACTGAAGCTCTCCGAGTGCGGCAGTAAACTACTGAACTACTGAAGCTAAATAAACTAAGCTACAGTCCCAGTCACAAGGCATAATAACTCGTGAGTGTACTGTAGTTGCCAATTCCAAAGCGTTGGTCTCATGAGAAGAATGGCAAGAAACTTCATGGACACTCTTTTAAAATCGTTTGGGTTTACAATATGTTCAAGGTACAAACATAATCTTGGTATAATACACACATGAAGACTATGCAGATTAGTGTTTGAGATGGTCTTTTGAAGAAAGCACCACACAGATTTGAGTGGACCCGTCCAGTCAGTGCAAGCATTTGTCAGTTATCGTGGAGCTCGACTTATAACTCAAGGAGCTCAACGTCACGACGATCAATACCAAAGAAAGGACATTTGGGTGGGTCGCTTAAAGTACTCAAACTGCCAAACAATCGTTAAAATTAAATAAAAACCCACACGGTCCTCACATTCACAATATGAAAATACATGAAGATCATGCAGATTAGTGTCTGAGATGGTCTTTTGAATAAAGTACCACACAGATTTGAGTGGACCCGTCCAGTCAGTGCAAGCATTTGTCAATTATCGTGGAGCTCGACTTATAACTCAAGGAGCTCAACGTCACGACGAACAATACCAAAGAAAGGACATTTGGGTGGGTCGCTTATAGTACTCAAACTGTCAGACAATAGTTAAAATTAGAGAAAGACCCACATGGTCCTCACATTCACAATATAAAAATAATAAAATATTTGTCATATTAAATAAGTCAAGTTATTAAATGTCAATATACACAAAACTAAATGAAAAATAAAATATTTAACAAGTAAATATTGATCAAAAAAGCAAAAAATAATATCATACTTAAAAAAGTAAATAATGTCATTGTGTTTAGAAAAATCATAAAATGTCAAATTGTAAATAATGTTTAGATAATTAAAATGTCAAAGTGTAAAAAATAAAAATAAAAAGGTATAATTAATAAAAAGATATAAAATCAATTCACCTTCAATTCAAATTGGAGCAGTTCAATCCCAAGCTTTTTTGTCCTCTATATAATCTTTAACAGCATAAAAGGCTTTCTGGCAAAGTTTACGTTTTATAAAAGATTTGAATTTATTAATGCTTAAATTTTGAATGTCGCTTGGAAGTTTATTATAAAAGCGAATACATTGGCATCTAAATGATCCACCTATTTTCTTGAGCCTTGTTGTGGGTACAATAAATTTATGTTTATTTCTTGTATTTATATTGTGAATATCACTATATTTCTTAAAAAGCTTAATATTTTTGTGAGCATACAAAAGATTTTCATAAATATATTGAGAAGGAAGCTCGACTTATAACTCAAGGAGCTCAACGTCACGACGAACAATACCAAAGAAAGGACATTTGGGTGGGTCGCTTATAGTACTCAAACTGCCAGACAATCGTTAAAATTACATAAAAACCCACACGGTCCTCACATTCACAATATAAAAATAATAAAATACATGAAGATTATGCAGATTAGTGTCTGGGATGGTCTTTTGAAGAAAGCACCACACAGATTTGAGTGGACCCGTCCAGTCAGTGCAAGCATTTGTCAGTTATCGTGGAGCTCAACTTATAACGCAAGGAGCTCAACGTCACGACGAACAGTACCAAAGAAAGGACATTTGGGTGGGTCGCTTATAGTACTCAAACTGCCAGACAATCGTTAAAATTAAAGAAAGACCCACATGATCCTCACATTCACAATATAAAATAATTAAATATTAAGCATATTAAATAATAATGTCAAGCTATTTAAACATGTCAAAAATACGCAAAATTAATAAAAAACAAAATAAAAATATTTAACAAGGTAAATATTCATCAAAAAAATAATAATATCATACTTGAAAAAGTAAATAATGTCAATTTGTATAAAGAAAATTAATAAAATGTCAAATTGTAAAAGTAAAAATAAAATAGGTATTATGTCAATTCAGATTGGAGCAGTTCAATCCCAAGCTTTTTTGTCCTCTATATAATCTTTAACAGCATAAAAAGCTTTCTGGCAAAGTTTTCGTTTTATGAAGGATTTGAATTTATTTAGGCTTAAATTTTGAACGTGGCTTGGTAGTTTGTTATAAAAACGAATACATTGGCATTTAAATGATCCACCTATTTTCTTGAGCCTTGTTGTGGGTACAATAAATTTATGCTTATTTCTAGTATTTACATTGTGAATATCACTATATTTCTTAAACATCTTTATATTTTTGTGAGCATACATAAGATTTTCATAAATATACTGAGAAGGAACAGTCATTACATTAATTTCCTTAAATTTTTCTCTGAGTGAGTGTCGGGGGCTCAATTTATAAATTGATCTAACCGCCCGCTTCTGCAAAACAAAGATAGTCTGAATGTCGGCGGCATTCCCCCACAACAAAATGCCGTACGACATTACGCTATGAAAATAACTGAAGTACACTAATCGGGCTGTCTCTACATCGGTTAAGTTACGAATCTTTCTAACTGCGTATGCTGCGGAACTCAGCTTTTTCGATAATTTATCTATATGAGGTCCCCACTGAAGCTTAGCGTCTAAAGTTAAGCCCAAGAACACCGTGCTATCATCAGGATTCAACTCTTCGCCCTTTACCAACACACAAGTTTTCAGCTGCCTAACGTTAGGTAGTGTAAACCTAATGCATTTGGTTTTCTTTTCATTGAGAAGTAAATTATTAGCGTTAAACCAATGTACTACTTTCGAAATCGCGATATTTACGTCGTCAATAACTAGCTGCTGACGTTTAACTTTAAACAAAAGCGAAGTGTCATCCGCAAATAACACTATATCATGGTTATCCTTTATGAGGTAAGGCAAATCATTAATATAAATAAGAAACAAGAAAGGACCAAGAATCGAGCCCTGTGGGACTCCCATTGTTACAATAGAACCGGGAGATCTTTCCCCGTTGACGTCAACTCTTTGAATCCTATTACTCAGGTATGAGATAAGAAGATCCAGAGCGCCGTTCCGGATTCCGTAGTGGCGGAGTTTCCTGATTAACGTGTCATGAAGAACACAATCAAATGCCTTGGACAAATCACAAAAAATGCCCAAGGCATCGCACTTATCTTCCCATGCACTGTAAATATGTCCTAAAAGTTCGACACCGGCATCAGTAGTTGAACAACCCTTCGTAAAACCGAACTGTTTACTATGTAATAATTTATGTTTATTAAAAAATCTTTGCAATTGGTCTAGTATTAATTTCTCAAAAACTTTACTAAAAGTAGGCAGCACTGAAATAGGTCCATAATTAGTGGGGTCTGAAGTACTACCCGCTTTGAATAAAGGAATAACTTTACTACTTTTCATAAGGTCAGGAAACTCCCCACAATCAATACAATTATTAAAAATAGAAGCTAAGGTAGGTGCCACAATCTCAATAATAGACTTGGCAACTTCTACAGAATTACCCCACAGATCTGCCGTCTTCTTAACATTTAAGGTGTGAAAGGTTTTGACTATATCTCCACTTGTGACATACTCAAAATGAAACTCCGAGTCGCAAGCTTTAACATTTTCCTTTAGCAAAGATTCGGCAACAGTAGGTGACGAGTTTAGTGATTTCGTCGTTGAAACGGGAATGTCAGAAAAGAAACTTTCGAAAGCCGCGGCGACGTCCGAGTCTGATTTAATTACAGTATCATTAATAGTTAAGCTGTAGTCACTATTACGTTTAATAGACTTTCCCGTTTCATTATTAATAATATTCCATGTAGTTTTAACAATATTATTGCTGTTTTTAATTTTTGAGCTCAAATAATGTGACTTTGCTATACAACATACTTTTTTGAATAGTTTTGAGTAATTTTTAACATATAAATTAAATTCGGCAGTATTTACAAACACTCTTTCATTGTACAACTCATAAAGTCGTTTTCTACTCTTATGAATACCAATGGTAGCCCAGTCACTGAAAGATACGTTACAATTTACCGAGATAGTCTTGGGAATGAATGTGGAATTAAATTGCTTACAATACATATTAAAAAAAATATCATATTGATGATGAGAATTGTCAGTAGACAATAATGGTAAGTTATTTATGATTTTACATTTAAATGTTTCCAAGCGTCTTGCAGTTTTAGGGTTAACAGTGATATCATTTTTAGCCATTTTAATTTTTTGGTTTTCAATGGTGATCATTTGTCCGCAATGATCAGAGTCTAGAGCATTTATGATTTCCTTATGAATCGGAATAACATCAGTATAAATATTGTCAAGACAAGTGGCACAAGTAGGCGTTATTCTTGTAGGCTCCGAAAATAGGTTTACGAGATTGTAGGACTGAAACAAACTTATAATTTTACTGCATAAACTAGACTTTTCTAATAAATTTATATTAAAATCACCGCAAGTGATAATGGACTTATTTGTGTTACAGATCTTGTGTAAAACTTCATCCATTACCTTTTCAATATATTTTCACAAAACGATTTCAACTCCTTTTTACAGTAAATACTGTCCCTAAACTTTATTATAGGTACATAAATTGCCTACCACTAAACAAAATAATTGCGTAGAAAATAGTCCGCTGTCTGTAATGTCGCCAAACATAGGTTCGTCTCGCAACAGATGCCGCAGCAGACTGAATGTCACTGAATTAAACAAATTGAAAAGGATAGCGCTATTACTACCGCGTTCCAAACGTGAGACAGAAAGAATGTGCGCTCGCTTAGAATAAAATAACGTAAGCGCCAATCACAGGAATGCTAATTACGAGAAAACCGCGTAGAAAATTAAAAAAAAAATCTGCACGATTTGAGATAATATAGTTACCTATCTATTATGTAAAAATCGTCACTAAATTCCTTAAGGTTTCAGAGATCCAACTCTAAATAAGTGCAAACCGAGTTGTTTTAGTATTTTTTTTCTATCGAGGTTTTTTCATCCAATCGTGTTTTCGCTTGTACAGATTTAAAGATTATAAGTCCAAGTTTAATGGTGTCCAAATACCGAATTCTTAGGTCATATAGATACCGAGATCTAGATCGCCCAATATCACCAAAACAGCATCATACGAACTCTTAAATTTTTGTCTTTTAATTCTAGAAGTTTGTTTTCTATTTCAATTAATCCTTCATTATAAATGACTTCAGTGAAGGGTAAAGTGTTATCCTGATTTTGTTGTCTGATACGATGTTTAGTATCTTCACAGAACAGTAACTGATCTTTGGTTAGCCCTGAAAAGAACTGTTGGTTAGGTCTGAGAACTGTTGTTTAGCTCTGAGAAGAACTGTTGTTTAGCTCTGAGAAGAACTTTTGCGTAGGTGTAGTTTTAAGAACGAAATCTAAAAAAAATCGCACGAAAATTATTAGACTTCGCGCACCCCCCTTGGTGACGCCCACCCAGCAGAAATCGTAATATTTTAATTTCGCCATAACTTCAAAACCAATCGTCCAATTTTAATCATTCAAAGACCAAATATAATCTACATAAACTGTACTTAGTGATGAAATAATTTATTTTGATAAGGATTAATAACATTAGTAAAATAAATGCGTTTAAATATAGTCCAAAAAAAAAACAAGATTTTTAGTTAAAAAAATGGTTGTTGTGCCTCACCCGACATAGATAGGTATAGTGTTTCGCGGACTTTTTTGTAGATATTTATAAGATCTACAATTATTTAGAACATTTTATGGTTCTATCTACACTAATATTATAAAGAGGAAAGATTTGTACCTATTTTTGTATGTTTGTAATGAATAGGCTCAAAAAGTACTGGGCCGATTTCAAAAATTCTTTCACCCTTGGAAAGCTACATTCACCCTGAGTAACATAGGCTACTTTTTATCCCTGTATTCCCACGGGAACGGAATCTACGCGGGTGAAACCGCGGGACGTCCGCTAGTCTTTTATAGTTTAGGCAGCGTACGCAAAATAAGTAACTTTTCTGGTTGATTTTTTACCTAAAAACCCAAATATCTTACGGAACCCTATTTTTTTTCCAAAATAAAATTTAGCCTATGTTACTCGTGGATAATGTAGCTTTCGAATGGTGAAAGAATTTTTAAAAACGGTCCAGTAGTTTTTAAGCCTATTCATTACAACCAAACAAACAAAGTTTTCCTCTTTATAATATTAGTAGGTATAGATTACTATTGACATCGAGATATTGCAGTTACATACATAATATTAGAATTATTTTCATTTTTCTTACTATTTTTATTGAGATGACATCATTATTATTTGTTGCTACTTTAAATATAATAATTAATTATAATTTTAAATGAATGGCATTATATTTTATTATTAATTGCATTGAAATCTAAAACTTATTATAAGTATAAATGTTATTATTAATTATTAAATGTGTACCACATGCTTTAAGTATAACCAAAATGTGAAATCTAAATATTTTTTTATGACTAAAATGCCGAATACAGTGCATCATAAGATGGTTACATACCTATATTTTTGCAAATAAACATATCATTCATTCATGTTTTTAAACGACATTTAAATGGGAGACAAGCCTATAGACATCAACTGGGCACAAAAATCCAGGCTACTAAGAAACTGATGGGAAAACCTAATAACACTTTTGCCCCCACCTTTGAATATAACCCAGACCTCATGTCAGCAGTCACACTGGCAACTAGTAGACAGAGTTTAGTAAAAAAAAAAAAAATACAGGATTAGGAAAAGCTACCTTACCAGCTAAGACGGCACGGTTGGCGCAGTGGCTGAGCGATTGGACTGCTGCGCTGCGTGTCGCGGGTTCGATCCCCGCCCGGACTAATATTTGTATGGCCTACAGATAGTTGTTTCGGGTCTGGGTGTGTTTGTGCATGTGAGTTTAATGTTTGTGAACGCACCCACGATACAGGAGAAATTCCTAGTGTGGGGCAATGTTACAAAAAAAAAAGATATCTTACCCTCGCACGCATCTGCAGGTAGTTTTCTCCTCTATAGTATTGAGGAGTATACTACCTGTGAACAGGTGGGTTTCTGATAAAACTTATTCTATAACTCAATTATTTTTTTCAGAAATCCAATCTGTGAATGAGTATGACAAGTACCTGTGGACACTCATCCATGACCTAGGAGTGCAACTCAAGTCCACAGCGTACTGCACAGCAGTCCAGTGCATAAGAGAAGGGAAGTTTGATGTAGACCTGGCTTTACTGCGGAAGCATTGGACCCTTGAGCACATCGCAGACAATATGAACATGTGCCACAACATACTGGATGAAAATGAGCGTCTTCTTAAACCAGAATCTGCTTTACTATCAGCTTAGATGTTTTTAAGACTTGTTCATTGTAAATATTAGTTAGTTATAATTGTTTTATAAATTAAATTGTATTATTGATTATAGGTTTCTTATTTAAGACCCCCAAATTCAAATTTCATTTTGTTTTTGCAATTTATAGGTAAGTATAAATCTAATTTTGTTATGTGGATTTACAGAGTTCATTATTAAATGAGTTTTTCTTGAAATAGTCATTTAGTGGGATTAAACAAACTTAGAGGGTTGTATTGATGATTTTAATTCTAACTGCACATGTCTTACGGTCATGAATCATACAGTTCGACATCTACCTGCCAATTGCAAAAACCTTAAAAAGTTTGAATTTCACATGCTACCCTGTCACCTTTTTTTTTGGTGGGTGGAAAATCATCAAATGACCCCCCCCCCCGCTCATCCCCATCACCCCATGTTCCTTCTTTGCCCTTGAGCCGAGGCCACGTCATCTAGTACAAAAATCCGCGGCCCCCCTGTCACCTCCACCTTAATTAAATTGTCACTATATATTAATTAAAGTAAGGCTTTAAAAAGTGCATACATTTTTTGTAAATTTAGATCCTACATAGTGATAAACAGGAATATGAATATTGCAAGATAAAGTAACAGAACTACGACAAAGATGCATATTAGGAAATACATTGAATCGGCAATGTTGTGTGGCTTTGATAAAAGTGAAGCACTAAAAAGTGCATACATTTGTCATGAATTTAGATCTTACATAGTGATATGCAGGAATACAAATATTGCAAGATAAAGTAACATAAAAAGTAACAGAACCAAGACAAAGATGCATATTAGGAAATTATACATTGTATCAGCAACATAGTTTGGCTAACCATCCATATCTATCCAGTTCATATTATTTAAACATTGTCTAAGGAATTAAGGAAACACTACTAATTTTTAACCAATATAACAAGTCACTCGAGTCATTTAATTTGGTTTCACACGGCCACTCCACACACAAATTTTGTTACTACTCATGAGCTGCACCTAGAAGGTGGTGTTGATGCTTAGGTATTTGCTTGCTTTTCCATCTGCTCTATCCTCTTGTGCCTTATCATGTTAGAGAGGATACCATCAAACGACGTCGTCTTCTTCTTCGCTGATCCCCTCAGGGTGTCCTCGCCTTTGCTACGAACTCTCAACCGCAACGAGCTGACTTCATCCATAAAATCGAAGTCTGATTTCTCTTCTCTTACCGGAGATGCTGGAATTTCCGGCTGGTTCTCTTTACTTACAGGTACAGGTGAAGCAGGCCTTCTGCCAGGACATTTCCACTCTAGTTGTACAGTACCAGTTTTATCGAGAGCCTTGTAAAGTTCCTCTAGTTCGGCAGGCTCTGGCATCCAGCTTTTGCCAATGAATACACCTGCCTTGGACAACTCATCATCTGAACAAGGAAGGTCCCAGTCATCGCCTTGTAGTTCAGGGGTGCTCATTGCTTGTGTGATATAAATATTCAGTTTTACTTTTTAACACTACGTTTACTTTGCGGCTTTGCGGGCCATTAGTCTCCCTTTAATTGTAGTCTTTGGCCATTAGTTCGGTTTTGACAAATTGACAGTTGGTATTCTACTATAGCTTATGCTCAGAGGACAGATAAGAAATGAAGGTGTATTGTAACCATATTGTAACTGCCACACGGGTCGATCTTTAGGTTATACCGCGCCTGCCTAGGTTGGTCTCTGGATAGGCGACCACCCATTACATACCGTGTTTCCTACGTGCCGCGGAAAGCACGTTTAAGCCGTTGGTCCCAGATCTTTGGCAGTCGTTACAGGTGTGTACAGTGACCTGAAAGTTTGCCAACCAGTCTTACCAAAGGGTATCGTACTATCTGACCTCTGGTCAGATAGGCAGTCGCTCCATGTAAAATACCGGTATTCAGCTGCATCCGGTTAGATCGGAAGCAGAACTCAACATAGTTGGGAAAAGGCTAGGTGTCAAATTAGCCAATCAACTGACTTACTTCTGTTTTTTGAAACAGCAACACTTCGCTGCTTTAATCGCATCGATTCGATCGCTGCAGTGTTGCCAACTTAGTGGATTTTCCACTAAATCTGGTGGTTTTGACTTACCTTTTAGCGGACAAATATCGGTTTTAGTGGCTAGTGGACTGTGGATTTTCTAGTGGAATTAATTGGTACCAAAGAGTCGTATCAATCGGAGATTAACAATGATGATACAGGCGGGAACGACTCATCTGAATAGAACTTAATAATATAATTTGATTGACATATTTTAAAAAGAACAAAATACTTAAAAGTATTTTGTTCTTCCACAAAAGCCATTAATTCATATGCGGCCGCCACACTATGCTCCTCGCGCTGCTCATCGCCATGCTCCTCGCGCTGCCGCTATTTGCCGCGATGTTCTACTCGCGCAATTAATCGCGACGCTCCTCACTTGTTATTTGCCTTTGGTGGACGATGAAACTGTGGCAGCGTGCGCGTTATGCATTTTTAGTATAGTTAATTATATCAATGTCTTATAAAGAAATATACATCGTCGGCATCGTCCTCGCCAACGGAGATGGAGGATCACATGTATTCATCGCGCGATCATCGCGGAGCGGTGGGCAGGACGAGGAGCATGACGTGCGGCATGACGAGTAACGTTGCCACACTATGTCCCTGCCTCCTTTCCTCGCTACTTCCCATGCCACTCGTCGAGTGTGTGGCGCCCGCATTAGAGAGTTGAAGTTGATGTATTTTGTTACCTATTATGTAATTTTAATGTTATTGAAACCTTACTAAAAAATATTGTTTTCTTCCTGCAAAGGCCACAAATCTGCCAGAAATAAAGTTAGTGGAAAATTTGGTGAATTTTTAAGACGGTGCGATTTTTGTTATTAGTGGATTTCTGGTGGTTTTAGAAGTCGATTCTGGTGGGGAGTTTGATACCACAGAGTACATTATATATACGGCTTGATACTTCGTTGGCAACACTGGATCGCTGTGAAACTTTCACAGCTTTCAGCCTTTCACTCTCCACGTGAAGTTGACAGTTTTCAAAACAAGTTTGTTTACGCAGACTAATTTAAAAAGAAAAAAAAATAAAAATGTCTTCATCATCAGATAGTGACTCTGAATGTGAAAACGATTTAAAGAGGTAAGTAACTAAATGAGTAATCCGGTCATCTTTTGGGTTCTTACAACAACTACTCATTCTAACCTATTTCACAGACTTGGAGATTGCGAAGTGTGTGCGAAAAATAAGGCTAAATACACTTGTCCAAAGTGTGAAGTGAAGACATGCTGCCTAGACTGTGTGAGGATACACAAGAAGGAGCTGGAGTGCGATGGTATCAGGGATCGCACAAAGTTCATCAGAATAAAAGACTTCACCGACACAGACCTCCTGAGCGATTACAGACTACTGGAGGAGTGCGCGCGATTCGTGTACGGTGTCAAAGTAGACGAGAAAAAGAAATTTACTAGGATTGATAAAGACTTGCCCATTGTAAGTATGCACTTTTCGAATACAGACAGGCTGCCAAGAAATAGTTAGATCTACAGAAAAGACGACCCACTGACCAAATAATCAAACAGGGTAAACCTGTTTGATTATTTCTTATTTAGATGTAGATTACCTCATATTAAAGTTTCCTGTAGAGCTTGTAGCTCAATAATAACTAGAGATGGGTAGCTATTCCAATAACTAGCCAAATAACGGCTATTAATGAAATAACTACGGCTATGATATCCGTCAACACGATAGCTAGCTATTGGCTACTGGCTGGCTACTGGCTAGATGGCACAGCGGATAGTCGCCACAGAGTATATTATAACTAATACGCGCTACATTGCCGTAGCCGGTAGCCGTCCCGATATTCGGTAGCCGGCTAGCTGGAGTAGCCGTTAGCTGACTAGCTGTGTGCGTGCTTACTGCACTGAGTAGTGTGAGTGTGAGACGCGCGAGTGCGAACTTCACTCGCATCGCACATCTCTTTCTCACAATAGTCACAAAATAGATGAGGGAAAGAGAGGGCATTATACTTAGTAATTTCATCGTTTAGTGTAGAATTTACGAAATACGATAGTTAAAATACGTACGACCTACGAGAAGTCATTTCTTTTAAAAAAATTAGGAAATAAAATAAAAAGTAAATGAAAAACGAAATCATGAATTTTCCAAACTTATTATTATTTATGTTGCCGGGGTGAGGATCGAACTCGAATTGCTGTGCAGTTGATCTTGATCTAGCTACGCCGCGCGCCGCTGCACCGCTAGCGAGGGCTAGTTGTTATTGGTCAATAGCCAAGTAGCCAAATAGCTGGCTAGCTAGCCGGCTATTCCACCACAAATAGCTGGCTAGCTAAGCTATTGAAATTTCGGCTAGTTACCCATCTCTAATAATAACAGTCTAGATTTGTCTGTGAATGGGAGATCAGTGATCACCCATTACATTATGGTTAGCGGAAAGCACATTAACCATAGTCCCTGCTGTCATTTGTAATCTTTGACAGTAGTTACAGGTAGTCAGTTAAGTCAGTGCCCAGTGGCCCACAAGACTGACAACCAGCTTTCCCTGGGGTATGATACTTCTTGATAAGGATGCTTGTGAAATTTACCCAGTGGTAACCACGTTGAGGAGTTCAGATAAGCAGTGGCTCCACATAATATACTGGTATTCATCACTGATAGACATCACGGAAAAAGCTAGGTAGATGATAACTCATATGAAAGTTTGCAGACACCTGTATTTCAACCACTAGACAAATTAATAAAGAACAAAAACCATTTTATTCCACAGCATCTTTACAAACTCAAGATGGCAGCAAGACAAAGGGGCACAGTCCTGCAATTCTTGTCACAGAACTTCTCGAGGCACAAAGCCAACACCACAAGATACAACAACAAGATGAACATAATAAACTGGCGGGTTGAATGGGTGTTCCCTAACGTCGACGCAGAGCCGCTGAAGTTTGTAGATGAAAGGTGTGCAGAACAGAAGAGGCTGTCAGAACTTCTGAACAAGTATCTCAACCCTGATGCTTTGCCTTTTGAAGGGTCAAAAGCTTTAACTTTTTATAAGGCTGCTGGATTCAGGGGAGTCAAGGTTTTATTGAGAGGTAAATCTAAATTGTATCTTTTCAAATGATAGCAACTCGATTCATCCTGGTTCAATTAGATTTCATCATCATCATCAGCCTATAATGTTCTCACTGCAGGGACTCAGGCCTCTTCTAGGAGAGATTGGATTTATATAAATATTTAACTAAGTAGGTACTTAATAACAATGAAAAATGTTTCTTTAATACAGCTGAGAAAGTGAAGGGTTCAGCAAGGAAGTTCTTTGAGTTGGATCCAACAGAATCTTTAGCTGATAATCTATCTGGGAAGTGCATTGTGGAGTTCCCCATTATATTTGTTGTACTCAAGGACCATGCATACAACTTTGAAATTATAACAACAGGTAATTACAATTACTTTAGACATTATTTGATTCCTTCTAGGCAAGTTTGGTGCACCCTGGGCCTACTGTACGTGTGTATGTCACTGACCTCCTAAACGGTTAGATCGATTTAGATGAAACTTTCTGGGAATATTTCAATGGTTTCTTGAACGGTTTGAATACACAATTGGATCCGGTAGGTGGTGCTGCTGTCCGGGCAGGACGACATCTGCCAGGTCCGCTAGTCTATATCTATAAAAGCGAAAGGTCACTCACTCACTGATTCATCACGAAATCTCGAAAACCGCTGGACGTACAAAGATGATTTTTGGCAGGGAGGTAGTTTATGGTTAGTAGACGTCCGCTAAGAACGGATTTTGCGACAGGGCCGGATTAGGGTGGTCTAAGAGCCCTCGCAAGTTTGTATGAAACTCCTTCATTTTTTGTGCTACAATCTAGATTTTTGGCAGATACGTAGTTTATAGTCAGTGGGCGTCTGCTATGAATTAATTTTGCGACAGGGCCGGATTAGGGTGGTCTAAGGGCCCTCGCAAGTTTGTTTGAAAGTCCTTCATTTTTTGTGCTACAATCTTGATTTTTGGCAGAGACGTAGTTAATAGGCAGTAGACGTCTGCTTAGAACCGATTTTGTGACAGGGCCGGATTAGGGAGGTCTAAGGGCTCTCGCCAGTTTGTATGAAAGTCTTTCATTTTTTGTGCCA
Source organism: Diarsia dahlii (assembly GCA_949775195.1). Lineage (NCBI taxonomy): Eukaryota > Metazoa > Arthropoda > Insecta > Lepidoptera > Noctuidae > Diarsia > Diarsia dahlii. The sequence continues at coordinate 25,213,862 of OX459191.1, read as the reverse complement.
CAATCTTCATTTTTGGCAGGGACGTAGTTTAAAGTTAGTAGACGTCTGCTTAGAACAGATTTTGAGACAGGGCCGGATTAGGGAGGTCTAAGGGCTCTCGCCAGTTTGTATGAAAGTCTTCATTTTTTGAGCTACAAAGTTGATTTTTGAGACGGACGTAGTTTATAGTTAGTAGACATCTGGTAAGAACAGATTTTGTGACAGGGCCGGATTAGGGAGGTCTAAGGGTTCTTGCAAGTTCGTAAGAAAATCCTTAATTTTTTGTGCTACAAACTTGATTTTTGGCAGGCACGTAGTTTATAGTTAGAAGAACTCTGCTAAGTACAAGTTTTGTGGCAGGGCCGGATTAGAGAGGTTTAAGGGCGCTCGCAAGTTTGTTTAAAAGTCCATCATTTTGTAGGTGAGTAGAAGTTTGCTAAGAACCGATTTTGCGACAAGGCCGGACTAGGGAGGTCTAAGGGCTCACGCGAGTTTGTCCTTCCTTTTTTGTGCTACAATTTTGGCAGGAAGGTACTTTATAGTTAGTAGACGTTGACTAAGAACGGATTTAGCGAGTTTAGCAACATGGCCAGAATAAGGAGGTCTGAGGGCTTTTACATGTTTGTAAAAATGTACTGTTTTTTTTTTGTACTAACAACCTGAAATTTAACAAGTCTAGTTTAGGAGTAGGAGATCTAAGCTAAGTTTGTAAGGAAGACCTGGACTAAGGGCTCCCGTAAGTCCATATGAAATCCTTGGCTTTTTGTACCTGAAAATTGGCAGAGAGATAGAATATAGTTAAGACATTTCAGGTAGGAATAGATTTTACGACAGGGCTGGTTTAAGGGAATATAATCGCTTCGATTGGCATTTGGCATTCGATTTGACATAGTACCATCCACAGGCAGTCCAGACAAGAGAGTCAATATTTCTACACAAACGAAGTCGCGGGCAACTGCTAGTTTAGTATAAAAAGGAAACTTGGGGGGTATTCAAGTGGACCATTTTGCTGATTTGATTTTGTTTTAGCAGCTAGTATTGACCATTCTATTTGAAGGGTTCATACACTCCCTTTCGCTGCCCAAGAGCGGGAGGGGTTATTTGATGACTATCCACCCACCAAAAAAAAAAAAGGGTTCATATTATTCCAGATTTAAATGACTAAATTCAATCTTTCACAGAACTTGAGATGGAAGAAGAAACACCAGTTCCACCACAAGACAAAGCAAGTAGCAGCAGTAAAGAGAAGATTGCAAATGGTCAAACTGCTACTGCTAATACCAACAAATCTAATGGATACTCAGAGCATAATAGAAAGAGACCTAGACAGCTGTTGACACAGAAGGTAGCTCAGGAGAAGAAGATGGAAATTGAGAAAGAAATAAAAGCAGCAAGGAAGAAAAAGCCAAAAAATCTTCTGTTCACCACCGGGTACTCATCAGAAGAGAGTATAGATGCTGAAAGCGATGATGATGATAAAACCTAGCATTGAATGGTAAACGTTGGAATTAAGAATGAATAGACATGGACTCTTTGCTGCAAATAAATAAGTGTACAAGACAAAAATATAAGAACAGCCTTACTTTTTTAAGCAGGATTGAAAAACTCTCTTTTATTGTCAGAATAATAAGTATATTTGTTGAGAAGCTTGTGGCTAAATGTTGTGGTTGATCTTCAGGTTAAGCCATGCCCGTTACAGAGTGAGTTCCTCTGAGCCTAGGAAAGCATGTTAATCTGTTGGTTCTGTCATTTGTACATCTTTGACAGTTGTTATGGGTAGTCAGTAGCCCAAAAGTCTGACAAGCAGTCTTACCGAATAGCATTGTATTACCCTGTACTAAGTGGGTTGTGGAGGTCAGATAGGCAGTCACTTCATGTAAAATACTGGTATTCAGCTGCATCTGGTTAGACTGGACCCACTGGAACCCAACATAGTTTGGAAAGGCTAGACAGATGATGATGAGCAAGTATATATTACTTGATTGCCTATTGTATGCCATTGATCTTCCTTAATCTATACTAATATTATAAAGCTGAAGAGTTTGTTTGTTTGTTTGTTTGTTTGTTTGTTTGTTTGAACGCGGTAAACTCAGGAACTGCTGGTTGGAATTTTAAAATTCTTTTTGTGTTGGATAGTCCATTTATCGAGGAAGGCTATAGGCTATATAACATCACGCTACGGCTAATAGGAGCGGAGCATAAATGAAAAATGTTACAAAAACGGGAAAAGGTATTTCCTTTTTGAGAGCTTCCGCTGCATGCGCTGCGAAAACGGTTTAAGTTACGCAAATAATTATCATGTATGAAGGAATTGTTCCTCTTTAAAATTTCTAAAAAAAAGTCCGCGACAGCATATATCTATCTTTTAAGATTGACTCACTGTAACCTTTTTTTACTATTAAACTGTTAGGTTAAAAATAATTATTTTTTGCGAAGCTTATTTAACCCACATGATATCAATCTATATCTAAATAAATGTGTTTGTTAGAACGGAAATTTAATATAGAATATTTGTGCCCTTTACTCTATACAGTTTAAACAAATGTCTTAGAAGATATCGCAATGTAAAAATATCCGCGCGGCAAAAAAAAATACGCGTGCAGGTCGCAATGTAGGTACGGGGGATTCGGGCTGGCCTCCGGGAAATTCAAATTCAAAATATTTACTGCACCATAATGTTTACAAGTACAGGGTGTTATCGTATATTTAATAGTAAGAGATACCTATAGTAATTTTCACTTTAATATAATCTAAGCTAATCTAATTTCATAAAGGAAACATAAGATATTTTGTTAGTTACGATTTACCTTAATTTATGTTGGATAGTCGATTTATCGAGAAAGGTTATAAGCTATATTTATGTGACGCAGACGAAGTTGCGTGGGTCAGCTAGTTCTATATATTTGAGTTTGAAGCAGGTATTGTTAAACATGCTTGGAAAAATAAAGTGCTACAATAATCTAAGTCTCTGTATATATGTACAAAAAATAAAGTGTAACAATTTGATTTTATTGTATTTGTATGGCTACTAAATGTGTTTCTGTTAAGATAAACAAGTATTCATTAGTAGCATTAATCCCTAACACTTCTCCATACTTGTCAATGTTGAACACATGCTGCTGGCCTATCTTGATGTTCCTCATGGCACCGCCGGTTCTCTTCCTAAGCTGGCAGTCTTGGTTACTAGTGCTCTGGTAAATGAAGATGTGTCTGGTAGCTTCACAGACCACACTGTATGAGAAGTTAGGTGGACATGTCACAAACTTCCGATTTTGTTTGGATGACTGAACATAACCAAATGCACTGAGAGCACCCTGGTGCTTGACGGGCCAAGTGTTGGAGTTTATCAGCTGTGCGTAAGGTTGCCAGATGCAGGCGTCCACATCGTGTCGCAGTGCCAGGGCTGGTGCTTCTTGTGTTTCCATTTTGATGCTGAACAAAAATTGATGGACACTGAGTGGTGCCCTGTGTGTCACATTATGAGTTGTGGCATCCAACCTCACTGAAATGATAGAAATAGACAAAATTAAATTGAATATCAAAGTTATACATTTAAGATTTCATTGGATCATTAAAAATAACGAAAACAAACATTTACAGCAACTATACTTCTAACCTGACCAATTTATATCATTTAACTGTAGTCATACCTAAGACAGTATCTTCTTCTGAAGCAGCATCACATTCCTCTAGCTCCTGTGTGGACAACCTTGGTGCGGGTGGATCAGCTCCCACCACAGTGTCAGCACACAGATGAGCCAAGCGTCTGTGAGCTTCCTCCACTAGGCTAGCATCCAGGATCTGCTCTCCATTGGGGTCCCCTTCTTCCACCAACTCCTCCCACAGCATACTGTCAGATTTAGTCAGTAAGATATCCACCTGGCCACTTTCTTGAACATTCCATGTTGTCAACTCACTATCTACTTTCTGCTTCAACTTTCCTTCAACAAAAGTTTTGCCAGCATAACTCACTTTTATGCTCAATGGAGTCACATTTACAATCAAAAGTTTTCTGTTGAAGTTAGCTTCAAGTTTCAAAGTTATTGTAATGTCTTCTGGTGTCTGCAGCCATGTGTATATGCATGTCCGTGGCTCCTCTTTGGATGGTTTAGTTATTTCCCTTTCAGAATCTGAAGTGAACTTAAATGTATTGTCAGAAGCAACATAGAGTGCTGCACAACTTGTTTCAATAGCAGCATAGTGCACAATACCTTTGCCTTGCACTTGTCTAAAGCTCATTTGTTTCCATCCTTGGCCATCATTGTCAAAGGAGACCCAGGTCAGTACTGAGTTGAAATGTGATTCATTCTGTTCAACTGATTGAAGGAGACAATGCAATGTCTCAATATTGTCCTTCTCCAGTATTCTTGAATCCACTATAATAAAATACTTTCCTTCACCAAGAATGAGACTTGACTGGAGTGTCTGCCACACTTGGTTCCTTCCTGAGGGTCTGCTTCTTGCACCAGTATCCACAATGTGCAAGTATCCTGTCCCGTCGCTGAGTAAAGCCAAACTGTTAGATGGAAAGGATAGACAGAGGTTGAAGTGGCCAGATTTCCGCTCCACATGTGCAGGGACATCGTACACCACGTCGTTGTGGAATGTCTGATTAGTAGTTTCGAAAGAAACATGACGTACCTTCTGCTGGTTATCTATGTAATAGTAATTGAGTGTGTAGTCCCAATAGTCGAGAACCAAGTGATTATGAAGCGCGAAGAGTTTAGCGTGCACAAAGGAGTATTGCACCTCATCTGGATACACTCGGTCCACCGGGGCAAGGAGTTCAAGCGTAAAATGTGGCAGGGCTTGCAAGTTCAGTTTATAACCTTCGAAATCGTGGTCCAAGAGTCGCCGGTTCGGACGTAATTCAACAAGAGCAGACATAGTATGTAATTTTCCAAATAACAGATGTTTCTTGTGAAATTAGCCGGGAATAGGGGATCGGACTGGGTCAAAATAATATGATTCTGTTTAGTCCGTAAGTTAGATTATCGAAAAATATTGAATACGTGTTTTTTGTTTTCTCAAATCAATAAAAAATGACGAAGATAAAACGCGTCAAAGATCTTGGAGTGGGGCTTGAAACGTCACTTGTGTCGTCAAAATGTACTATCATATGACGTCACACGAGTTTTCGAAGCACTGTATCGTCTTCATTTTAAGTTTACGTGAAAAAAGAAAAAACACGTGTCCAATAATTTTTGGAAATCTATCTGACGGACTAATTAGTTTTTTTTTGTCCGATCCCCTATTATAGCAAAACCACGAAAAATTTAATTTATTTGTCAACACATATGTCAAAATTTGACTTTGTCAAGAATTCAAGATTGTCAAATTTTTTTTTTCGGTTGATGATTGGTTTTGAATATGGGTCGATTGAGTTCATTCGGGTTCACATTTATACGATATTTTGAGGATCAATCTTTTATATCACAAAACGAAACGAACTACAAAATAAAAAAAACCAACCCAGTTCTCGAATGGATGATCATCACATCACTGACAGGACTTTTGTAGTCAATAAGCTAGGTGTAGTGGCAATGATTGTTGATAATTAAGTATCTTGACTTGGCTGGATGTCGCTGTGCTGTAATAGTCGAATCCACCAATGATATAGGTCGCGCCATGTAAAAAGAACGCTGACAGTTATGTCAAACATGACTATTTTTTTCAAATTTCAGCTTTATTACAAAGTACTAAGGAGCTAGTGTTTGAATTAGGATTCTAACAATATTACAATTACACTTAACACAGTCACAGTAGCCTAGTCAAGCGCGGATCCAGGGGGGGGGGGGTCAGGGGGGTCATGACCCCCCCCTGGGCTGGGTCCAGGACCTAGGTGGACCACTACTCAAAATTGTTAAACGTAATGTTTTTATTATATATTTTACACAACAGCCCAAAAAATAGAGTGTTTTTAGGGTTCATGTATGTTTATTTGTTGATGTCATGAGTTTCTATAATCCACCATAACTTCTAAACGCCTGAACCGATTTTGATAGGTACTATCCTTAGATTGTTTGCATTATCCCTAGTGTTATACGCTAGGTAGTGAAAAATTCACGTTAAAAGAAGAGAAGGTACAACGAGAGATATCCCTAGTATGACTGGTTGTCAAACTTTCGGGCTCTGGCTGTTTCCGAGGCAATGAAAAAACTGAGTACATACTAACATATTTTACGTTTTATAGTTAAGTAAATCTTTACATATCGTAGTGTTAATCGATTTATCCCTTACAAGGTTGGGTCAGAATGGTACACTTTTGATAGACCACAAAAACTCAGTAGCCAATATAAACAAAGTACACACCAATATTTTTTTTCGTAAGAATAATCGTTTATCATTGTCGAGTCAGTCACATCTTCCGAACCTCTGTCTTAGGCGCTTCGTTCAGGAAGTGGAGGATTGATGTCTACCAAGATAAGAGTAAGCGGATCTCTTCTCGATTCAAGTAAAACAGTAGGTATTTTCTACTCTTTCCTCCCAATGACAATAATTTTGCAACCGCCAAAATCTTTAAAAAATTTCGCGCTCGCTTCGCTCGCGCCTCCCTCCTGCTCTTTACTCCCATTCTGTCTCGCTTGAGACGCTCATCTCCTTCAATTCTCATTTCTGATTCTAAGTCGTCCATCCACCGAAAATTGTTCAACGCTTTATCCCCCTGGATAAGGGTTACAGCACTTCGAAGAATCAAATCGTGGCTAAGAGCTTCAATGGTTGAAGAACGTCTAACCAGACTGGCACTTCTCCACACTAATAAAACGTACCCATTGAAGTAGGTAGATGAAGTGGTAACACGTTTCGGGAGAAGACGTAAAAGAAAAATTTATTTTGTTATTTAAATATAGGTATTTTTAAGTACCTACGTACATAAATTAATAAAACACCTATTTTTTACTTGTATCCATGATCCTATAAATTTAATTAAAACTTCTTGTGACTTGACCACGACTCTTTGTGACCCCCCCCTGGCACCAAAGCTGGATCCGCCCTTGAGCCTAGTACTTCAGAACGCGACTGTATATCGTGCGCAACAGTATCCCCTCCACTGCGCTCAGCGCTCTTTTTACGTGGCGCGAGCTATAACTGTCGAGGCTTGTACATCGTTAAGTACCTCAAATGGAGACATTCTCGTCTGTCATCAAAGTTACAGCTTGGCAAAAAAGAGTAGAAAATCCGGGGGGCGCCACTGTGCTGCTCATATGGCAACCCGTTGTGACCGTATCGCGTAACAACCTATCGTCTTGATACTTTTATTACTATTTTTTTATACTTAAAATTTATTTATTGAACCAGAATTTATTCTCCTCATGTACCTAACTACCAAAAAATAAATATATGTTAGTAGCACTGTTTTTTAAATTTTCTGGGATTAAAAAAAGGCGTAGAAATAGTAATTATTGTAATTTATTCTAATAAATCTTCCAACTCTTTTTTGGGACGACCTTTTCTATGTTTTCCGGGTGTAGAAAATACGCCTTTGTTTCGATCTCCTTCCAGGACGACTCTTCTTATGGTGCTTACTGATTTACTTAAAGTGAATAAATAAATATACATAAAAAAATGCATTTTGCTTTAATAAATAACAAATTAAAAATAATACATTTTTGGTACATTTGTAATTCTAATGATATATCAAACAGTTATCACCTTGAAATCACATTCAACAATAAAGTTATGTAGAAATCGAATTTAAATTCACATAGTGCACAGTACGCCACTCAAGTATCAACATTAATCTGACACGCTATACCAAATTACCAAGGTAATGTCAAACAAAATGTAAACATAACCTATGTGCTCGATGATTATTGTTCAAAATTCCACTTATTTCGTATGCAAGCAAGTCAAAACAGAATGGGGTTCATAAATGAACACTTAATTCATCTAAAAACAATAAAACAAACAGTTACATACCTGTCATTTCAGCGGTTCTTATGTAAACATCGTTGAGATCGGAGAGAATGGTTTTGGCCTCTTTTTCTGCCAAACATCGCCTATATACCTTATAAATTATCGCTCTGCCAGCACTTCGGATGGTTTTATTCATTTTGTATTACTCTACGTTGCTTTAATCACGTTTTTAGGGCACAATTATAAATTTAATAAACTTTCGAACTTTGTTTACACCAAACGTCATAAGTTTTTAATTGTTGCCAGCAAACAAAAAAATTAGTTCCGTTTCTAGACTTTTTTGCCAAGAGTGTACAACACACTGAAGCTTGATAGTCACTGACAATAAAAAAGATACACAATAACCCTGCAGGAGATTCAAGTCGGCTCGTAATTTAAGGAGGTTCCTTTCCCTGGAGCCCTGACCACCGCGCGTCGGTAGCTTGTGGACCTGTTTCCTAAGCCCGTTGGGCTACAACTTTATAATGTATTTTTTTTTTAGTTAGCCTTGTCTTTCCCACTCCTGAGCAAAGGCCTCCCCCCAATCCTTCTACTTTCCTCGTTGTTGTGACTCTTCCCGCCAGTTAACGAGAAAGTCATCCAAGGCGTCCCGCCATCTCCTCCTCGGTCTGCCGCGTCGCCGTTTAGCTGTCTCCGGGCTCCAGTTCTGAAATATGCTGGCCCACAGCTTTATCGGCATCCGGCAGACATGGCCTGCCCAGTCCAATTTTAGTTTGGCAGCTTTATGAGCTACGTCAGCAATTTAAGTTCATTTGCAGTGTTGTATTCTTTACACGATCGGTAAGTTTAACGTTGAGTATCCTGCACTCCATATTTTTTTTTTAATTAAAGAATTTGTGACAAAGAAGGGACCAATTTTTACTAAATAAACTGGTGGTAATTTCAAAATAATTTTAAAACGATCTAAATATAACATAATTTTTAAACGTCTCTGAGTGCGGCAGTTAAGATCCAGTAAAATCTATGCTTCTTTAGTTTTCATTTTATTTTGACAGTGACAAATGACAGAAATAAAAGCGGGAAGTTAATTTCTAACCTTTTAATTTTATTTTTCGTTGAGTGTAGAATAGAAAACAAAAAGTTAAGTTAATGGCTTATGTAAAAAATAATTCCTATTGCGACATTCCATTTTGTGTAGATACACCTCATGTAAGTCCCTGATTTATCAATAAGTTTTATAATAATGGTAATATAACATTACGCCTGTAATTCCCGAAGGGTTCTGCAGAGGTGTACCTAATAGTACACCCACATTTAGCCAGTTATGTTTAAAGTCCCATGTAATAGGGGGCGAGCCTATTGCCATCAACCGGGCACAAATCAAGACTCCGTGGCTACTACTGAGAAATTCCTGTTGGAAAACCCCAATAGAACTTTGCCCGACCCGGGAATCGAACCGAGGACCTCATGCTCAGCAGTCGCGCTTGCGACCACTAGACCAATTAGGAATGATTTAGTAATAAATATTTATAATTTTTTCTTCCAGCATGACTTTTATACATACTCAGATTTGAAAGAAATAGCTGATAAATGTAACATCCTTGGTGACGAAATTTTGAAATGCAGGACTATTGGAATCCTGCAAAGTTTAAATGGTCGATTCTTTTTGTCAGATGTAAGTAATTATCCTTGATTTTTTGAACTTGGATATTACAGAAAAGAGTTTGATATTTATATTCATCTTTGTTTTTCAGCTAACCGACACTGAGGAGCATACTGAGCCACTGGTACAGGTATCAGTAGTCTACTTAAAGACGCCCCCACATTCCACGGTCATCCCTTATCCAGTGCAAGTGTTTGGAACTCTGCAGTGGAAGAACAGGCCCGTTATATTTGCTAAAATATTACAGGTAATTTGCATTTATTATTAACTTCACTGCAATAGATGGTGTGGTGAAAAAGAGAAGTTACAAAAATGCCCCACTTCCAACTGCAACAATAACTATCTCAAAAAATGGTATAATAAAAGAAATGGCAATAAAACGCATATACCTGCTCCGTTCCGTCGTGGGTAAAAATCGTGTCTGTTGTATGGGAATCCCCTTTAAATATTTATTTTAATTTTGTTATGTATTAATAAAGTAAAAATACAACTGAGTATTTTGTGAATATTTGAAGTGCCTACCTGTTGACATTATTGATATTGAGCAAAAAAGGAATAAAAATAACTGCGCCTGAAAGAATATTTGGAGCAATTATTAAGTATGGTAGCCAGTAAGAATTACATTCGGAAGTATATTTATCAATACTCATTTTAATCTATATTTTGTAGATATTTTTCTCAGTTGTCAGATTTGGGGTAATTTTCTATGAAAGCTGCAACTTCTCCTTTGTTTTCGCCATTGGAAAACAATCCGTTTAATAATCCTTACATGTGTACATTCTGTTTTGGCAGGTGATGAGTGTGTCAACTGCCATGAGAGTCAAAAATGCTCTGAGTGGAATAACTAGCTTACATTTGGCCAGATATGTTCCAGAATATGAACTTCAGGAAGATCCACCCTGAAGAAAGGATGTTTTATAGTAAATGTTATTTTGAATGACTGTGTAAGAAGTGAATTCTTCATGCAAAACCTTCAACTGGTCAGTCTTCTGAATGTATAAATGACTCATAATAGAAATAAAAACATGCTTTTAAAAGAATGCATATTTATTAATTCTTAAATAAATACATTAATTAACAATAAGTGATAAAATTTACAACATTCCATCACCCAAGCACTCACTGCGCTTTTTACATAAAATTATAATGATGGGCATAGATAACTTTATTTCTGAAGTACATAATGCTTTCAAGCTGATTATTAGATACATATTTATAGATCAAATACTTCACTAAACACTATGAACCAGCTATATATTAAAAATATTATATTTTTGGTACATTTTATTGCAAAATATACATTGCTTGGAATGCTTTTTTCGTGTTTAGTAATTTAGGGTCTTGAGAAGCAACTTACATATTATATCATCATTATGTTGAGCAGAGAGAGGTCCTAGGATTTACAAAAACAAATATATTATTTGAAGAATAATATACTTAATATTTTTTTTTAAAGAATAGTTGATTGAAAAACATTGAGAAATCACATCACCTTAAAGTATTTTTGCAGCATAAATAAACCATAATTATTGAGTAAATCGGCTAATACATAGCTCTTATTTCTATCATTTCATTGCTATGTCTAGTTATAAAACGGGAACCAGCAATGCCCAACACAGGAATGCACGACACGAGAACGCGCGACATAGGAATGTAAGTGTTTTGAATTCCAATGTTGTACATTGTCATGTCGTGCATTCTCGGCCCGAACCTCGATTGTCCGGGCAAGAATGTACAGCACGAGAATTGGAATCAAAACAAACAGTGACGTCACATTAAAAAAGAAAAGTCGTGTGACAATAGGGACGGGTGATACAATAAAATACTGGAAAATTCCGTGGTTCCTTCTTTTTTTCTTCGTGTTCCTTTAATACGACCGTCTCGCGACAGTATCCTTTATGGGCGGCATGGGCAACGGGCCGTAGGCCGACGAAGGAGGCCGGCGGAGGCCCGGCACTTCGGGGACAGAAGATATTAGTGTTATAAAATATGCGAGCGTAGCGAGCGCACGTCATGGAGTACAATTTAATTCGGCAGCACTACCTAGCTCAATTACCTAGTATCCAAGTCCCAAAATTTCGAGTTGCCCAACTAGTCGGCCAACCAATCGCGCGATGTCGCCGATTACTGTGTCGTACACTCCTGTGTTGTACATTCTTGGGCCGGACCAGCAAGGTACACCCCAGTAATTGGCGACATCGCGATGTCGCCAATTACTGTGTCGTACACTCCTGTGTTGTACATTCCAGTGTCGTGCATTGCTGTTATGTGCATTACTGTGACGGGCATTATAGGGACTCTATAAAACTGTCCAGAGTAATCACATAGAAAATATTAAATCTTACTAAGACAATTTATTTATTGATTATTCCGAATGTGTACTATTATAGTTTCAGAAGGCAATTTAACTATAACAGCATAGCTGTCATATTGCTGGGAACTTCTCTATAACTCTGCAATATCACAGGAGGCTCTCAGATTGAATATATTATTGCTTGTATTCTTGGCAGTATCTTAAAAATTAACAAAAATGCCAATTATTTTTTTATATATTCAAAAGTTACATTGACTTGGCTTGGCTTGGGCAGTGTTTGTTCAGGTATCTAAGAGAAACATTTACCTATTACTAGCCAATTCCAGTAAACAAGACATTCTCAACTCAGCATCCAATTATATTGCAGTGTCCAGTCACATGATACTATGGTACCACAGTCATAAGGAATGGGGGAGGAACTAAAGCACCCAGAAGTACAACACAAACACGAGAAGTATGACAGCTCCTGCTGTCACCTTGACAAGCATAGACTTGGTGTTCAGGTAGGTGGCGTCCTTCTTGTACTTCGAAGACATCATTGAAAGGTTCTGGGTTTTTGTGTCCAGCTCTGAAACAATATACAAGAACTGAGTGATTTTGCTGGATGGTTTACTGATTCTAGATAGATATCAGATTGATATCTAATCATGATTTGCATCATTACATGACATTTCGTTTATTCGTAATTACGTATCACAGCTGTGTGATTGTGATAACTCAGTAAAAATATTATGTACTAGCTGACCCACGCAACTTCGTCTGCGTCACATAAATATAGCTTATAAACTTTCTCGATAAATCGACTATCCAACAGAAATTAAGCTAAATCGTAACAAACAAAAAATCTTATCTTTCCTCTTTATAGTTTAGATGGTTTAATAATAATAATAATAATACACATTTATTTCAGACCAAGTTTGTCCATAACTGTTAGTAACAAATTTCTTAAAAGTACGTTAGTAGACTTATTAAACATCAATAAAAATTCAATATAGGGCTAGGGCAACAACAAAATACAAAATACACATGTCATGTTAGTAACAAAGGTCTTAAAACTATGTTAGTATGCATCATTCAAAAAATACAAACATCAAATTCAAAATTAAATTAAATTGGTAAGCATTACATTCATAGATAATATATTATAATCACTTAATAAATGGTGAGGAACTGGCATGCAGATGCATCCACCTCTCCAACACTGGTGAGTCCCACCGCTCGGACAACACGCTCAGGATACCGTTGGTGCTGCGCCGCAAGCGACCCAGTAGTGAGGCGCTTCGCTTTCTAATAATTCCATAAAAATCATCAGTTTGCGCGCGTTTAAATTAGCTTAGATTATATTAAAGTGAGAATTACTAATAGGTATCTCTTACTGTTAAATAGACGATAACACCCTGTACTTGTAAACATTATGATGCAGTAAATATTTTGAATTTGAATTTCCCGTAGGCCAGCCAGATCCCCCGTACCTACATTGCGACGCGCGAATTATTTTGCCGCGCGGATATTTTTACATTGCGATATCTTCTAAGATATTTATTTAAACTGTATAGAGTAAAGGACACAAATATTCTATATAAAATTTCCGTTCTAACAAACACATTTATTTAGATATAGATTAATACCATATGGGTTAAATAAGCTTCGCAAAAAATAATTCATTCTAACCTAACATTTTAATAGTAAAAAAGGGTTACAGTGAGACAATCTTAAAAGACAGACATATGCTGTCGCGGACTTTTTTTTAGAACTTTTAAGGAGAAACAATTCCTTTATACATGATATTTACGTAACTTTAACCGTTTTCGCAGCGCACGCAGCGGAAGCTCTCAAAAAGGAAATACCTTTTCCCGTTCTTGTAACATTTTTCATTTATGCTCCGCTGCTATTAGCCATAGCGTGATGTTATATAGCCTATAGCCTTCCTCGATAAATGGACTATCTAACACAAAAAGAATTTTTCAATTCCTACCAGTAGTTCCTGAGTTTACCGCGTTCAAACAAACAAACAAACAATCAAACAAACTCTTCAGCTTTATAATATTAGTATAGATTAAAAAAACACCTTGTCTTGTCTCATATTACTATTAATCACATGCAGCAGGAAGCATTGTAATATCTGTTAAGGGCCTAAGCTTAAATGAAGTTAAGGATCAGTAGCTTGAGAAGATAATACTCGAGTCATCACAGGATTGTAGTTATAAACTGTCACAGCAAGCAGCTTTAACAGTTTGGATAAGTCTATGCACTTGGAGACCTTCCTCATTTGGTCGTTTTCGTTTGTTTTCTCCGCTATCGCAAAACGCGTATCCTTTGATCATGAAGGGTTGAGGAAGCTTGCAAGGCACTTTACTATTCTTATACATTTGGGTAATATAAAACAAGTTTAGTGCAGTCTCACCAGAGAGTATAGCTCCTCTCTGCAGCACGTCGTCGATGTTCTGCATCATGATGCGCTGCACGTCGCCGAGCTGCCCGCCGAGCTGCGCGGCGGTGCCGGCGCGTCGTGCGCGCGCACCGCCCTCCGCGTACTGCCGCCGCGCGCGCTGCATCCACGTATCGAACTCGATGAATGTGTATGGTCGGGTGACTGTGTTCACCTGTAACATTAGTTAGAATTTGGTAAATCATTGATAGAATTCGGATTTGATTTTACTGAGGTCTTGAAGATTTCAAGCAATAGTCCATCCATATAGTATCAGCTCCCTGAATAGTTTTCGTGAATATTGTATTGTCAAAGAATAAGTGAATAATGTTTTGGTTTGGCTTCTATCTAACCAATTGCAGCTGAATTCTAGTATTTTACATTCAGCAACTGCCTGTCTGACATCCACATTCTAGCATAAAACAATAACCCTTGGTAAATGATTGTTAGTGTTAGCTCATAGATATTTATGAATGTTCTGAAGAATTAATTAACATGTAAAATAGCTCTTTGTACAATTTTGTAGGCATGATTTGCCAAAAGTAATGGAAATTAACAAAAGCACAAAATATTTAATATGAAAGTTGATAACTTCAGAAAGACATGTCTATCAGAATTTGAAATACAAAAAGAAACAGGTTTACAGTTATAGTAATTAGCAAGTACTGCAATATGGTTGACTGCTGATATTTTTACACAATGTTATCAGAGCATGTCCCCAGTTTGGTGTGACTGTGGGCAACCTACAATGTTTGAAGAATTAAACTTTTTCTTCACTTCCTTAAACAAGTATTGTTATTGCTTCCTGTGACACAAATAACTTGTTCATTGGTTTATGCAAAATGTCTAGTAATAATGTATTATACATACCCGCTTCCCGTATTGTTGGTAGAACTCCTGTGCTATCTCCTCTAGATAGCTGAAGGCTAGTCTCTTGCTGTAGTTTCGCTCGCACAACACTAAGTAGCAGATCTCGTGTTCAATTAAATAACTGAAAAGTTTTAATTTTTGACATTTATTTAACTGTAGTAAGTTGGATATATTTGCTTATGTTGATTGCCATTCAATCAACGACTACAAAAGAAAATTCTAAAACCAATATCTTGTAAACATAAACACTTATTGTGTGTAAAGCCAAACAATAAAATAAAATTGCATTAGGAAAATAAAATATTACATCAGAATGACAATTTAAAAGCGATGACAACAAAAAACGGTAAGAAAGGGACAAACAGAAAAATAAGAAGCGGTAGGACTCACTGGAAGAGATAGGGCCCAGTTTCGATGGAGCAACGGGTCGGTGACTGCGGGCCTAGTTTTCTAAACAGCATTTTAGCCTGATTTTGGTACTCCAGAACATTGCAGCCGCTCTGCGAACCACCACAGCAAATTAAATTATAAAATAAAAATAATAATGAGGACAAATAAAATAAAATGATGTAAAAGTAGATGGAATGTGAAAACATACGTCAACAAAAAATATTGCATTACATGAACCAATCAAACTAATACATAAATATAAAGGTGTGTTACTTGTTACACGTGGAAATTAATAAGTTTTTTTGGTAATATATACAGTAAAAACTAGTTACCTGCTCATCTTCTTGCATGGTAGCGGCCAAAGGTAGGCCGTCTACGACCCTAGCGATCATAGTCATAAGAACCATTTTTATATAATATAATTGTCTCTCACGTTAACATATAAACAAATGTATGTTTTAGTAAGATTTTCACATAACACTGATTACTTTTTCCTTCTCATTATCGGGAAATTGGAAAACAATATCGGAGGTGACAGCTGCGCATACACGTCAAACCAACTGACATGACAACAACACGTCAGACGACATTTGACGACAGACGGATTGTTCCTGGTTTTGGTGTTACCAAAACAGAAAATGAAAATTTTACCAAATATGATTATTAAGCTACCATAAATTCCAAAGGTATAAAATTAAAGAGATCGTTCCCAAGTTAAATGAATCCAATAATATAAAAAGAAATAAGTTTATGTTGGGTTACCATAATAGATTGGTTCCTTTTGGGCGTTCTAATCGGCGATTCTTTATCGTGTGGTTAGTGCCTGAATTTTTATGCCACCTATGGGCCTCTGTCTTAGCTTTACATGACCGTCCCGAAATATCTCTCAGGCATGCTAGTTTTCTCACGATGTTTCCCTTCGCCGTCCGGCCCTGGTTCAAGCCATGGTCCGGGGCGAGAGGAAATGGGACGCCTTCGCCTCCTTTTGCGAAGCAGTGAGGCTAGTAAAGGAGGTGGGGTACGTGAGATGGAGAGAACGGGAGAACCTCTTGTCCCAGCCACCGCGGGAGATGCTCCAGGCGTCGGGGGCCACGTGATGGCTTCCGGCCACCGTAGGCGCCTGGCGCGGGCCTGTGGAGGCTGAGTAATGGGCTAGCTTACCGTCCAAACGTCTTATGACGACGACATGCGACAGGTCGTGGGGCGACGGCGCGTTCGTGGTCTACGCGCGCCTCAAAGAGATGTCAGCAACATTTCAAGGGCCGACGCCTGCCGGGGCTGCGGGTTGTCGAAAGAGATACCGCGGCCCTCGGACACAAAAGGCTAAGAAGGCACATGGGTGGTTTTTAGTCAGTAGAAATCTGACACTCCCGGCTTCCGCTCCGCCCAGAGCGGGAAGAATTTTTCTGTATTCCTTTTTAGTATAGATTTCCCCTGTCCTTTTGTCTGTCTCTTTGTCCGTATAGCTTAACAATACCAAATCACTTCGAGACTGGTGCCACCGCACAGTTGAATAATTGTCTTCTATGAACCGCAACACAACCGTGATGTGAAATTACGAAGTTAAAGGAATAAAGGTAGCCATACATGTGTAAAAGTAACTGATATGATATTCTTAAAAATGATATCGTAGCCGTAAAATTCGAGTAGGCACCCTAATTTCTAAAGTAGGTACTACCTGGGATGTTGAGATCAGATAGGCAGTCGCTCCATATAAAATACTAGTACCTATTCAGCTGCATCCTGGTTACACTGCAAGCCAACTCCGACGTAGTTTCGGATAGGCTAGGCAGATGAATTTTTTTTCTTTGCAGCCCATACTGCCCTTACGCGTTTACTCCAACATCTATGCAGCGTTCTTTTACGTGATGCAATTTATAGAAACTTTGTTTGGATACACTACAGGGTCTACAAAATTTGTAGGAAGCCAAGCAAGGTGTGAAGTTATGTTTTGTGTATTGTCTAAATAAGTACTGATAAAGTGAAAACTTCAGCGGCGAGGATCTACTCCTACTGAGGATATAATAACAAACAAGTTTGGATTTTATTGTGGATATTTTATTAACATTATCATCATGCATCAAATTTATGTGCTAATTCATTTACACTTATAACTAACTATACATAGAAAAATAACTTAACTAGGGGGCAGAAAATACAGTATTTTGTAAAATTAAACAACTAAAATTACAATTAAAATATCGGACTTTAACTGCATACAACTAAAAGCAAGTATAACGCAGAATCACTGTATCGCACGCAACTCTCAGAATAATGACGAAATTTTGATAAAAGTTTGATCAAAGCGAAACGACAGCGCCATCTATGAACGAGTAGCTGAAACAAAAGTTTACATTCACATAACGAAGTCGTTGTCGACACAAACATAACACACCACTCTCATCCGGAATGAATTACGTATTCGAATATTGGACATTAATTTACCGACGAACAGGAATACGTACATTGAAATAGTAATTAACGATAAAACATGAATGCCGTCTGCCGTAGACGAGCGACCGCAGCGCCCTCTCCCTCTATCACCGAATTCACTAACCTTCTCATTGCTTCCTTGCAAAATATTTTCATATTTCACCTATCTAGCGACACCAATAACTATTCGTTCATGGGCCGTGAGGGTGTGCGTTTGGATTATTTATTATTTATATTTGTATTTACAATAATTTTGACGTGCAAAACATTAGCGGCCACGATAAGTAGACCACTATACGACGACGCCTCGTACCAATCTGGCGTCCGTTATTATAATTTAAAATCAAATTATGTTATAGACTAGGCTCAATTTAAAATAATTTCATTAATAATATTTTTTTTTCGAGGTGCCTTTAAAATTTACATTGAAAATTTAAGTACATTAAGTAATTAGAAACTTTGATTTTTTATTCAACAACATCAATTCGACTAAAATTATTTAAACTCTCCGAGCATTTTTTTAAATGCTTGCTCAAACATTTTGCCTACTAACCGGTAACTAGTATCTCACATTGTCGATTAAGACACACACTAGCCGAATTATAAATTCTGAGAGCGTTCTTCTTCCATTCCATGGTCCATTCATTACCTACTAATATTTTATTAAAGATATTTTTACAATAAAATTTGTAACCTACAGAACGAAATTTCCTAGAAAGGAAAATAATTGAATGCCTCCGTCGACGCTCACTAGAGGGCGTCGCCCGCGTGACAGACAAAAATAAATAAATTAAAACCTATAGTTATATTTACAAAAGCATAAGAAGTAGTGCCGAACAGAAAATTACTGAGAATTCCATCTAGCTATATAAAAATATGATTAAAATTCCACAATTTCGTTTTTAAAATATATTAATTTTAATCACATGAAACGGCCACTGGTTTTGTTCGAAGAAGTTTGGATACTGAGATCTTTCACCTATATAAAAGTCACTTAACGCACTGGTTCATTAATATTTAGTTTAACACCTGTATCGGTTGGACTGGTCTAATATATTATTGTATTGTGTGCGAGTGTAACCCGAGCGCGCTCCCGCCTACCGGTCCCTCATCATAGCACCCATTGTGCGGTATGACCCGCCACCCGCCACGCGATACTCCTACTCCTAAGGCTCCTCTGACCCTTACCGTTCACGACCACACGCGCCCTCCTTGCTTGCTACACGACTACAAGTCTACATCTACCAGAGATACTTACACTAACATCTAATCTGATATCGCTCATTTTGAATACAAAAATATTGAATAAGTAGGTTTCAAAACAAAGTGCGGTGTCGGCCGGAGCGCACGTGTGGTCAACAATTATTATATTTGACACGACGCCAACTAACAATTCCTCCGCTTACGTACTTTACTATTTATTAACAAACTTTACTGTATACATAGAAGGATCATTTTGTCTTTGTATTGAATGAAATATCAATTAGATCTGTCTATATGTCGAAGTGAACTAGGCTACACTTAATCGATCTTTCTTTTACAACTATCTAGTTAAAAGTATTATGATTCATTAACATTGGACCACAAATCGTAATTAATTATTAATAATATTTATTCAGGTAACAAAAAATAGAGGTCGCACGCTGTTCAACTAAACAAATTATATACAAGCGGCCTGATATGCTGAGAAAACAGGATGATTATGTCATACACAGTAAATAATTGTCTCTTTGTGATATGTAGTTCTAGTTGGGATCAGGTGCGTGCGACCCCCTTGCAACATGCTTAATTTAATTTTTAAATAAACGAAATAAACTAGAACATGTCCACTTAAACAGCTCACTTATAGTAAACATATATTTATAATTAACACAATTAACGCACAAAAATCATCCCTTAACTATTCATTATGTCAGTTTTCTATCAGAAAGTTGGCAGTAGGTTTATCAGTACATGCGTATTGCGTAGTAGTATTACGTCAAAACATTTTATAAAAACGAATGTTTGCAATTTAATATCATTTCCAAATTCGGGTTCGAAATGTAAAACAATTGAGATAGACTATGCGACGACGAGAGCGCGTCACGAGCGATCGCGCGTCGGCGCGCACGCTCCGGTCCCGCACCGCGCGGCCGCTCGCGAGCGCTCTCAACAAACAGATTACAGCTAGATAATAGACAATTACTAAATGTTCATATAATATACATAGTTATACATAAATCAACAGCAGTGAGGTTGCTCTGTTTGTAACAAGGTGTAAATATGAGATGGCGATAAAAAGCACCAAGAAGTGAATATATTTCATCTGAGGATATTACTATAAGATATTTTTGTTATATAAACATTTTACGTAAATATTTCTTTTAATAAAACTCTTATTTAGACTATATATATTCTTATTGCGTATTGTAAACTGTTTCGAACAATGTAAATTGTATATCCATATGAATCATTTGTCAGTTTTGCGTAGTTCTGAGGTAGGAAGTTCTGATTTCGTACAGTCGACCGAGGAAATGTATAATCGACATTAAACATGCAATATATAGAAATTTCATTTACAAACATTTAAAAATTCGTTCAACATTATACAAAAATCACTCCATCCTCCCATATAACATCTAGCAAATTTAGTGTTCCTCTTCTGAAATACCCCTAAAAATAGGTACCTATATAAACATTTGAGCAATCAATTTCGTCTCTCCTATTTTTGTATAAATATTAAATTCAATGATAAGTTAATATTAGTTCGATTTGAGAGTAATATTTATATTAATAACATTTTATAGAAGCGATCTGAAAAACGTAATGCATGATGATTTGAAAAATAGACGAATTGTAACTATTAGTGAAAAAACTAGTAATGTAAGAGCGAAATGAATACGCGTCCTCTACACCGTGTTACGTATGAGAGATAGTGTCCGTCCGGCACTGCGTCCACGTCGCGTCACCTCGTCCTCACCACGTCACTCGTCACGTCGTCATCACCACGTCACCACGTCATCACCGCGTCTCGCGTCACTCGTCACGCGTCACTCGTCACGCGTGCTTCAACCGAGATTCGTGCGCTTACGCCAGCGAGCAGTCGATCTCGACGATGTCCTTGGGCACATCCACGAACTGGTACACGAGGCGCTGGCCGTCCACCTTGGCGAGGATGCCGCGCTGGTAGTAGTAGCGCAGCGCGCGCCCCATGGTCTCGTAGTTCATGTCGGGCTTGTTCTTGTGCAGCCCCCACAGCCGCGACACCGCCTTCGAGTCCACCAGCTTGAACACGCCCTTCTCGCGGTTGGTCCACTTGATGAAGCGCGGGCAGTACTCGCGGTCCTGCAGCAGCTTCAGCAGGAACTCCCACAGGTACGTGGTGGAGCCCTCGCGGCTCTTGCGCTTCACGCCGGGCGTGGGAGGCGCGTCGGTGCGCGGCCTCTTCTTGGGCTTGAGCTTGTTGTGGTGGTGATGCCGCTGGTAGTCGCCGAAGTCGAACACGGAGTAGGGCAGCTCGTCGTGCGGGAGGGGCGGCGGCGCGGGCGCGGCGAAGTGGTGCGCGCCGCCGCCGCCGCCGTACCCGTACCCGTATGCGTCACGCTCGTTCACGCCACCAACTGAAAACAACACAAACAGATGGTCAGACAACAAGTCCTTATAATACATTACTAAATCTGTGGGTCATACAAATGACAACTTATTAAGAGAGCTGGTACCTCGAATGCTACCTAATTATATAAATATGTTTGTGATTGAAGAAGTATCTATTTAGCCGCCTAAATGAACTACATACTTGTATTAGACGAGTTGAATGTTTAGGGAACATTTTGTAACAACTCATGGCTAAACAATAGTGAGACTAGAAGGAGCCTCCACGCTCATGTGGTTAGGGCACTCTGTTGTCTAAACTAACTCGAGTATTTTGATAACAATATTTTATATTGTTTTAATTTCTTAGACTGACTTGTTAATAGCTGTTATCTATAAATACCGTCCTGTTTTTAGGCAAAGACCACGTACCAACAAACAAACAGTACACGTAAATCAAGGACTAAATTGATCACAATTTCATCAGGTATTATGAAAGTGTGGTCGATTTATCGAATAATGTTTATTTTATGAATGGTCTCGTATTGCAGTAATAAAATTTCCAATGAGCAATGAAATCGAATAGTTACAATGGTGATACGGTATCGATAGGGGTGTAGCAACACTTGATAATAATAAAATGGTCGTATCGAAAGGATGCGGATGATGTTTATTGTTATCAAATTCAATTATTTTTATTCATTATGATGATTTATGGACTTGTTGTGGTCCACTTTTTATAATGTAACACACTGTATTAATTATAAAATGGTGCATATGAGTAAGTATGGTAGAAATCATATAAAATGTTTGGTGCTTGGTACCTATGACAATCGAGATGAATTAATGTCTTCGGCTATTTTCGGAACAGAACTATAAAGTATATAGAAATCCCCTCAAAACCTGTTGTGTTGTACGTCTGCACAGCTGGTGTCGCGTCAAACAATGCGAGCGTTAGTTGACGATAGCGCGACTGATAGCGATTGCGTCAAGCGGACCCGGCGCCTTGACCCGAATGCCTGCGGCCGACCGACCGGCCCACTCGCCTCTACGTTTTCCTCCTCGGAAAAATAAGCTTCTGCTTGATGTTCTACATTTAGAAGAATCGAATTTATCGAAAACTAGCATATGTGCTCGTAGAGCAGTAACGTAGAGCTTAGACGTAGAGCACTACTTTCAATTTCAAAAGTCTTCAAAGTTGCGAAAGTTGAAGTCTACTGTAAAACTAAACCGAACTTCATTGGTTGGAAGCCAATAAAGTGATTTGTAGCAATGCCACCAGTAAACAGTTTGCTCGCTTTCCTAGATACTGACATAACATCAAAGTCAATGATTCTTATGAAACAAAATAAAGATATTTTTCTCACCGCTCGACCGCGTGAGTTCGATCTAAAAACTTCAAACCGTGGGCCATAAATTTCACCCAGCCGGCTTAATAAAACAGTTGTTTGGTTGCGATTAGCCCAATTCGCGGGAAATGATTTAGTTAACACTGCTTATAATAGCATTGCTGTCTGTCTGTACGTCTCGGCAATTCTGATACCTATGGTTATCTTTGTTTAATAGCAGTGCTTTGTAACGCATGTACTTACACATTTTTATGACGGCTGCTATGATGGCCTACGCGTTCCTACTCACGATCTTAATCTTTCTTTCGCCACCTTTTATTTTTGTATGATAGATGAGGTACGACAATTGTAAATCTATAATTCTTTTTTTTCTACGTTTTGTAAATTCTAAAAATTATAAATATCTCGGAATAACGTCGGGTTTTCCGCTAGTCTCGTTATTAAGGAAGTGTACAGCAAACACCTAGTTTTTCGCGAATTTTATCGGCGTTTGGAAGGCACAGTTTGGTGTTCGCATAATAAGGTTGCGTAAATTATGTCGGATTATGTGTTCCAGAAGTTTTTACGAAAGCTCGTTAATTGCAGTTCCCTTTGTGTGGTTTTTCTCGTCAGTCGGTGAGTGTTTTCTTTAGCAAGAAACACCACAAAGCCAACACGTGACAAGAACAGTTGGGTACTAAGTAGTTGGGGATAACACAGTGATAACACTGTTTAACCACAAAACTGAGTTGCGGTCAATAATAATGAGTTAATTTAATGATTCAATTATGTCACGCCACCATTGAAAATTAAATAGAAAACATGTACAGGGAAAGGCCCGAGTTTTGCTTCCAGCTACTAAATACGTTCGAGCGCGAGGATTGGTTTATATTTTAATCTGTTGATCTCCCATAGGCAATGTCGAATTACTTTTTTAATGACACGAGAGAGGAGGCGGAAGTGCGTTTTAAAAGTTAATTTATTTTTATGAGGAAGTAGCATTAGGTAAATGTAAAATGGAAGCTTTTCCGGTTATTACGTAATAAATTCACAAAAAAAGTAAATTAATGTTATGTGACAATGGTTTGCCGTACGAACCGGAATGCCTCTCTGCTTAAGTATGTCTAGTTATTATTGGAATGTATTTCTTATAACTTGAAACTCGAACTTGAACTAACTTAGCATAGCTGCCTACAGAGATAAAACGTGTTACATTTACGTATATATTTATAATCGTCGCCTGTGTGTGTTGTGCGTTGGCGCGATTCGCCATTTTCTAATATTATCTAACTGGTATGTATTTTCGCGCGGCTTATCTCGCGGTGGTTGACCCTGCGCACCAACACGTGTGGTAGACACATACCTATTCTTTTTTTATCGAGAAAAACAGAGAAAAATAATAATTTTTTTTTAGGCTCTACATTAGTTAATGCTTGTTTGAATGAATTATTGTCTTTGGACGTATTATAGGTATACCTCGCGCCACGTAAAAAGAGCGCTGAGCGCAGTGGAGGGGATACTGTTGCGCACGTTATACAGTCGCGTTCTGAAGTACTAGGCTACTGTGACTGTGTTAAGTGTAATTGTAATATTGTTAGAATCCTAATTCAAATTTCACTAGCTCCTTAGTACTTTGGAATAAGCTGAAATTTGAAAAAAATAGTCATGTTTGACATAACTGTCAGCGTTCTTTTTACATGGCGCGACCTATAATGCTTTGTTTACAATATTATAGGCTTGTGAAGTGGTTTGACATCAGGTGCGCGTGCGACCATCTATGGTTGGTTTACGCAACACCCACGCATTGTTGTAATCCTAATGGACAAAACCAAATTACAAGTTTCATAGTCTAATAATAATGTAGGTAGATCTAGGATCTAGTTATGTACCTATAATGTTTTAAACAAAGGAAGGATACTAAAGTACTAATTCATAAATGGAAATATTACTATTTATCGCTTGGATCGGTGTCATTAGATCTCTACATTTTTGTAGGGAAAACAATGGATATAAATTAACCACATAATTATTATGGTTTTATTTGGTATAATTACAGAATTTCAGTACGCTGATATTGTTCAAAATGTATATGAGTATTTTGACTGATAAACAGACCGAATGTCGTTGCACTAAATACCTATACTCCTTTGTTGAGCAGCGTTGGGCGGCCACTTTAGATTGATAATACTTTAATTCATGAATGTAGTATCAATGAATTAAGATAAGATGCCAAAAGACCAAAATAATCTTGTTGATCATCCGAAATGAAAAGTTTAGAATGAGAGGCGCAAGTAGAGCGAACATTTCGAACGGTAAAAATAACGCGGGGAGGTAACATAGTTACCTGTTATTTATAATTTAACGTTCCTCGAACACGTATCTCATAAAATCCTCGCGAGCATGGGAAGCTAACAAGACGCCGCGTAAAAAACCCGCATTTTATGCGCGGCGAGTCTATTTATAGCGCATGCGCTGGACGCGCACCGTGGACGCATCCTACTGGTTGGCTGGTTGCGCTGCAAGATCAAGGTTACGTCGCTCCTACAGTCTGTTGCAGTCTTAGAATGTCATCTTCACTTTGCTAGTTAGCAGTCCTTCGGAACGAAAAGTAAATTTATCGAGAGAGCACCCGATCTAAAGTGCACCTTACACTCTCTGAGAACTGGGTGCTGTTTGCTGTGAGTGGCTCACGAAGACGGATTGTTTTGCTCCCGGATACGAGTATGCGAACGTTTAGGTTGATATAGAGGGTGTGGTGGTGGGGGGAGGTAGAGGGGAGGAGGGAACCGGTCGCGCCCGCGCATCCCGCGGTCGCGATAAATGGGTTACCCCACAAACCTCTTGCGATACAAACACGCAACGCGTCGCGCCCGACCTGCGCCTGCGCCTGCGCTGCAAACACTTATTATTATGACTTTCAGAGTTTTTGTTCCACATTACAGCGAGGGGAAGTGGAAAACGATAGTTATGTTTAATTAGTGCGCAATTTGTGGCAAAAAGCTTGCAACTGACGCAAATGTGCATCTAAGCTGAATGCAAAGTGGCTGGTTTCTTTGTGGTTTGAGGGCCATTAAATTACTTGCCTTGAATCCTGCTTGGCTATTTTTTTTTTTTTTTTAATATATATAACATTCCTGCTACGAATAGTTACAACTTGTATATAGTATGAGTTGTGCTCTTTTTCTAATGTTTAGGAAGCGACAAAGCTTTCAGTAGAGAGAGCCACATTCCGCTGACGTCAATTCGCTGAACGCTGATATATAAACACCTATGACGATTTATCAGTTTGCAAATTTGCTATTTTTGCTCGCGATAAAAAGAATTAGAAAGATTAGATAGTGAACCGAGAACATTTCCTCAAAGCAACTGTTCAGTAAACGTGGCCACAAATAATGAAAAACAATACTTTTATCGGTTTGTTTTTCAGGCGGAAGTGATAAGGTAATCAGGCGTGTGATGGGATTGCATCGGCGGCGGCGGCTGTACTGTGCAATGGCATGTTTCAGACTCATATCCTCCCATAGTGTGTCTGACAATGCATCTAGTTTTCCTGTGCGACCGGAAAGCGTGCGTGTGCCGAAGATTGTGCAGCGGTGCGCGGGTTGCGCGGGCGCCGCTCGCGTCGGATGCGGCGGCGGCAGCAGGCAATGACCAGGAAATGACGCCGCCGGCTGACCTTCACACACACGCACACTCGCGCATCCCCCGCCACCCCCGCCCCCCCGCGATGTTGTCCCTGTCCGTCTACTACGGGATTTTGCGTTGATGCGCTATGTGTGCGCCCGCGCATCTGTACATAGAGCGAGCTCTTGTAGCAACAAAGCTGTATCACTTTCATCCAACTCGATAAATTTCACGTGTATATTATCAGACGGTGTACGCGCAGCTTTGTGATTGGTCGCAGCCCGAGTGTTTCGATTGATGAGGGCAAAGTGGAGAGGTGGTTCAACGATAACTGAGTTTTTGTGCATTCATTATCAAGGTGACATTCCGTTGTACTGCGCATCATCCGAATGTTGATAGCACGCCGCCGCTTATGTAATTTATTTACGAACAACTAAATTAACTGATACACCTAGCAAGTCGATAGCATCGTCGGTTCAGCATAGAATGATGCAGATCTACGCGCTCAGTTTGGTCCATAAAAACTGCAGTGGTCTTGAAACTCGTGCATGACTAAAATGCTATTCTGGAGCTTCGCGCTTGTTATATTTAAAGCGCAAATTCAAAGATGGCGCGTTCTATTTTCCTGCGCGCGCATGTGGTGAACTAGCGCTGCGTTAAGTAAGGTCAGCGCTGCGCTGCGCCTGCGCCGCTCGGCAACACTGCACCTTACGTAACGGCGCGATAGCACGCGGCTAGAGGGCGACACTTGTATCGAGGTCACGTGGACTTCAGGGGAGGAGGCCCGAACTGTGTTTACTACAGATACAGACAACAGGCAACATAACTGTTGTTTTATCATGTCACCTAATCATTGTATTGCAAGTGTTGTGCGAACTTCCATTTCGCAAGGATGTCTAGTACAATGCATAGATGAAGCTCGCTGAGTTCCGTAGAAAGTAGAGCACGGCTATATTTTAGATTTATGTCTGAAACTTTAGTGGCTGACTCTGAAGGATAGTATTTATGGAGATGAGCAATTTTACGATGTTACAAAATTTCTCATTCCGAGTTCCAGATTTTGCGCACGTAATCGAAACGCGCTAAAAGGCATGACGTTCGAGATATGCCCGGGAAAGCCGCGTAAACAGGGAGATGATTGTTTACGCATTTTCCTTTAAATTAAAGTGTAACCTAGATCAGTATGCCGATGTCAGCGACCGCGTCTCCGATATCCTCGTCGGGCACTTCAAGGAGATTAACATTATCGTGAAACAATAAACACTCAATTTTCCGGCACACATCGTAACACACCGTGGAATTCATGATTTGCATTCGGATGTCGTTCACACCGAGCGCGGACGGTCGACGTGTCATTTGTTTGTACATTTTATTTTAGCTCACACCGACCGGTTTGCCTGTAGACCACTTTCCTTGCATAACCAATGTAATTGTCGCAATCTCTGATATCACCCACCATCGATTATGCAGATGACGACTCTTTAAAAGCTAACCTCTTTTAATTACAACCTTATATTCCAGTACCAGTTTTATCCCTGGAACGACCAAGATGATAGTTTTATTTTAAATAAGCTATGAAACTGCCTGCGACTTCTTTTTGTATTTTGTGCAAATAACATCAATTAATTTAATTGCACTTGTTCATTAAAAAGCTTATTGCCATCTCTATTTCATCTCGCTTAATGAAGCAGTTGTTGGGATTCTTTATAACTAAATCATGTAGTTTTATTGGCTTTATTACTTGTGAATAAAAACTTATTCAGGATGGTATCAAGTTATTTTAAATGGATATTATATATGTACCTACTTATAAATAGATAAAACTCAATACCATTGCCTCAAAAAGCTATAAAAATCGAGTTTATGAAGAGGCTCTATTTGAAAAAATTCTAAAGTTTTTATCAGTGTCCTGTAAATCTCGCCCTATTTTCTTTTGCAAAATGCATTTAATATAGAAAAGCATAAAGAGCAGTGATGTGAAGTCGGCCTATTCAGTGGTATTTGGCTATGTGAGGTTGTGAAACAGCCTTCGTGTGCGCCCGCGCAGCGCAAACAGCGCGCCTGTTTAACCAACTGTACTGGAATGACGACATTACATACTGTCTTTAATATTTATGCTTATTTATTCACACATTTGTCTATGACTATGATATGTTATTATTAGGTTCATAGTCGCAAGCCTTTCATGAAAATAATAGTCTAGACAATACTTTATAGGTACACGGTGAAAAATGATAATCCTAAGACGATTTATAGCCGGTTTACTCGTTAGATTGACGTCGTGGGTAGCATTGAATCAAACTCCTGTATGTACAAAAATACAACAGATTATAAAAGCACCAAAACGCGGAAGACATAACATTTTAAAGTGTAAAGTAAACACGGAACATGCGCACATCTGTATAAATTAATGGCTGCCATATATTACGACATACAGTTTCTGTAACATGTATTTAATCTGATTCATTTGGAATCCTTTTGCGGGGGACAATGGAATTAAACAAATTGTCTTTATTTATGTCACATTGTCAAATTATTTTATTATTTATTATTTTCTTTGTCACCAGGTATTCAGAAGTGAGAAGTCAAAAGTTTTATGAAACTGTTCTTATTTTATTTAGGTTTCTAATGTATTGTAATTTGTTTTATATCATTTAATTGTATTTGTTGTAGGCACGTGTAACAGTCCAAAAGAAGAAAAGCTAAGTAATTTTGAGTGAAATTAAAATGCTAAATGGCTAAAGACTCTAAAACAAACAAATAATATGAGATTTTCACAAGGTTTCATCATCTGCTACGACTGGCTACGAGCTACGACTGCTACGAGGAAATTGTAGAGACTTCTTTGTTGTTCATAGTTTTATAAACTTGGCTTACACCTAGAATATCTTAATTTTCTTTTAGATTAACTTTAAAGATATTAAAATTATATTTATATTTAAATTTTTTATTGTAAAACAACATCATTCTTATTACATTTGTTTTTTTGACTACATTTTGGATTAATAGACAGATAAATAATCATTTAAAAAACTATGTTATGTTCCGTGTTCCAGAGTATTTGGGCAGATCATTTCGTTAACGTTAACGTTCACGCCTGTTGTCGTTCATTATCTAAATGGGAAGTTCCTACTTATCTAAGTGACATTTTTGTCTCCTACGCGCGGCTCGACTACGCTACATTTTATGCATTTGAGACCTAGAATATTATAAAAAAATCATAGGCGAGAACTATGTTAATTCTTGAAGTAAAATTGGAATGAATACATGTATAAAAGTGATGCAAAAAATATTCTCTGGACTATTTGTGGAAACGCAGATAATTTAAAAATCAGTTTCGAATGTTTCGATGACACCTATAAAATTATAAAATTCGATAGAGCAAGTTGTAAGATTACATCTACTACTAACTCCGATAGCAATTTGGCACTATTACAAAATAAGCCTTATTCAAAAGTTTATCAGCGTGTAAACGCGGAACGTGAGCGGTGACATTATTGTTGTCAGCAGTGACATTAACCAGGAATACATAACTATACACTAGGTGTAATAAAATCGTAAGTTGAGAGGTGATAGCGTTATCATGTTTAAGTTTATTTTTTGTGCGGTGGCCGGGCGGATGCCGTTATCAGTGCACAATGCGACGGTTCAACTATCTGTTTATTTAGGCCGTTAATACGAATGCACTCGATATTGTGTAAGGTCAGTTGAGACGTGTTGACACTTACAGTACAGCTGTCAAAATTGACGCGTAGTACCTACTGCGATATTTGAGTTAATGTTTGTCATGTTTTCTTAACCTTTCTGTGGGTATTTTCCGAACTGAAGCTTGACGATTTTCATTAGAAGCAATTGATTACTGAACATTTCCTTTGAGGATAGGAAATTTTCCTTGTATAATTTGGAAAATTGCTGAAAGAGTGGAGACTGCTAATAATCAGTGTTTATATTATGTATGTCGCTACTATAACTAATTTGTCCCCGTGAGATCGCTCCGCCACTTACAAATGACATGCAACAAGTGTTGCAGGTACAACAATAGAAACGATTTGACAACGTACTCTTGACTTTTATCGACTTTCCCGTACAAGCTGTCTTGTAGTATGTGTGTGAAGCCTCCACATAGCGCAAGGAGTCTCCGTCCATCTTGTTTGTCGATGCTATCGATGACTATAATTGCCGATACGACCTCAACCTATAGTTTGGGACACGGCGAAGGTGATCTGGCGTGGAGTTCGTGCACCCCGCTTACGTAAACACATGCAACTGTAAAAACATTTTTATTTTAATATTGATATAATAATGTAAGGAGGAGCTCGTGGCTTATTAAGAACTGCCACTCGGGTCGATCTTTAGGTAAAGCTGTGCTTGCCTAGGTCGGTCTGTGGATGGGTGACCGCCCGACATACCGAGTTTCCTCCGTGCCTCGGAAAGCACGTTAAGCTGTTGGTCCCGGCTGCCATACTATATCTAGATCTTTGGCAGTCGTTACAGGTAGTCAGTGACCTGAAATTCTGACATCCAGTCTTACCAAAGGGTATTGTATTACCTAGTATTAACTGGGTTGTGGAGGTCAGATAGGCAGTCGCTCCATGTAAAATACTGGTATTCAGCTGCATCCGGTTAGACTGGAAGCCGACCCCAATATAGTTGGGAAAAGGCTAGG
This sequence comes from Diarsia dahlii, assembly GCA_949775195.1. Lineage (NCBI taxonomy): Eukaryota > Metazoa > Arthropoda > Insecta > Lepidoptera > Noctuidae > Diarsia > Diarsia dahlii. The sequence continues at coordinate 25,182,740 of OX459191.1, read as the reverse complement.
CAGATGAGATGATAATAATGTAAGGGCGTGTTCCGGCTCATGTGACGCGTGACGCGTTCAATCATTCAATGATCATTGTTTTTAACCGACTTCAAAAAAAGAAGGAGGTTATCAATTCGAATGTATTTTTTTTTTTTTTTTTTTTATGTTTGTTCGCTCATAACTTGCGACTGGGTGAACTGATTTTCATGATTCTTTTTTCATTTGAAAGCTGGTGCTTCCCGTGTGGTCCCATTGTCACTATTTCAATATCTGATGATGGGATCTTGTAGAAATCGGGGGAACTCTTCAATAAATAACAGCAGATTAACCGCGATTGTTGCTATAGCATATCTAAGCATTGTTTACGCCATCTCACAACATAATATCACGCCTGTACTCACTACAAAGGTTGGTGGACATATTCTGATGAAGTACTTCGGAGATAGACAACGGAACTCCTCAATAAATGATAGCAAATGGACTGGGATTGCTGAAATCTCATGTCTGTCTATTGTTTACACCAGTTCATAACATAACATCACGCCGGTACGTTGTGAAGGGGTAAGCACATGTGAACCACTAAAAAGTGAAAAATAAAAACTTTTTTACAAAAAATAAAACCGACTTCGACAAAAATAAAACACAAAAAAGTGAAAAATAAAAATCAGCTTCAGAAGTCGGTGGCAAAAACATGAAATCAAACAAACATAAGTCACCGACTTCAGAAGCTGATTTTTATTTTTCACTTTTTTGTGTTTTATTTTTGTCGAAGTCGGTTTTATTTTTTGTAAAAAGGTTTTTTTGAGAGATGGAATGCAGCCAAACGATGTTTTACTAATCTGTGGTTTTACGTCGACACATCTGAATCTCGGCAGGATTTTGGGATTTTCTTTAAAATGTATACTGTATTTTTATATTTTGTATGTAAGCGAATACATATTTCACACCCGTTTAAAAAAAAAGTACCTATAACATAAAAATCATGTTATAATTTAAGAGAGTGAGTGTCATAAATTGACTTCAAATGAGTTTTTCCTGAACACATGAATACTTAATTTTTATTATGTTGTTGTGTGTAAATTAATGAATCTTTATATACTATATCTATAGCAAATGCAATAATTTGTAGTTGACATTGTATGAGTTAACGAATTGTGAATGCTCAATTAAAAGATAAGCTTACAATCATTTCAGTTACAGTTGGTTTTTCGGTTTTTTTATTGACAAATGATTACTAAATTCTTTTAGGTTTTCAAATTAGAAAATTATGTTATCCCAAAATTGATAATTCTTTTGTGTGAGGTTGTCCTTCCTTTGTTATTTTTTGTATTGTTTCATCGCGATCAAACCTTTTTGCGTACAATGACGTCGGTTAAAAATAAAAACTGTTCACTGAAATTTTCCTGTTCCTCATTTAAAAATTATATCCAAGTTCTAAATGCAAACGAATGAATATCGTAAAACCGGCAAAAGTTAGCAGTGCACGCTTACTGAGGACCGGGTGGGGGGCAGGGTATGAGGAGGGGGCGATAGACGTGCCCAGGGGGGGGGTGTAGGGTACAGGGAGCGGCGAGGGGGAGGCGCGCGGGGGGGCGCGTAGCTGCAACTGTTTGCGCGCGGCGCAGCGTGGTCAATGACACGGCGACATTGCATCAACGCGCGAAGGTCACCCCTCCGCGCACCGCGCGCGCACTCCCGCCCCCCCCCCCCATGCGCCCTCTAACGCGTCTCGCAAATTCCTGCACTTCCTTGCAACAGGACGCCATATTGGATCAATCATTCTAGTTGCAAGACCAGCAACTCTTTGTGATTTGTGTTGTTTGTGTTGCCATAGATTGTATGATCTTTGTGGAAAATATTATATTTCAGTTCATCCTTCATGAAATTGTAATCGGACTTCACTTAAGGTAAGTTCGTCTGATTAATCAATTATCCACCGGAAAGGAGTTATTAACTAATACAACTTTAACTTCTGTGCTTTACACTGAAACGAGTAATTAACTATGTTTTAGTAGAAGGAAAATTTTACAACTAATTCTCGCTTTTATGTTTCCAAAACCCCAAACGTCATTTTCGTGTTGACAACATAATATTATTATGTTCTATTAGACATTTTGGAAGGTAAAATAAAAATCTGTGTACGTTGTAAAATAGTATTATTTTCATAGGTATTATTCATGATTGTGCCCGTTTCCTTCCCGGGCCTGAGTCATGTACATGATGATATGTAGAACTATATGAAGTAGGTAAATATTATGTAAATGTGTGCACACAGCTACACGGTGGTACAAAGACACTCGCACATAGGTACGTTTATTTACTACAATACATAATATAAAGTGCAGGTCAGCGCTGAGGATAACAAACGTGATCCGAAACTTTATTGTTTACATTAAAACTTTATCTTGGGCTCTATAATCTATGGATATGCTCAGCATAGACAATAGTCTTGGCATGTGCCTTTTTTCATAAGAGCATTTTCCTTATAAGTAGAGGACAAGTTCGCGATCGGGATTTTTTTTAGTGTATTACAATTTTCGTGGTAAGGTTTTTGGTCGAATAATTGTTATCATTAATTAAGAATGACGGTTTCCTTGTAGGCAAATGAAAACCCCCAAATCGCCAGAATTATTTTTAACTTTCATCCCAATTAAAATAAAATACCTTGATAATTATATCTTAATTTGATTGTGATTTAACAAAATTTTGACTCCAAAAGGTGCCACTTAAGACCTTTACAAGTTCTTTTTACTTTATAGTACGTATTTACGTACAAGAATTTGAGGGACTGATAAAAAATGTTGCCTATAAAGTTACCACCGTGTGACATTGTGGTTTTTGACCCTGGTCGTGTCTGTTTGTTTGTTTTTAGACTTAAATGACGAAAAAGTCATGCGGTTGAAGTTTCGAGTTGATGGTAAATTGGTGTAAAAAAGAACTTATAAGAAAAGTATCAAGACTTGGCGGTCTTCAAAAGGACGATCGCGAATAAAATTGATAGTGGGATACAATAATAACATAGAAGTTTTAATGCTATACTATTATTGTATTCACCTGGGAAACTCTACCACAGCAGTAGGAAGGAAAAAATACCATATCAGTAAAAAGGATGGACGCACATAATATTTAGGTAAATAGCGATTACTATCTACTATTTTCAATTTTAGCTTTATTGGTAGAGTTATTAATTAGTCCAGGCCGCTATTAATTTATTACCCGTAAACAGAACTAGTTGCGCCTGCGCCGCGCGCCGGTTGCGTGACGAGCGCGAATTTTCGCCTTCCGCTCATCTCTAATATCGATTTCCGGTTATGGGTATATCCGGCAGCGGTTATGGCCTGAATGCATATTGAAATGTACTTGTATTGTTCCTGTGGGTCATACAGTACGGTAGCGTGATGAATTGATGATGCTATAACTCTTGATATTAGAACTTATTATAGTATACTAATAAGCTTTATATTGAGTCTTCCAATTATAGCGAATCAGCTTAGAATTTTATTCATATTGATTTATTTTTATACAGTTTCAGGAAGTAGGACGGAGTTACTAACCAATTCAATTAGTAACACAATAACATCATGAAGCCCTTGGTTTCCTGAATGTTCAAACGCCCGAAAGCCAAGTCAAAACCACGAGGCGTGAACAGAATCTGACAAGAAACTTGTCAACCAATGACATTTTCCATTGACATAACAAACAGTTTGTTATGAAATTGGTATAATTATGTGCTATAAACATTTTGTCGTCAAGACGATGGCCATAAAAAGCGGGTTGAGGGGCGGACGCCGCGGTCAAGGCCCCGCTGATTTCCATCAAACGTGTTGCCCAACGCGACCCTGACTCGGGACCAATCAGGCCGGAACGACTTTTTTCACTTAATTTATCGATTTGTATTGTCGTTCAAGTCCGAAACTATTGTTACATGTAATTGAGCGGCACTCTGCAGGGACGTCCACTCGGTCCACTGATGTTAGCCTGTGCCCAGCTTAGCACGGAACTTGAGAGTCCCTCCCGAAGTCTCCAGTGATCAAGACCAGTAGGTAATTAAGATGAACGTTACGTCACCCTGTTATCTATGTCACGTGTCTAATATTTTAGTCTCGTTTCAGCAACAGATAAAACTGAGATTGTTCTGTCGCAGGTTATCGATCAGGAAGTCCATTATGTAACAAAGTAACGACGACGTGGAAACCTGATGGCGTCTGATAACGAAACAGACACACGTAAGCTTATATTACGAAGCAGAGAGTTTCGAAAAGAGTCCGTCGACTAATTTTAACCGTCCCATATTCCCACGGTGGCGGCGGCGTCCAGCATTGACACGACGCCGACGTTATAATATGAAAGCCACGGTTTTGCAACGCTACTTTACGCTACTATTCCGTGGAATCCGTCGGTTTGGCACGGGGCATGTGGGGCGCGCGTAAACACATTGCGAAATGCTCGATATCGGCCAGTCGGAGGAGCGCGCTCGCTGCAACGGGGAGCGACGCATCTATTTATGCAGCGCTATGCGACCTAACACTGACCCGGTTAGGCTCGCGACGCATAAACACAAGGAGAGCGAGTGCGAGCCGCGAGCCCACGGCACACGGCGGACCCACCCGCCGCGCGATAATCGACCCGGTTATGGAGTTATGCTATTTAGAGTGGCGGCCTGTCGGGGGCGGCCGTGGTCCGTGAAGGGCAAGCCTTTTGCCGCTCCGCCGGGGACGAGCGGATAATTTTAAACAGCCAGGAAACCATCGGAGCGAGTATGTAGGCCGCCTGGACACAGCGCCCCTTCTGTTTTTATACCTATCGTAAAAGAAGCGTGCGAGGTTTCCGGACAAGTGGAGCGCTGAGATTCCATCGCGCAGAATTAGGTCGCGACTGATTTTCCGAGTTCACGATTCGACGTGTGGCCGCTATTCTGCGTACCGAGTATTTCGGAAGCGGGAAGATGGCGGCGGTTGCGCCACTCGGCTCGAGATGCGTTGCGAAACGCGCGCAGGAAGCCGCGTGTGAAACAGAACGCGCGAAGGTGACGCACGGCCGCGGCCGCACCACCGTCGCTTGCAATGATTCACTGCTTCCCTAGCTCCTGATAACTTGTGGTTACGCTGAAACATAGCAGGCTACAGCCTACAGCTCGCCTGTCACGTACGCACCATGTCCATGACTCCATGAGCTAACGGGGGTTTTGTTATGGTAAATTCCGGGATGGTAAGTGGCTCCTTTCGCTTTCGGCGGCGCGTGCGGCGTGCGCTGCGCAACACTCAAGGTCGCGGGCCGTTCAACTCGGATGCGACCGCGCGGTTGCGAGTTGCGACACCGAAATATGTAATTGTAGAGGAGTCGAGGCGCGTTTGGCAGCGGCCGCGGCGCAAGTGGGTCGCCGACGGTTGCGCAACCGTTTTTCGTACGACAGATGGCGTGCGTCGCGTCTTCCTTATACGGCTACGGTACACGGCGCGATTAAAAACAAAGAAACTTCTTTTTAGAACTAACGCATGTTTTGTTCTGGATTTAGAATAAGTCCAAACCGCAATCGCGTTGTAGGTAATTGTAGCCGTGATCGCATGACCGAGTTATTTGGTCCCGTCGCTCACTGCTTAGGATTTATTTGATGACGTCAGTCAGAAGTAGTCAGAACTGCTTCAAGAACAAACATTGAGAGAATGGAGACTAATTGGAATCCAACTGGAGAAAGGATAAGTAGTGACCATTAAAGACGTGCTTCTTCAACAAACCAGTCCATCGACTAAGTTATGAAATGTAGAGATTATCAAAAGAATTAATAGGACCACTCGGTGTGCAGTTGTGCACCGATTAAATAAAATAAACGCAATTCTTATCTGAATAAGGTACCTAAACAGTTCTTATCAGGTTCGCGAATCGCGAGTGAATCGGAAAGAAAGATCGATTGGCCATGCCATCAGCGTCCACCGAGCGTCCACAGCACAGCTCTACGCTAAGTACGGTGGCGAAATATATTTGATACTTTGAATCAACAACGATATTTCAGTTCTCTATTGACCTATTTTACTAAACAACGTTACACGAGTAACGAAGAATTTATTTATTATGAAGCATAAAAAATACTTGAATTTCAATAGACAGATAAAAGTGTTGTTAAAACCGCAGCGCGGACGCCTCCGTCGTGTGTCACCGCGTGTCGCGTGATGTAAGGTAGTAAATCCATTTTGGAAGTTCGCGAATGTCAATAATAACGTTCCGGTCCCCCCAGCGGTCGGCGAGGCGAAAATAGTCGCCAACTATTAATACGAGGCGAGCGCTAGCGCTGCACTGCCCTTGAATCGGGACGATCACCTCGCGCACACTCCGGCGCAGGCGCACACCGGCGCGCGCCGACGTTAGACACACACACACACACACGCACGCTCTTATCGCGATGCAGCGCGCTGCACAATACACACCGCCATCATTTTAATTTCCATTTCGTTTGCAAATGTCACATTGACATCTCTATGTTTACTTCGCGTACTGAATACTTGACGAGCTCCAACTGCATATCTATGAACTACATAACATTCATTAGATTCGACTATTCGAGTCCGATTTGATGGTGTTCCTGCGTAGAGCATCGCTGAAATCTATGCATAAAGTAATTCACTAACTGACTGAACGTATGCAGAGATCGTAAACTGTTGATTAAACTGGGTTTTTATTATTTGTATTAAGTAGCTATTAACATATTATATTATATATTATCATATCCTGTCCATAGATCGTGATCTCGCAACCAGTAAACGGATACGTGTATAGATAGCGAGCACGACGCGTCCTAGATTTAAGTTATTTAACTTTGATTGAATGGTCTAGACTAGATCGATGGTTAGAGCTGAATTTGGTATTGCGGTATAGGTGAGAGACCTCCAAAAACAAAACTTGCTCAAACACATTCCGCTGATCGCGCAAGGATACTTCCACGAGCTTGGCGTGGTGTAGTGCCGGCTGTAGAGGCAATATGCGCGTATGCTACGCCGCCCGCATAATGTGACGCAACTCGCGCAACCAAATCGCATTCAAAAATCAACTCTCGATATTCGCACGCATACGAAAATCGCGTTTCGTGCTACCTACATCAGCACAATTTGGCAATTGGCAACATCCATTCAAGGTTTCTTTTGTTTTAATTAAGTTAGCTGTATCAGAGTTTCAGTTAGAACTGAATCTTTCGGATTCTTGGATGGTTTGTGCAATGATGTCTTTGAAGATCAGGAAACATGAGAAAATATGAAATGCTGTGATGAATTCGTGACTCTAAACGACTGATATGTATCATTGTACAGCTAGGTAAAGCCCGCTACAGTATTCAAGTCTTAACTCTCAATGATAGAGCTTATGGGAATCATTGATATTATTTTTAGTGAGATTGGATTCCAATAGGATTAAATAGTTTGAATACAGGAAAAGAACTAAGAATAGTAAATTCCAATAAGGTCCTAATTTGAGTGAGTGATTTTGTAGAAACTGGTTGATTGAATTCGAACGCGGCCACATACTCACACAATCAGGTTTGGACTGCCCAATCCGAGTAGGAAGGTCGCGTTTGTTTCGCCAGAGGCTGACAATGGCGCCGGCACCGCCGCTCTTGCCCAATATTCGCGTTTGCAACACCGAAATTTCGTGTGTGCCGCATTACAGCAATGGCCGATTTACGGCTCACACCTACCTCTGGCATGACACCACATACCACGTCTACCGCAATAGCATATCGTTTTCCTTTCAGTCGTACGAGTAGCTTCAATTATTTATGCACTATTATTTTCAGGATGAGTTCTCGGTAAATGAATCAGAACAGAACCCATTGCATAAGGTAATATTAGACGCATTAGGCTAGAGACTTCATTCATGGCTTGTTATCGCGACTTATTGTAACAACAAATTAGTCAATGTTAGGTACGCGAACAAGGATTTTCTTATGCGGTTTTGCCTGATGTTTTTCATAATATTTTTCCTTATTAACAGTTTGCAGCGGCACAACAATAAATACGTAAATAAACAGGTTGTGACGCTTTTCTAAATAATAGTTAAACTTAGTTATCCTCTATGCTTAGGATATAGCTAGTATACTTAATCAAACTAAATTCTATAGGTAATATTTTCCTGGATCGTATATAAACGTACTAGATCACGTGTGTGTATGTATTAAAAGTAAAATATTTTAATGAATATTTTTGCTGCTAATTAGAATTCCGTTGAAAGTGGCACGGTCGCGACGAGAACGTGATAAGGAAAAGTGTTTATTGCTCATTTCCCTGTCCATCGTTATTTCGACTTATCGTTCACATAATGCCTTTAGCGACGGTTAACTGTGTCATTCCGACGTTCATTATAATATTCCTAGCTATATTTCGGGACATCCGTTCCCAAGACAAAGGATCTAGTCGGGGAATTCGTTGTATCTACCTACAAGGCATTTTTAAAATGCGACACAATCGAAAGTGGTCGCTTTGCATGCACCGGCAATCGTCGCGGACGACGCGTCTCGCATACTGTTTGGCGGTAGTATAGTTTTTTGCATCTTTATATTAGGAGCACTGACCTTGCGCAATGTCAAATAGCTGAGGACGGGCGTGGAGCGCCAACTCGCGATAAATGCCCGATGCAACGCCATGCGCCATGCCAACTGGTTCCGTCCGTCCGTCACTCGCTTCTTTCGTTTTTGTGTCATGGAAACCGGCATCTCTACATATCTATCGATTATAAACATTCGTACTTCTCGGAACACAGGCCCCGTAAGTATTGCAGAAGGAAGTTACTTTTCGAAGGCATATTTGCCTTGTGTAGACTTCGATAACCTAATGCAGCACAACATTATCCGCGACAACCAAATAGCGATGACTAAACGTACTTCCCGTGTTTTTGTGTCGTGATTTAATACCGTTTTGTCCAGCAGTTTATGGGTTTTAAAATAAGCGAGGTATTTGTGCAGTTAAAGCTAAGGGATCAGATGTCGACAGTTTGTATCGAACGAGGGCGAGGGGGAAGGGCCTGCAATTAATCGCTTTGTTTTTTCAAGCTGAAAACGAGCTTGCTCAAAGTATTCCGTGTGTTTTTCTTGAGAATTGAAACAATTGCGAGAGTGAATTATTGGCGCACATTAAAATAATCTGTGCATTTAACGATACACTTCAAAGTTTGTAAAGAAGGCCAGTTGGCCACCGGCCAGGGTGCAGTTACACGCCCCCGGAAGTGGCGAAATAAAGCTGTGCACTGCATACATTCAGATAACGTCCGGTGCGCTCGTTTGTCACCGAGACATTGCAGAGCTGCACAAGACTGGAGGAGAACACTGATAACGACTCAGATAAACTGACAGTTGCCCATATTCTCGCTCTACATTGCAATTTTTTGCTCGCATAAAGTAATTATCTCGTCATGTTGTCTGCGCAGTAAGTCAAGGCATGCGTTCGTCACCCATCGAATGAATTAGTATTTATTACTATCAATTAGGTATTGACGAGAACCAATAAAATAGATGTTAGAGGAACGAGTTAGGTTTTTACGCTAGAGTTGACTTGATACGTGTAACCGCGACACTATCTCTGACAGGGCTCATTAATTGGTAAACAAGGGTGTCGTACCTAAACAAACATAGTCAACAAAGTTGTGGTAATGTTATTCAATGAATTTCCTCTAGTACGACATAATTCTGAGAAGCTGCTGGTATATTTACTGCTTTTTTTTTTTTTTTTTTTTTGCTGTATAGTTGCTGGTATATTTGTATGCTCGGGCTAAATATAATAATAATAATAATAATACACACAAAAACACATAAAAACACACAAAAATACATGTGTGGGCTAAATATAATACTATAGTTATTCTAGTGAAACGATAACACTTGTTGTTTTCTTCCCACTTCATTACGAGAAGCCACCTAGTCGGTGATTACGTGAAAACTGCATTTTTCCCGTCAACATTATAATATTTATGACTCAACAGAAATAGTAAAACATTTTTATATGAAAACAAAAAGGAGAGTCACAACTCACAACAGTATTTAAATTGTAAAATATTTGAAATTATATGCGAATATGTTATCAAGTGTCAAAACGACTGGGTCGCGGTTCCCCCGAATTCCCAGCGCATATTATGCAGCTCGTAAGGTGACTTTCCGGGAGGGGCGTTCACCGCGCGGTCACCTACAATATCGCGTCGCGCTCACGAGCAACTCGCTACAATACTACACTATTCTCTATTTTTAATAACGAGCGCTTCTTTATATTTTTCTCAAGTGGCAAGTATTTATCATTGTCACCTATTAGGTATGGCTGCCTCCAATTTTATAAATATTTGTTCATGATTCGTTGCTTTGTTAGTGATTAGCTCGAAAGACCAGAATCTATGCCAGAATATCTAATATTGGTTTGGAATTATCTACCTGGTGTTCGAATTTATATTCACGAGGAACACATAAGTATCTGTAAAAAATAGTTGCCCTATACGAAGCATGTGAGGTATCGCTGTATATCGAGTGAACATTCCATCAGTAAGGTGGTGAACATACCTGGTGGTCGGGGATGTGCGGTGGCGTGGTGCTGCAGCGTGTTGGCGATCTGGTGGTGCTGGTAGAAGGGCAGGAAGGGCGCGTGGAAGGGCGCGGGGGGCGGGGGCTGCAGGCGAGCCTTCAGCTCCTCGGCAGAGCCGGCCCCGGACGAGGAGGACTCCACGTCAGACACACCGCTGTCTGCCGGCGAGGGGGGGAGAGAACCTGCGGACGAACACACACATCAGTCAAGCTGTTAACACAAACCTACTTGGTTATAGGAAGAGGACAGCTTATCTTTTGTAACGAGGAAAGTACAAATATGCGGAATCCTTAAATGTACATGAAGGAAAATCGATTTAGGTCGATGGTATTTCTGGTTTCTAATAGCTCCCTTTCACATGAGGAAACGATCATAATAATATAAACATGTAAAATCGCATGCAAACTCTCAATCAACCCTCTCTGCAGGTCGCATAATCTAATAACGCATAATGAATCTCCTGAGATGCATAACCGTTATTAAATTAATTACATTCCGAAAGGACCATCATCCTATTATACTAACGACTAACGGTCACCTGACGCGCATATATTTGCATCTTGCAACCCTGCAAATGCAATTAATTCCACGGGGTCTTTGAGGCCCAACGGTCACTTTATGAGATTAACCGTTAGAGAGGCGAATTTCTCAGATGCATTTGCGTCCACCTGTGGGAATGGTCAGCGGTGGGATCGTCGCGAACCCGCCGTGTTTAGATAACTCACAATTATGCAGATTTTTACTATTTAAAGGGCACAATAGGTGAAGGGTCGCATTTTTTTTGCATTTCTAATGCGAAGTTGTTTTGCTTTACAAAAGGGTAATTTATGGCGATGCACTTTGCTCCTGTGGGATGTTTTCTTGTAATTATTATCTTGGAATAAAATTTAGTTAATTTCATTATTCTTTAGCTGAACAGTAGCTGGTCAGTTTGACCGTTATTCGAGTTGCATCTCAGATTAATCATGTTTTGTGAATATTTTAACTTTGCAATTCGAGTTATGCTTTTTAAGATGCAACGGTAAACAGAGTATCCTTTCTTGAATGCGACAGATTATAAGAATCCTTTCTTGTCAAGTAGCATTCTCCTATTATAGAAAAAGTTGATAAAAAACATAATCTGTGCATCGGGTCGAGCTAGCGAAGGGACAAACTTTCTCATGTCCGGGTCCCTAAAGTTTAACGTGTAACGGTTGTCCGGTATTTAAATAATATAATCAACGAACAAGTAATAGTAGAAAGCTGTTTATTCATATTTCCTCGTCCATTGAAACTATGACTGGTATAAAGTGACCATTTGACCGGTGTTCGGCGGCCGCTGTCCACACCCCTTTGTGCGCATTGTTAACCCTTCAATGGTACAATGCATGGGAATCGGGAAGCGGCGCTGCCAAGGGACCGGCTGTTGGTCACTACGACCATTTAAATCGAGAATAGCTTGAAATAGGATGAAACAATTAAGAGTAGTTTTTGTGTTCGATTTTTTAATGTTTGTAATAAATATTTTACGGAAAGAACGCGAATTTGTGGTTAGGTGGCTATATATAATGGGTAGGTATGTATGTGGGTTATGTTATCGGTACGTTTATCTAATTTTAAACATAAAGGTAAAGGGAAAACGTGGCAGACTCGTTTGATTACCTATATCCTAATAAATATTTATTTAATTAAATGCCTTATCTATTTTGATCCTCGAAAACAGGTAAATGTTTTACCAATTTTATCCGGTATCCATGTTTGCTAATCTAAATATGGATTCGCATAATAGGTAACGTCCAATGTTAGTTTTAATAAATTCCGTCGCCTGCACGTTCGCACATTGAGCATGGTGGAAGTTCCCAAGCTTAAACAAAGAGCATTTGGCACCCCATTCCGGTTGACACGTCTTTTGGACACACGAGTGACCAACGGCCATATATGGAACACGGAATACGAGTCTATTGTGGCAACCCTTTCATCTCGCGTATCAAAATAATAATAAATTAACTATAAATAATGACCACGGCCTTATAGTCCGGGGGTCGCAATTGTCCGGGATCTGGTCTACCGGTCGGCGAGGAATGTGGTCCCATTAGTAAAATATCACAATGTGCCCCCTTCCTTAATCGGGCTATCTTTATGGAGTGACCGCTCTTTATGCTCCTTTGTGCGAGCTGGCGTTAGACCATAATCCGTGGAGTCCAGTCTTAGACGTCGCCATTTTTTTGCATATGAATAATATTGTAGTAAATATATGTGTTATGTAACGGATCTTATAATGTACTAGCTGATGCCCGCGGCTTCACCCGCGTGGATGTCGTTCAAATTATATACTAAAACCTTCCTCTTGAATCACTCTATCTATTAAAAAAAACCGCATCAAAATCCGTTGCGTAGTTTTAAAGATTTAAGCATACAGACAAACAGACAAAAATAGCGACTTTGTTTTATACTATGTAAGGATGCCGTAGTTACACGTGTGAGAGAGGTGACTTCCCTATCGCTGATATTTTAGTGAATTATTGACGTTCACTGTAATTAACTAGAAATACAATGGTTACATCATTGTTTCAATCTGCATTGTTCTGAATAATTCATTGGTTTGCTCATGATCGATGCTTCTTGTTTTAAGAAAGCAAAGTCCTATAAAGTCATAAGTTTATTGAATTTATATTTAAATTAGATTAAATGGGAACTGTGACATAAGTTCAAGATATAAAGTGAACTTTCCAGTTGACATCCAACTAAATTTATCAAACGTGTCCCTAACTTATTATGTATTAAGAAAAGAATAATCTTGAGATCCTACAGAGTATCTGGTAGTGCCCCTTTGTGCGCGCCCGTTGTCGCACGACTCCTTTAACATGGTAATTCAGCTTAGAATAACATCACAATGACGTTATATAATTCAGACCAGTTCTCCACCGCGACACATACGCTTAGGTACATAGGTACGTCTGTACCTAAGGAGCAGCCACAAGTACTGGTCGGAAATGATACTGTATCTCATTGGTCATTCGAAATTCACAGTATCAGATACTGTTATCTTAATTCAGGAAAAGAGTGATTACTTTATTATTTATACACTCTCCTTATCAGTTATATTACGTAAAATCAAGAACTAAGACTGATAGCTTAGTATGTTGATAAACAGAGGAAATCATAAAATGTTCCAGCTAGCAAGGTGCTATGAACCCAGCGCATATAAGCAGATGACGACAATAGGCGCACATCCTTTGTCGCATGCGAGCCATTATAATTAACCCTTACAATATTCGCCGATTGCAAATCGAGTCCACACACAATACTAATACCGACAATGGGTTGCGTTCGCGCACCCACGCGTGACATTCTAATTTCAAAGTGTCAATAGCTCCGGAAAGCCGCTGCGGGACAAATTGAAAAGATGAAAGGGATACAACTATACGCAAACATGAGACAACATTCGAGATTAGCGTCTATTGTGATGGATGACGCGTCGATTTCGCAGTGCAAGGTGCAACGTAACCCATTTTTGCGTAAAAACTCGGTATTTTGGAAATGTGGAGAGTGAGTGGCGCAACGTGTGCAACCATCTGCGAGTTCAATTGTTTGGTTAGGATGTTGCATGTTTGGGTAGACGGGTCTCGGTGACCCACCGCGCACCGGCCGCATTGTAAGGGTTGCGCTTTCAAAGGTGCCGAACGATTTTGGGATTTCGCGATTTTTTGTTTACTATTCCAAAAGTATTATTATGTCAGTTTGATATTCAGTTCGTGAACATGTGGCAATGTGCACAGCAGATTGCATATCACTTATGTCCGAATAAATTCTGAGCACATAATAAAACGATTATTCATATCTCCCCAAATCGTCAGAGTAGCAGGCAGCATACAAAATTTCGTTTGTGCCCAAAAACAAACATTGTGCAACAGAAAGTGACTGAATCATGACATAATCCATCAAATACATCGCACATTGCGTAATTACAGTCCTTTGAGTAACCCTTTCAATAAATATTATTTATTGTTCGCGGCACAATCCGCCCGCACGCATTGGGGGGTTAAGTGCACATTTTGGGTCAAATGTGCCCATGAGAGTTGGACATCTGCGCTAAATGACGCAAAAAGGGGTGGACAGAGAGCGAAAGTTGTTTATACAAAAGGTAGTAACAGTGTGGACGATATATCAACATTATGAATATACGATATAATATTACAGATTATTGTGTAGAGCCGTTAAGATTTAGTCATAAACAATTTACAAAAAAGTTTTGGTACGATCGGAAAGAACCTATAAAAAACTTTGTTAGTTTTATAAGTGGGTCAGACATTTTTTGAGCCAGACTGAAGCAATCAGACGTTAATTAAAAAACTTATTGAACAAACGTCAACATTGGTAAATATCAAACAGTAGCTCTGTACAAAATTCGGGGAACTTTTTATTAAAAACTTGCTCTTAGAATTTGACGAGAAAATTTGTAACAAAGCGTCTGTGCCTTGAGCTACTTCAGCTACTTGACGATTAAAGGGTTCACAATAACGAAATAAAATAAAAAAGTTTGTCTAGACTTAACGATTTAGACTATAATCACGCAAACTAGAGTGTTAAGTGTTACAAAAATTATCACGTTCTCGATTAAATGGCTACAATCATCCAAATAGTTAGGACTCCCTAGCGAGTGTCACGTCGTCTGGTTCCGCGTGACGCGTCGCTCGCGGTGCGTCTCCGGGGCGCGTCGGGTGCGTGTCGGGCCGCGTCGGGCAGAGCAGCCGCGTCTGGGAGACGCGCGTGTGCGTGCGGGCGCGTGTGTGCGCAGGGCGGGCGTCTCGTCGGCCGGCTCGGTCGTGACATTGGGCGGGCGGATCAGCTGACGCGTCTATCGATTGCCGGGCCGCCACTTCCTCTTTGTTCTTTATGAATTTTTCATGGAACAGCCCTGACTGTCGACGCTCGTAAGTTTTGTTATGACGCCTCTCTTGACACTATGTCATACTTATATATTTTACTTTTGTTTGGAAACTTTTGCTATTTGCATACTTATTTGTTTTCTTAGGGTCTGTTTCAGTGTCCGTGTAGGCACTTTGTTCGAAAAGAATAAAAAGAATCTGAGTTTGTATCAAAATTATGTCCCAGATAAGTTCACGGAAACTTTCTGTTTGTGGTGTTTCCTACTGTCATGTTCATTTGGATCTAGTCTTGGAGCTTCTAAATAGGGACGTAAAATATCCTTTGTGTGTCTGACTTAAATTTACACTAACATTATAAATAAGAGCATTAAGTCAGTTCAGTAAGTAAGCTGTGGTCGCTTCGCTGAAGTCAGGTGGAGCGTGCATTAGGGAGGCCTAATATATACCTAGCAGGCTTTATATACTGCTAGTACATACGGCGTCTGTCAGCTTAACAGACTCAGCTTTCAGCAGACTACCTAACTCGTCCTAAACAGAATACTTGAGCAGCTTATACTGATGTTAAGCAAATAATTGAAATGTGTTTGGCGAGGTTTCTATCAAGTCTTTACATAGCTTACATGCTCATATATATTAGCAAAGATACTTAAGTTTTTTGTCACGTATGTACGGGTAAAAAGAACTGACAACGCCTTTAGTGATGATTCTGTAATTATGTTCCAAATACAAATAATATTTCTTGGATGTTGATGGGTGAACTGTTAAAAAATGAAATTGTCTTTACATTTTTGATACGAAAAAGGAAACGGAACATATTTCATTTTCCTCTTTATGATTTGTTGAGAAGTGCCATAGTAGTTATTATCAATTTGAAACTCATATAGTTATATTTGCAATGAATTCCCACAAGGTTTACCCGTCATAACAGAACAGATTTTATAAATTATTGTTAATTCTATTTATGTAAGACTGCGCTGTACGATAAGTGCCTGTTTTGGATTTTGTAGTGACATCTTCCCTATGTCAACAGGAAATAACAATTGTATTTCCTGTATTTATGAACAACTGAAAATACTAGTTTTAGGTTGTCTGAATTGTCACGTATACGCTACTGGGTAATATAATGGCATCATCGTTAATAAATAATAGGTAGGTCAATATAACAACAAAAAACTCTTTATCGAAATCCCCCAGTTTTCGAGTTTTATGAACACAAAAATTGTTATAATTTGAGAATAGCTGGAAGCTTAAGTATACGTCATCGCAGGATTACAAATGTAGCGATTAGCTAAGCCTGTTAGAGCAGTCGCATCATCCGATACGTTACTGATAATAACAGATAAAAAGTGCAAGGAGCCATGTTTTTGAATGTGACATGAATTAGTACATACTAGTTCCATGCATGACATCTATAAACAATGGTCTAATACCAGGGAAAATCTATGGTTTGATTCTTAACTATTTTTGTCTAAAATCAGGTAGCGTTCAAGTCCATGATCCCATTTAAGATATTGTATCGATAAAATATGCTAGTAATTTAATTACACGCGGCAAGGGAAATTGAAATTAATTTCATATGACATAATACCGGCTGATAGGGCGCTGGTCCGCTCCGGAAATTACCTCCCCACTCGACAGTATTGTCCCTTAGATATCTACGCAAGTGAACACGACACAATATCCAACTTACGTAACTTCGGAAAATCGACATTCATTTTGGTATATATAGTAAAATTAATTGAGAATTCTTTGTTGAATTGAACTTAGATAAAACTATGCATGAATGTAAAATACGAAAGTCATAACTGATAAGGGATTTCGGTTTCTGATTAATGATAACTTTCAACAAATAATATCACGGATAAATTAAATAATAGATCGGATATTATTATCATTATCAGCATTATCTGTCAATCATTTAAGAAGTACGGCCAATAATCTCAAAATTTTGTCGCTAAGCAAGAAGAGTGCTCAATATAAGTCATGTAACTTCGTTCGCACGGGACCGGTCAATGTGGCGACGCCTGGGGGAGGCCTATGTCCCAGTGGACGTCTTTTGGCTGAAATGATGATGATGAACTTCGTTAGTGTTCCGACCTTTGGGCTGAAATACTCACGTTTAATATCTAATGTAACAGTCTGTAATTTCCGTAGTGAGCCAATATAAGATGTACGCGGTAGGAAATGTCTAAATATGTAAGTAGCAGTCCAGAATATGTTGGTAATTATTGAATAACCTGCGACATGCAAGCTTTTTGTTTTGCGACGCACATACAGCTTTTGGAATGTGTTTCGTGTCTCACTAATCTGGTGCTTCATTAGGTTTTTACAGACTCCACACAATTTCTGTGTTTTTCCAGGTGAATATAACGTTGTTTTATTTACATTGGTTACGAAATCTTATTCCAAAAATAGTTATCTACTCAGGATATATAACTTTGCTTTTAGTGATAAGATTTAATTTTTCTTTTCCTGCCTTATGAGTTATGACGTAAACCACCTTTTACAGCTTGGCAAAAAAGTCTAGAAACGGAACTAATTTTTTTGTTTGCTGGCAACAATTAAAAACTTATGACGTTTGGTGTAAACAAAGTTCGAAAGTTTATTAAATTTATAATTGTGCCCTAAAAACGTGATTAAAGCAACGTAGAGTAATACAAAATGAATAAAACCATCCGAAGTGCTGGCAGAGCGATAATTTATAAGGTATATAGTCGATGTTTGGCAGAAAAAGAGGCCAAAACCATTCTCTCCGATCTCAACGATGTTTACATAAGAACCGCTGAAATGACAGGTGTGTAACTGTTTGTTTTATTGTTTTTAGATGAATTAAGTGTTCATTTATGAACCCCATTCTGTTTTGACTTGCTTGCATACGAAATAAGTGGAATTTTGAACAATAATCATCGAGCACATAGGTTATGTTTACATTTTGTCTGACATTACCTTGGTATAGCGTGTCAGATTAATGTTGATACTTGAGTGGCGTACTGTGCACTATGTGAATTTAAATTCGATTTCTACAAATAACTTTATTGTTGAATGTGATTTCAAGGTGATAACTGTTTGTTATATCATTAGAATTACAAATGTACCAAAAATGTATTATTTTTAATTTGTTATTTATTAAAGCAAAATGCATTTTTTATGTATATTTATTTATTCACTTTAGGTAAATCAGTAAGCACCATAAGAAGAGTCGTCCTGGAAGGAGATCGAAACAAAGGCGTATTTTCTACACCCGGAAAACATAGAAAAGGTCGTCCCAAAAAAGAGTTGGAAGATTTATTAGAATAAATTACAATAATTATTTCTACGCCTTTTTTAATCCCAGAAAATTTAAAAACAGTGCTACTAACATATATTTATTTTTAGGTAGTTAGGTACATGAGGAGAATAAATTCTGGTTAAATAAATAAATTTTAAGTATAAAAAATAGTAATAAAAGTATCAAGACGATAGGTTGTTACGCGATACGGTCACAACGGGTTGCCATATGAGCAGCACAGTGGCGCCCCCCGGATTTTCTACTCTTTTTTGCCAAGCTATACGCATGCCTTATTTCCCAATAAAAGCAATTAACAAGTTATTCTGCAAGTGACTTTGAATTGACTAGAATTTGCATTATGTACACAGACACACATTATGTTCAAAGGTAGTCTGTGATATCTTCCTCTACGTCTTTAAAGGTAACGTTAGTAACACTCCAGTAAAAAGTCACATATGAAACAATGTTTCCATATCTCTCTATTCATATGGAAAGAATTGGCAAGCCTAGGGTGCGATATCAGGGGTGGAACAGAGATTGTGCTTGGCGGTGAGTCCTTCGACCACCTATCAAAACCTAGTCTGTACAGTGATGTTCGTTGTTTTACCTGTGTTAGGTGCTGTATAGAGATGATGCCTGGCGGTGGGCCCCGGCGCCAGCAGCAGCAGCGCGCGGCTGAGCGAGCTGCGTGCGCTGAGCGGCAGACCGGCCGGCTCACCGTCCACTGCAACAAGATAACACACGTTAGGCTAAGGCTAAACTAGCTAAAATTGTGGTAAGCATGATGGTTTGTCATTTGCTGATAAGTCACAAAATCCTGCATAAGTTGTAACAAAAGATATATTAGCCACTAGGCAGGATTGGGTTAGGGGGAAACTGGCCTCTGGTCCGCGGCCCAGATTACACGGAGTTTTCGCACCTTTTTTCAATTTAATGAAATTAAATCCCAACGGGTCGATTTAACTACGATAATTTTTTCCCATGGTATTCAGGTCCACGCAATCGGCCGAGTTTTCCACTACTGTTCCCACTCCGTGTAATCTGGGCCGCGGACCAGAGGCCAGTTTCCCCCGAACCCGCAGGATTCAAGTCTATCAACAAAAGGAAAAACTGGCAAAAATACTTTTTGGTTCGAAGCGTGTGGAAGAAATAGATAGTCTTTATATGAAAGCGGAAGGTTAATTCCCGGTGTATTGTGAGTCATTCGGATGGGCTTCGTATTGATCAACCGATCGCTTATTACAGGTTACAACATTCGGTGGAACGTTCCCGACTCTCATTACTGCGAACCTCTGATTCACACAAAACAGACAGGCAACCCTTAACTTTAAACGCTGACGCAAAAGTAACATATTTTTAACTGAAAAGGGCGGAGGGTACGCTTTATAAATGAAGACAGGTCTGACGCTAAAGGGTTTAGTATTTAACGTCTAGAAAAGACAACTTGGAAGCTCGTTTATCAAAATTTCTTCAGGTAAAACTTGTGGACGCTACCCTGGGGAGGTCGTGGGCGTTACGGAGAACATTCTAGAGGTACTTAGGTACGTAGGTACAGACTGTGCTAACCCTTTGTTACAAGCCTGTTCATCACTTATGTATGTGGAATAATGTTGAGCGTGTGGAGGCCGACTTGCTCTCTGAGAAACGATTCGCAGACGAGATTTGTTGAAATAAGCTTCGGATTTTTTGCGTAAAGTGTGTTGTTTTAATATTTTATTGCTGTGCCACAATTTGGCTTAGGTTAGTGATAAGTTACTGTAGTATGTGCGCTGGGAACGGAAGAACGAATAATTTATCGATGGATTAATGCAATTAAACACAGTTTATGTGAAGATCGTTGATTAGATACCGCAGTTAAATCTCAGTATTAATTCAATTAGTTAAACTTTATGTGTTGTGGTGTGAATGTGGCTTTAAATGTCGGAATACGATTTGTGACTCACATAACACATAAAACTAGCCGTGTCAGCAGCTGCTACGTACTTCAATTTAACGAGTCTGATGTGCTGATGCGTTTAACTACTTTATTTGTTTTACAATCTACAATGATGTTTGAGTATTGAGTGTGTGTACTAAACTAAGGGCCGTCGCGGGAGTTACTTTTTAACCGACTTCCAAAAAAAGGAGGAGGTTATCAATTCGACTGTATTTTTTTTTTTTTTTTTTTTTTTTTTTTTATGTTTGTTCGCTCATAACTTGCGACTGGGTGAACTGATTTTCATGATTCTTTTTTCATTTGAAAGCTGGTGCTTCCCGTGTGGTCCCATTGTCACCATTTCAATATCTGATGATGGGATCTTGTAGAAATCGGGGGAACTCTTCAATAAATAACAGCAGATTAACCGCGATTGTTGCTATAGCATATCTAAGCATTGTTTACGCCATCACACAACATAATATCACGCCTGTACTCACTACAAAGGTTATAAAAACTATTTTGTGAAGATCTGATGAAGAAATTCGGAGATAGGCAACGGAACTCCTCAATAAATGATAGCAAATGGACTGGGATTGCTGAAATCTCATATTGTCTGTCTATTATTTACATCAGTTCCTAACATAACATCACGCCGGTACGTTGTGAAGGGGTAAGCACATGTGAAACACTAAAAAGTGAAAAATAAAAACTTTTTTACAAAAAATAAAACCGACTTCGACAAAAAAAACACTCAAAAGTGAAAAATAAACTTGAGAAGAAAAATCAGTTTCTGAAGTCGGTGACAAAAAAATAAAATCAAAGAAACAAAAGTCACCGACTTCAGAAACTGATTTTTCTTCTCAAGTTTATTTTTCACTTTTGAGTGTTTTTTTTGTCGAAGTCGGTTTTATTTTTTGTAAAAAAGTTTTTTTAACAATATCAGTGAAACTTAAGAGATCAGATAGTTAAGAAGTTAGACGACCCAGTTCTTCAGAACTTAAGAATAATTTAATATCGAGTTACATCCCAAGTTTGGATCATTAAAGAGTACTCGAGAACTTGTCGGAGGTCGCATGTTACAGGGAAATTACCGCAAAATCGATATAACATTGTATATAATCTGGCTACATCCGAGCCAGACGCTTCCGTGCGGCGACCTTGGGCCCCCGCAACCCCCTTCAATTATTCACGGACCCACCTGTTGTCTCGTTCTACCCCCGAGCGAACACTGCGCATGTTTGACGCAGAGAGCGGGACGGCTGGAAGCTTTCCTTTTCGTTTTTCAGGTCGAAGTGTCTAGACGGAATTTGAACTCTTTACAGCCCGGCCACATGTAAGCCGGTGTGTGATAGCAGCTATCAGCAGAATGCAAATGGTTTCAGTTCGGTAGTCACGCGACGCGCCGCATGCAACTACGATTTATGACAAGTGTGCAGCGGCTATGGCGCAGCCATTCACGAAACTCCAGCACTCACAGGTTTTACAGCTTACGGTTTTAAGCATTCGAGGATTTAGTATGAGTATCTAAAATTCTAAATGCCCGAGCATGATGTAACTGGTATAAAATCTTAATAAAGGAATGATGCAACGTGTCGCAGTTCTACTTGATTCAATTTAAACCCGTCTGCTTAGTAATGCAAAAGTTCTTGTATATGACACCTTAGGTATGTAACCTACTACAAAATTGCTGCTGAATAAAAGTGTTGCTTTCATTGCATATATTCGCAGTCTGAGCACGCGAGTCCGATCTGTTTTCCTCACGAAACAGATTGATCAAATCACTAGTGAAATTCAAAACAGATGCATTGGAAATAGTTTCAAATGAGTTGGAGTCCGCAGCGGAATGGGGACAAAGCTGTGAGCACACTGAGTGGATTAGTCGCCGGCGCGCCTTTGTGGGGTAACATCTCGCGGTATTAGCCGAGCGAGCTCTGAATACATACCGGATTTACACTTTGCAAATACATACTGTACATGGAACGTTCCTGAACGCACAATGTCGGGAGAGAAAGACACATAAAAACATATCAGCCGCTTATCGAACGAGATAACAATAAAAACAGTATTCGAAAACAGCGCCGCATTGATAGTAGAACATAAACAATATGTAAAATATATTACATTGACGGTCTCAGTGAGGATTCAATTAATGTCGTAGAGTAACGAACTAGTGAATGCAGAGGGATGGGAGCTGAGTAGTGCTGGGTAGTCGAGATAGAGGCGGACTGGCGGACGCCCGTACGCCCGGACGTGACGACGCCAAGCTGCATTATTCAGCACCTAGGAAGGCGATGCATACTCCAGCCATTCAATCTTCAGGTTCAATGAACTCGCTACATGTTTTAAGAAGAAAACAAAAATTCTCTTATTTTATTGAGTACTTTTGCGACTGAAATAGGGCAAAGTGAAGCCTTAGTGTACCGTGTCTTGGTATTCGTGGACTCAGCTGAATACGTGGGTTACCTAGAATTTCTTATTACGAACTGAAAACTTTAACGAAGGCCTCTTGTTTCATTTCGCCCCTTTTCCGCTTACGGCTTCAGAAGAGTTTCAGCTGAACGTGACTGGCTATTATGTTCAATTTTCAATGAAGCTACCATCAAAGGATTTTTTTGTAAAAAATGGCGCTTTTTTGGCAAGAATACATAGGAGGCAGATTTATAGATAAAATGTCACTAATTTACCGTTCGCCGTTATAATCACAAAAGCTCCACTTCCTCCAATTTCCCACAGCAATTTCCGAAATTGAATAGCACATATTTGTTCAGCCAATATTGAATACGTAAATAATTAATATTTAATCATCGGCAGATGTTATTGTGTTCAGGTACAGGCAATCAATATCTGTATAATTTGTCCGGTTCAGAGTTCCTCCACACGGACGGACGTTCTGTCAATAAATAACAGTTTGGGTCGCACCCACCAGTCGCGTGTGATCTAGGGCGCCTAAGACTTGCCTAGAATAGGAAATACCCTAGGAGAGAACTTAGCTTTTGCAGTGTCATTATATTGTGGACATTAGTACCTATACGGATGCTGAGTGAATCGTTAAGCTCGACATTACAGGTTTCTATTTCCAGATGTTACCTAAATGTTAATTTTAACCGAGTATTGATGAATTGTGAGAAATACTCATTACGTCTTCATGACTTCCTAAGTTTTAAGACATAGCCGTTGTAAAAGAACGGAACATCAACTAGAATTTAGTGAGAATCTCGCTTAGAAATCAAAGCTTGTAACATGCAGACATGTCTTCATTACGTTTAGCACGAAGCTCGAAGTCTGAACATAAGCGCAAACAATTCCCAGTAAAGCTTCAACCCTGTCTGCTGCAAACCTCCCTTTGTACTTTTAATCATAAAATGTTAATACAAAATATTATACATGTAGCGAGAGTCGGGTCAAAAACACGAGCTTCCTACAAAAAGACGGAGCTAAAGGGAACGTTGCACCGGAGCAAAACATACCGAGCATAGTTCGCGTGTAGCTCGGAATAATAGAGGTGCAGGGAGCACCACCGAGCACCCCGTGCATTCACCTGCAGGGAGGCAGCGAGGGTGGCAGCGGCCAGGGGTGGCAGGACGCTGCATAACTTATGCAAGTTTGTTAATATTTCAGCGCAGCAGGAAAGTAAAAGTTGTGCTGAGTTGGATTAAAATGAACTTGTGTGTTGTCTCTTTATGAATAGGGGAACGTCCGCTGTGGCTCTGCTAATTACACGAACTAATTTGTTGGAATTAGTTCAGTTTTCAGCTAGAAACGTGATTATTTACGTTTGGTCATGATGGAAGAAGTTTTTCCAGGTATATTTCATGGAATTATTCCTAATTGGTTTTCCCCGCGGCAAAGTGGCAAGATTGGCGGTTGATACGACATGTTTTCTTTTACTCTTTCAAATGATTTCCCAGGCCGTTTGACGCGAGTATGTCTCGGGTACATAATTAAGACGTGCGACATACAAAACCCGTTTTAAGCATTCTTTAATCATTTTAATATTAGACAGACGTATAAAATAATTTGCGCCTCTCGTAAAATGTGTCCCGCGCGCACAAGTTCAAAGCGCATATTTCTTATATGAACGTAAATCGTCGGTTTTAATTATTTCCTGTCGCTTTTATAAAAATATATGAAACTTCACCCGGTGTTTGTGCAAGTGGCATTTCTTTGTGTTTCGATTTAAAAATAAAATTGCTAAAATTATAATTGTTGTATGAAAATGTTGGGAGTAGGGAGCCAAGTGAGGTGACGTGTTGGAGCGCTGGTGTCGGGCTGCGCTGCACGCTGCACGCTGCACGCCAGGCCGTCGTGTCCGGGACACGCGCAGATATCGACCAAAATATTTGACACGGCTGTACCTCGTTAAGGGACGTGCTTCTGCCACTCACTAGCCGAACATCTTAAAGACGTAAACAAAATTCTTGAATGAAGTAATCGCCATTTATTTGGAACAATGCGATGTTTTGAATGTAAAAAGTACGATTATTGTTTTCGTAAAGGCTAGATTTCATTTTTAGATGGCTAACGTCCATGCTCTTGGTAAGTCAGTCCGGATTTCCCGTGGCTTGTCCCATCCACGGCACGGCCGTAACGAGCGGGGTAATGGCGGGCTGCCAGTTTCTGCCAAGCTTAAGGCTTACTGCTCTCCTGACTTTGCACTTCATTGAAACATACTGGCTATCTACTTTCCGTAATCCTGAGGTGCTTTTACCTTTCCTTATATATTAGAAATAGTACAGTTGAGATTCAGTCACAGGAACGTCTTTTATCGCGGTCAGAAATTATATTGCATAAAATTTTGCTCAGCAGTTTCCGAGATGAGCTGATTCACTTGTAAAGTATTATAGTCATATATAGTTTGTGATCCTATTGTGGCTACCAGCAGGGAAGTGGCCGATAGCATAATAAAATTAAATACACGTGGTTCCGATGACGTCAACCAGAATGAATTCCATGAGACCCAACACAGGAGAGATGAGCGGTGAAGCAAAATGGTGGATTAAAATAATGGCGAAATTTTTGCAGTTATATATGATATGAAAATGTTGGTATGAGGATTAGATACAGTTTTTAAATATTTGAAGGATTTAAAAGGATAATCCTATAAATATCTTTGTTGATGTTTAGTTTTGGTGATAACTTGTACACTAATAAGGATTACACACTTTTTGGAAAAAATACGACATACTTAGTTCATTTAAACGTTATAAATTGTGATTTATTTATTTATCATATGGTAGACCCGTTGAATAATTATAGGTTTATTTGTAACAAGAAGTGCCCAGAGCTTATGACTTGTGCCGTTTTAATACAGCTGCAGTGGAAGAGGAAAATGCCTCAATTATTACGAATGCACACCAGCTCCTTTGATTTGATCAAGACATTTTGGCCAGTGACTCCCAAATTATTATACCATTACCTTATTTTCATGATACTCAGAATTTTAGTATATTTTGATGGTCAGTGGATGTTGGTAAACCTTTGTGTTTTTATTTTGAACAACAAATCCTATGAAAGATTAACCCAAACCTAATCTCTTTCGTAAACGGCTTTATTCAATATTTCCAGTAGATTTTACTGAAGTTATTTAGCAATAAAATGAACACTAGCAACAACTGCGATGTAAAGCAAATAGAACTCTGTATGCCTTTGAATAAGGGTACTTTGTCACTGACAATTGGTTTCGGTAAATCTCTAGCGAGATGCCTGACGTCAGAGTAACATCCGGGAAGCTATGCTATTTCCAACGCGGCGGTTACCAGTGTAGTGACCCGTGGGGGCTATTAAAGGCTTTAGTCAACAGGGGTCAAGTTATACAGGATAATGTGAGTCCATGTAATGAATGTTACTCCATTTGTAGTGGCCTGTGCCGCCTGTAGTAGTGTGAGTGAATAATGAGTTTTTATAATGACTCACTGAACTTCAATGTGTTCACTATTGATCAATCTGATTTGGAAAGCAAAGTAAATTGTAAATATCGAACTGCTAATATCAACAACACCGTTTTTTCTTTAGGAATGTGTGTTTCTACAGAATCTCTTGAAATAAAACTATCGTATTTTTTAAACCCGGAAAACAGTGAGCTAGACTTAAAACATTTCAAAAATAAGATAAATGGTCTATTTTCCGGCAGTTAGCTTTTCTTTTCATTAGTTCTTGTCAAGTGACGACAGATGTCACTAGCGTTAAGTTTCCGCATTACAGACGCTGAATTATTTACGTATTTATAGTATTTGAATTTATTTGCTGTTTTGTAACCTGAGTGTTTAAAATTGGTCTAGGCATACTTTAGAAACGTTATGGTTCCGTCTTTACCAAATGCTTTACAAATAGCCGTCCACAACAATATTTAGGAGCGTATGCTACCTCAGATTAGCAACCCTATTTGTGGTGGTTCAAACTTTGCTTGAAATACTGTTAGAATAAAGTTCTAATCAGCTTGCACTACAAAGCGGTTGTTGCGTCTTTCGCTGCGGCCGAATAGTGCGAAATTAGTGGTATTTTGCGATTTACAAAAAAACTATTGATTGGACTAAAAAAGTAAAACACTTTGATTTTAGTATGTTGCTTGTAGAATTATTTGTTAAAAAAATCAGGACGATGACATGTATTTTAGTATGGTTTTTACTCGTTAAAAGAAATTTTTAGAGGTATCTTCGCGATTTTTTGTCTATCGAGCAAAGTTAGTTGTATTATGTTTTCACAACACTATGTCACTAGCATACCTATATCCTTAAGAATATCATATATTTTTCTGATTTTGATTACTGCAGTGAATCATATACTCTTACGCATTATAAAACTCGCGTTTGAGGTAGTATAAGCTCTTATGTACATTGTTGAACTACTTATTTTGATGTTCCTCTTGTTTGTGTAATGAGAGATGCAAACGACTAGATTCATTGCACCAATCATTTGCGAAATGTGAATAACTAACGAATAATTCTAGGTAGAGCTCATTTCTTTTGTTTCTACATTTTTCATAACCAGTGCGGAACATTAAACTAATACGAACATAACGAAACTTGATTAGGACTATGTATGTCGAATTAGAATCGATTGTTTTACCATAAAATCGATTTCAGAATCGTCGTCCGCGATATAGATCCTTGATAGACGAGTTAAATTTCTGATCACGGCTGCGTCTGCGCAGTACTACGCACGTACGCGAGACCACTCGAAATTTATAGATCTTTCGATAGAAATAGGTGTGTATGGATTTTTTCGTCAAATTAACTTGTCATTTGTCCATAAATGGCATGTTTATGTCAATTGTAATTAACATAAATAAAATAAATCTTAAACATTACTTGATAGATCATAAAGCTCTTTTTATGGCGATAGTTGGCGCGTCAAGTTGCGTGGAAGGGAGTGTAGTTTCAAAGATGGCGTCGGAAAAGCGCGGGCACTTTCCCCGCGCGCGGGAAGCGTAAGAAAGTGGCGGTTGCGCGCCGCGAAATGGAAACTGCCGCGATTAATGCTGATAACATGTTTATCTGCCGACTTTAATAACCGACTGCCACCGTTGGACACACATTTATACCGATACAACTTGGAATCTATCGAAGAAAGAATGCAATTTTAGTCTAGACCAGTGTTTTACATTTTTAGGAATCTTAAATTTTGGGGAGACTAACTAGGAAATGAGCGATTTGAAAATTTTACAGCGTCACGTCGAAAGTAACGACTTATAATTTTCAGTTTAGTAAGTCTATGTTATTTTTTTATGTATTTTCAGGCGCAGTGACAGTCGACTGCATCAGGACTTTTTTTTGTGACCCATGTTTAATTTCAGCCAACATCTCATAATTTTGCTCGGCTGCTGTGCCAACTATAATAATAATGCTATCTTTTTGACCGATGAGTTAACCTCCATTCAGCCAGTAAAAGCGATACAGCTCAATTTCGTTATAGAACTAGTGAACAATAGTAATTATTGTCCTCTCATTTGAAACATATTACACTAGCTTTTGCCATCGACCCGCGTGAAAATGTCGATTTTCCATACAAACTTTCATCTCCTATTTAACTCCCTTAGGGGTTGAATTTCGAAAAATCCTTCCTTATTCCTTGTCTACATTATAAAAGGAACCTCTGTGCAAAATTTCAGTTTTCTAGGTCCAAGGGTTTGGGCTCGGTGTTGATGAGTCAGTCAGTCAGGAGTAGTCAGGACTTCTCTTTTTATTCATATCATCATCATCATCATCATCAGATCAAATTGAATGCGACATGCGTATGGTTACGCAACCAAGTCGTGAGTCACGGAGTCAGCAGTGACCGCGGGACGAGCTGGTTGCCCAAATCGGACACACGACAGATTTGAATCGGTAATTTTCGATACATATTTAGTCACAGAATTAATTCGGATTTTAGAGAGAGAGCACTGATTGCGGGGTTGCTAGAAATCATTGATTCTGTAATTTGTAGAGAAGGTAATATTTAATTCAGCCCTTTTTAGTACGAGGAAGTAGCTTAACTTCAAAAAGTGTCATCTGTAGTACAAAGCCCTTATCGTAGACAAGACGGTCGCGTACGCAACTACGCACGCTGAGATACGATCAAAACAGTTTATTAGTGCGGCCGCTAAGTGGGTCAGACGCGAAGGGCGAGATGCGCCCGCGCCGAGCTTCCTACGCCCCACGCCGCCGCCGCCGCGCAGGCGTGCGCGCCGCTCTCTGAGCCGCTCACTAGTGCTGGGACACTACCTACTCCTAGCACGGGAGTCACGTATTCTTTGGATATTATAATTGCAAATATCAAGAATGTAACTTCCTTTATTTTTAGATGCTGAGTTGTTTTGTTGTTGTCTGCCTAAAAATATAGATAAGCTCAGGAATTGGTTATTATTGATAAAATTATAAACTTTTAAAATTTCTGCTCTCGCAAAAAATGTTTTTCGTTGTGCGGGCGAAACTTTTCAATCAAGATGGAACGGTTCACAAGGTATTTTTAGCTCAACTTCAGTAGACCTATTTACATCAATCGACAGCTGATACAATACAGATAATACAGGCGATTCCGTTTCGCAAGCCATTGTCCATTAGTCATGTCCTAAAAGTTTGTAGGTACGTTGCGATAGATTTTTTTGGGCCAACCTTGTCTGAGGAAACAACAGGTCGGAGTACGTGCAGCCTCGGACAGACGTTAATTCGATTCACGGTCGCGGTTACATGTAAACATACCTTTATAATTTTGTTTGTTTTTTGTCTACGATCACACGAATATCGAGTGATTGCGTCGCTACTGTTTCTTAATTGAAGATTTCACGCGTCGTTAGAGTCACGGAATTACGGTTCAGAGTAGCTCGCTTTATGCAAATCGACCAATAAGAAAGTGCGAAAGGAAATGCGTAGAAACTGTAGCACTTAACGCTTGATCTTGATTACCTACTTTGTAAAGGATCTAGTATCAGATTAGCATGCATTCTCCACAAGTAAGTTTCTTTATTTACCATATCCATTCGTAATGTTCCAACATTCCAGGTTAAACATTAAATCCTTGATTACGACGCGCCCTTTATCAAAACGATGTCAAATTAAAAACAAATAATAAAATCTGTTGTTTATCATATCCGACGTTGTATTGCATTATAGTAGTGCGCTGATAAGATGCCACTACGGCCAGATAACGCTCACTATCTCGATTACGCGCGATACTCGACGTAGGAAATAAGAAATAGGGACAAGGATATTGGCTCGCTATAGATATAACTTTGTTTGTTTCGTCAATTACAACACACGTGTAAACCGTTACACCACACTTCAGTGGCCTGATTAAGTAGCCGGAACGCCGGAACCCGGAACGTGTACCGTGGAAAACAAAACGGAAAACCGTAAAATGTGTCATCGAGAACGAAACCGCGCGTCACTACGTCCGCCATGTTTAGTGGTGCAGCGTGCGAAAGTGAGATTTAACGCGAACGGTGCATCGGAGCTCCCTTGACCCGGTTGCGCCGCTCCCCCCTCCCTCTCCCCCCTACACCGCGTGCCCCGCACTACGATAGTAAACCGAACACATAGATACTTCGTCTAGGCGAGCAGTGAGCAGCGAGAACTGCATAGTAACGACACGCGCCTCCGCCGCCGTGTGCGTGCGCACCGCAAGTGTGCGTATTAATAGAACGTTCTGTTGCCAATGGAAATGTTTTTCAGGGATGCGATTAGCTTCATTATCAACATTGTAAGATTACGACATTATTTGTGTTTTCGGGGAAATATTGGGTCACGATATGTGATTTAACTTTTGAGGTTAGGAAATCTAGTAGTGGAGTAATCACCGGTTCGTGATAAGCTAGAGGAAATGATTTCGAACCGGATCTATTAGTGGGGTACGCAGCAGGTAGCCGCGAGTGGGTGTGTTTTAGATAACAATATCGCCTTGCAGCTCTTGTTCTAAATGTTCTAA
The DNA here is from genome assembly GCA_949775195.1 of Diarsia dahlii. Classification (NCBI taxonomy): domain Eukaryota; kingdom Metazoa; phylum Arthropoda; class Insecta; order Lepidoptera; family Noctuidae; genus Diarsia; species Diarsia dahlii. The sequence continues at coordinate 25,151,759 of OX459191.1, read as the reverse complement.
TGACTTGTCTATAATATTTTGTTTATCACCACTGCAGCCGCTATATTTTTGCCCTTCATTCATAAACCACGCATGATCTCAGCTCGTTCCCAGTAAAACCTTTTTTCCTGTACCTAAACATTTTTAATGTTTACGAGAAAACCGGGAAACCACAATTTTTATATGCCATAAGAATTCAACAGAATTAGAGACCAAATAAATAACACCTATGTTATCATCGTCTAACTACCCAAAAATGCCGAAAAACATTGTGCTACTTACAAAACTGTGTTAAACAATTCAAAGATTAAGTACACACAAAAAGACTACCGCGAGGCTTAGCTTGTAAAGTCGCGATGACATAATTAGCGGCACAAAAACCGTCGCAAGAAAACCGGTAAAGAGTTATACCGGAAACATTTGCCAATCTCTACAGGTGGGCGTTCGGATACAACTCGACGAGATACGAAATAGTTGCCACACTAATACGTCACCATAGCCAATCACTGATCTGTCGAAACTTTTTTTTTTACGCAGATTAAAGTTCAAAAACAGAACGTTATATTGTCAAATGTAGTGCAGTTTTATCGTTTCTGATAGTGATGTTATTGTAAGCTGCAGTGACCTTTGCGGATGCAAGGCGGGAGAAAACTCGCTTCTATTTTCATTTTCGCTTGAGAGCACACACGGTGGGTGGCAAACTTTATCCTTTGGTGTAAGTTAGTGTTTTAATTATAGCTCAAACTCTCTCTTGTTTGCTGCAAAGGTTCCATGATATTGTAAGTGACGAGATAATTTTAACTTCTCCTAAATATGAGGTTCTTGGAGCTCGTAAACTGAACAATGAATGGTTCTATCTGTGTTGGTATTGTCTTGTTTGTCTTGTTTACTTAAAATAAAGCGTATATGTTCGGGCTTAAAATTCAATGTTGTTTATTTTTGTTGGAATGTTTACTCGGAAGTTTAGAGTATCATTAGATCAAAATTGTCCCATTGTTATTGTTGTTCTATTTTCGGCGATCATAATAAATTATAAAGAACAGTAAAATTAAAAACTGTAAGTGTCGGCCTCAACATTTCGGCGGCCGTTTTCCTGTTTACTTGCGCCCGCGCAGCCGAGTTGTAGGTCGCGCGAGTTGCGCAATCACAGCCATATTCTTCTTGTTTCGGTGTTACGATACTGTGGTTTGTGTAACAGGTTTTTGGGCAAAAGTTGACAACCGTTGAATTTTCGACATATTTTAGTCCCTGCCCCTTTGAAGTTAAATATTGGCACACAGTGAGCTGTGTGCGGTTCTCCGGAAACCGTAAAATACCGGCATTGCGCGCGCGCCGCGGACAAACAAACAAACAGCAGATACTGCAAACATCCACGCGAGCACATTGTTGTCGTGGGCCGCGCGGATGCTTCCTTTGCCTGTTTTGATACAATAAACTTGTACGCACAATAGGTACGCACAGTACGCACGGTACAGCGTACGAGTTGTTTTGGTGTGAACGAGACAAATTACCTTGAAATGCTTTATCTCATTAAGTAAATGGCTTTTCTAGAACTTCCTCCGGTTATGGACAGCGACCTATTGAGGTGCTGTAGTTTTTGTTCTATTAAGCTAACAAAAAATAAATTGTAGTTTTGGTCAGCGGTTCTGCAATGTGATGTGAAATTTGGTCCGTTCGAGTTTCCGGTTTGTTATTACAATATTTTAAAAAAACCTCATGATAAATAGATTTGTACTGAATGAACTTAATCTTGTTCTGTACCGCTGTTATCGCTAGTTACCGCTGGCTAGGAAGCAGCACGCGGTGGTGTCAGCGCTTGCGCCGCCGCGGGAACCCGCGCGACATTGACACACTTGTCGGTGTCGTAACCGCGATGTTTGCGGTGATTGTCTACTGGCTTTTTTATTTCGTGGAATTATACGGTTTTCGGCTCACTACGGATTTATATCAATGCGGTATAACTGAGTCAGACATGTTGTTTTGTCGAGTAAAGTATAGGAAATGTAGAGTCGTAAACTGTGTTTTTTAACTATAAATGTTTAGGCAACTCTTTCTAGGTTCAGCGATGACTAAGCACTACAATGACCTATGTAAAGTCTGCGTTAACAAACTCGTCACGGACAAAGAATGTAGGAACATTTCTGTTGCAATAAATGTATTTTCGAAGAAACAGGATAAAGCACTGATTTGTTCAGTAATATCGTGTTTTGTTTTGTCAGTAGGTAATCGTCGTTCATGGTGGTTAAGTCCTTGAGGAGGTGGAGATCAAGCCGGTCATGTCTGGCGGTCGCGTGAATCACTTTTAGTTATAAGTTTATAACAATATACCTATGTCGACTGTTAGAGGAAATGCGATAATTTTTTTAAAACAAATACATATATAGGAAGTTCCTGTTTCCTTGTTTTGTAGTTACATTACCTAATTTGCAGGTATCTATGACTTTTTACAAAGTTGAATTTGTCCTCATTTGTTGCTCTACATAAATTTCAACTTTATGCCTGGACATGTGACTCTATTTCAAATTTTTCACATGAACCGTAAACCGCGTAGCTGCGCAAGAGTTGCGTCGGATGATCTTTAGAAACAAACATAATATTTTATGATCAGTGGCTCACAGATCGTGAATGTAATGTAATCGCGAGTTATTCGAGTGCGGAACAACAATCGAGAGGTTCTTATAAAAAATATTTTGAAACGGCGTTGTTGTGGGCGTCAAGGTGTAGTGGTGTACAGTTAGTATAGTGCGCATGCGCTGGTTGCGTCACTGGCGCGTTGTGCAATGTGTGTGTTGTAAAAACGCCGGCGGCCGCGCGAACTGGCCTGCTCTGTGAACCCCTATGTTTCAGTAAGGCCTATTTTTGAGTGTGCAAAATATTTTTTTATCTTGTTTGATGGCTTATCATTGAGCTTTAAGTTTTGTAGTTACATTAATTAAATCTTTGTACTTTATAAGTATGAGAATGACCAAACACACATTAGTTTTAGATTTAACAGAATATTGACAAACAGTTCACATCCCATATTATCTCACAAAGTATCTGTGTAGCTTGAAAAGGTTTGCTTCAAATTGTAAAAACATCAAAATAATTAACATTTTAAAAGCAGTGTAGCTTGAAAAGGTTTGCTTCAAATTGTAAAAACATCAAAATAATTAACATTTTAAAAGCCAAGACACTCGATTTCCTGTACAATAAAATGTCAGTTGCGTGTCGTAATATCCGCCGACGAATACGAATAAAAACGGACAGCAGGACTATTTGGTAACTACAGATATTTATCGTTTACTGCCAAATTAACTTCCAAACTATATCTGTACATTATACTCTGTTGAAATTCATGCTTACATATCCAAAATTGAAGTAGGCTAATGACCTTATATTTCCGTAATTGAACAAGAATTGTATCTTGCTTACAAAATACAAATTAAGGGATATTGCCAAACAACATGATAATTATGAATTTAATAAGTTTCATACTTTGGCAGGGTGTGACATTCTCATCGTACCTTTTTTTACTGAGCATGTTAAGTGAGTCGACCTCACTCAGTTTCGGTGTAACCAGACGCGACTGAATATCAGTATTCTGACAGAGCGATCGCTGTTTGATAAGCAATCACGGGGGAATACCGATATCTTGCCTAGATCGTACTAGTCACTAGATAGACATTCGGGTTCTTGACATTTTTGCTAGTTTTTTGGTAAGAAAAGAATGTGATAACCGGTTAAAATGACAAAAAGTTGTCTGTCTCTGCATATTTTGGAATATAGGCCTGTTATGTAGACCCTAAATAATTTTCCTCACGTTGCAAAAATAGGAAAGTTTCCGCATAAAATCCCGATTTCACGCGTAAATTAACGTGATGTTACTCAACGAAAATATATCGGATCAATAACTTATTATTTATAGATTGTGCGTTATTTTATCGTCGGTTAATATGTAAACAATAGTTGCGACTAATTGGGGCTAAGGACGGCTCGTTAAAGTTATTTTAAGTACGAATGCTTGGCCTAAGTGCTCTCGTTTTGTTAAGAATGACATAATTGTAACTTTCTTTTAGTAATTACGAAATAATTATGTGAACCTTTACGACTGAAATATGGCGAACCGTAAATTAGGCCACATGTGACTTTAATACCTGTGACTTAAAGTTTGAATGTTTTAGGCTAGAGCCATTATAAAAGGTCTACTTCTACCTACATCGACGCAGGCCACCCTAAATAACGTCAAACTAATAATCTTTCTAGAACACGTATCAGTGGCGGTTATTGAAAACTAACCGAACACAAACAAAAGGTATCTGGGTCAAGCCCCAACCTACAAATGCGAACTACCCACATTAATTAATATGAAAAGTTTCAATTGAAATTAATTGTAAACCAAACACGAGTCTAGACGGTAAACAAAAACAAACAATGTATGTTAATGAGTTACCCCTTACCCCATGTTCAGACATATCTACTGTTTTCTCTTACAACACGCCAATTTTCAGTGTACCGTGAAGGTAGCGCGCCAACTCAAGCGATACGATAAACAAACGGAGGCTACGTTAAAGGGACGTTGGAAACAACTAGAAACATAAAAAAAAAACTCAAATAAATAAGACGCGTTGTATGTTGAACATACAGCGAAAAAAATGTGTGTTGGAAGGTTGCCAGGATTGAAGAAGTGACCGTTGTCAGGTCCCATTGTGTTGTTTACTGATATTAGCCGAGGAAGCTTTTTTGAACAGTTCACAACAAAACAAATTGTTTCGTTTACATTCATGCTAAGACAACTCTTGCATCAGTTTGTGTATGTAAATTACAAAACTTTGCAATATTCCTTATGCCTGAAACTGTAAACGCTTTTTCAATTTATTATCTGTCGCTTACGGTAAAACACAGACCTATCAAAGAAGCTTCTAGTTCTAAACTTTATTCTGTTCTTCTAGTTTCCATTATTATATTAGTCTGTCTGTCCCGCTCCCGAGCTAGGCCCCTAGGCCCCAGGCCCACCCCACTCGGGGGAGAGCAAAAAGTCCGGCTGCCTAAAAAAGCAAGGTCCCTTAGGTTATATGTTTTGCCGACAACTATCTAGGCTAGACATGTACTTAATTGGTATTAACTCATCTGTAATTTGAAACACAATGAGTGATATTTTAACTTAAAATATCACTCATTGTGTTTCAAATCGTTGATTTATTATTGTTTTCACAGTGTTAGACTCATCTGTAACTTGTTAGACTCAAACAAATTACAGATGAGTTAATACCAATTAAGTACATGTCTAGCCTAGATAGTTGTCGGCAAAACATATAACCTAAGGGACCTTATTTTTAAGAGTGAAAAAAACTTATATATGAAGCTTTTTTGTTTAAAATCCATTTTTAGCTGTGCTTTTATCCAAGGTTAAACGTAGTGGTTCCCGGAATGTGCAGGTGTAAAGGTTACTATTGAACTAAAAGGTTCTATTTCTGCAACGATTCGCAGAATGCTCGGGGCGGGGCGATGGGAAATCTACTCCTAACACTGCAAGGAAAGTACGTGAGCTTTTCCAACACATTTATATGAGCGTTTACTGAATATTTTCCTTTTAAATTCTACCTTTTAATCTTCAAGAATCATCTCTAGACGTCTGTCTAGTTTTTGTCGACAATAAAATTAAGAATTCATACGATTACGTGAACAGAAGATAGCGTCTACGTGTGATACTGATAATAATTTTGGCATACACTGACTACTTCCTTGTATGACGCAGACGTGTTTGAGCACAGATGTTACCGAACGTTTCAAGTTAAGCTGAGCAGCCCCCGTAGCTTGGCGATTCTATCTCTATTCTACCAAGAATAGACAAAGATTTTTCCATATAATTTGGCATGAAACCTTGCTACAATCTGCCATTTTGTCGATTCTTCCGTCGACAAAACCCGTTTCTTCGGTGGTCATGCTAAGTCGGCTGTAAGTAACTTGGGCTAACTAAAGGGTAAGCGAATTATAGTTGGAATAAGGTGTAATAAAAGTGTTTGTGTTGTATGTCGAGACAGGGTGTCGATGGCTAATTGTCGGCACGTGCGCGGGCACAGTGTGTGTCTGGGTGTGTGGGCGCACGCCGGAAGCCGCGCGGTGACATCACAGATACGGCTCAGTCTCACTGCTGTTGTGCTGACCTGAATGAGACCGACGTGGAATGTATGATCTGTCCACTGTATCGCAAGTAACGACCGATTTATAGTCGGGGGAAGTAGGTACGTTGACAGTTGATTCCTATCTAGCTGTGATTCTGGTTAGAGGCTGTGTTCGTCTATGCAAAAACATGATAACATTGACCGTATTACAATATTGAATACAAAAAAGCCGTCGGGTTTCCCGCATGTTATTGTGCTCACCTTCACTATATATTGTAATCTATGTATAGTGTATAGGTCACGTCATACTCTCGCGGGCGTTGCGAGGCGGCATCCGAAATATATCCACTGAATCTACCTAAAATATTCATTGCATTTTGCACAAGATAAGCGTGCTTGGGCACGTGTGGCCGCACTTGCGTGCAAACGTGCTGGTGCTGAGCTTGCCAGCATGTGTTGTGACAGATGGCAGTGATCCTTCAACTTATGCGACTGATAACAACAGATAATAGCTATATTTTGCCCAGCACTACTTTTTTGTGTTCTTTTTTCAGTGCGGAAATGTGAATGTTATAAACGTGACCCTGAGCTATCGTTGTTTTGTACGTTAATGATGAAATTTCATTAAAAATCGTAGCTCGTGTGTGTGCTTTCAGATTAGCTATTATGCGTATAAGATGCTGCGGGCGTAAGCAGCCGTGTTTAGTAAGCAGCCGTGTTTATAGACAGTTCAAATAACCAGGATATTATTTGTAGATTTTTTCCGCCGCCGACGGCAGTGGTAGCGGTGATTCGTTCCTGTGGGATAAGTTTAAAAAATAATTTTCCATTTATCATAATTTTTATGATATCATGCTACGTTAACGTATATTAATTACATTAGTTTAGTTTAAATTTACATTAATAATGTTTTGTTTAAATGAGCGATAAACTCTCGTTTTTCAGGTCTTCCCCGGTTCAGCATATGGACAGTTATTTTTGTAATACTTATCATTGTTTGTTGCGTTTATCTAACTGTGTGTCACGCTCACGACTATTTACAAAAAAATCTGGCCTCAAATTGCATAATTATTGTCTACCTACTTAGTTTTTTCAGTGCCAGCACTAAAACACTGCATATATTTTTTAAATAATTTGCTACGGATGATATCGCAGGAAATATCTAATGGGGACAGGAAACAGTCATGATAAGATTTTATTTATAAAAACAAAGTTTTTATCTCTCAAATCTTGAGTTTCAGTCCCGAATGAGTCGACAATCATCAACAAAAAGCTGTTATTTCCACAGAGACATTACTGCCGACTTTTGGCAATGCTTGTGAATTGTACAACAATTTGTTTGTAAAAGTACAGGGTTAAGATGTTTTTAAACAGAGGAGAAAGACAAACAAAGGTTACTAAAACGTTTTTGAGGAAGTTGAAATTCGAAAGCCATTATTTGCAACGAAAAAACATCTGCAATACAATAATAGACAAAAGAGCGTATCGGTACCGTTGCAAAAACCGAACGCAGCCGTAAATTTGCCAATAAAAAACTTTTTTTAACCGTGGAATGCAAAAAACCGCGAAAAAGTACCACTTCATTATACAAATGCTAGCCTTTAAAGGTTTACAGTTAAAGACGTTTTTTTTTTATTAGGGGGTGTACAACTGTACACCCGCTACCGGCAGGTACGTGTTTTTTAATGTATTTAAAAAATTGGGTTAACTTTTTTATGTGACAGATGAAGCGAACAAGGTAAGCGGTGTACTGTTACGGAAACCACAGCTTTTTTTATTGAACCTACTACCCTATTAACTTAGTTTTTACCTCCGTCTGTAATCGGTTCACATGTTTTAGCGCACATGTAAATGTCTTAAAATAAATGTATGCGCATCGGGCCCATAAACACGTAATGATTGGTTGGAAATATCAGCGCGCGGGGATAGTAAGGGGCCCCAAGTAACAGTGGTCTCGCAGGTCGCCAGTCTGTTTGTCCGTATGTGTTGTGAAACCTAATAGCCTTGCGCCGCGGTTGAAGGCCGGCCAAAAAGTGCGCGCGCGGCCCCACGCCCAGATGTGCCCGATTTAAAGAGCGTTGCACGCATAAATACATAACAGATAAGATTAAATGTTCGATAAAAAGTATCGATACAGACGGCAGGACGCGCCCGTTCATTTATTGCACTAATTTGCCGATGTTGACATGACACGCACCCATTCAGCCCGTGAAGGGACGGCCGTTGATATATAAGTGCTAATACGTTCACGTACAAAAACGAACATCTTTGTTTAGTTAGGAAGTTATAAAACAGTTTATTTTATCAATAGCCGCTGGTTTTGTACGTTTATTTATTTTTGAAATTCTAAAAACGGATGCGTTCACGTCATTTGAATACTAAAAGTGCATTTTTTTAAATCCAGTCTCGAGCCGAAATCAGTTTCGTAGTCGCCGTCTCATTCTTACTTCATTATTGGCTATAGTGTGAATGAGATGCACACTTTGCAGGAAGCTATTCAAAAAAAGAACAACCCTTCCTTACCCTTTCGGGACATTCTATTGTTTACATTAAAACGAAACGTCATAGGTTTTTTTTCGCGGTCTTTAATATTGGACGCAAGCTCTTACATTTTAAAGTTTATTTTGTGTTGCCAGTGATAGTTGCTTTGCATAATTTGGATTCGTGAAGAAATTAATATAATTCAAAATTGTTCTTTTTTTCTTTGTTCGGAACTTCTCGGAACAGGTAGCTGGCCAGTGTTTTGATTGGACATTATAATGATGATAATCTTTTATTTGGACACAATTTGGACAAGACGACACGTTTGTCTATGGCAATAATAATGATGTTTCTTTTGGATGTAATTCATGCAAATATTTGTAAGAACAATGACCTTTGTGATCTCCGGGTGTCGTCTACTAGTAACACAGGTTCTAGCTTGGTAATAATGTTGGTGGAAAAATATTAATAATCGATATTTCGATAAAGATGAATCTCACGTCAGAGATTCGCGAATGAGATTTATTTGTTTTACTTGACTAGGTTTTGTATTAAATGGTTAATATTTTTCTGCGTCGCAGTCCACACAGTTGCAAGTGCAACCAAAGCATGTGACATTAAAAATGCTGAATATGTATAAAAACGGCAGTAGCTTCCAACCCGATCACGTTTGCGTATTGTTTAGTGGGGGATGCGCGGGCGCATCCGGCGTCGTCGATTGCGTATAAATAAGATTTTTTACGCACCTTTCACTTCCGACCTGCGCCTGCGCCTGGCAGGTATCATACATTTCACCTATAAGGGCCTGATAACCAACATTATTCGGCAGCTGTTTAATAAAATTGTACACAGATTACGTTTCCTGGTGCATCCTTTCTTTTTGAATATTCATGGGAAAGTAGCTCCCACACACAGGGTCATCTTTTTTTTTGAAGATTGTAATTTTTGTAAAGAATTGCTCATTGAGTTTGCTCGCTGTGATTTCGAGTTTGTCGTACAATGGAAGCTGTGTCATGTTTCGAGGAGTAATTGATCAGTAAAATGGATGAGTCATGCCTCAGTGGCAAGTCGTTGCCTTTAGATATTCACGATTCCACGAGTGCTCGAGTCCTCAGTCCTCACTGACAGATCTGTATCTGTTCGACGACTGTAGTCAAGTCGACGTTCGGCCTATAAATTCGTTCTTACATTTGCGACGGTTTCTTCAAATTCTGGGATGAAAAATATGAATCTAGTTAACTATAAACGTCAAATAATTTAGGTCGCGACCGTATTCCGATATGAATCTTGGAAAATACAAAATGGCGGACGTAGAAGTTAAGTAGTATGACAGTCATTAATTGATTGTGTTGTACCGACGATAAATTCACAATTTGATACGATTATTTTTCTAAGTTGATAGGAGAGTCTTTTCTTGTGCTAGACTAATAAATTGTAGACACGAATAATTAATCATTTGATAGTGCTCGCTTAAAAAACTAAATGAAAGTACATAGTTCTATGTCAATGGTAGTCATAGAGTTCCGAATTTACGACATCTTTGTTTTTTTTTTAAAACAGCTAGCATTTGCTAAGGCTGTCATGTTTCCCTATACCTACGATGAGCACATAATATATTTATATGCATTGTTATAATTTAACGCGTGTAATAAGAGTCAGGTAACGCGATGCAGCGCCATAGTCGGAAGCGCGGGCATCGAACCCGCACTACGGCGAACCGGAGTGATGAGCGAGCGATTCGTGTGTTTTGATGACAATAAAGTGTAATGTAATGCAATGCTATGTTGTTGTAATATCACGGCGGTTACCATAAAAGGGTTAGCGGAGAGATTAACCTTTTTGTCTACCTAGTTTTTTTAGAGGTGCAATTAAGAATGTATTATAAAAGTGCATATATATCCCTAGCTCCTTCTACAGTTTCAGGAATATTATCAGTAACTTAAGGAAAGAATGCCTGAAAATAAAAATTGTTACAATTCTCGTCGGGTGCGGTAACAAGTTGATTAATTGATTAATTTGCACAATCAACTGATAATTAAGTAATTTTCCGGAAACCGAATATAGTTTTGAATATAGAAATAATATTTCACTAATTTACCATGAGGATATGTGTTAGGACCATGCTTAATGAATCAAAATTATATTCCTCTTCAATTATTCATAACTAAAGCCATTTACCAGATTGGCAAAAACGGGGCAACTCCAATTTTAGCACTGCGCATTATTAAATGTGCTTTATTATAAAACATCAGTAGGTATATGTATGCACAATTATGCACATTTGTGTTTTCCGTGATGTGTCAATGACCCCTATTCGTGTTAGTGCAGTGCGCACGAGTACGTGTTATTGTCAAGACCATTTTAGCTGATGCCTGATCATTTCATCAACTATAATACTACCTACTTTGATTGCTTACACAGACACACTGCGTTCATCAAAGAATTATAATATATTAATATTTTCATTTGAAACCTAATTTTCTTGAATGAAGTTATTGAATGACATTTTCTTACAAGTTTCAGAGGAATATTTAATAGAATTTGGTTGAAAACATCGCGGAGTAGGCGATAGTAAACATTGGTACAATAAGCTATTGTTCAGAAGAATGCTGCCGGATTCATATGTATGTATGTATGTATTCTCACGACACTTGCTACAATGGGGTAGGTAGAGTTTCACGTGTCTTGGAGGTAATTGTCTAATGTCCTGACTCAGAATAATTTCTGATATGGTGGCCGACGGGAATAAAAAGGCGGTTTCCCGGTCATGTAAAAAAAACTTTTTGGTTAGTTACTACTATAAAGTCCCAATTAGAATTAAAAACCGTTTTTAGAACAAATATTTTGGACCTGGTTCTGAGAAATCAACATTGTTTCAAGAAACTTTGTATGAAATGAAATGTTATAACGCTGCCCCTTAGTATGAAAACAAATAGCCTAAAGGTTGAAGTTAGAAATTGAGTAACATAATAAAAGAAGTAAAATTATCCTTCTTGATTAAGACTTCAATGAATTTCAAAATCATAAAACTTTTAACTAATCGCCACTACGACCGGTATCAAGATAGTTAATGAGATATATAAACACAAATTATTCATAACTGGCGACAGGGAAAGCTACTTAGTTTGTCCATTTTTTTGAGTCCTATGAAGCTGCTGTTGGCTAATGAGAAATATCAAATGAAAAAACCTTTCTCAACCTGAGCATCGGACCCAGGACCACATACTTATCCGTAGCACAAGCAACAACTAGACCAATGATACTGTAACAAAATCACAATTACAAATAGGCCTAAAACGAGCTGTATAATGATTAAAGACTCATAAGGAATTGTAGTACAAATAGGTGTTTAATAACAACATAATAGAAAGAGGAAGGAACAGCAGGCTTGCAGTAATGAACGCCAGTTCCTTTGAGCAGCGGATCCGACGAGGAAGGGAAACTGTGCTGCTCAGAGATGATTCATATAATCATGGAAGGTTGCTCTATAAGTGCTAGTTCTAATATCCGGTGTGGGGAAATGATAATAAAAGTTGTTTGTTTATATCCGCCAAAACCGTTACCAAAATTGGCGTTTTTGTCACTAATATGTAAAGAATAAAAATGGAATTATAGACTACTCTTAGTGGCCTATGTGAGTGTACTAGAACCTTTGCATAACCCTTCAGGCATTACAGGCGTTATGTTATGTTATGTTTTAGTGGCCTACAAGTCCTACAACTCTGTAAAATATAATAAGAAGAGATTTGTTGTGAATAAGTCTAATACCGTCGGTAGATAGACCCTAGTACCAAAATCTCGGGTATAGATACAATTTAGACACAAAGATAGTCACACATTTTGTTATATAACACATAAACAAACCAACAAAACATGTCTGGCGAAATTCTTAGCCGGGAATAAAACGTGGCTGGTAGGCTGTCGGGACCCTAGGCCCCAGGGTCCGGTCCCAGGTGGAGACATAACTAATGAGGCCTATACTGACGGATGAGATCCGTCTGGATGTAATGGTCAACGATAATCATGTTACCGGTGACTTCGATGTGATAATATTCATTTTCAATATGTGTGATATCAGCACACGATTGGAAATATCATCCTTTACAGAAGTAAAGAGCCCGGCGATACAATTTTAAGGCGCAAAAGAGCCTTTAATAATGATGACATTAAATACACAGGTGTTTTAAGGATAAATGCACAGTTTAATGAGATACCTAAGTGTTCATTTATCCTTGCAAACGGTAAATTATCGGAACCATGTAAACTAATTCTATGGTTACAGAGGTAAACGGAAATCCCTAAATTGAATATAGGTATCTAAAGGTTTACAATGTATCCTTATTTATGTTATGAGGAAAAGATGAATGTCCCAAAGCTCAGGTTTGTCTAAAAGCTGCCTGAGATCGATGTTTGGAAAGTACTTTCATAGCCATTTTGTACAAGCGAAACAGTTCAATTGTTAATACTTTTAGATACCATATGGCTATTGACTTTTGCATTCGTGGAAACAAAGAAAATATAGAACAATAAATAATCATTATTGTAGTAATTGAAATAGCTGCGAAGCAAATGTTTTATAGCGCCGCCCCACCCCCGCCCTACGCGCTGCATGTTGCGCTAGGTCAGGGCGGCGCACCAACACTTACATACAACACTATTTACTCTATGCTTATCATTTCGATATAACGTCAATAAATTGTATGCAAAATGGAGTCGTAGCAAGGGCCGCGTAGCAACCCGTAGCCGCCGCTACGCTCGTAGCTCGTAGCACTTTCTTTCATGTGTGTACGTAGCGGTTTGCGGAAAATCGTTTTTGTAGACATTTTTTCTCGTTTTTATGTAAATGTTCATTATGTCATTTAAATATAACAATAACAAATGGTAAAGTAAAAATATACATTTGTTTAATTTATTCGGTTGTCTTTAAATTTATATTTGATTTGTGATTGTAAAGCTATTCCTATCTTTTCTTTTTATTTTTGTTGTAATTATTTTATGGAACCGGTTCGATGAATTCTGTGGTTCTACATAAATTACATGTATGTTCACAAAGACTAAAATAAATATTTCCGAAGTGGTATCAGTGAGGAATGTGAGCACTTACTGTATCTCTTCATGAGTGACTTCTTGTAAGCCTTGCCCGAGATGGCGTCGTCGCCGGGGCTGAGCCGGCCGGCGGAGTCATCCGACTCGGTGCCGGAGTCCCGGCCGGACGCCAGGTAGTCCTGCGACTGCCTCAAGATCATCTGAGTCCTCACGTAATCTGACGGATCCGCGAACGAATGACGCGCGAACTCGCATACAGAAATCTCTTTGCGTACGGTCAAGTCTAATGGGGCATCGTCTTCCTCTGGTTCTGGTTTGGGAGAAGCTGGTTCCTCAGGATAAGCCTTCCTTGCGGCCAAGGTGCGAGGCTCGCTCTCCGCGCTGAGCGCCCTGCGGTCGGCGGCCGGCGAGCGGCGTGTCTCCGGGCCGGCACTAGCCGGACGAACTTCCACAGCCATCATATTTAATTATGAACACCAAACACCATAATCACAAGTCCACAGTTTGCAGTTATGTCATAGAGCGTAATGTGTTGTGTTGCAACCGCGCGCCGCGTCCGCCGGCGTTCGCGTCGTATTACGGACTGATGTCCCAGTTTCGACGATGAGTTCCACTGACTTCGTGAGCTCGCTTCGGCAGCGCTCGGCGGCGCTCGGACACTTTCGTTTTCGTACTGGCGGCGCGCGTGTGTTGTGCGGCACACAGACACGCCGCGCTGTACTGGTGTGCCGCTGTGTCTGTGTGTGTCGGTGTGCGCCGCGCGCCGGTGCGTGTGTATTCGCAAAGCTTTTTCCACTTTCGTCGCGGAGCTTTCCTTCATTTCCCGAGTTACCCAACAGGTTTTCACTGTTTAGTCGACTTGATTAATTAGCGTCGCTGGTTCGACGCCGGTCTCGTTTGCGAGTGATTGTGTTCAGGTAATGAATTTACGAGGAAAATTATATTACTAATTAATTTTTGTTTGACCCAATACAGGTTCTGATTTTTTGTCGAGTTCTTAATTACTTATTATCGTTCAAGAAGTTGTTCTTATCTTTTAATTAAAAATGAAATGGTGTGTGCCGATCAATTTGATGAAAAATAAAGGCAGAGTCAACACTAAAATAGTATTATTTCACAGAGCATGAGTTAAATAACAATTTATAATATTTATCGCGAACCGGAACGCTTGGACAATCAGCGATGTTTTGCGTAACACACCGCGTAAACAAATTGTGTTTTTTTATCTAACGCTCGGGGCATTGACCGACTTTACAAATAAAGTTGCGCGTGCGGCGCCCACGTGACACACTGACATGGCCAGCATAACCTGAGCCGCCGCACCGTGCGCCTGCGATCACAGCTCGGGCCACAGCGGGGACTGTGAGTTGTAATGAGGTGTCAAGATAGATTTGTGGTTAATAGATAGGGTAGTGCCTATTATGAATTTAGAGCCAATGTCACACGTTCGTCCGTCAACAGATAATGTTGGCTATTACCTACGTGGAAGTGTGACGCATTAATTTGGCATAATTATAAAGGTGCGCCCGACTGACAATGTTGTTGGGAACGTTGCTATTTTAGTATTTGTGTTGCATTGAATTAGTGCTTACGTTTAAAATAATACTGGAGCAATGATGTCGAGAAATTATAAATATCGCACACATCAGAGGATGGAAAATTACAATTTTCAGCTAGGTAACTGAGTGACATTCCCGATTTTCAGCATTTTCAGATAATGTGTTTATCAAGCTAAGCAAACATTATAAGTTGTGATTTCAGCAATGCTACCCGGAGCCCCGGAGGCGCCCTCGCTGGCATAACTAAGTTACCTGACACACGACACGAGTCGCTTCCGCATAACAACATTATGGACCAAAATAACTTTGGAAATGTCCCTGTACACGAATACTATATAAATTGAATATTATGTATGTTACTGGATTATAACCTAGTAAATCGGTGAATTAGCAACTGCTTGTTCAGGGAAAAACTAAAACAATAAAGATCATGTGGCGATGCTCGTACTTTGTAATAAACCCCCCCCCAATATATATTGTAATAAAACACACAAACTGACACCTTTTCGCCTTAAAGGTAGGCAGAAACATTGGAACACCATCTGCTGCGGTGCTGCGATCATTACATACTCATTTTGCTTCATAATATTGAATTATTAGACATTTTTGTTAATCATCATCATTACTTTTATTAAATATGAAGGAAAAAAATACACACATTTGTCACAAAAGATATAAGACATAATTACAATTACATACAATAGATACATTTTATCAGTGCTGAAAATATACGTGTACTTAGTGCGTATTTAAATAACAAAAACTGGCCAAGTGCGAGTCGGACTCGCACATGAAGGGTTCCGTACCAAAACGGTATGCGATAATTTATACAATTTCTTCTACGGGCCAATGAAACTTGACCTCTGGATTGTATATGCGCTGCGCTCATACGATTCAGGGACCAAATTATATTGGTTAACTGCTGTTTCCATCTGTTGTTTCCATCCAAGTTCAAAATGATTTTCCTAGAAAGTCCTTATAAAGTTCTACTTTTCAGATTTTTTCATATTTTCTAAACTTATGGTTCAAAAGTTTTTGTTTTTTACTTTTGGAGCGATTATTTCCGAAATTATTGACATTATCAAAAAATGATGTTAGTAAACCCCTATTCATTTTTAAATACCTTTCCAACAATATATCACACGTTAGGGTTGAAATTTAAAAAAAAATCAATACCCTAATAAAACATGTTTTTCCAATTTTTATTTTACCACTTTGTCGGCGTGATTGATATACATACTTATTGGTACCAAATTTCAGCTTTCTAGTGCTAACGGTCACAGAGATTAAGCGAGGACGGACGGACGGACGGACGGACGGACGGACAGACAGACAGACATGGCGAAACTATAAGGGTTCCTAGTTGACTACGGAACCCTAAAAAATGTAATAGCGATAAACGGTAGTATTATTAGTTTACTAGTTATCAAACATAATATGCGAAACTATGTACATTATACAGTTTCGCATGATAATAATATAGAATTCGCAGCAACTGATTAAGATATTATAAACAAAGATTTAAGTCCTCTCGAACAAGATGCTAAATATTGTGATAACGTGGCCGAAACGTGAATTTATTTTGAGAAAAAGGAATTTCTTTATGGTACTGACATTTCCTTATATACGCCTGGCTGGGCAGGTAAATTGTTGTCTAATCATTGAAAATATTTACCTACATTATACTTTTACAGCCGAGTTTTTTAGATAAAATAGAACTCTAAATTTTATTAAATGAAAACAAAAATAAGAAATGTTCAAAATTGATTGTTCGATTTGACATTTAAAGAAATACAAACATGCTGCACTCCCTAACTAGTGCAAGGTATTCGTCCTGATACCCTGAAATCTAAGGGGCTGTTTAACTCCAAACTATTTGGAACATTTCCAAAACTCGGCTCAATGTATGTGCAAATAAAACTCTGGACCATTTTCAAACAGGAATGGTACACGAGCCTAATACCATCATAGCGCATGTCCTGGATACGAGTGAGTACTTGAGAACAGCCGGCCACTGTTCAGGCACCCATCCACGAGGTGACGCGCGACCTACACACTGCCAGTACTTCGTTGATAACGTAAGAAAACATTCAATGAGATTTGAATACGTTGAACAATGCCTGAAGACCTCAATTTAAAAGGTGTGACGAAGAATAGGAATTCTCGTTATTCTTCTTTTGTCTGAGGAATCACTTTAATAGAGCTTTTGTTGAAGCTTCTTAAAATAAACATGACTTTTTATTACAAGTCGTATCCTCGATAGGATTTTCAATTGACATCACTATCACTAGGTATCACTTCACTATCACTACATGGTATAAAACAAAGTCGTTTGCTCTGTCTTTATGTCCCTTTGTATGCTTAAATCTTTAAAACTACGCAACGGATTTTAATGAGGTTTTTTTTTAATAGATAGAGTGATTCAAGAGGAAGGTTTTAATACCTTTTTTGCACCCGTGCGAAGCCGGGGCGGGTCACTAGTAATTATATAAAAATTCGTCCCTAAGAGATGATAAACCCGTTTGTAGTGAAGACCTAGGCTAGGACGTAGTACATCATTTTGTGTATCAACAGATAGGACAATTAACAGACTCAACGATTCAGGTTGTGCGTTATCGATATGTTGTGTTTTATGAATAAATTTAAAATACGATCATTTGTTCTGTGTCTGGGTGTAATTTATCTATAATATGTATGTATTTAGAAATATATAAGTATGTTTATCAGTTGTCTAGTACCCATAACACAAGCTCTGCTTAGCTTGGGACTAGATGGCGTTGTGTGATAGTTGTGGAATATTATTATATTATTATTATTATACAAATTAAAATGAGTTTGAACCAATATTGCGATCTCGATTGTAATTCAATTTCGATATAATATGGAACAAATAATAACTTTCAATAAACCCTTTCATCTTCCTATCCGTTAAAACCTCGTATACTACTAGAAGGTTTTAGCAACTGAGTACCTACTTAGCAACTAAGGTTTGACCGACAATTATTTCAAAGAATTATTATCTTGAAGACGACAATATGATGATTGACATAATCCTGGACAAGAATTTGTGGGATTCTACTATTAATATCATAAACGGGATATTTACCATGTTGGTAAATATCCCGTGGTCGTGGTTCATGGTGCTTGTAACAGCGCCGAAATATCGGGAACTCGAAACAAAAATCAAACATGGTAAATATCCCGTTTATGATATTAATAGTAGTGTCAGTGACCATGTCAGTTTAAAAACTTATATTTGTGGGATTGTTTTCACAAAGCGATGTATTTTTGCTACAAATATAATATACCTAAGTATATATAATTTATTTATAGGCCTTATTATTTATTCAAATAAGTTGCATAAAATATTTTGCTATTGGTGTGATTTTATTGCTATGTACAATTATCGTGACGCTTAGATTTCGTCATGGTCTGTTATCGAAAAATCATTTTCAATTGATACTGAGCTCCTCCGAATCTTGCAATAAAATAACTTGTATGTAGTTGTAAGTTGAATCTAAGATGGCGGTGTGTTATCAGAGTCAGGTCGGGGTCTCGCTATCAGATCGCAGATCCCGGCCATCGACCCGGCTTATGTAACGACACTCATCAGCATTTGTTTTCGACATTTGATAATAACACCTAGCTCTTTCCTGTTATTATTAAACCAGCTAAAAAATATTTCAAATTTTTTTCACCCGTGAATAGGAAAACCGCGATTATCGCCGTGTGTTAAATATAACTAGAATAAGGAAATATATTACCTTGTTTGTTTAAACTATGTCCTGTACCTGCATGATTAATAATCTAATTGATAGCGAAATCGAAATAACAAATATGGTTGTATCAGAGTGTGACCGAGGTAATCGATACACGTGCCAGGAAAATACGAAATATATCAAAGTAGATCCTGTCTGGAGGCACTAAACATATATTTTTGATATAACATTTTAGGGATGTGCCATTTTATTTATAACCACGACCCTGCTGAAATATCAGACTAAGGTTTCAGTTACACACAGAGTGATTACTAAGATGATTGCGGAAGTTTCAAGTATGAAAAGTTATTTTCCGTCTGACTTCCGAAGAATGTTCCAGAAACTTTGGATTTTGTCATGGAAATTCACGCTTGACCAAATACAAATGCTAACACATGTATAGTGCTTTCAAATCTACGAAGAAAGTTTTCTTGTAGTTTTTTTCTTTACTATTTCCCTTTCCTACTATTCAAATAAAACAGATATATTCTCGTTGTAAGAATGGTCTGCAAAGTAATATCAATCTAGGAGAATGTGTGTGAACTGTGAGCCTACAATCCGTCACGACTCACGGACACAGATGATAACGCTAAAAGATTGGCTCCAGTCCATCGGCAGCGTTAGAGCCTGTAGCTCTACCATGAGTTTACACAACAAAAACTCGCTAGCGTCTCCGTAAATTAGTTGTATGAAATGTTGTACAGCGCCCCTAGCGGTCACAGAAAGAATTAAAATTCTTACCATGAGCGCTATAGATTACGAAAGGTTTAACACCTAGCGTAATCTATTCGATAGTCACTAACGTTCTTCAACTGTCACCATACAAAACGGTACCATGAGTCACTAATTTCACTGAACCTATCGAGTAAGACGCTTACTTTAGTAGTTACGTAGCTCACTAACATTTTGGCGTGTGAAACATATGTTTACATTAAAATTATATACGTTTTTGAGTCTAATATAGTCAAAATAATGTCTGTAAGTGGTTATTTAGCATGGAATATGTCAGTGGTCGCTAAATTTGAAGACTACGACTTGAATAACATGAATTTCAAGCCAAAATGTTAGATACGAATTGGAAAATATAATTTTGAGGAAAGTTCAAACTTACCTTTCTATAAACTCTACCAACTATTGGAACTGTGTGACACTGGTCCTCATTGTATTAAATAATCTGTTTGAATCAATAGTAAACTTTTAAACTACACAACGCAGCTCTGTCACTCAAGGTCAACTATCAAAATTACAAATTGAATACGCGACAGTGACATATTATAAGGAATAAAAATTCAAAAGCCACTTAACACTATGTGTAGTCTACTATCTGTCAACTTTTCAATTTCGTCGGTTTATTTGTGTAGATACCGTTCTCTCTTCTTATTAGTGGGAAAGAAAGAAACAAAACATGAGTAGAGTGAAGTTAGCTAGACGACACAATCTATCGAGCTTACCTTAGCGCATGCGTAAGACTCCGTAAATCTCAAGGTGCAAACATAATCGAAATCTATTTGATCCACGTTAGCACGCTAGGGAGTACAACGCTAGGGATTAAGTTTTCGATGACAACTCATGGTAGAGCTACTGGTCCCAATGTCGCCAACCTTTGGATATGTCGCTAATATTTCATCTATGTACCTACTTGGTTAGGCAGGCAAAGTTATTTGCTTAGAGGCGAACGGGTAATATTAGGGCTGAAGGGGATTCTATTTTTGGCAGAAACAAGATTCGATAACATAATTATATGAAAACTGAGTACCTTAAATGGTATAAGAGTATAATATGTATTAGTATATGTATTCGAAAATAATTAATGTGAAAGATATGAAGAATTCGCCTCTCCGGTAGGATCCCCTCAGGCGAGGTAAGGAACGACATCGTAACATTCGTAACCCGACACAACACAACAGTCCTCTCGTTTCTGCGAAACATAGTCGAGTGTTCATGTACCACTGAAACTAGGTCATCTGTAGGGCGCTGATACACAGTGTACGTGAGGAACATCTACAATTGTCTGCCTGTCGGCTGTCCGTAACTCCGACCTCTAAACTCCAGAGGTCGGACGAACCCATTAGCGAGCCGTAATGTCTGCGCACTGACAAAAGGTAAATTGGGATGATATTAGTAATAAGGGGTAGTGCGACTAGCCGAGTACCCAACTACCCTGCTACCCGGTTACCCGGGTATAACCTTGGGACCTAGACGGGTATTTATACATTTTTGATGCTTAATAGTTGTTGTTTTAGGAACAAACTCGAACCTAGATTTTGGCTGATAGTTTTGAAGGTAGCTATTACGAAACTTGCGATTCTCTAAGGCATTTATGTTCGCTTGGTTAATATTTTCAGGGTAGGTACCTATAAGTAAAGTGTTTTCACTTTGCAAAAACGAGAGAAAATTCTGACTAGAGAATTCGCTACCAAAAATTGGCTAATACATTTAAGAATGTGCAAGACAATATTGACTCTACCTTCAATACGAATGAAGAATCTAACAGGAAAACTTCAAGAAAAATCTCTTTAAAACACAACAGTTACATATATATACACATATACACATAATTCATAAAACTACCTCATTAACACACTTAATTTTACGATATTGACTCACTTTACGTCACTATTATCTATTATAAGCTTGTTATATTAGGCTCATACTCTGGTAGCGCGTGGCGCCACCTATCGGCGCAACATTCCCTGTTCATCCCGCCTGGCCTATAAACCCGACCATTCGAGTCACGGCCATTAAAATAACCAACGGAACTTGCAATAACGAGAAAATAATAAAAAACGACGATCGATCCAACGCTTAGATCATCAATCTCTCTGCGCTTCCTGCGGCGCCAATTATGTGCGCGTGCGACGGAGACAGCACCATACGGGAGGACTGCGGGAGGGAAAGAGAAGAGGAGATTGAGGAACGAGATGCCTGGACAAGGGACGGAGGTGTTGCAGATCTTGGTTCGTTCCGAAACGTTCTAGATGCTAATATTTCTTGAAGATATTTTTCTTAGGAAGCTTTCAAATACTTGCACGAACTAAAAACGGATCTTTTCTGATCCTACTGGATTCCAATAGCAATAGGAATCTGCTATCTTAACAGATTCTAAGAAGAACAAAATGGCCATTTGGAAATATGAAAATCGTTTTGGATAACCCACGTCTTAGCTTATGTACTCCTACTTATCAGAAAATAAAATAATGTTGAAATGGTGTCAGACAGTTAAATAGGTAAATATTACTACATATTTTGTAGATATTGTAGAGGTTATATAGTATAATGATTCCATTGCGCTTTGTTATCGAAGGAATTTTACCTACAAGTAACTTTAATTATACAAAAATATTATTGTTACAAAACAATGTAGAGGTACTGATAAAGTGATAAAAATGAATATTTCACTTCTTTTTCCATTACGATAATTATGTAACCATGCTTATTTATATCTGAGTATGACAGCATGTAGGCTCTATGAGCAAATATAACAAATGACTAAATATTTTCGCAATACGCAAAAAAAAAAAAATGACAATTAAAAATATATCACAATAATACATTTCCGAACGGTTATCGTTGTACAAGTGCAGTCGTTGTACGGATTCAAGGCTACGAGGCGAGTGCGCGCGCGCAGCGCACACCCGTACACGCGCACGCGCGCATGGCACGCTATGCACCGCGCACACACACGCATCGCTCGCGTCATGGATGCGCTGCTAACGGCAGCACAATCAAGGGTTATGAATAGTTAAGTAGCCCCCACCTTGTCTGTTATCAGCACTTATCCGTAAGAGTAAACGAGATAGCATCACCTCCCTCCGTTCCGCAAACTAATCGTTTTTGCATCCAGATATTTGTACATTAGTTGCCTGGGGTAGCTACTTGTAAAGTGTTATTTGGGATAAACAGAGCATTTTTCCTTGTTTTTGGAAAGATACAAAATATTTGAAAAAAAAAATTGATCTAAATCGCTGAAAAGATAGGTAGCCCTCAATATTTTGAGGGTTATTAACTCAGGTCTAATTAATGGCGGTAAATAATTGCTGTATTTAAGAAAGACTTGTAAAGCGTAGTTGAAAGAATTTGTACGATATAAATTGATGGTTGTCTTTCTAGCTAATGTTCAGTCTCCGATGTGGTGTTTACACAGCTCGCGAATATTGACTTGACAACAAAAATGTAAAAGAAAAAGAACGTCTGAAATTTTTCGTACTACTGTTCTCTATTGATACTTAAAGCTTTCAGTTACAGGTGAGCAAATAGATATCACGCTGTAATTTCGTCGAAGTTTCCTGTTTCGCTGATGCACCAGGAAAGTTCTAAAAGCCTATATTGTTGGACTATGAACTAATTTCCGTAATTCACTACTTAAATATACATAGTTATCTCTTTCAGTCATTTCAGTAATTCCCAACGTTTCCTTAAATGTATAATATAAATTATTTTACACCTAATATGCAAACATTCTATATAAGCATTAAGGACAAACCCAGGATAGCTGTAGGACATGGCGACCATACTTATAATTGGCATCGATTAGCACAGGAAGACTGGTCTATGGTAGCTTTTTATTTTTTTCTACGCTACTATTTTTAGCCTGTGTCCGGCTAACCGCGGGAGTGTTGTCCTAGGCTGTACCTGCGTTTGTATTCAAATACACATCACTGTGGATGACCAGATATCTATCTATGGAACGTGCAACAAGGAAACATGTAGCCTATGGCGGATAAATACGATGTTTTGTGTTATACCTGTTCTGTCATAGCTAAATGTCGCATCAAAAAATAAGAGGATATTATTTAGTTTACACAATCTATAATTATGTAAAAACTCTACTACTACGTAAAAGGGGATTTTTATGATACAAATCCGCATCATAATTTAAGCTCCGAAAATCTAGTTTTTTACGTCCATTTTTTTATCTAGGTCGTATCTTTTTTAGTTTACCACTTTACTTTAACGATTATATCATTAGTCGTTGTTTCATTATTGCGTGTGTTAAAACGTAATTGCCATAATGACTTAATAACAGTCTATTCTATACTATCCTAGTACTCGTAGCTACCTAATCACCCTATCGAACAGTGATCGTGGACAGACAACGATATTTTATAATTAAACAAATAACTACGAAATGTTGTCCAAGCACTTGTGGTGTTTGTGTCTGATCGCCTTGACGGTAAACACTCGTCGCAATCAGTCGATAGCTGTACCCTTGTGCTGCTCAGCCAAGATACGGAGACAATGCACTTAGATCCCAGTAGAGCTGATAACAGTTGCCTGGAGAAATGGAAAAGTTTTACAAGGAAAATTGACGGAAGGTACCAGGAATGCATAGTGCAATCATCAGTGAGATCACCAAGGAAAAAAAGGCGTTTAGAATTTAAACTATTTACATTAAACTTGGGCCGCAGATTAAACAGGAAGCAAAATGTCTTATCATTCAGGAAAACAACCAAAACTAGCAATACATACAGATTCAGAGCACCGAACTAGGACATACACGAGTACAATATTAATACGGCCATTATTTCCGCGAAATAGTGCTGAGTCTGCCCCCATTCGCGATACACTTACGATATTGTACCTACCATGAGAGCCTCGATTGTACCTGTTCCTAAATGATGACTATCGAAAAATAACATGTCATTTTCGTCACAAATTGCTCGGAGCAAAGCGTCCGCGTTGCCTACACTATGAGTGATGTCCCAAGATTTGTGTAAGTAATATCTTGTACAAGGTTACATCGGAGATCTAAGATTATAGATATTGTATATTTTTGTTGCTCAACACTATCTCAAACAAAGATTTTGTTCAAATATTTTCAACAACTTCGAGTCGTCATGGAATTATGTACAATTCCAATTATCTTAATTAATTATCTTCATGAGGTATTCGAATTCAAACATCCTAAATTGTAAGGAAACGTTGTTCCGTAATTAGGCCTTGTTTATCACAAAATAATCCACTTAACCCGAAAATGTGCGGGCAATAACCCTGAAATGGGCTGTATAACCTAACTGTGTTCAACTATTTCGTGTTATCTTTGTGAGACGTTCTAGTTCTAAGAGCAGGTAATTCAATGCAATGAGCACATCTAACCCACGTTCAGTTTCATGAAAGAAATCCGCCAAGTGTGTATGCAGGCAGCAGTTCCAAGTACCAGTAGTACGGATTACTGAAGAATAAGAAAGAAGGTTCTAGCAAACGCCCACTACATATAAATTTCCTTTACGGAAAAAATCAGGAAAAAGTGGTATTTATAGAAAATGTTTCTGTTACAACCCTGCAGAATGACGCAGGGCTCATAAAGGTCGTGTGAAAATGTTCCAGTTGATTGAAGAAAGTAGGATGATTGCTCCAATATTTGGATTCTGATAAGAAAGGTTTATTGTGGCTTTACATATGTAAGTTTGTGTGCACAAATATGACTCTACTAGCTCTATATAATAATCTAATTGATCCAACTCTAATCCATCACGGGAAAAACTGTTGAATTCTTCGCAAATATACAGAAAACTTATACTCTACTAGATTTACAATACTAAACCTAGTTTAATTAATTTCACTACCTCTAACCGAACATCATGGATTTCCACCCAGTAATCGTATAGCTAATAAAAACTGATCACGATCCACTAATCTCATTACGTGAAGAGTAAAAAAGATTCGCACGCACTGCGCCCGCGCACCCGCTGCCGGAGGAATTTTCACTCGCGAGAAAAATATAGAGAGTGAAAACGGTAAACAAACGTGATACCGTATTGTACGGTAAGAGGAAAAATTTACCGAGTCTTACAGTGTTTTGTTTATTTTAATGCTTGTATTTTCAGGTATAGGCAAGCGTAAGGTAGCAACTGGATGAGAGTTGCTGAAAATCGAGTTCAAGTGGCGTGCGATTGAAGAGGTCTTTGTACAGCTGTGGATTGCTGTAGGCCGATGATAATAATGATGACTTTTAGGTTTTTATAGGCAAGGTCTAGGATTGATTTGGATAAGACAGTTTAATTAGGTTCTAAATTATTCTCATTATCAACATTTTTATAAACAAAGATTTTCGTCGGCTCGCTGTAATATGTAGGTATTGTTTCATGTTCTGTGTCTGCATTTAATATATTTCAGGGGGAGTTTAAATCGATATTTAAAAAGTCGTATTATAAATAAATTATTTATTTATTATTTATTTATTTAATATGGGCTTACTCTTGACCTCAATCTTGCCCTAAGGGCAGAGATGAGGTCGACGATGGAACGAGCTTACCCAGAAGAAGCCTATTTACTCGCGACTTAAATATACTTACTTATTTGTTGTTATTGCGAAGTTTTAAGCATAAGTAAGTATATCTAGTAACTACAATTGTCATGAAAAAATAGATTACATAGTTACGTTCTTTAAGCAAAATGAACTATATACTTTTATGCTAACCTATCCAGTCTATCACCGCATCTAACTTTCAAACCTATTTCTCGCTACTCCACTAGTGTATCAACCAATAAATCTCTCATAATATGTCACCAGTACAGTTTGTCGTGTAATATTGGCGCAGTTTTTGCGCCTGCGCATCGGATCACCGTCCATCAGTGAAAATGAAAGTGGAAACTGAGTGACGACATTGTTCTGCGGTGAAAAACGCGAGCGTGCGAAAAACAGGGGAAAAGCGGACCGAGCCGCGGCAATTAGTATAGCTAGCTTGTCACGCTACTGTCGATACAGGTATCAGGTATTGTTAACTGGTTCGTACAAACTGTCGTTAGGCGGTGCTTTGTATTAGAAAATAATTAGAAATTATTAACAATCATTATTTTCGGAGTATTTCTCTCCTCTCCGATAAGAAAGAAATATTCTATAAAAAGGCACTTATACATACTTAAAGGTACGGTTTTTCTATTGTACAATTTTCTCGATGTCAAAATGATATTCCTATTTTTAGTTTTCGTAGAACTCATTACAAGCCTACAAGGAAGCAGGATGTTTCAAAAAAAATGTAATCTACCTATTTAAAATTGGCTAATGACCCAGCCATATTTATAGTCGATAAACAAATGGAGTAGGTGTTAAAATAAGGATAATGAGGGCCATCCGTTCCTAAATTAGCTCAGGTGATCCTACGGGTACTGTAAACATTAGCGTTATAAAACGAACTTCGTGAAGTCATAGGCGCCTAGTACTTTAAAAGAAAATTTCGTTCAAAACTATGCCTTTGAGGGTGATGGAATAATATTATTAAACATACATAATACTTATTTATTAAAATCATAATGTTCATTGTTATTATTATCTTTGCATCCAAATTAATATGAAAACATGAAAATTTTTGATAAGTATGCCTGTTAAACTCTAACGGAACACTGACGATAACTGAGATTCCTTTTGTTCAATTAGACGTGCCTATATGATTTCACAAACAATAAAATCTGGCATGTGTATCTTCTGTCCCTACTGAACGCTAAAAAGGAAGAAGTTATAAGTAATACTAGAGAAACTGTTGAACTGGAGAATATAAATGTAAAAGACTTGGGGCATTACTGCTGTGACCACGAGGACAGAGTTTTGTGTTTAAAATGAATTTCTGCTGACACTCATACTGCACGACTGTCATACAAATGTAGCATGTACAAAGGTCATGCAGCGTGTGGTCAAAATTAGAATTAACGCCGCCGATTATGTTTTTTAAATACATTTTTCAGAATAATTTCACAAAAATTTAAAATCAAAGTAAGAGCTCTTGTCTGTCAACATTATTCCAGCCTCAAAAGATCTTTGTAGAAATAGTTTTTATTCTTCTTTCGTTGTGAAGACCTTGTTTATTTTCCCGAACTAAGTATTGAGGTAGCCGGATAAACTGTTTTTCCTACAAAATATTTTTTATACGTGGAGCTGTGGACGAATATTTAATTTTGGGATATTTTTAAATGCACATCTGTATAATTTTTCAGCACACCAGGTAACTCCACTTATTACATGATACCAGAAAAATGAATGCTGCGCAATAAAACCAATTGATTATTAAACATGTCCTAAAAAAAACTTTTTTACAAAAAATAAAACCGACTTCGACAAAAAAAACACTCAAAAGTGAAAAATAAACTTGAGAAGAAAAATCAGTTTCTGAAGTCGGTGACTTTTGTTTCTTTGATTTCATTTTTTTGTCACCGACTTCAGAAACTGATTTTTCTTCTCAAGTTTATTTTTCACTTTTGAGTGTTTTTTTTGTCGAAGTCGGTTTTATTTTTTGTAAAAAAGTTTTTATTTTTCACTTTTTAGTGTTTCACATGTGCTTACCCCTTCACAACGTACTGGCGTGATGTTATGTTAGGAACTGGTATAAACAATAGACAGACAATATGAGATTTCAGCAATCCCAGTCCATTTGCTATCATTTATTGAGGAGTTCCGTTACCTATCTCCGAAGTTCTTCATCAGATCTTCACAAAATAGTTTTTATAACCTTTGTAGTGAGTACAGGCGTGATATTATGTTGTGTGATGGCGTAAACAATGCTTAGATATGCTATAGCAACAATCGCGGTTAATCTGCTGTTATTTATTGAAGAGTTCCCCCGATTTCTACAAGATCCCATCATCAGATATTGAAATGGTGAAAATAGGACCACACGGGAAGCACCAGCTTTCAAATGAAAAAAGAATCATGAAAATCAGTTCACCCAGTCGCAAGTTATGAGTGAACAAACATAAAAAAAAAAAAAAAAAAAAAAAAAAATACAGTCGAATTGATAACCTCCTCCTTTTTTTGGAAGTCGGTTAAAAAAACTAATAAAGCGCACAAAACGAAATGACCTGACCAAAAATGTGGTTCGTACATAGGAAAAATACGAATTGTTTATCAAAAATACTAACTTGCACTCTAAATCGTTGAGTAATTTCACAACCAAAATTGGCACCAAAGTTAATACAGAACCTCATTTGAAAGACAGACATACTATGAATGTGAGAGAGCTTTCTTTCATGGATTTTAAGGGAAGTCTGACTTTCATTTATAATGTCTGATCCATAAAGTTTATTGATTGTAATTGCCGGGTTTATGAGGTATTAAATCAGCTTTTGTATCACATTGAACATGAAGTATAAACAAATAAAATAATAGGTACGTTCAATTAAAAACTGCTATGGAATCAGTTTCATTTTTCATTGAGGGGCATTTCATATTTATGCATCTGGTAGTTCGGTAATGCTTTCCCGATCATAGTGAAAACAGGCTTAATAGTGAGTGTTAGATAAAATCGCTCATCAGTCGTGTCGCAGTCGTCACATGTAAGTTCTCTCCGACAGTTTTGCGGTATTTTTAGGAACTAAGAAGTGTTAGAGCTACGACACTCGTGCGATGTGCCTATTATAGTTGAAGGCTCTAGTATTAGGCATCATCGTAACATATACTTACCTATTATGTACAGGGATTTATATCTCTTATCTCTCTCTTATAGACATAAAGGAGTATCTCTGTTTATAAACATTTTTTGTGGTGATATATCGCTACTTTGTATGGTCTAGATCTGCTTTCAAAGTGGTGGTAATTTCAGGTTGTAATATATGGCAATACGGGGTGGAATATTCTGTCTAATAAAGTTACATGCTTAATAAGTCTTGTATACTTGTACTGTCGAAGTGTCGACAAAGAAAGAATGTCTCGATAATTATATAAATAACACGTTGGCTATTTTAGGTAAAATACATAAATTAATAAAAAATAAGGCAATTACTACGTAACTTCCCAGTGTCAAAGCGACGCCCACTCGACACAAGGCAGACCCAAAGTTTATTTTATATTCGAAATAATATCTCGAGAATTGTGCCATGTTCTCAGACTTAGCTACAAGGTCTCTTGTCAAGGTCTTAGCGTCTAGACTTCTAACAGCAGACCTAGGTCTATTAGACACCTAATTACTGTTAAGTCCTGAGACCCTTTGTGGAGCCTGCGACTTGTTAGTAACCTAGGGCTTTGTGATCGAAACAAGAAGTATAATTGAGGTTCTGATGCCCTAGTACGAAAGCGCGACGTAGGATTTTACATTCAATACAAATATATTATCCAAATAGCATTTAGTTTTATTTTTGCAGCAAGTACACTTTGACGTAATTCATAAATATTAATAAGGTCATCAAACTAAGTAAATACTTATTAAGTGCGTATTTTGTATTTTTAAATCAATTGGTTTACGCGACGTTTGGGTAGTAACCACAATAATCAGAAAGAGCGTCATATCCATGCAATAAAAGCGAATATTCGAAACGAAACGAAGTGAAATAAATGTATTTGTCGAGTACCTACCGACTGTTCGTCGTAGGCCCATAGTTTCCTAGAAGGGATTCTCTCGTCTCTATCCCAAGTTGGATTGAACAGAAATGTTTGACAAGCATTCCCTTATGATTTCAAAGTCTAATACGTCTGGCAAGTTGTAATGAATGTAGAAACAGGACTCAATGTATACAAATGAGGCAGTAAATAGATACTCATTAAAGTGTTGATAGTCAATTGATATGTGAACTTACATTGGAGCCTAATTTGATTAATTTAATCGATGATTGATTTAAGCAAAAGAACACACGTATCAGAGGAACCAAAGAAGCATTAAGGAACGTAGATTCGTATAGCTGTTGGTGTTCTATAAATAGTTTTTACGTAGCGAATTTCAATAAATCAATAAAATGTTGACCCACTCAATCCAGCATTAACCAGAGAATGTTAACTGCATACGCGCAAGCACAAGTACAAGTAGACAGTCCCCTCGGAACGCAAACGCAATACGAAAGGGAAACGTAATAACAGGCTGGAACTGTTTCAAGTTTAGTAGTGCAAGTGCAGCGGCGCACAAGTGATAGTGCGCCGCGACCGGTGCCGAGATAACTTGCGCTAGGTTCGTGTTGTAGCTGTTTGTTCTGAAATAAAGCTTTATGTTGGCTGCTTTACTGTGCTATATTTGGCGGAAATGCTTTCTTTTGTTGTGTGAATTTTCAGCCGTTAATTAAAAACAAAAGGAAGCCAAGTAACTACAACGTTATCCTGAAACAATTTTTCTTTCTTTACAAATGAAAAGGAAATTCACCTTAAAATAGCTTGGCATAATATCTCAAGATATACGCTGTCTAACTCACAGTGGTGTGTAGCGAGTACTATAATGTCAAGTTTCCCTCGACTAGCCGTCCGTGCAACCAGAATGCACTTTCTTCCTACACACACACACACACAGGCGACACAGCACACACACAGGCATCCCGCTGTTGCACACTGTGCAAGCGAGCTCTGTGCAGTTTGCATTTGCACACAGACACAAAATAAACGCAAGTCAGTGTGAGTGAGGTGTGGTAAACGAAAGTTTGAATGGAAGTCATACTATATGTTTTATTACTGTCTCTATACTTTACTAAAATATTTATCGTTCGGACTGAAGCGGGAAAATTGCTAGGAAAAGTGTAGAAACTTGGTGGATTTAAAAGTGTGCATGTTTTCGTTGCGCTGTCTCTTTCTGTGGGACGTGGGTTGTTGTATACGTGTTGTAGGATGTAGTAGGACTGTGTGGAGTGTGGAGGGAGATGACGATCTACTCCGCAATGCGGACTGACTGTCTTCTAGTGAGGGTTTGATTCATTGTGGAGTAATGAAAAGCTATGATCTGAATTTCGGAAGTAACAAAACTATTTTAACAGAGTATAATAGTTAGTTCAGATAAAGACAAAAGGATGACTCAATTTTACTGCCTACGGGTACTTCTCAATAGGGGATCGGACAAAAAAAACTAATTAGTCCGGCAGATAGATTTCCAAAAGATATTGAACACATATTTTTTCTTTTTTCACGTAGACTAAAAATGAAGACGATACAGTGCTTCGAAAACTCGTGAACTCCTCGAATACGTCAATGGTTACTACATTTTTTACCTACAAGTGACGTCACGACGCATTTTATCTTCGTCAATTATAATTAATTTGATTAAACAAAAAACACCTATCCATTATTTTTCGATAATCTAACTGACGGACTAAACAGAATCATATTTTTTTGAGACAGTCCGATCCCCTATTATTACTAGTTTGCTCAAACACTCTAGTTAACAGTTTTAGGTTTCACACGTCATGACTTCGCGTCAAGTTTTTTGTTACAATAAGTTAGTTTGGCCGTGACCAGGTGCCTCCGTTTCAATGATTGCTGGCGCAAATGTCAGAAGTAATTAATTTTCCCATTGGTGCGGCGAACACGGCAATTATGTTCGAATAAAAACTACCTATACGTATGAAGGTATAACGGGATCGTCCGTAGATTGAAGGGTTCCGATAAATGAGAAACGGCTATTTGAGCACGAGTTGCCATATTGAATTTTTAAATTTTAGATTTATAATTTTGAGGCCTAGGTATAAAAATCAATTGTCAGGTTTCCTATAAAGTAAAAGCATTCATTTTCACATGTACATTCATTTAGTAGGTTTAATAAATGTATGTAGTACCTAAGCAATAAGAAAGCTAGGTAAATATAAAAGCTATTTCGTTTTACCAACGTTTTTCCCGAAGGACATGCGGAAATTAAAAGTTTCATTAGAGTGATTGCGTATAACTTTTGACGAGTACAATACAATATGTCAATTTTATATTGTTACATCGTTACTTTAAGCTTTTCCACAAGTGTAGGTCATCAAACCTTTTTCATAGGTTTTTAGGTAATAGGACATATTTTTCGCAATAAAGCTGAGTGAAGGAAAGTTGCGTAACCATCCAAAATTCATACTAAACCAGCTAATATAGTCTCCTGTAAATAGTTGCATAGATAAATAACATAGAAACATGTAGTGATGGTCGTTATACATACGGATACATTTGAAAGTGTCCGCTCGTTCTATTTAGCCGGTGCATCGCGTCCTTGCGACTGCATTCCCACGCTTCGCCGACGTTCTATTACGCGCGCTGGTATTCTCGTTACCTTACACACATCGTTAATATACTTTTCACTCCTCTTGCTCAAAAAGAACGTCATAATAGCATACCAGAGCGGGCGTAAAATTGCATTTATTGCCCTAGGGCTAAAAGTAAATCTCGTACGACAACTTGTTCAGCCAGCTGGTGCGTGATTTAGTTTCAAGTAAAAAAAATGTTTATTTTTAAAAATGGAACTAAACGCGCTGAATGCCGAACTCTTTGGTAGAATGTGTGCGTTGCATTGCAGCTACAGAAGAAATAAAAAAAAGGCATGGCGCGAAATTTTTGGAATTGTATTATTAAATTGAATAAATAAACATAACATATTAAACTCATATTGAACATGGTTATTTTATTTTCTCGCAATCGTAGTGAAAAGTACAGTGTAACACACGGCGGCGCTAAAATCCCATTATAACTCGGTTCCTATTTACTACCTCGCTAAAGCTCGGTAGTAAAACTACCTCGTATATAATGGGTCATTTTAGGCCCTTGTGTTACAATGTACTATTTCATCCCTTCAATTCGAAAAGTGTCGTTTTGTTCCTCTTTAAGTGCGAGCAAAGTAGCTCTTTTCTCCATTAGACT
Source organism: Diarsia dahlii (assembly GCA_949775195.1). Lineage (NCBI taxonomy): Eukaryota > Metazoa > Arthropoda > Insecta > Lepidoptera > Noctuidae > Diarsia > Diarsia dahlii. The sequence continues at coordinate 25,118,326 of OX459191.1, read as the reverse complement.
TTTTAGCGGGCAGTAATGAGATTTGAATTTAGAACATGAATCGTTCATTGAAATCGAACGCAAATTGTATTTTACTGGCTGAAGTGTTGGCTGTACGGTGCGAGGAGGCGCGGTAACTAAAAAAAAAACAAAAATTTGTGATGCCTGGCCGACTTGGCTTTCATGAAAAAGCTTTCTACTCTAAATGCGCATAGTTCAGTTTATATTGGTTTACAGCGCTGAAATTCTCAATTCTCACGGATTTCTAGAAATTCATGGTTTTGTTTTGAAAAATGAATTCTTTAAGTGACAGTGAAAGTATAGAATTAACTCCTGAAAGTATGTGAACTGACCTGCAAAATCGCGGGAGAAATATATAAAAGCCTATGGTAAGCGGACGGGAGGTTAATAACGACGTAAAAATGGACACATATTCGTAATTAATAGCGTATCTGAAGAGGATGTCCGATGGATTTAAACGTGTCGTTACTCTATGTTTTATTAAAAAATAATACTTATTACAATATAAGATGAGATGAGGCGCCTTTTATTTTCTCATAGAGAGTGATGAAAAGCAGAGTGTATCACTTGGGCGTAAAATATATTTTTGGCTCGGGCGACGTACTTTGAATCCCTCGCTACGTTCAGGATTCTACTATAGAATCCCTCACTACGTTCGGGATTCTACTCTAGAATCCCTCACTTCGCTCTGGATTCAAAAAAGCGCCCTCGCCGTAAAAATATTATTTTGCTCCCTTATGATACAATCTACTATTTCTTTTTTATACTTTTTTTGAATTTAGATTACTGGTTTAGTTATGGTGCTGTTTTGTTTTCTAGATGTGACTTTAATTTGTTGTTGTTCAGTAGTCTAGAATTTATTTTTAGTTTATTTACGAATTTTACCAACCTAATAATTATCTTAATTTTTTGAGAAATGTATTAATTAAGATAATTTTGCCATTTAGTAATAAAGTCTAAGAAATCTTTGAAAGTAACTTTTAATCAATGAATTTTCGTGAAAGTCGATAATTTTACAGTTTTGCAATAAAACGTCAGTCGATATTAATGACTGCTAATATTTACGATTTTATCTACGACTGTATTTCGTTACTCCGAAGTTCGAAATACCGAAGTACGGTATACAGAAAGTTTGTGAGTCCGAATTACGAATTATTAATTATTATTATTATTATTCCTACTCTACATAAACGTAGGAAATTACGAAAAATGTGTAATTAGGCCTTTTAAGTCAAATACTGCATCCAGATATTTTAATGACGATAATAAAATTCCGCGTTGAATCTAAAAACCTGTTCTAATTTCAAATACTTAAGTTATTTTCCTTTAAGTGAGGTAACGAGAATGTCTGCCTGCTCGAATATAGCGTCTATTTTTAGCCGCAAATAGTGTGCAATGCTTGTTTATTAGAGGTGACGATGATTTCACGTCCAGCGCGCATGCTAGCCACTGGAACTTACCTGGAATGACAGAGACACATATAAGTATACACGAATATTGAAAATAAAAGCGTAAAAACATGGCGGATAAATCAGAACATCGATATTATTGGGCGTGCCGTGTTTTGATAGCAATGAAAAGGAAACTAGGTAATTTAGGCAATCCTTATGACATTTAGGTGGCGAAAACCCAGTATAATATACCTACACGTGTCGTAAATTTGGTAATATCAAGGGTTCTACGCCTATTTTCCTTCCCGGCTTATAAGCTCTGTTAAAAATACATCTACTCATATCCTCAAGTTTTTCATATCCCTATGATTGAAGTTTGCAGAAAAAAGGTCTTATTTGTGAAAGGTTGCGGATTTGGAACGAGTGCCGTGTCTTGAAGTAATACCTGCCTAGCAACGAGCGATTACCACTCATAAAATAAGTAGGAACTTGCGTAAATATTCAGGTTACATATTAATACCTCCATTACTAAACCAATTACATATTATGTAGATTGAAAATAATAAACCGACTGTTATCCAGCGGTGTTTATCTGTTGTAGGCTGTGGTAGGTTGCTATCATACCAGCAACTTGTTACAACATTACACTCAAATCATACTCATGTATTCCCCATATAGACTAACTAGCTCGTTATTTGGCCCCCAATTAATAAAGTCACGTCAGCCGAGACCTAACAGTACATACCGGGAAAAAACCCCCTTCTACCATGTACTTGTACAGACGCAGCTAAAAAATCCCTCGCATTTCCTAAGAACAACCAATTTATAGAAGCAGTATCGCGTGACCGACAGTGAAAACTGCATTTCTTCGGAGAAAGAGACGACACTATTCATCACCGTTTAGTAGAAAAGAGACGCGGGATATGCACGCCAGTGCAATTTACTATCTAAAAGCGAATGTTTTTCTCAGTGTAAACAATACAAGCGAGATCTATCCAGTCTACGTTGACCTAAAAAAGGGGAAGGTGGGGAGAAATGGCGGACCAATTTAGAATGTTCAAATATTTGTACTGCAGAAGCGAGCGGTTCGTGCAATTTATCAGCTGGGTGCCCGAGTTTCCCTTAGAGATTTTTTTAAGGAGATTGGTATTCTCACGGTTGCTTCTCAGTACATCTTTGCCAACATTTTATATATTAGACAAAATATCCACCTGTACACTAAAAACAGTGATATCCACAACTTTAACACTAGAAATAAGCATAAACTACGCGCTCCTTTTCACCGGCTTCACAAAGTTCACAATTCATTCGTAGGGCTCGGGATTACATTGTATAATAAACTGCCATCTTCTTTTCTAGACTTGCCATTTAATGAGTTTAAAGCCAAAGTTAAATCTAATCTTTGTTTAAAAGCTTACTATTCTATTAACGACTACTTAGATGATAAGAATAGTTGGTCGCTGAGTTGAATACAAGACAATGTTTGTTATTTGTGTTCTTTCTCCAAAATTAGTTTACTGTTATGTTATGTATTTATTATTTTATTTTTACAATGTTTATTGTTATATACTTTTGTTTATTACTGATTGTGTCTGTAGTAAATCTTAAATGTAACTGACACCTTGCTATTGTATCGAGTCTGGTTCTTCTAACCAACCTAACAGACAGATGTGTGCTGGGGAGTTTGTTCCGCCACTTCTTCTTTCCAGCTAAACACTAGGAAGTGTCGATGGGTGGGCGTTTTGGGGGACTGTCTTATAAAAATGTAAATACAGTGAAACCTGGTTAAATGTGTCTCAGATATTCAAATCTGTCTCATGGGACCCCAGTATGAGTTCCAGTTATAGAGGTTTCTCACTTATCCAAGTCCCAGTTAGCCAAGTTTCACTGTAGTAAAGTAGGTAAAGTAAATTTTGACCTTCGAAAAGTGCTGATTATCAGCCTAGTTTGAATAAATGAATTTTGATTTTGATTTTGATTTTGAATGGACAGGAAACGCGGAATAATTAATACGTTACCGTTGCAAGCTATTTAGCTCTAATTGATTTAATCGTTTAATCTTTATTGTTATCAATTAATGTCAGTTGAAAAAAGACTGAAATCAAAGCTTTTGAATGTAGTTCTTTTACACTGACCCAGGATATCTCTTTATTAAAATTGTAACTGAACTAGAAAGCTATTCGTCGATGCAAGCACAATATCAAGATAAGTTCGTAGAAAATATCAATATTCATTGACTACCGCGCTCTCAATCCCTTCCGTATGAAATATTGAAATGCTTTCGAGAAAATTCACAAACGATCAGTTTCGAGGAAAACGGTATCCTAAGTAAAACCAAAAACCGGAAATCGTTTCTTAGAATCTATGACATCGATGAAAAGATAATTCGTACGAGGAAAAAGTGGGGCTTTGATACTTCCACCAAACAATTAGGATTTTATTAGTACTAGGTTTCTTGGAACACACATATCCTTTGTTTGTAACATAAAAGTGGAAAGAGTAAATATTTCTTTTTCATTTTAATATTAATTGATACAGAAGATAAAGAAAGTTTTAAACCTTACGTTAAAAAAACTAAATCACTTCCTGATTTCTTGAATCATCCGCCCTATAATTTAAGATCATGTGTTGAGCACACGACGAAAAGTTTGACATCTGTCAAACTGCTTTACAAACGTCAACAGCTAATGTTTGGCAGGTTGGTGACAAGCCCATTGGGATGCTGTCGATGCGTCAAGTCTTCGACAAGCGAACGCGGATACACGCTGTCGTCGAAATATTTTAAAACGTTTGAGATTTTATTTTAACGTTCAAGTATTTGAATCTCTTTTGATTTTTGATAAATTTGAAGTTTTTTATAAACTGGTGTCGATTGAGGATTTCTTTGACGCGTGTAAGCTTTGAATATATAATCGACTAGCTGTTGCCCGAGGCTTCGCCCGCAACAACTCGAAAATTATCCCACGGGCAGATAAAAACGGGATAAAAACTATTCTATGTGTTAATCCAGGTTATAAACTATCTGTGTACCAAATTTTATCCAAATCCGTTCAGTAGTTTTTGCATGAAGAAGTAACAAACATACACACTCACACAGTCACACACTCACAAACTTTCGCATTTTTATAATACTAGCTGTTGCTGTTGACTGGCTTCACCCGCTGCAAATCGAAAATTATCCTACGGGAAGATAAAATCGGGATAAAAACTATTCTATGTGTTAATCCAGGTTATAAACTATCTGTGTACCAAATTTTATCCAAATCCGTTCAGTAGTTTTTGCGTGAAGAAGTAACAAACATACACACTTACACACTCACAAACTTTCGCATTTATAATATTAATTAGTAGGATTAGTAGGAAGTAGGATATTCATGAAAACATTAACGTGTTTTAAATGAAGCATATAATTTCTACACTGAAATATTTTCTCAAAGTAAATGCCGTTCTAGTAATCAAATACCAGATGAACAAACAGGAACTCCTTCCCATCTTCTAGTTACAATAAAGTCTAATATTAAACTAAAAAGACTTAAACAAGTCTGAACAAATACTTGCTCGTTTCCATTCTTAGAGTTCTCGTTAGACCGGAAACAGATCAGGTATTGTTTGCGCATTCCCCGCCAGGGGGCGCTATCAGTTCATTAAATTCCCTTATTACATTAAGTGTGTACATAGAATAAAACTGTTGTCCGGTGTACGAAGTTACGGAGGATTTGATGTTTTACTTTGAAAGCTTAGGCAGATTATCAAGTCATATAAACTTAGTACAGTAGCTACTTGGTGATGGTGATGATGGTTAAGGAAAAAGTTTGGCTATGTAGAGCGTTGTCTCTGCCACCTGGGTGACACTGACAGTCTCTGTCAAAGCTGAAACTGTCAGTTTAACGTCGACTGGAGATAAATCGGTTCCATATCATGTGTTCTAATTGGTCGCACTCACTCATTGCTGTTATTAGTCGTAATTATCATTGGACAATCTTTACGCTATTCTCTGAGCGGGGAAAGTGGATTAGTGGAATTTTCTTTTAAACTCGCATATTTATTTCGATATTCAAGTTTTCTTTTGTAAGACTTTTAATAATGATGTTTTTGCGATTGCGATACATAATACAAAATTACGCATGTTTCTGATTAGGGTAAGCACTCAGAAAGTGTCACGGGTCTAAAACTTACCAAATATATAATTTCTAAGGTTTGTTATTCTGTAGCTAATATTTGATCTTTTCCACTATCAATCAAGAGTCAATCTTCAAATTCAATTCATAATAAATAAACTACAAGATTTAACATTTTACCCTTCGTAATTATTAATTAAGAAATTACTAAGACACGTCACTCCGGCTCAGCTTGTAATTAACATCAAATAATTTTCGTCTAGACTAGTCCTTATTATTTAAGTCCTGGTTTCAGGGCGTTTCGTGTGAGCTTGTTCACTAAAACATTCATTAGATTTTCATACAATACCTAAAACACTGGCGTACTGTGAACAGTTTCTAGGGTGTTAGGGTGGCGGTTGTATTACGCGTACTGTTGTTACTAAGAACTGTTGGAGCATGGTGATAACAGAAAATGTATAACTTTAATTTGATAATAAATACGTTGATAAAGTCCCGCTCAATAAATGACATTGGTCCAATTAAGATTGAGTTTACCAATATTATGAGACGAACAGGAAACCTTTCTTATATACATACTGTTACATACAACTAGTTAAAATGAAATATTAATTCATATTATTTTATGAAACTAATTTTCAAGACTATACCTAAACAAAAAATAAAGGATTTAACAGCAACATTCATCGACCACCATACCTATGACATCATTACCACAATTCTCTTCATTTTCCTCATTCTGCAACCGCTTGCGTAACACAATGCTCGCGTAGAACAAATTCGGCTTTACGTCACTATTTAAGCTTTTTTATCGCACTAGCGTCCCCCAGGGGTGCTACCATTGTTTATGCATCACGACCTTGATTGTAAGTGGTTACTGTCCTTCGTGACAACCCTACGGTTCCTAGGAATACTTTCTAGACTTTATTTGGGAAACAGTTGTTTGGTGTGTTTTATTGTTACTGATAAAAGAAGGTTATATATAATGGAACCGGCGACTGCCCCCGGTTTCGTTTGCGATATTATCCCAAGGGAACATATTGCTGGGATAAACAGTATCCTAAGTGCTAACCCAGGTCATGCCTGTAAACTTCACGAGAATCCGTTCAACTGTTAAGTCATGTGGAGGTAAGGGACACACAGACGGACAACAGTTACTTTTGCATGTATAATGTTAAAGTGGACGTATAGGGTGAGGGTGGCTTGTTATTTATGTAACATTCCCTAGCAGAAAAGTGTGTTTTCTACTTTTAAAGAGCTGTACTAACGTCACCTTGCCTCGTTCGAAAGTCGATGGCTTTTAACGCTATTGTCAGAAGCAGTAACAGTAGTGGGAATTTATGAAACCTATCTTGGCTGAAGAGTTATTAATTATTTTATCAGTACTTGAAAAATACTCATACTCTAGCTTTTCTTAATAGCAGTATGAGAGAGAGGGGAAGACTGTCGTGGTTAAGGAGTCAGTAGTCGGCAGAATGAAGCTACCAACTATGATGATATTGGTGATGATGAAATAGGAGTTCATGAATGTTGATGGCTATAAGAGTAGAGGAAGACCAAAGAAACGATGGATGGACTGTGTGAAGGATGATATGACTAGAAAGGAGGTGACTGCTGACATGACGAGAAATACAGAAGTGTGGAGGGAGAAGACATGAAGCCGACCCCAAATAAATTGAGATAAGAAGGGCATTGATGATGATGATGATATACACGAACCCACGATCTTAAACCCTAGCCGCCTTATTAATAAAAATAGTTAAACCTGGTTTAACTTACGCTTGGTTTATCTCGCATGCCGTCTCACTTCAAAAATATTCAAAAGAAAGTGACGGCATGCGAGATAAACCAAGCGTAAGTAAAACCAGGCTTAACTTTTTTTTATTAATAAGGGGGTAGATGTTTTCTTTATAAGATACATTCGACATTTCATCAAAACCACCAAAGTAAAGTAATTTTCAAAGATATATCAGAAGAGATACCGCTATAGTACATTACTTGTATTAAAATTAATGAGCCCATGTTCTCAGCATAGATAGGGTCGGTACTATATTGATTTGTGTTCTACTTCTAGGTGGCTAGGTGCTGCTATATACCTATGTATGTACTACGTATATGTGAGCTCTGACGTCTGCATAAACATGTATATAAGGGTGGTGTAGCGAGTGGAAATAATATGGTTGTACGACCAGTATAACTTGGTAGCGCATTTTCTGAATATGAACTGCAAATAATTGTTGAATTCGGCGAGATTGAATGTAGTTCTTTTTACATCGTATCCTAAGATATATTGGATAGTTTTTGTGCATGATGATTGCTTATACAAGAAAGCTTTGTGTTATCTATTGTGAAAGAACAAACCTAAGCTTAAGCTAAGCTATTTTTGCATCTTTTCAGTGTTTTTCTTCTCATTCCGTACAGGATTCTCAAGCATCTTCCCACACAGTTTTTAACTTATAAGAGGGTTCCTGCAAACATATTACAGTCTTTGCAAGGATTTACATACTCCCAAGCTTACTATATTCGCACAGACAGACACAAATATTATTTGAGACGCGATATTCGTGAATCCAAACACGTTATATATCTAAATATTAATATCAGGCAGCCATTGACATGTTTATTGTAGCGACATACTTTAGCCACTAATATCTCTTTGATTTTTTCTTTATGTAAATATATTGTACCTATTTGTTCAGATTCTGTCATATCTAGTTAGATGAATTGCGGTTCAGTCTAGTCTATTTGTAATAAAATATTCTAGCTTTCCATTATTATAAACGAAGTGTTTTGTCGTCCATGATTAATAGGTATTAAATGTAATAACTTCATTTCTTCGTGAAAGGTCACCTCACAAAGAAGCTACTTCCTGGCTACAAACACCTACATTTCCCCCGCACCCCTGTTACAATCAACAGTGGCAAAAAAGCCTAATTTCACAAAACAGTGAACATTACAAAATCGCCTAATAATACACCTGAAAAATCACCCCCACGCACCCCCACGTCCCCCCACGTGCACACATCCGCAGGGGTGCTAAGACATGGGTGTGCAGACGGGCCGGTGTCTGTGTGTGTGGCGGTGGGTCTCGTCTGGGGGTGAACGGCCTCCCGCCGACCTTCAGACGCGCGGGGTGGGGGCAGGGGGGCTGCCGTCTAGGAAGCTCCCCACAATAGACCAACATTGTAATTAATACATAATGTACCGTTTATGCTCGAGATTTGGGGACTAACGATCGTTATAATGAAATTGGTTGGCCTTTGATTTGCTGGCTAAGGGGAGTTTGTAAGGTAATTTAAAATTATGACTGTAACGTGTTTGATTAAACTTTGTAAAATGATAGGTGAAGGCAGGCGGTGGGGTCACGTGAGGTGAAACCGGAAGAGAAATCGAAGATCCTTGACTTATCGTGCCCGCATTGGGTTATTCTTCGAGTCTAATAGTCTGATGATAGAAGAGCTCTGTCGTTACAACAAAGCAGTTTACCTATCAACCTTTCAAATCCATAGCCGAACTTTCTGCCATTAAGGCGCTTTGCCCATGGAGCAACTATTGCAGCAACTGGCAACTAGCTGGCAACTAGCTGTTTACATATATTTCAATTGGACTGTGCACACATAGCAACTCGAGTTTCGAGTTCCGGTGATCGTCAACAGTTTTCAGTTGCTGCAACCGATGACTAAGTTAGTTTCTAATTGCCGCAACTAGCAACTTAAATATCATACCATTTTTTAAAGTTAACGTCGACTTTTTAGAGCAATTGCTGCTTCGTCGATATTCATCGTCACACTGAACGCTGTTCGCTGCGTAGATTGAGCAACTAAGTTATGAAAGTTGCTCACAGATTGTCATAAAATTGCGGCAACCGTAAACATTGTAGCAACTATCAACTAGTTACAAGAAACTTTTAAAGTTGCTTAAGTTGCCTCAACTTAAGTTGCTCCATGTGCAATGCGCATAAAGCTCTGCTGATAGTGTGATAATGTATCGTATAAAAACTCCTCATTACACCTTCCCGAGTTGGCTCTCCCACACCAAAGGAAGGCTGGAAAGCCGCACAGTAAGCACTTTTAGCTTATTTCGCTAATCGACAGCAGCTAACAATTAGGTCTAGACCTTATCCTAAACGAGGGTGCCAATTTTTAATTAAACTAGCCTTACTCACATATTTGCAGACAAACAATTCTTATCTAGAAGCCAACGAAGTTTGTTCATTGAATATTTTAAAAAGCAATTTTCTTTTAACGCTTTCCCGAGAATATTGTCGATGGCAACTTTTACTTTGTCTATGCTACCAATTAATTTTGTGTTTATTAAGAATTTTTAACTTCTGGTTTTGTTGGCGTTAGCTGTATTTTGGAGACCCCTAAAAGAGCCGAAGTAACACGTGTAACGATTGGCTTGTTGGCGAAACTCTGGAGTGATTTTGACCTAGTTTGAAACCAATAATTATTTATTAATCGGAGGTTTAGTACAGAAAGCTTTTACCTTTTTCAGATTGATATAGGGTGGTAACAAGGAACTAGAAGATATATCGTACACGAACTTTTTACGGATAGGCATAAACTACTTAAGGTAGTATATATAAACTAATGTTATAAAGCTATCTATCTGTAAAAGTAAATCTTCCTACCCTAACTCAACCTTTTTTGCCTATTCAAACGTGTAAAGAGCTAACGACTCAAACTTCCCTGCTTACCTAGTTACATACACTAACTACCCTCATTTTATACAACTAAAACTTATTTAACGTAGGTACAAAAGTTAGGAATCGGAAATCATTCGTATTCTTTCGTCGTTTCAGAGAAACCAATCCACAGATAAACTAAAGTTAAGAACTGAACTAGTTGTTAGTGGCCCTATTAGTATTCCCGTTTTTACTTAAGGAAAACTAGGGTACTAAGGAAACTAGGGTACTAAGATTCTCAGGAGGAAACGTTAGAACTATTTCCGATTGAACTTGTTTTACTTTTCGATGGATTTATTCTTTTAACAAGAATTGGTCGTTTTATGGGGTTAGGGGGCCAGTTTCCCCCTAACCCTTCCTACTTCTAATCTCCTGGTAGTTTGTGGGACTTTGATACTTACGTTTTATTTCGCACCTTTTTCAATTTAATGAAATTAAATCCCAATGGGTCGATTTAAGTACGATAATTTTTTCCCATGGTATTTAGGTCCACGCATTCGGCCGAGTTTTCCACTACTGTTCCCACTCGGTGTAATCTGGGCCGCGGACCAGAGGCCAGTTTCCCCCTAACCCGTTTTATGGCATCATTTATAGTTCAAAAGGAGTTTAGTTCAGGTGTTATAAATTAAATTGCGGGCAAGGTTTTCTCATGCAAATGAATAAAAAATATTGATGTTCAAGTAGTCTATAGGAAGCTTTCCTTAGAAAGCAAAATTTTATATCTAATACCTTAAAACAAGCAATTCTTGTATGTATGTAGCTGTGTGATGTATATGTGTGGCTACAACGATTTTCATGAAATTTAGTATGCAGGGGGGTTCGGGGGCGATAAATCGATCTAGCTAGGTTTCATTTTTAGAAAACGTCGCCAAAAATAAAACCGAGCAAAGTTAGGTCATCCAGATACTTTATACTAATATAAATAGACACTGAAAGTTACAGCAAACTTTTGTACGAAACCTGATTATTCATTTGGATCAAGTATTTTTAGAGTTTAGAATTAGCAAACATATTTCTCGATCCAACATTATTGCTTCATCATTAACTTATTCCCCTGCCTACCCACACAAAATCACGGCCTGAAACCTTTTAATATCCTGCTCTCATTTCCTAAAGCATTAAATATTTACGTCGCGGCCCAAACAATGTTCCAAGTTTATTTATCCTGTAATATTTACCCAAGTTCTTAGTTGTTAGCTGAACCCTTTACCCGTTACCCCTAGCAACAGTTCTGCTGTGCCGGTGAGGGTTCTGTCGCTATGTTATGTAACAGATAGGCTGGGGTTTACGTAACTCGTGCTACCTATCGCTTATTGGGAACCACTAGTTTGTGTTCCTAGGCTCCTAGTACTTACTTTGCCTATGAATATTAGAATTAGGTTAATAGTGTTCGTTGGAACTTTTGTAACAATCTGAAATTGGATTAGACTTTACAGATTTGCCAGTCAGAGCTTTGGAAAATTTAAGTGGAATTCACAATGTATTTATTTTAATTGGTATTGACAGAAAGTTTGTTTGTTTGAAAGGAAACGTTGTTTTGTAAAATCAGAACGGTTCTGAGACCTCATACGCCTTGTTGAATACGATCAACTTTTCAGAAGGACATAATTATGTATAACAATCAACAATCAACCAGTTTCTTTAAGTCAAAGTATTGTTAAGCCCTTAGCAACGACGGCCCCTGTAACAAGAGCCCTAGTACATAATTACAGAGCCCTGTAATCACGGGAATACCGAGTAATAACAGATATTTCGTCGAGCACTTCAACTTCAAGCTGTTTCCATGTAGGTAACTAGGTAGCTACAGACGATCATGTACTGCCTGGGTTTCAAGTATATTCTAGATATTGTAATATACGAAGATATGCTTCTTATAAAAATCAGGTATCTTTGATGTTGAGCTTTCTCCTTCCTAACTTTACATACAGATGTGTTCTTGGGGAGTTTGTTCTAACACTTCTTCTTTAAAGTTAAAATATTAACCAGTGGCTTGGGTGTGCCTTTTGGGGGCTGTCAAATGTAATGTTGACGTTCAAGATTCAAGTACTGTTGTAACTTGCTGAGGCTGCTTCAGTATGACACTATAGTTGAGATGAAATGAACATTTTTCGTGTGTTTTGTAAAATGTTGATCCTCATTATAATTCGACTGAGTCACTTTTGATTTTAAGAATGTCTCCACAAATGGATCTTATGTAAATGTCTTACTAAATCATATCAAATGTTGTGAAAGGGAAGTAGATTCATCTTGATTCGATATCCTGCTGATGGGCCTACACAATACAACGTGTTTTGGTGCGTCTGCCGTCTAGTGCGTAATCTTGGTCTTAATACTATGAAGTTTATTTTATTTATAGTTGGGTGTGTCATAATAACTTAGCTTAAAATGAACGTCATAGTATCAGGAATGAGGTAAATAGTCGAATATATTAGGTAAAAGCTCTCTTAGTAAACTGTTATGAGGAAAAATATATAAAAGGAAATTAGTAAGAGCAAAAGAGCAGGAAATTTAAATATACTTATGGGGGCCTCAATCACAGGCCTCAATGCATAATTATAAGGAATGTTTTATGGAATTTTACTAAGAAAGTTCTCGTAAGAAAACAGGAGGATCACAGTTTCTGTACATATTATATACGTCAATTTCTTTGTAGAATATCTCAATTGGCTGAAGGGTGTGGCTTTAATTAGTCTGTACCATTTTATAATGTGTATGTATGTAGGGATGCGGGCTAATCAGCCAATTTCGTGACACACAATAAAGAAAAGAAGTCTGCGTTGACGTTAACGTCAGTTGTATTGTATTGGAAGGTTAGTCATAACAGTTGAAGGCATATTCAGTACGATTTCACGCCATCGCGGATACTCAGAAACATATTAATGTTTTGTCTCTCACTTTTTCACAAAATATTTTAGGACATGTCTAGAATGGCTAGGCTACAAAACCTAGACCGGGCACCGTTATGTACAACATTATGTACATATATGTACTAACATTTACATAAATTATTATTCCCAAGACTAATTCGTCCTGACCGACCAAGGACGCAACGCCGGGAGACCTGGAAGGACCCACCGCATCAATCACAACTATGAACCTTCAGTCTATACAGTTAGAACACAATATCAAACGAAAATTGAACCGAGTTATCGCCTTATTGATATTGGGACGACTTAGCTTTGAAAGCGAAATTTATACCTGATAGTGCCCTTAAGGAAAACGATGGTTAACTCCATCGCGTAAGGTCTGAATTCAAACGTTTGAACGTTCAGTTTGGAGAGTAAGGGACGGGTGGGTAAGTTAGAAAGGGATAGCGATGTCCGTGGTGGTCCGTGACCTATCCTACTGACGAATGTCGAGCCCCGGAACATCGCATTTTAACAAGTAGTCTAGACAGCTGTGCGTGTGTGCGCGGCGGGTGTGTCTGTGTGTGCTTGTCAGATAACGAGATGGCTTCTATGTGTGCGTGTCTTTCCATAGCTGCTGCGTACGTACTGGGCGCGCGTGCGTCTGTGTGTGTAACATTAAGCATGTCTGATTCCTTACGGATGGCGCTTCAAGTTTTTAGCAAAAGGGATATTTATTTGACGTCTTCTAAGACTTTTATCACTTACCAAATTGCTAGTTGTACTCGTAGTGTCTGAAGTATCTGGGAGCCTGGTAAACTGGTAATACATCTCGGGACTGTCCTAGAATAGATCCCGGTGGGATAAGTGCGCAGTAATTGGTCCAAATTAAATATTGTATCATTTTTGTTTGACAATAAAATACGTGCTTTGTTAGGAATAATTGTTTATTGGGGCATACAAAACATACGGAGTATTTATTCGTATGACGTAGGTATTCATATAATATACTTGGTTAGGTCTAAAACAACGTTCATTATTACGAAATCTGTAACAATAAAACGAACAAAATGGCAAATATACCAACTAATATTTAGTCATAATAAATTGGTACGTAACACGAGAAAAATTAGAAATAAGGAAAAGGACGTGGGCTCAAGGACGTCTGGGACATTCGACTTGGATACACATGCTGTAGAGTGCGGGTTCGTTTCCCTCGTCGGGCAATTTTGTGATCTAACATTTTTTACATGTGACCCATAATTAATATATTATAAAAATTCGTAAGAAACAGGATGTTTAGTTAGTAACAAAATAATTATGTGCAAATATAACCGTAGTCCTTATTTACCAAGTAAAGTACCCAAGCGTGTATGGAGTATTTGCGGTATGAATATATTACCTTTATTTTTTGCTTTCACACAGCTTTATTATAATAAGATCTTTTCTTTCAGGTACAAGTAAACAAATGAAATTTATTTACTTACTGGTCTGATGGGTCTACGAAAGCTAGTGTGAAAGAAGGAAATTCTCACTGGTCTAGTGATCGTGACAGCTATTGCTGAGAATAAGATCTTGTGTTTGATTCCCTAGTCGGGCAAAGTGTGAGCCTTATTAGGCTTATTCTCAGTAGCAGCCAGGAGTCTGAATTCATGCCCAGTGGGACTTAAATATAACTGACTAAATGTGGGCGCTGTATATCAGTCTAAGCCTTAAAGGATTACAAGTCCTAAATATCCTTACAATTTTTGTTTCAAAAGAAAAAGATTTTCCATCCCATTGTTATTAAAGAAAGCCAATTAATTTAACCCGCCAATTACATGTTAATATTGTTGCTTCAAAGGGTGGGACCTCCCAGACCTGACCTTCACAAAGCCTTTTAATTGAAGTAAAAGAAAAATAACATGAAAATTAATTACCGCGGCTCTAGCCTCACCCCATGGCAGAAAAAGACAACACTCCATTATAAACACACACAACCTTATGAACACAGACACACTCCACGTTATACACACATACACTCACACACACATTTTTGGGGATGGTTTATGCAATTCGCCCTTGTGGAGGTGGTGCGATGAACTTCGTCCGGGACGTCCGCAACCTTCGCTAAGGTGAAACAAAGGGGTGTACGGGGGTGAGGGGTTGCAACGCCCAGGATAACCGAAATTAGGGACGGCTTATAGCTATATTTGTGCATACGAGGCTTAGTGGGTGGGGTGGAAAAGTTTTTAGATTTTATGAAAGAGGGTGGTGCATATGAATTGTATTGGGCGGCCATTTTGTTGGTCATGTGTTTTTGTATGTATTAGGAAAAATCAAAGTTTTTAGTGTAAAGATTTTTTTTTATAAAATACCTTTTTTTTTTGGATAGTGTGCAATCATCAAATGACTCCTCACGCTCAAGGCATAGCGAGTGTCAGACTTCTACTGACTAAAAATCACCCATGTTCCTTCTTAGCCCTTTTTGCTCAGGCCGCGGTATCGAACACCCCGCAGCGGGCGTCATGGTAAAATACCTCAAATTGAAACATTACAGCCAGATAGTACTACTACAACTATTTCTAATTAACGCCAAAATTATTCCAAACACGTTAACAAAACCCGAACTATCCAGACGAAACGTCCAAATTAGTAAAAAAGCAAAAATTACTCTTTTTTCCCAAATTCAAATTTAAATAATGACAAGTCTAGCCAGTGCTCTGCCTACCCCATTCCAGCGTGAACGTGATAATAGTGCCGCCGCTGTCGTTACGCTGATTGTCCCTATTACAGCCGGTGATTTTAATAATAGGCGACTTTCCTGTGGAAAATCACTGGTTGTTATATAACTGGGTGAGCAGACGTTACGGTTCGGTCTCGTGGAGATACGTGATTGAAGGCCGGAAGGGGCTGGGGCTGTGGGGCTGTGGTGCAAATAGGTATAGGAGGAATGAGTTTAATTGGTTTACACGTTTAGTACACCAGTGAGATAGAAATCAGGAAAAAACAAATGACCTGATGTGACTTTTTGTTACAAAACCGTTAAGTATTTAACATACGGTGTAAAAGTAGTAAAACTGTTATGAAAACCGCTAGTGTGACACCCTTCCGTCAAATTCAGCTAAAACGATTTTTAAGGTACAAGTTGGTAGCCGACTGCACGCAGCAGCAGCAGACGACGTGTCGCGGCGACACGACTGGTTTCTACGTATTTCTACGAAATTCCCTCCGTAGTTAGCGACATGATACATGAAGCTAGCGACGCGTCGTCGAGCGGCAGACGCACGTGTCGTCCGACCGCAGATCAGTAGTGCCCATAGATAACAGAAACAACAGGAGATATGCCCTTTAGTAAAACGACATGACGCAACGACGTGTCGTGACGACATGAAGCGACGACATGTCGTCTGCTGCTGCTGCGTGCAGTCTGCTGCCAACTTGTACCTTGACGGAAAAACTCTCATCCATATTTCCACATATTGGTATCTATCATACAGCACCAATATAACCATACTCCCAACCACGAATACCTCTAACATATATTAGAGAAACAACTTATGCCTCTCATAATTATACAGCCGCCATTCGTCCGGTCGACAGTCCGTAGACCCTCGTAGCGCGTAGCACTTCGTAGAGGTGTCCTCTACGCGGTGCTACGAGCTTCGTAGCCGGGTGGAAGGTGACTGGGCACGGCGGGTTCACGAGTTCACGTCGTAAGGGAGGTTGGCCAAAACTGGGTGGATGAAGTAGAGGTTGGGCAAAACTGGGTGGTAGAAGTAGATTGCAGGTTTTGTTTGGAATAGAAATGGGGTATATTTTTTGAGAAAAAACAAAAGTTTTAAAATGGTGTGAATTTATCAGGTGTGTGCTGAATTGAATAAATTATGGTTTGCTAGTTGTTAAATTTTGAATTACTTCTGCAATATTGCCGTTCTATAATCACCGCACTTGTTAAACGAATTGCTGATATAGTGGCATATTAAAATACTTTATCGTAGTTAGCAATGTTAGTCTTTTTTTTTTTGGAGGTGGAATCATGAAATTATTCCTCCCGCTCTGGGCAGAGCGGTAGGGAGTGTCAGACTTCTACTGACTAAAAACCACCCATGTTCCTTCTTTGCCTTCTGTGTCAAGGCCGCGGTATCTCTTTCGAACAACCCGCAGCCCCCATGGGAGCAATGTTCGCCTTACTTGTGATAACGAAAGAGGTTTCACTAGATGCTAAATGGGAAACCTTACAAAAGGAAAGGGTTGTAAGTATATAGTTTGTTTGAACACCAAATCGTCAATATTTTAATTACTTTGTATCGACGATGATCATAAACACACTTTTAGATCTCAAACCAAAATAAAAATTATGCAAAAAAATAAAAAGTGCGCCACATTAAAGCATTATAATAAATTGCAGCATCCAACGCTACATAATACGAGCAAAGTCTACAACAGTGCAGAGAGGACGTTGTGGAAGGCTAGGGCGGGCGGCGCGTCCTTCCGAGGGCGGGCGGCGACCCGGCGCAGCCTGACGCCGTCCCTTTGATCCTGAACTTTTGGGCTATTAGTACTTTGTTATGGTATTGAGTGTCATTGATATTTTTAGTAATATTAATGAGTGAAATTACATATTAAGGCACTATTCAGACCATGCGTTGTGGTTTGTTCGTGTGTGAAGATTTAATTTTGCGTGACTTATGGTTACTCATAGACAAACAGCGTATTTTTAAGATATTTTTTATAAATCTATTAATTTGGTTATGTTTTATATAATAAAGAGTTTTTTTTTAATTCTCAATTTCAGCCTAGCAGTCTGGAAATGTGCCCTTCGGAGATTTTATGTTATACTAGCTTTTGCCAGCGGCTTCGCCCGCGTGGATGTCGGAAAATATCAAAAATGACGATTTTTTATAGAAACTTTCATCCCCTATTTAACTCCCTTAGGGATTGAATTTCGAAAAATCCTTCCTTATTCCTTGTCTACATCATAAAGGGAACCTCTGTGCAAAATTTCAGCTTTCTAGGTCCAAGGGTTTGGGCTGGGCGTTGATGAGTTAGTCAGTCAGTCAGGACTTCTCTTTTTATTTATATAGATAATATTCATATAACGACAAGAACGTTACAAATAAAAATGTTACTTTGTTAGGTTAGCAGGTGAATATTCAAATTACGTGTTTGTGTTTATAATGTTACTAGCTTTTGCCAGCGGCTTCGCCCGCGTGAATATGACGATTTTCCATACAAACTTTCATCCCCTATTTAAATCCCTTAGGGGTTGAATTTCGAAAAATCCTTCCTTATTCCTTGTCTACACTATAAAGGGAACCTCTGTGCAAAATTTCAGCTTTCTAGGTCCAAGAGTTTGGGCTGGGCGTTGATGAGTCAGTCAGTCAGTCAGTCAGTCAGTCAGTCAGGACTTCTCTTTTTATTTATATAGATATAGATATAGATATATATATAGATATAGATTAAGTATCCCCGTTTGGCACAGGTGCATGGTGGTATGTCAAAACATCTACATTTCTGTGCTTACTATTAGCTAAATAGTAACAAAAGAAACCTTTGGTATCCTAACTAATATTATAAATGCGAAAGTAACTCTGTCTGTGTCTGTCTGTCTTTGCTTCACGCCTAAACTACTGAACCGATTTGTGTGAAATTTGGTACAGACATAGTTTGGAACTTGAGAAAGGACATAGGATAGTTTTTTTTTTTTTTTTTTTCGCGAGATAAACCAAAAATCTGCCGGAAGTCACTATTCCACGCGAACGAAGTCGCGGGCAAAAGCTAGTAATATAATAAACTCTATAAATGATGGTGAACACCGCATAAATATACTGAGTGCTGTTTAGAAGATTTAAACATTCACACAGAGAAAACAGCGTTCATAATAATTTAAAATGGAGTGATATTATGTTTGAAATGAAAAACTAAACTAGCACTCACATTATTAAAACATTATTCAACAAAAATACACACAAACTTATTTTAAAGTTGCAGCATCGCAAGTAGACATAACAGTCGTCTGTCTGTTAGTGGAAGGCTAGGGCGGGCGGCGCGTCCTTCCGAGGGCGGGCGGCGACCCGGGGGCAGTGGACGCGCGTCCCTTTGATCTTAAGGCTCTATTACAGTCATTACTGACAGTGAAGGTATTCACTGTCTTTTGATTGAATAAAGTTAATAGTGAACATTTTCAATAAAATTAATTGCAAAACATCACGAGTTATGTTCTGACGGAATACGCAGGGTGTAAAGTAATTTGCATTTAAGAGAGGATAAGTTTATTGTTTTCAACGGTGGCAGAATGAAACTATCGGTTGTTATTGAGACATTCCTAAATTAACTAAAACATATTAAATTATCCGACAGATCGAACCCACGGAACTTATTGTTAGCATCAGAGTCTTTGACGACTGAACGGACTTCGATGGAATTAAGCGAACATGGATTTTAGTACTAGATGACGTGGCCTCGGCACAAGGGCAAAGAAGGAACATGGGTTCGGTTTTTAGTCAGTAGAAGTCTGACACTCCCCTTCGCTCTGCCCAAGAGCGGGGGGGGGTCATTTGATGATTTTCCACCCACCAAAAAAAAAAAAAAAGGTTCTGGGTTCAATTCTCAGGTCATGCACAATGTTATTGGGATTTTCCATCAGGTATTTCTACCCTAATCGGGATTACAGGCGTTATGTTATGTTTTTTATGTTACCTCACGGGAAAAGCCGCAGCAAAACCTAGTTATCAATAATTAATTACAAGACACATCTTATACAACTTCAATATTAACATAGATACGCTAACCAGAGGTATACACATATAACACAACATCACATTTCACCACTAATTACAAGTTAGCGACGAATTAATTAATCAGTTCATATTAATAATTACATTAATCAAGCAATGTACTACAAGTCTACATTATAAATATCTAAACAGACATACATTTTCTAGGAATCCATGTCTTGGGTACATATACATTATAATTACTGTACTGCTTCGAATTGGCTTGAAATTATAATAATAATAATAATAATAATAATATTCCACAACTATCACACAACGCCATCTAGTCCCAAGCTAAGCAGAGCTTGTGTTATGGGTACTAGACAACTGATAAACATACTTATATATTTCTAAATACATACATATTATAGATAAAATTTTAAATTGAAAATTAAATTGGTTAGTTTATTTATCTTTAATGATTTGACACTTAAAGCGTATGGGTTTTCATTACGCTTTATATAAGGTCCCATTAAAATAGGTGAACAAATTTTAACACAGCGTTCAGTAGGTCTAACCAAACATATCTGAATAAAAACATTAAATAAACCGATTTTTTTTTAACTAAAAATTATAAATTGCCGGCACTCTAGAACAAACTCATCTCCTATGAGTAGGTATTAAATGCGTTTTTCTTATAATTTTTTTTACCATCGTCCTTATTTTGGTGGTCTGAATGATTTCTGAAATTTTGTCCACCTATTTTAATGGGACCTTATATACGAAAGAGGAATAGGCAGAGATGGCAATTTAAAGTGTAACACACATGCTTTACTAAACTATACATTATGAAAAGCGCTCATAATGTTACTACTGAATGAATGATTTATTTACATGCTGAATTCTCTACTGGCATCGACACCTGAATGTGATTTGTTTGCATCTAAGTGGGTTGATGTATGTCGTGTATGTTTGAGTTTCTGTGAGAGGATGAACGAAAGATGAGTTTTCTTGAGCTTGTTTTAATTGATGATGCACGAAAGGTAACTTTATTTTTTTATTTTTTATTATTTGGTGTGTTTGTTCCTGTAAACAAAGCTGTATTTTAATTTTATTTTACTTTTAAATTTAATTGTTCTTCTTTGTGTTTTATAGCATCGAATTGAAATATTCTGTAATGAAATTAGTGAAAAATTAGTGTTAAATAAATAAATAAATGCGCTGTCAATATAAAATTGCACCACAGAAGTACTTGTTCTTGTACCAGTCTGCAACACCAATATACACTTAGTAGTGCTTAGAAGCCATTTCCGTCTACTGTTTTGATTTCATTTTCATATAAAGTAACAAAACCAATATTTTGGAGCCCATATTATCGTAAGATAGGTCATATACCAAAGTTGCAATCGTTATTTGTCGGTACGGTTGGCGCAGTGGCTCAAGCAATGGACTGCTGCGCTGCGTGTCGCGGGTTCGATCCCCGCACGGAACAAATATTTGTATGATCTACAGATAGTTGTTTCGGGTCTGGGTATTTGTGTATGTGAGTTTAAATGTTTGTGAACGCACCCACGATACAGGAGAAATTCCTAGTGTTTAAAAAAAAAAAAAAACGGGAAATTCGCGTTTGAACTTTCCCACGTGTATACATATTATTGCTCATGACTATATTTATATTTGACCATTGAAGAGATTTAGAAATCTTCTGCCTCTGTAGATGTCATTAGGTTACAGTATATTCAGTAGTGTCCCAATGTTCTTTGTACCGTAATAAGAGACAAACGCGTAGTCTTCTCATCACAGGTAACCGGTATAAGAATTAGGTTTAAAATTACTAAAAAATGTTTACTCTAGTTTTGTAAAAGCCATGTTCTATATGGCGGTTACGACAACACAAAAATATTAAAAACATTCCAAGCCAGACTCGACTGTCACATTAAATAATAAATACATATTACACTCTCTGTCTGTTAGTGGAAGGCTAGGGCGGGCGGCGACCCGCGCCTATCTGAAGCCGTAAGGTTTTAGGGGAGACATGCTATTAAAAGTTGTTTTGTTTGTTACATGAGGGGTGATTTTGAAAATAGGGGCGTGGTTACATGTCTATGGGTGCTTGGTGAAGTAAATAGGGGTAGTTAGATTGCTGTCTTAAATTTTAGTTAAAAAAGTCGCCAAGTACAAGTCGAACTTGCACATGAAGGGTTCCGCACCATTGTAGTAGATATTGAGAGATTTTCCATGTTATTTTAGCACCATAGAAATCTTAAAGGTTTTCCTGTAATCTATAAGTTTTGAACTAATTTCTGTATTTTTTTCAAAATTTTAGGACCAGTACTTCGGAGATAAGGGGGGGGGGGGAATGGTCGGACAGACAGACAGATACACGAGTGATCCTTTATGGGTTCCGTTATTTCCTTTTGAGGTACGAAACACTAAAAACTGAATATGTTTTGTTTTTCTCGGTATTGTTAGTTTCAGACACTTTTCGTTTGACGTCAAACTGATTTGCTTCAAAGTTCTTCTAGAACCGTGATGTTTACTACCTTTGAAAGTAACAAAAACAAAAAGTTAAATAGTCAACAAGATTGACAGGAAAACAACAACGACTTATGTAGCTTTATATCCAAGTTTTTAATATAAAAATCCTTGTAGCTAAGCGGGTAAAAACTGGGTAAATAACTGGAGAAAGGGTATAATCTACGGAGGTACGTACACCTTTGCCAAACCCTTCGAGAATTATAGCCGTTCTGTATATTAAAAACTGAGATAATATTATATTACCATAAGTATTAAGACGAGCGCTAATCCCGCCGACAAACTGCTGCGCAGTTTGGTGGGTGCATAAAATGTTGAAAATGTTTGGTCCTCAATAAATGATTTATTTATTTATTAGATAATGGATTTTAAACTGACATGGTCACTAACAAACTTCTGATAGCCCTACTAAAATATTCCCCAACAGACCCAGCCAGCGAGCACGGAGCACCCACACCGAGGTCCGGTCGGAAGACAAGGACGCGGCGTCCTACCGACATCAGGTCGACGCACCCGCACGTCACCTGCAGCCCACAGCCTGCACGGAACCCAGCCGCGCTAGCACAGCGAGCTAAGCTAAGCTATAAAACTAAGAATTCTTCTTCTTATCGAGTGGACAGTAAGGTCTAACGACCCCACACACCCTGGTGTTAGAGTTTCTCAACCGCCTCAAGGGCCTCTGACATGGTTTGACGACCGTTTGTACGGCCTACAGATAATTGTTCTGGATGTGGGTGTTTGTTTCGTGTACGTGAATTTTAACGCACCCACGATACAGGAGAAACTTCTTGTTCCAATTTTTCTAAAACCAAAAAGGACACAACCCCAAAACAAAAAACTAGCAGACTTCAAAAATCAAAGATACACGTAGAAACAGTGTACTAAGTTGAGGATACGTTCGGTGTAAAGACTAAAGCAATGAAAAGCTACTGTATAATATCAAAAGATCTTATTATGTATGCTCTTGTCAGTGATTTTGTTAATATTTAATGGGTCTACTTTTTACCTCAATCTTGTCCTGAGGACACAGATGGGGTCGACAATGAAACGAGTTGAATTTCCAGTTAGTAAATAAGTCTCAGTTTTTGTATGCTTTAAATTGAAATACATCCATCGCTCAGCTTAGCATATCTCTAGTGGAAAGCCAGTGTTACAGAGGTTTGGGCGGGCGGGCCTTCGTCTGTAGGAAGGCAAGGGCGGGCGGCGCGTCCTGAGGTTCGTCGAACGGTAATAGTACATAATGCCTGCATTCGTAGTTATCTTGAGACTCGTAATACGATGTGGCGGACGGTATACGTTTACGTACAGGGTTTGCTTGTGTTTTGACAATATTTTTAATATTTATTTATTTTATGGATTGGTTTTTTGTGATTCGTGTTTTCTGAATAGAGGTAGACTGAGAATCTTTTCTGTCAAAATAATGAAGATTGTGTTCGAAGTGTTTTTAACTATTATTTTTAATGTCAATTTGAGACCCGGAACTAGGAAAGAAATACCGGAAACAAAATACATTTTCCGGGATTCTAAGTTGTATAGACCGTTTCTCGTACTTCATTGGTCCTTTAACTTTGAGGAAAATAAATGTAGGCTAAGGCGAACATAAAACTTATTACATTTTAATAACATTACAAAACAACTGACAAAACAAATCTTTCCTTCAGCACAAACAGCCTACTAAATCCTACATATTAACATAAATAAAGTACGTAAATAACATCCCCAGTGCTAGTTCAACCTTCCCCGGGAGGGTGGCGCGCCGCATTCGACCTCTAGACTGCAGTGTCGATGCCCCGGCCGGCAACAACGAAAGAATTAGGTGACTTCAAGGGGATGTTGCAGGAGGGATGAGAAATATTTGGCTGGTTTATGTAATGGGGTGTAGGCAGGGGTAAGAAAAATACGTATTTAATTTGTTTCTGTGTCATTATAAATGTTTCAAAATTTTATGGAATAAAGTTAGTTTATAAGCAGGTAGAAAATGACGGATTGAAAATGTATGTTCTTTAAAAAGGACTCAAAACATGTACCACTTCTAAACACAAGTTTAAAATTATTGTTATGAAAACAGTTTATATAATTAGAGAATTTTTATCACATTACTCGTGCGAGTATGAATCAGCAGACAACTGTTTAAATTACAATTATTTTCTGCTATTTGTTTACGCTAATACTTTATTTTCAATAAATTATTTACGTTGTTTCGTTCATGTACGTAATCAAGAGGTTAAGTTCATTAATTTACTGACAAACAAAACATAGGTACCCAATACCAATGGCTCTACAAGCAATGATATTTTGCGTTTACAACAAAGCTGTGTGTTACAGTGAAGGAGTTTTGAAAAAATATCCCCTAAAAATATCTCCAATTTTCTCGTTTTCTGCTGATGGGAAATCCTACCATGGCATAAGGTT
Organism: Diarsia dahlii; assembly: GCA_949775195.1. NCBI lineage: Eukaryota > Metazoa > Arthropoda > Insecta > Lepidoptera > Noctuidae > Diarsia > Diarsia dahlii. Next base: position 25,093,639 of record OX459191.1, on the reverse strand, counting down.
GGTTTTCGAATAACTACATCGATGTGTCACTATATTAAGTCCATTTTTACGCAAAGTAAACGTTCGTTTTGCTACTGCACACTGCATTTACTACTGTATTCCATAGATTAATATTTATGATACAAATTAATAAAATGATGACGTCCACCTCGATAATAAATTAAACACACTCGGATATTTTCGAGAGCACACAAATATTGTAAAATAATGACATGTGTCATTAAGACTGTATTTATTAATGAGCCTTGCAATGTAAACCGTTTATACAATAATTGTATGCGCCGCGCGTAATATATGCACATTCATTAATTTCATTTTATTTTCGTCAGATATGCACGTTCATATTTTAATGTTTTATTTACTCTGCAAATATAATTAGTGAAATGATTGTAGTCATGGCTTAAATCATTATAACAGTTCTAGGTGCATAGTAACAGGTGCGACATTACCTAGTACGCGAGGTGACGCGACCAAAACAAGCTAGATTTTTTTGTAAGAAGTTAATATCATCATAACATTATTATCTTCTGATTAGATTGTTACACTGCTAAAACTTATATGATGTCATGAATAAAAAAAAAGTTTTGTTATTAAACAAAGTTATTACTCATCAAAATAATTTCATAAGTTCATTAATTATTTCAAAGGTCTTTATTTCATCAGCATTGCTTGAGATAAACAGCTATATAAAGCCCGTTTATTTTTCTCTGGCATGGAAAATCCCGCACCCTCTCTCGTCTGTTTTCCCTCCATTACCACGAGACACCACAAGAAGCCCACTAATGTCGAAAAGGTTTAAGGGCACGTAAAAACGCCCTTCAGACGAATAGGCCGTTACCCTGGGGACGCCCTTCAGCCCCTGTCTGTGTGTGCGTCAGATGCACTTGTCACGAACGAGGGAACTTTGTGTTTGTGTGCGTTGGTTAGCCAAGTTTGTGTGCGATCGTGAGTCGCACACAATCACACAAACTATGCGTATAGAACAGCGTGACGATGAGAATTTGGTAGTTGTCTGTGTGTGCGAGTGAAATGTATTTGATCATCGTTACTAGAATTATCTAAGTGGTAGTGAAATATGTTTGAGCGATTACGAGGCGAGGTGTGGTTTATATTGATAAGTGATAAACTTTGACTTTTAATTGATTATCACTTTTTTGTTGGTTTCCCAATATGTTGCAATTGAACTTGACTTGTTAATGGTATTTATTTTTAGTATTTCAGTATTGTCTATTCTTAAAGCGTTCCGTGATAAAAATGAGAATTACAAAATGATATTTTGTTAAATACACCATGAGATCATTAAAATAGTCAAGATTAGGCAAGGCAAGGGAAACTAAATCTAGGTCTCTTAGACCAAAGTAAAATTTTCGTATATAATTGTGACAGAAATTTAGCAGACACACACTCCGATCGCAGATGACCTTAGCAGGTAGAAGTGCGTGTCCGAGCACATTAATGAGCTATGTTCGCGATTACCTATATTATTTTTATCTATTATAGTATTCTTATGCTGTGGAGTGTAGACTACTATTATCATCATCATACGTAGACTACAATACTAAGATTTCTGTCAGAATTATGTAGCTGATTGCGTTGAGAGTTTGAGACCAACACCCACGTTATATCACGACTAGCTTTTGCCCGCGGAAATGCACGCGTGGATGTCGAAAATATTAAAAATGACGATTTTCCATACAAACCTTCATCCCCTGTTTCACCCCCTTGGGGGTTACCTTTTGAAAAATCCTCTCCTTTCATAGTGGAGCCTACGTCATAAGTTTTGTAGTCCTAAGGGTTAAGCCTGTGCGTTGTTCCTCAGTCAGTCAGCTTTGCCTTTTATATATATCACAATAAAAGTGCTATAGTATTGAGATGAGGGCCCACTTCCCGTATATGGCGTTTTTATGGCAGTATGCAGGATTGACATATATAGATAGGCTCTCAAAAAATTAGCTTTTATAAAAGTCAATGCGCGTGCCTTCTTTGTTTGAGAAGAGGCTTTGGCCCAGCAGTGGGACAATAATAGGCTGGTAAAATATAACTAAGTTGTTTGTTTTGTATACGGTGTGCAGTGTTCTACTTATATTTTAAGTAATTGATCAGTGATAACGCGCATGTGGCCGTAACCTCGGACTTCATCAACGCTGCACTGCAATTAATTGAACGTCTTCATTCTAGGAGTACTTGTTGCAAGCCTTGATTCTATTACTGAAATATGCTTTTATTTATTTGTTAAAATAGCAGCCATGGTAAGCGTGACTTTTGAGGAAACGTGCCCCTTTTAGGTCGAGTGTGGTGTGGTAAGTTTGTATATAATTAGGTGACCATATGTAAAACAAAAAGTAAGTGGTGTAAAAAATTACAAGATGATTCCTTAGATGGTCTCTTTAGCGAAAGATTATCCCCATTTTATTTTTGATTAAACACGTAGCCGTACTATTAAAATCATGTTGATGTATTGTAATGTTGTATACTATAGCAAACTTATATGGAACGTACTAGCCTACAAGCCCTGTGACTCAACATGAATTTCAAAATGCAAACATTCCTAGTCAACCGCTGCAACCTCAAGTAAATTCCGTCAAGCCCCATCAGTAACTCATCACTAAAAATAAAACGTCATCAGATAAAGAGATTCAGCGAAGACTCACAAGCAAGCGGAGGCGTTTAAAGTTATTATCTATGCGGCCGACCTCAGTCGGGTATCGAACCCGCGGCAACTGGGTCAATGCAGCACGCGATGTCATACTCTGTCGCTGACTTGGCGACGCGGAGCTACGAACTGAAGGTGACGACGATGATAAATAAATTAAACGTAGAACGTTTGCAACGGTTTAGAACTCTAAAACACTTTCAAACGATCATTCTAAAATCAAATGATTTTTAAAAAATATATTTTGACAGGTTGTTTTTTTTTAAGAAAAGAATGTGGTAAATCTATGGTATTTTTAGAAAAAAAAAGGTTTTCTATTAAAAAAATATAATTTTTCGTTTATTTTTTTGTTGTAGAAGAATGTTGCGTAGTTTAGACGTTATTATTTGTTTATGATTGTTATCGTAAAAATTTGAATAGTATTCGTTAGTTGTAGTATTGTGAAACACATGGCAACACTATAGGATGATTTTTTGAAGCAATTTTCTTGTGTATTCATTAGATTTGCGGTTGGTGAAACACACAATAATAAATCTAAATGGTAAGATTTCAAAAGGTAGTGAAGACCTTGAGTTTTTAAAGTTGCTCAAAAACGCTAATCTTTAGATCACCATTTGCAAAAGGTTTTATTTTTTGGGTCTAAAACGAGATTTTACTAAATATTGTTAGACCTACAAGAGTTATTTAGCACGTCCCACAAACACCAATAAAGATATAGATCAATAAAGCGCGTAGATCGCGATAAGATGTATCAGGAAGCGACTCTTGCGCACGGCATTAGAGAATGGAGTCAAGGCTCCGTGCAGCGCGCCAGATTATTGCGAGAGGAGCCGCGGTATCCACGCGTATGGTGACGTCATCAGTATGGCGGCAGTTCGGCACTCAATACTATTAGGAATGGTCTGCGATAATTTACGAAGAAAAATATTTTTACGTTAGCCTCGTATGGAACTGTTTGTGTGTGGGTATAAGGAAATTGTTTAGTATATCTTTATTACCTTAGCTATTAATATATGCGGTTCTTGTTAGGAAAGGTAGGTGTAGGCCGTGTAGGTAAACAAAACATGGTGTAAATATTTTCCGAGAAAAGGATTAATGTAGTACATATTTATTACATATTGTTAATTTGGCAAAGTAGCCAAGCTCTTGTTGATTGTGGCAAGTAGGGCATGCAAACCTCGGTTTCAGTCACATAGTAAAACGAAGGGTAACCGGGTTTACTATGGGACCGAAACACGGTTCCCCATACATTGGTGGTAACATTTAGTTCCACTCTTGGCCTATTCCAAGATTGTAAAAACTACAGCCTTGAGCTGTGTAGCTGTATCTCACTGGTGGGATTTTTTACTGCTTCCAGTACCGGACACTTTACATTTAAGTAATAATTACGAAACTAAAATTTAAAATGTCTCATCCTTCCATTTATGGCTCTTTGTTTTTCGCCTTTTATATCGCAGAGGAAAACACAGGCCCAAGAGGAGTTAATCGCAACAATTACTTATATAACAAGTGGATAACGGCGTGCAATCAGAGCTGGGTTAGCGGGTTCGATGTGACGCAGGTTCACGTAATTATCGCAAGATGAGGGGCTGGCCTAGCTAGGGCGTGTTCTAGCGTTTTGCGTGATGCGATTTTATGATTCTGTAGTTCACCTGAAGCTGCAATTGAATTAGATTGATCTTTTTAGGTTAAGCACTAATCTGGTAGTTTAATTGAGAAGTAAACTGTTTAGTTCTAATGGTGGGAACGTTGATTGTGGATAGATAGATTGTACCTATGTTAAATTTTTGTTCGCATTTTGACAGATAATGTAGGTACTGAAACCAGAATACGCTTGGTTTGAACGCTCCTTAGCCGGAATGCCTATGCGAACTAGTTTTTATTAATTGATGTCACACATTTGAAGTAATTTTTATTAGACAGAAGTCTTAAAATACAGCTCAAATATTTTCAAAATAACATAGTGCAGATTTAATCAAATCTATGACCATGATAATTGTGTATTTTACCCCGAAACCATCTCTTAGCTGACGCAACCACTCGAACCAAAATTAGGTATTACAATTCCGAAAACTTGCAATTGAAATTCAAGTGGATTCACCAAAATGCAATTTACATTCGTTTTGAAAATACAACAACAATTTCGATGTCAAACCGTGCTTGAAATTCATTGTTTTGTGAAATAATCGCAAAATAAGATCGAGCGTTTGACGTTCAAGTACTAGGGCACCAGTAGTCAAGAGGTACTTGTAAAGAATATTTTGCCAGAAACTATTTATGAAAATATATATATAGTAGGTAGGAAAATATGTTGAGAAAATGCTTGAAAATTGTCCAGTCTTGATGAGCAGGACATTTGATACGATTCGCAATTGTTTTAGCAGAATTGATTGCTAGTGGGCGACTGTATTTTGTGCGAAAATAGAACGCAAGGCAAAATGCTCTACTTCCCCGCAGTTTATGAGCGAAACTACAGATGCAGTAAGAAAATTTGTTGCTTTATATAAAGTACAGAGTATCAAGGAAAATTATGTCTCTAACATGTGGTATGTTTTATACTTTTGATTAAAGCAATGAACTTTATTAGGTACTAGGTTTTTAGATATAGACCTTCGAAATCAAAATAAAAAATCTAACTCGTATTCTCATTTTTCATATAATATGATGATTTAGTATCAAAGTACAATAGATTGAAGCCTAACATTATCTATTGGAAACCTCTCGACCTATTTATTTTCCAATACCCACAAAAACCTACAATTCGCGACTATTATTCTTTCCTATTCACCGAAAAATAATACGAACGTATAAAAATTAAAAATAAACAGTTGATACCCCCCGCCCACTTCGTCTCCCGCTCCCTTTCGAGAACAGTCTGGTTGCTATAGCAACCGGTCTAGACTCCCAGTTACCTAGCCTAGATAATCGTCTGAATTACATATTGCCTGTAGGCGTTACAGTAGTATCGGCGAACTAGCAAACGTTATATATATACCTCTTGTGGATATATTTTGAACGTATATAAGTGTACCTATATTGGAGATAACCAGAATTTGGCAAACAGGAAGGCTGTGTATTGGTTGACGTTTGTTACTTCAAGTTAAATTAAAGCAAGAGCAAAGATTTAGATGTGTCTTTATCTACAAAATCATGAAAACAAACTATTAAAACTCTTCAGAAAAAACACTCTCAAACAGTTTTAGTTATTTCTGACGTAATATTTGCCAAAATCCACACTAAATATGGCTGACTGACATATATAAACTATAAGATAATCAATATTAATTGAAAACAGAGTAGGGTTCCTGCTTAAATATTAAAGAGAGTTTCTTAGTACTCACGTTTCCAACCGTGGATCAATTGACAGGTTTAATTCCTAGCGATTACATTAATTGTACATAGATTCTACTTCAGGAAAATAATTCATAGTTACAAGTTACATTTATTTATATTACAGTCTGTCTCACTTTCTGTTACTTTTACCACCTGTCCATAGATATGTCCTGGGTTAACATATTAGGCAATTCCAGTAGGACATTCCATGGACATTCCTATTGGACAGTTTTCGACATCCAGGCAGGCGAAGTCACGGGCATTAGCCAGTCATTTATACACGTGTCTGGAACTCTAGAGTCGTGGGCAGTCGGGAGCTACATCTTATAGACAGACATAGGTATATGTTGTGTTTGTACATGTAAAGTTGTGCCGTTCTCGGAAGCGGGGCAGGCAGACGGCCCGGCATTCGGCCGGGTCGGGGTAACAATAGACGCCTTGTGGCATGTCATTACCAAGGTCGACCTTCTAATAATTATGTGGAGTAATATATGTAGATTATATGTACATTGGTATACGTCTGTGGTCTGAAAATATTCCAACTGAGAGCTTGAGGAGTCATTTGATTATTTCCCGCCCTTCAAAAAAAGGGCTTAATATTACCGTCGGGAAACAAGTCCCTAGGTTCTAAGGTTAATTTACCGCGATCGATCGAGTACGTTATGTCTGTGATCAAAAGTTGAACTAGGTCCATTGATGATTTGTTCAAGTAGTTCACAGTCAATAAACAGTCTCGTTATTTCACAACAGGTTTGGAATTATTCTAGCATATATTCGGAATTTTCTAAGTTTTAAAAGCTTGCTTTTTCCAACACGAACATGGAAACTGAGGGCTACAAATGAGCGTGTTATTTCAAAACTTGCCAGACTTTCGTTATTTTCACGAGTAGGTAACACATAGCCCTTAACAACGTTTAGTATCTAACTAGACAAAATGTCAAGTCCAGACGCTGAGAAAACACAAAAACCTTAATATGATGACATGGGTAATTTTGTACAAAGAAATCACAAAATAATAAGTCTACCTGTCTAAATGGGTACCTATTTATCTACAATATTCGTCATAAAACATAGTGGGCAGGGAAACTCGAAAGTCTGACTACCAGGTTTTACAAGGGGTGTGTACCCCAGTAAGTGAGTTGCCAAGGTACCTCCAGGTCGTGTGTTGCTCCATGTAAATTACTAGTATTCAGCTGCCGCCGGTTAGACTGGAAATCGACCCTAAAACGTTAGGTGTTACATATTACCAAGTGGCTAGTTCGCGTGTGAAGTCCGACAGAGAATCACTAACTTATTAATCGAATGCATTGTGTTTGTGGGAACTATGGCGATGTGCGATGAAAAATCGATCAAATTCCATCGATAACCACCGTTGTAACATAATAGGTACTCTATGTGGCATATGTTAGACAACTAATGTAGGAACTAACTAAGTAATCAACTAATCACTAACCATAATTTAAAACCCAAGTTGTTCCCGTTTTCAAACAAACATTATTGCACATTTAGAATATCAACCCTCGGCAGTGAGGAAAGCGTCGAAAATCGAACAAGGAGCTTTTGTTTTGGTCAAAATAAAAAAAAACAGGCCAACGATAGAAAGAAATTCAATGATGTTTATCATCACTCCTAGTATTAAATATTTTCGGTACAAATAAAAAATAAGCTCTTAATATTGTACAAAGACGTTAGAAGTAACAATACATACATTTTCCTCGCAACCCTATTTCAAATCGATATAACAGTAGTAATGAGAAAATTCCCGGGATTCCACAAAGTTGTGTCGGGACTCGAGAGAACGTTTCTATCCGACGTTAATACATATTGCTGGTAGACAGACTGGAAGTAAAGCTGATAGAATTTGATTATACTTGTTGTTGTATTGTCCTCGATGATTAGGAAGACAAGTGTAGTCTCGGCTTTTAAGTCACCGACGCCTACATAAGTTTAAAGAAAAAAGTTTCTTTCCGAACGCAAATGCCTCCTGTCATCCGCTTCTGAAAATAGGTTCATTCGGATTTTATGTCATACCGGCGCCATTCTTTCCAATTATTTTTATTTATTTTTTAGGTTGATAAGTCTTATTTTAACGTTTAAATGGGAAAATAAAGTTGGTGTTAACAAAGTCGAAGCTACTGAAGATATTAAAGATATTGCGGAAAGCGCATAAAATGCTATTAGCTCTGTTTTGAGTGCTAGAAGTAAGAAACCAAAATGGCTTCACTTGTGTGACCTTAATTTGTTTTTTGCCTACTGCTGAAGAATTGGAATCAAAAGCCTAAAGCTCTGTTATGTGGCAATAATTGCTACATCTAAAATATTGTATGTTTTTTATGCCTTGCGCTTTGCACGTACCTATTTGCAACTAACGGCATGATTGCCATGTGGGCACTACATCGGAGTACAGAGAGTTTAAAATGTTTGCCCTTGTTGGCTATTAACATGACCTGAGACCGCTCCGTTGGAACTTGCAACGACGATGAAGCCCAAAATGGATACATTATGAACAACTTGCCTGGCCTTATGGCCTACACCGCCAATGCCGTAAGCAACCTGGGGGGTGTTCGGTAGGAACACACGCGGTTGACTGTTCTATTATAACCTGCAAGGAAAGTGAACGACTTGCAACGGACTATGAAGTCTAAAATGGATACATTATGGACGACTTGCCTGGCCTGGGACGTCTTGTGGGGGCGTACGCGGTCTAAAAGGCTATGTCGAGAACTCAGCAACCTTCACAGGGTGCTCTGTGGGTGTACCGTGGTTGACTGTTATGTAATAACCTTCACGGGAAGTTTTTTGGGAACTTACAGGTTATTTATGTGTAGTTGTTCTTCAACATGCATTATGTTTTTCTTCGAGAAGGTGAAATACCATAGGAGGTCACCTTATGTGGGTGAAGACAGTAAAATTGTCCCTCCACAGTGATTAGAAAATATCCTCCCGTTATCGGTTGAGAATGATTGCCCGGAATTGGTATATGGATAACCACAATAGAAGTTGAAAATGCAGATCAAGAATTAAATGAAGTAAGTACCATAGAAAGAATTATTATATAATCAAGTTTCTTGAAATACTTTATGTGGATATACACCCAGAGAAAGAAGAGAAGATTTACATACATTACATACAAGCTGAATCTACCAACCCGCACTGGGCTGGTGTGGTGGATTATATATAGCCCATCCCTCTCCTAGAGAGGAGGCCTGAGTCCCTACAGTGGGAACATTATAGACCGATGATGATGATGATGAAGAAGCTGAATGATGCTTCTGTTATTTGTGTATACATTAAGATACAAGCAAGGGGACACAGATCACTCTTATTGTTGGTAAACAACAAAGACATTCAAGAGTTTGTTGCATTCATAGACGGAAACATATATTTTGGGTGAAGACGCTGAGAAACTAATCTCAGAAAAATCTATAAATAAATCTGGTTGAGGATTAAAGATGAGTGTAACATAAAATTCACTCCTAGAGAGAGCACATGGGTGCCCAGAGCAAATGCTCCTAAAATTACCAATAAATTTTTAAAACTGGCGGGGCCCTCCTCTGGCAGATATGCAAAAAAAAAAAGGGGGGGGGCGTCATCAAGAGTACGAGTGCAGCAGACAGGTGGCCAGGAGAAATCATCCCCCTAAATTCACAGGTTGGTGGACTAAAATATAATTTATGATTGGAAACTAGTCACTCAAGCGACCCAGTTATTCTTAATTGGATGGTGGTGATGGAGTGATACTCCTCTAGATGATAAAATCTCTATACTTCAATTTATTCAGATAGTATCTGAAATAGAGAAGTGAATTGCTTTCATAGCAATGGAATTTTGTTACCCAAAGGCATGTTTACAAAAACAATTTTGCTTACCATTTTTTCCTTGTCAAAGGCACAAAAATATAGCTTTCCGTTTTTTTATGTAAAAGGCGTTACATATGTTTAGTTTACTTGGAGATGACCTAGTATACAACAGTATACCAATTTTTACAGAATAATGGTTTTTTCTTGTCACATTGGATTGGATGCTTATTGCATGAGACAAGGCAAATGCTATGTTTTCAATATTATGTTCAGCCCCATAAACATAAATAACAAAAACATTGAAACCCATTACAGGTTTCAAAGGACCCTTAGAGAGGCCTTTTAATTTTTTAAGAGATGTATAATGTTTAGAAAACATGCAATCATCAGAACCAAAGAGAAATGTCATTTCATACCTATCCGACACTGTAAACTTCTAGGTTTACTTCTTAATACTATTCACATAGCTTAACAAGTCAAGACAAGCCTTAACATCACTGAAGAGAAAAGAAATAATTAAGAATTTATTGATAAAAAGTCGAATTAAAATTGTTTTTAAGGTTTTAAAACTTTAATATTGTCCAGCCATTACTATAGGATTCTATTCACTAAGAAACTCGAATGGAACAAATACCTTGTTCTAAGAGATAGTTATGGTAAAATAACATCACACCTGTAATCCCCGAAGGATTGGGCAGAGAGGTACCTAATAGTACACCCTCTTTTTTGCCAGTTTGTTTTTATGATAATTATGATATAAACACTGCAATGAAAATATCATATCATTTGGCTTGGTCTATAAACATAGCCAGTTCTTTTGAGTTAATAAAAATATTCACATATGCTTCTCCCGCATGGTGTGGCCCATAGATTGCTATTATACTATGAACTGTAGATTCAGCTCAGTTTTTTCATATCAAAATTGAGTGCTGCCCCTTTTTTCTGGGCTTAAGTGTTCAGTCAGTCATTTACTAGTTATTGAAATTTTTCAAGAATTGAAAATATAACTACAGAATCAAAATTTTTATTTATTAAACATAGTTATAGTAGGTACATAATGGATACATTATTATACTCTTTTTTATGATGAGCTATTACATACATTTCTGAAAAGCATTGGTGCGAATCTAAATAGATGGTTACTTACTCGATATTACTTACATAAATACCAAAGGTAATATTATGATAGCAGATTTTGAATGTGGAAGGGAATCTTAGGTGTTTTTAAATTATCAAAATATTATATCCGTATTGGGTGAACCTCCAATTGATTAATAATTGTATCATGGACTAACACAAAGTATCACACTTATGCATCATGACCCTGGGATCTCCAGGGGTTGCGCTGTGATAAGTGGTGGATGCTCCTTGCCAATACAAGGTGGCAATGGAAGGAATGGTATTGAGACCAATATCATTTATTCTATACTTTTTTCAAATTCTCTATGGCTCTGGAACCTATAGAAAAGATAATTACAGACAAACAACTGGTATTATAGGAAATAGATACCTTACTCAACCATGGTCTTTTCCATTATTTAATTTAATACTTTTGTGATACAGGAACCTGCACTTTACATAATTTCAAATAGTTACATCCATTTTTTCAAAAAAAAAAAAAAAAAAAAAAACTGGGATTGATGGCAGGAGTATTATCAGGAATATATTTTAGGTTTTCTGGAACTAGTAATGAAGCTGTTGATATTATTAGGAATTCAATAATTGAAAATACAGAATATTAATGTATAGACAAGACAAGATACTGTAAGTAATTAAAATATTATATGCATTAGCAAACCATCACTGAAGTTATTCAGTCTTTTCGTTTTGAGGATTAATAAAGGTTTTTTCCTCTATTTTCATATTCTGTTAGTTCAGCTCTATCTCTAACTATAAGACCACATAAAGGTACAGATGAAATATCAAAATACTTTTCAGAATTTTTTTTTAAGTTAAGTTCTCCAAGATCCAGAGAATTCTTGGGAATTGGGATGTTTTCAGTGTTTTATTCTCTCTCTACTATATTACATTCAACAAAGTGATTTACAAATTGTTATCAAGAAAGCGGTAACTATATTACTGTTAGAACCACTAACTGCTACTGTTACCACTGTTGCTGTTATAACTGTTGCTCGAATGAGTTTATGTTTGCACCAACTTATTATATAAATGTAATTGTACAACTATTGAATAAATAAATAAATAACCACAAGTGGAAAAGTGCAAACAATATCTCTAATATATATTTATTATGTAGTGATTACACAAAATCGTATTACTTTAAGGATTGATATGCTAACTTTTCTGGGCCAAACAAATGCCAACCTTTTATAACTGTTCCTTTCTCTAGCAATGGAATATGGAGTATGAAAGCCCAGCTACAGCTGTGGATATGATAGAAGGAATTAGTTAAAAATTTACCAATAGTGAACAATAGAAAATTCTCTGAAGCAATTTTTAATAACACTGGTAATGATTAAACCTGAACTGTAAAAAATGACTTATTAGTTATTTTATATTCATCTGAATGTTTATTGACTTTAGACAGATGTTTATTAATTAAATGTTTATTGATTTTGTATAAATGTTTATAGGTTTTATATAAATGTTTACCTATTTTATATGAATGTTTAATGTTTTTATATAAATGTTTATTGATTTTATATGAATGCTTAATGCTTTTATATAAATGATTATTGATTTTATATAAATGTTTGTTGATTTTACAACTAGTCTTTAAACATCTACACTTGTCTTCCTAATCATCGAGGACAATACAACAACAAGTATAATTTAATAGTCAAACGAACTTACCTGTAAGTGAAGTTCGATGGTAATTATACTTGTTGTTGTATTGTCCGAAGATGATTAGTCCCACCCGACCCAGAATCTTCATGCTATATAGTCATATGAGCATGAACCCTATGTTGTAAAACCAATAAATTGCTATGAACTTAATGAACCTATTTTCAGAAGCGGATGACAGGAGGCATTTGCGTTCGGAAAGAAACTTTTTTCTTTAAACTTATGTAGGCGTCGGTGACTTAAAAGCCGAGACTACACTTGTCTTCCTAATCATCTTCGGACAATACAACAACAAGTATAATTACCATCGAACTTCACTTACAGGTAAGTTCGTTTGACTATTAAATAATATGGCGCTGTCCTTCACCGCTTTGACGCATACCCACTCATATTACAAATGCGAAAGTAACTCTGTCTGGATGTGCGTCAGTCTGTCTGTTAGCGTTTCTTGCCTGAATTGTTTATCAGCCCATGGTTTTTGATAAATCCAGGTTCGGATATGGGATTATTTTTCTCCATGTGGGATTCCTACGTGGGATGGTAACAGAACTCTACACAAGGGAAGCCCTGGGCACTATGGAGGAGTACGGGAAAATGTCTAAATAATAACTTACAAACTTCTCAGCTCCTCAACTAAGTATTATGTATCCAACATAAATGATTCTGGTTTCCACGTGTTTTGTCTTAAGCCAAGTCTGACACATTTTTTGATCCGTGGTAACCAAAGATGGAAAATGTGGAAAAGATAAGTTAAATAACTTTTGTTGTTGAATTCCTTTGCTCGAGTAAATCTTCAAAGGGAGTGTCTTTTTTATAAAATACTAGCTTTTGCCCGCGACTTCGTCCGCGTGGAATAATGACTTCCGGCAGAATTTGGGTTTTTCGCTTAAGTTATCGCCTTATCCATGATCTATCAATTACGTGTGTAAACATTTAAAAAATCAAATTGTCTCTCTTTGTAATATTAGTACACATACCTACAGATTTAGAAAAGCTAGGTCAGACAATTTCTGCGGCAGATTTCTATCCTGGCAAGTACGTGGTGGTATATGTATTTTCTAAGAGTATTTAGACACCACTGACAGGTGAAGATTCTCCCATACGACGTATTCTTGCTGCCCGTGCTTGAGAACTATGTTTAGAAAATGTTAATAATAATAATAATTTATTTATTATCGAATAACAAAGATCCATAATGGTTAGTAACAGTTGAACTTATAAACTATGTTAGTTGGCACAAAAATGACATAATACATATTAAAAAAATAAAATTAACTGTGATAAATAGCGTGTAATATTCTAGCTCTGAAAAGAACTGTTGTTTAGCCCTGAAAAGAACAGTGTTGTTTAGCCCTGAAAAGAACTGTCCCGCTGCGAGGGACTTAACCCTGCAGAAGTACGGATCTTCACGGACGGATCCAAAACAGGTACTGGTACTGGAGCAGGGGTCTTCTCGGAGGATCTCAATATCCACATCGCCGTACCTCTGGGGGCCCACAACACTGTCTTTCAGGCAGAATGCTTGGGTATCTCCCTGGCGGCATCTGCCATCTTGGCTCGGGAGGTAAAGGATCACTCCATCCGTATACTCTCAGACAGCATGGCAGTGCTGCTGGCATTAAGGAGCCCCACGGTCAATTCCGGGCTAATACACGAGTGCCATCAACGCCTGAACCAGGTTGGTAACCTCAATAATGTAACCATTCAATGGATTAAAGGACATAGCGGCTCCCGAGGCAATGATGCAGCGGACGAGCTCGCTCGAAGGGGCTCGAGCATGGCGGTGGTGGGACCAGAACCCATCGTGCCACTCCCGTTCGGCTATCTTCGCACGCTGGTAAGGAAACGTACCAAAGAACTTCACGCCAAGCTGTGGCTAGACCACGGCGAGTGCAGGCAGGCCAAGGAGGCGCTACCCGCCATCGACACCCGCCTCACCAAACAAGCGCTCCGGCTGACTAAGCTGCAACTACGCACAGTGACGGCTGCCATCACTGGACACGGTACTTTTAATAAGCACCTCTTTGTTATAGGTGTCACAGATAGTCCTCTGTGTCGAGCCTGCATGGAGGAAGAAGAAACAGCCGCCCACGTGCTTCTGCACTGTCCGGGCGTTGCCCGGTATAGGACCAAGTACTTCGGTGACCCAGGTACTCTCCGCGAGATTGCCAGTAACACCAAGGGACTGCTGGCTTTTCTCGGGGAGCTAGGGTGGATCGAGTGATATTCCCACCTGCACGCAAAATACGCGCATCGAACGTGGAGTTGCGGACACCAGCCCGTCGTACTTATACTTATATAGCCCTGAAAAGAACTGTTGTTTAGCCCTGAAAAGAACTGTTGGTTAGCTCTGAAAAGAACTGTTGGTTATATACCCCTGAAAATAACTGTTTGTTGGTTAGCCCTGAAAAGAACTGTTGTTTAGCTCTGAGAAGAACTTTTGCGTAAGTTTTTTTTTTCTTTTTGGTAGGTGGAAAATCATCAAATAACCTCCCCCGCTCTTGGGCAGAGCGAAGGGGAGTGTCAGACTTCTACTGACTAAAAACCAACTCATGTTCCTTCTTCGCCCTTGTGCCGAGACCCCGTCATCTCTTTCGATAATCCGCAGCCCCGACGTGGACGGAATCCGCATTACTCATAGATCTAAACTCCCCTCCCGCACTCGCACCCCCCGCCTTGGTGACGCTCACTTCGCAACGGGCCGTGCAGCAGAAATCGTAATAGTTTAATTTCGCCATAACTTCAAAACCAAACGTCCAATTTTAATCATTCAAAGACCAAATACTATCTACATTAAACTGTATTTAGTGATGAAATAATTTATTTTGATAAGGATTAATAGCATGAGTAAAATTGCGTCCAAATGTAGTCCAAAAAAATTCAAGATTTTTAGATAAAAAAATGGTTGTTGTGCCTCACTCGACATAGATAGGTATAGTGTTTTGCGGACTTTTTTTTAGATATTTATAAGATCTACAATTAATTAGAACATTTAATGGTTGTATCTTTTATAGAAAGCTCAAAGTCACCCAAAGGGCAATGGAGAGGGCTATGCTCGGAGTTTCCTTGCGTGATCGAATCAGAAATGAGGACATCCGCATGAGAACCAAGGTTACCGACGTAGCCCGAAGAATCGCCAGACTTAAGTGGCAATGGGCAGGGCACATTGCTCGCAGAACGGATGGCCGATGGGGCCGAAAAGTTCTGGAATGGCGACCGCGAACCGGAAGACGTTGCGTTGGAAGGCCTCCCACTAGGTGGACCGATGACCTGGTCAAGGTTGCAGGAACCCGCTGGATGAGAGATGCACGGGACCGGTCAATGTGGCGACACCTGGGGGAGGCCTATGTCCAGCAGTGGACGTCTTTTGGCTGAAATGATGATGATGATGATGATCTTTTATAGTTTAGGCAGCGTACGCAAAATAAGTAACTTTTCTGGTTGATGATTTTACACCTTGTGTCCGAAAAACCCAAATATCTTACGGAACCCTATTTTTTTCCAAAATAAAATTTAGCCTATGTTACTCGTGGATAATGTAGCTTTCGAATGGTGAAATAATTTTTAAAAACGGTCCAGTAGTTTTTAAGCCTATTCATTACAACCAAACAAACAAAGTTTTCCTCTTTCTAATATTAGTGTAGACAACATAGGTCTGTCTATTTTTCTGTTAGTGTGTTTAACAACTTTTTTTACTAGGTTAGGTTTCAATGTGCCTCAGCTTTAAAAAAATTATAAAACAGGTTATCAGTTCATCGTTCGCTGGGAGTTCAACCTATTTCCCTAATGACATTTATACTAGTTCTGCGTAATGATAAGGGCTCATTCAATTGGCATTCAATAATAGACATTGACCTCCCGGAATTGGTTCGCGTAGATTTTTTGTAACTTGTGTGTTAAAACCGAGAGTCATATATAGGTTCCATGGTGATATTGGTTTATGGAAACAACGTACCTATACCTTTTTTTTCAGATAAAGCTATGATATATCTACATCTAGTATTTTATGTATTTGTCTCATGTGATAGGTGGAGAGAGTATTATTACCATTAACCAGGAATCTAGACTTCCGGATGGTACTTAGGAATTCCTAATGGAACTTTGCCTGATTTGGGTCTCGAACCCAAGGCGAGGATTAGCAGTAGCCTTGCAACCACTAGAACATCGAGGTAGCTATCATTTGCTAAGGGTGTTCGCAATGCCCGTCGGGGCCGCGGATTTTTGTACTAGATTACGGCGCAAGGGCAAAGAAGGAACATGGGTTCGGTTTTTAGTCAGTAGAAGTCTGACACTCCCCTTCGCTCTGCCCAAGAGCGGGGGGGGGTCATTCGATGATTTTCCACCCACCAAAAAAAAAAAGAAAAAAAAAGGGTGTTCGCAATGTAAAGAAAAGCTATAATGAATAAAAAGCTTGTGTCTATGCTTCCTTTATAGATAAAGACGTAATTTTGAATTTAATTTTTACTGATTTTCAAAACTGCTAATTGAAATGAACGTAGTACTTGTGAAAAAAATTAAAATCCTCTACATTAAAAAAGTATATACTCGTAGCTACCTTTCCTCAACAATTCGTTACATAAGACACATATTTACTTATAGCCTTTCCTCCGGGCTGAGGACTGAGAGCTGCGGGTAGACAAAACTTCCCAGACGACCATCATCATTACTCCGGGCTGGATTTAATCTGTCGCTCGACAGACATCCTCACCTCATTTATACGACCATTTAAATCTTACTTATATGTGTGAATAGTAAAGGGAGAGATAAAATCTTTATTATGAAGAGTTAGCTAAACAAAGAACATATTCCCCTGCGAGCGCTAGAATTTATAGAACTTACAGTAGGTACAGAAATTGTACATTTCCTAACTATCGTCTTATAAGGCAAAAAGCTACGTCTACAGCCTAAATTAATTCGGCAATACAGATACTTGGGAAAAGGAATCAAATCAAAAATCAAATCAGTTTATTGTACATGAGTTGGAATAATTTAAGAGGTATCAAACATGCACCCTGTATGGGCACTGCAAAACAAATACAAATCAAATCAAATTAAATAAATAACATTTCATATCATAATAAAATTAACCGCATGTCACATTTTACAAAATTATTATTATTATAATTATGAAAGAAATATACTATTATGGCAAATCAAAACAAAAACAAAATAAAATCCAAAGTCAAAATAATTAAAAGAAATATACTATTATGCCAGATCAAATCAAAATAAAATCCAAAGTCAAAATAATTATGAAAGAAATATACTATTAAATGTCAAATCAAATAAAATCCAAAGTCAAAATAAATAAAATTACTTAATTAATTTATATAACCTTCAAAAATAACCTACGTTTGTTTAATGATGATTTATTTTATTATTTCTTTATGTTTATCTTCAAAAAACTCTTGCAATGTGTAGTAACACTTCTGGTTTAAGTAAACAATTTAATTTTAAATAAATTGTTCCATTTAATTTCTTTTAAGAATTTCGGAATTTTATTATAAATTTTGATACACATTACATACGGACCTGAATGGAAAATGGCCAGTTTTGAAACTGGTAATGCGAGATCATTTCGGTGCCGCAAGTATCGGGGCTGGGTATAATGATCTTTATTTAAGGGGAAAAGTGATATATTTTTTCTGACAAACAGGCAAATTTCTAAGATATACAGAGACGTGAGTGTAAGGATATTCTGTTATATAAAATGTGGTCTACAGCTGTCCATGCCTCCTATATTCATTAATATTCGCATGCATCTTTTTTGTAGCTTGAAGAGCTTTTCGGCGTTCGTGCTATTACCCCAAAGTATTATGCCGTAACGGAGCCAAGAGTGCGCGTACCCGTTATAGGCAGTTTTAGCAGATTTAAAATCTGTAGATTTTTTCAATTCCGATAAAGCGTAGGAAAACCTAGAAATTTTGTTACTTATTTGTGTTATGTGAGATTTCCAATTTAGGTTTGTGTCAATATTTAGGCCTAACAAATTAAAATTATCAACGCAGTCAAGTTTGATTTTGTCAAAGGTAAAGTTTATGTCGAGAGGTCGCCTTTGGTACGGTCTAAATTGCATTATTTTAGTTTTAGCGAAATTTAATTCAAGATTATGTTCATTTAACCAAGTATGTATGTCAGATAGAATTCGATGAATGTCATTTTTAAGGGTCATAATATTTGAGCATGGAAATACAACGGAGATGTCATCTGCGAACAAAACGCTCACAGCATCTATAATTTTGGGGAGATCATTTATATAAATAAGAAACAATACGCACCCGAGTACGCTACCTTGTGGAATTGATTTATTTATATTTATTGGTTCCGATCTAACATTAGTAATTTCTCCAGTACTATGGTTGTAATGTTCAATTTCTACATACTGTGAACGATTTTCAAGGTAAGACGTGAACCATTTATGAGCTATTCCGCGTACACCTATTCCGTCCAATTTTTTAAGAGGATATTATATTGAACTCTCGTTAAATTTCACTTGCTTGGAATTGTCTAAAACAGTTCAACAACCGATAGAAAAATCTAGGCCTTACATTAGGTAGTCCCGAAGCGGGTATCAAACCAACAACCTAGACATCGGACGCTTCGCGATTGCGCCACAGCGTCAGTATCAGCTACTGGTTAGACATACTAATCAGCTTGTAGTTGTAACCTAGGCTAAACAACCATGGGTGAACAGTAACCGTTATTGTTTGTTGAGACCAGCGGCGGCCCAGTGGTCGTGAGTTCGAGCGAAGTTTCCAGACTTCAATATTTCTAACTTATTTATAACTAGCTTTTGCCCGCGACTTCGTTCGCGTGGAATAGTGACTTCCGGCAGATTTTTGGTTTATCTCGCGAAAAAAAAAAAAAAAAACTATCCTATGTCCTTTCTCAAGTTCCAAACTATGTCTGTACCAAATTTCATCAAAATCCGTTCAGCCGTTTAGGCGTGAAAGAGTAACAGACAGACAGACAGACAGAGTTACTTTCGCATTTATAATATTAGTATGGATTATTATATCTCTACTGCTCTCAAAAAGTGCTCGTGGAAGTAATGAATATTAAAGTGAAAACGTAGGGTCGAATCCGAATCCATGTCCTAGCACAAAAAGTAAGCAACATCAGTCAACCGAGCCGAACTGACCTGAGGCCCAATATAGGGGACGTTAAAGGCTAAATCATACTAGGCATATGCTACATAACTTTGCAAGAAGGTTCCTATAGCTAGCACAGGCCTAAAGTTTATGACGAACATTAAATGATCTCATAACGATGGTAACGACCGGTTATGTGGTAGATCCTCATGTCTTCCTGACAACAAACTTAAAGGATACTTTATATTCTGCGCACACGCCTCGTAACCCGCGGGTGAGCTGCCAAATACACGCAGCTTTAGGTGTGACCGTCAATACAGTATGGCGGACCATTCATATTTATGTTAATTTTATTTTAAAAATATGGATAAACAAAGGTCGTTCATTGAATGAGTTAGGTAACCACTTCTTGGAAAGAGTGTGTTTGATTCGGGATATCTTAAAAATTCACAAAATTAAATTTTTTAATTTTCTTTAGTATTTCAACAGTGCGGATTTTGTCAGGAAAAGTTCAAAGAAATAGTTTATTCATGTCTCTGGCCGACTTTTGAAGATGGATTTATTTACTGGATTTATTCTGTGAAAATAACTGAGCTAAGTTGTAACAAAATACAGAAATAGTAATTATAAATTAAAAGTTAGTTAGTTTTTAATTATAGTTTTGAGCCGTTTGGGGTCGAAACGCTCGGGCCATGGGGTCCAAGTGCGCGTCTCCTTTTCAAGGAGATCTCTCGTCGTTTAGTCGACACTTCGCGTGACCAGAGGGCTGGCTCTTTCTTTGGTCAAAGGATTAGCATTGCCATTCAACGTGGCAATGCTGCCAGTCTTCTGGGCACGTTCCCGGTTGGCAGCGGTGCGGAGGGGTACTGGGACGCTTAAGTGGTCGTTGTATATACCTATATATTATGTAAGTACTAACTTTTAATTTTAATTTATTTACTAAGTAGCGGTGCTGTATCCTGCATCCAAACATGGATATTTTTTGCACATTTTAAACTGTTATAACCATTCTGACATTTTATTTTGGTCTCAAAGTTTCCCAAAATCTGTTCAGTTTCGCCATAACAGGGTTTTATTCTAAAAATGTCCTGTTGCTGCTAAGCAACGGTGTTATATTTACTGAAATATTACACCGTGTTGCCTAACTTAATTTCCTAACTTTTTTCTGAGAGAGGTTCTTTTCAGAGGTTATTTCAGCTTGTGTAAGTGAATTTCACGAGGCTTCCTGGTCACCTCGTGACTTCAGAATGTTTCTCAACTGAGTTATTGAGAAACATTCTGGACTGTTTTGGACCATATAAATAGAAGTTCTGAAAGACATTAGTGACCATGACAGTCGTTAAATTACATTGTGAAATTGTTTTAAAAGTATTTCTTCGTCAAAACCATTCTTAATTTGCAAAATCTATTGACTTAATAAGTTTGGCGAAAGGCAGACATCATATGTGTCAGAAATTAAACTCAATTTTAAAACTGCTTTTATAAAAGATTATTTCAGACTAAGGTAGTTTCTCAAGGAGGCAGAAAAGCGTTCAGGCTGAAATGGATAGGTAAGTCGAAACTTCAGTAAGTCAATACAACGCTTCAACAACAAATTCAAGTTATTTAATCGTCGCCATTAATCACTAATGAAGTGCATTTAAACTTTTGCCAATCATTTTTTTTCTGCAAATGATTTTACTAAAAAGGATCGTGTTCGTGTCACCGTCTCCGTCCGATCGCTCTTTGCTACACAACCTTAATCCTGCCATCGCCGCACACAAAAACAATCTTTATTGATAGGTTATTAAGTGTTACGTCAAACGCAATTACGTGTTTGTTATACAAAGTTGTTTATGCGGTCGGATGAATAGAAGTTAGACCTTAGTCCGTCGTGATAAGGTAGAAGGTGATTGTGCTGCGGTGTTGTTTTGAGCGTAACTAGGGCGGGCGCCTTGAGAGCCGCATTTACATGACACGACCTCGCACGGTCGCTGATCTCCTGGCCTTACCGCGTAGCATTGCACGCCGCGCGCCGGCTGCGCACCGCAGTTTCCTTCCCCGCCATTATCTATATTTCCTATCCACGCCAACTGACAAACAAGTCTAATCCTTGTTTTGAATGCGATTCAATCATTGGCTTGGAGAAATGCCAGCGGGAACGGGAGCTACTCTGCTCTCTGTCCTGTTCCTAGTTCCTTTTGTTTTGAATTGCGCATGAGTTGCATTGTAGACTAGAATGAAAAAATCACACGCGTCAAAAAAATAGGACTCGGTCTCAACTTTCTGGAATAAGAAATTGTAGTGTCTGAAGATGGTTATTTGAATATCTAAATACCTGTTCTATTTATAGCAGAAATACTGCTCGATCAGACTCTAGAGAGAAGTTTCGACATTTTCCAGGAACGATGTACTAACTACTCTTGAACCTGTACTAAAACAAAGCAGTTTTAACACACTTATCCAAGATTAATTTAAACTCAGGTCCACCACAGAACCGAGGGGATCAGATACTTAAGACATGATCTTGAGGAAATTCTGTTTCTCCCAAAGAAAAGGATGAAAGTCCAGAAGAGTGGGAGGTATTAAAGGGACCTTCAGATCAGTCGGAAGATCACATTGGTTCCAATTAGCAAGTGTTTGAGCAACATTCGAGAGTTGTCGGGTTGCGCCACCCGACACAGACCTTGGTGCGTGCGCTCGCCGCTAGTTCACTATGTATTACTGCCTACCATATACCACGGTATTTGCGCACACTTTGAGGTAAATAATCAATATGCTGATTCATTTAAAACCTGGTCTTTGTTGGTGAAAAGGAGAGAACCTTGAGGAAATATGTGGAGAGTAGTGACCATAACTTTGCGTTGCAAAAAGACCAATGTTAAAAGGTAAGAGTTAGCGAATCAAAAATTGGGTCAGTATTTTAGCACTATTAATAAAATTGATGCTGTTTACTTTTCTAAATGTATATGACCCAATTTCAAATCAAATCAACGTGGATGCAGCAATATGAAGTATGAACACCCCAATCCCATGGAAAACTTATTTCATAATATCCAAGTGACCCAAATACTGTTAATCAGCTAACTTACCCATCTCCTAAACAAACTGTATAAAACCTAGATAAATCCTTGTTTTGCAAAATGAATTCAATGTTAATTAAGTGTGCTTCTACCAGCATGACTGCAAGCCATGTCAGTTCCAGTGACCTTCTGCGCCCATATGTGGCATATTTAGAGTGCATGCGAATTCTTGCACCTAGATACGTTGAGTGACTGGACTGGTATTATTACGACTGCTATGTGAGTGGAGCTGGCAGTGTAGTTGGTGAGCAGGATTATAAAAGAAGATTTAATAGACCTAGAAAGACTCATAGACAATGACCTGAAATTTTACGTCTTCTTGCAAGGACCGAAAAAATATATAGCCTAGATAAAGATGAGTTTGTCTAGAGGAAATATAGAAAATGACGATAATGAAACACGAGAGAACGGAAATTGATTGATACGAATGTGGGTAGAAAAACGAAATATGAGGGTTTCTGACGTCAGCAGGCTTTTACGTCACCGAGATAAAAGAAATGGCATTTTGGGGATTTATCTACACTTTCAAGTGCATTACCTAAATATGTATAAATTGGCAGTGGCATATTTATGCATCTCACTATGTAGTTATCGCCAAATGTGTTCAAGGGCCATATATCAAAATCTAGTACAGATTAACACCTTAAATACATAGTCAGGCACGCAGAACGGCCATCAAAAATGGTGAACATGCAAATATCTTAGTTATATCACGCGAACCCTAATTAGTATAAAACTAATTCCACCATACTAGTTTTTCACCATAGACAAGATCCATAGATCAACCGGTTCACCTCTCTAAGTGGGACAGGATGCAGGCTGCGTACGCGCATGTTACACGTACGTGTGTGTGTGTGTGTGTGACACACACACACACGCACACGCAGTGCGTTATGTAACAGATTTGCGGTTTGTGTGCATTTACCGACACGATTAGGCCGATAAATATATTTATATGATAAATACTCACATGTTTCGCATTTACATGTTCTAGTTTTAGCGATCCGGTTTGCTTTGAGTTTATTATATTTATCGTTATTTGCTATTCAATTATTATTTATTTGTCGTGGCTATTAATTTATTAATTGACGTAATAGAGCCATTATTACCTACATTGCTAGTGACGTTTCTGTACATAGTTCCTACGTTAGATACATAATAATAACAACTGACTACCTATTTATAACTTACTAGCAGACGTCCCGCGGTTTCACCCGCGTAGATCCCGTTCCCGTGGGAATACAGGGATAAAAAGTAGCCTATGACACTCAGCAATAATGTGGCTTTCTATTGGTGAAAGAATTTTTAAAATCGGTTCAGTAGATCCCGAGTTTACCCCTTACAATTTAACAAATATACAAACACACAAACTTTACTTCTTTATAATATTAGAAGAAGAAGATAGAAGATAGATTACACAATTTTTTGCTATCTACTTCTGCGTAATATGGTAGTACCGAATTATATTTAAATCTTTTAGTTAGGTAATAAAAGAGTTAGTTATAAACATAAAATATAGAAGTTTTTTTTCTAAATCTTTCATTCAAAATTAATCAAAACAGCACAAGTGCATCAAGGTGAAAAAGCAAAAAAGAGCTATGAAAAGACTACTGAGCAGCGTAGTTCGCTTTCCGCAGCGCGCGCGCAGCCCTGACCTACATGTTGATACGTAACCAAGTGCAATGAGACACAAACACATCGGATAATATTACTTTCGTTTACGCGTCGCCGTAAAATTCGCGTAATTGCGTAAAAAGTGCGTAAATTACGCAAAGTTCTGGTGTGAAGGGTGATGTAAAGGTCCTGATGGGGTCAGAGTAGCCTATGTCTGGGTTTACCAATACGTTTTCGGTCTTCGTAGAAATAATAATTGGAGGGATTACATTAAATCCTTCTGGTTTTTTGGCTTTCAACATGGGGCTTAATTCATAGTCGTAGCACTCGAATTATATTTGTTGTACTTTGGTGTAATTGGTACGTTTTCTTTAGCATGATTGTTGGCTAAATAATAAAACTAAGTAACCCGATCGGACTGATGACCTGGTGAAGGTTGTGGGGATCCACTGGATGCTGAACGCACGGGATCGGTCCATGTGGCGACATCTGGAGGAGGCCTATGTCCAGCAGTGAACGTCTTTCGGCTGAAATGATGTTGATGATGAACCCGATAGGTTCCAATTCATCAGAATCATATTATGCATAAACGCATTAATTAAGGTTACCTTCAAATCTGAATAAAAGCTTATAACTTTGCCGGGACTTTCTATCTTTAGAACCAGATTGTTTTAAAGAAGTCTTGGGTAAATTAGTTAAGAATATACTTTATTATTGATTTGAACAAACTTGCTCGCTTATACGAGTAAATAGTAACCCAAATCTTTGATATTTTCGCTCCGGAATCGGTTCCAGACTTCCAGTCACCGAAATATCAACGATTACCACATCAGCAAACTTGTAAACTAAACTATTTCTCTAATAAAAATAACTATAACGCAATTACGTAAGTTAATTGTAGTTTTATAAGCTAAAGGAAGAAAGACGGCTGTTCCCATGACCTTGAAATAGTTGCTCCTTTTTCCCGATAAGCTAGTTATTTCCCTAGTCATTCGGGGTGCGTGAAAACCCGCAATTTTTCAGGCTTTCCGAACACGGCACTTAATCTTGGCCCAATAACCGTAAACTATATCGTGTAGGAGTTATTTTAATTAGCCTTACCGTCGGGGATTCCGGCCGGCTTGTATGTGAACTTACCTGGAAAGAGAAATGTTATTAATATGTGGAAGCGGGCATTAGGTAATTCTATTGACTATGCTGGAAAGGTATTTCACGGTCGCATAGTTAAGAAAACAGGTCGTTGGTGCTAACTGGGGGATTAGGTCAAAAGTAGTAAGCAGCTGTGTTCTGCTTTGTGCAGCACAAGTATGTAACTATTTTCATAGAGCCACATTTTTTGTTTTTATTAGACCTCGTTTGGAATATGACCCATTCAGGCTAAATGGGGTGACTATAACAGAGTCTTCAAAAATTAGACCTTCTTTTTATAGTATTTCTTTTTAACATTGTCAAAAGTCTGGACGAAAAGGTACACTTACAATTATACCCAACATACACCAGTTAAGTACATGCTATTTCTTAAATCTAAAGTAAGAAATATGCAAAGCATCATTTAAACAAGGCAGCAGGAAAGCTAGTGCTATTGCCCGTTTCACTAAGACTAGGTGACATCTAACAGGTTGCCTAGTGTTACTGAACGGGTATTATAGTGCAGTTGCAACAGATATTAAAAACACATAGCCCTCCTTTTGGGCTTCGCCGCAGTCGGGTAATAATCCGTCAATTTGTTTTTGGATAACACCAAGTTTAATATTACTCCATCAATCTATGCAGTTACGTCGAAACTCATTAGCTGGACATACATAATATATTTGAGCGACCTATAAAAACAAAACCGATGTTTTGACACGGTGTTTTTTTTTTGTCCCGAGGCAGATTCGGACAGCCAATGTGTCATACAGCGGATAATTGACGGGAATATTAATGGCCCCATGTTAAACGATGACTGCAAGAGATGAGCGGAGCTAAGATGGGCGAGACTTCTCAGGATATGCTCATGACTCAGGAAACTTGCCTCCTTGTTGCTACCTAGACCTTTCAGCAACTTGGGTCTATATTTTTAGTCAATCTTCGTTTTAAGTTGGTCGCTCAATCAATCAATACAATTATCAAGAATAATTATCATAGCAGATTTGAATTTTCCGAAACTTTTATAGGTTGTCAGAAATTGTAGAGACTTGTTTTATTTTAACTGCGAATTCTGTCACTAAGGACAGAAGACACAGATATCGATATTTTTTATTAAATGACCTTAAAAGGCAAAAAACTAAACACGAATATTAAGCTAATTAAACGTTAAACAAATACGTCAGGAATCTGTCAAATTTTGAAACACAACGCATTCCGAAACAGCGTCAGAATTCCCCTAATTCATTAGCGTTAAATTTAAATGGCTTGTATTTGACACCCCTAGTGACGTAGGGGCCGAAGGTAACCGATCGTAGCTGATCGCAGCCAATGGGCCGTGAAGTACAAAAACTTGCGCTCGCGCACCCAAGCTACGCTACACGTGGTGAGGTGTCAGGTGTAGAAATCTATTGGGTTCCGCATATATTTGTGATACTTGGTTTTTTCAGAAGTCTATTGTTGCCAGTGTTTCATGGGTAATATAGTAATCCATGCATTATCTGGGTAGGGGCTGGTTGGAAACAATAAATATGGCCACCAACTGGGCCCGACCCGACAGTGTTATATTGAAGTGAAATACCCCATTGCGGATCGAAAATTTCTGGAGAAATGAATGCATTGGATGGGTAACTATTAAGTTGTAATCTGTGGTTGTAATACTGATGACGAACTTATTGTAATCTTTAGTATTGTTCTGAAGTAAGTAACATATGTCTTTATTGGGAATAAAGTTTTTATAAACCGAAATCGATAGGTGAAGAAGAAGACTGGTTTGTGGAGGTCAGATAGGCAGTCGCTCCATAAAAAGTACTGATATTCAGCTGCATCCGCTTAGACTGAAAGTCGAGGAACGGTTTCCTCCATCGTTTCCTTGGCTTCTAGTCTGCAGACATCGTTTAGAACAGGCAGGCATTTTTAGCCTAAAATCTCTTATTGAGTCATCATGACTCAATAAGTGATTTTAGGCTAAAAATGTGTTGCTGTCAAGTGGGCATAGGTACATAAAGTATAGCTTTGGTATAAAGTGGATACTTTCAGTAGAAATGGTTCGTTTCTACTAGTTTAAATTAGGGTTTAGTTGGCGTACCTATATAGGACCGAAGTTAGAAAATACATTGTAATATTATTACGGCTAATATTGAGGGATAAAGTTCAAAAAGTTTAAAGTTATTATTTGGTTTAAAATATTTTACACGCCTAATTGATTTGAATGGTTCAATGATTTTGTTGAACCATCTAGAAAGGTCTGGTGTTAGGGGGAAATTTAGACTGACGTAACACGAGCTTAGAATATCCTACAAAAACATAACTATGTATTTCCAAGTATATGTAACTATGGATGTAAGGTCTATATTTAGAACTAACCGTCTGGCATAACAGCCTAGTCTGGAACCGTTTGCGTCACTACGGAACCCTAGAAACGGGCGATAAATCCCGCTCATCTGGGGTATTTAATGACCCGCCCTGAGTTGTCGAGATGCGTTAAATTAATAGCACCACATTATGGACTGGCGCCATTGACACCAAAACAAGGGTTTTTGCAAGATTTTTGACCTATTTCTTATGCAAACTGAGGATATTTAGTTTTTTTTTTGTCAAAAATTTAACAGGAATCACCCACTAACTGTGACGATCAAAGCTGGTTTCTATTTATTTTATGTTTACCTGGATCCATTTTCTAAGTAATAGTGATCTAGTAATACCTAGGTATCCTAAACTTTAGTTCAAAGGCTTTGAACTAAAATCACAAATTAATCAGAGAATATCATAAGAATTTAGAGCAGTAGCTTGAAGCATTTGGCAAATCTTCCTGCTAGGTAAACAGCATAACTTAAAGAGGAATTCCTAAGTTACTGCAATTTTAGTTTTGTTTAGAACAGAATGACTTTTTCAAGTAAAGAAGACGAGACCACATTCACACTAGATCACTACCCCGCAATACCTCAGTAATGAACCATTATCACAACATTAAGACGTATGGCGAAGGCGAAATAACTGGCGTAATGTGGGAATACCTACTATTAGGTACGCCTCTGCCTAAACCATCGGGGATTACAGGCGTGAAGTTATGTTATGTTAAGACATAAGGACAATAGCACCACGAGTGTGTCTACTAGATAATTGACTCCAGGGCCGATTTTATAAGAGTACACACGTTTTACTTTCATTATAATACCTAGTAATAGTATGAAGTGTGTGAGAGTCAATCTTCCTGTATTACGTTGTAGTACAAATGAAATTGAGGAGGAAGGTCTTCGATTAGAAAGGATTCGATTCCCAGAACCCAGGGTGGGCAAAGTGTAACAACGGAGACTGAATTTGTAACCGGTTGATGGAAATATACTCGCTTTATTTTGAAAGAAAGAAAATGTATTTATTGGTCACACAGGACAACACAATTTGATAAAAAAATGAATAACCCAGAAACATAATTAACAGTAAACCTTAAAACATAATAAATTAATCAAAACTTAGTCCTGTACGATAGTTTGCGTATTATAATACCAAGTTATTAGTACACACGGCTACACATCAAGCTATACAAAACCAGTTAATCTTGGCCTCACTTTACTAGATCTTTTCGCACAATGAACGATCAGATTATACTGGTTTTGTATAGCTTGATGTGTAGCCGTGTGTACTAGGCGACAGTCATCGATTTTACTTTTTACATTACTCGCGTTGTATATACTCTTTTGCAAAAAAAACGGGCACTTCATATTTTTTTCTCTACTTCAATGAAGAAGGACAAGTAAGAGGGTTTATTAATTTGACGATGTATTGGCATGTTATTTGAAGAATCCTGGCATGATTCTGTACGTTCCAAATTTAAATTTTGAAATTAACAAAAGGAAAATAATGATTATTGTAGATTATTGTAAAATTGCTTTACAATGGCGCGAATTGCTGAAACGATTTTATTACTGATTACTAAAATTTTAAAACTTTTTGGATATTTTCTGCAAATTAAACAATTTTATCTTTCTTTTTACATTAAATACCACTTTTTGACATGAGTGATAAAGCGATAAGGGCCGGTAAAATTATAGCCCTACTTGAAGAAGGTTGTTCGCAAACTTACGTGTCTCAGCGGCTAAATGTGAGTCGTTCAACTGTCCAGAGGACTTGGCAACGGTATCAAGAGACCGGTTCGGTCAAAAGAAGACCCGGTTCGGGAAGAAAACGACGCACAGAACCAAGAGATGACCGCTTTTTGGTGAGTCAGGCCTTGCGGAATCGTAAGGCGTCAAGTGTGGACCTGAAGAAGAGCCTTGAAGAAGTAAGAGGAGTAGAAGTTAGCTTGTGGACCGTCAGGAGGAGGCTTTTGGCTGCCAATATCAGGAGTTACCGCCCGGCTCGGGGACCTAAATTACTCCGTGAGCACCGTGTTGCTCGACTTCAGTTTGCTCGAAACTGTGCTTCATGATTCCAGTCCTCCAGAGGGAGGACTGGAATAAAGTATTGTTTTCTGATGAAGCTAGAATCTCTTTGTGTGGAGAGGACCGACGCCGGCGAGTGCTACGAAGACCACGGGAACGCTATGCGGAAGTGTGTTTCGAAGAAATCACTCCTTATGGCGGAGGCTCCGTTATGTTTTGGGCAGCAATTAATTCGACGGGGCGTACGGAGTTAGTTCTCATAGAAAATGGAACATTAAATGCACACCGGTACATAATGGAAGTCCTAATTCCATATGCACAACCCGCATTGACTGCACTTGGGGAAGATTCCATTTTTATGGACGACAATGCTCGCCCGCACCGTTCTGGCGACGTGGAAGCGTACATGCAAGAAGTTGGGATCCGTCGTTTAGATTGGCCAGCTCGAAGTCCTGACCTCAATCCAATTGAGCATGTCTGGGATGTTCTAAAGAGACGGGTAAGATCAGTGCAACATGCTCCACAAAACATCAGGGAGCTAAAAAGAGTCATTGCAGAAGAGTGGGAACGTATTCCTCAAAACGTCATTAAAAACATCGTGGAAAGCATGCCCAGAAGGATTCAAGCTGTGATTTTGGCAAGAGGAGATCACACTCGTTATTAGGTTATTACATTTGTAACTTTATTTAATTAAACAAAGTAAAAAAATCTTCTTGTCTTTATTGCCGACCACTTCTTATTGTTTGGCCGTGTACATCGGTTTTAAAGAATTCATAGATTTTTTTTTTAAATTGCCACAGTTCACTTCACGCGTATTAATTTACACGATTATAAGTATACAGACTACGTCAAACAATTAAATTTCATTGAATTAACTCAAATCGACCTTAGAACGTAAATTTCCTAAGGTGCCCGTTTTTTTTGCAAAGAAGTTGTCTGTTTGTTTGTCCAAAATGACTGTATATAGTACTGCGGTATGCGCGCACTTGCCATACAATATCGATACCTAACCGCCATGGACTTTGTAAATAAACGATACTTAGATCAATTCAATAGGTATAACTGTTTTTTAATTATACAACACATATGATTTATATTTATCCGTAATACATGGGTAATCGTCATACAATAAATAATACATAATAATTATTCAGAATGTGCTGTACGTCATCACTGGGATTTCCCTATGTTTTGCTATTTTACATAATTATTAGCTATTTATAATGTATTAAACAATCTTTTTCAAGCCTTCTAAAATTGATCATGACAGAAAAACGATTATCCACAGTTTTTTAAGAAACAGTAAACTTTAAATGTTTTCCTTGTTTCCAAAACGGCTTTTCCAACTTTTTTTTACTAAGATATTTTTTAATTAAGCGAGACATTTTGGTAAAATATTTACTACAGCGTAAATATATTTAAATAAAAATTTACCGATCATTAAACTAGTAAAACTATTACCTATTTTTCAGACGTCATAATAATGACGACAATGTGAATGTGATGATGGTTAATAAGCCAGATATTACCGAACATTAAAGTAACATTCAGGACTCAGGATACAGCACTAGACCTACGGTAAACCCGGGTGTGGCACGTCCGTTTCCGATACACATTCAGACTACGTATCTCTGTCTATGTTTCCTAGGGCTTATGACTTCCGTTACATTATTTGGTCTAAGTCTGACCTGGTTAGCTTTAGTTACCAATATGTTTAGTTACGTATCTGTCTGTAGTACTTCAAAACTCTATTTATTAATAAACTGCAAAAAGATTATTTGTAAAATTTAAATGGTTTATAATGAAAAAATTAAAACGTTAGTCATGGTATGCTATGCCATAAATACAATAGCGCAATAAATAACATTTTCAAAATCGTATTTTTAAATGTATCAAGTTCAGTGATACGTAAATACTCAGATTGGGTGAAAACCCAAAAGGACCAGATTACTGAAGTCTATAAAGATTGAATTATTCGCAAAATTAATAATATTTTTTTCCAAATATCCTACAGCTAAACATAAAAAGACTCAAAACTTCAAAAGATAGTCATAATTATATGCCATAATAATAGCTATCCTGAGGACAATGTCGTTGTCGTAATATTGCAGACTGATTGATGACCACAACCTGTCAAAAAACTACTTAACGCTTACCAATTCCCAGATGTCTTTAAGATTACGTAGGTATAATATCGGTCATTTACCACAGTCATTAAAAATGTAGAAATTACAGTAACTATACATAGCGGTGGCTGTATCTTCAATACTAGGTTTTGTCAGGACTGTATAATACTGCTATGTTTTGCCAGGACTTTTAAATAAGAGCTAACCTATTGCCATATAACTGGGTGCTAATCCGGACACCCACCTTGGTACCGAGAATTTAAATAAAAAAAAAGTATTATTTATAGCATACATAAACGAATTGCCAGAATCAACGGATCAGTACACTGTACTATTCGCAGATGATACCACTGTACTTACTAGAGAAGCTACTATTGAGCGGTCGATAAACGTCACCAATGAAGCTCTAAAGAGCATTCATGACTGGTTAAATGAAAATAATTTAGAAATAAATACAGATAAAACTAAATTCATGAGATACTTGACATATAATAATAAAATAAATAAAAAAGACACACCTGACTTGCCAATAAAATATAATAATAATATCATTGAAGAAGTTACTGAAATAAAATTTCTAGGAATAAATATTGATAGTTATTGTAACTGGAAATCTCATGTAGATCTAGTTTGTAAAAAAATACATAAATTCGTTTACGCACTTCGTAAAATAAAAAAAATTACAAGTAAAGAAACAGCATTAATGGTATACCACAGTCATGTATGTTCGGTACTGAGGTATGGTATAATTTTGTGGGGAAACTCTACAGACGCCCAGAGAGCTTTTATAGCCCAAAAAAAATGCTTAAGATTGATCTATGGTCTCAAGTGGACTGATTCGTGTCGACCGGTATTCTCCGAAAAACGTTTGCTAACACTTCCATCCCTATACATTTTTGAAATCAGTAAAGTTAGAAACAATCTATCACTCTTTGAGCAGGATGAGAAGGCCCAATTTAAGAGAAAAGTAGTCCAAAAACCTCTGATTATTCCTCGAAACAGATTGAGGCTATGTGACAGTAACTGCTACACAATGGCGGTAAAAATCTATAATAATCTACCAGTAAAAATAAGAAAAATGAATAATTTATAATTTAACAGAACTTTAAACAATTGGCTTTGTGACAGATGTTTTTATTCAATAGACGACTATTTAAATTTTAAACAGACATGATGCATAACTTGATAAATTTTTGACATGATAATATTTTGACATGATAATTTTTCACTTATTTACATATTGACATTAAGTATTTAAAATCTAATCAACAAATTGATGAACTGTCTTGTCTGTGAAATTCTATTAAACTAATCTAATGTATTTTATAATGTAATTTGCCGCCTTATTAATGTCAACGCAGCAAAACCATAAATTGTACTTAAATTTTATTTTATTATTACGATTATGATGTTTGTGACTAATGCAATTAATGTAATTATGTATTATTATTATGCATGTACCAGAAATATTTGCACGACTGATGAGTCGAATATAGTGAGACTAAAATTATTTTACCATCTAATTATGTATGTACCTATATTCTGGCAAATAAATAAATTTCATTTCATTTCATTTCATAAAGAATTCTAAATAACATCATTCGATATGGGGGCTAAACTAACTGTCTTAAAATTTAATCAGCAACATAGATGAGGAAAATTTTAACAATGTCTTGATTACATTGTCATAGGTTACCAAATAGTCAATGTTAATTTATTTGAAATTCGTCATAAAAAAACGAAATGTTTTGCCAGCAAATGGTAGTCTCTGTCGTATGGGTGTCATACCAAGTTCTTTCATTTGCGACTTTGCGACATATGACCAAAGACGGGCAAATTAAATCATTCCGTGGGAATTATCCTCAAACCCGACAATTTATTGAACCGATTCGTTAAGCATACGCGTCCCAGTTAGTAATGTGGTTGCAAAACCTTACGCCTGCGTATCTTTTGTAACTAATGCCTATGTAACGAGCACTGCATCAGGAACAGTCACGTGGACATGGAATATCATAGCATTTGGGAAGGATACGTGGAAAGAACTTCGAGAAAACGTGGAGAAATTACGAGACACAGATAAAGGTGCTTACACAAAGATACAGGATCCTATCCGTACTAGGGATCAGTAGGTACTGATAAGTGCGGGTAAAATGGTACCATTCTTTCCGTTAGCAACAAATGAAGAAACAGATGTAGGTACAAATATCAGTATAAGTTTTCAGGCACCAATAAATCGGGAACGGAAAACCTGTTTATATAAGCACCTTTACATCAGTATAAAGAAAGAGGAAAAAGCGCCATAATTACGATACTCAGACAATGATAAAATATGAACGTGGACGTTGAGACAGTTATAAGTAAAAGAAATGCAATAAACGTCACCATCACGGTACTTTCCCCTGTCGAACGAGGATATTTTTGGTTATGACAAACATCTAATGATAATAATTAATCGCAAATGTTATTGTCTAATTTTATCAAGTAATCAGTGCCCCGGAAACACTTATCCATATTTATTGGTTATTAATTACAGGAAATCTTTATTCATTATTTATTTAAACTTCATGCACAATAGTGATACAAAGGCGGACTTAATGCCACTAATGCTAAAATGAATGAAATGCTTAATGATCTTTCACTCATTATCTTTACCATCTGCCTAGCCATTCCCCAATTATGGTTGGGGTCAGCTCTTACTTGGAGCGACAGGCTATCTGATCACCACAACCTGGTTAAAACTGGGTAACACCTCTTGGAAAGAAGGTTTTCAGACTTTTCGACCATTTAAATGTACCTAGATGACACTAATGACCAACAGTAGTAGACAAGGTACACAAATTACACAATGCTACACATCTGCGGAGTCTAAACCTAACAAGCTCTACATCCTCACTCCGATCTAGCAACGAACTAAATTAAATAACAACAAACTCCTTGTTAGCAACAATAAACCGGTGCACGGGAGAACGGTGTCACGTGCACTCTGCAGGACACGCGCACACATACCTACGTCATGCGCGTGTGCGTCTATGCGCGTTGTTTTGCGCGTATGTGGTCGCTCGTCATTGACACGCTTCAGGTTGTCGCACTGCCTCAAGGAGCTGTGCTTAGAGTCAAGTGTACAGTCGCTAGGATAGCCTGTTATCTCATCGAAATATGTAGGTTATTCAAGAGTGACAACAATCTAGGTGGTGCCCTTGGTAGGGTAAGTGCTGTTATACTTTGATGGGGCTTTTTCTACTTTAATTTAAAGGTTCGGTGAATGCCTGGTTATATTTGACAACGCAGAAGAACATTTAGTACCTATGTGAATAGCTAGAAAAACAGTTTACACAAAAATCTGTTCCAAATGCTTAGCAGAAAATATATTTTACCGCTACTACATTGCCATTTTTTACTGCATTGCCAGATTAGAATTGTGGCAGGATACTGAAAATTATCAATCTATAAATAAATCAGTATCGACAGACACTTTCTACAATCTCATTTACTCCATTAAAGGAGAAACAAGATTAATCTACTTACTCTCAAATCAATGCAAATCAAGCAGTTAACAGTTGCCCACTGGACTGTACCACTCTATATACAATTAAGGTAATATAGTTTCATTGGTTTCCGCTGGCCGTGTGCCCCTCCTACTGTCTAGCGCTCATTATACCCTGGTACCTAACCTGGAACCTGTTGATTTAGACCCTTCTGATGGCAGGTGTGACGTCACGTAAGAAAGGATCGCGTACGTTGTAAGTGATTGTTAGAGTATGAAATGGTATTTTGCTAATAGGGCTAAACGTTGCTCGTGTCACGGACAATTTAATTCAGCTTTGTTAGTGTATGTTTAGAGGTAGGGAGCCCTTTTCTTGGAATATTCGCAGTGTTTAATAACAACATATAACATGAAGCCAATCCCCGAAGTGTTTGAGGCAGAGGTGTACACACGGCTACACATCAAGCAATACAAAACCAGTTAATCTTGGCCTCACTTTACTAGATCTTTTCGCACAATGAACGATCAGATTATACTGGTTTTGTATAGCTTGATGTGTGGCCGTGTGTACATTCACATTTCGCCAGTAATATTAAAGCCCCATGTTATAGGGGGCAAGCATTACCATCAACCGAGCACAGGTCCAGACTCCGTACCTGCTACTGAAAAATTACCGATGGAAAAACCTAATACATTATCCGACCCAGTCGCGCAGGCGACGGTGTTTAATTTGATGTAAATAAAACGTTTTGAAGTGTCTGACCGAAGGTTCCGTTTCGGTTCGGAACCAAGGCCGAAGGTTCGGTTTCAGCTGAAAATCCTGTTTTGGTCGGACCTTTTTTTTCATAGATGAATACGCAATTGAAACACCTTAAAAACTTCGGTAAGTATTAAAAAAACACCTAATCCTACGTGTTAGATTCAGTAACTTTATGCCATTAACTATGCCCATACTGTAGGCTATATGATTAAATAAGTAGAACCAACTATTCTTGAGTAGCCATGTCTTACCCACGTGCCCAGCTAGGTCCAGAGCTCCATGGACCTGTTTATTTACGTATTATATACATTTCTGGGTCACGGTCGCTCGGAACTTCGTGAAATGTCCGCTGCCTGCCTGCTATCGGATTCCGGGAACACTTTGTTCACAAACGTAGTCAGAATCGACTTTAATAACAACTCATTGGATTTTCCTCCAGTGATGTGGCTTGTAAAAAATGTTGGGTGGATGTTAGACTGCCGGTTCCTACTTTAAAGGTGATTAACAGTTACTGATTAGATGTTTAACACTTATTGCATCCTGATATAGATAGATTCAATAGTAATTATAATTATAGGAAGCACGTAATGAAGTATTTTGTAGAAGGAAACCCGCCTGTATGTATGCTGTTATTTTTGGCAGAATAAGTGTTAGTAAAGCTGAGTTATTCATCGCATTTTAATGCAAATAATGTTATAAATTCTTTAGTAAATACTGACAAATAGACAGGACTATGAAAATACAAAATAGGTGCCTAGAGACTAGTAAGAAAATATTAAATATATTTCATCCTAGAAACATATATGCTAAAGCTTTGTTCGCAACTAGTTGAAATAAATGGAACAAAGCCTAACAGGTGAAATCGGTAGAACTATGGCATCGTTTTATCGTCTAAACAATAGCGTGAGAACATGCGCAGGTTTCAAAAGCAGCCTGCATACTGCTCTAAAGCCTACGGTTGTCCTTAAATGGATTTTTAAGTTTTGTTAAAGACCAATTATGTTTGTTGACAAAACTCTTTGAAGTGGGTACCACAGTCCCTAATTGTACTGTTTTAGGGCTATCTTTATGTACAGTTGTCATTAAAAAGGAAGAGGTCTTCAATAAAATCGGTTTTTTTCTTTGATATAGTATTCCACAAATCCATATTGTATTCAATAATTTGTTTTAAAGTTATCCCCAAATCTAGGATGTTATTTGGTGAAATGAAAAACTTCTACATTTCCAAGAGATGGTAATTTGGTACGTCTATTACATTCTGAACTACTGGACTTTAGATTATAGTCAATTAAGTTTCGAAGAATTATATTACTCAATTATGGGTTTTTCTATTCGGGAAATTCCCTCCATTCCAATTTCATCTCATACGACGTATAAATCCGAAATCTGGTCGTGCGCCGCTCTCAAGGCGACGCGCGCGGATGTGCGCTTGCGCAACACAGACGTACCGAATACCGAAGTATGCTCCACTTCGATACATTTTATATTAATAGGCGGACGTACGGCTTTTAATAGTTCTAATAGACACCCCAATTGCCGTGATCTTCGCGCGGGTCACGACTCGGTCCTTGGTAGTGGACGGTAAGAAAGGTACCGATCTAGTGGCGTAATTATGTTATTTATCGGTAATTGTGTCATATATGGGAGGGAAGTCATTTATATTTTTACATTTAATTGGTGTTGTTCAGCTTTTTTATTGCTTCCGAGTACACAGTCGTTTGCTATAAATCAAAGCGAGTCAATAAACGTCAATGATAACTGATCTATTTAAACCTCGGACGGATTATAGATCTGTAACCCATATTTAATTCCTTGTACCTATTAGCCAAACAAAACAACAAGGAAAGCAGAGCAACCTCCGCGGCAACGCGTCGCAAACGCACGCTCCATCTCGAGTGACATAACACAAGCACATGTGTGGCACACAGGCGCGGCGCCCGCGCATTGCGCACACGGCACACAGGCGCATTGTTTGCGCGCAGTGAAAACGGGGTCATGGTTGTGCGCGCACACATGCGCACGAGTGACGCACGCGGTGCACCGTACAATAGGGATTGCGGATGCGGTTGTCAAAAATAGTCAGATTTTGATGAAAATTTGTTCGAAAACTGTCTTTTTAGGCGGAAAATATGTTGTAGTTGGCGAAAGGGTTGGCATTAGTTGGCAAGTGATTATCCCGGTAAAGATAGTCGCGATGACTGGTGACCTAGCAAAAACCTAATGGTCATTGTAAAAACCCTAGTGGGCCTACCACACGCTCAAGCTTCACCACACTCTTGGTTCACACTTTTTTTTTATTTTTTATTTTTTAAAACGTTGCCCCACACTAGGAATTTCTCCTGTATCGTGGGTGCGTTTACAAACATTGAAAAACACATACACAAACACGCCCATACACTTCACAGTACATCGCGCGTATGGTTAGTAAAACTGTATTACCATTACCAACCATACGCGCGATGTACTGTGTGCACCGTGTAATCGCGCAGGCAAGACTGTGGTGAAGTGTGAGCGTGTGGTAGGCGCTTAGGACGAGCATAGATGAGGGTATCTTGTAGTTGAGACACATGGGAATTCCTGAGGTCACATGATTTGTTGCCTACCATACCACTGACAAAATGACTTCCTATATAACTTATGTATGGATACGCCTTTACATGCAAGCTTTTTACAGCCTACTTTGTGTTCTTTGCTGGTTAAATATATTATTGATCAACGTGGTTTAAGTGAAAGGATCGTCACAGGTGGTGTTCTGTAGTTTCTGCCTACCCCTATGAGTTAGTTCATGTAGGAAAATATCCAGTATTTTGCAAACGGTACGCGGTTGTATGACAACAACCATAGTAATGAGTTCTGCTAAGAGTTATTTTAAAAATGAGGGTAAATGGGTCCAGCTTTGTTTGACGTTTAATTGCGTCTTTGTTGTTTCAGGCTAACACGTAAAATGGGCTGTTACGCCGTAATACTATGACGTCGGCGAAAGTATATTAATACAAGGGGAGAGTTTTATAATATTATTATGTAAGAGTTTATTTTAAGACGTATTTCATTGTTTTCTTGAAATACTAAACTGAAATGAAAGAACAACAACAATTATATATCCTACCCCAAATAGAACAATTAGTTGTTATTTATTACATCAAATTAACTTTTTTATTGTTGCATAATATAAAAGTTGAATGAATAATATGCCAGTTTTATTTCCCTCTGAGATAATATTATAAAAATAATCATAAATGTTAGAGTTCACCCTTTACAGGACATTTGCCTTACTGTGACGAAAGTATAAACTTTAAGTTTTAAACTGAAAACCTTTTATTCCTCAATATAGCTGCGTAGCTAATAATGACCGCCACACTGAAAAATCAAACGGGTAATTGCCACAGAAATCAACTCTTACAACACTTGACCAAAGCTTTTACATAGCACTTTCCCCGTGGGGGTAGCCAGAAACCACAGAACACCATCTACTACGATCCTTACATACTCTTTTTGTCTCGTTCACATTCATACATTTGGGGGTATAAAATGCGAAATAATAAATCGAGCCACAGTTTTTTTGATTGGCCACGTGATTAAACTTCTAATTTTATAACTAAGCCACGGGAAAATTATATATCCTCTAATATACTAATTCGCCTTTTTTACAACGCCCACTAAATATTCTATAGTGAAGATCAACTATTATAATATATTAACTTGTCCTTGTTATTTATACATAGGCACCTAATTTACTAACTCAGCCACGGAATTTGTATCTCACCACCATTTTACATTTTACAGCTTCAAAACAAGACCCCCAATATAACTGAAGCGACCATAGTCAACATCATTTATTGTAACTTAGCATGTAAAATAATACATCACATTCTTTTGTCATGAAAATAGCAACAGCAAGATTTGGCGCGAGCGCGCGAGACTACAGTGACCGGCCATTTGCACCAATCAGAGAGCACCATTTGATTCATGTACTGATGAGCTAGTCACGTGTATTTAAAATGTCAACTTTTGATACACTTTAGAATTAGATTATTATATTTACGTTAAAAGTTACAGAAATGTTTTACCATTGTCTAATTGACTAGTCACAGGCAGATTGTATGATTCGTCGTTGTAAACTGAGGGAAATAGGTTAGGTTAGGTTAAAACTGTGACTAAACGCGCGCGAGCCGAGCGAGTCGATACTCTGAACTTCAATTTAGGTCATTAGATACTCTGAACTTCTGATTTAAGCCTTTCGATGACACGAAAGTAGTTTCTACGTACTATTAGTGGCTTTATTATAATATTTGATGACAATTATAATTTCTATTTTGATGCTCAGTTAATGTGGCATGAGTTACAATTTAAACGTACTGAGTTAATAAATTAGAAGCTAATAGAATATTTTTTTGATTCCATATATTAATATTTTAGAAGTTTACTGTTTGAATCCATGTTACAAATTTAGATACTAAAAAATAACCACGATGCTGAGTTGTATTTAGAGTGGCTTCAGAAAAGATAACTTGTGGCTAAGATAGTATTATTAAGATGCTCGTTAATTGTGTCTGACTTACTAATTTAGAAGGCAATGTAGATTTTTAGATGCAAATAATGCTATTAAAAAAAAGCCGGTTTAATTAGCACCCGTATAAAATGAACCACATAGAACAGTGATTGCGTTTGTGACCATTTTCCGAATTTTAACGCAATTCTTAGTACTTCGCACTTCAACAAAACATCGACAACATTTGTAAACGTGCACGGTTCGGTGCATTGGTCGATTCCTAAGGAGAAGAAACCGGCAAGAAACTCCAAAGGTCATACACAAAACCAAAGCTCTTATGAAAGAATGATTCTTAAATTAAAAAAAGATCTTAGAATATAACACCGTATATTGTAAGGATAGGCCTAAATACCATGTTACGAGGTCGGAAGCAAATTAGCAGGAAACGATAAATGTTAGCAGACGTCGATAACCTAGTTACACTAGATTCACTACACAGGTAACACAGACTAGTACATTATAGAGGCAATATTGTCTAGACTCTTGGCCTTT
Organism: Diarsia dahlii; assembly: GCA_949775195.1. Taxonomy (NCBI): domain Eukaryota; kingdom Metazoa; phylum Arthropoda; class Insecta; order Lepidoptera; family Noctuidae; genus Diarsia; species Diarsia dahlii. Next base: position 25,052,363 of record OX459191.1, on the reverse strand, counting down.
CAGAATGCAATATTCTCCTATTCATAACAGTATTTGAGAGGTTCAAGCAATAAAGATGCTGACAACTTGAGAAGAGTACGGGAGTATGGGTTTACTTGTCGAACTGCAGAGTAACTTTAGCTATTATGTATGTATTTAGAAATATATAAGTATGTTTATCAGTTGTCTAGTACCCATAACACAAGCTCTGCTTAGCTTGGGACTAGATGGCGTTGTGTGACAGTTGTGGAATATTATTATTATTATTATTATATTTTTTAAACGTCAGTGTACAAAAATAGTGAATATTCTTGAGTTTTCAGGTGGATTACTTATACTTATTAGGACATAGAGTATTTGGCTTACAAAGCGCAGCAAGGCCATTGTGAGCATGAAAGCTATAGTAAGATTTTTTTTTTATTTCTTTTTATTGGAAAACCTTTGTAGGTTTCCGTTTCTAAATATATTTCACGACAATTTTCGTTTCCGGACGCTCATTTATTACCTCTTTCCACTTATTCCTATCCAGTGCAGTTGTTCGCCAATTTCATTTACTTTTCCGCAATTTAAACCTACAGTGGACCTAACTATAAGCAGCTACTAAAAATAAAATAATGATTATAAAGTAGGTCTTGCCCTATTTCAAGAAAGAAGGTATTATGAAAGAAAATACGGTAGGTCAGTTGCTTGTCCTCCCACGCAATACTAAGTTACTAAAAGGGGGATGACATATAAATACTTTGAGAAACATTTTAAATACAAAGAAAGTAAAAAATAGAACAAGAAGGATTCTTTTTTAGTATAGAAAAATAGAAAGTTAATTTTCTTACAGAATCATATTTGTATATCATCGACTATCATAGTCCTGCATGTAAACTGCAATGCGTACACTACTCAATTACCTACTATCTGTGGTGACATCGCCATAACCCTTATCCCAATAATTAAACTAAATATCCCCAATTAACGCCCTGGGAGAGATAACACCGTCCCCCTAGCGATGACACCGTCACCGTCGCGACTCCCACCTTGACATGGAGCCCTAGTACCCCACATCGCGTTCTAGGAAGATATCCAACATTAATTACTATAAAATGATTCATTCCCGACATTTTCCTACTGTTTTTAATGCTACAATTATGTGTAATTTTTAATGAAACTGCGATTCTGAATAAGTTTCGGTGTCAAGGTTTTTTGGTGGAGTTTTACCTGTTTCAGAAGGAAGGAATGGAATGGAAGTTTAAACAGGTAATGTGAAATAAATTAAGAGAAGACTTACTATATCTGTAATAGGTGGACTTTGTCTATACCATACCATAGGTCTATACCTACTTAAATCTTTGGGACCTCATGATCCAAGTCAATTTTTGTTTTCACTGGCTATACAATATTATATTTATAGCATGGATATTAGCAAAGCTCTCACAATTATTACGAACGTATTCGTAGGCAAACTGCTATTTTCAGAAAAAGATTGTAAGTTCAAGAAAGTAACAATAATTTTATACGGGAGCATAAGTATTAACACAGTATAAATATATATTGATATATTAAATATATATTCCATATTTATATTGTGATATTAATTTGTCCTCGGATTGTTCCGTTGTGCTGGGGGCGAAAGAGAAAAAAAAGAAAAGACACTTTACTGAACGGAGTAAGAGCTGCTTTGCTACAGTCAAAATAATTTGGGACTAAAAACCTGAAAGCCATGTTTATAGGAACTACAAGTTTGAAAATCTTCACAATAGAGTAAATGTAAAATAAAAAGAATGCTCTTCGCCGGAAGGAACGAACAGAAATATTTCATGAATGGACGCAAAATAATAAAGTGGACATTTTCGTACCTAACTTAATTCAAAACGTTGACATAACTAGTTATGAATAAGTTATATCAATTCAGTCGCACTTTATTTTTTTTTGCAAAAAATATCCACTTCAAAGTTCGGCCGCCTCTTGCGGAAAAAACCGAAACTTCCTTAATTCGGCACTACATTTGTAACTTCGGTCCCAGAGGGCAAAGCCCTAAGTGCTTGAACGGTGGCGGTTCCCCAAAAAGGTATTTTTTATTTAGTGATAAAAACTTTAAAAGTTTTTGTCGTTTTGGTGATATTCGTACCTTACCGTGCTTAGATTTTGGTCTAGAGGCCACTAGGGCTACTGCTTGAAATGAAGTCGATTCGATTCGATTTCAAAATTAAAGATATTTTACTTTATAGGTAACTAGTTCTTTCCATTTAATGTTTGCATGTGTTTTTCTGTCAAATACTTGTTCACAACACATCCTACTCCTCATATGTTTTCCATCAATCCATACTATATACTATAAATATATACTATATAATATTATAAATGCGAAAGTAACTCTGTCTGTCTGTCTGTCTGTTTGTCTGTTACTCTTTCACGCCTAAACGGCTGAACGGATTTTGATGAAATTTGGTACAGACATACATAGTTTGGAACTTGAGAAAGGACATAGGATAGTTTTTTTTTTTTTTTTTTCGCGAGATAAACCAAAAATCTGCCGGAAGTCACTATTCCACGCGAACGAAGTCGCGGGCAAAAGCTAGTATAATATAAAAACGTGATCATTACGAGCCTGTGTGTGCATTTATAATACGAAATGTTATTTACAACAGAGACAGCTATATTCTATAGATAATTACCTAGAGTGGTGTATGCTCGCATATGCACCGCAAATGGCCACCGCGGCCCGGCCGGGGCCAGTCCTTGTATTTGAAAAGGAAAAAATATTTTAATAGCTTAGTCTAGTCAGTGGACGAGCTGTACAAAATATATTTATAAATGGTCCACGTAAACTCTAGATCGACAGAGTTGGGGCACATGCGGAGGCACTTTCCCGGCAGAATGATGATTTAAGCTGTCACTAAGCAGCAAAATAGAATTAAATTGGCGAACATACATACGGTAAGCCTCTATAACTAGATTTTCACCTCTAAAAATAATTTCATCAAAGCAGCCAGTGTTTCTGCAGCTTTCAAACAAAAATCAGCTGTGCCAATACAACAACTATGTTTTACCAATTATCTATAATTTTTTTGAATCTTATAATAAGTTGAATTTTATTAACTTTCCCACACGTTTGTGTCTATGTGCACTGTACAGTACACAGTACAGTGCAATCAAATTATCTTGGCAGGTCCGAACTTCGTGCAGGTTAGGTATTTTGTTACAACTAATGTATAAAAGTGTTATGATATTTATTTTATTTGTATTTCTCACTGTTTAAATTAGATATTTTCTGATCGTTTAAGTATTGGTTTATCTGGCAATAACAGTTTTCTTCACAAGTTTACATGCGTAAAAGTTCGCAGAGCCTATGTTCAGACCTGCCAAGATAATTTGATCGTACTTTAAGTACGCAGTTTCAGATAGATTATTAGGCGGGGAAAGCGGTTAGATGTGTCGAGTCTCGAGTGCCGTCCAGCCGGAGCGCTCGCGTCGCTTTCGCTTCCGGCCGCGCGGGGGCGCCACTGACCTACTGTGGCGGAGATAATCTCGCGTCGTCTTACCGACTAGATTTTATGTCTGGAGGATTAACGTGTTGTTGGATAAGATGTTTGGCGAATTTATAAGACACGATGGAAATTAAGTTCGTGAACACTGATAACTAATTACGGACTATAAATATTGAGAAGGAAGTGGTGGTGATTAATATTATAATCTCGAATGTTAATCATAGAGTGAACATCAAACCACCAACATCATACCAATGCAACTTCAAGTACCTAACCTAGCTACATACTAGTTTCGATGAGACCCATCAATTGTAGAGAACTTCGGTCACCATACTAAATCACCAATAAGTTAGATAATAAAATAAATCTAAACAAACAGAGACGTCAAAATCCGACTATTGCGGGTAGTTGTCAATTTCATTTCAATATAGGTACCACTACCTAACGTTAGCAAGTACGTACTTACTTACTTAAAACACAATATACTTTCCAGAATCGATTAGATAAGACAGATCACAGTAAGATGTGAGTTTATAGCTACATAGACATAGCTAGGCATACAGGGGCCCAATTCTGTAAAATAGCTAACTTATCAATAGTGCGTCGATAGTGTGTCGGTTGTGACTCAATAGACTACTCATTGACATTTGGCATTCTACAAATATTTATGGTCATTGACTTGCCACTGTAGTGACATTGAAACGCCATAGTAGGACTTTATTGGTAGTCTGTAAATATATTTCAAGTGAAATCAGACAGTTGTGTCTATCGTGTTTGGCTATCGAACTGCCATTGTGAAGCCATCGAACAACGACACCTCTTTTCCCTATTGCATAATAATGTCTGTAGTGTGTCGATAGAGTGACAATGGCATGTTGCTTATCTCTAAGTTACAGAATTGGGCCCCAGGTTGTCTAGAGCCTCTAGCTTTATAAAACTTTCTCGTTGCCGGCCTAAACGTTTGACGAGGTAAAAGCGGCAAGTTGTGAAAGGAAAATCGTCGGTACTTCCTCGAGCGGAAATCGAAAGTGGATTGTGATCGCGAGGAGAAAACTGCATAGACGGAGGTAGGTAGCTAATGCACCAGACGTTGCAACTGCACTTTGGGGAGTAGCGACATCTATTTTCTATTTGTGGAACTATTATGGTTACGATATTGTGCTGCCATCTAGTTGGCAATAGCCGAACTACTAAGCCAACCTCCTTTTATCATGGTTCTGCTATTTGCCGCTAGATGGCACTGTAAATAAAAGTCGCTACTCCACCTCTAAAGCCTTATTCTAATAAGTAATAAAACTCACCTTTACCTCCACCAGCATCATGCACCTGCGGCTTCCCGCTCGGCATCCTCTGCATCGGCGACGCACTGCCGTAGTTCATACTCGTCGTGTTGTAGTCCGAGCTGATTGGTTCTTGCTTAATCCCGCTAGGTGACGCTGATAGCTTCTCAGCCAGCAGCGGATTCTGCGAGGCGATGTTATATCGCCCATTGTTGATATTATTTGTTACGGCATTGTTGATGGCACTCGTGCCTGATCTCAACAGTTGTTGTAACCGTTGTTGGCCGTTGTTTGGCAGTGCTAATTGACTGTTTTGTTGGTAGTAGCCTTGAAGCTGGCTACTGGACGCTGGCGATGATATGTTGTTGTTTTCTTCTTGCTGAAATTTAAAAAAATAAAATTTTAATACCTTCTTTTATACTTATAAAACCCGTCTAAACAAACAATATGAATAAAAATAAGCATCAGCGACACAGGCGCCACCATTTTCTGCGGACGATTTTTGAACGAATCTAATCAAACTGAAACATGAAACTAGTGCTAATATTGATTGAGTAATTCCCAGGTTGGTTTTCCTATAACTGTTATTTGGAAGTGTTATTGAGTACTTCGTAGCTGCTACTGAGAAATTCTGAGTTGATAAAACTCAGAATTTCTCAGTAGCAGCCACGAAGTCTGAATTTGTGCCCGGTTGATGGCAATAGGCTCGCCCCTGTAACATGCAACTTCAAACATGACAGGCGAATTGGGGTGTACTAATGGGTACACTTCTGGCTAACACTAGGGGGATTACAGGCGTGATATAATGTTTAATGTTTACAACTAGTTCCGTCTCAGGATCTGTTGGTTTATTAAGTCATTTCTTTTTCACTTATATCTTCACAGTGCTACTGCCTGTAGACAAACGTGATCCATTTGATTCTAAATAATGAAAGATAAATCTCACCTTTATTTCAATAGGCGGTACAGAAGACGCGGTGGCATTCGTTAAATCCGTAAAAAACGTTTCAAAGTTGTCGAAAGCGGACTCTCCTAGTTGCTTGAGGATATCATCAGGGTCGGCCGCTTCGCCAGTGTCGGGCTCTAGCGTCAGTCCCCCGACGATGTTGGTGAGCTCGGCTTGCGAGAGGTCGCCGAGAGATGTCGCCATCTGTTGCAATTGAGCGGCCGCTTGGCCACCGGCTGCGACTACCGCGTCCTGGAACTAGCACACATGTTTTTATGCATATATTCTTAATTATTATAAGATAATGTGTCATGTTTGTGTGTGTGTACCTGTCTCTGATTGAATAATACATATAATAATTAATCTGATATTTACTCGTAGTTTCTATGAGCTGCAATGTTAGTTATGTTATGCCTAAAAACTCGCACGCGCGTTGTGAAATTATCGGTAGATAAGTAAAATAAAGTTATAAATCGACGGTCCCTACGTATAATCACTTATGTGGTAGATACGTTATTTGTGTTTTATTGTTCCCTGACATTCAGACAAACCTAAACTATCGTCCAGTGTAATATAAACTAATAAAAGTTGGCAAATTGACCTTTAAATACACACACGACATTTCCCATAACTACCAAATTGACTAAAACTTCCGACGTAGAACAACAGTAGTGGTAATCCAGTCGCTTTACGCGGGACAATCCATTGTAACCCCGCGCACCTCCCCCGCAACTGCCACTTGCGAGAAATAACGTTTTTGTGTACATTTAACCTGTTTCGAAATAAATAGTAACGCTAATAATTTGTCTATCTTGTGAGGAACTGTCTTTTTTGAGTGAGTCAAACACTTATCTACTTTTATACAGTTTTTGTAACATGATCCCCACGTAAATGGCAATTGCGGCGTAAAACTGAATAAGTACCACTTACATTATAAATTTACTACAGGGATGATTCCGCTGTATAAGTAAGTAAGTGACAAATAATACGCTCGAAAGGCCTTTTAAAAGTTGTAGTTATTTTTTTTTATATAAAATAGATCAAATATGAAACCTGTATTCCAATTTTCATGACTTTCTGTGTGGTAGAACATGAACTACATGTGTTTAAAACTTTAAAGTGCTGTCCTGTAAAGTTTGTCATTTGCAGTTAGGGGATTGTACGTAGGGACCGTCGAAATTAAGAATCTTAGCAGTGCCTAGCCCTCTTTTTATAACTTCGAAAAACGCGCCTCTAGATAATTTTCAGTGTGGGTACTTCTCCAAAGATGTCTCATTGAGTTTGTCACATTACGAAGTGTAACTTGGAGTGTATTACCTGCAGGCAATTGGAGAGGTCAACCATCCTGCCCTCATTCTCGGCGGACCACCATTCGTCTTCAATAAATGGCATCGCCAGCGCCTGTCCCGATGGCGCATGCGTCCCCGCCACCTTTATCACGATTAACACTAGGTGGCGCTTTCACACCACTCACACACGCGAGCACTCGCGAACTATACACAAATATAAATAGTCCAAAAATGTATTTACACTAATAAATTCGTTCAAAATGTTTGGCAGCTTCTTGGACGGAACGTACATTATTCGATGTAGGTATTACGCGAATTTTAGGTACTTAGTTACGGGGGAACACATATCGGTTTGTTTGTTGTTGCCGCTGGACGACAGATGACTCTGCTTGTTCGGCTTGCTTGTCCTCCTCCCGGCCAGGTTACCTCACTCCTCGTAATCCACTTCTCTTCAGCAGCGACCTGTTAAAATTACGAGCGTAGGCTTTCACGTCTTAACACTGTTCGCAAATAAAACAATTGATTTATGGAGTCAGCTTTTAATTAAGAGGGGTAAGTTAGTGTTTATGTTAGTAAGTTTCAACAAAAGGAATTGCTATAAAGCAGAGTGTATTTAAAAAATTAGATGAACAATAAATATGCAGCATATACAGATTAAAGAATCAAGTTAGTCAACGCTTAGAGCAATAAAGGTATAGTTTTATAAATATTGCTGAAAGGGTTAGTTTAGTACTTTTGCTATTCGCCACAAGATGGCGTTGTTCTGCAGGAGAATGTAAAAAATATGGTTACATCAAAATTTCTGGTTATGTGATTTTTTTTTTCTTTTTCAGCTGGATTAATGTTATAGTGTGTAAGTGTGTCGGTGGCGATGCGCCGAGATCACCTGGCGACGTCCCGGTGAATGTCAAATCTGCGTCGATACAGCATAGAGGCAGCGCGGCGCTCACCCTTCTTGCGCACACGCACACACCGCTCTGGAAAACAGACACAATAGAAATATTAATTTATGTGTCATATTACCTAATAACTTAATAACACTAGAAAAAGTGTCACATGTCAAAAGTTATAAAAATTATCTACCTACTTATATTTGAACAGACATTGTATGACCTATTTAAAGTGTGGGTACAGCAGATTAATAAATCATTCGCGGATCGTTTGCGCATCACGTGTAGCGAATAGTACAATAAATCTAATCTGGTGTTGTGACGTATGTGCCAGTCAACGAACTTACACTACGTGGCTATTTCGGGCGACACCTAGTATATAATTGTTTTCCTACGATAACAATTAACTTTTGATGTGGGTTGCGGTATTTTCTGAGGTATAAATAAAACTGCATAGGTCGAAAATACTAACTGAAATATGTTTAAAACCGACTATGATTAGCTACCACCCAATTATGGCATGAACCTTTTTAAACAGTTACATAGCCTTAATGCTTTAATATGTGTGCCTACCCTTTTATAGAGCTACCCTTTTTTTTATTGTAGGTGGAAAATCATCAAATAACCCCCTCGCTCTTGGGCAGAGCGGAAGGGAGTGTCAGACTTCTACTGACTAAAAACTACCCATGTTGCTTCTTCGCCCTTGTGCCGAGGCCGCGGCATCTCTTTCGACAATCTGCAGCCCCAGAGCTACCCTTCAGTCAAAGTTTCAATAAAGAGAATTAAAACTTCAAACGAATTTAAAAAGGTAAAGTATTGTATTATTCTTTTGTTAGCATGATTCATGAACTATTTTCAGATCCAGGGATAGCATAAGTCAAAGAACAAAGAAGTTCAGTTTTTATTTATCTTTTAAACCTGTAGGAGTTGCGTAATCTGATTTATCTTTAGAATTAACTGACCGTAAAATGCTCGGAGTCACTAAAAGAAAACAAAGAAAAAAGTTATTAACGTAACAAACATAAGACGTTCTCGTAATCATATTATGCTGAGCTCACAATGCACGGAAGACTGCGCGCGCGCCGCGAAACAAAGAAATGCAGCCAATCAACGCACGCCGTATATAAAAAAGTGAACAATGCTAGCTCAGTCTTTCACTATAATTGTCGTGTGTGAAGCAAAAAGAATTACTTTTCTTTTCTAAACGCTTCCTTGTACCGCTTTCTTCGTGCGTCGACTATTTTTGCAGAATAGGTAATTGATGTCTCAACTGAGAATATGTTTTAATTTTGTTTCGCTAATTACATTTTATAATCGTCCTAAAAGATGATCTTTATTTTATAATAAGTAAAAATTATTGTTAAAACTAACTAACTAACTGTATCTGTCTCCGTAGGCTTAAATTTTTGTTAGCTATTTTAATTTAGTTCTTCGCACTTGTCTATAATGTAAATTTATATAAGTGTAATATGTGTTTATGTATGTATTTATTCTATATAATTATGTAAATGGTACACCACAGGCTACCGCAGTATTGTTTCTCCTTCTTACATATATCCATCTAAAGGTTGTCTTTAAAAGATCGCTTTAAGCGATAACACCGCCCATTGTGTCACCCCTTGTAAAATGTTTTACTATTGTTTTTTTTGTAATTTGGTGTACATAATAAAGAGTATTCTATCTATCTATCTACTACTCAAAGTGAGGTAAAATCCATTTCCACATGTTTGTAAAGTGTAAGACCGCCACTTTATTTTAAGGGTTGTTACTATTGTTTACATGTAGAGGTTAGCCATTATTTTACAATGTAAAATCGAAGCACATCAGGCTTTTATTCAAACTGTCAGTAAATTGAAATCAAAACTGCAATAATTCTATAGTCATCGTATGAAGTGGTAAGTCGACGACACTGTGTGTCTAACTGCCGAATAAATATTTTACTGACAGTACTTAATATAATATGTACACCCAGAAGTGTATCGGAAAGAAGATTACTAATAGTAGAATCTTCATGTCATTTACCTAACGTTGCATTATTCATCGCCTGCCTATAAATAAGTAGGCAATTAATAGGCGACAGCGAGCAAATACGCACTGCCTTGATTTAATCATAGGATTAAATTAGAGGCACAGTCATACTTCAAATACGAAAGTTTGTTGCGCTGAAATTTTCAGTTGTTTAGTTAGATACTACTTAGGAATAATACTATATAATAAGTTTGTAAGTACCAGAAACAAGTAAACAAATTTGAAGGCAAAGCGCCATCTAGCGTCGAATAGCTGAACTTTTGTTTTCTTCAATAGTTATTAATTTCCAGTTTTTTTAGTCTAAGAAAATAGTTTTATGGTTTAAGAACAGCTTTATTACTCGTAAGAATTACATAGTTACTTACTGAGAAACACACTAAAATTGAAATTTATAATTAGTTACAGATTATTTATCACTTATTAGTATTACGATAATTCCTTGTTATTTTCATGTTTATGGCGTTACTTATGCGTTCATTACATTTTTTTTTCTTTTAATGGCAATTTACTAATAAATTTTCCTGTATAAATAGCCTATTGAAAGATTTATAGACTTCAGTGAGACGCAACCTTGAATCATTTACTTCCTATTGCATATTGCTCTGAGGACCTTGCATTGAGTTGGCGTAATTGCGACGAGCCATCTTGCTAATACTTATCTTGTTTACACAACCTGTTGTTTGTTTTAATGTAGTAAAATAGCATTAAATGAAATAAACATATTAATAGTAGTAATATTTTAATAAAGGTAAGTAATAATACAAAACGTAATGTGACTTTGTGAGTTCGTTTCGTTTGCTCAGTGTTGCCAACTTAGTGGATTCTCCACTAAATCTGGTGGTTTTGACTTACCTTTTAGCGGACTAATATCGGTTTTAGTGGCTAGTGGATTTATCTAGTGGAATTAATTGGTACCAAAGAGTCGTATCAACCGGAGATTAACGATGATACGGACGGGAACGACTCATCTGAAGATAACTTAATAATATAATTTGATTAACATCTTTAAAAAAATAGATGTTAATAATATTATATATGTAATTTTAATGTTACTGCTAACTGCTCTATACGTTTTTAAAAATTACTTTTTTCTTTAGCAAAGACCACAAATCTGCCAGAAATAAACAGTTAGTGGAAAATTTAGCGAATTTTAAGATGGTGCGATTTTTATTAGTGGATTTCTGGTGGTTTTAGAGGTCGATTCTGGTGGGGAGCTAGATACTTCGTTGGCAACACTGCTTTGCTAATCACAGAACACATATACTCTTGTTGCTAATGCTTACTGTAATTACTGAATTATTGCAGCTTGAGGAAGAACCTTCAGCATTCTACCACGCGATCAATATGACTGCAATGTCATTAAAAAATGTGCAATTATTATAATTTACTTCGAGGTAATATTATTGTTTCCAAAATCTTTTCCGCATGGTCGAAGTATTGTAACCAAATCAAATGGAAAAAAATTATACGTTTGAATAAATTGAAAAAAAAATATATAGACACAAATAAAACATATCCCCGATTTTTTTTTTAATAACTGTATTTATAGCAATGATTAAATAATTAAGGTTTTATTAAAATCTTTTTGTAGACACGTAAAACGAAACGTTACTTTTTCCATATGACATTGACATTTTGGCAAGTCAAGTGTGTCGTTTAGTCTGTGGTCCGTCTTCAACGTGTTTTTGTTATTGTTTTGCTAAACAATTTCGCGATGTCGACGATAAAAAGGGAACCTAGATCTGAATCTGACTCTTCCACTTCAGAGTCAGAAGTCAGTTCGTGTAGCTCAAATTATAATCCTCTAAAAGCTCTTTACTCTGACAAAGTGAAGGTTCCTGTAGAATCGGCACCTTTGTATGAAAATATTGCTCAATTTGAAGCCGCACAGGTCCAACAAGAAATAATTCCTGTTGGTAAGACCGAACTGGTGGTTAAAAGAGAGGAAGAGAAGGAAAGGAAAAGAATTGAGGAGCAGAAATGGCTAGAAGAGAAGAATAAACAGCGATTTGCGCAGTATAAAGGTAAGATTTTGAGGTTATGTTGATAATAATAAAATTAAATGTAGATTATGAGAATGAGATATACATACATGTCTGTTACTCAATCACGCCTAAACTACTGAACCAATTTGCATGAAATTTGGTATGAAGATATTTTGATACCCGAGAAAGGACTTAGGCTACTTTTTAATAATAATAAAAAAAAAACTTTATTCAAGGAGTTGAAAGGGGGGTACGAAAATATTACTTTTGGTCGCGATAACCGGCATCGGTAGCGATAACCGACATCCGCGCGGTTGAAACCGCGTATGTGAATGTAGATAAGAGACATACTTATAGTTGCAGATAAACTATAAGTTTGCTTACAATTTATAATAATACTTTTCATGTTAAGTAATACAGTTTTGAATTTGAGAGAAGCGTGTGCTTGGTCTGTGAGTGGGTGAACACCCATTACATATAGAGTTTCCTCGGTGCCTTGGAAAGCGTGATAAGCTGCTTTGTCGTTTGTAGATCTTTGACAGCCGTAACAGGCAGTCAGTGGCCCAAAAGTCTGACAACCAGGCTTACCAAGGGGCAACCTATTACCCAGTACTAACTGGGTTCTGGAGTTAGGGTTTCATTATTTTATTTGGTTTATCTGGACATTACTGGAAAATAAGTTGTGAGTGTTCATCAGTGGGTGATTCAACCTCTTATGTGAGAAATGTTGGTTGCAAGTATCAAACGTCTGGTTGGTCTACATCTACAAGCAATAAGGTTGAGAATAGGTTTTATAGTAGTTAAAAAAAATTGACTGAAACGCGTGACTGGTAAATTAATTAGTGACCGATTCTGATCAGAAAATAAATGTACTGAACAGCTGATTTCAATTTCAGGTTTGGTCCCAAGTTGTTTTTATCATGAGTACAATCATGTATAATATATGACAGTTAGATTTGAAGACAAAATAATATTCAAAAGACATCACATAATTTTTTTACTAATTTCATTAGTATTAAGTATCATGGTGTGATTGATTGTTCAACATAAGACATATATATTTATTTGTAGGATATGTTAAACAAAAAGATGTGTTGCACCAACACCAAATAAATTGGGATAAAGACAGGAGAATGGGTTTGAGTTTGAGTCATCGTGGAAGAACACTTGCCGCTGGAAATGAATTGCAGTGGCCCATCTGGAAATATCTCAACCAATTGCGAGCCCAGGTTGGCCGTTGTAGATATAATCTGGCTAAATGGGGTATCCTAGATCCATCCCAAACAAATTGCCAGTGTGGGGCCCCTCTACAGGATATGCGCCACCTCCTTTCCTGCCCAGCCTGCACAACCACTTGCACCTTTCAGGATTTACTGGAAGCAAGTGATAGAGCTGTGCAGGTGGCTACATACTGGTCTGTTATTTAAATATTGTATAAATAACTACTTGTGGAAACTTGTAATTGGCCCTATTTTTGTTATAAACCTATCTACTGTGTCTACCTAGCTGTAAGTTTTCCAAAAATAATAAAATAACATAATTTGAGACCACGAAAAGAAGAAGAAAGACAGGAGAATGATGATGGTAGACAAAAAGTTGTTAAATAAAATAGCACGGACAGGACATATCTGCTGCTAGAAGCAGCAACATAACACATAATAATTAGCCCAAAGGTTTGAATAACTATAAACTGATTCTTGAAGACTCATAAAATAAACACAAACAACAAAATATGATATTATGATATCTCACAGAATACTTAAAATAAGAGATTTAAATCTCAATGAAACTGGATTAAAATTTTAGTTATTTGATTTAAATCTGAACAGCTACAGTACTTTCACAAGTTATTATGCCTTATGATTGTGACTTTAGCTTTGTTTTATGTAGTTTTTCTGACATTCAAAAGTGCCTGTAATGGTTTTATGGGGGATGAGGAGCTTTACACCGTTTTCCTCATACCCCCAAACTGGCTAAAGTTGCTAAAGTGAGCCGCCATGTCTCTGCGCCTTTAGGGACATATATCATCTCCCACGCGCCGGGTTCACCACAATCCACATTGACCTTGTGGGCCCGCTCCCAATTTCACAAGGCTTTAGGTACTGTCTGACAGCAGTCGACCGTTTCACCAGGTGGCCAGAGGTCGTACCTATTGTCGACATTACTGCCGAGACAGAAGCTAAAGCACTGCTCTCTGGATGGATTGCCCGGTTTGGCTGTCCCACAGACATTGTTACGGACAGAGGCCGTCAGTTCGAGTCGGCTCTGTTCGAACAATTGTCCAAGATTGCTGGCTTCCAGCACAAACGGACAACGGCATACCATCCAGCGTGCAATGGCATGGTGGAGCGATTTCACAGGCAACTCAAGGCGTCCATCACGTCGGGGTCACCAGTTTGGGGGTGTATGAGGAACAGGGTGTAAAGTTCCTCATCCCCCATTGAAAAGGGAGGATCCTCCGACCGGACGGGCAGTTAGCCCGCCGGATACAACACCCGTCCGGTCGGAGGATCCTCCCTTTTCAATGGGGGATGAGGAACTTTACACCCTGTTCCTCATACACCCCCAAAGTTTAATTGAAATAAATGCTTTGAGTTTGAGTTTGAACAGAGATCTAACTGTTTATTTTGGACATAATGGTTTGTGGATCACTTCATTTGGATCAATTTTATGCATGAATTAATTAAAGATTTATTTATTTAAATCAGTGTCTTAAACTTAGTTGTCACAATACATTATGTTTTAAAACTTACAATCAGTGGTTGCTTACAATCAGAGATATTGTCCATAGACCTATATACAACTACACCATTATCAAAACCTTATTAAAGCCTCACCAAAGCTAAAATGGGCACCATCACCCAGACCCATGCCAAATGGCATTCATGAAACTATTTTAAAATATATTAAACACCCGGTTTTGCCAGCGGCTTCGCCCGCTACAACTCGAAAATTATCCCACGTAAAGATAAATTCGGAATAAAAAGTATCCTATGTGTTAATCCAGGTTATAAACTATCCGTCTGCCAAATTTCATCCAAATCCGATCAGTAGTTTTTGCGTGAAAGAGTAACAAACATCCATACTCACAAACTTTCGCATTTATACATAAAAGTAGTACGAGTATTAATAGGAAGTAGGATTTAACATTTACGAAATCTGATCTGTAATGAATGGCCACCAATCTGTCATGCAACTCTTAAAATCTGTCCTTTAACCTGTAATGATCATCTGAATGCCTTCTCATCTTCTGTCACACCACATGGAGCCCAGGTCGAGGCGAGGTCAGTCTAGGCCGCGCGTTCAATGCACGCGGCTCTATGTCAACTGCGGCCGACGAACCCGCCCCCCGCACCTCTCCTGCTGGGCCTACCCCCTGGATATGCTACGCAGCCCACCCAGGCAGTTGTGGGACTTCGAGTATTTGAAGATCAAGGTTCGATGCGTTTCGCGTTTGATTGGGATTTGGGAATCAAGGAACAGTTACAAGCCTACGAATAAAATACATAGTGTTTGATCGTAGTTGAGTAGGAATTTTATGCCTGCAATGGCATAGCATCAAAGTCTGTTTGCAGACAAAAAACTTTTGCTTAGGGAGCATATCCAAGAAGCATTTGAAGTTTAACAATTTCTTTCGATCATAAATTAAAGTTAAAGTGAACATAACTAGGGTCGTCGCAAACTAAGCAGAAGATCCAAAGCCATATTTCAAACTATTAAGTCGTTATTTTAATCCACGTATAACTTTGACATCTCACGCATCTATACTGCGGTTGCGCTGCAGTCGTAAATAACCAATGACCCTACATAGCTTTTCGCATTACTGCCGAGCTAATCCATAATGTCGGACATGTCTTATCCTACTAATATTATAAATGCGAAAGTTTGTGAGGATGGATGGATGGATGGATGTTTGTTGCTCTTTCACGCCAGAACGGCTGATCGGATCTGAATGAAATTTGGCACAGAGGTAGATTATAGTCTGGAATAACACATGGGCTATATATTGTCCCCATATTAACTTAAGGGGGTGAGCAGTATTGCATTATCCATAATCCTCAACTGTTTTACAGCTTGATACTGAAAATACGAAATATCGCAAGGGACATCGAGTGTGCTGTGCAATTTTTCACTTGAGGTGCCTGGTGCGAGCGTTGCAAATCCAAGAGAAAGCTGAAGTCCCTTACGTCATTTCAAATTTCCGGTATCGAACCACAATCGAAATGTCAACTGTCATACTTATATTAAAATAGAAGGTCTATTTCAAACTCTTTATCACTGGTGTTCGTAGCCTAACGGTACAGAAACTTACCTGTAAACAAAGGTACGCAAGTTCAAATCACAGTCAGAATTCACTTTTTGTGATGTTTTATAATGTTTTATTTCCAAAAATTTTAAACATGTTCGCGAGTTCGATCCCCAATCGGTTTTCACTTTTTGTAAGTTCCAGGTATTTGTTTTTATTTTGATGCTATACTATATGATTTTCAAATCAAATCAGAGTAGATTAATTAATAAAATCTTCTTTTCATTGTGAATACAATATTAAAAATCTGTAGACGTAGTAGAGTAATGTATAATTGAACATTTATTATTTAGAAAAAATAACGTTTTCTTTTTGTTGTGTTACAATCATTTTTAGAATTTTTGTATGTAGTCTGTGTGTCTTGGGTGTATTAGTTTATTATAGTATTATCACGTGTACATTTTAAAACTAATATGATTAGTTTTTGTTTTATTGTAATTGGTGCTCTCTATCAAAAGATATACGAATTTAAAGTATATTTGAGAAGAACTTATCATCATTAAGAAACATACATACAACGACATCTATTGCATCGAAAGGGTACTAATTAATAAATGTGTTCACAAGATAACTTTTAAATCGTCTTTTTCAAACAGTTACGATAACAAAATATACTCTTGATTAGTTTAAATAACGCTATTTTGTAAATCTACATAGGATTTTTTTTTGGAGGATGGGAATCATCAAATGACTCCTCCCGCTCTGGGCAGAGTGGTAGGGAATGCCAGAATTCTACTGACAAAAAACCACCCATGTTCCTTCTTTGCCGTCTGTGCTGGGGCCGCGATATCTCTTTCGAACAACCCGCAGCTGCCATATTGCTGACATCTATTTGAGGCGCGCGTGGAACACGAACGCGCCGTCGACACGGCCTGTCGTCGTCATAAGACGGGCGGATGGCGAGCTAGCCCACTACTTACCGTCCACATGTCCGCGCCTACGGTGGCCGGAAGCCATCACGTGGCCCCCGACGCCCGGAGCGTCTCCTGTTGCGGCTGGGACGAGAGGTTCTCTATCTCTCACATTACGCCACCTCCTTCGCTAGCATCACTGCTTCGCCGAAGGAGGCGACGGCATCCCATCCCCGCCAGACGGAAGGTGAGGGCGCCGTGGCGCCTCTCAAGCACACCTCAAAGAGGGGACTTACCACCACTGTGACTGTGCCCTGCACGGGGTTGCGACAGTCGCTCTCTCCATGTCGCCATGAAATCACACCGGGGGGTCTGTCCGCCTAGCGGCAACATGCTGCGGTAGCGGAGTGGGTAACTCCGCTACCGCGGCATGTAGTAGGCACTACATGCCGCGGTAGCGGAGAGAGCGCGCCATCCATGCAGGAAACTACATAGCCTAAGCCCTATAGTGTGTGTTTGCTTCCCATGCATTAAATTTTGGCAGTTTAACTTCGTCTTCGACAGATGGCATTGTTCATTTGACACCATTTGCTGAATTGCGGTGTTAATATTTGTCGTGAATAGTCAACAAATACAAATTGACAAGTACACAGTAAGAAAAACAGCTGTAAAAACCTAAGTAATTAAAATTAGATAAGACCCACGACATAAATCTATTTGTTCAGTGCGGGGATCGAATACAGTACATGCAGCGTCACAGTCAAACGCCGAGGCACTGCGTCAACCGTGCCGTCTTATCGCTGTGGCTTCCTCGGGCATTGCTGCAACTTTGCTTAACAATGGCCAGATTGCTCTTTCCGTTTATAAATTGCCGCTGAATCTTACCCCAACTTGCAACATCACCAAAAATCTGCGACTGGCCATGGAACAGATGTCTTTGCAAATAAGCTGCTTTAAACAGGAGAGAGTCGAGTGGAATTAGATATAGATGCGTAAAATCCACTTTCCGAAGAGTTTTCCCATCCAATGCCAACAGAAGATGAACTTACCATGCACGTTTTCATAATTTGGAGTAATGTTCAAGCGCTATGTAATAGGGGCGTTTGATGTCTATAGATATAATGTTGCCATCGACCGGGCACGAAAACCACGCTCCGTGGCCTGGCCTCTACTGCGAAAAAACTTTGCAATCAAACCACGGACCTCATCCTCAGTAGTTGCACTTGGGACCACTCGATCAACGAGACAGTCACACATCAAAATTTCCCCGTGAACGAAGTCGCGGGTAGCAGCTAGTAACTAATAAACCAGCCTCATTTAGAAGCTTACTCATAAAAATCTGTCAAAACAAAATTTAATATTTTCGCTATCTCAATAGGGTATTTCACCAAAAAAATCTAATTAGTCCGTCTGTTAGATTATCGAAAAATATTGGATACGTGTTTTTTGTTTTATCAATATAATAAAAATTGACGAAAATAAAATGTGTCAAAGATCAAGAGTGGGGGTTTTTGGCGTCACTTAGTGGGTAAAAAAGTACTATCCTTATGACGTCACACGACTTGACACGACTTTTCGAAGCACTGTATCGTCTTCATATTTTGTTTACGTGAAAAAAGAAAAAATACGTGTCCATTATTTATTGAAAATCTATCTGACGGACTAATTAGATTTTTTTGGTGAAATACCCTATTTTCTAAAACTCGTCCTAATAGTCGAGGCACTAATGACCTCGTTGTCATTCGTAACGAAGTATCCAAGCGCCGATAAAATCCATAATAAAAATCCTTTTATTACCGTGAATGGACGTAACGTATCCAGGTCCGCATAGTCAATGACTCGCTATCAACAATGGCATCAGCTCATTTGCATACCGCCATGACCCGCTGCCCCGGCGGCCTTGCTTACATAAACCTTTTTTTTCATCCACAATTTGTTTTGGCTTAGAACGAGTGGTTTGGATTACGTCAGCTGGTTTTCCGCAGCCACTTATGTTGCGAATCCATTTAGGGCGGAATGACTTCGATTCAAATGAAGTTTTCAAAAATGATGATACGATAATACAAGTACTTTGGAAATATAGACAACAAACAGTGGAACGTTGATTTTAGTAGTGTTTTCTGTGCCCTCTTGAGGGATCTATCATCTTTCTTGGAATTTCATCTTACAATAATTAGGTTCACAGCAGCTATCGGTCTGTCCTCATTTTAAGCTCAAATTGTTATGAAAATATATTCATTACTTCTTCTTCTTCTTATCGTGTGGGCAGTAAGGTCTAACGACCCTACACACCCTAGTGTCAGAGTTTCTAAACCGCCGCAAGGGCCTCTGACATGGTTTGACGACCGCCATTTGGCGGCCGGGACCACCGGCTTATACGTGCCTTCCGAAGCACGGAACCATCTTTTTATCAGACAATCAGGTGATTCAAGCCTGCAATGTCTTAACCAAACTGGAAACAACTTTACAAAGTATGCTTCCCGTGGGAATCGAACCCACGACCACCGGGTCACAAGGCAAACGCCTAAACCACTCGACCATGGAGGCAGTTTTATTTTATTTTCAGTTTTATTCATTACTTTTAACCAAACAATAAAGATAAACCATGGTAATTTCTGTGTCAAATTCGCGATATAAGCACCCTTGTGCGTTAATTAAGAAACTTAAAATATTTATAATGAACAATCCACATAGGACCCAAACACGCGATCGCGTGATAATATTACCAATTATTTTCCCGCCAAATCGACAAAAATGGCTGTGGAAAGTGACAGGTACAGCGCACCATAGATTAAACACAGCTGGCTTGTAAACTCCTTGTTCGCTTCTATTATCGGCTACTTTTGTGCAATCGTTAAGCCTAATATAAGCGTAATGGTAGATTCTAGAGTCTAGAGTATAATTATTGCAGTCGCCATATTGTTTTGCAATACTGAAACACGGTCTGAACAATCGTGCACATTTACATCTATTGAGTCTATCTAAGAAAGTGCTTGTTCGAAAGCAGACTAACATGGACGTAAATGTAGCTTGGAAATACTTTTGTTTTGACTAATACGCACTTTAAATACACTATATTATGAAAAAGGTTTTGATAGTGAATCAATCAATGCTATGTTTTGGACGGTGGCTACTCAAAGAAGGTTGCTTTTCTTTCAGTAGTATGTACCCCAATATCAGATTTGATACAAAATCCTAAAAATGAAATAGAAAACCTGAAAGCCACGCTATAGATAGCATGTCTTTTGTACTCCACTTTAGATGAGATATGTTTTCGACAAAAAAGACCATTCACAGCCAATCGGTCCATTAGTGGACCGACAGATCGTTACGATTGTCAAGAATATCTGAATAAATCGCAATGCGTTCATCTAGATGCATCGCCACAACGTAACATCGTTCGCTAGACTTTCGCGTGTACGATTGTTGCATAACCGCTTTCCACATGAGTGGCGTTCGCCGTCTCACTCGGCCTGGAGTCTCGGTCGTTGACATGCCATCCAGAGATTTTGCGCCTAGGGCTGTTGGCACTGGACTCCCTACGAAAATTGAGGGTCATGTATTGAGGCGAAATCAACTAACCGCAATCGAAATGGATTTCATACGAGTCGAGTAATGGCAATGCTTTCATGAAGCTACGCTGCAAAAACTTTCGATTGACTCGACGCTTGCAAATAAAATTGAATCATAGTTTTGAATTCTGAACCCTTATTAAATAGAGGGCCTAAAATTCGATTGTTGTGGATCGAAATAGCAAAAGGATTAACAATCTCGCGTATTCCTAGAGCGTCGCACTCGGCTGATGTGTAGATGAACTTTAGAAGCCGTGTTTACCCTCCGAATCTTTGTTGCTATGTACTCGCAACAAGCTGAGAATATTGAACAGGAATCCCAATTATTTTATCAAGGATTACTTTGATCTTTAACACGCGGGTGGTTTCAAAGAACTGCGCCTTCGCGTGTAACCTTATCTGAACTTTAATAAAATATTTTCAAGAACACTTTCATGAGTCTTGTTATTTATGACACTAAACTAACAACGATATTTCTGAGGAAGGATCGCAACATTATGTTTTAAGGCAACCCTAATAGGCTGATGAAATGTTATCTTAAAAAGTTGTGTGGCCAGCCGAAATTATTCTTATTTTCACGAAGCGTGCTAAGAAATGCCGATAAACAATTGTGTCATCCGAGATAACAGACAATAAAATGTGGAGATTGCATGTTATGACTATAAATGAGTCAAGGCGTTTTTAGTCAGATTTTTGGCTATTCATTTAGCTTTGTCAACTTAGCAGCATTGGCTAGCTCTGGCAGGATAATTATTCAGGATGCTTACTGCTGAAGAGTAAGACTATACCTAGTTTTAAATCGAAGAAACTTATAAGACTTTAGACTAGGCTTAGCCCTAGGTGTTAAGTTTACTTAGATAAACCTTTTGTTAACGAGGGCATTCCAACAAAAGCAAATAAGACGCTGGAAGTTATCGAGTTATTAAGTTTCTATTGATTTGGTGGAGTCCCAAAATGGTAATAAAGTTCATTGAACCAAAACTAAATTTAAGCAAAATGTCTTCCAAAATGTAGAGATCATTTTCATTTCATGTGTAGCTTTTGTATTTGAAATGAAGTGCCCAAAGGAGGAGACCGCATTTCCAAGAAAATTATAATTGTATTAGAAACCAAAGAAAGCAATTACATGTATTACACTGTTTACGAATTATAAAAGGAGATAACAAATAGTTGCGTGCTCTGTTATCTATCACGCTAAGCTAGCGGAGTGCGCGTGCGCCTGGCTCGACACCGGCGCGCGGCGTTCTCAGTCGCACAGTTATCGTCGCCAACAAATGTATGTGTGTTATAATTAGGCACTGAATAGTATTTTTACTAATGAACAGGTTTGTATAAGACATGCCATGGATGAAACTTCAAATGATCAAGATGAAAAGCGCATGCGTAAAGTTGTAGTATAGTACCGCACGGACAGATTGCGTAAGCAAATAATTGTGTTAAACGCATAAAAGTAAATCGGTACGTCGTCGCCAATAAAGCGGCGGAACGGAACGCAAGCGGAAGTGATGCAACGGCACGCGTTTCGGCGCGCATCTGTGTAAACATGGCGCGCTTTTCTGAATGGCGCGATGGCGGGTCGGGTGGCGTTTCCCGCGCTCGGCTCGCGGGCGACGACCCCGGCCGCGCGGTCAGCGCCCGGGGATAGTGGAGTGAAAGTAATTCGCGATCGGCGACCGCTCGCGAGCCATGCCGTCCTGGTACCTCCGACGCGACGCCGCCGCTGGCCCGCTGCATAGATTTGTTGATACTTTACGGTTTTTTTAATCTGTTGTTGATGAATTGATGAGTTTGGCTAATGGATTTTGTTTCATTTTTAGTTGTGTTTGTTTTGGTTGTTGAAATGTACTTCTGCGACTACGAGAGGCCTTGTTGTTGCTTGCATGAGTGTCGGCAATAGAACTAGTACAGCCTGCAGGGCTATTGTGTCATACAAAATGGTACTCGAGGACTTGTTAAAAAGCAAAGGTCGGCTCCAATTAACGTAACAACATTTACAAATAATGGCTAACAAAATGCCATGGCGAATTGGCGATCATACATCATTTCGAGCACATTTTATCGATTGTAAACTCGCGATTTGGCTAATTTCAGTGTATCGCTAGTAATCGTCTCGTTTCTAACACGATTCTAATGAGAAACCCGTTTCGCGTAACCGCTTTTGATTTCATTTAGATAGAGTCTATATTTAGAAGCGTTTATCAATACATCGTAATTCGTAATAGTCATATTCAGTTTCATAAATAGTTTTGAAAAGTAGCTGTGATCACCTGTTTGCTGGTAACATGCTGGTCTATTTTAAACTATTTTTACAACTTAAAACAGTTAAACACTGTTTTAAGCTTTCACGGTTCATAACTATATTTAAAATGTCACTTACGGGTAAAAAAAACAAAACAAACAGTAAAACAGTTAATTCAATGGTTACTTTATTCACCCCGCCAAACACCGCAAAACCGCGTGTGTATCTTATTTTGATATCTTTTAATTTTCAACTATTTCTTTTAAGGGACTCTGACAAGCTTTCTGCTTACTTAGCTACTTAACTCAATAATTCTCAATGTTCAATACTTAGGTACATAACTGTAAGTGAAAGAAAAACAGTTCGACAATATTGCACCAACATTCAAATGATCATGATTGTTTTATCAGCAAATAAGAATATCTCGGGCACACTGCATTTCCTCTAATATACACCGGCCTAATATAACTTAAAAACTTTTAAATCATACTTAGGTAATTTAAATTTTCATGCACCTCGTGCTTATTCCAGAAAAACAGTATGGGCATTAAGGTCTAATGACCCCACAAGTCCTAGTGTCAGAGTTTCTAAACCGCCTCAAGGATCTCTGACATGGTTTGACGACCATAATTTGGCCACCCTGCCTTCCCAAGAAGGCAGGGTGGTCCCGGCCGCCAAATGGTGCAGCACGGACACATCCTTTTATCAGACAATCAGGTGATTCAAGCCTGCAGTATCGTAACCAAACTGAAAACAACTTTACAAAGTATGCTTCCTGTGGGAACCACCGGGTCACAAGGAAAACGGCTAAACCACTCACAACTGAGGCAGTTAGTATAGTAATATAGCTGTAGCTAATATACCATAATATATTTATGACCAATAGATTACTAGTACCAACATATTTGTGACCAATAGATTACTAGTACCAACATATTTGTGACCTCCACAATGACATGCGGGCAGGCAGACATTGACCAAACCGAAGGGTGAGTGCATGCATTGCTGTCCGTGTCCCGTGCACTGAGCGTGTGACGCAAGCAACTTGCGATATTTTTACAGGTGTCATATTTGTGTCGCCCTGATAACGGGTGCGTTGACTTTTTCTTCGGCATTGTTATCGTAATACACTAATACGTACTCTCTTGTCTCTTATAATTAATAATAGGTAATATTTGGCTAAGTTGTGTCATTTTTAAGTAGTGAGTAAGAATCTCGGCTGCATGGGTTTTTAAATGGTATAAATCTTGCGCCTTCCCTTAAATGGAAATAATGGAAATATCAATTTGAAACGAGACAGCTCAAGACTCTTTTTGTACTATTTAAGGGAAGCCCTGAAGAGTAATTTCGCCAAGATCCTTTCCGCACTATTATTTATGTACATTAACGGATACAGCCACTCGAACACAAGAACTGCCACTCGGGTCGATCTTTAGGTAAAGCTGTGCTTGCCTAGGTCGGTCTGTGGATTGGTGACCGCCCGACATACCGAGTTTCCTCCGTGCCTCGGAAAGCACGTTAAGCTGTTGGTCCCGGCTGCCATGTATATAGATCTTTGGCAGTCGTTACAGGTAGTCAGTGACCTGAAATTCTGACATCCAGTCTTACCAAAGGGTATCGTATTACCTAGTATTAACTGGGTTGTGGGGGTCAGATAGACAGTCGCTCCATGTAAAATACTGGTATTCAGCTGCATCCGGTTAGACTGGAAGCCGACCCCAATATAGCTGGGAAAAGGCTAGGCAGATGATAAACGGATACAGCTATATATTAAAATTTATTGTAACCAGCAGGAATGAACTAAAGTTGTTAAGTGTTTATTATTGCGAACGTCACAAGTTTACCTTCACGGGACATTCATTCGTATCTTCTTCGAGGTTCATGACATCATCTCACGACAGAAAATGCACCTCAAATAATTATGAACACTAAACACAACTGCCTACCCCGTTTGCATATGAAGTTACCTGATATATTTTTTATCATCATCATCATCATATCACCCCGGAATCACCTACTGCTGAATATAGGCCTCCCCTTTTTTCCGCCACTCTTCCCGGTCCTGCGCGTATCTTACTTTCCATGTGTTTCCGGCGACCTTGACGATATTGTCAACCCAACGGGCTTTAGGACGACCCTGGTTTCTTTGGCCTAATTTTGACCACCACTTGGCTATTTTGTATGATTTTAGTTTATTTGGTTAGACTCTACTCTGTTGAAAGTTTCTAGATTAATTTCGCGTTAAGAAACTAATCAGATATCGAAACTTCAGCGAAACGTAAAGGCTTTTTGTTTTAAGTGATGTAGTACATGCACAAAACATACGTAAATAAACACACTCCTTTTTTCCATGGCTGTAGGCAAAAACTAAGGAACGCCACCTGCTATAAACCTTACATACTTCTTTTGTTCCGTCCGCGTTCATACATTTAATGTGTGGTTCATGCACAATAAAATGTAAAAAAATGCATGTGGATTACATAACCACCTCCTTTTTAGAAGTCGGTCTATAAATAAAGGCTGAAATACATATTATTGACAGTTATTTTTATTTGCAGGCTTGGAGCCAAAGAAGAAGGAGATAAAGGTTAAAAATGTGTGCACTCGCATGGAGCATATGGAAGGTCCACTCTCATTGCTGAAGGAATGGGTGGACAAAAGTCTGAGAGTACAGGTAAGGACAAGAATCTCCTCCTTTTTGTGAAGTCCTTGCATATCTGACAAAAAAACAACAGATTTTCGAAGACCATCGGCAAGTTGCTGAACCAAAACTGTGATTTTTATTCAGTTTTAAGTCGTGACTGTGACCTTATTGTGATTTAAATATCCCATCAGTTGCATGGTCTAATCGATATCGTGAAAAATTCGTTTCCATTCGCTTCTATTTTTGCCTTTTCAAATGCACGCCTAAAATTGACAATAACTAACTAGAACGCATAACTCTAAAACGAAATGCTTTACAGCCAATCCGTGTTTAGATCGTGTGTCATAATTCTGGGTCCTTAATGCATCCTTTGTACATAACTGGCGGCTTTCCAAGGCGGAAGCTGCGCACGCGCTCTTTGATGACTGATGGCTTGCCCAAAGCCGAAATAGTACAAAGCCCTTTCTAGAGACTGGAAATTGCGGAGCATTAACTAGACATTGATGGAGCAAGCTTTGACGAGCGAAAGTGGCTTGGATACTGAAAAGATACTGTGAACATATTGTATGCTCTTCAAGATAACATTTTATTTTTTTATATATAACTGTCCAAAGACATGTTGTTTGATAAATATTTATGCTGTATTATCTGCTCTACTTTCTTCAGCAAACAAATAAAGCTACAAGCTAATTCAATACCATTCCATGCATTGTTTGAAATTATAACCGCCTAGATACTATGTGAGCTCTGTGGAACAAAAGTTATCGTACACTTACGCTTCGATTTGTCAAAATGAGTGCATTTGGCTTGATTTTATAGGTTGAAGCGTAAGTTAATACCAAGATCCGTATCTGCATCCCATTGAGCTCAATGTACTCGTAGGATGCACTACGAAATCAAATGATGAGAGATGGAGAAGACGTAGATCGATTGGTTCAAATGGTGATAAACTCTTGAATTGACAAAGCATAGCAAGCAAAATTGTATCACACAAAATGGTGCTGGCAATAATTGTCACTTCACTGAGTATGGATTGTCTGAACAAATTACTTGGGTAGCTGACACATTATCTCCTTTACACTCCAGTGGAGTAAGTTAACTTTGACTGGTTGCAATTGTCGCAAAATTCTGTACTCGAATCCAAAGAAGAGAGGATTAATTTGCCTTGTCGAAACTGTTAAACCTGAAAGATAACTTGGAGGATGCTACAGGTTTGCTACTAAGCTAAACGTTAATAGAATGAGTGCCACTTGTAAATTATACGTAATTTCAACATCACAAGGGCATCCTAGTACAAAGTGCTCCTACTTATTGTTGCGACGCATGCTACACCGAGTTGCCTTGGTACCTCTACTAATTGATTTGCATTTGATTTAATTAGCTACGCAAAGCACTTGAAGTCATTTAGTAGAACTATTGATAGAACGGTGATCGGTAATGGGAAACCAATCATTGACTTTTCCTTTCTTGGTGTAAGTGTCCCAATTAAGCTTAGCCTTAAGCTAACCCTTTCCAGGATCTTTCCGAAAGCAGCTGATGCCATCTAGAACCCCATAAAAGTCCCAGCGACAGTGAGAAACCGTTCTGAAACCATGGTCAAACGATATCCCATTATACCAAAAGCAGTCCGGATATCCCCTGCAAAGCGAGCTATCTAGATTCTCAGTGAAATTAATAGTAGGAGCGATTGAGCGAATATGGTTGTCAGTAGGGCATGCAGACGGTTCTAGAAGCGCATGTGCTGAGTCACGTCGTCTAGGAAGAGCCTTGCAGTTCGTCCGTCCGGCCGGCGTCTGCGCAGTGCGATTAGCAAGTTTCTATTATTGGTGCGGTGCAATGCGTGGCGTCTGGCGTACGGAGCGCAAATAAAATGGGAGCTCGACGCCATTTTTTTTCTTACTTAGCCTTTATTGCCCCAATGCTGGGCAGAAGCCCCATAGCCTTCCACTCGTCCCTCTGTGCGGTTTTCTCCGTTTGTAAAATTAATAAGCTTTATATTTTCGATCAAACTCGTTTTATGGCGTCGGTTTTGGCAAATTACTTTGTATGAATTAATCAGAATTCACGAATGATTTTATGATTCATTTATCCTCCCTCTTTTGAATCATATTGTGTTCAGCTGAGTATGAAATATATATGAATATGAACTTTATTTTATGCCTCTTTAACGCATTTTTCCTTCAGATTCAAGTATTTTATCTGTAAACGAGGTAATTAAAGTGATTACATAGTCCGTAGCCCTTGAAGGTTTAAAGTAAATATATACAGATAAAGGTACTAGTAATGTTGAACAAATTCGTTTCCTGATACAAAATACATGCGAACAAATCGTAATCATCGCTTTGAGCCCTTGTTACCTTGAATATTAATTACTTGATTATTTTAAATATCTCTTTGTTGTGTTTTTCAATTTACCTGAAAATTTTATGTAACGTACAATTTCAATACCGATTTCTTTGAAAATCTACTGTTTCATTGTTTGTTGTAAATAAGTACAAATTAATTTCCACTATTGCGTTTTCAAAGGCATCTACGCAAGCCCAGTCTCTGTCATAGCGCTGCCTTTAGAGAGGAGGCTTGTGTCCCAGCAGTGGGAATGCAACAGGCCCATAATACTTACACTAATTGATCTATAAAGGTCAATCGGTCACCTCAAATTGATCCAGTTACTCAGTGTCAACCGCATACAAATTGAGTTCAAGTGTATGCAGGAATTAAGAAGAGTATGCGTGGCTGCGTGGGCCCTAAGCTAAAGTTAAAAATATTAATCGTTGGTCGGGGTCCGAAGGCCAGCTCCTCACGGTTGTCGCCGCACAAACACTGGCATTACTATATGTTACGCAGCATGCGTGATGCACGTGGAGGTAGCGATAGCAAAATAAGCTTGTCCAAAAAAAAGGAAATATATATTTTGGCCCAGGTGCCACACGAAAACAATCATGAGATGTGGTTAAAACAATATATCTATGTGTAGTAAAAGATTTGATAGAAAATGTATTAAAATTTGAGGGAAAAACTAAAAAAAAGATGTGCTGTGTTTGGTTTCAAAACTTTGAGTTCTGTAAAAAAATGCATGGACCATTCAGTTGTGGTTAAGCTTTACAAAGAAGTCTATGGACGTTGGTTTGTGCTGTAGGGTCGTGCAATTTCAGTGCATGATTATTAAAACAAAAGTTCTGAGGAGGAGTTATAGTTTTGGACACGGCTTTTATACATTTATGAGTTTATGACAAACGAGTATTACGTTGTAATATAGTGCTTGTAAACGCAGATATTTTTAAGTTATTAAGAGGATTATTGTTTTGAGTCGTAAAGATTTTTTGGGAAATAAAGATGCACCGATAAATCGTGATCTTGGGGTCTTATTATTTCCAAAACAAACGTCATAAATATGTAAATACGATCTTAAAACGTATATTTTACCTTTTTTGCGGTTATAAAATGCATACTTTTCGTGATTTCGTGTAAAGTTCAGGGTTAGATGGTGAATAGAAGCACCTAGTGACGTCATTTTACAGGAACCTCCATATATTTAACGTTTTAACTGAATGTAAAGATGGTTTTGCTGACCGTACCGACCGGCGGGACCTTGCTGTGATGTCAGTTATCTCATGGCCATTTTTGTGAACGTGTGTGCGTCGCGTGCGCCTGTGTGCATGCGTGTACACACACGCGCACGCGCGCACGCCTGTGTGCGTGCTGTTAACAAGGGCTTGCTAGGACGAATCGGGCACGATACTTCCTAGTAGATGTAGATTTAAGACATTTATCTGTCATTATTCGATTTCGGCGCTGCTTGCCTTGAAGGCAACTCTATTGATTGCTCGACTAGAGGCGTTACCATGAAAGGCTACAAGAGTATGCGCACCTATATTTGGCACCGATTTTTTGGTGCAGCTTTTTTAATTCAGTTTTTCTTGAGATTATTTTCGTGATAAAGGTACATTTGTTGTGGCTGTGGCCTTTACGGGTTGCGAATCTGTTGGTGTTATTTAGGCAGTCTTGCTTAAAATATAATAGTCCTCCTGACCGTTTTTCGGCCACGGCGGCCAATCTCAGCGGAGATTAGCCATCTGCGCGGGAGATATTATAGTGCACAAGTGTGCGCGCAGGCACAAGTGCACTCTCTGTTCCCTTTTCTCTCATAGTCCGATGGGACGGCAATCCGACTCGACCGGAGAGAGATCAGGCGCAGGACCAACGTCTTAACGTGCTTTCCGAGGCACGGGGGTATTATACCGCCAACTTCCAAACTCCGGGCTACTACTGGGAAATTTCTAATGAAAAACCCAATAGCACTTTTTGTCCGACCCGGGAATCGAACCCAGGACCTCACGCTCAGCAGTCGCGCTTGCGACCACTAGACCAACGAGGCAATAAGGACTTGTTTAACAAGAGTGTATTCCGAGCAACGACTTAAAAATTGAGATGATTGACAGGAGGTCGCGACGAGTACTCGCGAGGTTTCAGTTCAGAGGCAGAGGTCAGACCTTTATCGGTAATTGAAGGTTCGAAACTTTAGGGTCTGACAAGTAGATTATTAATAGAACAATCGATAATGATGATGTCCATTTATATGTCCAATTAGCTAATCAGGGACAGCGGTCATGGTTCCAGCGAACAGGAAATAATATTGATGTTTTTTCCTGAAACCTACTGATTATTCTGATGTAATCTCGTTCAATTAAACTCTGTTGTAGAAGGTTGTGGTTTGTCCTATTATTTATTACTAAAGACGGTATTTTACATTTATGTATATTGCTCTTTAAGGAGAAAAGAGAGTCAATAGGTATTCACTGTCTTACACTTGCAGGAATTTAATAAAAAAAAAGATAATAATATTTCTTATTTTTTTTTAGTGCTCAGCATAGAATGGTTAAATTTCAGTAAATAGAAAAGCAAAGAACCTGACATTTAATTAATCTATCTATATCTATCTATCTATCTTCTATCTAATATATAAAATTCTCGTGTCACAGTTTTCGTTGCCATACTCCTCCGAAACGGCTTGACCGATTTTGATGAAATTTTTTGTGCTTATCCGGTATCTATGAGAATCGGCCAACATCTATTTTTCATCCCCCTAAATGTTAGGGGTAGTCCACCCCTAATTTTTTTTTGTCTACACTAGAAATTACTAGGAAATTATTTATATGGCAAAACAACTTAAATGGCAAAACAATGTTTGCCGGGTCAGCTAGTCTATATCTATATATATATCTACTAGCAGTTGCCCGCGACTTCGTTCGCGAGGAAATTTTGACGTGTATGTATGTGTGGGACTGCCTCTGTATGAAACTCCCCTGTATGAAACTCCTTCATTTTTTGTGCTACAATCTAGATTTTTGGCAGAGACGTAGTTTATAGTCAGTGGGCGTCTGCTATGAATTAATTTTGCGACAGGGCCGGATTAGGGTGGTCTAAGGGCCCTCACAAGTTTGTATGAAAGTCCTTAATTTTTCGTGCTACAATCTTGATGTTTGGCAGAGAGGTAGTTTATAGCTAGTAGACGTCCGCTAAGAACGGATTTTGCGACAGGGCCGGATTAGGGTGGTCTATGAGCCCTCGCAAGTTTGTATGAACGTCCTTCATGTTTTGCGCAACAATCTTGATTTTGGGCAGGGACGTAGTTTGTAGTTAGTAGACGTCTGCTATGAACGGATTTTGCGACAGGGCCGGTTAAGGGAGGTCTAAAGGCTCTCACAAGTTTGTCTGAAAGTCCTTAATTTTTTGCGCAACAGTCTTGAATTTTGGCGGGGACGTAGTTTATGGTGAGTAGAAGTTTGCTAAGAACAGATTTTGGTCCAGGGTTGGATTACGGAGTTCTAAAGGCTCTCGCGAGTTTCTATGTAAGTTGATTTCTGTACTTCCGGCCTGAAATTTAGCAAGATATAACTATTAGCGAACAATTTTTTTGTGACGACCTGCAGTAAGGGCTCTTGCAAGTATGTCAATGAAATCCTTGGCTTTTTGGAGCCAAAGATTGGTAGAGAGATAAAATATAGTTAAGACATATATTATGTACTAGCTTTTGCCAGCGGCTTCGCCCGCGTGAAATTGTCGATTTTCCATACAAACTTTCATCCCCTATTTAACTCCCTTAGGGGTTGAATTTCGAAGAATCCTTATTCCTTGTCTACATTTTAAAGGGAACCCCTTTGCAAAATTTCAGCTTTCTAGGTTTCTAGGTCCAAGGGTTTGGGCTGGGCGTTGATGAGTCAGTCAGTCAGGACTTCTCTTTTTATTTAGATAGATACTAGCTTTTGCCAGCGGCTTCGCCCGCGTGAAAATGACGATTTTCCATACAAACTTTCATCCCCTATTTAAATCCCTTAGAGGTTGAATTTCGAAAAATCCTTCCTTATTCCTTGTCTACACTATAAAGGGAACCTCTGTGCAAAATTTCAGCTTTCTAGGTCCAAGAGTTTGGGCTGGGCGTTGATGAGTCAGTCAGTCAGTCAGTCAGGACTTCTCTTTTTATTTATATAGAAGATGTGTGGGAACCAATGTGGGAACATATTTTATGACAGGGCCAGTTTAAGGGAATAAATTCGCTTCGATTGGCATTTGTCATTCGATTTGGCATAGTACATCCCAGAGGCAGTCCCACACATACATACACGTCAAAATTTCCTCGCGAACGAAGTCGCGGGCAACAGCTAGTAATAAATAAAATAAGCTAAAAAAACTATAAATTATTTGGTACAAATTCCAGCAAGTTGCCGAACCACTTAAAGCAGAAAAAAAAATGTGCCTCAGTAATAAATAATCATAGTCTTAGGTACTTATATTACTTATGATTACGATTACTCATATTATATAAACTTTAGCTAACTCATATGTTAAAATTGATCGAAGGATAACGACTTCGCTAACGTTTGGATAAACAAGCTTTATTACCTAGGCGGAAGATATTATTGTACGCATAAGTATGCAAATTCATATAAAATGCCTAGAATACTATATCAGGTGACTCCTGTCCTGCCTAGGAAAATTATGAAGGAAGTTCCGAAGTATAGTGCTTTTCTTGTTATTAGTTAAGGAAAATGTGTATTTCATCAGTATACTGTTACTGTGGTAAATAATTTTACATAAATTGCTGGTTTTCGCTTTGGCAATGAGGTATTGAATATTTAAGCAATAAACCTTATTCTAAAACTAGTTTCAGTTGGTAATCATTCACTTATTTTTTTGTAGTTTTTTATTAAAATATAATTAGTACAAATCAACAAAAAAATGGATAAGTACCTACCCACTATTTCAAATTTGGATTCTGTCATATTTGTTTTTCCTAAAAACGTCCAATAGAATATTAACAAAAAATATAGTATGATTGAAACTCACTATACGAGTTGTTGTGCTGTCCCGTAGCTGTTCACCCCGAATTGTGAGCAATGACAAGGTCGTCTACATTCAAACTGAGGTTAAGAAAAACCTCCGCACACTGCAAGCTGTAGGCTGTAGGTAGTGTAGGTACCACTTGGTTTTAACTGAGTACATGAGAGCTTACACTGTGTAGGATTTAACTCAAAGATCTTACGTACTTAAATATTAAATAATGGAGGATTTTTCAAAAGGAAAAGAAAGAAAATTAAATCACATCAAGAGATTTAGAAAACGAGAGTATTTTTTATGTTCTTTTGTCTATTTACTCACATGGGGTAGGTCTCTACTTCCAAAATAACATAGTTTCATAATGCTAGATGGGGTAACCCTTATTCCAATATTATTTTAACTAAGTTGATGACCTTAGTCAATTTGAAGGCTAAACTGCAAAAACTCCCAATTCTAAGAAGTATATACTAAAACTCAAAGGTCTGAAGAACATAAAAACTAAGGTAACAGGAAGCAAAACAGAGCTAACCGTAGATATTTTGGCTATTTTTCAACCACAGAGATTACCTATTAATTATAAAGCTTCATCTATGTAACTTTATTTATTTCCATATCTGTGCGTCGTTTTGTTCTAGAAATAACTAGACTCTAATAACGTGATGGCGCGTTTCATGATGTAATTGAGAAGTTAATTTATTATCTTGCTGTACCTACATTATTTTCAGCGCATTAATTTAACTGATTATAGTTAATGATCATTTGTTCAACTTACATCTCACTAACAGCTCCCAGTCGATCATACAGTTGATACGGTCACTTATATCGCGCCATATCTGGAAATAAAACATAATTACGTTCAATAACGAATGTAAACTTCAACATAAAAGTGAATACATGAAACAGCGCCTCGGTCCAAACACACCTCACTGCCTCGATCCATTATCACTCAATTTATCTACAAGGTTTCTCTTCAAAAAGAAACGTAAACCCTAACGATAAATTTATGGTTTCAATAATCATTTAGTTTTCAAGTACGCGCCAGGCAAAGGTATGATGCATTCGGCCTCGCGGGTAAACAGACGCTAGATAGCGCTAGACAAAGACGGTGCGAGGTCATGAGCGTAGCCTTGCGCGGGTGCGCGCGCGCACGCTTCCGCCTGTCGACGGCCGAGGCGCACTCGAAGTCGAAGCGCAGTCGCCGCGCGACCGCCGACGGTGACGGACGTTTATGCTGTCCCACTGATGTTTTTCCTTGATTTCATTTAATAAATAAACTAAAATGAACACACAATATTTACTGTATTTTTTCCACCGTATTTAAAAAAATAAATGGTCCTGGCCATAGACAAAACTATGAAAAATATTTATTCCTCATAATATTACTTAACCACAACATCTAACCATAAAATTATTTTACCAGCCATATTAATATCAACTTCCTAGTAAATAAAAGCTATTATGTTGGAAAAACGAGCTTACAAATGGCTCATACATAATCATGATGTGTGTTTCATCTTCCCACGCAATGCGTTGCGGTTGCAGCCTCAGCGTGCAGAGACAAAGACCGATGGTGTTTACAGTTAATACATGTAAAGCATGGCCTGAACATTCGCGAACAGCGTAGGTCTAATAGGCAACATGATTAATAAATCCATTGTCTTTCTAAACCATTACTTTCGCCGGGAGCCACGGGAGATTGATGCAAATGCTAGGCTCCGAGAACTGCGAGATTGAATGTGCAAAGGTCCTATTACAGTAATTTTACGAGTAAGTGACCCGCGGATGCTAACTCGACCTTTGCTTGCATAGCGGCTTTCCCAATGATTACAGCAGAACCATCTGAGCTAACTTATTGTAAATGTAATGCGTAGATTAACTTCAGAACTTCGTCGTCTTTTCCTGCGGCCATTTTCCTTGTCTATTTAGCGAGATCTTATTCAACTCTGACCTCTACGGCTATTGGTTTAAGAGCTATCAGTCATTATTTCAGGATGACCATAAGTCTTTGCTGTTGTTGGTGGCATGCCATCATCACTTAAACCAAGTTTGTCACATTATTTGTATTGGCAGTCGAGTGTGAAGGGACCGTATTATGCAATGACGAAGAATTTTCCAACAAAGGTTTTAAGAACGCTTAGAGCAGGGATGCACAGACTTATTGAGACCAAGGGCCACTTGGGCAAATGATGAACTAATGGCGGGCCACCAGCACAAACTAAAAATATAAAAATTGAAAAAAAAATTATTACAAACATAATATACTAGTCTGAAGCGTGGCATTGTTTTTTAACATTCGTAAAATTTCTTCCAAACTTTCATTTGCAAGGTGGTTTCGCTTTTTTTAATACTCAATACCGAAAAAGTTTGTTCACACACAAGGTCACTGAAATACAAGAGCGAGCGAAGCGAGCTCGAAAATTTTTAGCCTTCATCTAGGAAAGGGGATTAATATTTTTTGTTGTTAATTTTAATATTAAAAAATGCATATTAACTAGGTAACTTAAACGCGGCGATAAGAGCAAACGAAAGCTAGAAAATTTTAGTGGCATGCGGCAGATCGAAATATATACGTAGGGCTGGTTCAAAAAGCCGCCCCAGGGCAACGGCTTACAGAAAGGAAAATACACCACTCCTTGGTTGTCCTTATTTTTGCAACATGACTTGATCTGTAAGGCCTACTAAAAACGCCAAATCACACAACCAATCAGGATTTTTGAGTTGCACGGTAACGCGCGTGTTTCAAATTACCTAATATTATTTGTAATTTTAACCTTAGCTATATTTTCCTTCAAATGCACGAGGGAATATTTTGCTGGCGGGCCACAGACATAGTACCGGCGGGCCACATGCGGCCCGCGGGCCGCGGTCAGTGCATCCCTGGCTTAGAGCCTTTTGGGTAACTTTCGAAAGGTTTAGCCTAAGGTAGGAATGCACTTACGTGTTTAGAACTAACGGGTTTTACATAACTTTTACTCTCAAGCAATGTGTGTTATGCAAATTGATGACTTTAATCCGCATGCTTAGAATTTGTACGAGTATGTAATGTATGTAATAATGAATTTTACGGCTACTGCTTTATGGGTGTTTTATATGTAAAGCTGTCTGTAAGGTAAAGTTGTAAGCTTGTTAAGCGAAACATCAAGGGACGTGTTCACACATGATATCGCTGAATCATCACTGATTGACGCAATTTGCATCTTCACTGCGCCTGCGCACACTTGATGTGAAAGTTTAGCATCACAATCACAATGTATGACTGTGAGATTTAGTAGCTGACTAATGTCAGAAAACGAGAAAATTGCGCTTGTAATATTAAGATTGTTAGATTGTGCAATAACTTTTGAAGAGTGTGATTTTAAATTAAATTCTGCTTTTACATATTGTTACTTGTTAGTGGTTATTTAATTTGCTTCTGTATAACGTGAGATTTATCTCGAAAGATTATTGAAGAGCTCTTTTCTTTCGAATATTTTACTTCTTTCTAAATGCTATTAAACATTCACTTTTTAGACAAAAAACGTTATTTCAATAAGGAAAAAGTT
Source organism: Diarsia dahlii (assembly GCA_949775195.1). Classification (NCBI taxonomy): domain Eukaryota; kingdom Metazoa; phylum Arthropoda; class Insecta; order Lepidoptera; family Noctuidae; genus Diarsia; species Diarsia dahlii. Next base: position 25,015,998 of record OX459191.1, on the reverse strand, counting down.
GACTATTATTTCTGATGTAACAATCGTTTAGCAAAACAAACTTGTAGAATCGGTTGTACCGATATAGAGAAATTACGGACGATGCTCCGGACACGACATCTTAAAAATACTTTCTGAAATATATCCGATGTTGATATATGTGTGTAATTAACCGACTTCCAAGAAGGAGGAGCTTCTTTTGTCCGTATAATACCAGTTTGTCTTATCATTTTCAGTAAATAATTTCCCCAATCATCTGTGACTTTGAATGAACCAATCAATCAGAGAGACTAGAACAAAAGTATTGTTACGCAAAACGCGTCACGATTACGTTGCGCCCGCGCCGCGACCTCGCGACAACTGTCATGGCCGGCGCCCGCGCACGCTTCCTGCTCTATGCACTTCTACGATAATATTGTTTTGATTACGTTAAAACGTATTTGTGGACTGGTGTGTGTGATTCTGATAATTATGTTATTGGTTCGCTCTTGCATAATTGATTGCGAAGTGCACTTGGCTGTGTTTCAATCATTTCAAACGTAAAATGTAATCTAAGATTGATAACTTAGTATGATATTTTACAAACCATATACCTATTACGAAACATAATTAAAATGTCATCGATTTACGACCGGAAACTGTCATGCGAATCAGAATCAGCTCTTTTACAAATGTTACCAATTATGTAGCATAAAGTTAAGTATTTCCTAAATAATGTCCAGCACTTGATTAGGTAACTGTCTGTTAATGAGATATTTCATAAACGGATTAAAATACCAAATTATATCATATCGCTAAGCTGACCTCTGATATCGGCCCATATGGTTTGGAATCATTTATCATTCACGGTCTCGTTTTATGAATTTTGTTTACCTTTTCAAAAAGCCGATTTAATGGAAACCTTTACTTTAATTTTGTCATCAAAGGCTACTTACTTAAATTTTGTTTTGTATTACTTAAGCTAAAAACTTCTGGAATAGCCTTTATAGTTAAATTAATAGGTATCTAAAATACCAATCTCATTGAAAGGCCTTAAAATATGCCTGCCATAACGAATGCAATAATAAAATCTTCAAGATCATGATCTAAGTGTTCATTGAAAATGCGGAAATTTCACACCTATCATAATTTGAACGTTCAATCAAAATAATTTTACTGACCAATTAATATTATTAAGGTCACTTGGTGCAGTTATCGAAAAATAATATTATTACTTGAACAAGGACAATGCTACGTTCTCTGCAACCTTTGGAAATATTACTAACCGGAACTTTAATAATATAATAATAGTTAATTTATCTGATGCATTAATCTTAGTGCATAACGTACCTAAATCTTTTTTTTACATTTCCGCTGACCAGAACTCAAACCGCTTTCAGACAGCGCTGTATGCTGTATCGCTGGTAGTGACGTAACTCTTTGCTACGATTGACGTCTCCATTTAAAAGAACTACTGCGTCTTTAGTAGTCTTAATTTATTGACTATTTAAATTCAGAATGCTACGCATACATAAAACAATATTACGCCTTAGAAAATGAAGGCACCACTGACTATACCATACTTTGATATTCCTTATTATTCCCCTGAAGGCATTATAATTATATTAGATTATTTATCTTCATTATCATCGTGCATTTGAAATCTTAGTACAAGAAAGCCTCAACGTCCAGCAAAAAGTTCAGTTTCGAGCAAAAACCAAAGAGCATTTCCATTAATCACTTTTGTAATTAACACCCATTCAGCCATTATGGTCTGTGGTACTTGCTTCCTATATTGAAATAAATTCGTGAGTGAGGATTATTATGCGTTTTTTACCCGGCTTTCTGCAAGGGCACATGAATATGCGCAAATTGTGGTTGAAAAATGAAAATTTTGGCTGGATCCTAACCCTAAAGCTAGTGGAGAATTGTGGTCTTGCTTATGTGGTTTTAAACGTTTTTGGTGTAACGGTAGACCAGTTATGCCAAATATGATTCTTTGTTGCGGTTTTCCCCGTTTTATATGGTTAGCTAAAAAACGGTTGGCGGGACCAGTAGTGTCAGTTTGCCTTTCCAGGAACTTAATTCGATTTTGCGTGAGAATAAGCTGGTTTTATATTTGATACGCTGTCTCCGAATAAAGTGAAAAAGCTTTATACCCTTGATTTGATGGTCAAAAAACGGCAAAAACTTGTTATTAAAGGTTACTTAACAGAATGTTTGACACTGCTAATGTGTCTGTCAAACATAACGCGACAGTATCATTGCACACGTGCCGCTAAATATTAGCAGACGACTCTTAAGTGCACTTGATCAGTAGCTGTAGGACTGTTTCTTTTCTGACGCCTGGCCTTTGATACTTCACCGTGTAGGGTCTGCAGAAGAGTTCTGCTTTATACTATGGTTCTGCTCTGCCGAAGAGTTAGCGCGGACGGTGTTGTCGGTAACAACAAAATTCGCGTTATCTTGAAAGCGGTCATACTGAATAGCTTTTGACTGAACCATGCATTTAGTGGGAGATACAATAATACTTTATGTGCCCTTCTGTAGGGCACATACCTGGCAGACTCACAATTTTCCAGTTTGCCATGTAAACAAGATGAGGATTCACGGAAAAAAACGTCAGAGACTATTCTTATCCAAATAAAAAACAAATACACCTCGACCTTTACCCAGTGAGTAGGGCCGCGACCTTGAGACTTTGTTATCATCATGTTTGTGAGGTTTTTTATCATTCGATAAAGGGCTGGCCTTGTCGAATGTCGAGGAAGGCCGCTCATTCGATTCCGGTATTTTTTCGTCTGGATCTTTATGCACGGCTGAATTTCCGGCTCCGTTTTCCTTCCTACCTCGTCTACAATGCAGTTTGTGTTGAAGGTCTGTTGTTTAAATACTTTTTTAGTCTTTGGTTTTGTTAAATAGAAGTTACCGGGTTTTGGGACGATACTGCGAGTTTTAAGGAAATTAAGGAACGTTGAAAGGGTCCTTTTAAGTTTACTGAGAAGTTAACTAGTCAAATTAGTTAATTTAAAATCTGTTCCAATTAGCTTCTTTAGTTATTTATAAGGTCGGTTATCATGGTCATGGTCTTGAATTAAAAGTCACGGTTCCCAATCGATATTCCAACGACAGATGAGATCTACAACCGATGATTACGCATACATTGAGAGATGCAGAAAAAAGTGATAAAATCAGCGATATCATCAACATTGTAGCTAGCCGTCCATTGCCATCAAAGTAAAATTTAAATGATCTTGATTGAGTTTTTGCGCCTTCACGCAGTCTGTTGGAGCGTGTCGTCGAAAGAAATCATCGTCACGTGAACACTGCGCCTCACTGCGCAGAGTGTACCAGGCATTGTTTTATTTTTCACGCGAAGGTCCCAAAACTGAGGAAAAAACGCGGAAATCACGGCCTCAGACGCAGGTTTTTTTAAAATAACTGCTCTTTTTATTTATTGGAGTTAGTAAGAAAGAACTATGAAAACAATAGGTTTTTCTGAATAAAAAAACCAAGCCAAACTGCCTTGGTACTACCTAATTCAAAACCAATCAAACAAAAATAAACTAAAGCTAACTTTACCATAAAAGCGCTAATCAAATCCGTGTAACAAGCACAACACTAACTCACAGCACACACAACAACACTATCACAAATAAAGGCAGGTGCCCACTGCTCACTGTGTTATGACGTCACATCGCCGAATTATGCCGAACGAAACAAAAACACCCGGCGTCAGGTGCCCGTGACCGTGGCGGCTGCGCGCGCGCCGAAAACGAGAGTGTCGGATCTGGAGCGTTTGCGCAACGAGACACGACCGCTTCGCGACTTTCGCGGTTTTGACGAATTGTGATAGGTCGTGGGATTTCGATCTAGATGAGATTTACGAAGTCATAAAAATATGATATTGGAAATTGGCGTGTAAACCACAGATTTCCACCACAACGACTTCATTAGGAGACTTTTTAGGGCTTTGCTGTTCTGCTCTCGACAAGGATGTTAAAAGCGTAACGAAGTTGCCAGTATTAAAAAAGATGACAAGCATTACGGCACGGTTAGCGCAGTGGCTCAAGCAATGGACTGCCGCGCTGCGTGTCGCGGGTTCGATCCCCGCACGGAACAAATATTTGTAAGACCTACAGATAGTTGTTCCGGGTCTGGGTATTTGTGTATGTGAGTTTAAATGTTTGTGAACGCACCCACGATACAGGAGAAATTCCTAGTGTGGGGCAACGTTTTAAAAAAAATAAAATAAAAAAAAAGCAAGATTTCTTATGTTGTCAATAAAAAAGAAAGTTACGAAAGAAATGGTGACTAGCGAAGTGTCACGGCGCTTATGACATGTTACATCGTCGCTATATTTCGACTGCTATTGACTAATGATAGGTGTTATGTTTTCTTACAATTTGTCGACGATGGAATAATTGAGTAGCTAGCGAGACAAATAGAATCTGTTCTAACAACTTCAATCCTCTACAAGGTAGGTAGGTACCTTGTAGAGGACTGACTCGATATTAAATTTATTGTGAAGGAAGATAGGACTTTTCAAAAGTCCACCGGCGGATAAGAAAGCTTCTTCTTCTTCTTTATGGGGTTTCAGGTTTCCGCACTTAGTCCTTAAAGTGGACCATTGTGCGTGAGCCGTCGCGGCCGATTATTCCAACCAGCCCACCTCCCTCCAGAAGCAGATCAGACTTCCCGGTCTCCTCAGGGCATCCGCAAGAGATCGTGGTGTTCCCAGGGTCTCCTCGCGGATCTTGGTAACGCCTGTGCATTCAAGGAGCACATGCGCCACAGTTTCCTCCGCCTCCATGCATGCCCTGCACAGGGGACTGTCAGTGATTCCTAGGGTGTGAAAATGTTTATTCAGTGAACAATGTCAATGTCAAGAAAGCTTACTGCAGCGGTTTTCTAAATGAGATATCTTATCAAAAGCATTCAGTCTGATTCAGTATTTAAATACTCGTAATAAGCCGGTGTCTACACTTGCACAAAAAACTTGAGCTTATTTATTTTTTTGCTACATTTCAAAGTGGTTACATAAGTGCGTCCGGTTGCGTTTGAATCGAGACAGTTCTTTGACTTTTCGGCTTTGACACTGACCTTGGAAAGGGGATATCCGTTACGCGTATCAGTCAATCACATTGTAAAAACAAAACCGGCTTCGGTCCGACTTTCTGCGTTATGGGTCGTGGATTGAAGCTTTAACTATTTATGACGCTGAATAATGTCTAGAGTTGACAAAATTGTGAGAGTTGAGGAAAATCCTTGATATTTTGTTTGAATTCTTTAAAGCTCAGTACCTACCGCCTTGGACACCGTCGTTAATTACCAAGAAAAACCCACGGGCCGCATTCTACAGGCGTGTGTCAAATGTACCATTCAGAATCCGAGTTAGCAGTTGTAGAACCACTTTCATAGCTGTCAAAACGAGCGCAAGCTAGTGCAACTGGAACGTCCACACGTCTTTAAATAAACAGTTTTATTATCCAGTATTACCTGAACGAAGCATGCGAGTAAATATTAATCACATTATCATACCTTCACCTTAGCTGCCGCGCTACGCTTCCGCGTGCAGCGTCACCGCTCACTTTCACTGCGCCGACGTGGGGGTACCCACTGCCTGCCTCTGCCGCAATAGATACACCACCACAACTTAATCCACTAAAATCTACTCTATCAACCACTGAGTAAGGTGCAATTTTCAAGGTCACTCTCACTTCAAATTTTACGAACCGCCAAATCGGTGATGGAGTAAATTCGACCCAATTTGTTGAAGTGTAGAGTCCTGTTTATGTTGATGGCGGTTAGAGACGGCCTCGCCAAGGCCGCACGTACGTCGCACAAGTGTCTGTTTACTTTCTCTAGCGGTCAATGGTCACAGCTTTGGGAGATGGCGGAATATTTGGAGACTGCTCAAGGTCGGGCAATCTTCCCCGAGCCATGTGACATGACTTTTCCGACAGGAGGTTACAATTCATGTGGGCGTTCGATCTCCCGGTAATTATTATAATTTCAATACATATCTTCCGTCTTAAATATTCATCATCATCAGCCTATTAATGTTCCCACTGCTGGGACACAGGCCTCCTCTCTTTCAGAGGGATCTTTTGATCTTTCATCTTACATTGGATTAAGTAAGTAGGTACCTACTAAATTATGTAAACTTGGACATTCAAGTATTTTCCAGAGACAACCATTAAATATGATCTTAAAGACTGTCCTTAATCAAAAACTACCAAAATGTGGCATTCAAAAACACATTTGCCCTTACCAAATCTGTCACAACATTCAATACCGAATATAGATCACGATACGACCTTTTTTCAAGTATTTTTACAAAAGCAGCCTTAACTCCAACGACCTATACCAAATGGCGAGCAGCAACAGCAAGCGTCATTGAACTTTGCTTCGTATGTTTTGGCCTTAGACGCGTCGCAGTCAAGGATGTATTCGTTTATATTATTGGCAAGGTCAGGTAATATTTGCCGAGTATAGGTATGTTTGTATTTGAATTAGATTATCGGCGAGTTTTTATCGATACCACCAGGCGCCCTTTATAACTGAGCAAATACTCTAGCAAGTATGGTTAATTTGTCGATAAGTAGGTGCAGTCATAAACGTTATTTCACGATCACCGTTATACAAATTCATGGTGATTTTCAACATGGTAATTTTAATCGAACTTAAATGTGCAATTCTGCATAGTTATTATCAAATAAAGTTCTTTTGGTCGTACTATAGGAACCTGCTACAAAATATTCATGTAGCACTTCTTCCCGATGACTCCAAATATAGATGGAAATTCGTTTATCTCAAACATTGTTCACTGGACCTTGTCAGAATGCGCCAAAGGATCATTAGAGTTTCTTCCAACCAGTCTGTCGTATCCACTATTAAACTAATGTAAAGTGAGATGAAATCTTATCAGTATTGTGTCTCTTTCACTCACAGACACATGTAGGAGCATACATTCTTCCGTTACATCAATTAAATCATACTAAAATTGTTTCACTTATCACAAGTCTATAATTATATTCGTTGGCGATTCTCAGAGTTATTGAGTGTTATCGCTTTTACGATGTGTTCATTTGTAATTATTATGTATCCCTTTCTCTTAGACATTCTGTAATGTAATGATTTTGTGTTGTTTCCCTAGTCCAGTTTCAATGTTTATGTAGGCTGACCACCCCGTCTGAAAATTACTTCTTAAGAATAGTCTCAACGTGACTCGATAGCCCAAAACAAAAATGCTGGCGTATACTTTATGCCCTTCAATGAATAATGTATTTGCTAAGTTATTCATACAGGTTTCACGTCGATGTCATAACTTTAACCGGTTTCTATGCAAATCCCTGTTAAAACTTTCCTATCTAATATTAGTATGGCGACAGGTTAGATTAATCGCTTGTGTTAATATGTATACACGATAAACGACTAGTGCAATCTCAACTTTATGATAATTTAATAAATAAGAAATTAGATGTTTTCAGTTTTATGACTCTTCAATCATTCAGCTTAATTTTGAGTGAACGTGCAGTAGTTGTGTGACCGTCGGACTGCAAAGTGATAGGTCTTGAATTGGTCTCGAATGCGAACCCAAGAAACGCAACTATTTTGTTTCGGATTCGTGTGCTCGTGCTTAGTAAGAACTGCCACTCGGGTCGATCTTTAGGTAAAGCTGTGCTTGCCTAGGTCGGTCTGTGGATGGGTGACCGCCCGACATACCGAGTTTCCTCCGTGCCTCGGAAAGCACGTTAAGCTGTTGGTCCCGGCTGCCATATATATAGATCTTTGGCAGTCGTTACAGGTAGTCAGTGACCTGAAATTCTGACATCCAGTCTTACCAAAGGGTATTGTATTACCTAGTATTAACTGGGTTGTGGGGGTCAGATAGGCAGTCGCTCCATGTAAAATAGTGGTATTCAGCTGCATCCGGTTAGACTGGAAGCCGACCCCAATATAGTTGGGAAAAGGCTAGGCAGATGATGTGTGCAAATGGTAAAATTATGCATTTGCTTTGGTGAAGAAAAACATCGTGAGGAAAACAGCATGCCTGAGAGGTATTTCTCGACGACATGTAAAGCCTAGTCAGAGGCGACATAAAAACTCTGACATCGGGTTAGGCGCTAACCAGCACATGATAAAGAAGAATTAATCTCATTTTGAAGGCAGATCATTGCTATTTTGATCTAGATAACTACCAAACAAACGCAGTTTGCTGCATGTCCCTCACTCCACTCTACAGGCAGAATTCCTTTCTTATCCGTGCGAGCAGAGGCTTTAACAAACTAACTGGTGAGCATGATTTGGACATTTTCAACACCAGTGTTTCTAGGCTTAAGAATGTGTTGGTGAAGAGATTTTTTACTGGTGAGTAGGTGATTGTTTTGTATCTGTATGGTTTTTGTTTTTTTTTAGTTTGCTTGTTTTATCAATCCTACTTGGTTTCCTAATTTATGTTGTAGCTATTTAGTAATTACTTCCTTTTTGTTGTCTTTTTTTTTAGTTTTTTGTTTCATGTATTTATTTGTGGAGACTTTTAAATGGCCTTCTAATTCCTATTTGTTAAGAATACTGTTTGTATTAGCTGTAAGTTTCCCGAAGAGAATAAAATAAAATAAAAAATAAATAAACCTTAACTAGAAGAATAGTCATGAACTGTCCTAGAACCCGTCACAGCCTAGAAGTAGGAACGAATCCATATTGGTATTATGTTAAAATATTTATTAGTTTATTTTAGTGTTATATGTGTATTAGTATCACAGTATAAGTACCTATACTAGTATGTAGTACTTTTTTTTAAAGTTGATGTTGTTTTCTAGATGTTTTGTACCCTACCACAATGTTGTCTTATTTAACCCTAAGGTTGACTGGTAGAGAATGCCTTGTGGAATTAAGTCCGCCTATGTACCACTATTGTGCATGAAGTTTAAATAAATAAATAAATCCAGAAAGAGATCTAAAATATCGTATTTCTGATACCTTAATCACCAGTCAAGGATTTCAAGGCAGTAACACAGTGAATAGTAACAATATCTTAAATTCCATCATCATTATAAACATGGAGATGAGCGCTATGCATGTGTGAGGAGAAACGCGGCTCCGAGGTGCTGCAGCGCATATCTTGTGCACTTTCACTCAAGTTACGTCTATTTAGACTGTATTACCATAGCGCATGTTTGCCTAGCATAACTTTACCTCACATTGACTATATGCAGAATGCCATGGCCAACTTCATGTGTTATTGGGGTAACCATAGGAACTCTTGGACCAAACGGTAATGATATCAGCCTCTAAGAGCCTAAGTTGTCAAACATCCTTTCAAGAAGTTATATTCAAACAAATCTGTTAGTTAAAGCATTTGTTTCTTCAGTAACTCTTGTTTGCTTAGCTCTTCACCTCGTTAAAACAAGAATTACTTTTAAAATCACACTTGACCTTACAACTACCGCTAAAAGCCTCTTAACACTCAAAGATCAAGCCATAAACGAATCATTACGCAACTAAGATGAGTAATAATTACCCAAATTACTAGTGAGTAATGAATTACTGAAAATTCGGCGCATCCCTGATTGCGATCGGCCTCACATCATCTTCACGGCTGCAACCTTCGAGTTACGAAACGAGAGCTTTTTCCTTCCGTTCGAGTTACAGTGGTTACTCCCACATTATTATGCTTACTGCTAGCTCTATTGTAATAGAACGTAATGTTGAAGGAAAAGCGACCGGAATAATGAACCGTATTTGCATACTTAAGTTTTGAAGCATTAGAATAAGAAAATTTTCCGATAGGTTAGAAAATAAGACGTGCAACCAAAGTGTGACTTGTAAGCTTATGAGAGCACGTCATTAGAGATGACTTGGAAACTATATTTAGAAGATATTGCGTAGTTGGTAGTAAATGAATTTGCTAAGGACAACGACCGTAAGGTAGATCACCGGCCAGATGGACAGATGACATAGTGAGATCATGAACTTGTACAGAATATCAATGGCTTGGGGTGAAGCCCACTGCATGGCCTATTCGTCACCTGGGTAACATAAAAAATAGAATGAACACCAGTATAGAGTCAACGACACACTTAGTGAGGGCCTCTCAGGTCAGCTTGCTAACCAGATGCGATAATTTCCTTCGTTTTTTTGTTCCTCATTTTCTAACAGCTTTGAAACTCCATAAATTGTCCATTACGTACAATTATCAAGCCGGCTACGCGAACATTCCATATAAACGGTAGGCGGCCGCATCTGCCAGTGGATTCCGCACAATCGCCAACAATATCACTTTGTTGAAAATAGACGAGTTGCGTAACCGACTGGGCAGTGGGCAGAGCCCAGCGCCCTTCGCCTTGGCGACACAGAGCCAAATGTCTTCGGCCCTGACGGAGAACTACGCATCATCAATTTGACCAGTCTCTTCCTGGGATGTCCGATAGTTTAGTTGTGTTTAGTCAACCGGGAAGTGCATATTATACACTCGAGAGCAATGAATCCGGGTCACTTAAAGAATGTTAAAAATCTCGGAAACTAAAAATGATAGGTTAATGCAATAAATTGTATTTAATAGACAATGTAATACTCCTTAAATGAAGGTATTAAAACTTCTTAGTTATTGTAAAGTTATATCATAAAAAAATCAAATTTGAAAAAGGGCAACTTTCGAAGATGGAACTACGTAATTACAGCATTTGGTTTTGCTTTTGTTTGTAATCTGTCATTTATGTGGGTACATAAACCATGTTGATAGTGCTCTATATTCATTATTCAAGCTGAAATTATGTCGCTTACGCCTGAAGAATGCACCAGAATACTTACAATGCTGGAAACCGGCCGGAGTCAGCGCGATACAGCCAGGACTGTCGGTGTGTCGCTGTCAACAGTACAAAGAGTTCTCCGACGTTACGAAGAAACTGGTTCTAACCTACGCAGACCAGGAACGGGCAGAACCAGGTGTACCACAGCACGAGAAGACCGATACTTGGTGAACACCATGCTTCGAAATCGCTTTCTCACAGGAACTGAACTCACAAATCAGTTTCGACGCCTCGGAGGAAGTAACCCAAGTGCATGGACAGTAAGACGTCGGCTTGCTGAATCTAACTTAAAACCCCTTAGACCTGCAAACGGCCCTAAACTGGAGCGTGGGCATCGTATTTCAAGACTAAGATATGCCCAGAGCCACGTAAATTGGAGTATTGAAGATTGGTCAAAAGTTATGTTCTCCGACGAATCAAAATTTATGCTCTACAAGCACGATGGAAGACACAGAGTGTATCGAAGACCAGGGGAAAGATTCAAGCAAGCATGCATCGAAGAAAAAGTAGCCTACGGTGGTGGGTCTGTACTTGTGTGGGCCGGAATTTCTTCTGAAAGTCGCACAGAGCTGGTGATCATAGAAAACGGCTCTTTAACTAGCGAAAGATATGTGGAAGAAATCCTCAATGATCACGTTGGTCCATTTATGGTCAATTTAGGTGAGGATGCTATATTTATGCATGACAATGCCCGACCTCATACAGGTAGGATTGTGAATTACTACCTTCAAGAGATGAACATTACTCGTATGGAGTGGCCAGCGCGCAGCCCGGATATCAACCCGATCGAGCATGCTTGGGACGAGCTAGGCAGATGCGTATAACAACGAAACCCTCCCCCAATCACGCTTCGTGAGCTCAAAATTGCTCTCACAGAGGAATGGGAGAATATTCCCCAAAATCGTATAAGGAACTTGGTGTACAGCATGCCAAACCGCGTAAACGCAGTAATGGAAGCACGAGGAGGCAATACGAAGTATTAAAATTCAAGAAAATCGTAATAAAGTTCAAAAATTTCATGTTTCCTATTTTTGTTTTAAGGAGAGATCAGCAGTTTTTTTCTTTATGTAATTTTGTGTTAATAAAATGTATGGTGACTCATATTTTTTTAACTTTCATTTAAGGAGTATTACATTGTCTATTAAATACAATTTATTGCATTAACCTATCATTTTTAGTTTCCGAGATTTTTAACATTCTTTAAGTGGCCCGGATTCATTGCTCTCGAGTGTAGTTGTTTGTGAGATGCTATTTCTCATTTAGTTTATATTATGTTGAGCCAATGAGCGCTAATTGAGTTTTATGTGTATTATGAATTATTTGAAGTACTTTTCAGTTTCGTTTCTTACCCTTATCCAATTTGTCTACTTCTTGCGATTGCTCCACAGCAACAACTCAACTCCTATATCTCAAATATGTTCATTAATCACAATTGATCAACAGAAACTAGGTGGCGATGACATTGACCGAGAAAACGTTTCATGTTCGAAATAGGTTAATTCACATTCTGCTCGCTGGATGCTGTTAGTATTCTTCCGTGGTCTTATCACCGGAGACACATCGGAGCAAGTAATCAACATAGTTCACCAATGAACAAGTGTCGTGGGACGAGAGCGTCCTCCCTTCACCTGCATTCTGCACTTGATGTAATTTCCCGACCATGATTATTCAATTGCATACTCCTCTTGACCTCAGTTTGCAAAATTTCCGGAAAATTCTAGAAGACTTCGCAGTTTTTGAAGAGCTAGGCCTTGACCAAGGCATCCATTGCAATTGTGTGTAACAGTCTGACGGCTCAACTATGATTGCTAAATTGCATCCTAGGGTCTTCCTAGATAACATCCGCTGAGCCTTGATCCTGTCAAAGGTGGTCTTCTCTCTACTTCAATTATTCAGGATTTATCTGGAAGTTCTATCGCATGTTTATATGTTGTTTTTTTCTTCCAAAGTTTTAAGCCCTTTACCTTGTAGTGTGTAAGTACAAGACTTGCAGTTGGACAGGGAGTGTCAGATAAAGGCGGTCTGAAAAGGTCACAATGAGATCACCATTAAATCACAAGGTCCCAATTTCCCTTTCACCAGAAACAGGGCTTTAAGTAGCTTTTTATATGGTCAGATGAAATGTTTTGCAGTATTTTCCCATATCAAGATGGAAATCAGTGATGTAATGGTACATGTGTGTGTACTAACGTGTTGTCTGTGTGTCAATATTGGCAGGTGCTAGCCATAGGTATTGTGCACGCAACTGGCGCACCTGTCCGACACTCTCAGAGTGTTTGTGCACAAAAACACATTTTATTTTTATGTCTGTTCATTATAGGTAATGCAGGGTCAATACTAAATTATAATTGATTGATTTCCTTATTTTTTTTTTCGAATTTGAACTTTAAGCCATCTATTGTATTCTGAATCATCAAGTCTTAAAATGTAAACTTTTTTTTTTATAATACGGGTTTTATTTAACACTTGAACAAGCCTGCATAAGGCATTAAAACCAGCACTGAACATAAGGTCGCAAAAGTACCGACTCCGAGTGACGTAAGCACACTTGCCGGCAGAGCAGTGCCCTCTGGCGGCAAGAAGCCGACCTTGGGCCCAAAGCAACTTTCAACCCGGAAGCCACCGCGTCATTCTAGCTGTCACGTTAAAACCGCTGAATTTTATTTACATTGCCCTTATTTGGCGCAAGCTCGATATAAGGGGCGTTCAGACGCGGTAATGAATATTTTAATGGGTTTATAATAATATATTAAAGTTCGTGCCCTTTGTGGCGGGACTTTATTAAACGTTGACCTTCGTGACCTGAGGGGAATATTACACTTTACCTGACTTTATATTATGTTAAGCTTTCTTATCTGGATTTAAAGTAAATACATTATCAGAGGCATGCTGGGTTTTAAAGCCTATAAAATAAATAAGACTAGCTTTTTTCATCTTCTGTTAAATATTTTTTCTACGCTGTTGCTGCGCTTTTAATATTTACGCAGTTTATAAGCTTCTATTAAAGTCATTCGGTCTATTTCAGTCTGTCGACTGCTGCCGGGTATATTTCCACTCAGTAAAAATATTTATACTGTGAGCATGCGACTGGCTTAAACTCTGCTCATGTTTTTGTCCCGCGGTGCATTCTGTCTGCTTCACAGTTTCACCTGCCGGCTGCCTGGCTTCCAATCCCATGGAGGAGAGCTTTGACTAGGAATAGGTCAAAATCTGCCTATAAATACAAAAGTTCGACAACTCCACGACCTTAAGTTCTGGCATTGCATTTGGCAGTCAAGGTCAATTAATCACAAATTTTGTTCCAAAACATTAATCTTTGTTTTAATAAATCGTGATTCCACACACGCATTCTTCTGTCACCTTGTCATTAACGGCTTTAAAAAACACCAAAAAGCCTCAGAGGAGGAAAAATCAAAAAGTTTCCATACGATATAAGCGGCGGACCTTGGCGCGGTACTTACGAATTAAATCGGCCCCCGACGAGGCCACCTCGCCTTCCGCAACAACACCGCGTATTTGTTCGCTACTGATTGAATTATAACACTTATATGTGTCTGTATCCCACTGTGTTGTGGTGATTTAGCAGATTTGGGGTGATAACGATTTCATGGTAGATTCCCTCTGAGGGTCGCTTCGGTAGACTCTAATGTGTGGTCTTAAATGGTGTCAATGTCACGGTATCCTGACTGACCTCACCTGTAGTTAAGCCCGCCGTACCCGCGCCATCTATCACTACGAGGTTGTCATACAACTCATACACGTACTACATGTTACAAATGTTATTATGTTTACGTTTCGTTAGACAGAATAAATATTGCCATCAAAAGGAGAGTGGAATGTTCTAGAATTCATGGCTCGTAGAAAAGTCGAATTGAATTGGCAAACTTCCAAAAGATATTGTAATAAAGAAAGACATACGTGCTTCCCGGATCTACGTATATCTAAGTGACGCTGATGACGTCACGAACAGCCTCTTTCCTACATTGGATTGGAGGGTTTATTTACATTCCTATACGTCACTGAAAACAGACATCTTTATGGAACGACTTGTAACTGGAGGCGAATTGAGTGATATTGAATCTTGTACGATTTTTGGGCGTTAAATCCTCGCTGAGTTATCCTTAGTAGAGCTTAGTAAAATCGCTGAATGACTTCCTTATTTTTAGATCATTTAGGTCAATGTTTCAGGACAGGTCAGGGTGTCTGTGACCATTTAGGAAAATAGATCATGATCGGAAAATAATATGAATTGCGTTAAAAAGCGTAAAATCAACGCAATCAATCAACAATAGTAACTGCGTTGATTTTACGCTTTTTAACGCAATTGGCCATTTAGACCCCCTGATCGAACTAATTTAAACATCCATAAATGGCTGGAGACATATCTAAATGAAACTCACCATAGAGCCTGTTGGTGTATTGCTGCGCTGGAAAGCAGGTTTCCGTGTGAACACATGGGGCAGGGAGTCACCACGTGCTGTCATGCAATGTTCCGTCTAAAACAAAGAGAACTACATTACTCATCGCCCTTTACAAGGCCCTTCCTATTCAGCGTAGATTTAAAAAAACATTTCAACGGTATTTTCCATATAATTTTAAATGTGAGTAATTCTAGTGGTGCTATTTGTTGTTTTCTGTTTAAAAACAAGACCGTTTTATTTGTTTTTATATTTCTGTTGGATAGACATGGCAGAAAAATACAAGGAAGGGCGAAGATGAATATGTGGTGTTTGTTTTTGATTGAAACGAATTTGTGTTTATATTTACTCAGAAACGCGTATTGCAGTACATTTATAATTTAAGCATTTATATTTTTCCGTTCTTTTCTTTTTAAAATGTTCCTTTTCTTGTTCACAGGTAATTACTCGCAATGACAGAGAAGTGAGAGGTGTCTTAATTGCAACTATAGTGGCGTTCGACAAGCACTGGAATTTGGCGCTCACTGATGTGCTCGAGACGTGGAAGAAGAAAACGGTCAAGAAGAGAAAAACGCCACCTGGAATGGGTTAGTGACAGTAATTGTGGCTATTTAACTGTAGAATATCTTGGATTTATAAGATACTAGCTGATGCCCGCGACTTCACCCGCGTGGATGTCGTTCAAATTTTATACTAAAACCTTCCTCTTGAATCACTCTATCTATTAAAAAAACCGCATCAAAATCCGTTGCGTAGTTTTAAAGATTTAAGCATACAGACAAACAAACAGACAAAAATAGCGACTTTGTTTTATACTATATAAGGATTAATTTATAAACTAGCTGTGCCCGTCAAGACTTGCATTGCACCGTTTTCTACCTACGAATAGGGGTAGGGGTAGGAGTGTCAAAAATACTTTACGACCATTACGACCTAGTCTCATACCTGCCAAGTATACAAAAATAATAAAAATCGGTGGAGCCGTTTCGGAGGAGTGCGACCACAAACACCGTGACTGAGATATAGGCCTAATTTTTTTTTTTGTTGTTGTTTGTTTTTTTTTTTTTTTCTGATTATTATTTTGATTTGAGAGCACAATATATAAGGTCCCATTAAAATAGGTGGACACATTTTAACACAGCGTTCAGTACGTCTAACTAAAGACATCTAAACAAAAAAAACACTAAACAAAGTGTTTTTTTTTTGACTTAATATAATAAATTGCCGGCACTCCCTGAACAAACTCATCCTTTATGAGTAGGTACTTAAATGCGATTTTCTTATTATTTTGTTTTACCATCGCATCGTCCTTATTTTGGTGGTCTGAATGATTTCTGAAATGTTGTCCACCTATTTTAATGGGACCTTATATATTATAACTACTGTATTTCTCTAAACAGGTATACCGGTTCCCAAAGGCACAGCGGCAACTATTTCCCCGGTCCCAGAGACGACTGAATATCTTGTTAGCAAGCCTAGATATCAGATGGAGTGCTCGCGACGTATACCACAGATGATGGTGCGAGGCGAACATATCGTTCTAGTCCATGTGATGCAGTGATCATCTCTGTATATTTCATGCCAGCCTGGTACTTCGGATTCTGGAGCCATTTTTTGTAGCTGACTACGAGTTAGGTTTTTTGTATTGCTTACTGCTTTAAAATTATACTGTTGAATCTATACGCGTCTTGGCTCTAAGAGGTACATAAATATAAAATCAAAATCAAAATCAAAATCAAAATTCATTTATTCAAACTAGGCTGATAATCAGCACTTTTCGAAGGTCAAAATTTACTTTACTTTACTACAGTGAAACTTGGCTAACTGGGACTTGGATAAGTGAGAAACCTCTATAACTGGAACTCATACTGGGGTCCCATGAGACAGATTTGGATATCTGAGACACATTTAACCAGGTTTCACTGTATTTACATTTTTATAAGACAGTCCCCCAAAAACGCCCACCCATCGACACTTCCTAGTGTTTAGCTGGAGAGAAGAAGTGGCGGAACAAACTCCCCAGCACACATCTGTCTGTTAGGTTGGTTAGAAGAACCAGACTCGATACAATAGCAAGGTGTCAGTTAAATTTAAGATTTACTACAGACACAATCAGTAATAAACAAAAGTATATAACAATAAACAATGTAAAAATAAAATAATAAATACATAACATAACAGTAAACTAATTTTGGAGAAAGAACACAAATAACAAACATTGTCCTGCGTTCAACTCAGCGACCAACTATTCTTATCATCTAAGTAGTCGTTAATAGAATAGTAAGCTTTTAAACAAAGATTAGATTTAACTTTGGCTTTAAACTCATTAAATGGCAAGTCTAGAAAAGAAGATGGCAGTTTATTATAAAATGTAATCCCGAGCCCTACGAATGAATTGTGGACTTTGTGAAGCCGGTGGAAAGGAGCGCGTAGTTTATGCTTATTTCTAGTGTTAAAGTTGTGGATATCACTGTTTTTAGTGTACAGGTGGATATTTTGTCTAATATATAAAATGTTGGCAAAGATGTACTGAGAAGCAACCGTGAGAATACCAATCTCCTTAAAAAAATCTCTAAGGGAAACTCGGGCACCCAGCTGATAAATTGCACGAACCGCTCGCTTCTGCAGAACAAATATATTTTGAATATCAGCGGCCTTGCCCCACAGCAGAATACCGTAGGACATAACGCTGTGAAAATAACTAAAGTAGACTAACCGTGCTGTATCAACGTCAGTGAATTGTCTTACTTTTCTGACGGCGTATGCGGCTGAACTTAGCCTTCCCGCTAGGCTTGATATGTGTAAACCCCATTGTAATTTTGAATCTACTGTTATGCCCAGAAATACAGCAGAGTCGGCAGTTTCCAGCTCCTGATTGGCGAGGATAATATTGGGACCTAGATTTCTAACATTGGGTAAAGCGAACTTAATTACTTTAGTTTTCTTGGCATTAAGAACAAGGTTGTTTGTTGTGAACCAATCCGTGACCATTGATAGCGCGCTGTTTACGTCGTCAAAATCGTGTCTATTCCTATCTACTTTAAAGATAAGAGAGGTATCATCTGCAAATAGTACAACGTCACAAAAACCCTTTAAATAATATGGCAGATCATTAATATAAACCAAGAATAAAAACGGACCCAGTATTGAACCTTGAGGTACACCTAGCCGAACCGGTAGCCCGGAAGATTTCGCGCCATTTACGTCTACACATTGGAATCTATTTTGTAAATACGAAACTATCACATTTAGGGCCTCATTTTGAACACCGTAATGACGCAGTTTCCGTAAAAGCGTGTCGTGATGTACGCAGTCAAAAGCTTTAGAAAGATCGCAGAAAACACCGATTGCATTTTGCGCTTTCTCCCACGCGTTAAATATGTGTTTTAGCAAAGCAACACCTGCATCCGTAGTCGAACGACCCTTTGTAAAGCCATATTGATCATTATGAAGGAGTTTATTTAAATTAAAATGTACTAACAACTGTTTGAGAATTAATTTTTCAAAAATTTTGCTAAAAGCAGGTAAAATGGAAATTGGTCTAAAGTTACCAATATCATTTTTACTGCCTGATTTAAATAGAGGGATGACTTTACTGCTCTTCATAAGGTCAGGGAAAGTACCCAAATCAACGCATTTATTGAAAGTAACAGCAAGACAAGGGGCTACGATGTCGATAATGTTACTTAAAAGTTTAATAGAAATGCCCCAGTAATCACCTGTGTTTTTAGACTTAAGTGAATTAAAAACGTTAACTACATCACGAGGTGTTACATGTTCGAAACTAAATACGTTACCACATTTAGACACGCTGCTATGCAAAAGATCTTCGGCCTTAGACGGCGATGAACTCAGGGAACGAGTCGTCGCTATAGGTATGCTGGCAAAATACTCATTAAAAGCCTCGGCTACGTCGGCTGCTTTATTTACTAATTTGTTACCAACCATGATCTCAAGGTGATTATCTTGTTTAACAGATTTACCCGTTTCATTGTTAATGATTTTCCAAGTGGCTTTAACTTTATTATTAGAATTTTTAATGGTTTCGCTTAAGAATTTTGATTTTGCAATAATACAAACTTTTTTAAATAATTTGGAATAATTTTTAACATACTCTAGAAAAGTTGTATCAAACCTGTATTGTTTAAGACCATACAACTCGTATAATCGGGCTCGACTTTTGTAAATACCTGGTGTAGCCCATTGGTTGAAGCCAACAGAAGGTCCCTTAATGTTAATAGTTTTAGACTTAAAAATAGATTGGTATTCATTTTGCACAACATCAAAAAGGGCTTTATAAATTCCGTTAGGAGTCTCGTGCTCTACTATTGACGGTGTTACTTTAAGTGCTACATTATTTTTAAATTTATTGCAACGACTAGCTGTATGAGGCCTGCATTCTATTTTGCGCGGCTTTTCTTTTAATAGCATAGGGAAGCTAGCTATTAAACCACAGTGATCCGACGATAAGTCACTTAACACTAATTTGTCCTCGGCAACACAATCACTAAACATATTATCAAGGCAAGTTGATGAAGAAGCCGTGATCCTTGTTGGTTCAAAAAACAGGTTAACTAAATTAAATGATCTAAACAGATTGAGAAATCTGATACTTAATGGAGTAACATCTAAAATATTAACATTAAAATCTCCACATAAAATTACGGATTTATTACTTGATTTTAACTTATTAAGTGAATCCTCCATTACAGATTCGAAACGAGTAAAGTCCCCAGATGGGGGTCTATAAACACAAATAACTAAGTATCGCTCGAGTTCAACGCAGGACAACTCAATAGTGCGCTCAACTGAAAGATTAACTAAATCTAAACGTTGTTTACATTTTAATTTGTTTGATACAAGAATTAAAGATCCACCGCGAATAGCAGATTTTCTCACAAATGCGCTCTGTACGGTATAGAAATCATCATTGATAAATGCTACTTCATGTTCCTTCAACCAATGTTCAGTTAGACATAAAACCTGAACATCATGATTCTCCATAAACAAACTTAACTCTAATTCTTTGCCAGATAAACCCTGCATATTTTGATGAACAACATTCAACATATGCAGGCTACCTGTTGTCGTACCTAACAGTTTAAACTACAAGGTGTATCAATAAAAGTGTTAGCATCTGTATAAGTGTTAGTAAGAAAAGCAGTATTAGTATCACTACTAACAGAAAACGTTGGTAAACACATACCAGTGTCGTTGTGTATATTGTATGCTAAAAGGTTAGCAATACGTCGCTTAGAACTAGGTGGTAAAAACATCGAGAAGTTAGTGAGTCTGTAATCAGAAATAAATTGATTACAGTCAAAATACAAAATAGCGTCACTGTGACGACATGTCCTATTATAAATTAACAAATTTAAATCATAAATGTATCTATTTTGCTCAATGGACAAATATCGAGAATATGGCAAGGCACAGAAAATAAATCTACAATTAATGGTCTCATTGAGATGTAACATCAAATGGACACATTCAATGATGTCCTTTTTCCATACATTTAAACTATTCCCATATAATAAAATAACAGTAGAATTGGGATTTATTTTAGACAGTTTAATATGACTAATTAATTGGCTAACACTAGCACCGGGTAAACAATTATTTATGACATAGTGTGGTGAACATTGATTAAATAAGGTACCAAAACCTTGACCAAACTTATCAGAAAATAAATAAGTAGTATCTGTTAAAATATTATTATCATTACTTCTATCATCAATACTACTAACTGGCTGAGCCACTGAGGGGGCAGGTGACTGTTGCTGAGGCTGTGGAATAACAGTGCACGCACAGCTACAAGAAAGGTTATTGGTCAGAGACTCATACCTCTCCGCATTGTACGTGACCAGGTCCACCAGCTCATTGGCCTCCTGCATGCGCTTACTCAGGTCTTGTTGAGAAGCCTCATATTTACTAAAGATATCCTTTAGTGCATACTCCCTAACAAACAGCTCATCCTGAAGGTCTCTAGTGTCGGTCTCATACATTGACCTACATGACTCTAATTCACTGTTGCACTTCTTTAGATCTAGAATTAAATTTAGATTTTTTTGCCTTAGTTTTGTGTTTTTATTGTTAACTTTTAGGCGTTTCAAGAATTTTTTAATATTTCTAATTCGCTTATTAATTTTAATGTATTTTTTAATCTTATTATGACTAGTGAATATATTATTTTTACAGATAGTTTCATTAGTTAAGTCTATGGTTACAATTGGCTCAACACAAACAAGTCCTGACTGGCTACCGACCAACTCATCATAAAGACTGCAGGTGTTTGCAGACTCTTCACTGTCTCTAAGCGATTCTAAGTGAGATATTGAGTGTTGGGCCCTACTTAGTTCTTGTTCCAGTTCGGATATGCGACTCAACGCCTGATCGTAGGTGTCACTACAATGCTGGAAATTTGCAACAAGATCACGGAGGTGCTTGTGCTGGTCCAGTATGTCCACATGCTGTGTGTGTAGTTCTGCAAGCTCGTTCTTGAGTTGAGTATTTTTGTTCACCACTAACTCAATTTCTACTTCACTTTCTTCTCGTTCTCGCAGCAGTTTGTTGCACTCATTTCTAGAAGCATCCAGCTCCCTCAACGCTGCCTTCAGTTTGTCACTCATGTCACGAATTGTAGCTCCACGTGTCATCATATTGACTATTATCCACAAGTCAGACCTGAAATGTGACAGGAAACTGCTGAGTATGTGAAGAGAATTAAGTAATATACCAGTTGAGACTTGAGAAATTTAGAGGGGTTTTGAATTTTGAAAGAAGTAAAACAATTAAAAACAATAGAAAAGTTTTAGAAAAGATTATAAAAATATGGAGGTAGATTTAAGAGAGAAAAGAAAACTAAGAACTAAAGAAAAGTTATTTGATTGTCCAACATAAATTACAGTTAATACATTAAGGACAAGCTACTTGAACATTGATTTGATTATGTATTAGAATGACTATTTTGTTTTTAAATTGCAAATAATATGAGATTTTTGTGGGAATTTCTGAAATAATTATGAACCAAGTGGTTTACTTAAAATACAAATTATAATATTTATAGCATATTTGAAACACATTTTGTGTGTAGTAAAGTTTGCAGTGTATGTTTTGTATGGGGCAAGTGTTTTCGTCCTCGATTTTGCTTCCACAATTCGTCAAGCAAAATGAGACATAAACGTAGCCGGTGTGTACTGGACGTCGCTCAGAGCCCTGAGCAGTGTGTGTGTGATGTGTAATATATTAATAACACAGCAATAATTAGTAAATAAATCAAAACAAAATACTCCCCAGGTTTAAAGAATTCAAATCCACAGTTCAAACGTTGACAGCTCGTACATGAATTATTGAAATATCAATTGTTTTTGAGTTTTCATAATAAAACTGGTCACAAACACTACTTAAGACACTTAATACGTTGATTCTAATATAAATAATTGAATTTAAACAAACTAAACACAATAAAACAATAATTTTAAAATAAATTAGTTAAGAGGTCGTTTTTTCACGACCTGTCGCTAGTGTTGCCAGCGCAAAAAAATAATTTATGATAAGGCTTTTTGTTTAATATGTATTAGTTTGTTATTGTTGTTTTATCTTATATCGTGTGTCTATGGGCAAGAGTTGCCGGAAAATAAAATTGATGTTATTGTAGATTTATCTCGACTTAGTCTTAAGGAATGACAATAAAATAAACAATTATGTCACATTCTTATAGTCTGTAAGACCTATATTGTATATGAATGTATCGTTGAAATGGGCTCTACCTTTTTTTTTGAGTGTAGAGTCATCAAATAACCCCCTCCCGCTCTGGGCAGAGCGGAAGGGAGTGTCAGACTTCTACTGACTAAAAACCACCCATGTTCCTTAGCCCTTTGTGTCGAGGCCGCGGTATCTCTTTCGAAAAATCCGCAGCCCCGACGGGGAACAAGCTCTACCTAAACAAAGTTAATTCTACCATCAAAAACGTTTGTATACTTTTTTGAATAACAATAAAATGTTCACACTGACATTCCCATGCGTTTCCAATGTCTCAGTATTGTCAGCGCATAAAATAAAATAATATCCACACAATCAGGGACCGTACAACCCCGCTTGAGAGTTAAGCCTTTGGACTGGGTAACCCGTACATGGGGTAACTCATATCGCTGTGTTACCTTTTGTTCGAGTTACACCCTCGAACCCCAGCGAAATGGTTAACACTTTTATTAAGGTAACCACGTGAAGGGGTTAACCCCTTCAATGACTTAAGCCTTTGAAGAGGTTACCTTCCCGAAAAGCTTTTTTTCGGGTTACCCTGGATTACCTAATAAACTTTAGCTGCATCTAGGTGGGGGGATACTTGCACCCGTGCGCACCTTACTGTTTTTATTTAGTTATTACGAATTTGACAACAATTGATGCGTGACATTTAAGCGAACTAACAATTAAGATGAGTAAGACAGGTACAAATTATTTAAAGTACTGAGTTAAATTAATAGTTTTTCTAGTGTTATGTGGTCGGACCACGTTCATTTATACCCATGTATATACCTAATTTGTTCCTATTTTAGTAAGTAAGTAGGTATTAATAACTACCTACGATAATTATTAGATTAACACCAAGGTAAGTAATGCTATTTTTTACGTAACATCAGGCGAAGTAACAAACATAAATTCTTATATTAACCCTATTCTTAGCGCTGTGTACAATTTGATACATTGAACTTTATGAAAATCTAGAAACGTTCCAAAAGGTATTTTCAAAACATTTATTATTTTATATGGTACACACGGCTACACATCAAGCTATACATTTCCAGTTTACGCTGATCTCGCACTGCACGGAAATCCTATACAATGCGAGACCAGCTTATACTGGAAATGTATAGCTTGATGTGTAGCCGTGTGTACAAAAGACAAAATATAATCCAAATTCTAAAATAAAATATTTTATCATTTGTTAATCCAAATAATTATGCAGTAGAAAACAAAATAGCAAACCGACCATTGAAGTCGTCTGGGCGTTGCAAGATAAAAACACACAAATTTTATTATATTTAGGTCAAATTATTTTCAAAAGCTGTTTAATTCAAATAGGTATATTGGCTACTTAGAAACGCTACTTTCAAGTATCAAAATGGTCTGAAATCGTAAGTAATTTACTGTTTTTTTCTTAGTGTATCAGATATGATACACTGCCAGATTCCATCCTTTTAGATAATTTTTCGCATGTATCAAATATGTGACATTGCTTGATTTGTACGGTTTCAATTTATTATATAGTTATTACAATATTTCTATTTTATATTATGTATATTGTCATTATTATTGTTTATTTTTGGGGGAGTATGAGGAACAGGGTGTAAAGTTCCTCATCCCCCGTTGAAAAGGGAGGATCCTCCGACCGGACGGGTGTTGTGTCCGGTGGGCTAACTGCCCGACATTTGTCGCGGATAATGTTCATAGCGCGATGTAGGAATTTCGCCAATCAGTTCGCAGGTGTTGCGATATAGTCGCCACATCACTCCCTTCCGAGACCGGAGGTCGAAAGCAGGTTGAGTCTTGGCGCTTGTCAGCCAGTGGAAGGTTCCAGTGAGTCGGAACCGGATGCCGCATAGTTCTCGGTGAGTCGGAACTGTCTGCGGTGATGCCCCAGTGAGTCGGGGTGATGCTGCGTATGCTACAGTGAGTCGGAGTGTGCAGTGCTGCGTAGTGGCTGGCTGCTGCGTCGACCAGGAGAGAAGGGCGTCTCTGCTTGCTGACCGGCCGAAGTGCAGTGTGCTGTGCCAAGGTCGCTGATGAGGCTGCTGGTGATGTCCAAGAATGCACTTCCGCTGCATGCTGGTGGACAGGTTTCACCATGAAGCCGTAGATGTTGGCTGACGGTATGACTAGTTGCTCGAAGGCGAAGGGGAAGTGATGACGACGTATGAAGTGCTTGCACGAAGGCTGCGTTGACGTTCATGCACGGGGTCACCAGTTTGGGGGTGTGAGGAACAGGGTGTAAAGTTCCTCATCCCCCATAGAAAAGGGAGGATCCTCCGACCGGACGGGTGTTGTGTCCGTGGGCTAACTGCCCGACATTTGTAAGTCGGGATTTTCTATATAGGCTTATGTCGCGGATAATGTTCATAGCGCGATGTAGGAATTTCGCCAATTAGTTCGCAGGTGTTGCGATAGATGTCGCTAGTCGGCACATATTTTTAATTTGTGTCATGCAATAACAAAGTTTAAACGTGGTTTAATAATAACTGCCACTCGGATCGATCTTTAGGTTAAGCTGCGCTTGCCTAGGTTGGTCTGTAACTCGATATTACATACCGAGTTTCCTCCGTGCCTCGGAAAGCACGTTAAGCTGTTGGTCCCGGCTGCCATATATAGATCTTTGGCAGTCGTTCGTTACAGAGGCATGGAGAAAACCCGGTATGTAATGAATGGTCACCGATCCACAGACCAACATAGGCAAGCGCGGCTTAACCCAAGACCTGAAACCTGCCTTCGGCCCGAGCGGCAGTTATTATCAACAACATCCAATTAAAAAAATACATTGACGGATGAAAATTTTGTAAAGCTTGGCAACCAGCTTAGAGTCACCAATTAGCCTCCTGGCTCTACGCTCTACTGAGTCGAGTGTGGCAAGTTGGTATTTGGCTGAGCCATCCCAAAGGTGACAGCAGTACTCCATGCCGGAACGGACTTGAGCTTTATACAATACTAGCTTTTACCCGTGACTTCGTCCGCATTAGATAGTAAAAAAAAAATAGGTAAAAAGTAGCCTATGTCCTTTCTCGGGTATCAAAATATCTCCGTACCAAATTTCATGCAAATTGGTTCAGTAGTTTAGGCGTGATTGAGTAACAGACAGACAGAGTTACTTTCGCATTTATAATATTACTAGCTGATGCCCGCGGCTTCACCCGCATGGATGTCGATCAAATTATATACTAAAACCTTCCTCTTGAATCACTCTATCTATTAAAAAAAACCGCATCAAAATCCGTTGCGTAGTTTTAAAGATTTAAGCATACAGAAAAACAAACAGACAAAAATAGCGACTTTGTTTTATACTATGCAAGGATAAGGAAGTATGGATTGAAAGCTGTCCAGGCTTGAAGTACCGCAGTTTGAGCTTTCGACTCGATTTAGGCGCCGAAGTTCAGATTTGCACTCAACTTTGTGCCAAGAAGCTCGAGACTGTCAGTAACTTCTACAGACGCACTCCGGAAAGTGGGGGCCAGATTGAACGGACTTGTTTTAGCAGTGAACAGACACACTTGCGTTTTGGTGGCGTTGAAATCAACCAGATTGTCGTCACCCCACTTGGAGACAAGACTTAAGGCTGAATTCGTTCGCTCTACCATGGCCTCTCTCAATGAACGTATTTCATCACACGATGCGCAGTCCCATGAGGCACAGGTGGCCGGCGTCGTGGGTGGGGCGCCACTGGAGCGGAAGCGCCTCAGATGCAAACGGCGCCGGGCGCCGGAGGCAGGTGGGGGCGGGGGTGAGGGTGCTGAAGTGGCAGAGGGGGAGGAACAGGGGCCGCCACCCCCATCCGCTTTTGCGCTGGATGTGTAACTCTCCATGACAGTGCTGTCATCTGCGTACCCAACAATACCAGGAATAAGGAGGTCGTTGATGTGCAGCAGAAAAGTGTCGCAGAGAGAACAGACCCCTGAGGAACTCCGGCATCAATAGCCACAAGGTCAGAGGAGCAGCCATTAATGACCACTCGGTTCGACCGTTCACTCGGGAAGTCAGATATCCAGCAGCAAAAGTCAGCGAGAATGCCGTATGCCGGAAGTTTGCTCAACAGACTTGCGTGCCAAACCCTGTCAAAAGCCTTCGAGATGTCCAGCGACACGGCAAGGGCCTCGCCGTGTTTCTCGATGGCTTCGCCCCAGCAGTGCGTAGCAAACACCAGAAGATCCCCAGTTGACCGTCCCCGGCGAAAGCCATACTGACTGTCGCAGAGCAGGTCGTTCGCTTCAAGGTGCGCCAGCAACTTACTGTTCTCCTAACGGACTCCGACACCAGTTCACCTCGTCTAGCATTGCTATGTTCTTAGGAAACCTTAATATTTCATCAGATGAGGATAAATCAAGTAGTTGCTTCAATATCTTTGGTGCTATATACCCTCAGTCATTGCAATGAAACCCTTTTTATTGGCTGGTGTGGCGACTAGCGACATCTATCGCAACACCTGCGTACTAACAACGATCGATAGAAATTACTACATCGCGCTACCAACATTATCCGCGAGTCGCGACATAAGCCTATATAGGAGTTCCCGACTTACATATGTCGGGCAGTTAGCCCACCGGACACAACACCCGTCCGGTCGGAGGATCCTCCCTTTTCAACGGGGGATGAGGAACTTTACACCCTGTTCCTCATACCCCCCCCAAAGCTGGTAAATCATCAAATAACTTTATAAGGTCAAACAAAATTTTATAAGGTCCAAAGGGTGTTACTATCATGATTTTTAACAAAACTAAAAGAACCAAAAATAATAAAAGGGGGTTATGTTTTTTAATTGTATTAAATGTTTTTTTTTTTTACGTTAGCGCGTTTTATTTTTGTATGGTTAAAATAACGTTGGAAGCCTGGCAGTGTAGCAAATATGATACATAGATTTTATGAGGTAGATTAGGCAATATATCTTATTATGTGATACATTCAATAAATCATAAAATAATATAAATTTTTATTATTTTTTTTTCTACCCGCAATAAATACGTAAGAACGCATTTTATGTAATTTTTTTCAATATTTCTAAAAATAAAAACCTTGCCAAGTATAGGGTTACTGGCATTTCCACATAAATAACATTTGCTTGCGTTATTTGATGCATCAAATACATAACGATGCACAGTACCTCTCCTCGGCTGTGGCATTTTCACAGAAAGACAATTCTTGTTTACGTATATTAGGGAAGCTACAACACACACTTAAACATAAACACTGCTAAATTGCTTTTAGTTCCGTAGTTCCGTCCGAGTTCCCAATCAAATAATGAATGATGAAAATAAACAAGTAGGTATATACACATGAAGCGAAAAATTAAATTATTAGTATGGTTGTGTTTATAACTCATTTTTGGAAAAAGTGCCACATGGCTGCTTTCTGCATAACACGGTCCAAATATTATTACAATGTTTGGCATGTGTGACGAGCAAAATTGAACTATAAGATCATAGATAATAGCTATTTTTCCATGTTTACAAGTCGGTACACGCAAGATTGGCGGACCGCCGGACGCAGTACGAATGTCACGTGCGGTCGTGTTATCGTGTATGCAATTTTCAAACTAATATCGATTGTAAACAGTGCATAATACAATGTCTTGAGTTGGAATGGCTTACCCTGTTACAGTGTTACAGGGTGTTGATAGGGTAACCCGTTCGTAACAGGGTTTACTATACCCGTTCGGAGGTGTAACATGTATTATAGGGTTTCTTTTTGAAGCGCTTAAAAAAACCCCTTCAAAAACCCTTTCAACGAGTATCCGGACGGTCCCTGCACACAATGCTTGTTTTGAGGAACATTCGATTTTTGAATGATATTCCATGAGAACGAGCTGCCATTGAAATTATGACCATTTCATTTTAATTAGACTATTTTTGAGTTTCTTTTCTTTTCATGTATCCTTTAAAAATAAAAAATCATATCTTTATTTTGAAGTTTTATTCAAATGCGTTTTCATACTATCTCGAAGCAACAATGTCGGCTTACAAATGAATGGAGAATTGTGTGTAACATTTGTGTCCGCACAAACCACAGTGTCCGCAAATTGTACGTTTCCCATACGTAATTTGGAAGACAGGACATGCTATTATAACAGGACTTCACTGTTACAATCCTTTGGCAAGAACCCGCGCAGTTATTAGGGTAACTCGACAATGAAGGGGAGCACCGGAGCGTAGGACTCGGACCTACAGGAAACATATGACGCACTATAGAACACATCTGCATAAAACACTGTTGCTTTTGTACCAACTTTTCCGGAATTTGTCAACATGAATAAGAGGCACAAAACAAACAAACATTTGTTGATGCTTAAGTATTTATTAGAGTAGATAATTATGTGGATTTATTTTAACGGCGGCGTGGAGTTACGTTGTTACCCTTTTATCTGGTTGAGTAGCAAATGCATACTGTTCCAATTTCTATAATGGAGATCAACATCGCATTGATACAGATCCATAGAGTCAAGTTTGCAAGTTTGTTTCTAAGTCTGTAGACACCGTCAGAAATGTACTTAGACGATAACAAAAATAAAATACACAGTTGTATATTATGATAAGTACACACATTAGTCGCAAGCTACTAGGGTCCCACAGGTGCTAAATAATAATAATAATAATCATTTTATTTCAGGCATCTAAGGCCCATACATAAAATACACACAATAATTTAAAACAATATTAACAAACTAATACATATAAAACAGTAAAACCATAACTAACATTTTTTAACTAAACACGTAACGTCGGCGCGGCGGCGTCGTGTTTCGCTGCGAGGTGTCGCGTAACCGTCCTCGGAAACGACGGAAAACGACACCTTTCGGCCAAAAGTCTTCCTGCAAACAGGTCTGGAGATGTTGGGTTGGAACACGCACCACAAATGACTTGAAGTTGATGTTGTGAAGACCTATCTGTCTGCGTACGGTAATTTGCGGGCAGAGCATCCCAGGTTGGTTGACACGGAAGCGCGCACGCATTGTGCGCAACAATAGTTTCCCCATTTTCCCGCGGCCGGGGAACGGCCGGCGTGACCGCGGCAAGTCCGTCGACCCCGGGACAAGGGACGCGGGACGCTTTTCGCGTGCGCAGGCGCATTGCTACTGAAAACTGAGGTTTTTTGCTTCGGTAACTATAGGTTTTTGACAGGATACGGTAATTTTTAAATCTCTAATCAAACTGGTGGAAAATTATACGTTATTAATACACTGATTGTGTAATGTTCAAAAATAATTTAGCGGAGAATTTTCAGTAATCTGATAAGTTTTAGTGTTCGCTTAATCATAGTTTCATGCTATTTTCGCATACGAAGCCTTTCTGCATTATTTAAGACGTCTTTAAATCCCAATTCAATTAACCGTGACCGTAATCGTAATCACTGTTAAAAGAAAATTATTTAAAACTGCCTGTTAGAGATACTTTATAAGCTAATGGCAAAGTTAGCTGAATAACAATTTAGTTTAAATCGAGTTCTTGTAATCTCATTTATTACAAACATTAATAGAGTTTTTTAACACTGAAAACAATTTTCGAACAATTAGAAATATTGTTACTTTCATTTCAAAATCATTATTTACACAAACCCTCTTCTATTATAGGATAAGCTGTCTCAGTTAAATGTAAAACTGCGGTTATTTCTGAAGACAATTTTTAAAGTAGTATATTTATTCAAAGTCAAAGTATTTATTGCGAACCAAGTGTACAATGTGGTGTTAGGTATATTTTGGTTAGTACTTATAACTTAGCAGCCTTTTACAAGCATTGCAATCTATTATTCGCCTGTCCTTATCATCTATTTTATTCTAATTAGGGAACGAATAGAAAACTTGTATGCACCAGCTGCTAATCCTGCGCAGGTTGTACCTGTCGACTGAATAGCACGGGTTAAGAATGTTTAACTTTTAGCGAGAAATAACTAATGTGGAATTAAGACTTCACGATGGTCCCACGGTGGGTGTCAAATGCACAGTGGTACATTATAAGATGTGTTTAGCCGATGAAATTAATATAACACCTGGCATCTCTGAATACGGAGATAGAGGCTCCATTTAATAGAGGGTGAACAAATAGCAATTAAATGGTAATATCATTTTATTTGAAAAGCAAATAAACAGAAGCAGAATAAAAACAGCAGGAAAATCTCTCACAACTCATCCAAAGTTCACATTTTCTCCCAAACGGTGACGTGACGAAAAGAATCTCGTGTGGCCAGCTGCATCACATCTATTTCTGTTTGAAATCGATGAAGAGACAATGGCCGACCGGGGCGACGCACCCTGGCCCGCGGCCAACGGCCAGGAGGGTAGCAAACAATCATCGTCTAAGACCTATAGCTAAGCTGGTAGGACTAGGCAAACATGTGCTACGGAGATGTGCTCGTTTTGTTTGGGCAGCTTCGTTTGTTATATTAATTGCCTGATGTAATCGATGGTTTATCAAGCGAATAAGTAGGCACTTCTAAATTATCAGCTTGAAATCCACTCGAGTAGTTGTAGTATTTTGTTCCTAGGTTGACACAGAAATATAATGAGCAAATACGTAATTAATGTGGCCATGTTACCTATTATTTATTTACAAACATTTGCGTCATATTGATTTGGTTTGGTTGGCGAATCCTGTCCAATGAACTAGAAATCTTATTAACTATCATTTCTGCTTATATTATTCATTAATTTGTGGTTGTCAACCTTCGCGCCGGTGACCTTAGACGACAAATTTTAAATGGTACGCGGAAGTGGCAACAGGTCTTGAACGTTTTGACAACAAATTAATACCGTTTGTTTATATATTGTTTATAAATAAGCGAGGACGTTGTATAATAGTGATAATGTTGTATTAGATAATGCGCGTGTTATGCTTGTAACCTTGCTTGGTGAAGAATGGACTGTTCTTTATCAGATTTATCTTCAGACTGTGCACAATGGGTCTTGCAAGCCGTTTCGTACACGAAGCTCGATTAGTTCACGAGATACTCGTGATTTCGTTCGCGAGATTGTGAATTGCCACCCGTATCCTCCATGACAATTTTCCAACCTCTTTCCCACCTGTGCTGCCCTAGTACCATAGTGGTCTTTGTCATTCAGGCATTTTCTTTTACCAATTTTGCAAATACCATTTACCGCTCAGAGGGAAGTCCCTTTTATTCTCGTACAGTCGCCATCAGATATATTGTAGCAGACAAGGTGACCAAATACTTCTGAACAATTTAAAATGTCAATAAGTTCCATACACTAAAAGTTACCATTAATATCTGAACATTCATTACTTCATTAATATCTAAGCAGATGCTTGTCAATAATTTCTATACAAACAACTAACCAAAAATATCTGAACACTTACTTACTCTTTATACTTACCTAGATTTTTTTGTCACCAACTTCAGAAACTGATTCTTCTTCTAAAGTTTATTTTTCACTTTTTTTTGTTTTATTTTTGAACTCGGTTTTATTGAACACCAAGTGACTGTTCTAGGCATAAAGAGTAAGTAAGTGTTCAGATATTTTTGGTTAGTTGTTTGTATAGAAATTATTGACAAGCATCTGCTCAGATATTAATGAAGTAATGAATGTTCAGATATTAACGGTAACTTGTAGTGTATTGATCTTATTGACATTTTAAATTGTTCAGATGTATTTGGTCACCTTTTCTGCTACGATATATCTGATGGCGACTGTACAACATACATAGGTAAATGCTTTTTGAAGTAAACAACGTGTTCGTCCAACTATGTGGATAATGGAGTGTGGGCGTAGCGTAGTAGTGAATATTAATAGCTCTACCTTTGAACAATAATATATCAGATATTTGGATCATAAGTTACTGACTACAGGAGAAGTAATTTGCCTTGATTTCACGAAATGAGGGTAGGCTATATAATACTTCGCGTCACTCTTTGTTATATCTACACATATCACCTAGTCACCCACACAAGATATTTGATTCAGGGGGAAAGCTGTATGTATATAGAAACAGGTAACTTTGGACGAAGCCGATAAAGTGTATAATATCGTAGGAGGCATTCCGTAGTTTTTGCCTTCGCTCATGGGGAAAACTGGAGAATTTATGTGTGCTTACTACTGTCTTCCATTTACTACAGTAATGGTTTGTATCTAGGTACTTATACAATTAATTCACGAACATTTTCCCGTATAAACTTTTAACGACATACTTACAATGAAAACTGAAAGTAAAGCCGCGAACATTGTCAAAAGGTCACGAAGTACCTATACAAAAGCCTGTTGATTATACATTTAGTGCTAAAGGTCGTAAGTACTGGTCGTGGTCGTAGAGGCCATTACAAGATGATTATCTGTAGGTGAGAGATCGCGCTACGTTGTACTGATTAGTATGATTATGTGTTTTGTGTTGTATGTAAGTAGTAATGGTGCAGGGGTTTGTGGATATAAGTAGCATGTTTATGTGCGTACGTACGGTGTTTGTTAAGCTTATTGATGTCTTTTAAATTTACGAGCCTTGTTTTGGATGGTGGTAGGGAAACCATCAAATGATTCTTCCCGCTCTGGGCAGAGCGGTAGGGTCAGACTTCTACTGACGAAAAACCACCCATGTTCCTTCTTAGCCCTTTATGCCGAGGCCGCGGTATATCTTTCGAACAACCCACGAGCCTTCATTTATAAAATGTTTTCTGAAAGAAAATGACTATTTATAGCAATTTCAAGCAAGGAATGTCTGCCCGTGGCAAATAGCTGAAGAAATTTGAACTGAAAAACAAATCGAAAGTTCGAAACACCTCACTTTCCAAAAAAATGTGAAGCATCCTAAATTCCCGAATAAAATATGTATAGTAATAAAAATATAGTGCAAACTTTCACCGGAGGAGTTCCGGCGTTAGGCGAGGGTGGGTATAAATAGCGGCGGTTGCGCAACGCGGCCGATGCACTGCGCGCACGCACACCGACACACACGAGATTAACGTTAACTGCAGTTTAGCGAGCGGGGGTGTAACTGGACGTTTAACTTTTTGAAGATACGCTACGATTGAAAAAATAACGAATGAGAGAGAAAAAATAAATTTATTTTAACGGAATTTTTCTGCAAATCTAAAGAAAAAAGAAGGAGAGAAACAGGAAAGTATGCTTCACAGCTGCACAAAATAGGCCCAGCAAAAGTACCTGATGAGAAATGCCTGACGCTGATTTTCCTTAAGGCTTGAAGCTCGATACTTTACGTCAACGTGTGTATTAATGGAACTTTTTACGTTAGGTATAAGGCTTTTCTTGTTAGAGCTTTATATAGCTAGATACCTTATGGGCCTACTACACGCTCAAGCTTCACCACACTTTTCGTTCACACTTCACAGTACATCGCGCGTATGGTTGGTAAAACTGTATTACCATTACAAACTACACGCGCGATGTACTGTGTGCACTGTGTAATCGCGCAGGCAAGACTGTGGGGGAGTGTGAGCGTGTTAGGCGCATTAGGGTCTTTACAAGATGTTTTTTATCTGCACAATCAGTAAACAACACCAGCATATTTCTACAAGATCAAAAACAAGTATCTGTTATAATAATAACGTATATAGACACGTTAAATGTATCGGCATTACTAGTAAGGCGAACAGGTCTCGACAAGGCGACACTTCCGCCTTATGTACGGGCTATGTATATGTATTATGTGTGCGTCCAATGTCGTCCACTATTCTTTTTTCCAACCTTGGTGGCTTGGTGACTCGGCTCCGGCGTGTAATGTTCAAGAAATTGGAATGTATGGAGTTCCAGAGCTGGTACTTAACCTGCAGTCACGTGTGAAATCATGCGTTAGCAAGAATTTACTAAATACTGTTTGACTATTATGCTTTCCTGGTACCTTAGTTTAAATTTAAAAGAAACTTTATTGAGAAAAATAAGAGGAAAATTGCTGCAATTTTTCCAATTTCTCAACAACTGAATAATGCCTACTTTATATTTGACACAAAAAATTTTAATTAAAAAAGAAAATACGAATATTAAATCTAGCAACAAAACTAAACGTCCGGTTAAACCGCTTGTTAACTGTGCGCGGGCGCACCGGCCGGTGTTCACTTTACTCTTTTTGTATTCGTTCTTGCAGCTAACTTGGGATTGGCTTGACCCATTTACCGCAAATAGACGCAGCCGGGATTCAAACGCGCGCCCAAACGACACGTGGCCGGCTTATGGTATTCGCGTTTTAAAATACTGAGCGCCTTGCTGATGAGTCAGCTAAGCATCCGTTTTAGAGATTTATACGGACATATTGGATCTTTATTATTGGGAGATGAAGTATTTGTTTGGTGGCAAATTGTGAATTTACTGTGGGAGTAAAGGACTGTTGGTTTTATAACAATTGAAGGATTACGACGTAATTCTATTGGTTCTAGATAAAAGTGCACTGTTTTACTTTAGGGCAAAGTTACATGTCTTCGCATTTCATTAAATTTATTTTCGTCGGATTATCTAATTACCTTTTTGAATTTAAGGTGAAGATTAGTGAACACCAACCCGGTTACCACGAAGGGTTAATTTAGGCACGTTCCAGTTAACACACGATCGAGATTAGTATGAATTAACCCAAAATTTTATTCATCTCAAACCGCTAATTCAAAAATAATATTTGCTAAATCTCGTTAATTTGAGTTATAAAAGCCAGATAATCCCTCAAAGGACTCTTTCCTTTAATTAACGGTTATTTACAAGTTCAGTTAGGATATTTATAAATCGGCTATATGATCATGAAGATACTGATACCGTTTGATGAAATTCCCTAACTTTACGTACTTGCGTATTGGGGTCATGGAAATTAAGTTATTCCAGTTGTGGGGCTTCTCGCTCCATCATATTGTATAGCACAGTTATGTTAAGTTTTATTTTGGGGAGTAGGAAGTTGGTAAAGCGAATTACACCACCCCCTTAGTAGATTGTATAACTTTCGGCAAATTTTTCCTGAATGCGAAATATGTACGATTTCATTTAATGGGAAACGAAGCCATTCTCCTGCCTGTTCTTACCTTGTTGTTTTTTTCATTGAGTAGGTACTTTTTGTAAAAATAATTTGAGGAAAGGGTTGTACATTCGCACGTATATAAGCCTCAAAGTTTTTCTACAGCTATCTACATAATGGTCAATTACATTACAGGACAAAAACTTCTATATAACATCAAGTTTCTTAAACTTATAAGAAGATAGAGATAATCGTCCATAGCAACATACATTTACCTACGCTAACGAGCTACCGACCAATGACCCTCGCGAACACAGTAAATAACCGAATGATCATAAAACTATCGATTTAAACTCGAGTAGTTATCGAAACGTGAACGGTATCATAGTCGATACAATTAGCGGGTGGTAAAAAATCGATCACGCGAAATACGGCGTGTGCGCATGCAACACTCAGGGCCGATACCCAGTTCTATTGTTCCATTTTTGATAAACCTTGGAAGGGAGCGAGTCGAATTTTAAAAACTTCTGTAGGAATATATAGATCTAGATGGAAACCGAAACCCATGCTATTTTCTTTCTATCCCAATAGGGGATCGGACAATAAAAAAACTAATTAGTCCGTCAGATAGATTTCCAAAAGACACGTATTTTTTCTTTTTTCACGTAAACTTAAAATGAAGACGATACAGTGCTTCGAAAACTCGTGTGACGTCATATGATGATGACTCTGCCCTGGAGTGTAAATGTGGTCTTGCCCTACAAACTATGGGGCACCTGATATCGTGTCCAGCCTGTCCCGTTACTTGCACTCCACAGGAGCTGATGGAGGCCACTGAAAGTGCCAAACTCGTCGCCAAATTTTGGGCCGACTCTATTTAAATTGTCATCGACACGCTAAGAAGAAGAAGATAGTACATTTTGACGACACAAGTGACGTTTCAAGCCCCACTCCAAGATCTTTGACGCCTTTTATCTTCGTAATTTTTTATTGATTTGATAAAACAAAAAACACGTAAGTATTCAATATTTTTCGATAATCTAACTTACGGACTAAACAGAATCATATTATTTTGCCCCAGTCCGATCCCCTATTCTATTATTTTTCTGTTGTTAAAAGCACACAATGACACTACTCGCAGTACTTCACCTAGGGAAAACCCTATGCCCGCTGCTGATTATGATAATGATAAATTCCTAAGGTTTCACAGGTTATTTTTTATGAATATCAGTACAGTTGCAGTATTGCTACAGATTTCAAGTTGCATGGAACTCCTCTACGATGATCAAAAGCTTGGTTAAAGATATACCAATAATATCCTAAGTATGCATAATAATATCATGTTCGTGATGAGCCAGCCCGCCCGCAGCGTCCCGTAAACAAGATAATTGCTAATTAAGTCATTACGTATAAATAAATTACTAGCTCAGTGACCAGAGACGTAATTAGCTTTTCTCCAGAGTTCACGAGCGTTCGACTTGAGATTAGTGACTCTACAGCTAACTGATATATTGGAGAGGGTAACTTTGAATGGTGATGAAGAACGAATGATGGATTGGTGATTGGATCAACCATTCTTGAAGAAGAATTACCCTAATGGTGATGACCATGCAATAAAAGCAAAAAAGGCTGTCATCTGTCTATCTTCGGTTGGGATGACACAACTCAATATAGATGTAGATAAATGTAGTATCAGCAAAAGAGGTGTGTTCAATTCTAAAACTGTTTAGAACACTGGTCAAATAGGTACTTTATCACTACATATTATAAAACAAAGGCCACCGCAGCGTCTGTCTATCTGTTCGCGATAAACTCAAAAACTACTGTACCGATTTTCATGCTGTTTTCACCAATGGATAGAGTGGTTCTCGAGGAAGGTTTTAGTATATAATTTATCAAGTTTTCATCCACGCGGGTGAAGCCGCGGGCATCAGCTAGTTTTATTTATAGTAGCCAACAGACACCTGATAACTCATTTACTCTCCAACAAATACATAAAATATAACAGACGCAAGTCATTATCATTACGTATTACTATAATTACGTAAAACCGATGTGTTAGTCGTTTAATCTCTGAAAGCCGCCATTATGAAAGAGCTCATAATTGCAACTTTTACTTGCGCGCGCGTCTCTTACGGAAATAAAGCAAGCGTTGTCATTATGCCACTTTGAATTACGTTCACTCGTTGACAATTATGTGAAAATTTATGAAACAAACGTTAATTGTAGGGCTGTGTGCATAGATGCGGATATTTTAATTTTAATTGGATTACTTAAGTTATTTATGCAGTTTTAATTATTCGCGCCAAGTTACACGGTATGCCGGAGAAGATGAGACCTGTTAATTTAATCGACCTGCCCTGAAAATGGGTCTGTCATACCGATATTAAAATATTAGACTTTTAAGAATTATCTACTGTATCAGAACAGCTTAAACATAACACATAACATCACGTCTGTAATCCTCGAAGGGTAAGGTAGAGGTGTTCTCATTAGTACACCCACATTTCGCCAGTTTTAATTAAGTCCCATGTAGCAGGGGGCGAGCTTATTGCCACCAACTGGGCACAAATCCAGACTCCATGCCAATAAAACTTTGCCCGACCTGAGAATCGAACCCAAAATCTCACGCACAACAGTTGCGCTTGCGTCCACTAGACCAACAAGGCAATATACACCGACATAAGTTCCACAATGCTCAAGTGAAAAGCTCTACTCTTATTCAATGGACCATCTCTCGCTCCATTTGGCAAGAAGACGTATCAATGCATCGATGTATTCTTCAATCCGTCAATGGACACCACAATATGGCCACTCAGGCCAGCATGGGCCATTGTGTACGGGGCACCATTTCTCTTACGGCGATTGTGTCACCAAGTCTTATGTAACATCTCTTGAAACCCCATACATATTGATGGTGCGGTAATATCACATCAACTGTGACACTATCGAACACGTGATATATAAACTTTCTGTCTGAGACTCACGAATAGAGTATTTCAACAACAAAAATCTAATTAGTCCGTCTGTTATATTAACGAAAAAAATTGGATTTAAGTGTTTTTTTTGTTTTATCAAATTAATAAAAATAGGCGAAAATAAAACGTGTCAAAGATCATGAGTGGGGGCTTGTGACGTCACTTTCTGGGTAAAAATCGTACTAATCTGTGATGACACACGACTTGACACACAACTTTTCGAAGCACTTTATCGTCTTCATCATTTGTTTTCGTGAAAAACGAAAAAATATGAACCATTTTTTTTTTAATCTATCTGGCAGACTAATTAAGTAATTACATTTTTTTTTGTGAAATACCCTATCCTATTAATTTTTTTTTTTCTGTAACTTGTGGCCACGGCTTTGCCCGTTTAGAATTATCCCTCGGGAACATACCGGAGTAGAAAAGTAATCGATGTCCTAACCCAGCTTATAGTCTACCTATGATTGATATTGTCTTTGGAGTGATTAATCTCGGGATATATATCCACAGTATATATCACTTTCCATTTCTTTAAGGAAAAGTTTAGACATCAAATCATTAGGACGCAACTCTAGAGTGTAGAACATCGTGATTCAGATTTCCCCTTCATTCAACATAGCTAACAACTTAACCCGATAAAAATCAGATTGAAATCTGCAGATCTAGACCGAATCTAGATTCAGTTGCATTGTGCACTGCGGCTAAGGCTTGCGCGTGCGCCGCGTGACAGAAAGGCTTGCTTTCACTCGCGCTTCCTACCCGCGATTGATATACAACACGACATCGCTATTATGTACCATTTGTTGTGTTTTTGTGCAAAAAACGTTTTTTGTACTTAATTGTCGTGCGGTGATAGTTTTTTAATTGATGCTAAAATATTGGCATGTAAATGGATGTTTGTTAACTGGACATGAAATTAAAGCCGAGGTTTAATGAGGTAATATGCGGTTTTAGTGATTTACGAGCAATTTGATAAAATAACAATGCCTGTAATTTTGAGAAAGCTCTGAACGTAAGGTATCTGTGTGTTCAAGAAAATGGTCCCACAATACCAGAACAAAGGCTCATTACAAGTGCGACTAGAGTCGGTCTGGAGCAACGCGCGCGCAGTCGGATAGACAAGTCGCATTCCTAGATGAATTACAACTAGTTAACATCTAAACTGTTGCGGGCTCAGTGCAAACCCAGCAAAGGCCATTTCACCGCGCCGAACGCGTTATCTGCGATCGCCAGTACAAAACTTCGTATAATAAAGACGCAAACGCGCCCGTAACAACAGACGGGCGTTAGAGACTCGCATGCGCCGGCGCAGTGAAAGTACTTTCGCGCGCTCGTTGCCCCGGTCGTCGAACTTGGCGAGGGAGAGAGATAGCGCT
Organism: Diarsia dahlii; assembly: GCA_949775195.1. NCBI lineage: Eukaryota > Metazoa > Arthropoda > Insecta > Lepidoptera > Noctuidae > Diarsia > Diarsia dahlii. The sequence continues at coordinate 24,975,803 of OX459191.1, read as the reverse complement.
ATACGCGGGAGCGGGATAGATATAGTTTTCTGAGGAAAGCCGTGAAAAGCGGCCGGGCGCGGGGTGCGGGGTGCGGGGGGTACGCGAAAGTGCGCACCATCAGGAAATCGCTGCGATCGTAAATGCTGAAGTTAAATGATTTTTATACGTCCACCTTTACGATGTCAATAAAAGGTTTATTGTTCGTGCACTATTATTCGCTGCGGTGGCGGTGAACTCGATTTTTAAGGAATTTTCCGCGTTTTTCCCTATGTTACCCGGCGGCGTGTCCTCCTCTGTTTGGGACATAAAAGTTTTATTGTGTTTATTAAGACCCGTTACGCACACCAGCGAATTTTGTAAGAATGCGTTTTTTTACATGGATACTGGATTGAACAAAAAGAATGAAAGGGTAAGCTAGAAAACAGTTTATTTTGGTATAAACACCAACTTTTACTCTTGTCTCGAACGTAACCCTATGTCATATTTCCAACCGGAGCTCTAAACGCTAATCCTACATATTATGGAAGTCACTACACCATCAAACCTACTACTTCATTACCAATTCACACCTCTTTCTATTCGCGCTCCTAATCCAGCTTCATAAAGCACAGAATTTCGTAGTTTAATTACATTTAGTGTGCAACTATCTCTTTGCCATTACATTATCAGTACGAGCTAGTTTACAACGTGATTTCTTCCACTAAACATGGACAGATCTTATCAAATTGTGCAGACGTATGGTCTAAGTGATGGCCGATTACCAAAAGTCAGCATATAATGTTCCCACTACTGGGATTCAGGCCTCTTCTCTGGGTTGTAATCAACCACCCGGGTCCAGTGCCGCAGTGTAGGTTGATAGATATCGAATAATACAGTGAATATTGGTTAAGTGGGACCTGGATAAGTGAGAAACCTCCATAACTGGTACTCATGCCGAGGTCCCAACACTTTGGCCTGGATATCTGAGACACTGGGTAAGTGGAATACCTCGATAAGTGAGACAAATTTGCAGGTCCCTTGAAGTCTCACTTAACCAGGTTTCACTGTATATTCTTATTTAAATAATATATTCTATTTGAATTATATATTTTTTCTTCTTATTTTAATATATTCTTCCAATTTTTGTTGTATGATATGTTTCCTCACTTAGAAACAACGATTTATTACTATGATTAATTAGGTTGAATCATAAATATCGAAATTGATTGATGATGCGTCGCGATTTATGATCGATTATAGAGGAATTAAAAGTTGTTGATTCACTATTAACATTCCAATCGCAAATTCGACTATCAAGATTTGTCAAGAACGAGTGTTCTTTTGGTTGTTACAGTTCTAAGTTTTTTTTTTATTTTATTATAAATGGGTTTGCTCTTGACTTCAATCTTGCCCTAAGGGCAGAGATGGTGTCGACGATGGAACGAGCTTACCCAGAAGAAGCCTGTTTACCCGCGACTTAAATAGATTAGGGTTATATGAACTCGGAAAAACCGACGCAGGCAGGGAATTCCACTCCTTGGCTGTGCGCATAATAAAGGACTTAGCAAAGCGCTTCGTTCGGATGTGTGGAACGTCGACTAGGTATCGGTGCTAACCTGCAGTTCGTCTAGTCTCCCGATGAAAGAAGGAAGATGGTGGAATCAGCTCGTGGAGCTCCTGCGCACACTCTCCGAAGTACAATCTGTAGAAGACCGACAGACATGCGACTTTGCGACGGTGGGCCAGGCTTTGTAGCTTGACAACCAGCTTATCGTCACCAATTAGCCTCCTGGCTCTGCTGCGCTCTACAGAGTCAAGTGTGGCAAGTTGGTATTTCGCTGAACCATCCCAAAGGTGACAGCAATACCTGCTCCATGCCGGACCGAACTTGAGCTTTATATAATACTGAAAGCTGTCCAGGCTTGAAGTACTGCTTAACCTTGTTTAGGATGCCCAGCTTATTTGCCGCAGTTTGAGCTTTCGACTCGATGTAGGCGCCGAAGTTCAGATTCGCGCTCAACTTCGTGCCAAGAAGCTCGAGACCGTCCGTAACTTGTACAGACGCACTCCGGAAAGTAGGGGCCAGATTAAACGGACTCCTTTTGGCGGTGAACAGACACACTTGCGTTTTGGTGGCGTTGAAATCAACCAGATTCTCGTCACCCCACTCGGAGACAAGTTTTAAGGCTGAATTCGTTCGCTCTTCGGAGTCGCAATCTGCGTCTCCGTTAAAAAGAATAGGTGTGGCTTCTCTTCTCTAAGATAAAGTGCCCTAAAATAGCTTTTAAAGTGAGAAGCACAAAGGGAACTACGTTTACTTTAAGCCTTTTCCCCTATATATCACTTTCTAAGTTTGTGTAGGTACTTAGGGTGACAAATACGTGATTCACGAAACATAAATGTACGCGTACTTGATCACGACTTAAAAACTACTTCAACTATGCGATAAGCTTCTGTCTCGTGAATTTCTATTAGCTAAAACAAGCTGGAAATGTTAGCAGTACAAGCACTGCTGTGTAGCCATGTCTCGCTAGCACCAGCATGTCTCCCAGTGGGTGTTCCAGAATGTTCTGTCAAGTGAACAGTCCTGTCGCTTGTAACTTGCGCCGGCGCAGAGTCACTCGCATTCAGTTAATTGTTGCCGCGGAGAGTGAAAGTTTAATGTGTACTCGAATTAGTTTTGTTTTCGTTCACATCGCTGAATGTGTCGTTCAGTAATTAAAATGCTTTTGGACTGGGTATGAGACTACAGAGTTTTTGGATTTGTTGATGTAATATGGAAAGCCTGGATTACTAAGTCGCAACTTACCTACTCAATTAAGCATAAAGTACAGAGGCGGACTTAATATTATAGGCATTTGCTACCATGCCATTATCTACCTCACATTTTCTTTCAACTATTGTTGGACATTTTTCGTAACTTAGCTGCATGAAAAGTGTGTTAATTTTATTGTTTGGTTCTTATTACTTTGTTCTGCCAATCACAATAGTTTTCTAACAAAGACAATGAAAACCTCTTCATATTCTTTTTAAGTATCCTGGAATAACATTTAAGGTGGATGCTCCAGGGTAGCCCGCGAAATTTAAAATTTAGAACATGAACTTGGAGGGTTGTAATGATGATTTTGATGATTATAATTCTGTAACTGCATACGTCTTACATCCGCGAATCATATTTTCACTAACATACAACCTAGCACTGGCCTGCAAATTGAATTTCGCGGGCTACCCTGGAACATCAACCTTAATATGAAGTAAAACATCAACTAGATCTGCCTAGGCAACAACACCGCGTGTCTATCAACAATACTATTACTCTAGCATTAATTTTTCCGTTTTTCAGCTAACGATCTCCATCACGGGACACTTAAAGGTCAAAGAAGGTGATTAACCTCCGAAGTAGGCTCAAAGCTTTTAGGGAAAACGCTGACGAAACGGAGAGGACTTTAGTGCGGTGTCAACGTCCTTGCGATCATTGTTACGACATGAAGGCTCAGCTTTGCTGATAGCTAGGCATTTGTAGGACGTTTTTTATTCGTTTTTGGGAGATAGAAAGTGGGAAGAATAGCCTTACAGGAGCGAGGATTGCTAAAGTATTTGACGATCATTTGTTTTCAGATAGCAGGCATTCGTGGGACATCTACGTAGGTAATGCTCATCTGTTTTATAAACGACATTAAAGGAATATTTTCTTTTTTTACAAAGAAAATGTGTTGTTCTGGCAGAATAGTTATAGTGGAAGGTTGTTTGGGCGATCCATATGATAACCAGTGCTTATATGCTGATTAGTAACCATTGGTAACTGACTATATAGGGTTGTATGTTTAGAAATAAATATGAATATAGATCAGCTTGTAAGTACGTGGTAGAATGACAAACTGATCTAGCGCCAGTATTAGAAAACATTGACATTAACAATAATCGACTCGACAAAAACACTAACCTCAAAACCCGTCCAAAACTAGATACCACAAGTACATGCCACATTCATTTGTCACAAACATGAAACTAGGAGTATATAGTTCTAAGTTGATAGTTTAGCTCCTGCCCTGATACGCAATGGTACGCGTACTCTCGGCCTTGAACCCTCCCCCCTACCCCCCCGTATCGATCCGTAGTACTACGCGGCTAACCTTCGCTGCGTTACGCAATAGGAACGCAACGACTACGCCATTCATGTAGCACGCTTCGTTCCTGACTACCCTGTTATGGACCTAAGTTTGACATGTTTATCTTTTGAACCAGTGAACCAGATTTTTGTTTTCGACCTTTTTTCTGAAATTGTTAAATACTTTAAGGGTTTCTGCACTGAAATATCCGTTTGGATTAGTTTCTCTTAACTCTCTGATAGGATGGTTATTCAAAAAGTGACTGTTTTCCTAACTCAATTAGGTCAGTATTTGACTCGACTCTCTCGTTAATTTCAGCACTTTCTTGCGTTAGTGTTTTCAGTTATGAAGGCTCTGCCTAAGTAAATTCTAATATGGGCTTTGAGTTCCGTGTCTTTGCTAAATATTGTTGATCAGTGATCACAGTAGATACTTTTGTATTGTTTTCAGAAATATTATGTGTACATATGTTCGGAACACTTCTTTATATTGTACTTTCATGCAGAAAATTCACCGCTTTTACCACTGTATGTACTCGTATGATGTAAAAAGGTTCGTAGTTACATAGTGTCGTGTTCTCTAACGAAGTTTTCCCCCATAAGACAAAAATGGCGCATTGCAGGAAACCGAAGTTTCGCATTGCGTTTCAATTTCGTTTTACTGCAAAATGAGATGAGCTCATCCTATTATTTACTAGATTAAGTAAATAAAAAACTTATTTTTATAACTACACACATCAAAAGTGTCTAGGGATCAACATATATTTTTGCAATAACTTTTCTCCTGATTGATATTAATTAAAATTTTCTTTAAGGATTCATCAAATAAAGTGTTTTCGTTTGTCACAGTAACGATAAACCAAGTCACCTTTGCATTAATAAAGAAATTTGCTATTTTCCTATTAAAGGGATTTTTGACATTTGAACCACTAACATTAAAGTTCGAAAAATAGACTGAAATAACACATTTTTCTGATTAAAACCAACGTTATTATGGAGCGGCGACGTCATTTAAGCAGGGAAGAAATGCTCAGAGCCGTGGGAATGATAGAAGCTGGTTCCCGGCAACGTACTGTGGCTTTAGCTCTGAATACAAGTCAGAGTGTTATCAGTCGACTTTGGACACGTTACCGAAGCACTGGTACCGTGGCTGAGCGCCATGGAGGACGGTATCGCTGCACCACACGGAGACAAGACCGATACATTCAAATCTTAACTCGAAGAGCTCCAACAATAACCGCCATGATGTTAGCCGTGAGGCTTCATCACTCTTCAGGGAACTTAATTAGCGACCAAACAGTCAGAAACCGCTTGCATGAAGTGAACCTTCATTCCCGAAGACCGCTACGGGTACCACCTATAGCAATGCACAATCGTAGGATTCGATATCAATGGGCTCTTGAACACAGAAATTGGGCAGAAGAACAATGGCGTTTCGTGTGCTTTTCTGATGAGTCTCGTTTTGGTATGAGACCGGATACAAGACGTATACGACACTGGAGAACCCCTGGACGCCAACAGCGATTAAAATCCTGCCAGGAAGTCCATCCTTATAGTGGTGGAACCATCATGGTATGGGCGGGTATTTGGATCGGCGGAAGAACTGAGTTGATTTGGATCAGAGGCAACCTCAACGCTCAAATTTATGCTGAGACGATTGTATCAGACGTCATCGTTCCTCTACAAGTGCAAATCGGTCCCTTATTTCAGTTAATGCACGACCGCACACGCGCAAGAGTTGTAAGACAGACTCTCGCCGCAGCTAACATCAATGTCCTGCCCTGGCCTGCTCAGTCGCCAGACTTGAACCCGATTGAGCATGCATGGGATATGCTACAGAGAAGAGCTCTGCCGAATATGGAGGGTATCCAGTCGCAAGAAGACCTTTTTTTGTTGTTGCAACGAACATGGGCGGCCATTCCACAGCGTGATTTGGATGAACTCATTTTGAGTATGCCAAACCGATATTCTTGTGTTGTTAGTGTTCGCGGTAGAAACACGGATTATTAATTGTTTAAGTTACCCAATAAAATTTTAAAGAAAACTGTTATTTCAGTCTTTTTTTCGAACTTTAATGTTAGTGGTTCAAATGTCAAAAATCCCTATTATTAGGAAAATGGCAAATTTCTTTATTAATGCAAAGGTGACTTGGTTTATCGTTACTGTGACAAACGAAAACACTTTATTTGATGAATCCTTAAAGAAAATTTTAATTAATATCAATCAGGAGAAAAGTTATTGCAAAAATATATGTTGATCCCTAGACACTTTTGATGTGTGTATGTTTCTCGCATTAAAGTTTTAATTCGTAAGTTTACAGGCATGTATTTGAACCTGGAATTGGCTGCGTGTAAAAATGAACCTACAGATACTGAATTTAGAACTCAATTTTCTTTTATGCCGTATTTAGCTTCGCAAATTCGGCTTTCTCTACCAGTTTTTGGAAATTCAGCTCTATGGGCAATGCAGTAAGGTGTATGTTTAAGTTGAGGAGTATTTCTGTCCTTTAGTATTTTGGACCTAACATTACGTTAGGCTAGGTTAGTGAGAAGCTCTTGGCCGCGCCTGAAAGAAAGTTCATGAATACATTGACCTTTCACTTTGTAAATATATAAGGGAGGTATTGATTTCCTGAAAACAAAATCGTCATATTGTTAATGACATTCTACAGATATTTGTAAAGACTATTAGCTGCCTTAGTGATCGATGTTTTGACAGTTCAAAAGTATTTGTAAATGTTCTGTTAATGGAAAACTGAAATAAACGCTTTGAGTTTTGATATCTCTAAAAACAAATGTAAATATCATTTATTAAAACATAATCCTATTCGATATTGTAATGAAAAAATTTTCGTTATTTGCTGTCTCCTTCATTTGCTCTATGAGTATTTTACTTATTTTATGTTTCTGTAATTTTCCAGAATTTATTTTACATTAAAATTTAGAACAACGGTATAAAAACTCCGTTAAGCATTAAACTCAAAACAATATCATGTCATGCATGGTAAAACAAGATCTAGTTTCCTGATATAAAGCCTTTCCATGTCTTCATTAAGATACTACGATACAGCTGTAGATCGTGTAGATCAATTAAATTAAATTAATGTAATTAAAACAACGCATTGAAATTAACCGTATCATCGTCAATGATTACAATTCGGGGATTTTCACTAAATATTTATGAGAAATACTTGTAAACGACTTGATGTTCCGATTGCCAGTTTTCTAACTAATCTTTATATTGTACACGGAAAATTAATGTAACTGTAATTAATAGGTATCTATTTGTTATCTTTGTTCTAATCAGTCTAGGTAGGTAATAAATTGTCCTATATTGTTCTGAGTACGTCTATGTTTGAGTAATTTATATAATTATAGTATCTGTTTCCACGATATGTTTTCAGGTTTGAAACTTTTCCTCGAAATAATTGTGATAATTATTTTTAATGGGTTTATTTTTACAATCGTTACTTTCGACATTCGAGTCGATTTGAATCGAGATTGTGAGCGAATCTTCAATCTCTTGTTTTACTAATGAAACAGGTTTCTACGAAGATAAATATCATAGGATGGTCCAGATGTTGGATGAGCTGGTGATGTCTCCAGAAAGGTCAGGTGTTTATAGTATTCTTAACCGGCGTGTATGACTTGACGTATGAACATCGACGCATCTATGGACTAGGTGGTGTTCACTCATTTGTGACTACCCTCTTAGTCAAAAAGAGTGTGGCTATGTGAATGTATGTGAGTTGGTCCAGATCTATTAACAGACGTTACAAATCTGGACCATCCTAAATTTACTTGGTCGTATTCCCATAACACCTCCAGTACAATTTATATCCATCCACACAAAATGATTTCATACGCTTTAGTACCAATTTCACTGCCATAAATATTTCGTATAGCAAAACCTGTACCTACATTGGCATTATTAATACTGACATTTAAAGAATTAAGTTCAAAATAACAAAAATAAAAATTAAGTAACATTTTATCTTTTGTAAGCCTATTACTCCATTGGTCGGGGAGTTTCAATAAAAAGAAAAAATATTTCTTTGTAGGAATTAAATCTTTTGATAGTGATGTCACGGGCGTGGTGTGAGATGGGGTGAAAGACACGTGTAACACCCCCAGGGGTGGGAGCCCCCAGCCCCGTTTTTATATCATTAGTTGAAAGTAATGAGAGATGTATACTTGTATAGCCACTTCTCGATGTTGGTTTAATTCGAGAATGTTTCGTTAACGTTAGACTTAGGTATTTGTTTGATAGATATTTTATTAGAAGTTTGCTCTTACAGCTAGCTGGTGTCACTTCAGTATTTGAGTTCAGTTATCGTTCAGTATAAAAAATACTGTTGATAGGTTAGTTAGACTCATACGAGACATAATAATCGCACTTATGTCCAGCAGTGTACGTCTGTCGGCTGAAATGATGATCATGATAATAATCATCACAACCTTCCTGCCCTTGTCTTATCAAACTTCGAGTCAACACGTCTTCTTTTATTATTCAAACAAGACATGTCCCCAAGTAAATTGAAAAAGGTAATGCTCAAACAAACTAAGCCTACGATAACAAGCTCCATCTTTTCCTCAATCAATCGACGAACCCGGAAAATGCGTAAATGCGACCGAAAAATTAAAAATAAATCAGTTAAAGCGAGACCTACTCATATTTTGTGAGGTTGCGTCCTCACTGCGGCCTCTCCCCGCACCTACTCCTCCTGGCCGGTTTCATTCTTCATTGATACACGTGGATCACCCCCCGCCCCCCCCCACACCGCGTGGGTGTACCCCCCTCCCCCTTACCTCATAACCTCCCCCGCACTCGTACCGATAGTGTAAAACAAGGCTTTGTTAGTTGATTCTAATAATTGTCGATTGTGAGGGTAAATGTTATCGTTTCGTTAGCGAAGATAGACAAAAGAAATAATTTTGTTAGACAAAGTACGTAGATATGTTTTTTTAACCTTCCCACGTACAATCGTTTTGTCTAACCTTTATTGAATGCTTTAGCAAAGAGTTTCTATATAATAAAAAAGTTTTTGTTAATAATTGGTGGATCAAGTTCGGATTACATGAAAAGCTAAAGCATGACTCCAGAATCTTAATGGCGCTAGTCCACAATTTAAACACACCTGACTGATTTTCAAACCAAACACTACACTGTTATTGTTGACAAACACATACTCCAACCTGCGACTAACCTCACCAAACACCGAATGCTGTGCTATCATCAATGTGTACAGTTAATAAGCCCCCAGTACGGCGTTCCACCACGAGGTCGGATGCAGTGGTTCAGCGTGGGGCGCCTCCCCCTGGCTCCTGGCCGCTGGCCCCGGCAGGCACGTGTAGCGTTGCCTAGCAATGGCGTGTAGCTATCGCGTGGCAGCAGAAGAGTCACTACGATACAATGTGTGCTAGCTGTAATGCGGGGCGGTTTTGTATTTATGAAGGTTTGCCTTTAATAATTATTTTGTTACTTTTTTTTTTAAGTTTTTCCAAACATAGCATAATAGCATGCACCTGTAGTGCGACTACATTCCATCTATACTAATATTAAAAATAGGAAAGATTTGTATTTTTGTATGTAACGAATACACTTAAAAACTACTGGACCGATTTGAAAAATTCTTTCACTGTTGGGAAGCTACACTGTCCCCGGGTGACATAGGCCACTTTTTATTTCTGTATTCCCATGGGAACGATAACTACGCGGGTGAAACCGCGTGACGTCCGCTTGTTTGTAATATGTAGTACCGCGTAAAAGGGGGCGAGTCTATCGTCATAAATATACACGTGTGGCTACTGCTGAAAAACAATAAGAAAATGTGAAAGTATTTTTTATGTTTTTGATATTTGTTTTAAGTCGAACGCTCTGCCGCAATAATAAAGTTATCTTGTTCAGTTCTCCCAGTGAACCTTCTCCACATTATCTGTTAGTAGTCCCGTACTTTCGAAAGTTCCAGGAATTGGGGACTGAGCGAGGCCCCAGGCCTCAGGCCCCTATTCCTGGAACATCAGCTAAACCGTAACTGTAAGTTCGTTTTCGTGGAAACTGCCGACATTTTATTAAATTCCTTAAGAGAACATTCTAGGAGTTGTATTCCTTAAAATATTTAAATCAATTTCAAGTTGGTGTTGATTTCTACAAATCTACATGTTATAACGATCCTGCCTATTCTCATACGGTACGGATAGATTACAGACCGGATGCAGACACCGCGGACATTCACAGATAATATCCTGAAAGGTTTGACCTAACATTACTTGAGACCGGACGCAACAAGTTATTTCTCTTCTCGTCTTAATCAACATCAAGATAGATCACTCACACAATCCATCCTTTTGATTTTTGTCTTCCTCTCTGCCCACCAACATTTATATTCATCAGTTTTGAAATATAATATCGAATGTGTTAATGACAATAAACAGAAGGCGTTACTTAATGTAAGTGTTCGAAGTGAAAATTACATTGATCGAAAGTGACATTTTGTCAAATAATACGTTCTAGTATTAGTTTAATAGTAACATCATATAGTAGGTTTATTCCATTATTACTTTACTTAACCATTAAAAAATACGTTATAATAGCTTCATATATATTATTTACATAAAGTAGTTAAAATGTTCTAATTTTGTTTTAACTTGTCAAAATTAAAACCTATTTTAATTCGAATTAACAAATTAATATAGTAATTAATAGATAATGATAAATTAATTTAATGAAATGAAATATTTTAACATTATTTTCAATAAAAAATATTACTACTTCCGTACAATAAGTCAATAACTCCATCACGTAGTTCGTAGCAGCGGCCTACGAAAGCGTAGCACAGTGCTACGAATCAGCTACGACAGTGCCCAGGCGTAGCTACGAACACCTTTGACATTACACCTTTGAGTGAGTCACAGTAGTTCTTGTGCGTAACGTATCTTGTTGTTGTTGCTCCTCTAAATAATATTAAACTGACGTTCCGCAAGTAATAAAAGTGTAAATTTTCTGGCTGTACATACAATCATAGTTGATTGCAGTAGTCCTGCCCTAATAATAAGTGTTTTGAGTGCGAAACCAAACGGAAATCTACAATAAATAATATGTGATTCAACAAACCAGTGTCTGACCTACCGCCAAAACATTACTAAGTGCCAATCGTGACTAAACGCGCAAGCGCCGCCTATACCACGGCGCTTACGACATTCTTCTCGCGGACTTTACTACCGTGGGCCTTTATTAGTGTGCAATTTTGCCGCTAGAATATTTGGGCCTTTAATAGTGTCCTGTTTTGAGGTGTCTCATTTTATTTTAATTTTCTGAAATAAAAAATGATTCGGTCGCCATCAGAACCAGAAAGGTCTTTCTCCGAACCTGATATGACGGCGGTAATTCATAAAGAACCAGAATTGGAACGTTCTCCGAACGTGACCCAAAGATGCAAACGTCCTCGATTTTGCTCAGATACCCCAAAGGGCGAGACTTACACCACAAAGCTTGATGAAATACTGGAGAAAGTGAATGCCATTATGTCAGATCAAAGCGCTAGACTCGATGCCCTTGAGAAGCACATCAGGGAAGTGAAACACCAAAACGATGGCATTCAAACAAACAGTGCCGAAATCATGAACTCGTTGGAATTTTTCTCCAACCGTCTTGGTGAACTGGATAATAAAATTCAAGGTATGGAACTGGAGAGAAAGGAAATTGCTGACTACTTGTCAAACATGGATGAAAAAATTGACCGGCTGGAGAGAAGCTCTATAAAAACGTCGGTAGAAATCAGAAATGTCCCGAAAGTTCTAAAAGAAACCAAAGTGTCCCTGTATGACAAGGCCCTGAAGCTCTTTAAATCTATTGGAAGTGAGATACCAAAGTCTGATGTCCGCGATGTGTACAGAGCCCCAAGCAAATCTACCGATACCAAATCTACCATTATTATCGAATTTACAGACTCTCTCACGAAGAGCAACTTTTTGGGAATAACCAAGGACTTTAACAACAAAAACCCTTCCAACCGGTTGAACAATAATCATTTGGGTATTGGCGGAGATAGGGTCCCGATTTACATATCAGAACTCCTCACGGCTAAAATGAAGCGGTTTCATTTCTTAGCAAGAGACGTTGCCAAGTATGCCAATTACGAGCACTGCTGGATATCTAATGGCCAGGTTTACCTCCGCAAACGAGAAGGGCAGCCCTATATTCGTATCAAGTCAGAAGCACAACTCCACGAGCTTAAACTTAAACAGGGCAAAGAAGATAAATGACTAGCATTTACATGTATCAACTCGAGCCTTCACCTACTGAATCGATGTAAATCTCTTATAAGTTCTATGATCTTATGTGCTAAATTTAATAGTAATTGTAAACCTTATAAAACACACTTTAAAATCACTCTGTTTGTTTGTCACGCCTATTCACTCACAACATTCTTACACATCATCACTGGCATCTCCACCTCCAGCATGGTGAGTCTTTGCATTTTCATTGCCCCTTTTCCATCATTTCGTTTGCTGATTTGCTTTTATAATACTATGTTTTGTCCACATTTCTATTGCGCATGTCGTGAGTTAAATTGTGGTGTCTACTCTTCATTCTCAATACCAAATTATGGATAGTGAGCTTCTACGTAATATTGATGACTCTTCGATGATTGACTGCTTCCGTGTCTCCACCCCAGAAGATGTCTTGACCAAGCTGGGCAACCCTAACAACTTTTTGACTCTCATAAACCAGAACATTAGAAGTATTCGTAAGAACTTTGACTGTTTTTCTGTGTTATTATCTAGACTAGAATTTGCACCTGATATAATCATTTTGACGGAATGCTGGCTTGATTCCAGTTTCAGTTCCATTACTCTACCTAATTACAACTGTCACTTCTCCAAAGAATACTTAAATCAAAATGATGGTATCGTAGTACTTTCAAAGTGTGGCCTCACTGTACAGGTCCGTGAACCAAAATTTCAAGATGCCAACTGTCTGCTAATCGATATCGGAACGGACTATAGTATTGTCGCATTGTATCGCTCACCCTCCATTCACGATATTTCTCACTTCTTGGAGTCACTAGGCGAGGTGATGTGTTTGGCCAAAGGTAAGAACTGCATCATTACCGGTGATATAAATCTTGATATCAAGGCGAATACTGGTGACTCACGAGCTAATGAGTATCTCAATCTTATTGCGTACGGTGGTTTTATGCCTGGCCATCACCTTCCTACTAGAGGACCTAATTGCTTAGACCATCTACTGCTCAGAACTAAGTCATCAGCCATCGTCCTTGTTTGTGATTCTGATGTTACTGACCATGATGCAGTAATTGCTGGTATCAGCAAATCCACAGCCACTAAAATCGTTCCCAAACTCTACAACAAAATTGATTACCCGGCACTAAAAACCAGTATCTTGGAGACGGATTGGTCTATAGTTACTTCCGAATCAGACGTTAATGTTGCCACAGACCGTTTCATCAATTTAATGACCCGGAAAATTAAAGACTACAGTTCAAAAGTCAAAGTGCGTAGCTCAAAAGCCATACGAAAACCCTGGATGACGGCAGGTCTACTAAGATGCATCCGGAAGAGAGACCGCCTGCACTACAACTCCAGGAAAAATCCAGACGATACTACAACTCAAAGAGAGTACAAAACTTATAGGAATTACTGTAACGCAATTGTTAAAAAACTTAATGAGGAGTACAACCGGAAATTGCTGATGGAAAATAAAAATAATACCAAGAAACTTTGGGAAAGTGTTAAGGAAATCTGCTATATGAAAAAAAGTTCTAGTACAAATGCAGACATCACCTCAGTACTAGAAGATCCTGTAGAAGCAGTGAACTCTGCCAACGAGTTTTTCAGTACAGTTGGTAAAAAATTAGCTGATACCATCCTCTCTGAGCTAAAAGTTACTGAAAAGCAACTGGCGGATGACACAAGATTGGATGGCACTACTAGAAACTCCTTTTTCTTTACTCCCACTGACCCGGTAGAAATTCTAAAAATCATTGACAACCTAAAATCATGCTCTGCCCCTGGAAGTGATTTGATCACCAATTCGATCTTAAAACAGTCCAAATTACCTCTTGCCCCTGTTCTCTCCCACATATCCAACCTAAGCATGTCCACAGGCGTCTTTCCGGACTGTCTCAAGGTAGCTGATGTCTGCCCGATCTTTAAGTCGGGTGACCCGCAACTAGTTACAAACTACAGACCTATTTCCCTACTATCTTCAGTGTCTAAAATACTAGAGAAACTTGCCAACAATCGGCTACAAAAATTCCTTGACAAAGAAAAACTTTTATCTGATAACCAATATGGCTTTCGTCAAAAAATATCCACTGAGGATGCAGTAATAACACTTGTTGACCACGTCACTGAAAAGGTAGATTCTGGCAAAAAATGCATTGGTGTGTTTATAGATATGGCTAAGGCATTCGACACTGTGTCTAGGCCGATACTTCTGCAGAAGTTATCGTTAATGGGAATACGAGGTCTAGCCCACAACTGGTTTCAATCCTACCTATCAGACCGACTGCAAAGAATCAGATATAAAGGCGAAGAAACAAGCAAGTATCTTGATATTCACTTTGGCGTTCCACAGGGAAGCGTACTCGGACCTACTCTATTCTTGGCCTATATCAATGATCTCTGCAACCTTCAAATAGAGAATGCTAAGATTCTCACTTTTGCGGATGACACGGCTATATTATTCCATAGTCATGATTGGGCTGGGGTCACTGATGCTACTCAGAATGGCCTAGCTAAGGTGATGAAATGGCTGCAGCAAAACCTTCTTACGTTGAATGCAAGTAAGACCAAATACTTGGCATTTAAAATAACAAAGCGCCAAGAGCCCAAAAACCCAATACGAATCAGGCTCCACTCCTGCAAGCACCCAAGCAGTGATTCTTGTCAATGTGTCGAGATTGAACAAGTCGACAATATCAAATACCTCGGCGTCTTAATCGACAACCAGTTATCCTGGATCAAACAAATAGATGCTGTCACTGCTAGAGCCCGTAAACTCATGTTCATATTTAAAAAGCTTAGGAACATAGCCGACCACAATATCATCAGAGGTGTCTACTTCGCCTTGTGCCAATCTATTCTGAATTATTGTATAGTGGCATGGGGTGCAGCAGCAAAGACTCATCTGATAAAACTTGAACGAGCACAGAGAGGCATCTTAAAAGTTGCTTATGGAAGGCCCTTTCGGTATCCCACTGATAGGCTGTATCAAGAGTGTGACGTTCTGAGGATTAGGCAGCTTTTCATTTTGTCTGTCGTATTACGCTTCCACCGACATGCACCCCAAACTCAATCCATATCTTCTAGGTCATCCAGAAATAAGAAATGGAAAACTCCCACTACTCGCACTAAATTCGCTCAAAGAGCTCCAAGATACATGGGCCCATCCATGTATCAACATGTCAACAAAATCTTGGACATAGTGGCTTGCTCAAGGTATACTTGTAAAGCAAAAATTATTAAGTGGTTATCAGCTCAAGACTATGCAAGGACTGAAGCTCTCTTGACCCCCATTCAATAAATCCCTCGCAGATTCTCTCGTTGGTGTAACACAAATATACAAAATATACTCTCCACACAAACCCTTGTATTGTAATTTCCTCAAACACAAACACATCTACATTCAATTACACTCTACACAAACCTTTTAATTGTAACTTTGCATGTTTCCATTAGTTAAGTAGGTGAGTTTAAATATTGTTTAGACTAAGTAACCGAATGATTACTGAACTACCCACGAGTGCACTTATAATGTGTCATCAACGCTGTTATAACTAGATCCCACGACACAGGGTATCCTAGTGTGGGGTCTAGCGCTACTTAATTGCACCTTAGCTGTACTCTTTTTTATTTTATCTTGCATTCTGTAATTGTTGTGCTTAACGTGTCATCCAATGTGTCTAAATAAATAAATTATTATTATTATTATTGTGGGATCGTTTGGTGAAATGAAAGAGTTATCCTCGTAGAAACTTCTATATTTTTGAATTTTGCAAACTTAAAATAAAAATAATACGTCTATCGCCTTTCATCGTACTCTAGTCTTCCGCCATATTCCTTTCTTACTTTTTCTCTCTTTCACACGTTCGCACCTTTCGCTCGCACCTTAGCATACGTTCCCTTTTGCACAAAGTTCATTCCACATTCGGTCATCCTGCACAATGTCTGCCCTCAGACACTATGTTACAAGTACTATAAATCTCATAACGTCATCACACCTTGCATAAGCAACTTAAATCTTCTATACATAACATTTTAAGTTAAGTCTTACTTAAGCTACAGAAACATAATGAAATTTTGATCTTAAACAATTTATCTTCAAGCACAAACAGAATATTTTCTATAGGTAGTGACATATTTACTAAGCTTTTATTTCCTTAACATAGCCAGCTTACATCTTATTATTTATTTTCCAAGAAAAAGATATAAAAGACAGCATGACAATTACAAACAAAAATTACAATCTAAGGATGACATCTTGTTACATCTTAGCATAACAAAGAAATACAAAACACCTTAGTGATACAACATGACCAGTTACAACTTACTGTAATGCTTAACAAACCGAATCTTAACAACTCTGTCTAATAATAAATCTAAATATAAAACATAAAGTAGAGAAAACACAAAAAAATATTTCTTAATACCTATCACTTTCATACACTCAACTCACAACAAACATACTTCATAACCCTTACATACTCACTTGATTTTACTCCTTGTCATCTGGCCATTTTTTCATATGATCTGCAGATGTTGTGGTTTTGACTGGACCTTCTGCCATCATATCTACTTTTTCTACGTCGTACCTGTCGTGTCGTTTGGTTTTTGTTACCTGATAAGGTCCCAAATATTTAGGTTTAAGTTTGAGCCCTGGCCCAAACTGAGTTCGCTTTATAGCAACTAACTCCCCCTCTTGATATTTCTTACTATCTTTTCTATGCTTATCATAGTTCTTCCTATTTTCCTGTTGAACTTCTAGTATTTGCTGTTTTGCTCTCTTCCTCAAATCTTCTCTATTTTCAACATAGCTATCTCGTCCTTCTTGTTGTAGTAGTTCGTATATTTCAATGTCATCTTGTCTCTTCATTTTCTTTCCTATTAGCATCTCAAATGGAGTGGTGTTCACGCTTCTCTGGTAAGTACTGTTTAATGCCATCTGCACTCTTCCTACATGCCTGTACCACAATCCTGGTTTCTCAATACACAGCTTGGTAAGTACTGGTATAATAGTTCTGTGAACCCTTTCCACCTGACCATTACCTCTAGGTACTCCTGTAGTTATATGACATAACTCTATTCCCTCCTTCATGCAAAACTGTTGAAAGTCGTTGCTGGTGAAAGCAGTACCTTTATCTGTAATGAATCTTTCTGGACTTCCAAAAGTGTGCTGTAGTATCTCCAATTTATTCAACACTTCCCTCGTTGTGGTACTTTTACATGGAAACAACCATACGAACTTCGTAAAAGCGTCAATAACGGTAAGTATGTGATTATACTGCTTATGAGTCTCTGACAATGGTCCAACATGATCTAAATGCAGAGTATGCAACGGAGTGTCTCCCTTCTCAATTGGATTAAGGTAACCTTCCTGTTTTCCTTCTTTTCTATTCGTTAGTAGGCATGGTATACATGATGCTATATAATCTTCAACTTTCTTTCCTATTTTTTCAATGTAGTAATCCCTGCTAATTAGTTCCAAAGTTTTCTTCTTCGCAAAATGACCATTACTGTGTGCCCTCTTTATAATTTCGTTTTCCATTGTACTAGGTATAACAAGTTGTTGATCTGGTCCTTTATAAAGTAATTCTTGATTCAAACTGTAATCTTTAAATGAGTTTCCTTCTTTCAAAATTCGTATTATGGCACTAAGGCCCTCATCACACTCCTGTGCGCGTCTTATATCCTGGTGTAAACTAGATGTTATGGCTGCTACATATGGGTTTCGACTCAATGCATCGACATGCCTCATTCCAGTGCCGTCACGATGTTCTACTGTGAAGTCATAATCCTGTAGAAATAAAATCCATCGAGCAACTCTTGTTGATGATGCTAAGTCCTTCTTGTTCAGTGTCATTTGGAAAGCTTTACAATCAGTGACAATCTTGAAGAATTTTCCATATAGGTAGTGTCTGTACTTCTTCACACCTTCAATTATAGCAAGTGCTTCAAGCTCATAGCTTGTGTACTTGGCCTGCGCGTCGGTAGTCCTTCGGCTCATATAATGAACTGGATGTAAATTTCCATCATCACCTTTCTGCATTAAAATAGCTGAATAAGCGATACCTGATGCGTCAGTATGGAGCTCCGTCTCTGCTCGTTGATCATAAATCTTCAACACTGGTTTAGTAGCCAACTTCGTCTTCAAATCGTTAAAAATAGCTCTATGTGCATCACTGAACTCAAACTTGCAGTCTTTTTTCAGCATATCTGTGAGTGGTTGCGCTATCTGTGCATACTTAGGTATAAATTTCCTGAAGTAGGAACAAAGTCCCAAAAAACTATGCAGTTGCTTCAAATTCTGAGGCTCAGGGAATTTTATAACAGCCTCTGTTTTCCCTGGCGATGGCATCACTGCACCACCTTCAATAATATGACCTAGGTATTCTACCTTTCTGGTTAACAGCTGAGACTTCTTCCAGTTGATTTGTAACCCATACTCCGATGCAGTATTCAAGACTTCCTTTAGGCGCTCAAGAGCCTGATACTCGTCTTCCGCTGGAATTAAAATGTCGTCAATAAACACAATAACAATACCTCTGGCAATCAATTCTCTGAATATGATTGTGATGAATCTTGTAAAAACCTTTGGGCAAGTTGCTAGACCAAATGGGGCACGTAAAAATTCATATTGTCCGGTAGTCGTTACAAAAGAAGTATACTTGATT
Source organism: Diarsia dahlii (assembly GCA_949775195.1). Taxonomy (NCBI): domain Eukaryota; kingdom Metazoa; phylum Arthropoda; class Insecta; order Lepidoptera; family Noctuidae; genus Diarsia; species Diarsia dahlii. Next base: position 24,956,817 of record OX459191.1, on the reverse strand, counting down.
GAATCTTCGTGTATGCGTAAATGAAAGTAACCATTTTTTAAGTCTAATGCACTAAATATTCTAGCTGAGGACAACTTATCAATAAGATCATCTATTATAGGGAGTGGGTATTCATCTTTAACCATTTTACTGTTAATCTTTCTATAGTCAATGCATATTCTTAAACCACCATCCTTTTTTCTTACTAATACTAATGGACTGGAATATTCTGAGTAACTCACCCTGATAATTCCATCGTCAAGCCATTCCTGGATTTGGCGATTAACATCCTCTTGTTCCTTGAATGAGATTCGTCGTGGCCGCTGAGATACTGGTAAGTCATCTTTGAGAACAATTTTCAATTCTATTGGAGCTTCTTTACTTTGTTGTGGCACATAACTTGTTACTAACCTTAATACTTCTTCTTTTACAGCAGGATTACTGACGTGAGCTAAACAATCAACAGAACTAGAGAAATATGCAACATCTTTTAACCACTCATAGTTTGGGTTCATCCAATCATCTTTCGGCAACAACCAAACCATACAATCTTTCATAAACATCATAACATTTTGCAAGAAAGCATTACCAATTATCATTTGAAATGGTACAGAGTCGTTAGGCATTACATAAAACATAGTATCGCGATATAAACAATTATCAATCGTTATGTCTAACTTGACAACACCGCATGACTTTACTTGTGAATAACCTAAACCGGTTAACGTAATGTTGTTTTCGTTACACTGCACTACATCTGACTTGCTAAGTTCGATATAAAAGTCCTTTGACATCAAGTTCACGTCACATCCCGAATCAATTAACGCACTAGCCATTTTACCGCGCACAAACACTGGTTTTAGTGGTTTTTTACGACGTACAATGCGTACAACCGGTATATTTTCATCAGGTTCCTCGTTTTGGTTGTTTACATTGTAAGTGTCAAACTCAACAACATGGCCGTCGTCCTTGTAGCCAATTGCTGTGCTGCTCTGTGGTTTCATACTGCCAACATCGTAACACGAATCATTTGTCCTTGTCGCCGTGTAAACATCGCCTTGAACATCGTCGTGAACTTCGTCGTTCGCGCTGCTGGTGGCGCCCTCTTGCATCATGTTGAAGAATGCTTTCTTCGACATCTGATTGGTTGATCTTCGTTGTTCAGCAGAAGTGCCAACCTTCGGAGACTGTTCGGGTTCTCCGACCGTGCCCGAACTCGCCATCTTTTTCTTTGGGCAATTTGGAGAAATATGACCAAATTCATTGCAATGGAAGCACTTTTTACCTTGCGACCGATGAGGACAATTTTCCGACGAATGATTCTTTTCTCCACAGTTGAAACATCGCATCATTTCAGCCGCGTTTCTTTTGTTATTACTGCTGTTCTGTGTGCCACCAGGCGGCTTACTACGTCGAATATTATCTTTATTAGCTGAGTTTTTCTTGAATAACGCGTACAACTTTAGTTTTTCTTTCAGGTCCGCGTAAGTTGTGGTACCATATAACATAATCTTATTTATCTCATCATCTATGATGCCGTCCACTATATACTTGATAGCTACATAGTCCGGCATTCGTCCGCGTTTGCCTAATTCCTTCATTATTAACATGTAGTCAATACATGACTCGTCTTTCTTCTTACGTCGTGCGCTCATCAATTCATGTATCTTCTTTACATCTAGAGTATCCGCGAATTCTTTGCCGATAGCCACTTTCAACTCATCCCATGTTTTATACACTTTTTCACTGCGTAGCCACAGTGATGCCGTGCCGGTTAGCGAACGTCGAGCCACCAACAATAGCTGAGTCGGACTCCATTGAAATATTTCGGCATGTTCTTCTATTTCCCGTATCCACATAGACACTGTATGCGTTTCGTCTTGTGCACTGAATTTTCGAATGAGCTGTTCCGTAAGATGCAATATGTCGCCGTGTGTCGTTCGTGCCAGCGCCGTAGGTGCCGCATCTTGAAAGTCAAGGTCGGATTTTTCCGTCATCGTAATATTCGGTATTAATTCCTCGTAGTCGTCGTAACCAGAATATCGTCGTAAACGTCGTTGTTATCCGTAGGATCTAGAATCTTGAAAATCAATCGGCCTGCGTCGTTATGGCGTCGATTGTGCTCGTGCCTCGTGCGTCTGAGTCGTTCGGCGTTTTAACTCCACTTATTTCACCGATATCCCGGACGAGCCCCCAAGTTTGTGGGATCGTTTGGTGAAATGAAAGAGTTATCCTCGTAGAAACTTCTATATTTTTGAATTTTGCAAACTTAAAATAAAAATAATACGTCTATCGCCTTTCATCGTACTCTAGTCTTCCGCCATATTCCTTTCTTACTTTTTCTCTCTTTCACACGTTCGCACCTTTCGCTCGCACCTTAGCATACGTTCCCTTTTGCACAAAGTTCATTCCACATTATTATTAGTTACAAATCAATATTCTATTTAGATTACTATTTCAATTTAAAATTGACAATAAGACAGACTGGTATCCTGATGAACTGTGAATAAATAATGCAGGAAGAAATTAGTCCTTACTAAGAATTTTACTCATTTTAAGAGAATTATGTCTTAAATATCCATAAATTACAATAAAATTACTCGTATTTCTAAAAACTCGTTGACCTAATTTCCAGTATAACTCTTTAATATATTATTATATCACGGTAGTGCACAAAAATAACCTCGCTTTACCATCGAATCGCTGAATTATGGACTACAAGTCGAGAACCAGTTGATACTCGTAAGTAGGGCAATAAAACAAAAATAAAACAATGGAAATCACACTATTTACGGAAACTATTCAAGTTTTACTTGAATGTAGGCACTGCCAACCGGGTTGTGGACTTATTGCGAGTTTTTTATCACTGGCAAAACCCACTGGATCCCGGTATAGTTAACTTAGTCAAAATTGATAAAGGCCCATAGTAAGAATGGCCCAGTTACGGTAACGGGAATAAAAATATAATCCAATTACTACTAAACACATAGGGAAGAATTAATACATTAAAATGAATATTTTATGAATAAAAAGATAATTCAATGTAAAGGTTTTTTTTTTGGGTTTTGTAGGACATGGTACTATTTTGTTTTTGTTGGTTTTGGTAGTATTTACAGCCTTATATATATGTGAACTATAAAACACAATCCCCTATTGCTTTCAAACAACAAATAAGTAACCGTTTTTTGATATATATTGCTACGTTAATTTTCGCCAATGTCCATTCCATGTAATAATTGCGTTGCCTATCCATCAGACAGCGCTTGAGCAGTTTTAGAAAAGAAAAAGTTTACGTCATTGCGATTTATTTATTGGGCATAAATATTCACACTAGGCCCTTTGAATAGACTCCGGCCTATATCCTGCTACACTCATTTCTAAATGAACAACACTTTTCCGATACAGGGACTAAACACAAGGCCTCACAAGACAAAAAATCCAGTAAAATAAAGTGATGTAAAAATACCAAAAGTTATGCATATCTCTGACCCAATGTCTGGTAGAAAGTGAAAGAGTTACAAGTTGTATGGCAACCGTTTCTACCGAATCACTTTCGTTTTCTTCATTAATAGTGTTTATTCTAAACATAATATTATGTATTTATGAGGTTTCTTCCATTTATGGTGTTTCTCTTTACGTGTTATTGAATTGTGATTAACGTTTTTTGATTTGATAATAAATCGTTAAGTTGTAATAGAAGAAATATGATTTTGTCGTAAAAAGTTATGATTATGACTTAATTTTGGTTCTTGTTAACACTGAATACCGCCTAGCTTCACTGATTTTTAAGTATTTTCCCACAGCATAACGAGTAGGAAGACAAAGACTAGGAAGACATAGGATATATACACCAGGCGCGGATCCAGGGGGGGGTCAGGGGGGTCATGACCCCCCCCTGGGCTAGGTCCAGGACCTAGGTGGACCACTAATTAAAATTGTTGAACGTAATGTTTTTATTATATAATTTTACACAACAGCCCAAAACATAGAGTGTTTTTAGGGTTCATGTCTGTTTATTTGTGAGTTTCTATAATCCACCATAACTTCTAAACGAGTTATTCCGGTCTGATCCCCCAAACCGATCCACTGCCAATATTTTTCTTTTGTTTAACGCCTGAACCGATTTTGATAGGTCCTTAGATTGTTTGCATTATCCCTAGTGTTATAGGCTGGTGAAAAATCTACGTTAAAAGATTCACATACGTTATCCCAACTACGAGTATGTTGTAGTCGGCTTCCAGTCTAACTGGATGCAGGTAAAAACCGGAATTTTACATGGAATGACTGCTTTCTTGGCCTGCACACAGTGCACACTGCACAACCCAGTTAGTACTGGGTACAACGAGATATCCCTTAGTATGACTGGTTGTCAGACTTTCGGGCTCTGGCTGTTTCCGAGGCAATGAAAAAACTGAGTACATATTTGACGTTTTATAGTTATGTAAATCTTTACGTATCGTAGTATTAATGGATTTATCCCTTAGAAGGTTGGGTCAGAATGGTACACTTTTAATAGACCACAAAATCTCAGTAGCCAATTTATACAAAGTACACACCAACAAGAGGCGACTAAGGGATGTACCAGAGAATGGGCAGCAGCGTTCTCTGTGCTTTTTGTATCGACCGTACTGCGATCGCCAACCCGCCTGCCAAGCGTGGCGATTATGGCAAACCCCCCCTAAGCAAAAATGACACTTAGGGGAGGCCTATGTCCAGCAGTGGACGTCTTTCGGCTGAAATGATGATGATGATGATGATGACACACCAACAATTTTTTTCGTAAGAATAATCGTTTATCATTGTCGAGTCAGTCACTTCTTTCGAACCTCTGTCTTAGGCGCTTGGTTCAGGAAGAGGAGGATTGATGTCTACCAAGATAAGAGTAAGCGGATCTCTTCTCGAATCAAGTAAAACAGTATTTTATACTCTTTCCTCCCAATGACAATATCTTTGCCACCCCCCAAAATCTTTAAAAAAATTCGCGCTCGCTGCGCTCGCGCCTCCCTCCTGCCTCCCGCCTGCTCTTCTACCATTCTGTTTCGCTTGAGACGCTCATCTACTTCAATTCTCATTTCTGATTCTAAGTCGTCTATCCACCGAAAATTGTTCAATGCATTATCCCCCTGGATAAGGGTTATAGCACTTCGAAGAATCAAATCGTGGCTGAGCTTCAATGGTTGAAGAACGTCTAACCAGACTGGCACTTCTCCACGCTAAAAAAACGTACCCATTGAAGTAGGTAGATGAAGTGGTAATGCGTTTCAGGAGAATACGTAAAAGAAAAATTGATTTTGTTATTTAAATATAGGTATTTTTAAGTACCTACGTAAAAAAATAATAAAACACCTGTTTTTTACTTGTATAAAAGATTATAAAAATTAAATTATAACTTGTGACTTGACCACGACTCTTTGTGACCCCCCCCTGGCACCAAAGCTGGATCCGCCCTTGATATACACGCAGTCAAAACCGCGTGCAAAAGTTAGCTAGTAATAATATAAAGTACTGAACTTGTACGTACATATCAAGGGGACCTTTCTAGCCACATACTTGTGACTTTATCGCCTAGAATGCGCTTGCGCAGTGTGTCGTGTAGGAAAACGCCTCGCAGTCAGACATATGACGTAACTGGCACGTCTCACAGACCTCCGCTTACATAACTGAGACCTCACGAGGGTCGCGCGCTACGTTCTATAGCACAGCCTTGACATGTGTCAAAATTACTCTAAATTGATTTATTATTATTAAAAAAATATATTAAATGATTTAACTAAAATATTTTTAACTTGGTTTATTGGTTGTCTTTTAAGTCTACGCGTACTGTGATTTTATTTTCCTTAGTTCGTAAATATAGGTTTTTAATTTATAGTTTACTTTTTGCAGTAATATTAAAATGGAAATGATTTGTATGATACGTTTGTTTAATTAAATTCGCATAATAACGTAGGAATGTTAGTACTAATAACGATAGCCCTTGAAATCTTTACGAGTAGTCAATGCCCTAGATTTTTGAAGCATGAAACAATGTTGCCTTAGCAAAAATAATATTAACCGAACTATTTATATTACCTCAAAATAATCATCCTTGACATTCCAAAACTTCAAAGCACTTCCAGAACCACATTCGCTTCCAAATCCAAAATTCAAATTCCGTACTCTATCTGTCAAAAAATCACAAACGTCAGAGCGCGCGCGTTTTATTTTTAAACTGGCAACGCGCGACCTCAGCGCTTGAATGTAGTGCCAATGTCACAATATCTAGGTCTATGTCAGCGAGTGGCCTCATGCCGCGGGGATATGTCTGCACGTTTTGTGGCCTTATTTGGCGGTTTTGGCGGGGTCACTGGGCTTTTCGGTGATCATATGCTTGTGTGGTGGGACACCTGTTCACGTGGGAGAACTCACGCATCAAATCGAACTATTTAGACTAAAAAAATCACGGGAAATGCCAGTAGCGTCAGTGCGTAATTTTTGGTTTTTCGACCTTGGGTAAGAAAAATAGGAACATGACCGATTTTTTATACTACTTAATCATCGGCAACCTAGAAATTCACAGATTGTTATTTATTTGCGGAACATTTTATTAAAAGCAAAGATTTTGGCGCCAATGTCGTCACCACGTCGGCCACGTTTGTCACAGTACCGTGAATCACATCCCTTTATCAACTTACTATAAATAGTCAATGAAATAACTTACATGTCAACAAGAATGTACGGTCCACGCTAGTTAAGATTAAATATTACGTTCTACCATGTTATTAAATAATTTTGTGAATTAGTTAATTCAACCTGATTAAAGGGTACCCACACACGAAGGTTGGTTTTAAACGGTGATACAAGTATCCCATGGTCAATTTGGTTGATGTTAGTTTTAATAAATAATATTTTAATAACAAATTAGTGGTTGGCTAATAACTGCAGTATAAAGAGTAGTGTTGCCAGCAAAAAATCTACATTATAAGATCTTAATCCAAGGCGATGTTTGTAAATCAATGTTGACAAATTACTCCTTTTAACATAGTTTGGAATAGTGTACTGTCTTAGAATTAATTAATTAGTATCTTTAATATCTTTTTAGCAGATTACTCATTGTATCGGATTATTCAACAAGTGACTTGAGTGCGATCAGTCGCCAGCGCAATGTCTTATTACAACAGGCTGCCAAAGAGCGTGGCGCAATCATACGTAACCATATCTATTAATGTCCCGAACAGCTCTCAATAAATCCATCTTTATTATTCTTTTAACACAAATCAAGCAGAAAAGAGAACGAACTAATTGAAAAAAAAAAACAAACTATTATTCGAGGAAAATTGTTGACTACATTCAATTTCTACATAAATATTGAACTCAGCTATTCAGTACAGTCGAATAAATATCGCAAAATACACACATAGTTACAATTAGTGCAGTAGAGTTTACAAAATTGCGTAAATCGCACTCAGCGATTCACACTAGACTAAAGTATTGCAATTTAAACTTCGATTGCGAAATAAGTTATTAAGTCAATGCTAAGGTCACAACTCAAAGGCTAACTTTGTATTAATTGACTTAGATTTTTTGCACATTACACTTTAATAAAAACAAATAATTGAAGATTTGCATGATGGCTACAAAGAGCATCATATCGCTGAGGCTGACCGATATCTGAAATCTCAAGGCTGTCTGTAATCTTTGACACATACATTTAATTGCAGTTTAAGTTATCTGTCTAACCTCAGGATCGTTCCCTGGAACCCAATTTTTAATGTCATTAACACGATTTACAGATAAACAGTCGATTCGATAGTCGATAGTGTACTTGCATCGATAACTGCGGCTCGTGATGCCCGGCCCTGACGGTAACCTTGCTTCTCTCTCGCTCACACTCGTACATGTTTGCATCTATTCGTCTCTGTCCAGCTGGATATTTGCAGTGATAACTACCGGATTCCGTGCGCGTGCGTCGTGATCAAAACGAATGAGTTTGACGTTTCCTCCAGTGATGAAAGGGCTGTTTGTATTGGCGTGGGAAAATGGAAAATTTTGACACATTTCTAGTTGATTTTGCGCTGGTTTGGGGTGAAAAATTAACTACCTCTATGCCTTGTAACAAAAATATTTAATGTTGAAATAAGATTTTCAAATAAGCATGTGCTGAGCACGTGTTCAATTGCAAACAATGGAACAGTACCTACATTAATTCATCGCTCAATGTAACAACGTTTTTAGCAGTTCTTACAGGAGTTTCAATGCGTAGGGCAATAATATTACATAAACAAACATATGACGTCATAAAAAACTGCCAATAAAACCGTCACCTGTGCATACACATATTATTATATATTTTGTCAAAATGTTTTCAGATTACAAGGCCATCCTTGCATAGCACCTAGATATAATAATATATGTAATGTTATTCGATACCAATTTTAGCTGTTGTATTGCTGTTTTTGTATGTTTTCCTGATAGTGCGACACGTGTACTGAAGATAAATGCATAGATTCCAAGTTTCAAGGTATCATAACAACGACGAACGTCACTATGAGATTGCATATATCAATGTGTATTTTAAGAAATTCAGTTTGTGAAGAATTGGTCCATACAGATTGATTAGAAACTTGAGTCCATGTTAATTACCTCTTTAAGGAATGGAAATATAGGGTGTAAACGGCCCCTTCAGGGAGCCATCAATCAAGCATTCTGTACGTCAAACTAAATAACTGTATATGCAAAAAATGTTGCTGGGCAACAAGTTTTTCCTTGGGGTGAAAAATTACGTTTTGCAGAAGTACTAATGTAACGCACTCATATCATTGTTCTGATGGATGCATTTAATACTACGGGAAAACTTGTATTTTTTTTTCAAAACAATGGTCGCAATGACAGATAGCCTTTCAGCTTCTTACGGATACTTTGACACCCAATAACTATTAGACAGAGTGGAATGCCCAAAGAAGTTGACGCCATGGGAACGAAAAAGAAGAATTCATGTCTTTTTAAGGGTATTTTTCCAACATTTGAAAGTAAACATTAAGAGCTACACGGCTGACTCTTGATACATCCCCTGACCGTTTTACCTCTGACTTGGAAAAAGGCTCTCGTTCTAATTTATTCAGTCATGTGAAGTAATTCCAACTACTACATTAGTACCTAAATAGTTACAATAGACAGCAATGTTTTTATTATGTAAATGAGCAGTAATGTTGAACCAAATATCGCAACAATACATAGAAGTGACAAATTGCTGGTCTATGTGCTCTACTGACCCGTTTCACTCGATAACTTGTACTCTGTGCAGGCGATTATGTTTCGCGACTGTTCATTATTTTAATATTGCTAATTACTTTGTTCCTTACATTTGTAGAGGGTTTAATTATAAGTTTGGATATTTATATATAGTCCTACATTATATTCATAATTATTTTATTTTAAAATATTTAGAGCAGGTTGTATTTCAGGGCTTTTAAGGCTTCCCTGGGTATTAAAAGTATCCTCATTATCATGTTAATTAAATTCGCAAAATGAGGAAAATGTTTTTTAGGGTAACTAACCCAATTCAGTAATTTTATGTCACAGAACCATAACATACTTTTACATGAGCAACTTATGTTCATAAATTACCTAGGACGGTTTTCCTTGTGAAATGTTTCAAAAAGTATTAAGGTTGTTCTTCCCCGTATTAATTCTATCAAAGATTTCCTCATAACGAAAGTCACCAGTCACTAAACTTATAACATAGTAATGAATGAAGGTAAACTATTAATACCTAACAGAACCGTGAACACCCCACAACGTTGTAACGTGGTCACCTCACACCTTACCCCATCTCAGCACCACCCCGCTACAAAGACATCAGTTGACATTCAAGGGAATTAGGACGACCAATTATATTATCTGCCGGCATGCCCAAATTGGACCAAGGCCGTGAGAGTGAGCAGATAAATAATGTATGGCCGTATTTACCGCGCTGAACGTGTATGTCACTGGTAGATAAACACATAACACTTTGGCCGGTTTTGTGTGCAGTCATTAGTGATTAGAATTAGCAGGCTTACAGGATGATCTGCATAAAAGTTTCGATTTATTTGGCAGTAATTTTGATAAAACCGTGGCGTAGGCAAGCGTTTATCATTCTGAATTTTCATCAATTTTAACTGCTTTTGATAATATTTTTAACCCCCGACGCGAAAACGACGGGGTGTCATAAGTTTGACGTGTCAGTCTGTGGCATCGTAGCTCCCGCATGCATAAATCGATTTTGATTTTGTTGTTTTTCTAACCCAGTGTGACCAGATAGTGTGAACGTGGACGAGGTAAAAGAAGTACTTTTATGTTAGGATGGCAGAAGGTGGCGTTATGTAGTTTTTAGTTCTACCTCCCCGTGTGTAAGATAAAAGTGAATAATGCTTCTCAACCTCTTTAATTACACACACACGTTGCAAAGTCGAACAAGAGCATCATAATTAAATAATAAATCAAACAAATACATTAGCGAGTATCTAGGGCAGGTTGCACAACCGGACAGTTATTGTTTAAAATCAAAACGGTCATATGCGCAGACGCAGCGGGTGTCGCAACGCGCCCTAAATTATCAACTTTGTGCAAGTGCAACGAAACACCGCAACCGGTTCGTAGTAATAATATGACTCATTTATGCCATCTTTTATTATATTGTTTTATTTTAGCCTTTTACTACGAAGAAATTGTTATTTTTAAATTAATTTATTCATTTAAATAAGTATACATACATTTTGTACCAACTATGTACCTAAACTAGGAAGGCTTCGAAGTAAGGTTATTGTTCGGTTTAAGAAGTTTGTAAAGTTTACTGAAATAATTGTATTGATTATTATTTATTTATCTATAGAACTTGTCTAACATAATTCATGTCATTATTCATCATTCATGTATACACAGATGCATTAAACTGCAACACCAGCAGCAATGCAGTTTTTCACACCTAAAATTATAAAGAACCAACAAAACACGGCCCATTGAACAGTAATTACAAACAATAATTACTATATTCCAATGACCTTTTTAAGACCAGTCCAACTAAAGCCTTATTACAGCGCGCGATTTCGATGCACCGAATAAAGAACGCAATCTTGATATAACGTTACAAGGTCCTTTTATTTAAACCAAACACGTGAGCCTTTAAAATAAGAAATAAAGAAATCTAAATAATGTGTAAAAAATAGCTGATTATAAATTAAATCTGACAATTCTTATGTGTATCAAAAAACTGTGCCAATAAATAAAAATACACTCTTTACTACAGCGTGCGTAATCCGTGACTATCAAAATGAGTTCAGTAGTTTTGGAGACACGCACTAAAATAACTCATAATCCGGATTTGTTTACGAGGGTAAAAATATTGGAGGCGCCATCGCCAGTGTAAGCGTGGGTGGCATCACGTGGCACTTCAAGGTAATTAATCTAATCCAATGAACGACTGAATGGCTGAACGAACTGGATTTACAGTACATACAGGAGCTAGTACCTAGGAGTCCAGGTTGTGTGTCGTCCCGACCTGAAGAGGGATATGTAACATTTTTACAAATGATTCTTTCAAAATACTAAACCAGGCCATGACGACAGGTGTTTCGCTAAACAATTTATCCACCTTTATTTTTATCCGAGACGATAACCTACTTGCGAATTAGATCGACCTAAATTCGCTAGTATCATCTATCCTGCTTCTCGTTCCACCTTACATTTAACCAATAGGGCCTTGATTTTGACGGTATTCGAAGGTAAGGAGACAATTCGCATGATGGTGCGATGTTGCGAAAAGCTGACCTTAAGGTTTGCATGGTGGTGACGTATGAGCCCCGCCACGCCACACCACGCGAGCCACAGTATAAAAACCTTCAGTTGAAACGTATAAACTTAACCCAGTGATCATGACATACTTTTAGTGATTACGTACGGCTGTGGCGGTGTGCGCGCGAGCATATTTCGACCACGAATTTTCGCCCGCCTTTTTTTTCGTTTACTAAATAGGTCGTTTTATTAGGTCGCTATTTATAGACGGCCTTATCTTATGGTGATGGGATTATAGAGTAAATATCGAGTGGATCAATGACAAATAGTTGGAGGATCAGACATTGTAAGAAGTTTTTAATGGGGTCGTTTTGGGTGCCTTCAACGCCTTTTTATGAGCTCAAGGCCATACAGTAGTTTTCAGTAACTTGCAAAACTGTTCCAATTTTGTATTTTTATTATTGTTATATGCTCATGAAAATTCAGGTTTGCACTTAACTACTGAAACCTAATAATAATTTAATGGAAAAAAAAACACAAAGGTATTTTTAAATATCTCAATAAAAATAATAATGTTTAAATTGATTCGGCGAAGGCGGAAAGAGCGGACGCCAGATAGAGGCAAGGCCAGCCGTCAAGGTCCACGAAAACAAATAATTAACGAATTTAGACTCTATCGTTGTTAACGTAGAGTTGTTAATTGTGTGGTTTACATGTGTAGTGCAAGACAATAAGTTGGGTGTTTTTAATGCAACATTTTTCAGTAATAGGTAGAGATCAAGGTTGCTCACTGTAGACGTGTACGTAACTAAGGCCGGCGCACGCGCAGTGTGGGGAGGGGCTCCACCGAGCGGGCTGGTGGATTCCCGTTGAGTAAAATGGACTTATCTTTGCTGCCAAGTGCTCGAGCTATAAGTCGCTATGACTAATTTTACCTGTTTATGTACCGAAGCTATTTATTAACTACGCCATTTTCATTCCACTATACATAGAAAATAATCAGCATACTTGTCGCGGATTTTAGTACTAGATGACGTGGCCTCGGCACAAGGGCAAAGAAGGAACATGGGTTCGGTTTTTAGTCAGTAGAAGTCTGACACTCCCCTTCGCTCTGCCCAAGAGCGGGGGGGGTCATTCGATGATTTTCAACCCACCAAAAAAAAAAAAAAAAGCCGTCAAATTAGAAAGAAATCATTTTATAGCATCTATGGGCACATAGAGCACAGCAACTAGTAAGTGCGATATTGTTCATCTAAATTATATAATTTTGCCAGTACTCTAGTATGACTATTTTCTTTGCGTCAAGTGGGGATCGTGCTAATTATATTTTTTTATAAATAAACACGTCTGTCTTCTTTTCAGCCTAAAACAACAATGTTATAGAATCCTATTGTTTTTTTTTGTCTAGTGGCAACTCACACAAACAATATGGTTTGGTTCTCTCTGGTACATAATATGTACACATTCTAATCCTAGGCACAATAACAGAAACTTATGTATGAAAAAGTAAAAGTATGAAAGTGAATTTATGTTATGTATTATTTTCTCATATTTCTTTACATATTCTGCGTCATCCGTTTGAACTTTTGTTTCTACCATGAACTGTATTTCCTTCTGAAATATTAATTAACTATTGTAGGATTAGAAACGTACGTTTATACCTACAGGTAAATACTTACAAATAATACATATGTATATTAAGAATAAATTATCAAAAATAATGTGCAAATACCAAACCGCAGGAAACTATGTACTTTTAAAAACCTATCGTCTATTACAATAGTTAAGTCAAGGCTTTCATTTTGGTACCAGGAAATTATTTACGAATAATACAAGAGGGGGACAGAAATAGAACAAGTGACCGATATGTCTGTCCCTCTCGCGCCTTCACTATCACTGTAGTGGCTAATGATTGACTGTCTGTGTGTCAATGCCGAATTCGGGTTTTGTATGTAGATGTAGGGGTGAGGCATTGAATTGTTGAGGCAAACATAACCTAGAGAACACGTACTTACTAGAAACGTTATTTCTTGGTAGTTGTTACCTATTTTTTCATCATCTTACTCAATCACGGCAATTAATTAATGAATAATTTATTTTTAATTCAATGTTTGTCCTAACGCCAAATACTGATTCCAAAATCAACAACTCATTCTGATGCCTGAAATCTTTACGATTTTCCGCGCCATTATTCATAAGAAAAAAAAATGGCCGACTCATTTTCCCGCGCGCAAAACTCATTCATCATTTTCTTTTTTTTTTTTGCACCGTACACATGACATTGGCGCTGTCTTATAAAGCCATAGCTACTCTATATGCTAAAGTAGGTCATGGATGTCCCCGAAATTCATTGCACACTCAATTAATGAATGAATGGTTTTAACAGTGACGAATGATGAAACAACGAATAGGATGTGGGAATGAGATAGATGTATACAGAAGTTAAGTCATTGCTTGGCTATTGGAATTTAGGTGTTTTTTTTTTATTTGAGTACGAAGGCCAGGACACTTTAAAGTGCAAGGCATAAGAAAAAAAAAAGAAAGTTGAGCATGAAAGCTCTACCGATTAAATCTGTGACAGGACGTAGGATAAACAGAGCTTCAGCCAAACTGTGCCTATCATCCTTATACATAGTATAAAACAAAGTCGCTATTTTTGTCTGTTTGTTTGTCTGTATGCTTAAATCTTTAAAATCTTTAAAACTACGCAACGGATTTTGATGCGGTTTTTTTTTAATAGATAGAGTGATTCAAGAGGAAGGTTTTAGTATATAATTTGAACGACATCCACGCGGGTGAAGCCGCGGGCATCAGCTAGTTAATATTATAATTTTGAACAGGCAGAAGAAATTCTAAAGTAACTTTGACGGTCATGAAAAAGAAAATCGCTTAGAATTTTCTGGAAACATTGTTGCACACAGTCACAGATTTGTGACACAGTACGATTTATGTTTTTGCAGCAGCACGAGATGAAATATGATTACATCGACATCAAACTGGAAAGGCGACATAAATTTAAACTGCGTCGCTTTGGGCCAGACGATTTAGCAGTAAATAAATGTACTACGTAGGTACAATAAAATGCATGTGTCTTTCCAACTCTCCATGTCCCGAAGAAGTGCAATCGAAAACATTACAATCAGACTAAAAGCGATCAAAATTCAATAATGACATCACGTCAATTCACGTCAATAGTACTTGTACTGTAATCTTCATTGATATGAAACAAAAAGTCCATTAGGAAGTGAATTATCAGAGCTATCTGTGTAACAGCTGCGAAGCGGGCTAGAGCCCACTATCAAACTAGGCCAAGGTCGCCGAGACAGGCGCGGATGTCCGAACACCAGCGAATCGTGGCCTCCGAGATAGTGCTACCAGCCCCCTTTCGGGTACTCTTGGTATGAGCTTGCAGGGAGATGCACAGATCTAGTTATTATGGCTGCGCATCGCGACATTTTTGCGCCGATGGCACCCGAAAACCGCCGAAGGTTGACGAAAATTTCGCGCGTATCGACTGACGTTTGTTTTTATATCGTCAGCGCGCGAATACGTAACTCTATGAGCACTTTCTCTGTTTTTCGCTTATGGTCTGCAGAATTATAATAGATTTACTCACGCTTTCCTTGTGTTTATTTTTTTCTGCAGTTGAGGACGATTATACAATTCATTTTTACAATTTAACTGTGTACGCTGTGTCATACATATTTTTAGCTGTGCATAAATATTTGACTTTGCAATTTAATCAAAACAAGTTTTGGATGATTTATTTAGATTATTCGATAAACTCATCTTTATTTTTCTCGAAATTGTGTTCTGTTCTGAGAAATATACTCACAATAAATATTCAGTATTAGCAGTAGCAGTGTAGCCATTGTAGTAGCACAAATAATCTTCTTAGTAACCAATATTCATAGGTCTATAAATGAACATTACATGAATCGTTAACTCTAGCTAGACTTATGTTATTCCTTAGTTTGAAACTAAAATAAGATTCCCCGTAGCGACAACTGAGTTGCTTCAATAGAAAAAATTACATGCTGGTTTCTAAAAGTTACTTCCGAATAAATACAAGTTAATTGAAACCAAAGCTTCTCCTTTCTTAAAACAAATGTTCCTATTCATCTTCACTCACTTTGTTTTTACGGCCTTGGTAATGAAATATGGACTATAAAACATTATTTCATTCTGTCCACAGTTAATATAAAACAAACCCTTTACGATGGAATATTGATAGAAAAAAAAAATGTGAACATTGTAGCTTGCATGTCGTAACCAAAGAGTATTTATTGCGGGTAAGTTTTTATGTGGGCCATTAAACAAGTCGTAAAAAGTCGGTGGGTAATGACAACCCTTTACATAGGGTTGCAAGTGAAACATTACAAAACTGACAGTGTAACAATAAAACACGTTTTTTGGACATTTTTTTGGGCTTACGGTACTTTTTTAGTTCTTTAGAGAAATACGGTACCGTCGCGTTGGCCAAGTGACAAAGTTTTGAACACTCTGTTTTTATTTATACATAACTAGCTGACGCCCGCGGCTTCGCCCGCTTGGATGTCGTTCAAGTTATATACTAAAACCTTCCTCGGTAATCACTCTATGTATTAAAAAAAACCGCTTCAAAATCCGTTGCGGAGTTTAAAAGATTTATGCATACATAGGGTCAGCTCATGTCGATTTGGTTATTTAAGTTTAATTGGGTATTTTGGCCAGAGAAAACCGCACAGAGTGGGAGGCTATGGGGGAAGCCTTTGCCTTGCAGTCGGACATTATAGGCTACGATAAAAATAAGTAATTATTAGGATTGGATCGTCCATGATAAAAATTCAGTAATTTAAAGAGTGTTTCTAAAGACAGTTATGAAAGTGTTCGAAAACTATGAATCTATCAGAATCAGTCAAGCTATTTCCCAACTTTGTTGGAGTCAGCTTTCAGCCTAACTGGATGTGTTAACCAGGAAAGTGTTTCTGTGAAACCTCCTTCCCATTTAGTAATGATGAGAACTTTGGTATAAAAGTGATCAAATACTTCGCCATCTTGTTGTTTCATAGTAAACAGGTTATATGACAACCAAAGCAAATTTTTTCGTGGCTCGGCGTATTCCTTGAATTGATCGATCAGATCTTGTAATTTATTAACTTTGTCTTTGCTAAATGTATTGTACACTTCCAATGCATCTTCCACAGCACAATTCAAAAACAATGCAATTTTTCTTGATTCAGCCACATCGTCACAGTTCACAGCTTGTAAATACAAGTTAAATTGCTGCACAAAGCGTTTTAAGTTTGCTCCATCTCCCGATAGTTGGAGACCTGATTGAGGTTTTATTCCATCCATCTTATTCACACCTGACACCATGTGTTAACCAGGTTTTTATTATTAAAATAAAAGATGTATTTTCCACAAGAGGCCATGACTTAGGTACTGTATATTATTTTTTATTATAATCTATATCTGACAAAGGCTGAAGGCTATACATCCTAGTCTCATAGGTCACACTGGATGCAACTGTATACCAATATTTAACATTCTGCAACTGTGAAATGTGACCTTAAATTAATAAAGGTTGAATTTAAACAGTCAGTTTGTGAAGCGTACTGAAGTATCTGTCAAAGTCTGGAGCAGTTTGACTTAATAGTTACAGTTCTATTTTCTATTGAAGTCTAGTATCTTCCCATCACGTGATAACTATGATTATCAAATCATATCGTAATCGCTAATTTACGAGCGGAATACTATGGCGATACAACAATATCGTTGATAGTTTATCAGCCGATATCTATACCCTATACAATACATGATACATTTATTTTCTTTTCATGTCATTCGTGCCCAACATACAGGGTTGTAGAATTTGTTCAACAGTCACCACGTTCCTGGAACGCATTAGAAGGAACACGGGTGGATTTTAGCCAGTAAGAGTCTAAATCTGCTCCGCAGAGTAGGAAGAGTCGTTAATTTGATGATATCCCACTTATAACAAAAAAAAAGGGGGGCCTAACCTAGTTGTAAGGACAAGTCAAAGGACTAAAATCCTGACACAGCAAAACAGTTACTTACTTACTGATTTGCTTCTTTTTCAGAGTTCCTCGGATCCTTGGAGACCTAAAGTGTATCACACAAATATTAAAACAACGAAAAATTGGGCTTACACTAAAAATTCACATAATATGTGATCACTGCCGCGACCCTGCGCCCTACATACCGACTCTAATCGAAAAAAAAAAACATTAAAACAAATTGGCGCCAAGTCCCACTCTCGCGCGAAATAGTTCGAAGTGGGACATTTGGCGCCAAGGTCGCTCGGTTCCATGGCAACCAACTTTCTTCCCCACTTGGCTTGAAGAAAAACTAATTAAGATGAAGATGGTTTCACAAATGTAAATGATATCAAGAACGGTGAAGATTGGGTCTAGTTTCGTTGCTCTCCAGTTTGATTCGGTCTGGCTTGTAGCTAAGACTGCTGTAAACAAAAGCTCACTATTTGAAAGGAATGGTATACACTGTTTAGAGAGGTTTGTGTCAGTTTTGATTTGTGCGTCTAGACTGCACTGCTACTGAAAATAAGTCGGACGCATAGGCTTCTGAAAATCGACGTCTAAATAAAACATGGCGTTACGTTTTACCAAAAATCTGTACTGTTGTGCTAGTTTATTCCTATTCAACAAACAATCAGAATCCATTATTTACACTGGAAACTTTAAACTGGCGAATTTATCAGACTGATGATTCAAAGGCTAGTTTTTATCCGCGGCCATTTTACGCGCGTCGCGGCTGCGCGGGCTCATCAGCGCGATGTGTGTCAAGGAAACGAATGTATTGGAGAAAAATTCGCGAACCTTGACGCCGTGAGATTAGAATTAGGACTGTCCGAGTTTATTTATTTTATTACACGCGTTAAAAAAAGAAATTGCGGCCGGTGGGCGATTCGGGAATAAAATAAACATGCCAAAGGAAGGTCAATTGTTTCAGATTAAGATTTTTAATGATGTGAATCTAAATTCTATTTGAAATCGCAAGTGTTTACAATAAGACGGCGCGTCTCTATTTTGTTTTTCATTAAAAATGTAAAGGATGAACTGTGCACGTAAGTGAAAGGTATTAGAATATTTAGAATGCATACATGCATGGAATTTCAATATATTCTGACCTCATCGATGCGATTTTTTAAAGCTAATCATTATGTTACTGTAGTTTTGTTTAGTTGAATCCATAAAATGTATGATTAATCCAGAAAAGACGAAGATCTTTTGGGTACTCTTACTTTAGCAAAAATATTAATAGTCTAAGGAAAGTTAAAAGTCACGGTCATAGGTACTCTAAATAGAGCCCCGCATCATACTTTCATCTTAAGAAGATTGAGAGCAGTAGAAGAGCAAACAGCACTAATTACCGACGTCTTACCTAAAAGATTTTCATCTCTCCAATATTAGACGAAGCATTAACAATTGTTTCTCACCAAAGGTCACAGTTCGCCACGATAGCGACCAATAAAAATATAGTTCGTTACCCCCGACTCCACAAAACAAACAACTAATTATAGGTATTTAGCCACATTAGTCGAACAAAAGTTCTGTTTTTGTAGACATTGTTACAAAAACTCTGATCAATATTCATGTGGGAATTGATGTAACAATAGGAGATGTAGAGGAAGAAATTCTGTAGGACTGGAATGTAGTTTTTAGTTGCTCTATAGCAACAGAACTTTCTTCGGAGATGAATGAGACTGAAATGACGAACATAGCTAATTAAAAACTAAATATAAGACATATTTTCAATCGATCTAATAACGTTCCAAAAGATAACACAGCTCACAGCCATTTCCTTTCGTAATGATATTGATTAAATTATTCCAAACACGAGTTTCCCACAAAACATGCTTCCGGCCATCAATGTACGAAATGAAACACGAATATTTATAGCCCATAGCATTAGCCCATGGGATTCGCTGAATAAAACTTGTATACCTACCCATCATGAGACCATTGAACCCGGTCGATGCCATTAAAATTAATCCTACACGATTCTTCTACGCTTGGGAAAATATCAGTAGTATTTTTGGTAACTACTACAGTAAAGAATGCGTTTTAACATTGTCTAAACAGTGCTCTTGGAATTAACAAAGTAAAAGCATAAATCTTTCCGGACCATAGACCAACAACCTACGATACACGTGGCTTTAAAAATACTCTAGTACCACTTGATAGGGCTTATCCATTAAGGAATTGAATTGTATTCATTCAGCAATAAGTGTTTTGATAGTATCAAAATATTGAACTCTACAATCGAATCTATTAGTATACGAGCCTAATGAACAGTAATTTGACTATATTTATGACTTGGAGAGTTCATGTGGTGAAGCACTCGGGACTAATGAGAGTTGATCGCAGAAATATCTGGTGTTTTGATTTTAGACCCTTAGTAGGTAGTAGCGGCTTCATTTACATTCGAAGAATTACTATTAAAAAGCATAATATGTATTAAAAAGTTAACCTCGTCTACGTAATCGCGGTGACGTCCATTTGAAATCATACTTTCACTCTCTGCGCGTCGCGTGCGCACGTCTATGCGGAAGCAAGCGCAATGATTTATCGCTATCTTGTGAATGCTACTGAAAATGTTCGAATTGCATTCGTTATTTATTGCTAATGCGCCATTCCCTTGTCCTTTCGATCGAGCCTCGATATTAATTTAAAATTAACCGAGCGGACACTTCGCTAGAAAGCGTTTTGAAATACGTTACGATTTAACGAATAAGGTAATAGATGGACTGGACAATAACGAATGCTAACAAAACGTTTAAAATAAGAGTAAATACTGCCAGTTCTAAAAATAAATAGAGCTTAGGGCACGGCAATTTTCATGCCCGTGATGAAAAAATTGATGTACATATTTCATGACATCTCCATACAAATATTCTAGAAAGACTAGTAACATTTAAAATAATCTTCTATTAACTAAAAAGAAAAGCGCAATACAGCCCGAAAATATCACCAAACACGAACATTCGTGTGCCAAAGACCCCCCATTTCGCAATAGATGAGCTAACTAAATTAAAAAATAAAAGTTATTGTTAACAAGAGAAAGCAATTTCACCATTATAAATGTACATGTGATTCCATCGTTTGCTTGCAACCATTACTCGAAAGTATAAATTAAATTTTGCAGTCGAGTTTAAATCTTAATGTCTTTTACGTAAGAGTCGCTATCGTGTGAGATCGGGTTTCAGCTGCAATTGTACCGAATCTTAATGATGACTCGGAGGATGACACGCGAAGTCGAATGATTTCGAAGTTTTTAACTGATGTAAAACATTACTCTTTCGTAGTAAGAAACTCATGACTATTAAATGACGAGATAACATTTGCCTGAAAAAGTATTGATTGCTAAATGTGTTTTTAAATGTACAACATTAAGAAATCTTCAAGGAAAAAAGACATTTAAAATTACTTTATGCCCATATACACTGGCTTTAGCTCTTTATCACAAAAAATACTAGATTTTATTCAGAAACTGCTACAGAAAAGGTGATGCTAATGATTTCAGTTATGGCAAAATATATAAGTTCTGGCAACTAGCAGAAGATTCCTGGAATGCCTCAATTAATGGCTTAGAAGCAGGAAGCGGTGCAGAATGGGTGGCCAATGTTATAGCTAAAGCTAAAAATATTTTATGGCCTAAGACCGCAGAGCACAGACCAGCGCCGTTCACATTGCCAAGGCAGCCAGCCTAGAATACCTACATGTCTGGCTAGGTTAAATTGTCTTACATGAACCAGAATTAAAATGCCCAAATAGTGTTACGAAAATGACTGTAGATACCCTGTTAAAAACTTGTGCATGATCAACGGTGTTAGTAGATTTACAGCTACTTGAGGAAACCTTACAAATAACGCTAGTGAAAAGAAATAGGAACAGGTGAGACGAGCCATGCGAGAACCGAGGAAGAAAACTGAATCCCTAACAAGAAAATATCTATTTAAACATTTGTATTTTGAAGCGGCCCTCATTTTAACGAAATCACATGAATTACAAGAGAATCACAATGTCTTGTTCGCAAACCCAGTTTTGAAAGGTAAAGCTAAATCTGTCATAAGAAATATCGTTGCTATAGAACTTGACAGAAATGTTTACGATGTTGTTGCGACTTTATTTATAGATGCCAAAGATATAATTGAGTGCAATATCGCTAGGCACGAGTTTTCCTTTTGAAACCTTAAATTGATCACAATAACAAAATTATTCTATAGTTTTCCTTCATTTTGAAAACAAACCAGATAGCACTTATAAAATGTGACCTATAATACCTTTCAAAAAATAAATTCAACTTAGAAAAGCGGGTACCAGCTTGTGTTTTCGTAAAGAAAATTTACAGGTGATTTGATCTACTGCAACGTATCTTCTCAGTAGCAGCTACTGAAGCTCGCCCCCTATTACATGCGACTTAAATATACATAACTGGAAAATGTGAGTATACTATTAGATGTATCCATATCCAATCCTGAATCCGAATGCCTGCGGATGTTTATGTATCATTCCACAATGGAGAGGATATAAAATTTCTAGAACAATAGTTCTCCCTCATAATCAGCAAATTATAAGTTCTTCTTAATCCTTTACTTCCATCCCATAATTTCTAGCCTACAAGTCTGTTCGCCTTCAATTGGAGTTAGCAGTTAGCTGAATGCTCTTGAAACAATCAAGCCTACGTGAACAGATGAGCAGTGCTCAGATAAACACAAGGCCGGTGCCGATAAGCTATCGATAGGGCGCTCTGTTCCGTGATTTTATAATACATGTAATTGTTTGTTTGTTTTTGTGTGTGGCTGTTGTAATACTTGTCATGCGTAGTCTGGTGTGTGGTAATTTAGGTGGTGAGACAAAAAGTGGTTTTCTAAGAGCTATTTTTGTTTGTATCCTGCAACTTTGTGATGCTATTTGAATTTGAAGGTCTCTGGAAAATTTTATGTTTCAACGTCACAATTTTAGGTCTTTGTATTCTAGATAAACTGCAGCTTACATGTTTGTCGCAAAGCTTTTCAAAGCTTTTAAAGCAGAAGCTTCTAAGCTCTAAAGGCGTTGAACCAAAAGGCTTAACAACTCAAGTGCTACGTTTAAAATTTAACGTCTCCCGGTAACAAATTGACGGTAAGTTTGGAGGTTACAGCATTACTCATCGCTAAGAAAATGGCCGCGTATGTACAAGGAGTTATTTATTGTGCAATATTTCAAATTTTCAACTGAACACTGCAAAACCACTTTACAAGACTGTTTATGAAAAGTACAAGATGACCATGCAACTTTTGAAATTGGAATTTTTACGGGATTGGAACCTAACTAGCTCACAAATGACGACATCAATGATACGCAGAATTGAACATTTTGCACAACCTAATTGACAACAGATACAGTACCTAAACCGAAAAAAACATGTCAAACAACCGCGAAAACCTAACTTTTACCATCCAAACAACAGACATTCACTTTCAGTAACAATGCACACAAATAGATGTGCTGAAAAAATTCAGAGAGTCGCAGTTTTTTCGACGGAATCATTTTTATTACTGCGCAATAGGCACTTAGATAATACTGCACAAGGTCGTACGTACAGGTATAGTAAGCGATTGTCCACAGGTTTTAGGAACATTATGAGTAATTGCACTTGTGGCCAAAAGTCAAGATTGCTCTCTAAACGGTGTTGCCACATTATCTTGAAAATAATGGCATAATAGGATAGTAGCACGTGGTTTCGATTTTGTTTGGAACGTGATTCAATGTCGGTTAAACTACTGTCAATGAAATGGAATCTGAAATTTCGTTTTCGTTGCATTCTAAATGTGGTTTGACGAGCTTTAATAAATCAAGTGCAATTATCAATATAACCTACGATTTAAACCTGTAATAAGGCCTTGATCTATAGTCATTGGCATTACATGAAATTACCAGTAACAAAAACATAAGAAGCGTACCGAAACTGCGTAATAACGGCAACGCGGTAAGACGTAATACTTTTGTGTTTGCCGCCCACGGCCCGGTACCGCAGATCTGTACAAAATGTTTTCTTCTAATTTCACTAGCTCTGACAATAGGATCAAAGGCTTTCCTGGATTTTGTGATCTCTTATTCAGCTTTACTCAAAATTCCATGAATTCTTATGTAATGTAAGTACGAATAAGACCTTGGTAACTAGAAAAGTAGCAGTTTCAGAGTTTTGGAAATTTTGAATTTTTTAGCTTCAAATGAAAAATAATGAAATGATGTGATGTAACGTGCAGCATGCTAGATATAATAAAAAGAAAATACTCAGAAAATTTCTAGCATGTCCTAAAATAATATAATAGGTAAACTTTTTTCCTTCCTTCAGGAAGATCCTTCAGAATGCTGATCAATTATAGAAAAGTTATTTAGAATCCTGTTTTGTTTTGATTCAAACCAATGAATAACATACTATGAATAAATTTACTGTAGTAATACCTAATATGGTAATAATGTTGCAAAGCGGCGAAAGTTCAGATAGAAAACAAATCACTCGGGCGATTTCACGCGACGACTTATCGCACTATTAGATGAAACCTTTACTACTTTTACATTAAAGAGATAAAAACAGTAATAAACAACAATACCTACTATTATGGTAACTAAACTTAATGGATTGTCAATTAAAGGCCTTGATTGGTCAGCCATGCTGCAGTCAAGTTGTTTGGATTCAATGTGGTCAAATTATGTCATGATTTACGTGCCGATACAATTCAGGGCCACGATCTTTTGTGATCAGTGTGGTGCATTTTCCACTACATTATGTAAAGTATTGCCATTCTAAAAGCATTAAAAAGAGAATATAGGTACGCCATGCAAAACTATTTGTCACAAAAAATCGGAGCAATGAAAGTAAACGTGCTCGCAGTTCTGAGCTAGAAGAATATTTTTACTTTCAATTTGTAAATCTTTTATTTTACCAAGTTCTGGGGCCTAAATGGAAGGTTCTCGTAACACGCCAATCTTAAATGTATATTTTTAACAGAAGCAGGTTTTATCTCTGAAAAATATTAGTGTTTTTTATTTTCAAGATTATTTTGTAAATTACGTTTGGGCCTTATCTTAAAAGTTTGTATAAATTGTTGCAAGTGTTTTGGGCAATATTAAAAGGCTGTTTACTTGGCCTTATAAGATTAAGCTCACCACGCTGACCACGCATGTGTAAAATGTTTTGTATTATTTGTTTTATTATGAGTTGTTTGTTTTTTTTAATGGTTTCGGTAAAAAACTGTGCCCGTAATTTGCACTTTAGCACATAAAAACAAAAGGCAGCAAACGATACTCACCAGGTCCAATTCGCAATCCAAAGGTTCACTGATCCGTCCACATGCACACAATAATAAAAAATCAAAATATTACAATAAAATCAGTTTCATCCAAAAGGAATTGTAACGAAATTCCTTAAAAACACTGGCAACACTCCTGTCACTGTCAGATAATTTTCAAATTGAGAACACACACAATTTCAAAATACAGTTCCACGCCGAAGGTTGCGTTCGTAACGTGTTGGAGGATAAGTAGCGAGCGTGGCACGTACGTCCGCTCGGTGCGGCGGCCCACGAGTCACTGAACTGCCGCACAACCGCGCCCCCGTCAACCGGTGGATGCTCGCGTATATTTTTATGACTGCTCCAACTAGTGTTATCATTGTCAAACCCTGAAATGGTTGTGGATTTAAGAAATTGGGTCAAGCGGTTAGCGCTGCGGAACGAAAGCGCGGAGAGCTCGTTCAATCAATTGATTTAAGGGCTCCTCTTTTTCACCGCAAACACGGCTGCCAGGACCAGACAGGACCAGTTACATACTAGAGCCATGATTTATTATAGTTTACGGAAGTACGGTTCGCCAAATATTTTTTCCGAATTTAGTTGTTTAAGAAATGTTTCTCATCGTCTTTTCTCAGTTGCGAGTTTGCGACCTGTAGACGACAAAATTTAAGAATTCTGAAATATTATAATTATAAATCCTAACACTATCTTAATTATGCCTGTTATTTTCTAATTGAAATAAATTATTTGAAACTAGCTGATGACCGCGGCTTCGCCCGCGTGGATGTCGATATTTTAACCAATGGTACAAAAACTTGTCGTATTATCATGTTTTTCACTTGAACCTTCCTCGAGAACCACTCTATCCATTGGTGAAAACAGCACGAAAATAGGTGCAGTAGTTTTTCAGTTTCAGAGTCAGACAGACAGACAGACAGACGCGACGGAAGACTGTTTTAATGATGATGATTCCACCTTTACAAAATTCTAGATTATTTCCTCTATTTATTCCTGTATACATTTTTTAAGTCTACCGCCTTCTGACCGCCTTGGTAGCTACCAAGGCGGTCAGGGCTCCAAATTATTATTTATTAAGTTGGACATTTGGCTAGACGCGGAGATGGCCGATGGAGTAAGATACTGACCGAATGGTGGCCAAGGTTGGGCGTGAGATACCAGCGCCACCCTAAAGCGCGTTAGCTGGACGATATCGTCAGGAGCTCAGGAAATGGATGGATGAGAAACGCACAAAACAGGGAAGACTGGCAGAAGAAAGGGGAACGCAACAGTGGGTGATTACTGGCTGAAATGATGATGCTGAAGTTCATCCATAAGTTTTAACTTTCTTAAAGTTCAAGAGAGCAGTTTTTTGTGGTGTGTAGTCAAAACCATTATTTACTGATTGTTTAATAACAATAAGTATAGTACAAAATCAACTTGAACTGAAGCCCCTAAAAAGATAAATGCAACTTGCATCGTTTCATTCATAGCCTTCACGTTATTTGTGAACGCACTTTCGAATCGCGGTGTGTATCGTAAATCGCGATATTTACGCAGATTTATGAAACGTAATAACACCAATTAATGTCAACAACTGGCCAACCGATCGCAAAAACTGACGAGAAAATGGAAATCCCCTCACTAGTAATCATTTTTGCATTCATTTGTAACTTTGTATGCAACGGTTTCAATGATAGTGTAGTACAGAGCCTTAGATCTTTACTTTAAGGTTGATGTTCCAGGGTAGCCCGCGAAATTCAAATTTTCTTACGTTTTTAGCGATTTGCAGGTCAGTGCTAGGTTGTATGTCAGTGAAAATATGATTTGCGGATGTAAGACGTATGCACAGAATTATAATCATCAAAATAATCATTACAACCCTCCAAGTTCATGTAACTCTCAAGAATGACCTTTTGATGAAATACTCATTGGTCACGCCTTACATGAAAATTAAAAAAAGAAAAGTTTATTTAACCCTGAAAAAGAAAATATATCTCGTATGAAATTGAAACAACCATCTGAATTCAAATAAACACCGACTAATCTCGAACCAATTAAAATGAACACCACCCGATTCGTAGCGAGGACAGCCGAGCGGCGCCGAAGAGCATCGACAATCAACGATCTCGCCCGAACGCTTCCGAAGCGGCCCGAACGTTCGCGGCCGCCAGCGAGGTCGCAGCGCGGGAAGCGCGTCATTTCAAGGTGAATTATTTTCCCGCCAAACTGCGTCACACTGACTTTGTATTGTAGTGATACTATTAATTAAAAAAATAACAATATGCTGCCTTAAAACAATTTGTTAAGTGATGCTCTTGGAATTATAAGATACTAAAGTACTGAAGCGGGCGAACTTGAGTCACAACTACCCACAAGCTCACTTAAGCTAATGAAAAAACTTTACTCTTCAACAGAAACTACAGTTCAACAAAGTAACTTAAATGACTAATACATATTGAATTTCCTGTGTTTTCAGTTACGAGAGAAGAGTACAACATACTTAAAAGTTAGATAACCTGCAAGAAGCGCAGAAAAAACTTTCTATTTCGAACATATTGACTTCTCCTTCCTCGATACGAGCCGATACTTAAACTAGTCCAATATGAAACTACTTGAGTTGACCGGAGGCCCGGCAGCCCGGCCACTCCAGTGTTGACCTTTGCACCCACCCCTTCAGTTATAAATGGCGTGCTATCATGGCCGCACACCGAGCAAGGCCTATCGATTTGATTCCATTCACCCTCAATCACAATTGAGTGTATATATTTAGTTACTACTACAGTCTTTAGTTTCGTACACTTATAAAGATTTTGTAATAATCAATTACCCCTTTTCGACAAATCTATTTTGGGTTCCTGTAGAAAACTGAACAAAAGGGTGAAGATTCTTGTCTCCGTGCATCTTCTTGATTCTATTAAACTCATAAAATAATAAGAAAAGCTTTCATAAAATAGGCAAAATGGTTTCAGGCTAAGTGGCATGCTTGTGAAAAAAAATCTAAAATGAAAAAACAGAATCAAACTCGACTAAAAACAAACTTCGTTTCAAACAAAGTCAACAAAAGATCTATGTAAAATTAATTACGTCTAACCAAAATAACAATAAAAGGGCACTCGAACCTGTGCAAGGTTATGTTAACAAACAAAGTTGTCCAATATTAGCATATCTATGCGTGACCACAGATAGCATCAAATTCTCGCGTTTATCTCCGATCGCATCACTGGCCATCATCATCAGACCCAGGGTCGCAAGGAGGTCGGTACGTTTCCACGTTACCATTGATTAGAAGAAAAGTAAAGTTCAAAGTCTTATAGGGAATTACAAGTTTTTGCAGATTTAATTAAACTTTTTGCTAAAATGCTAATCTGTTAAGAAAGAAAAGTAATAATAATAATAATATTCCACAACTATCACACAACGCCATCTAGTCCCAAGCTAAGCAGAGCTTGTGTTATGGGTACTAGACAACTGATAAACATACTTATATATTTCTAAATACATACATATTATAGATAAATTACACCCAGACACAGAACAAATGATCGTGCTCATCACACAAACATTTGTCCTGGGTGGGAATCGAACCCACGACCTCCGGCATAGCAGTTAGGGTCACTAACCACTAGACCAACAGGCCAGTCAAAGTAAATGGATTACTTTTGTAATCGTGAAATGGACCAGTCATTTTGTCATTTGTTTTAGTATTAATCAATGTTCGAGCGGAACGCTTCTACGTTTTACCGACAGTAAAAAAGTGGACGTACAAGAGTTTATTACTACATCAAGCATCAGCATGATTTCTTGTAAATTCCTGTACCTGTGTCCTTTCTGAGGTTTACCTCATTACTAAAAATGAGAAACACAATTAAATTCTATTTAATAGCCAAACGACCATGTCCACGACCAACAATGCCTTAACCGAATTATTAAAAAAAAACGCCGGTTCTAAAGGCCAGCTCCGACGGCCTAGGCATTTTTAGGCAAACGTATATCCTATTCAATTCACTCCATACATTTTAAGGCTATTTTTATATTTGTACGTGTTTGCCAAACGTCAGGTTATATGTGCGTGCAGTTGCGAATTTAATTACGAAAGTTTATCGCACCGGGAGCCTTGGCAAAGGTCGCGGCATACACCTGAGGCTCGTGTGAGCTCGCGTGAGGTCACCATTATGTGGTACGCGTCAACGACCAAATATTAACTAATTTGACAGCTAGTGGCAGTTTTACTGGTCGTTTGTAACGTGCTACGAATGGCTAGTGCAGTTAAACAGTGCATATCATGTCGCTCTTGATTTTGAGGATTGATCGTCTGCTGAAAAGGGAAATTCATATATTTCATCAAAATTTTGATGTTACCTTTAGAAAGGTGTTTCAAGACAAGGACAACCTAGCCCCCACGGCCCACCGTACTTAACAAAATTTACAACATACCTACATGAAAATCGTAATCAAGAAAAGTACCTACTTATAACTCTACCTTCAGCACCTAAAATTAAAAGAAACCAAAATCGTATCATTCCAAATAAGGCAAGAAATGTGAATATTAAATATTTTTTTAAAGTTTATTCAACAAAAGCTAAATTAGGAGCTAAAAAGCTTGTTTGTTCAGTATTAATAAATTATGTGTAACGTTAAATACGTAAACTATTACAGAAATGTTTGTAATGCCACAGAATAAAATAATAGAACTAACATAGTAATGGCGTTTCAATGTTACTAATGCGGAATTGCAATATTTTATCGCACTGTCGTGTGTATCACTATAATTAATAGTCGTAGGCATTATATATATCTGCTGATTTTTAAATTTAATAAGCCTATGAAAAATGTAGACAAAGTGTAATTATGTAGCGCAAAATGTATTTGACACAATTACAAATATCGAAAGAGTTCATTTAAAAATAAAAACTTTTTTTTAATAATAAAAGAGGACAAGGGTATACAAACAAACACATTACTTTTCCTAACGCCCGTATGTCACTAAAGAGATCCAGCAACTTCCCAGACTTAGGTATCATATCTGGCACATCGTGAACTAATCACCATTTTGAATTTCACACATTGCATAATGACACAACCCACACACGTTGTTCGCAAATTGTAGAAAAAAAACTTTTGGATTGGTCTAAAAGTTTATCTTTTATATTTTAATGCCTCAGAACCACCGAAGTAAGTATGTAAGAAGAAGACATACTGCACCGCCAGTCGCCACCAAATGAATTGGGAAAAGTGCAAGAGAATGGTGATATGCCTCAGAACCTTCCTATGTGAAACGCATAGTATGTAAAATATTTTTTTCACGTACAAAAATAAAGTGCGATAAGCGACTCAAGCCGTCTACACATTAACATTACATTACATTACATTTAAGTAATTTATGTAAAACTTTGTATTGGTAAACAAAAAAAACCACCACCAAGAAAGTTAATTTATTAAATTTTAAAATTTTGCTTTTCCCGTATTCTTGTCCGCCTTTATTCTTCGTTATATAATGAACTAGCTTTTGCCAGCGGCTTCGCCCGCGTGAAAATGTCGATTTTCCATACAAACTTTCATCCCCTATTTAAATCCCTTAGGGGTTGAATTTCGAAAAATCCTTCCTTATTCCTTGTCTACACTATAAAGGGAACCTCTGTGCAAAATTTCAGCTTTCTAGGTCCAAGAGTTTGGACTGGGCGTTGATGAGTCAGTCAGTCAGTCAGTCAGGACTTCTCTTTTTATTTATATAGATATAGATATAGATACTAGCTTTTGTCAGCGGCTTCGCCCGCGTGATAATGACGATTTTCCATACAAACTTTCATCCCCTATTTAACTCCCTTAGAAGTTGAATTTCGAAAAATCCTTCCTTATTCCTTGTCTACATTATAAAGGGAACCTCTGTGCAAAATTTCAGCTTTCTAGGTCCAAGGGTTTGGGCTGGGCGTTGATGAGTCAGTCAGTCAGTCAGTCAGGACTTCTCTTTTTATTTATATAGATAGATAGATAGATAGGCTAGCAACGTTACCTCAAAAACAATTTCTTATGTAAATAGGTTTAATTGATTTCTTGCTCTTAGTCGGTTTAGTTTTCTATTGTCTCTTACAGGTTTTTGTGGACATTTTACGAGTGGAAAGCCACTTTATTGGCCTAGATCAGACTGGCTTTATCTTAGAGATATTGATTTCATAGAGCTAGGCGATAACTCACAGTAGTATTTCACAATTTTCACTTTCTTGACTCTACAATTTTGTAAAACTAAGATGATATATTTCTTACTAAATTGTTTGTACCACAGATAGTAAAACCAATTTCTTTATTTCTGACGAAATATGAATTTTCACACATCTGCCTAAACAATTCATAACTTTACGCGTATAACTAGGAACAACCTTTCCCCAGTAAAAGAACAACAACTGTAAAAGAAAATATAATGCTAAAATCCTCTCTGAAACATGTTATCTGCCAGTTAAAGCCAGCACAGGTGGCAGTGCCCTCGTTTTGACGACAAAGCTCCACTGCAACCTGTGCACATATCACCTTAGTCATCAGCGCTGACCTCGATCAACAATATATTGATCACGAATTCACGACTCTGCGAGTATTTAGTTAAGATTAATGACCATACATTGTAGTTGGATTTTGGAATACGATATCACCGTGTTGGGCGATAAAGAGCTTATTTAATGGTGAAGTTTCAGGGAAGGTAGAGGAATGGAAAGACTGTGAGATTAATATTAATACTACTTGCTTTATTACAATTTTATATTTACGGTTAATAATATGAGTCTAAATAAATGGTCCGTGTGGTGTCGGACGTAAAGAATAGCACCATCCCATATCTTCCCGTGGGTGTCGTAAGAGGCGACTAAGGGACTTACCAGAGAATGGGCAGCAGCGTTCTCTGTGCCTTTGTAACAACCATACTGCGATCGCCAACCCGCCTGCCAAGCGTGGCGATTATGGCAAACCCCCCCCCAAAAATGATGCCTGGGGGAGGCCTATGTCCAGCAGTGGACGTCTTTTGGCTGAAATGATGAAATAAATAAAGGATAGGCTTCTTGGGGAGTTTTTTTTTTAATTCTATTGTAATGTCGATGTTCTAACGTGTGCTCCATTCTGAATGTGCTTATTTGAATGATGAATACCAGAGAAACATGGCGCGAAATGTTAAACGACCTATCTAATATCCTAAACTAGCGCCTAAGGATCTAAAGTATTGAACAGGGAAGGGGTTGCGATAACTTCATGGCTACTATAATAAATATCAATGATCTCTATAGCAATTGCTGGCAAAAATTCCATTGTTCTAAATAATCTAATAATAAACAATAAGTTACACACTCCACATGGTGAACGTGTCAACTCATCAGTTACGAAACGTTTCGAGTGCGAGGCGCAAGGCACAAGGCGTGCTGAGGCTTTACGACTGATCGGTCAACGTTGCCTCACTTGACTTGAAGTTCGAGGACGATTTGATTTATGGTTTAAAATAATATTCCATATTATCTTGCTATATTTCATCAATCGCATCTGCCTGCTGGCTACAGCCGTCCACTTTAAGGCATAGGCTTCTAAATCGCACCCCATTTACGGGTTAAATCAAATACATTGTAGAGCTCTGTATAATACCATTTTCACTTATTTTCTTCAGTAAACATAGGTGCAAGTTACAGAACCGAACTCGTGGCAAAATAGTAACTGCAGCACAATCAATGATCAATCGATCATCAATTTTGCAGCGCTTGCCTAGGTTTGTCTGCTGATGACCGCCCATTAAATATCGAGTGTTTGGAGTAGTTTGTAGATCTTTGACTGTCGATCTTTACAGGTAATCAGATGCCCGAAAGAGGTATAATATTACCCAGTATTACCTGGGTTGTGGAGGCCAAAGAAGCAGTTGCTGCACGTAAAATACTCGTATTGTGCTGCATCCAGTTAGAATGGAAACTATCACAGGCGTAGTTGATAAAAAGCTAGGCAGAGATGATGACAAATAGGTGCAACTTTTGGTCATTGACTACATAGCAGTAGACACTTATTCAACGACTTGGAAGTTAAAACTGACACTTCCTTACGTCTTAAACCCTTGTCGAAATTGGATGGAACTGCTACCGAAATCACTATAACTAACTAGGAGAGTAATGTGTGTTGTTCGCTCTGAGCAAGTGGGCCCCCGGGACAATGAGCGAGTCCGAAGGGCCCGGGGCCCATTGTCATTGAAAACAGTCTGCTAAGCAGTCGGAAGCGCACACTTGGTCGAATTTGGTTGTCTAATAATAATACTTGTACCTCATCACTCTCGTGCCCTTATCCCAATTTATTTGTGATCGACGCAACATATGTCTTCTTCTTTCACACTTCTTTCTAGCCATATCATCCTTACTTTGAACTAGTTTGTCAAATCTTTTCTAGTGTGTGATTTTATTTTCATCACTTATTTTACCTTAGAATTGGTGATACTGTTAGCAGCTTCCTTAAAAACTGTAACAAGGGAAATTGTATTCGCAACCCTTTATTATTTCTTATATCTACAACGTGAGCCAAAACTATAATAGGGTCCTGGAACTGGGAAGTCCAGATTATAAAGAGCTCTGAAGAAGTACAAGAAGACATGTAGAACAATCTGGAGCTTGTTGTTAGATGTTTGATGATTTGCCGCTAAATATGACCACCTAGTGACTTGCCATTGATTTTCAATTCTCATTAAGATTCATTTGAATTTTTCCCACCCACCAAACCACATGACCGTTCACAGGTATGTGTAGGTATAACAGTAAACTAACAACAAAGTAATATGAAGTGAGAGATAAATTGCAAAACACATGTATCTGGTGTGGTGGCATACCGTAACCGCAGCGCCAGCGCCACAGCGCGCTGCCCGGCTGCGCGTGCGATGATCTGCCGCATTTCTCCTTCTCACGGCGCATGACTTACGTAATGGCTTCTATTGGTAATAGGGACCGCGGTATTATTTTTGATTGGTCTAGTTTTACTTTGCTCATTTTAGAAAAATATAAAAATATAAAAAGCGAGACTGAAAAAATCTAAATAACTTTATGAAAATGTTTTTGGAATAAAATGAGAAATAATGATGATGTTGATGATGAAACTTCTCAGTAGCATCAGCCACGGAGTCTGGATTTGTGCCCGGTAGATGGCAATAGGCTCGCCCCCTATTACATGGGGCTTGAAACATAACTGACGAAATGGGGGTGTACTATTAGGTACACGTACACCTCTGTACAAATTTTCGGGAATTACAGGCACACTTTTGTTAACATTTTTATTTCTTGGTTACATGTTCTTGAAGCGTTTATTTAGTCTTGAAAATGCTTGATGATCTAGGTACTTCGTGTGCAGTGCAACACCTTATAAGTCACGTGCACTAAGGACGTGTGTAAGTGGACGCAATTGCAAAGCGTTAAGTGAAAAGGTTTAACTGGAACACAGACCGTATTCTTTTGTTCAACCACTCGTACGGTACGGTACGGTCTATAAGACGAAAATTTTGGGATTGTCTCCACCGTTCCCGGGATCCGATAGGTTTAGCCACGTATCCCGAGGAATTGTATCCGCGGATACCGGGATACGTTTCCAATTAAAAAAAAATATAAAATTTTGTATCCACGGATCCCGGTATCAGCGGCTACAAGAATAAAAAAATAAAAAAGTGGAAACGGATCACGGTGTTCAGAGTTGAGAACTTAAGTATAATATTTTTCGAAACTAATTTTCTTTTATCTAATTTTCAAACGAAAAGAAATAATAATTTAAAAAGATCAGTGAGTAAAGTCTCACAAACTACCAGGAGGCCAGACACATGAAGGCCAGAAACTTTAACCTAGTAAGTACTAGTACTTCGAAAACAGGTGGTATGAAAAACACGAGACCTTGCTGAAAAAATATGTATGATACTTTGCAACTAAAGAAAAGGCATAAGCTTATTCTTCGATTAATTTTTAAAAATAGGCTAAATAAAACCGATTATATTATTATCCTTTTTGTTGTCAGTTAAGAAACTCGGCTCGAAGGAGCAGCTGTGCTCCAATAGAAAGTAGTCCCAGTCATAGGAAAGTGGTCCAGCACAATAGACTGCGTGATTAAGAGGATGGCGTATTACTAAAGTATAGGTAAAGTAGACATTTCTCCTAATGTTTGAACTATTTTTAAATAAGAACAGAACGGGTTCGTTGTTTAAAACTGGCCAAGTGCGAGTCGGATTCTTACATGAAAGGTTCCGCACCAGGCCCGTAGGGAAATCCTCTTTTATTTGTATTATTATTTGTAGTTATAGCGAAAAGAAATACACCTTTTGTTATAAGTCTGTTTTTCGATCTCGATTAAACCATTTTTTTTTTGTTGAAAGTTTTTATTGTAATCCCATCATATTTATTTTTTATTTTTGGTATAATACTGCCACAATACTTCATAAAAAGCAGGGACACACATTTAACCACTTTGGAATCTTTCAAATGATTGACTTTGTGAACAAAATGGTTTTAGAAAACCCAACGTAATCTTTATAGACCGATCTATAGACACCCCACACAAATAGGTTTGATGAAAAAAGTTTTTTTTAGTTTCAGTTAATCAGAAATATTCCTGATGGATGATTTAGATATTTTCAGTGTTTGTTTTATAGTACATACATACCAACAAAATTGTGATGCATCTCTCAAAAAAGACATTTATGAAGAGTCGAAATTTCTGTCATAATATAAACATCAAAGGCATATTGCTGTCCTCTTTTCTCTTTTTTATTTTAATTGTCCCACCCTTCTACTCTTCCCTCCGTGCTGTCTTCTCCGGCCAATATCGCGTAAAAGCCTCTAAGCGAATAAAAGTCATGAACTACTATTACAACTCTTTTCCATGGCTAGTTGAAAAGAAGTCAGCATGGCTAGTCGACAGCGAGACTTTTTAGAACTCAACTGCCCAGATATCTCCGGACATACTCCATAAGATGCCCTCTACCTTTGCCTGTTCAACTAGTTGTCATAACTTAGCTACGAAAATGTGGTTTTCCAAGGAGTGCAGAGTTCATACGAAAGTAGCTCTGGGTAAAACCCAACTGCATTGATGAACGCCGTGTCTTGTCGTGCGGTGCGGCACGAACAATTTCTACGATCAAAGAAAATGCTTACAACTGCCAGAAGAATCTTGAGATGTATCAAGTTTCTAATTAATCTAGAAAAATTGTATTTCATGGGTGTAAAGAATGGCATAAATAAACCTTTTATAAAAGTGTAGACTCAAATCAGGTCGAGCGTATAGTCATCATTTTCACTCTCCTGCCCTTATACCATTTTATTTGTGGTCGGCGCAACATGTCTTCCACTTCCATACTTCTCTATTTCTCGTCATGTCAGCAGTCCCCTCCTTTCTAGCCATATCATCCTTCACATAGTCCATCCATCGTATAGTCATCATGATGAGATCAAATCAAAATCGCAAACATCCAGCAATGTTGCACCTTCTACAAACATCTAATGAAAGAAATATGCAAATGTGAGCACTAGCAGCACCTAGTCATACTTTTATACCTAATACCTAGTGTCTGCTAACTTTCACTCGGCACCCCTCGCCCCCCCCCCCCCACTGGCAGTACCTCCCCCCTCCCCCCCTGCAGGTTTGTCCCAGGTTACGTAAGCGCTGCATTGCTGCACAGATGGTGCATGTAGCCGCCGGCCGGCTGAGAGACAAAAGCCTAGCTTTTACACATTTTCATGGTAATTCTTGGTTGAGACTTGGAGGGGGTGGTCGTCGTGTGTCTATGGTACTTGAGACCTTTCTAGTGCAATGACTGCCTCGTTGGACTAGTGGTCGCAAGCGCGATTGTTGACCACGAGGTTCTGGGTTCGATTCCCGGGTCGGGGAAAGCGATATTGGGTTTTTCCATTTGAAATTTCTGAGTAGCATGTGGGTGTACTATTAGGTTCACCCCTGTCTAACCCTTCAAGGATTTCAGGCATGATGTTATGTCATGTTTCTCATACAACATATCTAATAAAAGGATTCATTCATAGTAAATGACTGCATAAACGCAACGTGTAACTTTTCTCGACATAAAAAGAAAATTGCAAAAATCCTTCGTCTGATATCGCTATAATTCTAAAGGATCCTTGGAAAAGTGTAAGGAAGCTTGCTTTTTCTGCGGCTTGAGAATCCTAGGCATCACATTAAAATCTAATCTGCATGGACTTTTCATAATCCGAACACAAAAACACTAACAATCACGCACACATGCGCAAGCGCCGAGTGCAGTGTCGCGTGGTCGCGCATGTGTTCGTGAGGTGCGCAAGAGCAGGCTTACATAACAGCCAGCGAGAGTGCATTCACTCTGCAAACGGCGGGGGGGGGGGGGGGGGGGGCGCGCGAGAGAAATGCATCGGTGCACCGCGCACGCGCAACGTGATATAATACGTGACGGATTATGTCCGAGATTTGCGAGATCTAATGATACAAGCTGATTGTAAATTAGATGTTTGTTTTAACTTCGGTATGTGCTGGATTTCTGAGATCTAACACGCGATTTAGTACTACACACTGCACTAGAATGCTAGAAAGGCTATAACGAAATCATAGTCAAGTAATAATGTTCCCACTGCTGGGACGCAAACATCCATTCTGTGAGAGATGGAGAGATCCATTCTGTAAGTAAGCGCACCACACGGGCTCAGTTAGTTAGTTTAGAAAAATTCTTTATTTAACATAAAAATATACATAGCTGTAGAACTTAAAAGTAAAGCAACAGTTACACTAATATTAATAACAAACACTTTTACAGGCTAGAGGCGCCTTTATAAGTATATAATAGTAATGTTTACTAACTTATCACAACATGAGGCATTTATTAAATTGGATCTTTAACATTGTCATATGAAATTATTGTAATAACTTCATTTATATAATTGTGGACACGGGCTCAGTAAAGGTTCGCTAAACTAGGTTTGTTAGTAGCCGTCATTTCCGTGCTGAAATTAATGAAAAACGTGCCGTGTAACGGCCACTTCTGGCAGAGCCTGTTGAAGCCTATTGACGCAAACTTATTGCCTGGTGGAGCTTGTAAGCTTTGGCATATGCTCGTCGAATAAAAGGGTATCCACTCTCTTCTTTGACTTTTGACGTTTTGTGCATTCATTACGATATTTTCCCTCGATTTGATCATCGGAAAATTTTCAGGAGTTTTCACCTATAAGTGCAGCAAAGAAATCAATTTCCAACGTTTTCTATCACCAGTCCAAGCTTAGCTTAGCAACCACTGCTACATTGAGCATCATATTTTCAGATTTATTCAAGATTTTTTTATGTTCATTCTTTTTCTCTGAAAGAAAATATCCTTGTGGTTTTTCAACATATATATTTTCTTTTCACATTTTTTGACTGACTCATTCACACATTTGTAAACATCGGTGTGTGCTGAAAACCGTGTTGATAAAATACTCGTAATATTGAACCGATATACCTAAATCACTTTCTGTCACAAGACCAGTCGAGTTCTAATTAATATTAAAGGTAACTCAAATCGAATCATGTTGATATCACACAAACCTGTTAAATGGTTTACTGCTAAAAATTGCAGCTGTGCACATTTGTGCATAAGTAATAATTACTGCAAATACCTTAGGTGGCAACTATCACGATTTGTGAAATTAACTTATTACCCCCTTTTCCATGTAAGTGCTTTCAAAACTTAAAATGACTTAGTAAATTTTGAAAATTGATAAAAACAATAAGAACGGTACTATACGAAATGAAGTCACTGCCTACACCTAAGAAATTTTAATGTCATGTGAGCGATATATGACTTGAATCCAGCGATGGTTAACAAATAAAGGATTCTAAGAAATTATGAAACAGAGAAGTATAAGAAATTCCCCATAACTCCCATAACATTCACCACAACAAACCATCTTAGATTGCATAGCCAATCGCAGCAGATTGGTGAGATCAGATCGAGATGACTACAGAGATAGACCGCCATCTGATAGCGTGCTGGGAATCGAGACATTTACGAGTACGTACGTTGCGACACTGGCCCTATATATCGACAGGTATGGTCCTACTAAACGTGCCGCTTATTTAGATGAATTGTTCTCTTGGTTACTTCAGTCCAGCTGTTAATAATCTTCTTTATTTGAAAATTATTCTTCTACCACCACTTTGTTGGCGTCTTCCATGAATTAATACCACTTTAATTTTGCCAGTCCGTGAAAGTCGACAGCGAGGCGAACTGTCCAGAAAGGGTAGTTGACTGAATAAAAAAAATATGATTCTGTTTAGTCCGTTCGTTAGATTATCGAAAAATATTGGATACGTGTTTTTTGTTTTATCAAATTAATAAAAATTTACGAAAATAAAGCTTGTCAAAGACTACGGAGAGGGGGCTTTTGACGTCATAGTCTGGTAAAAATGGACCAACCTGTGACGTTTCACGACTTTTCGAAGCACTGTATCGTCTTAATTTTTTGTTTACGTGAAAAAAAAAATACGTGTTCAATATTTTTTGGAAATCTATCTGACGGACTATTATTACTTTCTTTTGTCAACTACCCTTGTTAGAGAAAAAAAACTCGTAGAACGAGGAAATGGTTGGAAATCGATTGCAGTTATTCCGAAGTAATAGAACCTTTTTTAAATGAACCCTCCAGGGGGTCTAAAACGGCCACTTTGGCAGATCATAATATGAATTGCGTTAAAAATCGTAAAATGAACCATTCATAATAGTAACTGCTTCTGTGCCTATTTAGGAAGATAGATCATAATAGGAAAATAATATGAATTGCGTAAAAAATCGTAAAATAGTCACAGACGCAATTACTATTATGAATGGTTCATTTTACGATTTTTAACGCAATTCATATTATGATCTGCTAAAGTGGCCGTTTTAGATGCCCAGGTCTTATTTAAATCACTTATACTTAATATTTATTGGACACAAAGATACACATAAATTGTTATGTTTTTTATAATTGCCTTTATGTTTTCTACGAAATATCACACTAGACTGTATCTCCCCTGGACATACTCGTAATAAACAGCCCTTTAATGCACCACCAGAAAGAGAGTCGCCGTATTCTTCAGCAGAATTGTAAAATACGGAAACCATACAACCGAATCGTGAATATTAATGTATGACACCAAAACACTCCCTAATAAATGTAGTCTCCAATTTATAACTGAGGGAAACTATAACTGCGATATTATTCAAGGATATCAATTGCATCTTGCGCACGCGCTGATCAAAATTCAGAGTAGTGTCAGCCTCGCTGAAATAATGCACAATGCTGTATAAATTAGGCAAATTAACGTTCACTGTAAGGAAATAACCTGAATAAAGTCCTGTTTTCAAAATTTTGTCTAAAGATGAATTTTAGAAACGGTTCAAAAATCATAATAATTTGTACTTTCGTTTGGATTCACTTCACTATGTTATGTAACACAAATGGTTTTGGTGGGTAATCCAGGATCTACAAATATCTACTCAGATGAGATTACTAATCTTTGAAGCGGATCAGAATGCACCGAAACGTGCTGATTGTGTATTCCGAGGGAAATGTGTGTTCTAATCCTGAAGAGAAATTTATCAAAGGAAAAGCGGAGTGGGATGAAAATGTTCACGAATTTCCACAATATGTCCCAAAACGCTCTAAAGAATACTGTGTACGATGAGTTTCCAAAATAAGAGTGTTTTTATTTAAAGTTTTTCTGCGGTTTAGCATCGAAAGAAAGGCACAGTAGATACACTATTGCTACTTGTAATGCATCGCGCGTTGCCGAGTGAGTCAACACTAGAAAATGGATTATTGTGGTGCACCGTTATTACGCACGATTGTGACTTTATCATTATAATTTATATTCAAATTACACTTAATAAAATACGCAATTAAAACATTTATAATTAGTATACTGTTTTCAATAAGGATACTTTGATCTTTTATCTAAACAAATACTCGTTAAATATTCGAATGGCTGGACGCGCGCTCATCCGTTTCTCATTTTGTAAATACATAAATGAAAATTCTTCTCCGTAAGTACTTTGTTTCTGAAAGTCTTTGAAAGTACGAGTAAAGAGTGCAAGTTGATTAACAACGAAAATATTAAAATGGGGGTCGAGGATACTAGGACTATAATATAAATATGGGAGACCAAATTAATGTCATAATTGCCAAAGTTTAAGACGCGACGTTACACCCGAATCGACAACATCAAACAATGATTTTACTGGCGCTAGAAAATGGTGTTGTAGAATATTTAAATGTATTTGATTGTGTGAGCATTAGATTGAGTGCACGTGGTTACTGAAAGTCGCAAATGTTTAGTACTTTGTTTTAAACATTTTATTTTCGCTTTTCTTTTTCATGAAGATGCTTTGGCTGCCAGTGTTCAAGATCTCGCCATGTGTGAGGATTAGCTCGAGTGCAGTGGTCAGTGGGCAGGCACTGCAGGCAGCAACCCTGCTCGCAGTTTTCCATAAGAAAGCCGCGCCGAGGCAGGCCACCGGCCGCGTTTGACGCTTCCGCGATATACAGCGTGCTTTTTTGGTGAACTTAACAATATTTTATTTGAATTTGGATTCGGAAGAATGCTGTAAAACTTAACATTTTTTAAATCGGGGAAAAAAATATGTTTAACTTTTAGTGGATGACCACGAGCACGACACGAGCAAATTAATTTTGAATACCCATAATCATCATCATCATCATCTTCTTAAATACTTCTCGATTACTCGTCATCTCATCAGATATCTAATTTTTAGCACCCAACGAAGTAAATATTTGAAAGAACACTATTTGACTTGTAAAAGGTATTCAGTTTTTAACCTGAACGTATTTACAAAGATGGGATATTCTGCAGAAATTTTCATGAAAATTTAGACAAACAAAAACTTTGCTGTAAAAAGTGTAAAGCAGTCCTGAAATGGATTTCAGAAAGCTCGTAGCAGGTGTATCCTCCTCAATTTTCAGGATGATATGCTAACTAAGCCTTAATCAACTAAGAAACCTTTGAAAGACAAAACAAAAGCACACCGACTCAAAGAGAAAACAATAGGAACTTATAAACAATTAGGAAAGCTCCCTAAGCTCAGGTTGGCGCAGCACCCTGTAGGTCGGAAAGCGCAGGCGCATTCGCGTGTGCGCGTGCGTCTGTGCGCTCTAAACACACCAACACACGCTCACTTTCACTTGGCGAACTATTCCTAGGGCGCGCGCACAATGGCGTATGTCTATCGACAAATGCACTTTTTGTAATGAAAGTGGATTTTAGTATTGACATGTTTTTCATACTCCCGCTGATTTGTTTTCAGCCTGTCTTAAAGCATTCTACATAAGATGGCATCACGGTTGACCAGAGAGAATGGAATAAATGAACATTAATTATACTCGTAGGATAGGCAGATACTTATAATCATCTCTTAGCTGCCATGGTTTATATATTTTTCTTTGATTTGTTTTTTATATCTTTTTACTCTGGACGCTCTTAACTTGCACGTCTTGCTACATAGTTCTCACATAATATACCATCTCAACATGAATGATGTAATGTACCAAGATTTTGTAACAAATTCTGATTTAAAAGAGTGTCCATGGAGTTTCTTGCCCGTTCTTCTTCATGAGATCTACGTTAGGGAACTGGCAACTACAGTACTTTCACAAGTTATTATGCCTTGTGATTGTGACTGTAGCGTAGGAGTGCAATGCGTCGTTTCGGGAGTTGCTGCGTCGGGCTGCGCGGCGCCGGATGTTACCGGCGGCGATTGCTGTGGGTGCGGGGGCGCGCGGCGGCGTGTGCCGTGGCGGCGGGTGTGCGGGGCTCCGGGTCGCGAGGCGGCAGTTGCACGTTGCGGCGTGCATTCGTTGTTCCGTGTTTCGGGGTCTCGAGCATTCGTTGTTGCGGTTTGCGTCGCTGCGTGCTTTCGTGCTCGCAGTGTTCGTTGTTGCGGGCAGTCGGTGGCGTGTGGTTCGGCGTGGTGGCTTTCGGAATGACGTATTGCACTCGTAGTTTCGTTCTTCTTCCGTCCTTCTGACATTCAAAAGTGCCTGTAATGGCTTAATTGAAATAAAATATTTGAGTTTGAGTTTATGATTATGAATTCCACAGATGTGCAATACCAAACCTCTTTTTTTATTTGGCATGGGCTTACTCTTGACCTCAATCTTGCCCTAAGGGCAGAGATGAGGTCGACGATGGAACGAGCTTACCCAGAAGAAGCCTATTTACTCGGGTTATATGAACTCGGGAAAACCGACGCAGGCAGGGAGTTCCACTCCCTCATTGGGTATTGGCATTAAAAATTAATTATTTTTAGTCAACTGAGGTATTCAATTCGAGCATCAGAATTCCAGGAAATGTTTATCAATTTCATCTTATAAGAACCAATCTTAAAGATCAGAAACCTCGCGTGAAACCTTATATCTAAGTAACAAACAATATTTTAAAATTAACTCCCAATAAGAAGAACCCATTCAAGTAAACTTAATGACATCTTTAATAAAACTTATCACTTTTAATTGATCACGAGTACAAGAATTTACATTAAAGACATTTCAATGATAATAAACGATTCTGTGAAAACGAGAGAAAGTTCCCAAATTCTCAGTTTTCTATAGATGTTATCAAAGTGTCGCGTTACTGAGAAAAAGGACTGAAACTTTGTTTATCAGTACTGAACTGAAACGGAGATCTTGTCTTAATGATTTATATGAGTTTGTTAAATACATCCTGAAAGTTACAGTCTTTGTTTATTTCTAGGAAATAGGTAATTAGGTCACGCTGTAATTGCGTAGGTACTGTAGGTAGTAGTAGGTACATACAATAAGCTACCCGAAACTTTTCCTAATTATTCTTGAACCTAATACGATAAAGTTGAAAATCTAATAAAGAAATTCGAAAAATCTTCTCATCTAAAGAGAGATGTCCTCCGGTTTTTTGTAATAAATAATTGGCCAGTTAGTTATTTTCGGTGTCAATGAGGATGCTGATTATAAAAAAAATTAAACAGATATTAAAGCAAAAAAACATCAAGAGACTTTACAGCGTTTTGATCAATGCCCGACCGATTTAGAAGATGACTATTCTTTAAATTATTTATTACGTTATTAAGATACTTACATTATTTTTATTAAACGGCCTATCATCATCCATCATGCCACTGCTTCAAATTAATCACCCTCCGAAAGCGTGATGTACTCGTACCCACTCGTCCTTGTGCCCATTCTGAACCTCATTGTTTGAAACAAAAGGTAGACCGTAGACAACTTGCTCTAAAAATTCGCAGTTGGCTGCACTACATGTTTTACTTTAAACACTACAATATTTGCACATGTGGTATTGTGGGTTTATTCTACGAAATTAGAGCGAAGTCGAAGTTTAATAAACGTAGAAAATATGGCAGTGCACAATTGCGTGTCCGATAGTTGCGGAAAATATGAAAAACCTTCGTCACTGCTGAAATATAAAAGCTGTTCGAAACCTGAATAAAACGAATGTTTCTTAAAATTTAAAAGCTTTTATATTTTGATTAAGTGTGATTTTCACTTATTTACGAGAATCAATCCCGAGAATCCCAAATCTGCTGTCAAATCTGACTAACTAATTTATTGGCAGTAGATATTATTAGAAGCTTGATTTGAGACAACGTTATAAGTTAAAAAGTCTTGCACAGGTCTAGTTTAAAAACCACAATACCACGTGGTCCGTAGGGTGAGTGTACTTATAACCTCCCAGGTAACTTTACCTTCCTGTGACGTCATTCTTTATCATCTAAACAAAAAGGCATTTTTTTATTTTAAAT
This sequence comes from Diarsia dahlii, assembly GCA_949775195.1. Classification (NCBI taxonomy): domain Eukaryota; kingdom Metazoa; phylum Arthropoda; class Insecta; order Lepidoptera; family Noctuidae; genus Diarsia; species Diarsia dahlii. The sequence continues at coordinate 24,912,007 of OX459191.1, read as the reverse complement.
AATTAAAAAACTCCTAGATAAGTCACCATTGTGCACTAGTCCTGCCACACTATTAGAAACGTCGCATTGTGTGCGTGCGCAAGATTGCACCGCTTGCCTGTGTGGGTCTAATGCATTGCTTAGATTATATCATATAGAGTGGTTTATCTCTCTCGCTGTAATATTATACGATTTACTTTTATGTTTGGTTATAGTGCCTCTACAATCGTCTGAAGTGTTTGGAGTACTTACAAATCCACTTTCGATGGCTCGGTATTATTTTCGGAATTTCGTTTTGGTGTTATTGTTTCGTATAGGTATTTTGGTATTTTCTATTCCCTGATTGGTTGTCATTTCTGTTTCGTTGCCACCGATATTGTGTCAGCAGTATTTTAATTATTCCAAGTTACATCAGTAAGTGCGGACTACCGAACAGCATGAAAATGAAAATACATTTCACAACCTGGGAATGTCAGGCATTAGGAACCAACGTGCATTAGAGAGCTAAGGACATTCACCTAGGATATCACCGACACTGTCGTCTTAGAACACGTGATAACATCTTCCACGTTGTGAACCTTCGCGTAGGTACTTAGGACCTGGAACTAAACATTTATTTCCCGACAATGTGACTATGGTACAATAAATCAAAGTAGCGCCGGGGGGGTGTGCGCGCTCCATATGTTGCGTGCGTGCGGTGCGGGGCGTTGGGGGGGCACCGGGGGGGGGGGGGGGGCGGAGGGGGTTGCGTTCAGCACAATGCGCCGCCGCAAAGACGTTCGTTGCTCCCGCGCAGGTCATCGACTCTTTCACCGGCGCTCGCGCACGCGACCCGCCACTTTCGCGTCGCGATAACATTGCTAGACGGACTTTGTCGATTTGGAACGAGACGGCTATACGTAACTCCTTAGCGCTAGACGGAGATGCCATCATCGCTAAATGACCGTAGTCCAGCAGAAAAATGTGTTTAATTAACGAAAGCATTGCGTGCGACCGACGGCAATAGTAACAGCTTTTTATCATAGTCTGGATTACCTAATCACATATCATATTAATTATATGGGCAAAAAATATAAACCTCTAAGGTGGAAATGTCAGTTGCTGAAGAGTATTTTTTGGGTTTTCTAACATGAGCCATTTGAATGGAATAAAATTCTCACATTAGAATTAAGTGGCAATTAAATATAAAATATATTTTTGTCCATTTATTTATACGCAATGTGCAACCTTAAAATAACGCAGTCGGTTTATTTATATTCCGCCTTGTCAGGAAAATTCCAAAAAAGGAACATTCGCGCGACTGATTCACAAAACCGACATACATAAACTATAGCACACGTATTAAGTCATGAAACTCTTTGTTTAAAAAAAGACAAACACATTTTTGCTTGGACAGTAATTGTGTCTTTCACCCTAAACTTTCTTGAAGTTATTAAACCGCGGTTCAGAGTGCAAGAGCCGCATTAATCTCTTTGCATTCATTCTTATACCTAGAACTTAATTGTAGTTTAATTTTTTTGGACTTAATGTAAATACATAATTATTCCTTTTTTATAAATGAATACTTAGGTACATACTTTTCTTCTAGACATTTATCAATCAGCCCTGTAGGTCTAATCCTAACATAAGAAAGAAATTTATTGTTTTTAGAAACGCAAAGCTTAATGGGTTTTTTGTTACATTTCTAATCTATAAGTCTTTTTTTTAATTAATATCCGTAAAGCCGACAGCTTACGTCTAGATACTACTCGTACAAAAGTTTCGTAAAGGTTAAACACTACAACTCTTTCAACTTTTTGAATTGTTATATCTCAAAAACGGTGGATCGTCGAAAAATAAGTGTATTGACATTATTATAGATTATTATCTGATCTATAATTTTGTTTTTGCAAATTTTATGTAAAACGTACCTATTTGCTGAAAATCGCGAAAAACCCATTTTTGTGACCTTTGACCTCGAATAACTTTTTTTGCAAGGGTCGGATCGATGGAGACTTTTTACATATAATTTATAATGGTGTTTTGAACAATCCTACCAAATTTCAGCCGGGTGGGAATTAATGTAACCTCGGATGTCTAAATTGACCGGACCAATAGGGTTAATATGAAGAATTGGAAACAACTACAATCGTAGGATGGCCATCGTTCTTACTGAGATGTTGCTGGGCAGTTTGTTTCGCCGCTTCTTGTTCCCAGCTTTCTGTTTTTTCTACAATCCAATAATTTAACGTTGTACCAACCATGTCAATATTTTGCTCCTCATCTAAAACTGAAACAGCATTACGTCTGTTTTCCCCCAAAAGTCTACGCCACTGCCAAACTATTCACTGGTAGGTATTTACCTACCTATAGTATACCAATATTTACCCAGGCATTGCCATGGACAGGGGACACATCCTTGCTCCAGACGACTACAAGACCAAGAAACATCCTGATGGAATAATCTTAGAATATTTTTACCAACATAAAATGTTGACAGTAGTGGATGACTGCTCGTTGCTTTAGTGTTTGCAATAGCTACCACTGAGCATATTATGGGTCCCGCGTTGTCCCGCATTCCCAAGTTGGTCAAAATATTTTAAGATTTTTCCATCATCAATGTTTCTTGTAGTCGTCTGGAGCAAGGTTTTGTCCCCTGTTCATGGCAATGCCTGGGTAAATATTGATATAATTATCTTTGCTATTATCATCATTAGCCTAAAAAAGCAAATATAAATTTCCTTGGCCATTCTCATTCAGCTGCATCTATCGTCGTCAGCAAATTTTACAAAAGACTAAACTGTATTACTTCAGCCGTCGGCGACAAGGCGAATGACTGCAAGTGCATTATGGCCGCCATCAACTTTCTACAGGCGATGCTAAGATGTCCAGCAGTGTATTCAAAGCAGCTTCATTATTATATTACAGAACATTGTATGCCTGAACAGTGAACATAATTAGAAATCATTTAGGTAATGTCCGTGCAATCTTATTTTTCAAAGAAACATTTGGATTCTACGCAAAGTTTGAATTGATCAAATCAAAGACTTTCCTAAAATTCATTGAATTATTTAAGAATTAATATGTGAAACCTACTCATTAGTTCAGAAGTTTAAAGCTATGTTTCTTCCCTGAAACGCCTAAATATGGATAAACGAAGAAAATTGGAGAATGTAGTGAAGGTGACTTCTACGATTTAAACATAACGAGTAAGGTTAGATATGCTAAGGACTTTCACAAGTTTCAGTAGATAGGTTTCGTTTTGACCGATTCATGCAAACAAAATATTATTTTCACTTCTCTCGCTCTAAAATGCGTCTTTATGCCGTGCGTAGGCGACATAAAGTCGCGTTTTATGCTCTAGAGCATAAAGTAAAATCTTCGTCGAAGCCCAAGGTAATCGGCACTGGTAACCGGCCCAACAGCCACACGAACAACTTCAACTTCATAGAATAACCTCCTTAATTTAATTCGTTTCGTTAGTATTCTAAGAACAAGGGATTACCTACTGCTTTTTATTACGTATACAAGGAAAGTTGATGGGAATAGGCTTCCCTCAATTACCGTAATCGCTTGATGGCAATAGGCTTGCTCTCAATTAGGTTGGTTGATGGCAATAGGCTTGCTCCTAATTACATAATTTGATGGGAATAGGCTTACTCTTAATTACATTGATTGATGGCAATAGGCTTGCTCCTAATTACATCGGTTGATGGCAATAGGCTTGCTCCTAATAAGATTGGTTGATGGCAATAGGCTTTCCCTAATTACATCGGTTGATGGCAATAGGCTTGTTCCTAATTACATCATTTGATGGCAATAGGCTTGCTCCTAATTACATTGGTTGATGGCAATAGGCTTGGTCCCAATTACATCAGTTGATGGCAATAGGCTTGCTCCTAATTACATTGGTTGATGGCAATAGGCTTGCTCCTAATTACATTGGTTGATGGCAATAGGCTTGCTCAAAATGTTTTTATAACTGAGCAGTAAGTATGAGTAAGTCAGGTGTTATGTCAAGTTTCCTACTGATGAAAAAAAAGTTATTTGGAGGGAAACATAATTATTATTACAATATTTACAAGTTGCTGTTTCATTTCCTCGCAATCGAAGTGAAAAGTAGAGTGTAAAACTCGTCCATAAAACCCATTTTACTCTCTACTTTATATCCATCCTCGCTCGCAAGCTCGCATCGGATGGATAAACGTCTCGCGCAAAATGGAGCGTTTTATGCACTTGGTGTACAATCTACTATTTCACTTCTCTCGCTCTAAAATTCGTCTTTATGTCGTGCGTAGGCGACATAAAGTCGCGTTTTATGCTCTAGAGCATAAAGTAAAATCTTCGTCGAATACCAAGGTAATCGGCACAGGTAATCGGCCCAACAGCCACAGGAACAACTTAAACTTCATATATAACCTCTTTAATTTAATTCGTTTCGTTAGTATTCTAAGAACAAAGGACTACTGCTTTTCATTACGAATACAAGGAAACTTGATGGGAACAGGCTTGCTCTTAATTAGGTTGGTTGATGGCATTAGGCTTGCTCTCAATTACCTAAATCAGTGGATGGCAATAGGCTTGCTCTCAATTACCTAAATCAGTGGATGGCAATAGGCTTGCTCTCAATTACCTAAATCAGTGGATGGCAATAGGCTTGCTCCTAATTACATCGGTTGATGGCAATAGGCTTGCTCCTAATAAGATTGGTTGATGGCAATAGGTTTTTCCTAATTACATCGGTTGATGGCAATAGGCTTGTCCCTAATTACATCAGTTGATGGCAATAGGCTTGCTCCTAATTACATCGGTTGATGGCAATAGGCTTGCTCTTAATACGATTGGTTGATGGCAATAGGCTTTTTCCTAATTACATCGGTTGATGGCAATAGGCTTGTCCCTAATTACATCAGTTGATGGCAATAGGCTTGCTCCTAATTACATTGGTTGATGGCAATAAGCTTGCTCCTAATTACATTGGTTGATGGCAATAGGCTTGCTCCTAATTACATTGGTTGATGGCAATAGGCTTGCTCCTAATTACATTGGTTGATGGCAATAGGTTTGCTCCTAATACGATTGGTTGATGGCAATAGGCTTTTCCTAATTACATCGGTTGATGGCAATAGGCTTGTCCCTAATTACATCAATTGATGGCAATAGGCTTGCTCCTAATTACATTGGTTGATGGCAATAGGCATGCTCCTAATTACATTGGTTGATGGCAATAGGCTTACTCCTAATTACATTGGTTGATGGCAATAGGCTTGCTCAAAATGTTTTTATAACTGAGCAGTATGAGTAACGACATAAGTCAGGTGTTATGTCAAGTTTCCTACTGAAAAAAAAAAGTTAATTGGCGGGAACCTTAATTATTTTTACAATATTTACAAGTTGCTGTTTCATTTCCTCGCAATCGAAGTGAAAAGTAGAGTGTAAAACTCGTCCATAAAACCCATTTTGCTCTCTACTTTATATCCATCCTCGCTCGCAAGCTCGCATCGGATGGATAAACGTCTCGCGCAAAATGGTGCGTTTTATGCACTTGGTGTACAATCTACTATTTCAACAAACCCCTGTCTTTCAAAGTCACAAATCCTGCTAACCCTGCAAGCACAATACGTGCAAACATAGAAAAAATGTGCAGAATTCGAGCGGCTGTGCCTTTCACCGGCGGCCATCGCGGAAAGTGACAGTGAGCGCTGACGCGACGGTGACGACACGACCACGAGAAACGTGCGCTGATAGCGTCGGGTGTAAATGTGGTCCTACTATCTGCTTGACGAATTCTTATCAAGCAATCCGAATGCAACCGTAGATAAGTGCACTGCAGTAATTGAAATCTTTTACAAAGTTAGAAAGTTGCCTGAAAAATAACAGTTAAACGCAGAATGCGGGATAACATACTATACATTCGAAAGGAAAAGACAACCGTTTGTTTTGTAAAGGCTTCCGTTTCACGTAAAATACTGATATCCAGATGAATCTAGTTTGACTGGAAGCTGATCCCAAATTTAGGGGTTGGTCGATTAGGCTGTTATGCATAGGCTGCTAACGAAAATCGCGATACAAAGTCTGAGAAGGGCTGAAGTAAAATTATACTTAAATATACTTTATAAACACCTTCAAAGCCCGTTCTTAAAGCCCTAAAGTTAAATAAAACACTTCCCATATTCTAAAAATCTAAACCATAAACAATATGATTCACACAGCTTTTAGACGTAATCTAATGAGGACTACGTTTAAAGTTTTCTAGCTCAAATAAAGGACATCACGTGTATTTACGCAAGGACAATATTTTGTTGAGCCTTACTGCAAAAATATTTAATAGGTACATAAGAAGTCCTTAGTAAAAGTTTTTGAAGTTTTTAAATCAGAAATAAAGTCATCGAACATTTTTTTACGAAATTGCAAAGAAGATAATACCATTCAATTACTTTTTATCAACGATGTTTCCTTGAAACCTCAAAAAGTTCAACAAAAGACTCATTGTGACATTGAAATCAAGTGAAAAAAGTAAATCTTGAAAAAAGTTCTCATAATATAGATGTAGGTTTTTTTCACAGCACGATTCAGGTCATACTACTACTTAGCTGGTTTTAAATCTGCGATCTGAACAAGGTGAAAATTTCACTCGTAAAGAACCTAATTCTTTTTGTTTCTCTCAATGCCGTATGACCGCCCGTATGGCTACTAAAATGTAAGACAATGGCGAAACAGCAGTGTGTCTATGTTAATTGCTGCAGGTAGGTATTAGTTTTAACAATCGCATTGAAATGAGTATAAGTTATCCTAGCTTAACCTTCTGAGTTTCATAAACAATTGTTTTTATCTAACCATCGAGGTCTGAAACGTTCTGACCATAGACGAAGCGTGAAATGGTGAACCACACGATATAACTGCTGAAGAATATATAAAACGAATTAAAGTTACTAAAGTTAGTATTTTAATTGGCTAGCCAATTATGAAATTAAAATACTAACTTTCTCAGACACATAATAAAGTGAAAGAATTCTTAGTGATAAATACTTATATGAATAAATAATTAATTTGCATAGGATTATAGATTAGTTATTCAGTAGTAACCAATAATCTCGAAATCAATTAGTCAGTATTTTAATTTTGATAAAATCTTACGGTTCGTGGCGATCAAATTAAAATTTAAATATACAATTTTAGAGCAAACGTTGTTTACGCCTCATTTAATCAGTGTTTTTAAACTGTAAAGTATCTATTTATAAGAATGACGCAATTTATTTGTTATTAAGGTTGATTGTTGTGTCTCGGTAACAAGTAGGTAGGCAGTATGTTCAATAAATTGCCCGAATTTTATAAATAGTATGGTTACGTTCCGTTGCGCCGAAGGCATCAGGCAAAGGTTCGCTTGGCTGTGTGCGCGGGCGCTCTACGTGTCGACCTCCCTTGGCGGCCACAACGTAATGCTTTTATGTATGTATTTATTTAATTTATTCTCCAGCGTGTGTGTGCGTATGTAGGTACTCACATATATGTATTTTAATGTATGACCGCTTTATTAAATATACTTACGATAGAGTTTTTTTTATTATTTTAAGACGCATGGTCAAACATTAGCACACACTTTTAAGTTTACCATCGATTGCTCGTAGATAAATACACGTAAAATGAAAAAAAAAATCTTAGATCCCTGTGTGCGTTGTAATTGTTTACGTTAAAATATCTAATTATAGAGGTACGAGAAGAAGGCCACGATTTGTTTCATTGTTTGATACAACCTATACATAGATAAATACCAAATAGATAACGAATAGCATTGGTTTGTTCTGTGTGAAAAAGAGCCTCTACAAGGTCGACCGTCGGATGCACTACGATAGCTGGTAATCACCACTAATTCCTCGTATTTTTTTAAGAATTTCATAATATTTTTTTACTTAGTATAATTTTATTAGAATTCACATTCGTAAAGCATAAATGACAATCGCATAGGTATAGTTTGAAGGCCACACAACACACAACTCAATAACATTTCAAGTGCAATAAGCATTAGTCTATAATTTGCCTGGCCGCAAATAATTTGCACGTTTTGTTACACTGAATTACAAAAAATACAATTATCGTTATTATACTGCTACTTTGTAAGTCTTTGCCATTAAATAACACGAATGATAAAAGCTCTAACTAATTTAGCATTATGAAACGAAGGCCGTCACACATCAATATTTATTTATTAGGTAACTAGGTACCTACGTGGGCCGCACGTAATACGCCATCGCGCAGTTTTCGCGACCCAAAAAAAGTTGCAAACTTCAAAGTTGACAGCGCGCGAAAATGCAAAGTAACGCACTGGCGATGATGAGCAGGCGCTGTTGCGCAAATGTGCGAGCGTAAAGAGTTTTGCTCGGTGTATTATTTATTGATTGTTGAAAAACAATGGCGGGCGCTTGCTGGCAGTGAGTCAGTAGGTCAAGGGTGCGCTGGCCTAGTTACGCAGTGCCGCGCGCCGAAATTCGCGGGCTTACCAGTTGCTAACCTCAGTCAGTAGGGAGGGGCTAAATGCCTAACGCGCTTACTATTCGCTTAATTTTTTTACGTATTTCATAATCAGATATTTATACTGAAGATTACTGAATTGCATTTGAATGGCAATAAAGTTGCGATAGAAGACGTTCTTTTGATTGATCTTTTTACTACAGATCCTGCCAATGTGCATGTTGACTAAGAAATAAGAATTGTCTCTAGAATGGTCCAACGTCGACTAGGCCTAACTATAATTAAATTTAATAAATAAGTACATAGGTAGTAGGTACCTATATACCCCCGATTTAATATAAAAGTGATGTAATTTAGTAAAGGGTGCTAATTAAACCGGCTTCTTTTTAATAGCATTATTTGCATCTAATAATCTGCATTGCCTTCTAAATTACTAAGTCAGCCACAATTAACGAGCATCTAAATAATACTATCTTAGCCACAAGTTATCTTTTCTGAAGCCACTCTAAATACAACTCAGCATCGTGGTTATTTTTTAGCATCTAAATTTGCAACATGGACTCAAACAGTAAACTTCTAAAATATTAATATATGGCATCAAAAATATTATTATATTGGCTTCTAATTTATTAAGTCAGTATGTTTAAATTGTAACTCATGCCACATTAACTGAGCATCAAAATTTAATTAAAATTGTCATCAAATATTATAATTATAGCCACTAATAATACGTAGAAACTACTGGCGTGTCATCGAAAGGCTTAAATATAGAAGTTCAGAGTATTTAATGACCTAAATATCGAAGTTCAGAGTATCGAATGTCTTAAAGATCGATATTTATTTACATGTTGTGCTACAAAAGTTATCGATAGAATCACTGCAGAACTTTATTTTTATCGGATAACTAGACAATTGAGAAAACATTTCTGCAAGCATCTCGGAAGTAGCGCTCGTCGGCCGCTGCAGCGGCACCGCTCGCTACGCTCGCTCGGCTCGCGCGCGTTTGGTCGCAGTTTTAACCTGACCTATTTCCCTCAGTTTACAATGACGAATCATACAATCTGCCTGTGACTAGTCAATTAGACAATGGTAAAAACATTTCTGTAACTAATAGGTATTTTTAACGTAAATATAATAATCTTAAGTGTATCAAAAGTTGACATTTCACGTGACTAACTCAGCACATACTCAAAAAAACTGTGGCTCGATTAATTATTTCTCTTTAGTAAACTACTTACGACAACTTGATTAAAAGTTTTCGAGAAATAATTAATCGAGCCACAGTTTTTTTAATTGGCCACAGGATCAAACTTCTAATTTTATAACTCAGCCACGGGAAAATTATATAGCCTCTAATATACTAATTCGTCTTCTTTACGACGCCCACTAAATATTCTATAGAAAGCATGAAGTGACGATCAACATTTATATTAACTTGTCCTTGTTATTTATACATAGGCACCTAATTTACTAACTCAGCCACGGAATTTATATCTCACCACCATTTTACATTTTACAGCTTCAACACAAGGCCCTCAAAAAAATATAAATGAAGCGACCGTAGTCAACATCATTTATTATAACTTCGCATGTAAAATAATACATCACATTCTTTTATCGTGAAAATAGCAACAGAAAGATTTGGCGCGAGCGCGCGAGACGACAGCGACCGGCCATTTGCACCAATCAGAGAGCGCCAACGTATATTATATATGAAATGTCAACTTTTGATATACTTTAGATTATTATTTATACGTTAAAAATACCAATTAGTTATAGAAATGTTTTTACCATTGTCTAATTGACTAGTCACAGGCAGACTGTATGATTCGTTATTGTAAACTGAGGGAAATAGGTTAGGTTAGGTTGAAACTATGACCAAACGCGCGCGAGCCGAGCGAGAAAAGCGAGCGGTGCCGCGGCAGCGGCCGGCGAGCGCTACTTCCGAGTTGCTTGTTTTCACAATTTATTGTCTAGTTTTCCGATAAAAATGAAGTTCTGAAGCGATTCTGTCGATAATTTTTGTAGCACAACATGTAAATAGAATCGATCTTTAGGACATTCGATACTCTGAACTGCAATATTTAAAAAAAATATATATATATTTAGGTCATTATGTACTCTGAACTTCTGTAATTAAGCCTTTCGATGGTACGACAGGAGTTTATACATACTATTAGTGGCTATATTATAATATGAGATGACAATTTTAATTAAATTTTGATGCTCAGTTAATGTGTCATGAGTTATAATTTAAACGTACTGAGTTAATAAATTAGAAGCTAATTGAATATTTTTTTGATGCCATATAATAATATTTTAGAAGTTTACTGTTTGAATTCATGTTACAAATTTAGATGCTAAAAAATAATCACGATGCTGAGTTGTATTTAGAGTGGCTTTAAAAAAGATAACTTGTGGCTAAGATAGTATTATTTAGATGCTCGTTAATTGTGGCTGACTTAGTAATTTAGAAGGCAAGTTAGATTTTTAGATGCAAATAATGCTATTAAAAAGAAGCCGGTTTAATTATTAGCACCCAAAGTTTTCTAGTGGAAATGTCTTACTTCCACAAGAAATACTTATTAAATAAAATTATGTAGGTAATACTTACTTATTGATCAGATTACTTCCTACAACATAAATTTTATCGATAACAATCTAGTGCTATCTAGTCAAGACAGATTTAATGACTCTCTTCATTACCGACGACTCTTTCGACCTTCATATAGAAAAGTTCACTGTAAGTCTGTAAATATGTCCTGAGTGCAGTAGGTACACATTATATGTATTCGGACTGAGTCACATCACTGCTAATTAGGGCATGCATTCCGGAATCTCGCAATTCCGGAATTCCGTAACAATTTTCCTGATATTTCAATTCCGGAATTGAGAGGAGTAATACCGGAATTCCGATATTCATAATTTTTTGATATTTTGATTATTATTTTTTGCGCGACGCTTTACACTAGACTTTACAGCATACAGCTGATATCACGTTACAGTTTATGCTCAAGAAACTTCTTTGTGAGTTCTAAACTTGCGATGAGCTTGCGAAGTCGTATTAAACAAAGAAGATTACTATTAGCAGGTGTGATCCACTAATTACACAATCCACAAGTCTTCTTTGCACAAGCAGAGGACGATACCTTTCCCAAAGTCAATTCCCAACGTCTTCCCGTTTGTGGTCACCACTCCAGAACTTTTCGGCCCCATCGGCCATCCATTCTGCGAGCAATGTGCCCTGCCCATTGCCACTTCAGTCTGGCGATTCTTCGGGCTACGTCGGTAACCTCAGTTATCATGCGGTTGTCCTCATTTCTGATTCGATCACGCAAGGAAACTCCGAGCATAGCCCTCCCTATTCCCCTTTGAGTGACTTTGAGCTTTCTGATGAGGCCCATAGTGAGCGACCACGTTTCGATCCCGTATGTAATCACCGGCAACACACACTGGTCATAGACTTTCGTCTCGAGTTGAGACACTGTGGTAAGTTGGACGAGAAGATACCGCAAAACTTCCCGAACCCCGAAAATCCCGAATTAACCTCTTTCTCGAAGTTAGACCTACCCAACTGCTGGACGGTCCAGTTGGGTAGGTCTGTCCTAGGTAGACATAATCGTCCACAACTTCGAGCGTAGAGTCTCCGATCGTGATAGGAGTGGGTGTTACATGAACATTCAACATAACCTTGGTTTTGTCCATGTTCATTTTAATACCCACTCTTTCGGAAGCTCTACTGAGGTCATCGAGCATTGTACTGAGGTCTTCCATGGTCTCCGCTATGACCACTACAAACTACAAACCGAAGGTGACCTCTCCAATCTAGAACCTTGAAGACATCCTACAGTGCTGCGGTGAACAGTTTCGGAGATATGACGTCTCCCTGTCTCACACCGCGCTGCAGAAGGATAGGTTCCGAGGTCTGGTTCTGAAGTCGGACTGACATGTCACATGGTAGCGTTTTTTACAAACACCGCGATGTACCGGTAGTCGATTTGGCACCGTTGGAGAGACTGCAGTACAGCCCAAATCTCGATCGAATCGAAGGCTTTCTCGTAGTCTACAAACGCTAAACAGAGAGGCAGGTTATACTCTTCGGTCTTCTGTATAACCTGCCGCAGCGTATGTATGTGGTCTATGGTACTAAAACTTTTTCGGAATATATGTCGCCAGGACAAGTCGTCGGTATGTTTTGGGGTAGCCGAATCTCTTCCGGGGATTCTTAGCACCCCTTGCCACGCCGTTGCCTCGTCCGCTACCGTAGTCGACGTTAGACGGGCTGCCGGGTACTAAGGGCCATTTCTGTCATGCGCTCTAATTTATTAGAGGGGGTTTGCCATAATCGCCACACTTGGCAGGCGGGTTGGCGATCGCAGTGTGGTTGCTACAAAGACACAGAGAACGCCGCTGCCCAACCTCTGGTCCCAGTCCCTTAGTCGCCTCTTACGACACCCACGGGAAGATATGGGATGGTGCTATTCTTTACATCCGACACCATACTGTACAATATCTCAATAATATGTTGTTTATAAAACGTCGTATGTTTTTTGACTGGCCTGTTGGTCTAGTGGTTAGTGACCCTAACTGCTATGCCGGAGGTCGTGGGTTCGATTCCCACCCGGGACAAATGTTTGTGTGATGAGCACGATCATTTGTTCTGTGTCTGGGTGTAATTTATCTATAATATGTATGTATTTAGAAATATATAAGTATGTTTATCAGTTGTCTAGTACCCATAACACAAGCTCTGCTTAGCTTGGGACTAGATGGCGTTGTGTGATAGTTGTGGAATATTATTATTTTTTATTAACATTACTAATGGGTAATTCTATTGCGTGATTTATAAACCTTGTTGATTTTACGGTTTTTAAATGTTTAATTAGAGTAATAATTGAGAAAGATGACCAAATATGTTTAATTTGTTACTGAAAATCATTAAAAGGCTGATATTATTATAAATCTTGTTTGATTTGAAACAAACTTTAAAAATTTACCAGTTCCGGAACCAGTTCCGGAATTCCGGAATCAGACCTCCAGTATCGGAACTCAGTTCCGGAATTGAGAACCTTGCGATATTGCATGCCCTACTGCTAATGATGTGACCCAGTCCGAATACCCGGCCGGATCTGTGTCGCGTCTCCTTACGTAAACCCAAGTTTAAGGTCGCCTGGTGGAGCCTCATGCCTCTCGGCCTAGTCTTGTGCCCTGAATGCCAGTCCCCACATCACTAGCTATGACAACACACCACCCGCGGCTATGCCACTGAATCGAACCTGCCCATGTCCAAATCAGTACGATCACTATTTGTGGTTTATTGATAAATTAATTTCACGCTATACATCCTTGGTAGTTAAGGTCGTGAAAGTAAATTATAGAATGAAGTACCAAACAAGTTCTGGTGATGACTCAAATGATAATAGCCCATTGCTGATTGCACATAAATATTTTTTGTTAAATTATTATATTCCCTTCAGTGCCATCTAGCGGCGAGTAGAACAACTAACTTTCCTTAACTACAAAGAATTGACTAAACAACCTTGTTGTTGTTACTCATTGCTTTCAAAGTAACAAAAGAAAACTTGTTTTAGCTTTTAAGTTGTTCCTTATCCTATTTAAATATGGATGATCCAGAGAAAAGGATTCCTGTGCTGTGCTTAGGACCAAAGGGATCTGGGAAAACTACTTTACTAAAGAAACTGCAAAATGCTGAAGGAATAGACATTACATACAGCCCTGTACCAACAATAGGAACGAATATTTATGACATTTATTACTTGAAAAAACATGGGAAGAAACAAATGATGTCAATCAGAGAGGTGGGAGGAGAGATGGCGCCACTGTGGCACAATTATTTAGACGGTGTTGAAAAAGTAAGTGGTTTTGAGCACTCATTGTGTGTGCTGTCTCTACACTTTTTAGCCACCATTTACCATTAAAACGGCGATTGCACTATTTTCCGTACTCTTCTTAGGATGTTAAAGTGGAGGCCGAAAAAAGCACAAAGCAGTTTTAATTTCCTTAGTAAAAGATTTCTTACAATTTCAGGTGATCTATGTCGTGGACACATCGAATCTGTGCCAGATATCGGCAGCTGCTGTGCTGCTTTACACTTTACTGGCTGAACCAAGGCTCAAGAGCGCCAAGGTACGCAACTACGCACTACCCTTTACCGTTACTCACACGCAAACTCCTATACTTCGGTAAAGGGTCATACCCACTCCAAGAAAATCACTACATTGAGCGTTCTTGCAACTAAAGTAGCGATAGGTCATCTTATCAATGGGAACAGCTAGCTAGAAAAAACACAAATTCTTGTTAGGAGTGCAGTAAGCTAATCAGTCTATTCCGCCCCTCTTGCTAGGCCGCCCCTCAGAGAGGGAGTGGCCCACAGTCTACCACGCGAGTCTAGTATGATTTGGTGGGTGTCTCTGTCTGGTCCCAATGGAATATTTTTCCTTTTTTTTCGTCCCCAGTTCATCCTAGTCCTGAGCAAGATGGACGCGGCGTACCGCCAGATGCGCAACGAGGCGCTGCTGATGCTGCAGCACACGCGGCTGAGCACGGAGCTGTCCAATGCCCCCACGCTGCTGGAGGCTTCGCCCCTCACTGGCGAGGGCATGGATCAACTGAAGGCGGCGCTATGTGATACCAAGCTTGTAGGCACTTTTTGATTGCACTGGCAATACTGATGTGGTTGACGTCTTATATTTTTTAAAGTAATTTGTGTATTTTCCACTTACTTCAAGTAGCTTTCGAGTTTCTGACTTACAAACCGATCCATTTCAACAGAGCCTTTTGAAATAAATGCTTTTACTTTATCTGTAGATTGAACATTTTCCAAATTAGGTTAGCCTGTAATGGTAGATGTACGGTTGATAAATAAATAAAATCTGGAAAAAAAATAACTGTGTTATTTTTACTTTAATAAAATAATGATATTGAACATAATGAGTTGATTTCCACCACTTGCGTTCATCTCACTGGTAAAGAAGCAGCGTATCTGCATATTATTATCTTCGCAGTCAGCCATTCGTCTGCCTAGTGCCTGTTTGTCTGCAGCGCAATGATTACTACTAAATTACATGTCATGTTAAGATTCGTTGCATAGCATTCCATTTCAGTGGCATTCGGTGTCCTTGTTTCTTGTTTGACACAGTATTATTCTATCTCTTTCTTCAGCGTAATCAAAATGTCACAGATATATATTTACGGGGCGCGGGTACACGGAATGACGGAACGGGAACGCACGTTTTGACATTTATTTGATTTATTATTTATTTACTTGTCGTTCTTCGGCGAATCGTGATAATTTATAAAATGATTATTATTACTATTTTTAAAATGAAAATACAATAAAATGGATACATCTAATTTGTGTAGAAGTTGTATGAAAGAAGTGGCGTCGTGGGAAAAGGAGAATTTTGATCCTAGATCCGTGGAAATGTTTTGTTTTTGCACGAATATCACGGTAAGTTTTTGCCATTTTCAAAGAATTTTAATGATATTTGATATTTATTCAAATTATATTCTTACAATATCTGCATTCCTATCAATACCAGCATGGCTATATTTAATAATCAATTACTTGATTCCAATAATATTATCACCTTCATTCTTTTGGGTAATAAAATAACATTTTTTTTAAGAGTTTGTACTTAATAAAAATGCTAATGATTTTCCAGATCTCAGAAGAAGATAAACTACCAAAACAATTCTGCTATGACTGCATTATCAAGATAGAGTCGGCATTCACCTACATCACGGAGGCTCACAAAGTGGATGCTACACTGAAGAACATCATCTCAAGAACCAATACCAGTATCATCATAGAACCAGAGACACACTCCAGACACATAGACAACCTCAAACTCACTTTACCAGACTATAAAATAAGTGTTGCCGTAGATAATTATGATGAACACATACTTTTTGATAATATAGACTTACCGGCCAATGATACAAGCCATTTAATTCTTGAAAAACCTTTAGAAGAAATAGAACTTATTCAAAATGTAACTGAAATGGAAGAGACAGAGGATATCATTGAAGAGAGTGTGAAAGAGAGGGTGAATGTCATTCAAGAGAGTGTGAAAGAGAAGGTGAATGTTGAAGAAACTAAGAAGAATGTTTGCCCTATTTGTAGGAAGGCTTTTACATCCAAGACTTGGTTCAATAAACATATGAAGAAGGAACATACAGAGCATAAGTTTTCTTGTGCACATTGTCCAAAAAGTGAGTATATTTTAGATGCTTTTCGAAAGCAGCCTGGTGACTAATTATGGAACTGTGGCTACTGCCGTCTTTGCCGCATTGTAGACCATTTCATACTGAGTTTCACCCATACCTTGGTAAGCACGCTAAGCCGTTGAACCTGAGAGTCAATTGTTACAAGTAGTCAACAACCTGTAAATCTCACCATGTCAATTTTGCCATAGGGTATTGTATTACCTAGTAATTACTGCATTAAAAACGTCAGGTAGGTAGTCATTCAATGTAAAATTCTCATGTAATCAGTTAACACTGGAAGCTGACCCCAACTTAGTTAGGAATAGGGTAGGCAGATAATGAACAGAAGCCTTATTTATAATAACGAGAATAAGAATCACTTTCATTTTGGCAGACTTTTTGTGGTAGCATCCCAATAGCTACCTTATTGTTATATTTATAAAGGTCACAGTGATATAAAGTCTAAATCCGAACTGCGAAGTTTAAAAGGTGGAAATGTGCTGTTGTGCACCTGATATGGCATCTTCTGTGCCTTGATGCCTGCACTCTATACAAACTGATGGACTGTAGTGCCCCAAATTCATAGCTTAGTCGGGCATTTTCATAAAAACATGTACATCCTAATATTTTGGTTGTCCCACGATATTTTTTTTTTACTGAAGCCTATGTGCCTATAATAACTGCAAATTCTTGTTAATATTTGAACGACCTAACGGACATTCGTTTAACATACATAAAATATAACATTTATTGATTAAAAGACATGAAAATTAATTTCAAAGTTTGACAATTATTTTGTACAGTACTGTCCCATTTCTACTAAACAACTTTTGAGCTGCCAATTTCGATGATTTTTTCTATAAATGTTTTATAATTTCTAACTTTTTTATGGCAAAATCAATATCTATTTAATAAAAAACACATCTACGCACCTTTACATTATAATTATAATTTATTTTCGAATTTTAAACATTGTCCCATCGTTTTATTCATAACGGACATGTCCTGCATAGTTACCGAAGTTTAAGCAATTTACAAACATTTTCTACTAAATTACGTTATGTTTTATTAAAATTGTAACTCTAAAATTGAAGCCGTCATTCGCTGTCGGCCATTTGGGCGTCGTGTCAGTCGGTGTCAGGAACCGGTCGGAGCTTTACAGTAGGCGATCCCCCGTTTTCCTATCGATTGTCCGGTAAGTAATAACGATTTTACCAAATAATTACTATCACCCTCAGTGTCATATGTATTGTACCATACAGTTTAGTTAATTCTACAGCAAGATACATTATTCATTTTATGAAAACAAAACAACATTTTTGTTTAATTAAAAGAGTTTTGCTAAATATTGTGATTCCGTTACGTCCTGTCTGTTACCATACGAAAGGTAACGTATGAGCCGGACCAAAAAAGTAACGAACATGACCGCATAAAGTTGCGACACACAAAAAGCTAAGTCTTTTACCCGTGGTGCCACGGTGGGTGTTGTATTTGTATCAATAATAAACAAAAATAGTTTAAATTAAAACGAATGTGTACGCCAAATTGGTTGAACGCATTTTTATGAAATTTGGTATGAATGTGAAGATAGCTTGAACCCTGTGAAAGGTTTCTAGATACTTTTCGTCATACATCATCATTTATTTTTATCACTTGGGTAAAACCGCGGTCCGTCTAGTAAACTCTTCGATCAATAATAGTACTAGATTAAGCATCAGGAACAAAACTAAGTCGCTCAAGTGGCCACGCTTGCACACACGTAAACATCTACATAACATCTTAGAAAAAAGTTCAATATTATTAACAACTTCAGATGATTATAAACCTTAACACTTAAACATAACGTTTAATTTTCTTTGTAAAGTATATTTATTTAAGCCCTTTCATCGGAGAAAGATTTGAAGCAAAACATTTTAAATGTCGCTCCAAAATAAAAAGTCATCAGTACAAAAATATTCATTCTAAAATGAAACTTAAACTCTAAGCAATACGGTTAAAAGCATTTTGTGTACAATGTCGTGCTTATTCTATTGCAGAACTAGCGGTCCCTGTTCAAGAACATGATACAATAGTTGGTGCGTTGTAGCAAACATTGGCCAAACAATTATAATATTCGCTGATTTAATTATATTTACAGTTTAATTATGTTTAAATATTATTTAAAAGCACATAGTGATATTAAATTACCATAAAAAAGATATTCCTTCCAAAACCTTGGTGTTACGGTGGTTATTTACACAGTTTTTGAACGCATACTGCGGCATTTTGACGTCTTAATGTTGGCTATGATTGGACCGTACTAATTTGAAATAAGACCACAAATACTTTTGTGGTCTTAAGTTTCGGGCCGTTTTTGAAGCGCTTATCGGGAATCTAGTACATTATTGATCGAAGAGTAAACTATAAAATATTTCTTTCGTTGGGTGAAAAACTAAAATTTGTATTTTGTTGGTTCTAGGTATACTACTCAAACTAAAAATGGCGCAGAAAAAATGCGGCGTTACAGGGAACGCATTAAAAATGACCCTGAAAAATACGAAGATTGTTACACGACTATTATTTTTCGAAGCTTGATGGAAGTTTATTTTTAATAATTTATAGAAAACCCAACGTTTGAATTTAAAGAGCTGATAACTACATATAATATGTAGGTGATTTTGAGAAGTGCATTAAAATAAGCTGTTGCAAACTAGATTTTTTTATGTTTTTTGTTTTGTCAAAATTGAAGAAATTGTTTATTTCGTTTTTTGCGGGTTAACACTACTATATATTATGTTATGTGACTATGTGAGTAATAATATAAATTATAATTAAGTACTTAATAAAAAATATGTTTGCGTTACTTCGAAAATGTCGAAGTGTGATCTCAACTTTACTGTGTCCTGTTTGTTACGGGTAGGTCAGGTACCGTTACTGTCCCTTACGAAAGTTTATTGTATTTGTTGATTATTTCCTATTTTTATTAAGAAGTTTCAAATTATTTTTGTATGTAGAGAATTAATAGCTTAGTAAATACTAATAAACAAAAAATGGGATTTTTACGTACAGTATTTGATTGAATACATTAAAGTGAAATATTGTGATCCAACTATAAGTAACGGTACGGACGCATTTATTGCAAAAATGTTAAATAAGTATTTTGCTATAAAACAAGTATTCATTAATAATTGACTAACATCATATTTACAAATTATTGAAATAATTAAAATTTCAAACAAAAATTTTGTTTTATTTTACCAGCAGTGTTTCTATGAGTACCTAACGGACATGACAAAATTAAGTGCACTATGTTCCTTTTAATTCAATTAAAACAAAAGTAACTGGAATTCATCAGAGTTCTATGTTATAAATCAAAGATTATAAAAACAAGCATGCAAATTCATTAAAATTATATTATTTACAAAAGTTTTAGTTCAATCATGCATTTTTAAAATTTTGTACATGTTCTGACGAAAATGCCCAGTCACAGAATACATAATAGTACCTACTACATACAGAAGGGACACTCCCTTCCCCGCGCTCATATTAAATACCGCACCTCACCCCGCACTTCGAGGTATTCGTCGTCGACACTTGAGCAATGGCTCGCGCTCGTATTAGTCGTCGTTCGGTTTTCGCGACGCAGACCGTTGCACTTTCCGCGCCATTTTTTAGGCTACGATAACCCTACTAGAGTTTACGCACACATTTGCACGTGCACGTCGTGCACAAACGTTATTTGTTTATGTAGTAGTAATAGGTAATTATTTTGCGGGCGTTGTATGGAGTGTCCGAGGTGTGGCTTAGTACAACATCAGCACCTTCCTGCCCTTGTCCCACTCGGGACAACACGTTTATAGGGTTCCGTACATCAAAAAAAAAACAAAACGGAACCCTTATAGGATCACTTGTGTGTCTGTCTGTCTGTCTGACCATTCCCCCCCCCCCCCCCTCCTTATCTTCGAAACTACTAACTAACTAACTACGAAGCCTAAAATTCTGAAAAAAAAAACAGAAATTAGTTCAGCGCTTATAGATTACAGGAAAACCTATACGAAGTCTATGGTGCTAAAATAACATGGAAAATCTCTCAATATCTACTAAAATGATACGGAACCCTTCATGTGCAAGTCCAACATGCACTTGGCCAGTTTTTTCTTACATTCCGCTCTGTCAACCGTCAAGCTATCATTTACTCTATTTTCTTTCATATCATTCCTCATAGCTTAGTTAATAGACTCATTATTATAGATTGACATCCACACTAAGAAGAAATCTCCAATTATTACTATAACTTTCCAGCATTCTCCAAAGCCTCTCTCCTGTCGGACCACGCAGCATCACACTCAGACGAGCGGAAGTTCGCTTGCTTGACGTGCGGCAAGCGCTTCAAGCGGCGCAAGCAGCTGGCGTGCCATGCGCGCGCGCACGCCGACGCGAGGCCGTACGCCTGCGATAAGTGTAGCATGAGGTAGGATTTATTGGAATTTGGTTTGAAGGTACGTACTGTACTGTAACACGTGGTAGACGTGTGGTAATGGCCCCGACTGCTAGTTGCTCGTGGGATCAAACCCAGGCAGGCGCTTTATTTTGTTTATTTATTACATTACGGGAAACATATTGTTATCTGTGCCTAAAACGGTGAAGTACCTACCTACCTACCAAATGGAGCGATCGCGACGAAGCAGATATGTCGTAGCATCAAAAGATCTAAGATAGTTGGTGTCTACAAGCTCGCATGCTGGTTTACAGCTCGCTCTTCACAGAGAGAGTATCCTGTGAGTCGGAATATTACAGCCTGAATATGTAGGTAATGTAACATCTCCGCCAAAATGCCTAATCCTCTGGAGGAACCAGGCGCAAGGAGGCTTACAAGCATCTTCGTTACCAAATTTTGCAAAGCCTTAATATGCATGCTTAAAATAGTCACTGGGTCATTCAAAGTTTAATTTAATGCCATTTGCTTTTAGTAACTTCAAATTAATTTATTCATACATAAAGCAGTAAGTCACTAAACTAAAACTGGTTAGGTTATGAATGTATGATACTTGACAAGCAAAGATTCAAGATCTTGAAACAGTTTGTCAGCGTGTCACCAGTTAATGCCCAATTGATACAGATGACCTTACTCTTGAGTCCACTTTAGAGGCGCTACTATTAAACTAGCTCTTATCTCTCAATATCACCTTATAGCAATTTGGCAATAAAGGTCGCAACCTTGAACTCAAGGTAAAGAACCTGTAAGTAAAATAAATGACCTTGAACAAGACATTGCTAACCAACTCATATGATTTATCCAAAGATATTAATGTGACATAATAAAAATACCACAAAAATATACGAGGGGTTTTGCATCACCAAAAAGTTCCATTGGTAGTCAAAACGATTCGCTTTTTCGACATAGGAACCAAGCAATCATGAAACTTTTATTTTAATGATAAAAATGACCTTGATACATCCGAGCTAGAAAGGACCTTGGCCTCGAAATAACTAGTTTGGGTGACCTTGACCCAGTTACCTACATTTTGGGGCAAACTTGACCCACATGACATAACGAGGCCGTCGTTATATCACAAAATCATGGCCGCGCGGCGGTTAGGAAAGATAATTTTATTTTATCAAGTGTTGGATGCAGACAGGATAGGCATACATTTTGGAAGTTGTAGTGTTGGAATATTTTATCGATAACAGGCACTATTATCGATAAACGTGAACGTGGATTGTTAGAAAATAAAGATATATTTTTTGCATATTTGGAATACAATTGATGTTGTAGAGAATAAACTTTTTTTTTTAAAAGATACAATGATAAATATTAATGTTATAAATGTAATACCTATCTAATCTGGTGCTTTTCTTTACAGGTTCAAAATAAAAAGTATATTGAAGTCCCACATGAAAGTACACGACGGGGATAAGCAGTACTTGTGCTATTTCTGTGGGTGGAGCTTCGCGCAAGGTGAGGGCCAATTGCTTTTTATTGTTCCAGTACCTAAGTTAGGGAAAACCTTACGTTTTAATTACTTCTGTTACTTTTTCGCTTTTAAACTATTTATAGAAAGGTACAAAAAGTACAGGGCCACTATCAGGCGTGATAGGCGTGCAATCTGGATGTAAGAAATAAACAAAATCAGCATCAACCCTTAGCATGGTAGTCACACTGGTGCCACCATCGCTCTACTAAGGTTATTGACACTGTCAAAGTCGTACTTAATAAGTATAAGTACGACGGGCTGGTGTCCGCAACTCCACTTTCGATGCGCGTATTTTGCGTGCAGGTGGGAATATCACTCGATCCACCCTAGCTCCCCGAGAAAAGCCAGCAGTCCCTTGGTGTTACTGGCAATCTCGCGGAGAGTACCTGGGTCACCGAAGTACTTGGTCCTATACCGGGCAACGCCCGGACAGTGCAGAAGCACGTGGGCGGCTGTTTCTTCTTCCTCCATGCAGGCTCGACACAGAGGACTATCTGTGACACCTATAACAAAGAGGTGCTTATTAAAAGTACCGTGTCCAGTGATGGCAGCCGTCACTGTGCGTAGTTGCAGCTTAGTCAGCCGGAGCGCTTGTTTGGTGAGGCGGGTGTCGATGGCGGGTAGCGCCTCCTTGGCCTGCCTGCACTCGCCGTGGTCTAGCCACAGCTTGGCGTGGAGTTCTTTGGTACGTTTCCTTACCAGCGTGCGAAGATAGCCGAACGGGACGTAACTTAAGTCGTACTTACCACACAGAAAAATTATAGAACTTCTAGCCGATCTAGCCTGAAATAACTTCACAGCAGCCCCTCCGGGATGGGTCCTTGCCTCGTTGATAGCAATAAACTCGGCCCTGGCTGACTTAAACAAAAGCATTAATTACTGGCGAAATGTAGGTTTTCAGTGATTTACAGCACAGTTCACCGATAACTACTTTAAACTAGTACCTAACTCCACATTTTATTATACCTACAGACGACAGCAAATTAAGCTACTACAGTTTGTCTAATTTTATTTAATAGATTGTCAACTTTATCGCTATAGCATTAGGTTCAAGGTTGATTGGATTCGGGTATCTTGATGTGCTTGGCAAGTATCTGTATCTAATACCAATTTAATCAGAATGATACGACTGAAGGTCGTCGCGAATGAGACCTACCTCACTAGCCTCTTTAACATACCGAAGATTTACCACTAGTTTTCATAACCTTATTATAAAGAATACTCTATTGCTATTTCAATAAAATTCATTTTGTGAATGTTTGAATATAAATAAATGAGCCCGTTTCAATGTCTGAAAATAAACATTATTTACTATCTACACATATCACAGGCCACCTCGACCTTGACTGTCACGTTGGTCTAGTAGTCCCCGCATGAGGCCATGGCCAGGTTAGATTCCCGGGTCGGGTAAAGTTTTGTTAGGTTTATTTGACTCGCTACACTTTAACATAACTTGCAAAATGCGCGTTTAATCTAACGCACACCTGCTCTATCTTACCCTTGGGGGATAAATTATGTTCGTAATATAAAACAATGTATAATATACAGATAGCTTTTCGTGTCACATAAGGAGTAAGCAAAACAGACCATCTCTTTAACAGACTTCAATAAAGGCGGAGATTCTAAATTCGTGTGTATGTATTTTTTTAACATTGTAACATAAGTTTCTTTACCCGACGACGACGTCAGAAAGAGGTTACATATCTTCTCTTTATTTATTTAGTAACAAATATTTCTATAATATTTCTTACGCTCTTTCTTCTCTCCGCGAGATTGCTGGCCTTTCTCGGGGAGCTGGGGTGGATTGAATATTCCCACCCGTACACAAAATACGCGCTTTAGACGTGGAGTTGCAGACCCTAACCCCGTTATACTATAGGTACTAATATTTCTTAAAAAAAAAAACAATAAAGAAAAATTTATTAAAATTGTAGCCTACCGGTATCGGGAACAGGGTCGAAGCTGCCGTGGGAAGGGTATCAGAGGAAGAAACCTCCTATAAGGAGATCCCACAACATATTTTTATTTTTTACACATTTCCACAGCCGGCAACCTAGAGGTGCATATGCGCAAGCACACGGGCGAGAAGCCGTTCAGCTGCCTGGAGTGCGGGTTCCGCGCGGCCGTGTCCTCCAACCTGCGGCGTCACCAGCGACAGCACCAGCACAACAGGACGCATGTCTGCAAACACTGCAATAAAGGGTTCTACGATGCTAGTGGACTGGTTAGTGAATCTTTCTTTTTACTAAGAATATGACTCTGATGAGATGACCGGTGGGGCCAAAAAGTGAGATGTTGCGTTGGAAGGCCTCCGACTCCGAATAGGTGAACCGATGTCCTGGTGAAGGTTTTATGGATCCGCTGGATGCTACGCACGGGACATGTTAATGTGACGATACCTGGGGCTAGGCCTATGTCCCGCAGTGGACGTCTTTCGGCTGAAATGATGATGCCTCTGGAGGATATTCCAGTATTTTACCTCTCGGAACTTCTAGCCATCTCAAGTTTCGTAATCACTTCTAAATGTTTCCACTGTTGGTACCTGCCTTATCTCATTTCAGTCTCTCCTCTGCTTATCATTGGCATTTTAACAAGACAGGGGGATATTTTGCCGCTATCATTGTGTTATCAACCACCTAGATATTTTTGATCATAATAGGGGATCGGACTGGGTCAAAATAATATGATTCTGTTTAGTCAGTAAGTTAGATTATCGAAAAATATTGAATAAGTACGTGTTTTTTGTTTGATCAAATCAATAAAAAATGACGAAGATAAAACGCGTCAAAGATCTTGGAGTGGGGCTTGAAACGTCACTTGTGTCGTCAAAATATCCTATCATATGACGTCACACAAGTTTTCGAAGCGCTGTATCGTCTTCATTATAAGTTTACGTGAAAAAAGAAAAAATACGTGTCCAATATTTTTTGGAAATCTATCTGACGGACTAATTAGTTTTTTTTTTGTCCGATCCCCTATTCCTACTAGTACCTAATCATCTACAATTCGTACTTTAGGCACACCCCTGCCTAATTCTTCATACATGATAAGTAATTTCAGTAACATATCCTTATTTTTGTCAGGCCCGTCACCTGCGCACGCACACGGGCGAGCTGCCGTACCAGTGCCCGGGCTGCGCGCGCGCCTTCGCGGACAGCTGGAAGCGCAAGACGCACCTCATGCGCGCGCACCGGCTCCAGCTGCCCGACATACCGCGCATGAGGCGGGATGGACGCACCATACATTGAACATCTTCATACACCTAGGATGTTTCCGACTTTGTTTTCGCCTGGGTCGTCTTCCAGCCTAACCACAACATTGCATAATAAGCATTTTACCCTATAATGTTCCCATTGCTGGGACAAAGGCCTCTTCTCTATTAGGGGGAATGGGCTAACACGCGAGCCAAGTGCGGGTTGGTAGATGTCACAAGTCTTCGAATACAGTCAATCCAGATGTAGCTAAATATCGGTACATACAGCTGTCTGTGTGCTACCCAAAGGTTTTGAGGTCGGCTGTCAGTCAAGGTACCAGTATACCACGGGCTGACTGCTTCTCTGACCTCCAAAACCCAGTTCCTAAACGACTCGATACTCCTTGTCCTGACTACTTGTAGGACTTTCTAGCTACCTACTGACTATCCGTAACGACAGTTTTCGAGTACCTACTAAAGGAACGCTTAATGTGTTGTGTTAAATTCGATATTAGGTCTTATTTAGTTCAAGTACATTAATAATGAGAGATGGTAGATGCTGAATAAGAGGGTGATTTTTTTTTAAAATATTTTTTTGATCTCAACAATTGTCATCTATTGGCCTAGTTATGTATTTTGTGTGTGATATGATAATATTCAACGATTTTATTTATTTAGTATGGACGTATTATTTCTATAAGGAAAACTTGCAACTCCCGCAGCTAGATTAAACTAAAGATTTTTAGTAACAAAGAGAAATACCAAAGTTTATTATAAGAAAAGGTAAAACATGAAATAAAGAAATGCTGATGTATTAAAACATATTTTTATTAAATTCTATACAAGCCAACAGTCAACAATCATAAAGGGCATCCCTGAAATAAATCGCTACTGGAAGTACATCTTTGGATTATTATCTACAACACAATCATAAGATCTGTACACACTGAGGAGCATTTTTATTGAGCACTTTCGGTATCAGAAAAAACAAAGCCCTGGTTTTCCTTAGGCGTTAGTTATAAACCTGAATGATTTAATACATACTGCATCCGCCTCTTCCGGGGAGGCGTATCTGGAAGGAGGACGCGTTGGAGCTCCTTCCCTCGCTTTTATTCTATTCTATTCTATTCCTCTCCAGAAGCTCTTTATCGGGACTTGCCGAGCCCGCCATATGTCTCTAAGCACTACAAAAATATAACAGTTCTAGAACCCAAAAAAACCGTAATTAGTTATAATCAAAATGATGAAAACCCACTCAAAAAACATCTAGATGTAGTTTCAAACTTATGCAAATACACAAAGATGTGTGGGGCAAACATTTTGACGGTAAGAAATGATGATTCATAGCCCTTAGATAAATAAAATTTTGATTAGTGAATATTTACAATTAATCTTTATAACAACACGCAAGACATTGATAATCAAATCTCAACCCAGTTGCAGGAAAAGGACTCCGTTAAAATGTCCTTCAATGTATACAGTGTGTACAGGAAGAATATTATAAACATCTAGTCGAAGCACCAAAACTACTAGTTTCTAGAGATTACAATATTTTTGGGAAGGCAAAGGCATACGAAACAAGCATTCATATTGTGGCACCTGTTTACCCTTTTTGGAAGATTTACAATTTTTTTACCCTTCAAAATGCTACGACGTATTTCAACTCAGAAATCGAAGATTTACTTTGTCGGATTATTCGCCCTACCTTCGTCAAAATATACGTTTCTACAGTTCACATTTCGATAGTATTGTGTCGCTCACTCTTACTCAGAATCGTATATTTCGTTCCATGAGGGATGCGAAAGTTCACTTTAAACAGTGTGACCTTTTTTCGCGCGGCCTGAGAATGGTGGGAAGACATCTGATAATTTAAATCTGCTCGTGACTTCACTACATAGTATAAACCAAAGTCGCTTTTTCTGTCCCTATGTCCCTTTGCATGCTTAAATCTTTATAAGTACGCAACGGATTTTGATGCGGTTTTTTTTAATAGATAGAGTGATTCAAGAGGAAGGTTTTAATATTTTTTTCCACCCGTGCGAAGCCGGGGCGAGTCACTAGTTGACAATAAAAACGAAAGATTCTGCCTTGAGATTATAATCAACATCAATATTTGGAAATGGCGTCTACTTAAAATTGTGTGTAAAGATAACAGTAAGAATGAAATGACATCTATACATTTCATTATACGACAGTTCGGATTATATTGGTTCTTTATTATTTTTAATCATGTCTAGCAATATTCTAGCCGTATTTTATATATTTTTATAATATTCATGTCAGTCCCTACACATTGAAACAGATGGTTTTACCATAATGTTCTTTATACACTTGTGGAACACTCCTAGCCTAACGAGTCTGCAACACGCGTAAAGTTTGCAAATAGCATTATGTGCGCCGACGCATTATCTTTTAGTATAAAGCACTTTACTTTTAGTTTCTATGTTCCGTGTGTGTGTGACTTTTTGAATCGTGCCCAAATATTCGCGAAAGATTTTCCTTGTTTTCTTGACCAATGCGTTAAACTCGGACCGATTAAGGAAGTCATTCTAACACCGGTATCTATAAACAAGTCATAGTGATTACTTGAGTAAAAGTCATTGTTTAAGATACGATTTTTCTCTGTAGTTTAGTAATTCCTTGATGTTAGAACTATCAAAAGTTAGAATTCTTAAGTTTGCTTTCATTGACGGTTCTAACTTCGTTTAAACTCTTGCCCATTGCATAAAAATGTATGCATAAGTAATTACTTAAGTTCAAGTAATTACTTTAACTTGACTATAGATAGGGATGTTAGTGCACTAGGCACCGGAAGACACCAGATTAATTCTACGATGTAGTGTTCCTACACAATATTCCTTTCTTAATTCACAATATTTACTTAGACTGTTAAACTTCTCTCCTTCAAAATGCAGCAATATGTAACACATACACCACAAGTCTTTTACTGTAAACATATTTTTGTTTACCTTTGCTAGCTCGATTATTTCTTCGTTACCCATAGTTCTTATACCACAACGCCCACATATACGGCCCTTTTTTAGGTAGGTAGGGAGTGTCAGACTTCCACCCATATTCCTTCTTAGCCCTTTGTGTCGTGGCCGCGGTATTTCTGTCGAGCAACCCGCAGCGCCGATGGGACCCACGTACGCCTCACACGGTGATCTGAACGTTCTGCACGATGTTGGACCACTCCACCTTGGACGGCACCAGGTAGAACGCCGGCGCCACCTTCTGCCCGCACGGGCACTTGCAACCTGGGATAGACAAATGTTTCATATGCACTTTGATCTGAGTGTATTATAATTCACAAGGAACTGCGAACCCTCTTCATGTCATTGGTCGAGTTTTAAAGGTTCTGTGGGTACATTATGATGTAATCGTAGAATATATGGCAGCAATGTCTCCACGCTCTTGTCGGGACGTAGCCCGTATGCAATTATAACATTACTATAGCGAGTTACTCGTCCCTACTTCATACCATGGAAGTTTCATAAATAAATGTATATGCACAGAAATTTCATTTTGTTAATGTCACTGCTTTGATCTTCTTTACTACGTAGTTTACGTAGTAAAGAAGATCAAAGCAGTGACAAAGACAGACATTAATAAAAAATTGGAGGCTGTATTACTGACCCATGATCCAGTTAAAGGAGCCGATCTTGTTCTGACACTTGGGGCAGTGCAGTTTCCCGTGCGTGTTGTGCGACACGCCGCGCATCCACGCCATCGGCTCCACGAACCACATGACGCGGCAGCTCTCGGGCAGGTCGGCGCGCGCCGCTATGGACGCGTCCACCAGGTGTGGCTCGCTGTATGTCTCTGTCACCTTAACAAATATTATGATGTTTTTATCTGTTTCTTTATTAATTCTTTTTCCCAGACTGAACGCGGCACGAAATTCAGTCTTAAGCCAGAGGATCTAAACAAATACGGCGAAGTGTAAAAAAAAATCGAGCTCGCTTCGCTTGCTCTTACTCATAAGGGCCCCATTATTCTCAATTCATGGTCCCCCAATTTTTTTAAGACTGCCCTATACCTATAATATCCAAGTTAAATCAACCCAGGTCACAGCGTCTCACCTGGCTAGTTCCCTCGTCGCTGTCACTGCGCTGGCTCTGGCTCTGTCCGGGACTGCTGTGCTCATAGTCGTCGTTTTTCAAGTCCATCAGCTGTGAGGCAAGGTTTTTTAACTTCTCTATGAGGATCTGTCCATTCTCCGCAGAGTTTAGTCCTGTAAGCTTGCTTGGCGGTGGTCTAATACCTGTAAAGCCAAGAAATGTTGCCAATGTTGAAGTTTAAGACTAGCTATCTTAAGTTTTAATTTACTCTCTCATAGTACTGCTTTAAACTTCTGTGCGTGTCGATGGACTCAAATAATACCCGATCAGTAAATAGCCACCTGCACAGCTCTTTCGTTGGCTTTGTTTAAATCCTAGAAAGTGCAGGACACTGGCTGTGCAAGATGGGCAACAAAAGTGATGGAAGATGTGCAGGATATCCTGCTTTTAACTAACCTTCCGTTATTTTTATACTAAACAATAAAACTCGTTGCATGAGTCAACACTAAGCGGTAGTTGTACAGACATAACACATTGCTCAAATAATTTTGCCAGGTGCTATCATTAATTACGTGTAATGTGCACATGATTTTATTAAGCTTGAAAATAACATTTAATTCAAAGATTTCTCTATCCTTACCTTTCTTAGCAAGTTCAACCTTAATTTCCTTAGGTATGTGCGGTATAATATTGCTCTGGTTGGCGACAATGCGCCGGCACTTCTTGCAGCGGTACACGATGGGGTCGGGTCGCTCGCGCACCAGCCCGGGGTCCGGCTTCACCAGGTCGGCGAACAGCTGCGGCAAGATCTTCACTGCAAGTGGTAGTGTACATGAATTTTTGAAAGCAAGCTTTGGGCATGACAGCGTCCCGTAAGTAAGATAAAGGAAGTAAAATTTTAGATTCAGGGCAACTTGCTGTAGAGATGCATAAGAAGGTTTTCATCCTTGATGCATATGAAAGAGAATATTATATCATTTGAAACTGAGAATAGGGTTTTTGACAAAAAAAATCTATTACGTCCGTCAGATTGAACACATATTTTTTCTTTTTTCACGTAAACAAACATTGAAGCCGATAGATAGTCTTTCGAAAACTCGTGTGACGGCGCATCACAGTTCATTATTTCCGACCAGTAACGTCAAAAACCCCTACTCATGATCTTTGACGCGTTTTATCTTAGTAAATTTTTATTAATTTCATAAAACAAAAAACACATCCAATATTTTTCGATAATCTAACTGACGGACTAAACAGATTTTTTTTTTTGTCTGAAAACATCCCAACATATCCAGCAGTGGATGCTTACGAGCTCCGAGAGTAAATGGAAAAGTGGTGACCAAGAATAAAAAACATTAATCACCTTCCTTTAGCTTCTGTCCCCCTAACTTCAAACGAAACTGTTTGAACCTCGGGTCATTTCTGTTGATTGTGTAGCCCATGTGTCCAAACAGCTTCAGTTGGGCTATGAAGCCGACGTTTGGGCCCACGAACCGCCGTTTACTCTTGACCAGGGTAAGGGCTTCTTCGTAACACAGACCATACTTCTCCATGATGAAGCCTATCACTACAGCAGCTGAACGTGACACTCCGTAGTGACTGAAATTGAAGTAGGAAAACACTGATTAGTACATTCCTGTAATTTTTTTTAAAACAAAGTAGGTTCTGGATAGGTAATGATTCTTGTGTTTATTTCTTTATCAGTCAATGACCTAACAAACAAGTTTTAATAAGGTTCACAAAGACTTAAAGCTTGTTGAATTGTAGTTTTGACAAAATAGTACTCACCAATGCACAAGGACTGTCCCTCCAGCTCCCACAGCTTGCTTGATAAAGTCATTAGTCTCAGGCAGGTGGCTTATCAGGTCTTCTTTAGGTACATCTGCCACTAGTAATGAGATTTAAACATTATCACATCATATTTTCATTTTGAAACATTTTTATTTGCTAACTCTTTTACTGATTCTTTGCTCTATTCTTCGCTATTTATTTCAATTGGGTCAGTAAAAGCATGTTTAATAACTTACTCTTCACATAACGGAAGATGAGGTTGCCTCGCTCCAGTATAGTCCTGGGCAGCGGCACCACATCTATTGTGAGGATGTGGCTAATTCCTAGTTTCTCCAGAGCCTTGTGGTCACGGGCACATGCTAAGTTCCCTGGAAAGTGGTTGACAATTTGGTCAGTTTTTTCCTATTAATTTAGAAGCATATGTATATCTTCTTCCCAGTGACACTTCATAAGGAGATAGAGGAAACAATTCTTTGGCATGTTGTGTTTCTATGTTAGTCTCAGTGCCAGTCAGGTGTTCAATAAAATAAACTTGCTAGCTCCATAGCCAAAATTATTGCTAAAATCCGCCCATAAGACGACCCACTGACCCTAATTTGTATAGGTAGAAGTTATTTGTTAGTTGCAATTTAATTGTAGTTTATTTTTATTTGCATTGAGATTATTTTCTTAGAAAACTAAGATGTACATTATATTTGGTTATTGTGTTGAAGAAGAAGCTAACCTAAATACAATCGTTCATCGATGAGGTCCACGCTGACAGCGAGGACTGAATCGTGTTCATCTGTATCATCATCTTGTGCGTGGACCACTGCTGCCACATTTCGTTTAGCCATCTATGAACCCGAAGGAGCGCTGAAAATCATATGAAATTCGATATGAAAACACAATTTATAGTTTGTAGCTTTTCTTCTCTACATTATCATCATCAATATGTAGGGTATTAAGGTTCAACATTTTGAATAACACACCTCAACTAAGAAAATCTCCTACTTTTATCTCGAAAAATCAATACATGCGCAAGTTGCGCAGAGTTTTTAACATACAGCTTCAAATTGCACACAACAACTCAGTATGACTTATTCACAGTAATTTAAATATGAATAAAACTTATTGTTACAATAAATGTTAGAAAAAATAAATAAGATCGTCAGGAAAACGTGGAATTATCAGAAAACGCCCGCGAATTTTCTTATTTTGACATTTGATTTGACGTTAACGTTTTGTGTTGTAAGCACGTTTTGTTTTTGCTTGCTGTCAAAGTAAAAAAAACTGGAATGTGTACATGCAACTCAAAAGCGTTCCGAGCGAGATTACCTCGAAAGTGGATATCATCTCTTTCTAATAGGGTGTCCAAAAATGTTGTACTTACTTTTGAGACAGTTATTACTATGTTTTAACTTTTCTAGCAACCAGGTCCTCGCTTTGCATTGGTAACAATTAAAAAAAAACTTCAATGGGATAGGTTTATAATGACAAAGACAAAGAAAATTAGTAGGATACGGTAGGCACATTAGCACATATGGCACAAATAACTTGATACTAAAATCATCATCATAATTTTCATTTCAGACAAAAGACGTCCACTGCTGGACATAGGCCTCCCCCAGGTGTCGCCACATTGACCGGTCCCGTGCGTCTCATCCAGCGGGTCCCCGCAACCTTGACCAGCCCCCCTATTGCGTATCTTTTTAACGTCAGTGGCTATCAGAAATGTCCATAGATTAACTGTAAATTGGTTATGGTTTGGTACATTTTTTTCTTAAAAACTCACCATTTGACAGTTATTTGATAGACATTATAAGTTATCCACTGTTATTAAAAGATACACAATAGCCCTGCAGGTCGTCGATCCACTTAGTGGGAGACCTTCCAACGCAACGTCTTCCGGTTCGCGGTCGCCATTCCAGAACTTTTCGGCCCCATCGGCCATTCGTTCTGCGAGCAACTAATATTACAACATTATAATATAGTTGTACGAACATTTAAATTAAGTATCTTAATTTTAGTTATTTTTGTACCTAACCCTAACTTACTACATTATACACTCTAATGAAACTTACATTCTAATAAAACTAAAATATGTAAACTCTATTACAACTCTTTATCACAAATAGCTCTTTAATCTTTTTTGATATGAGACCTTTGCGTCAGAAAAAAAAGGTTGAATCAATAGTTGCCGCCAAAATGGAAAAGTTAAAAAAATAAAGATAGAATTTAAATGTTTGTTTTCGTTAAGTTCTTTTTATTTATGAGATTATTCAATCAAATCAAAATATTTTATTTGCTAGAATATGGTACATTATTATGAGATGATAAGAAATATTATAGACTATAAATACCGATCATTTCTTGATTCATATTTATAGATCTAGAACATAGTCACCCTAGTCGTTATTTGTAAACAAAGTTACAGAACTAACCTGAAAAGAGAAATTGAACAATACAATAATAATAGTAGTAGATCACGAAAACGTTTTTGTTTTTTTACAGTTTTTATGATTTTTTTGGCCTTAATAAATTTTATTTTGCAAGAATTTATAATTGTAATAATAATTTTTGAATGTTAAATTAATTCCGGTACATTTTAAGTGCTAGTTTAGCTATTTAAGTGATTTTCGATTTTTTTCGCACTGGCAATTGCAAGACCCAGTATACCCCTTGATTTTTGTCTCGCTCTGAAGTATTTTTCCCCCTTCGAAAAGACGTTTGAAAAATAAAGTAATACAAACTCTATTGGTTTGACTTAAAGTTTATTTTTAAACGGCACTTTCATATCAAGATTTTGTTCCTACTTAGTCCAGATTGTTTAAAAAGTCATTGTATAAAACACAATAATAACTCCTAAATTAATGTAATCACTCAGATACAGCCTGTCCCTTTGCTCCCCTCCCCCAGTGACGTCCTAAGCCGAGGTCCGCACACCACAGGATTGCCCTTAGCGATTTGTCATTTAGTTTATAAGTTATTTGCCCTGGCTTGAGGCCTTAAACTCAAGGCATCCACAGGGATTTGCCCGGTTAAGCAGAAGCCAGTCTCGTAGACTGAACTGCGAGATGCCATTTCGAAAAAAAAAAACCCAAATTGAAGAACAAAAATATTGGACACCCTACTAGAAAGAGATGACTTTCACTTGCGAGGTAATCTCGCTCGGAACGGTTTTGAGTTGCCCTTGCGCATTCCAGTTACAGTTTATGTTCCTTGCATTATGAAGCCAGAATCCTGTAAAGTCTGTGCCAGAATCATCCATCTGTCAAAAAACTAAAAACGCTGTTTTAAATTTTGGAACGGTTTGTTGTTGAATCTTGAATTGTTGTTTATTTGAGGTTGGTGGAATTCACAGAGTACATTTTTGTAAAGTGAAACTAGCCAAAGGAATGGTTGTTGCAGAGATTATACGAAATATGAAAAAGGGAACGGCAGAAGCGATGGATGTCGAGGACTCACCTTCTACCGGGCGTTCGGCTGGGACTTCGCGTCAGCAACATCAAGAAAATCATGATGTAGGCCTGAACGGTGATATAGACCACATATCTGATGATGAAGAAGGTGGTGTGCGAATAGGTGATATTTATATACCGCCGGCGGCAAAACCGGCGCTAACTTTTGACACTACCGGCCCAAGGCTTATTATTACACAGATTGTGAATGAAAACTTCAAGAGTTACGCTGGCGTACAAAAATTGGGAACATTTCACAAGGTAAAGATTGTTCCTACAAAAATTAAAAGGTTTTAATGACCAAAAATATCTAGTTTCTAAGCATTTAATGTATTTTTTGGTTTCAATTAGCTGTTTGTATAACCCTGTTTATAATGTTGAATCCTAGGTATACCTTTGAAATTGAAAGACTTAGTTTTCTGTACATCACTCTTTGTATCCTGTAAAAACTTTTCAAAAAATGTTCTAAGAACTAAAACGATTTGAAATACAAACTATAAATAGTAGGAATACCCAGGAATAGATCGATATAGTGTGAGGTAGGATATCAAAAGTATGGAGTGAATGATGTTGAATGATTATGCTGATTATCACGGAGTGAACACACTCTTTGTCTAAACATTAGCCATTTGATAACACACAGGCATAATTGTACAGTGGTGGTAGCGAGGTTTAAGTATTTTTTTTGTAAGAGTGATGGTGTTGTCTGACACGGGGCAATGGATGGAAGAAATAAAGAAAACATATTTATTAGGTAAAGATGTGTTGCGCAGACCCCAATTATCATAGCCAAAGGCAGGAAGATGTGTTTATTTGTAAGTTTTTACATAGCTACCCAAAAAAAGTACCTATGTATTATGTTTTTGGGTCTGATATTGTTTGTAACTTCCTTTATTACACCATAATTTTAATTTAAAAGGGTGAAAAAAGAAGTTCAAAATCGAATTGTATATGATAAAAGAACATAAATAAATAATAATGTAGTCAAGGGTTTTTTAGGGTGGTTAGATTTGGACAAAACAACCACCTTTTAGAATTTTTGTAATGCAAGGATTTAATCTTGGTACCTACAAAACATTTCTCTTGCTTCGATCTACTTCTATTCTCATTTTTGAAGGACTGGACAATAAAGTCCCAGAGACCTGTTGGCTCTGATTTGTTGATAAACATTTCAAGCTGTGTAGTTTATTATAACTGATATTGCTCGTACAGTTGAGCTCCATTCAGGCACAGTTGTTCAGCGCTTTATCCCCTAGATAAGTCTTGTTGAGCATTTAATTTAAAAAGTTTGAAAATAACCTAGCTTTTTCAAAAGTAGTTACTAATCGGTTTGCCTGCCTAGGAAACCGGGCTTTGTAACTATAACTCCTGTTTAACAGCTAAGGAAAAGACAAGCGGCACAAGCTACTACTCATATTATGTTGGCCCGTGACAGTGTAAACACTGCAAAGCCCCCTGAGCCCCACCACACTATGCTGGTGTGTTTAAAAGTGCTGTTCTGTTTCGTCTATGATTCCGGGTGTATGTCTCACTGTCATTCTTCTGTGTCCAACTGGTAGGTAACCTAACAAAAATATAATAATAATAATAATAAAGCCATTTATTCAGCAGTACATAATACAATTTCTTAATCTAATCTAAGTTATATAAAATCCAGGTTATCCTCCGCTGATTGCCAATCGGCAAAGGCCTCCTCCAACCTTTTCCACTCATTCCTGTCATTGGTAACCCGGCTCCAGGTCCTACCTGCGAATTTGGCCAGGTCGTCCTCCCATCTTTGGCGGGGTCTTCCCCGCAAAATTCAAAATATAACATGGTGTAAAAATATGTATTGAACCTTTTCAGAGCTTCACAGCAATCATAGGGCCGAACGGCAGTGGAAAGAGTAACGTCATAGACTCTATGCTCTTCGTGTTTGGGTACCGAGCCACCAAGATCAGGTCAAAGAAGATTTCAGTTCTTATACACTCGTCCAGCAAATACCCGAATGTCCAAAGTGCTAGTGTTTCTGTACATTTCTGTAAGATTATTGATGAGGTATGTTAATTTTTTGTTTATTTAACTATCAAATAGATGACCACATATTGAAATATTTTGATTTCTCTTACCTACTTAATTCATACCTATATTTTGTCACCCACTACATTTTTTTTAAGCACTTAAAAGATGGCACGGTTGGTGAAGTGGCTGAGCGATTGACTACAGCACTGATTGTCGCAGGTTCGATCCCCGCACGGAACAAATTTTTGTATAGCCTACCTAGCTGTTTGTAAATATGAGTTTAAATATTTACAATGATTAATATTAACCATGATATAGGAGAAATTCTTAGTGTGGGGCAGTGTTTTTTTATAATGTAAAACCAAGCCATTTACCTAATAAATTAATGTGTTGAGTAAGTTACAAACAGAGAAGGGAAAATGATTGAAATCCAATACATTTTTAATACAGGAAGGAGATGCATTCACCATCGTTCCAAACAGTGAGATTGTGGTATCTAGAACAGCCTTCAAAGACAACTCTTCGTATTATACTTTGAATGGAAGGCGGGTGCAATTCAAAGAAGTGGCTAACATGCTGCGTTCCAACGGCATTGATTTGGACCATAATCGCTTCTTGATTTTGCAGGTGAGTTTGGTTGTTATAGCAGTATTCTATGTGATGATTTACGACCTATGTTATAGCGGGTGAGACTGGGGTCGTATTTAGAAATTATTGTACAATTGAACAGATAATTTCCAAACTTCAACTGGTATACCGTCAGGTCCTAACGCTGAAAACGCGTAAAAAGTGGGTGGACTATACTAGGTGATGATTGATTTTCGTTACAGGGTGAAGTAGAACAAATAGCCATGATGAAGCCAAAGGCTGTGAATGAACATGAAGCAGGCATGCTGGAGTACTTAGAAGATATCATTGGCACGTCCAGATACAAGGTATGAATGTCATTTCATATTTTTCATGTTCTGTGATTGGTGAGTGCCACTATAACATGTAAACACGGCTAAATAGCATTTGCAGCTTAAATTGATTATACGAATCTTCTTGGAAGAGAAATGAAAGAAAAGTTTGTCTAATCAGTAAATAATTAATTTTCTCATTTTGGCTACATGCCTCTTGTATTTAAAAAAATACATACAGACAAATAGAGAACTTCTTTCTTTTTGGACACCCTCAGTGTGGACACAGTGGGACCAACTTCACAGAGTGGCTGGTGTTAACTGAATGAGATTTGCCGAGAATAAAGATTATATTTTTACCACAGGACCCAATAGAAAAACTGGCTTTAAAAGTAGAAGAGTACAGTGAGATGCGTAAAGAGAAACTTAACCGGGTGCGGTTGGTTGAACAAGAAAAGATAAAGCTTGAAGCTCCAATGAGAGAATCTGTAGATCTGATGAACTTGACTAATACCACGCTGAGAACCAGGAATACGCTGCTGCAGAAATACATGTAAGTACTAGAATCCTATGGCTAGAGGCCTATGTCCAGCAGTGGACGTCTTTCGGCTGAAATGATGACTAGAATAAATTAGTGTACACACGGCGATGTATCACACTATACATAATATGGCATAATATTCTCAAGGGAAGGTCTCGCTATATTAACATTTTCCGTACAATGAGAGTTTTTTTTTAATATTAAATGGGCTTACTCTTGACCTCAATCTTGCCCTAAGGGCAGAGATGAGGTCGACGATGGAACGAGCTTACCCAGAAGAAGCCTATTTACTCGCGACTTAAATAGATTGGGGTTATATTATGAACTCGGGAAGACCGACGCAAGCAGGGTGTTCCACTCCTTGGCTGTACGAATAATGAAAGATTTAGCAAAACGCTTCGTACGAATGTGTGGAACATCGACAAGGTATGGGTGAAAACCTGCAGTACGCCTAGTCTCTCGATGGAAGAAGGGAGATGGTGGAATAAGCTCGTGGAGCTCTTGCGCACACTCCGAAGTACAGTCTGTAGAAGACCGACAGACATGCAACTTTGTGCCGGTGGGCCAGGCTATGTAGCTTGGCAACCAGCTTAGCGTCACCAATTAGCCTCCTGGCTCTGCGCTCTACTGAGTCGAGTGTGGCAAGATCCGCATAAACTTCTATTCTATTTATTTTCGGGGACGCCGGCAGACACCAGACGGGCGATCAGTCCTTTCGTTGTGGATTATTTTGCCCAGTTCCCCATTTTGGTGGATCCCCTTCATGGGTTACTGGTGGTCGGCATCGCGAATCTTCCTGTTGCCTTGCAGAAGCTCACCAGTTGTTCGGTAGAGATTTCTGCGAGCTTCTCTTCATTAATCTCATCTGTTCCTAGGATTTCCCATCTGAGTGGCTCATACATTGTGCATTCCGCCACAAGGTGGAAACTTGTTTCTTCTGCTTCTCCACATGCTGGGCATATGGGATCTTCCTTTACTTTCATAATCGTCAGGTGTCTATTGAGTCCACAGTGTCCTGTTGCGATCCCTACTACTAATCTTATGTTTCCCCTGCTCATTTTGAGTAGCTTGTGGGATTTCTTTTCATCATATGACTTTAAGAAGATTTTCGATTGTCGACAACCTTCTATTGCATTCCATCTTTGATTTGACTCTCTTGCAGTTATTCTATGGATGATTCCTTTTGTTACATTATG
Source organism: Diarsia dahlii (assembly GCA_949775195.1). Taxonomy (NCBI): domain Eukaryota; kingdom Metazoa; phylum Arthropoda; class Insecta; order Lepidoptera; family Noctuidae; genus Diarsia; species Diarsia dahlii. The sequence continues at coordinate 24,872,275 of OX459191.1, read as the reverse complement.
TGGGATCGGTAACCTGGGCTCTGGTCCCATAAAGGTTTCATCTGCTCCGCATAAACTTACTACGTACTTCTAATTTCGATCGAGCGTGCTTTGACACATTTCTTTATTCCTTTCCAGTCATGAGACCAACAAAATAATAGAAACCAAACAGGCAGACCTCGAAGATTTGAAAGGGAATCTAGCAGCCATTAATGACAAGTTAAAACAAGTTGACGAAGACTTGAAAGAGAAAAGTGATTTGTTAAAAGAGGGTACAAAGTAAGTCTTTTTTTAAATAAATTTCACATAATTCTAAGAACATTACGTTTATAAGAAACAAAGGCATGGAAAAGTGATTGTTTGTGGAAAAGTGAGTGGTTTTTTTTCGAACGACTTTTTGTAACGTTGCTGATTACTCGTATATAAAGGCTGAAACCTCCAGGATAGCACGCGAAATTTGAATTTTCTTACGTGTTTTACAATTTACTGGTTAGTGTCAGGTTGTATGTTAAAATAGAATTCACGACCGTAACAATTGTGACTGTACTAAGTAATAATGATTAAAATCACCAACACAACCCTCTCAGTTCAATAAACTTCCTTGTTTGATGAAATAGGCTGTTTCCATAAAGGTCTTCATTCTAACTTCTTTCCTTCTCCAGAAAATACGACGTCCTCCGCAAACAGAAAGAGGAAATGGCAGAGAAGCTTCATGGGTTCAAGAGAAATCTGGTAACCACACAAGGGGATCTCACACAAAGTAAAAAGAAGAAGAAAAATTTAGACGCACTGATTGAACAGGAAAAGGGGAAGCTTATTGATTTAGAATTGGTAAGTGTTTTGTAGTTCCCACTTAGTTTTGGTACAAAGTACCAATATTAAGGGATAGAAAGATTACTAACCGTCCTACAATAAGGGTGCTTTTCCAACAAATATGTGCTAGGCTACGTAGCTATGGATGCGTTTGATATCCACTAATCGTATTCATTGGTGCACATAGTTTAGCACTGGTGGAACTGGATTCAACTAAGATATGTTTTTTATATGGAAGGATCCGTGCTATGGATGGTCGTGAGAGTTGTAGCTATGTGCAGACCAGAGTACCTACAGTAGACCCGCGTTTGTCACTGAAAGTACCGCAGCTACTTTGCGGCGGCGCATCTTCATAGCACATCTTACTCGCACCGCCACATAGCTTAGTATCGGTGGAAACGGTCACATAGTTTCACAGCTTAACTATTACATCCTCTCAGCATAGCTGCATAGCACATCTCTGGTGGAAAAGCAGCCTCTAACGGTAATATGACTGATTCACACACAAAGTTAATTTTTGTGAGTTCAAGTTATTCAAGAAAGTGGTATGGTAAATACTGGGTGTAAACGGACTATTTACGAAACCGTCTACTAATAGGGAATAAACTTAATTGTTTTATGGAATAAATCACATTTTACGGTAGCGCTCACTCAAAACATTGTACGCATTGTTGAATTACACGGTACTGAGTTCATGGACTTATTTAAATTTGAGAATAAAATAAAAAACTAGATAGTCTATCAGATACTTTTCCAATAATAATCTCATAAGTTTATTTTAAACCTCTATCATTATCATAATCTTTTCCCAGCAATAATTTTTGCGCTGTTGGCTGCGTCGTGAAGAATCGACTCACACCTTTTACTATTCCGCCTTATCTCACTTTTTATATGTTTATGATTTTACAGATCCCCGAGAAAAATGAGAGAGAAATAGAAGATTGCGAGCGGCTGCTTGTGAGACACAAAGAACAGAAGGATACAGCAGAACAAGAACTACAAATAAGTATCGCTGGCGTCAGGTAAGTAAGTGTTGTGTATAGCTCAGTTCAAGTTTTATGACAGCTCGGAATATAGAGACAACACGTTGCATCTTCTTCTTCTTTATGGGTTTTTGGTTTCCGCACTTAGTCCTTAAGGTGGACCATTGTGCGTGCATGTTGCATCTTGCGTTGCGTCTCAGAAATGTGACGTCACATTTAATTCCGCCATACTTACGTAGTACAAATGGCCGTTTCGCGCGATACGGATAGAAAGCGCTCCCACCAAAAACTTATAAAGCGTGTAGCTAAGTAACAGTAACATAACATGTTCGTGAATTTTTAACAGTAGTCAAATAGCCAATTCTACTACTACTAAACAGAGAGCCCCAGCAATATCTGTGTTGAATAGTTGCAATGAAAACTAAACCAAGCAGCCCCTAACTTAAGCTTCAAATGGACTAAGCTCACTTCTCAACACTCAACAGCACACAAATAATGCAAGAAACAAAAGCATCTGCAAACCAAACTCAATTTGTAATTTGGATTGCAATAGAAACTAAGATAGTTCAACTGGACCCACAATAAAACTACGAAAAAAAAAGTGATTTGTTCGACTGATCTCGTGGGTCCACTTCGAGTGGGTCCAGTTGACCAGAGGCTCCTAAACGATTTTTCCGTTTGACCTTGAATTAAGTTTAAAGATCCATCATCATCATCATCATCATCATCTTCCTGCCCTTATCCCATTCTATTTGGGGTTAGCGCAACACGTTTTCTTTTTCCATTCTTCCAGTTAGACGTCACGGTGGCATTTACTCCTTTCTTATTTATATATTAAGGTTAAAGACTAAAACTGCAAAAGCTACAGCTTCTATTTTTGTCGTAAAGATAACAACCATTTATGAACAGTCACCTGCAAAATTGCATGGTATACTTTAGTGTGTATTTTCCCGTGAACGTTTATAGTCGATAACTAGTTTAGGTTAGGCGGCGTCAATTCTCGCTTCACACGGTTTTAGTTCTGAATTGTCCATGCATTTTTGCAGGTGACTGTACAATAAAACTAAAGTTAAAATCTGTCAACAGGACACAAACCCAAGGGCTGCAAGAATCAAAAGACCGTCTGCAAGCCAAACTCATAGGTCTGAAGGAAATCGTTGACGAAGCTAACAAGCGCTGCAAGTTAGCCGAATCGGAACTCAATATATATCTGAGCACGGAAAATAATGAGGTCGAGAAATTGGGAAAGATAAAGGAAACTTACCAAAAAGTGACGGCGGCTTTAAACGAGAAGAGAGCGTAAGTATTTTCGGTATTTTATTAAGGTTGATGTTCCAGGGTAGCCCGCGAAATTCAAATTTTCTTACGTTTTTAGCGATAGGCCAGTGCTAGGTTGTATGTTAGTGAAAATATGATTCGCGGATGTAAGACGTATGCAGTTACAGAATTATAATCATCAAAATCATCATTACAACCCTCCAAGTTCCTGTAACTGTCAAGAATGACCTTTTGATGAAATACTCATTATACGGCTACCCTGGAACATCCACCTTAAATGTAACACATCTATATGTGCGCCTAGACACTAAACCGCCGCGCCACACCGCTATAATAATAATATTCCACAACTATCACACAACGCCATCTAGTCCCAAGCTAAGCAGAGCTTGTGTTATGGGTACTAGACAACTGATAAACATACTTATATATTTCTAAATACATACATATTATAGATAAATTACACCCAGACACAGAACAAATGATCGTGCTCATCACACAAACATTTGTCCTGGGTGGGAATCGAACCCACGACCTCCGGCATAGCAGTTAGGGTCACTAACCACTAGACCAACAGGCCAGTCAACTATGCCACAACATTTTCTTTTTTGGTGGGTGGGAAATTATCAAATGACTTCTCCCGTTCTGGGCAGAGCGGTAGGGAGTGTCAGACTTCTACTGACTAAAAACCACCCATGTTCCTTCTTAGCCCTTGTGTCGAGGCCGCGGTATCTCTTTCGAACAATCCGCAGCCCCGACGGGTGCCACAACAACCTTTTTCCCCTTCTTTTTTCCAACCTTTAAATTGGATTGCATTCTATATGAAGAAGCTTTTACCGAAATGTATCAATGTGCTATTTTCTGCCATACTACGCTCGCATAAGAATATTTATTGATTGACTGGAATATGACCAGGATTTCTAAAAACGGAGATTTTTTTCAGTTTGCTTACAGAACTGTCTCGAAGTGTACCAGAAAACGAAGCTAAACTGGGTGAAACTAACAACAGACTGCAGACGTTGAAGATAGAGGAAGAGCAGATTATAAGTGAAGTGAGGCCATTGAGGTATGTACACTCTACGACTACTTCCAATAGGGGATAATACAAAAAAAAACTAATTAGTCCGTCAGATAGATTTCCAAAAAACATTGGACACGTATTTTTTCTCTTTTCACGTAAACAATAAATGAAGACGCTAGTGTGCTTCGAAAAGTCGCGCGTTGTCACAGTTTGGTACATTTTTTACCAGAAAGTGACGTCACCAGCCCCTCACGATTTTTGACAAGTTTTATTTTCGTCAATTTTTATTAATTTTATAAAACAAAAAACAGGTATCCAATATTTTTCGATAATCTAACAAACGGACTAAACAGAATCATATTTTTTTACAGTCAACTACCCTATTAAAAACTTCAGCTAATTGTTTCAGAGCACAACTGGAAGAATCTCGGCAGGCTATGAGCGCCAACACTTCACGTAACAGAGTTATTGACTCACTGATGCAAGAGAAGAGGAACGGACGGCTACCGGGAATATTCGGACGATTGGTAAGTGCAAAAAGTTATTTTTATTTCTAAACCATGGCCACCCTATTATATTTTTTGATTTTTTGAACCTATGTCACTCGAGATAACGCAAAGAATCTAACGACACTACATACATCAAAATCGGTTCAGGCGTTTAGAAGTTATGGTGAAATAAAGAAACTCACAAACAAACACACATACATACTTACATGAACGCTAAAAGTATAACACTCTTTTTGGGGCAGTCGTGTAAAAATACGAAATATTGTAGCTTTTGTGTGGGTTTTGTCTTCGTATACCGTTCCTTGAGAAGGTAAAGTAAGGTAGCGTATAGCGTAGCTCACCGTCCGTCCGTCTTATGAAAACGACAGGCCGTGTCGACGGCGCGTTCGTGTTCTACGCGCGCCTCGAATTATATATGTCAGCAACATTGCAGGGCCTGCCGGGGTTACGGGTTGTTCGAAAGAGATACGGCGGGCTCGACACAAAGGGTTAAGAAGGAACATGGCGTGGTTTTTAGTCAGTAGAAGTCTGACACTCCCTGCCACTGCCTGCCCAGAGCGGGAGGAGTCATTAGATGATTTCCCACCCCCTTAAAAAAGAAAGGTGTAGAAGAGTGAAAGAGAGAGATAGAGAGAGAGCAGGTGAAAACGCATGTGTGAAAATATACAAGTTAGTAACTCTATTAATATCAAACAAAGTAATTACTCTGCCACCAATTTGGATGTAGATGTTTGGCTCGCGCATATTTGCTCACAGTTCTAGGTGGGCGATATCATACCAAAGTTTACAGGCCAGGGCTCCTCACAAAGACCGTATATCGCCATAATAGGGGATCGGACAAAAAAAAACTAATTAGTCCGTGAGATAGATTTCCAAAAAATATTGACCACATATTTTTTCTTTTTTCACGTAAACAAAAAATAAGAACGATACAGTGTTTCGAAAACTCGTGTGACGTCATATGATAGTACATTTTGTACCTTCAAGTGACGTTTCAAGCCCCACTCCATGATCTTTGACGCGCTTTATCTTCGTCAATTATTATTGATTTGATAAAACAAAAAACACGTATCCAATATTTTTCGATAAACTAACTGACGGACTAAACAGAATCATATCTTTTTGAGTCAGTCCGATCCCCTATTATCGGGATGGGCCGGTAACATTTATACATAATTCTCATGACATACAGCAGTTACACACATCATGAAGACCGTTACCGACGTAGCCCGAAGAATCGCCAGATTTAAGTGGCAATGGGCAGGGCACATTGCTGTCAGAACGGATGGCCGATGGGGCCTAAAAGTTCTGGAATGGCGACCGCGAACCGGAAGACGTTGCGTTGGAAGGCCTCCCACTAGGTGGACCGATGACCTGGTCAAGGTTGCGGGGATCCGCTGGATGCGAGACGAACGGGGCCGGTCTATGTGGCGACATTTGGGGAAGGCCTATGTCTAGCAGTGGTCGTCTTTCGGCTGAAATGATGATGATGATGATGATGACAGGAGTTACTACTGACGTTACTTAAATCAATTACAAAACCTTGTTCTAGGGTGACTTGGGAGGCATAGACGCAAAATACGACGTAGCCATATCAACTTGCTGCGGCGCGCTCGACAACATAGTCGTGGACACTGTAGAGACGGCGCAGGCGTGCGTCGCTTATCTCAAACAACACAACATCGGGCGAGCGACCTTCATAGCCGTTGAAAAGCAAGAACATTTGAGGGACGTGTATCAGCGACCAACTAACTTGTAAGTTCATACGAGTATATCGTACTAGCTTTTGCCAGCGGCTTCGCCCGCGTGAAAATGACGATTTTCCATACAAACTTTCATCCCCTATTTAACTCCTTTAGGGGTTGAATTTCGAAAAATCCTTCCTTGTTCCTTGTCTACATTATAAAGGGAACCTCTGTGCAAAATTTCAGCTTTCTAGGTCCAAGGGTTTGGGCTGGGCGTTGATGAGTTAGTCAGCCAGTCAGGACTTCTCTTTTTATTTTTAGAGATTGTTGACAATATTCGTGATGTTATTTATTACAGAAGCGTAAGGACGAACTCGTGGCTATGTAACAACAGCTTAGGTCGATCTTCAGGTTAAGCTGCGTTTGCTTCGGTTGGTTCCCGGTGGTTGAACGGGTGACCACCTATTATATACCGAGTTTTCTCCGTCCCTCGGAAAACACGTCAAGCTGTTGATCACGTCAATAGGGGATCGGACAAAAAAGAATTAATTGGTCCGTCAGATAGATTTCCAAAAATTATTGGACACGTATTTTTTCTTTTTTCACGTAAACTTAAAATGAAGACGATACAGTGCTTCGAAAACTCGTGTGACGTCATATGATAGTACATTTTGACGACACAAGTGACGTTTCAAGCCCCACTCCAAGATCTTTGACGCGTTTTATCTTCGTCATTTTTGATTGATTTGATAAAACAAAAAACACGTATTCAATATTTTTCGGTAATCTAACTTACGGACTAAACAGAATCATATTATTTTGACCCAGTCCGATCCCCTATTGTAGATCTTTGACACGGGCGGCGGGGAGAAATAATTGTACTCTGTTTCCCTTGTTCCAGCCCAGAGAACGCTCACCGGCTGTTCGACCTAGTGTCGGTGCGCGACGGGCGCGTGCTGCCCGTGTTCTACTACGCGCTGCGCGACACGCTGGTCGCCCACGACCTGGAGCAGGCGACGCGCATCGCGTACGGCCGCACGCGGTACAGGGTTGTGACGCTCAAAGGAGACGTCATTGAGATTGCTGGTGACTATTATTTTTCCTACGCCTTATAGGGAAGGGCCCGGTTACCACGCGAAATTCAAATTTGGTTACGTTTCTTGCAATTTGCTGGTCAGTGTCAGGCTGTATGTTGAACAAAATATGATTCGCGAATTTGGGAATTGGATAGAAGTTGCACGGGATCGTTGGAAGGAATGGAGGGAAACCTTTGGGCTTTGCCTTTTTTTTTTTGGTGGGTAGAAAATCATCGAATAACCCCCGCCGCTCTTGGGCAGAGCGAAGGGGAGTGTCAGACTTCTACTGACTAAAAACCAAACCCATGTTCCTTCTTCACCCTTGTGTCGGAGCCGCGTTAACCTTTCGACAATCCACAGGTGCAATATGGGCTAGATCATATCATATAGTATTTCGCGGTTCACTTTACAATCTGGCATCTATACTACTTTTGACTAAAAAACAGGTAATCATGATAAATCAGACTAGTCTCCACGACACAGAGAATCCTAGTGTGGAGGCTAGTGATATTATTTTTTTGTAATGCTCTTTTTTGAACAGTAAAGATTTATTATTAAAAAAAAAAATAACTTTAAGGTACTATGTCCGGTGGCGGTAAGTCAACAATGCGTGGCAGAATGGCCGGCTCAGTACAACAGGACACCACTGAACAGGACCCACGAGTGATGAAGGCTAATGAAGAAAGATTAGCGGCAATGGAGCAAAGGTATTTTATTATGGTATTTTTTGCAGATCGCCATTACGATATCTCTGCATAAAGCACACTTTACGCAATACCTAAAGTGTGCTTTACGCCCTTTGAGCCCAGAGATATCGATTAGTCCGCGTCCGTGTGCGCGTCTACGCTAGTTTTCCCTCCTTTTTTTTTTTGATCAAACTAAGGTTTTAAGGAGGCCTATGTCCAGCAGTGGACGTCTTTTGGCTGAAATGATGAAAAATGATGAAGGTTTTAAGTTGCGTACAGATTTTGTAACATGTTGTACCTAATAGCAAACAGGCGTGCTTTTCTAGTTGCATGTGTATTCCAGCCTTAAAGCTTTGAAATGTGATCTTCATTTCGAATCCTTACGGTAGAATTTTCAACATTTACTTAAAAGAAGTCCTTTAATAGTAGATCTTCGCCGTTTTAAGACCTATCGCAAAATCAATACTGCATACTCTTTGCAGATTGCAGCAAATACGTCACGAGCAAGCGGAATTAGAAAGGACGTTGGGTGAGCTACAACGTAGCGTACGCGAAGGAAAGATTATGATCAACAAACTCAATATTGAGCTCAAGAGTTTGGCAGAACAAGTTCCTGATATAAAGGTAGGATATCTGAATTCTGTGACTTGTGGAAATTCATAACTTTTGTAATGTATATCCCAAAAATGAGTCACTATCAACGGCGTTTCACGGAGCTTGCCCTAATTATTTGTGAGTTTTTCTACTCTTGTGTCTTTAGGCTAGGCCTCGGCCACCTACTACGCGGGCCTGTGGACGGTGAGTGTTGGGCTAGCTCGCCGTCCGGCCGTCTCATGACGGCAACAGACCGTGTCGGCGGCGCAGGAGTGTTCCACGCGCGCCTCAAGGAGATGTCAGCAAGGAGGGGCCCGCAAGGGCCGACGCCCGTCGGGGCTGTGGATATCGAAAGGTTACCGCGGCTCCGACACAAGGGCGAAGAAGAAGGAACATGGGTTTGGTTTTTAGTCAGTAGAAGTCTGACACTCCCCTTCGCTCTACCCAAGAGCGGGGGGGGGGTTATTCGATGATTTTCCACCCACCAAAAAAAAAAAAAGGCCTGTGGACGCACCAATACGACTTTATTGTATGACTTTGAGTATTAAGTCATATAAATCTATTGTAAACGTTCGTTTTCTTTTCTCCGACAGCCGATCTCTTATTATCTACGATCTCTTATTCATCAACATTCTTAATGATTTGAACATTTCGACAGAATCAAATAAAACATCAAGAAGCGAAGGTGAAAGCTAGCAAGGTGGACCCCGAACGGAAAGCAAGTTTGGAAGCACCCCTTGAAGCTGCTCAAAAAGAACTCGAAAAGGCCAAAAAGGATGCTGGCAAAGTAAGTATATCATTTACCCGACAGTTAGTTTAGTAAAGTTAGTGTAATGCAGTGCAGTGAGTGCTTCGCTACGCTTAAAGAACACGAGAACATAGTGTCTTTCAACTTAATAGAGACTATAAGAAAAGTGCCAATGGACACATTCTTAATTTTGTAAGTTTTAACAAATTAAGTTAAAATATTACTTATTAACCTCAAGGCCTAGATTGTAACCGTTTAATAACGAGTACTACATAATGAAAAAAAAAATACCCGACAATACGAAATACAGTTATGTTTTTCACACGCACCGCGATCATCCAAAGCATTGATGTTTGATAGATGCATTTCAACGATTGGATGTATTTTAACACAAGAACTGTCCATGGACTTCGAGTCCCATTCAAGAATATTATATCCCTGACTTTGGATCACATAACGACATCACGCCTGTAATCCCAGAAGGGTTATTTTAATGGGACAAGCCCGCCACACTATTCCCAAACCACTGTAACTCCTGTTAGCCAGAATCAACAGTGGCGACCACAAGAAAAGCGCCGAGACAATGAAGCTCGACGAAGTCCCAGAGAAACGATTTAAGTGTCTTGGATCCCGCGACAAAATTAATCAGAAAAGAATAGCGGAGGAGTAGGAGAAACATAATTTACAGTCACACACATATTTCAACCCAGAAGGGTTAGGCAGTGGCGCACCTAATTGTACCCCCACGGTTGTCCAGTTATCTTCAAGTACCATGTAATAGAGGGCGAGCCTACTGCCATTGACCGGGCACAAATCCAGACTTCGTGACTGATACTGAGAAATTCCTGATAAAAAACCCAGCAACACATTCCCCGACGCAGTAACAGAGCCCAGGCCCTCATGCCCAGTATTTGCTTTAGCGACCACTGGATCGAAGAGGCATTCAAAATCAACGTGATCTTTAGAAATATACGGTGCAACCGCAGAATCTGCAATTCAGCAGTTTACGCCACGTTCATTTCAACTCATTATACTTAGTTTAGATCGCGTTGCGCTTTCAAAACAGCCAGGCGTTCTCGTTTCAGCCAACAAGGGCTGACTTCATTTCCACACCATCAGTCCATTAAGCTCATTTAACTTTTAATACCTTTCAGACAATACAGTAGTGTTTCAGTACTCATTCAATTCACCCATCATCTAAAATTAATGTATGGTCTAGCAAGGGATCATACATCTTTTTGGTCCTTCGAGCCGGATCTCTGATATTCGAACAAGTTTATTTCATATTATAATGTTTGCAGGTCGAAGAAGAGGTACAAGCAGTGGATAATCAGATAACGGCGGTTGCCGGCGGCAGAGTGAAGGACCTACAGAAGACTGTCAACGAGCTCGTTAAGAAAATAGATAAAGTGACGTCTGAGATTACCAAACTGAAGGTTGCTATTAATACTAGCAAGAGGTAAGTTTGGATGATCTTTATTCATATATCAAGATTGCGTACTTGGGATATAATAAGTAAACACGTTTTCAGTATTAGTAATTGGGATATAAGGTAGAAAATACATAACTTGACTTTCAGCAAGCGTTTCGCTAGGTCTGAGCCAGCCCTTAGGCAGTAGCTAAGTCTATTTTATAAGCGCGTATTTAACATGTCATGTTAGTCACTTACTATGTATTACTGCAACTGAAAGAAACAGTAATAACATGATGTGTGAAAAAAATAATAAAACCGATCAAAAAATGGCTTAATTTTAACTGATTTTAAATGACGAGTTAGACAAAGACAGCGCTACAGAAACGTGACGTCATATTTCATACCGCCATACTTACGTAGTACAAATGGCCGTTTCGCCCAACAAGGATAGAATGCCCCCACCAAAAACTTCTAAAGCATGTAGCTCTCATTAGTAGTACTCCCATTTTTTGATCGATTTTATTTATTTTTTCAGAGATCGTGTTATTTTTGTATCAGTTCTTTGAAATAACGTATTTTGTATTATTTTTACCCACGACAGACCGGAGCAGGTATATGCGTTTAGGGTGAGAGATGTGTGTGCACTTTTTTTAAGTTCCCACCTATCTTCTAAACTAATGATCCGATTTTGATGCGGTTTTCAATAACGGATTTGTGCTCGATGAGTTCATGTTCTTAGACAGGTGTCATGGCTGTAACTCACTAGGGGGCGCCACAATACTCGTATTAGTGCAAAACAATGTTGCAATATAATCAAAACGAAATGTCCGATTACAATAGGGGATCGGACTGGGTCAAAATAATATGATTCTGTTTAGTCCGTAAGTTAGATTATCGAAAAATATTGAATACGTATTTTTTGTTTTATCAAATCAATAAAAAATGACGAAGATAAAACGCGTCAAAGATCTTGGAGTGGGGCTTGAAACGTCACTTGTGTCGTCAAAATGTACTATCATATGACGTCACACGAGTTTTCGTAGCAGTGTACCGTCTTCATTTTAAGTTTACGTGAAAAAAAGAAAAAATACGTGTCCAATAATTTTTGGAAATCTATCTGACGGACTAATTAGTTTTTTTTTGTCCGATCCCCTATTCTGTTTTCAGCAATGTGTACGTGGTAGCTTAATGCATGTTCCCAAATCATTCGTATATGCTCTCTAAAAAGTCTGAAATAAAACTAAGCAAAATTAAAAAAATTGAAAAAAACCCACGACGTTAAAAATCTATTTAATGGTATGGAGTAACTAAATGTTCCCCACCATTTCAACTAAAACACACGTACACACGTGGACCTCATGCTCGGAAGTCGCGCTTGAGACCTCTTAACCAACGAGTCGATATTTATAGTTTCATGAAAATAACTCATAATGAACACTTTTTAAACAGAAACGCGAAGAAAGCGAAAGACAAGATCCAGCAGATGGAAGCAGATCTGAGAGAAACGGACAGAAACTTAGAAATATTGAACAACCAGAAGAAAGAGCATACTTTGGAGAGCGCTAAATTAACCAAAGAATTAGAAGAGGTAACTTACGTTTAAAGTTTATTACTAGTATAACTAGCTATGCCTCACGGTTTCACCCGCCACTTCTCTGGTGGCTCGGCTCTCAAAGGTACAAGTTGGTAGCCGACTGCACGCAGCAGCAGACGACATGTCGTCGCTTCATACAAAATAATAAATTATTATTATTCAATTTCGTAGAAACCAGTAGTGTCGCTGCGACACGTCGTCTGCTGCTGCTGCGTGCAGTCGGCTACCAACTTGTACCTTAAGAGTCGTAGCGGGATTTATATGGCCGACCACAAACGTTCGGTTTCCGAATTAGGTTTCCAAATTAGGAATTTAGATTCGTAAACCTGAATGCTCTACTTACATACAAAATATTCAACATGGCGCACATTATTCTTATTTTTACCCCAGTGAAATATTTAAATTAATTTATTTTCCAATCCCAGATCGACGAACAAATAAATGAAGGCACAGACGAGTTTTCGGAGTTAAAACAAGAAATACAAGGACTCCAGAGCAAAGAGACCAAGATCAAAGCTGAACGTTTGGAAGCCAAGAACAAGGTTATGAAGATGGAGAAGTCGATACAAGAGTGTCAGGGCAAGACGCCTCAGTGGGAGAAAGAGGTAAATATACGTACATAACATGACACCTGCAGGGCTAACATGCGCAAGTCGACATATCTCTTAAACGAGATGACAAATTTTGTCGTTCTCGATTCGTTTGTCACTTTTCCTAACATGCGCACCACGCTCGAGAAAATATCTCGCGTGACTTCTCCTTCTCGACGCGAGATAACTGATGTTGCCATTTCATGAAAACATACCATAGTCTAGTTTAGTAACGCCGGTTTCATTCGGTCAATATTGGTGGGAATTGCGTGAACGCTGCCATATTTGTGAACGCGACCTTAAAATTGTCTCTGACATTTTGTCAATTCAAAAATTTTGAATTTCAAAATTTGTTGATAGTTGTGGTTCACGCTAGATTAAATATTTTCAATACAATTTGAAAAATTGTTGGATTGTTAGAAAGAAGATGGCTTTGGCATCAAAGAGATTGTAAGTATTAGATCAAAATCCCGTCACAGATGGCGGAGATGCATATTAGTTTAGCAACTCTTTAATCAATGTTCTTTAGTGACTCCCAAAATAAACCGTGTGAAGAATGCATTTTTCTACGAGATAGAAGATAAGTAATCATAATATTATGTTACATTATTTATCTCGATGAATTAATGTACTAACTGTAATGTACAAAATACAACACACTATGCCATACGTAAATCTTAGTGAATGTTCACTATTCAGCAAGTACCTGGTTTTCCTTCCTGACGCTATAACTCCAGAACGCACGAACCGATTTCCACGGTTTTGCATTCGTTGGTAAAGTCTCGGGCTCCGTGAGGTTTTTTTTTTTTTTTTTTTTTATATGTTCAAATATATTAGGTAGGGTAGTAGGTAGGGTAGTAGGTAGGGTAGTAGGTAGGGTAGGTAGGTAGGGTAGGTAGGTAGGGTAGGTAGGTAGGGTAGGTAGGTAGGGTAGGGTAGGTAGGTAGGGTAGGTAGGGTAGGTAGGGTAGGTAGGGTAGGTAGGGTAGGTAGGGTAGGTAGGGTAGGTAGGGTAGGTAGGGTAGGTAGGGTAGGTAGGGTAGGTAGGGTAGGTAGGGTAGGTAGGGTAGGTAGGGTAGGTAGGGTAGGTAGGGTAGGTAGGGTAGGTAGGGTAGGTAGGGTAGGTAGGGTAGGTAGGGTAGGTAGGGTAGGTAGGGTAGGTAGGGTAGGTAGGGTAGGTAGGGTAGGTAGGGTAGGTAGGGTAGGTAGGGTAGGTAGGGTAGGTAGGGTAGGTAGGGTAGGTAGGGTAGGTAGGGTAGGTAGGGTAGGTAGGGTAGGTAGGGTAGGTAGGGTAGGTAGGGTAGGTAGGGTAGGTAGGGTAGGTAGGGTAGGTAGGGTAGGTAGGGTAGGTAGGGTAGGTAGGGTAGGTAGGGTAGGTAGGGTAGGTAGGGTAGGTAGGGTAGGTAGGGTAGGTAGGGTAGGTAGGGTAGGTAGGGTAGGTAGGGTAGGTAGGGTAGGTAGGGTAGGTAGGTAGGTAGGGTAGGTAGGGTAGGTAGGGTAGGTAGGGTAGGTAGGTAGGGTAGGTAGGGTAGGTAGGGTAGGTAGGGTAGGTAGGGTAGGTAGGGTAGGTAGGGTAGGTAGGGTAGGTAGGGTAGGTAGGGTAGGTAGGGTAGGTAGGGTAGGTAGGGTAGGTAGGGTAGGTAGGGTAGGTAGGGTAGGTAGGGTAGGTAGGGTAGGTAGGTAGGTAGGGTAGGTAGGGTAGGTGGGTAGGTAGGGTAGGTAGGTAGGTAGGGTAGGTAGGGTAGGTAGGTAGGGTAGTAGATAGGTAGGTAGGAAAAACGCATTGCAACGCATGCGCGGGTTCAGCTAGTCTATAATATAAATAGCCATAGGCTTTGTAATTCGCCAGAGATACTGGAACTCGTTATCCCTAAGTCGAATGGGTTGCAGACGTCGCGAAGCACCTTCCTCTGTATTTTTCTTGCTTCCCTTTCCTCATAATACGGCACCGCCATTATACATAAATTGTTTAATTTCACAGAACACTGTTACCCCCCTTTTTCAGTTTTTTTCTCTGTTTGTCGCGGTTTCTCGTCTACGAAAACCATCAACGACAAACTTGTCATAGGAAAATGTCAAAATTCGACTAAATAAAGCGCGCATGTTAGAGCCTGACGACAAAAACAGGTTTGACAGAACGACATGAGTTCTTTAACAGAACGACATGAGATAAAAGTGTCGCCATGTTAACTCCCATCGACAAACAGACATAAGTCGTCTCAGCACGAGATAATGCGTCGACAAAATTTTGTCGACTTGCGCATGTTAGCCCTGCTGCCCCCGTAGCATGGCGATTCTATCTCTATTCTACCAAGAATAGACAAAGATTTTTCCATACAATTTGACATGAAACCTTGCTACAATCTGTCATTTTGTCGATTCTTCCGTCGACAAAACCCGTTACTTCGGTGGTCATGCTAAGCCGGCTGGAATCCCCGAAGAGTAAGGCAGAGGTACCTGATAGTACACACGGCTACACATCAAGCTATACAAAACCAGTTAATCTTGGCCTCACGTTACTAGATCTTTTCGCACAATGAACGATCAGATTATATTGGTTTTGTATAGCTTGATGTGTAGCCGTGTGTACATCCACATTTCGTCAGTATTCCGCGTTATATTTAAAAGAAAAATTCGTTTGATCGCGTTCAGTTTGGTTGGTATATTTCGATAACTTTAATCCCATCTCCTTGTCCTATTTTTTTATTAATTTGATAAAACAAAAAACATGTATCCGATATTTTTCGATAATCTAACAGACGGACCAAACATAATCATATTTTTTAGACAGGAACTCTACAAAACTCTACAAATCGTAAAATATGCTTCATTCAAGTAAAAATTGCAATAACAATATTCTAATAAACTTTTATGTACTATTTAAATAAAAGTGTTCTTTGACTCAACGACTTTGACATCACTACGAGCGTTATCGCGGACTATGCGTTTTGAGTTTGCGTTTCGTTTCACCAAAATCTCGCTAAAAAAATAAATTGTAAAGAAAAAGTTTTATTCGATCTACCCCAGCTCCCTAAGAAAACTCTCCTAAGAACGACGACCAATAAGATGTAATCTTCTTCACAGCTAAGAACACTGAAACTGGAAGATCCCGGAATCGAAGGCGTCCCTGGAATCGAACCCGTTACTCCTCTAGTAACGCACAGCACTGAAGAGCTGGAGGACGTAGAGGTGGATGAGTTGAGGAACCGACTGACTGCGCAGAAAAACAGGATCGGAGATAAAAAGCCTAATATACAGGCAATACAGGTACAGTAGGGCCAATCTAATAGGCCAAATTTGACATTTTAATTGATAGACTTTAATTTTAGACCGTTTTTTTAACCTTTTGAGCGCCACAGTCACGTATAGACGACAAGCCGAACAAGCAAAAAAGTGCCCTAAGTCTGTCGACTTAAGGTACTTTTTGGCTTGTCGTCTTACTTGAATGTGGCGTTCAAAAGGTAGGAAGAGGTTCTTATTTTGGCTCATTTTGTGTAACCTGATAGCTACGTGATAAGTTTTAGAAACAATGGAAACTTAATACTCTACAAGAATTTGTGTGAGATACCATTATACCGCAACCAAAAACGAAAATAAATAAAATAGTGTTAATTACAAATTGATTGATTGCATAATGGTATAAGTTAAAATAATGACAAAATTTATTTCAGGAATACAAAGCCAAAGAAGAGTTATATCTGCGCAGGGCAGCAGAACTTGACGAAATAACCACTAAAAGAAACGAAATGAGAGCACTCTATGACCAACTAAAGAAGAAAAGAACTACAGATTTCTTGAGCGGTAAGCGATTTTATTGTGTTAGAGGAAGTTTCAAAGTGGCGCCGGTTACAGAAAAGTTGTATCGTCTGTCAGCTAGCACTATTCACGAAATAAAAAAAACACGTATCCAATATTTTTCGATAATCAGTTTAATACTGACGGACTAAACAATCATATTTTTTTAGTCTGTCAACTACCCTATTGAATTGAATCCGAACCGATTGTTATATCTATTTGTGGGAAATCAAAATCTAGCCTAGATGAGACTTACTCTGATTGGTGTAGTCTAAACGAGGGTGTCTCTCAGGGTAGCGTTTTCTCTCCTCTTCTATTTTCATTAACATGTGTTACTCTGGATTGTACCAGCGCCTTTTTTATTTATTTTTAACCCCGACGCAAAAACGACGGAGTGTTATAAGTTTGACGCGTCTGTGTATCTGTGTGTGTATCTGTCTGTGGCATCGTAGCTCTCGAACGCATGATCCGATTTAGATTTAGTTTTTTTTGTGGATGGGAAATCATTAAATGACCCCTCACATTCTGGGCGGAGCGTACTCACGGGAGTGTCGAGACTTTTACTAACTAAAATCCTCCTTAGCCCTTTGTGTCAAAGGGCTGCGGTGTCTCTTTCGACCGGTCCCACAGCCTCGGCAGGCGTCGGCCCTTGCCAATTGCTCTTACCCTTGATGTCCAATGAACATGCTGAGATATCTTTAAGGCGCGCGTGGAACACGAACGCGCCGTCGACACGACCTGTCGTCATAAAAAAAACGGACGGCCAGCTAGCCCATTAGTCACCGTCCACAGGCCCGCGTGTACGGTCGCCAGAAGCCATCACG
Organism: Diarsia dahlii; assembly: GCA_949775195.1. NCBI lineage: Eukaryota > Metazoa > Arthropoda > Insecta > Lepidoptera > Noctuidae > Diarsia > Diarsia dahlii. The sequence continues at coordinate 24,854,687 of OX459191.1, read as the reverse complement.
TAGCCCCCGACCCTCGGCGGCTGGGGCGAGAAGTCCTCTCCCTCTTACGTTGCGCAACCTCCTTTGCTAGCATGACTGGAAACTGGTGAAAACATTCCTATTGTTTTACAGGTTTCAACACAATCACAGGTAAACTAAAGGAAATGTACCAAATGATCACATTGGGAGGCGACGCTGAATTGGAACTAGTTGACTCTCTGGATCCTTTCACTGAGGGTATCTAATATCAATAGTTGATTTTTCAAGTAAAATGTATTTGTTTGTACGAGCAGTTTACTAAGCGCTTGTTCGGATAATAACTTCGACGTTAGCAACAAGACCACGTATATTTGAATTCAGACTCTTATATTGTTGTTTTTTTTTTCCACTACCATTTGCCAGTTAATCAATAATCAACTTTATTATTATGTGGTCAAAGATAATTTAATGAATTGTATTTAACACTCTCTTCATTTTTGCTTAAAATGGAAATTGGACTGAATCATGTTGATATTGTAGCTCCAAAATGGAGCAGCAACTCAATGCTTCTTACATTAAAAATGTTACCCATTGATTTAGTCAAAACAAAGAAAAATCATCCCTAGTAACAACCAAATGACTTTCCGTTCCAGTGTGCGTCCTCCAAACAAATCTTGGAAGAACATATCGAATCTGTCCGGCGGCGAGAAGACACTGTCGTCGCTAGCGCTAGTGTTCGCGTTACATTACTACAAGCCGTCGCCGCTGTATGTCATGGATGAGATCGACGCAGCGCTGGACTTCAAGAATGTATCCATTGTTGCTAATTATATTAAGGTGAGTTTCCTAGCAGTGTGGCCCAGTGGTTGTGGCCCCGAGCCCCCGACTTGCGACCTGTCGTGGGTTCGAAACCAGGCAGGTGCATTACTTTGTTTAATTTATTTCATCACCACTGCTCTCAAAACGGTGAAGGAAAACATCGTGAGGAAACTGGCTTGCCTTTCGAAGATATGTGACATCTACTAACCTGCACTGGGCACGCGTGGTGGATTATAGCGCATCCCTCTTCTAGAAAGGAGGCCCGAGTCCCTGCAGTGGGAACATTATAGACTGATGTTGAGTGTCCTGGGTGCTCTCCATTCCATCATCTGCGTGACTGTTCTAAAGCATTTTTATGTTATCAATTTGACCCATATGTTTTGTTTTGTAATATTGTCTTAATTGCACTATTTCATGTCAGTCAATACCAGCTTCCTAACTACTCGTATGTGTGCCTTTCATTATACACGGTATATATAATTGAATTGCAAAATGAAGAAGAAGAAGTTGCAAAATAATCAGTTTTTATAAGAAACAGATAAATTGCAACAAACCATAATCTAAAGTAATACTTGTACTTGTGCTTGTTGTTGCAGGAACGCACGAAAAACGCCCAGTTCATAATAATATCACTTCGATGCAACATGTTTGAGATCAGCAACCGTCTCGTCGGTATTTACAAAACCGAGGACTGCACCAAGTCCGTCACCGTTGAGAACAAACTGCCTGTGACTACAGCTAACGAACTTGCTGCTAATGCTGAATAGTCTGTAAAATAATAAGTATAATATAAAACAATAATTAATATTAGTTTACAATGTTACTAAATAAATACATGTATAAACTCATAATGTGACTTATTAAACGCCGAGCGTTCTTCCTCTCCTCTCTCCTACTTTTGGTCTATGCTGTGCCCGACAGGGTCCATAATTGCCTTAATTGAGACTGTTGTAACTGTTTCCCTATACCTACTGTATATGTCACAGTCAAAACTGAAAACTACTTTTAACAAAACTTAACTATTATAACAAATTATTCGGTGGTTTCTGTTTTATTTCTCTGCTAAATAATAACCAAAAGGTCGTTAGGAAACATAGTAGGTTGTTAGATTTTTTATTTTTTTGACCCTTTGGATAACCTTGTACGATAGCTAACATTAATTTCATTAGAATAAACTCGTTTTAACGCAATAAGGGTTTTGACTGAAACCAGTCAAAAATAGTTTTGACTGTAACATATACGTTATGGTACGTAATAAATAATTGAGTGTGTGCGTGTGATTTAGGAATAGTATGACCACATACTATTCTTAAACGTATCCAATATTTTTCGATAATCTTACAGACGGACTAAACAGAATCATAGTTTCTTTAGTCAGGAAACATCCCTATTGTACTGTGCCTAATAGGCATAATATTATGCAGTCCTACCACTCTCCTGTGAAGTAAGCAAAAGAGTGAAAGTAGCTTTAGAGTACTTTAAAAGTTTATAGTAACGTTATGTTAGAACATCAGTGACGAAATGCCAAAATTTGCTGCAACAACAAGGTTAAGAAGGCTGCAGAATACGTTCATGGAGACAAAGCAGCTCCTTTTCGCTTGTCGCTCAACTGTTGGTTGGCTGCCACTCGACGCGGTCAAATGCGGATATTTTTACAGTTTCTTTTCATTATGGCCCCGTTGCAAGCATTATCTAAACATCACGTACGTATTTAGGAGAAATGGAATAGTTTACGGAGAACCAATGCGGAGAACAATTTATGAATACCAAGCAGCAGGGTCAACAACGATTGTTTGGACAACTTTCTAATATTTAGGTATGTCTTTAACCGAAAATACATGTTTAGGTTTACCCATTTACATACGTAAAAAGTGTAGTAGCCTTAATTAACCTTTTCACTTGAACTATCTTCATTTCTCACGGATACCTTAGTATTTATTTCTTTCTGTTTTTGCGCTTGAATGCAATGATGTATAAAACTATAGATACGTTGTCTGCACTCTAAAATGGCAACGTGAAATGAAGCCAATTGGCCACATTGCGCTCAGTCTCGCACCATTCACCAACCTGTCGCGCGACGCTATGTTTGTTTTTAATTTATATCGTGTGTGAAAACCTGTGCAAAACATAAAGAAAACATGCCGTCGTGTGTTTTCAGAGGATGTACAAATTATACCCCAAAAGTTAAAGACAAAAATGTGTCATTTCACGCGTAAGTTTACAAAACTACATTATTTTTTTTTTTTTTTTTTTTTTTTTTTTTTTTTAATCTTTATTTATTTAGAGGCTTTTGGTCATACATACCTGACCATGTCAGCCCCATCGTAACTCATAACAATATGATTACAAGAATACTTAAAATTAAACTATACTACTTATAACTACTGAGATAACTACTTATTGCCTAAGAGAATTGTAAATAAACTGGTATATTCTAATAGCATCCGCACTGCAGGGATTTGATATGAGGCTTTGAAAAGCACCCAGATCTAGCCTGTTAGTGTGTAATTCGGCCATCAAAGCGTCTCTTTCTCTGCTATTACGGACACATTCCACTAGCAAGTGATGCACATCCTCCACAGTGCCGCACTGATCACAATTAGGGCTACTCACTTTTTTCATTAGAAAACCAAACTTGTTAAGTGGCATGTGTCCTGTTCTTAACCTATGTGCGATAACTATATATTTTCGACTGATTCTCACATCAGTGAACCAGGGAATTCGAGGAGGTTCGCATTGCAATGTTTTGTACCAAATACCCTTTTCTTGAGATTTTTTATCAAAATATTCTTGCCACATATTAAAGCATATTAATTTATATCTACCTAGTAATTCTGCGTAATGACACTTAGCTTCAATAACTAAACCTTCTAAAGCGGATTTTTTTGCGAGTAAATCGACCTCCTCGTTTCCCGGTAAGCCAATGTGAGATGGAACCCACTGCAACCTTATCTCCCTATTATTAAACTTGAACTCCCAAATTTGCTTTAGAATGGCATAAGCTTTCGAAACACCTCTGTACCCAGAGGCGCATCGAGCTATATGCTGAAGGGCATTCTTGCTGTCTGTTAAAATAACTACTTTATTGTAACCTTTATTCTTCACATAAGCAAGAGCTTCTGAGATTGCAGTAAGTTCCAGTGTCATAATTGATAAATTATTATTGATTAACTTAAAGCAGCCTCTTTCACCACATCCAGGCTCATAATAAGCTGCCCCTAACCCATCAGCACTCTTTGAACCGTCGGTGTATACCCTATACCAACCTTCGTATTTAGTACATAATTCATGTAAGATTTCGTTTTTAAGAATGTCAAAATTATAGTCTATTTTTCTACCTTTAATGGAATCCAAGTTACACTTGATAATGTTATTTATTTGAATGTTGGTAACCCAAGTATTTAATGTAAACATTTGTAGCGGATCACTGGAAAATATATTTTCTTCTTTAGTTATTCTGTATGCTGTGGTTAACAAAGGTTTTTTTTTATTTTGCCAAAACCTGGATGTACAAAAACCGCTGAGTTCATTTAGCAAGCAAATAGTGACATTATCTGACCAAGACTGTGCTTTTAAAGTGTATTTAAATGCCAAAAACTGCCTCCGTATAAACAAGGGAGGGATACACAACTCACACTCCATTGTATGAATGGGTGTGCTTCTTATAAATCCACCAATAATTCTAAGACTTTGGTTTTGAACTTTGTCTAACTTGTATGTGTGTGAATTAGCACTATTGTCATATATAAAACTACCATAATCTAATCTACTCCTAATTAACGCAATGTATAATCTTCTAATATGTTTGGGATGAATACCCCATGAACTTCCGGATAATACTTTTAATAAATTTAGATATCTTTGAGTTTTTTGACAAGTTTCATTGACATGTTTTCCCCAACGTAATGATCTATCAAGCCACATGCCTAGGTATTTAATATTATCAGCTGAGTTTAAGGTTTGGTCATTAATATTTAAATTAATTTGTTGTGTTCTGTATCCCCTACTAAATAAGCAATATTTTGACTTAGAGGCAGACAATTGTAAACCAATGTCTTGTAAAACCACTAACATAGTGTCTAAAGATCTTTGCATGTAGCTAATGCTATCATTTAATTTATGTTGACTTGTATAAAGTACAAAATCGTCTGCGTACTGAGAAATTATTACGTTTTCAATGTTGTGGGTAATTCTAAATGTAACGATATTAAATAAGAGTGGGGATAAAGGGTCGCCCTGGGCAATGCCCCTATGCGTCCACCTGCATAAATCATCGTTGTCGTAATTGACACTTTTAACAACAAGATGTCTTTCACTAAGATACATCCATAAATACCTAGACAGTTTAGATCCTGCTTTAATCTCTTCTAAGGTGTAGATAATGTGATTAATATTAACATTGTTATATGCATTGTCTATATCGAGGAAACAAGCCAATGTAGGAATGTTTTTGGAAAAATTAATTTGTATGTGGCAAATAAGTCTTACCAACGCATCCAAACTCGACTGTGCCCGCCTAAAACCTGTAGTTGTGGGTGAAAGAATCTTTTCTTTTTCAACGAACCATTCAAGACGCTTGTTAATCATAGTGTGAAAAATTTTACATACACAGGACATAAGAGCAATAGGTCTTAACTTAATCGCAGAGTCTCCACTACTGACTTTAGGGATTGGAAAAATTTGAATTTGCCTCCATTGTACGGGGATAAAACTATAACAGAAAACCGAGTTAAATATATCTAACAGATACAGTCTGGCACTTACTGGAAGGTTGTATATCATTGAGTACGTTATACAGTCCTCACCCGGAGCGGTGTCTTTTTTCTTAAAGCATTTCTCCATTTCTTCAAGACTGAAATCAGCTTCCAGAGATGTGTTCGAGGAATTAATGTATGGCATTGAAGGAAGTACAGAATCCGGAGCCAAATTAGACAACAACAGAATCCGGAGCCAAATTAGACAACAGTTCTTCCTTTTGTTGTTGAGAGGGTTGGAATGGTACTTTTTTATATCCTTTCATCCACCGCATCCTATTCCACATCTCTGAGGCCGTAATTGTCTCGTCTATACTATCACAATAACCATTCCAACTCTGTTTGCTAGTCTTGTATATCAGTTTCTTGGAGTCAGCAATACACTTTTCAAATTTCGATAAGTTTGACGGAGTGGGATTTCTTCTAAATTCTTTAAGCATTAGTCGTCTCTGAGCAACAGATTTGGATAGGTTAGGATTCCAGTATGGTTTCGGTCTAAATTTACTGGCAGGGTCGGTGCTTGTTTTAGTGAATGGTATGCTTTTATTAGCCGCGGCATTAATTTGATCGATAAAAAAATTATATTTTTCTTGAATGTCACTTGTTGATACGGTTGATTCAAAAGTTGTGGTAAGGTATTCTGTATATTGTTTCCAATTGGCTAATTTATAATTACGCCTTCTAGCTATCCTGCAATTACTGTAAAAGTTAAAACTTGATTTTATTACTAAGTGATCGCTACCTAATGTTTCATTAATTACCTTCCAACTAAATCTGACAGCTATGTCTAATGATGCAAATGTTATATCTGGAGACGATTCCTGTAATACACCACTAACCAACCTGACTCTTGTCGGACTACCGTCGTTTAAAGAAATAAAACCATTTTCGATTGCCGAGTCTAAAATTTGTATTCCCCTTGTATCGTTTTTGCAAGACCAATTTGTATGGTGAGCATTAAAGTCCCCAGCTATCAGTGTTTTTCCGGAGCTAACGCTAAATAAATTATCCCAGTCAGATTGGTTAGTGTGAACACTTGATGGGCAATAAACTGATATGACATTTTCCAAATTTGTGCAATTTAGCAATTTTACCTGGCAAGCTTCTATTCCTGTATTACTTAATCTAATAACTGAAGACTGTACCTTAAGCGATTTGTGAATTACAAGGGCAACGCCACCGTATGAATCTTCCCTGTCTTTCCTGTGAACATAGTAGTCACTAAACCTGACTTCCGTATCTATGTCTAGCCATGTTTCACTGATAATAGCTAAGTGAATCTTCTCTTGGTGTAATAAACTCTCCAATTCCAAACGTTTCGGCTTGAGGCTTTGTGAGTTCCATTGCAGTATATTGATCGTACTTATTTTAGCCGTACTATCCATCACCAAATATATCATAAATTCCTTGAAACCACTTGAATTCGTTAAATATCTCCATCAAATACTGTTTGCACTCTTCCATGATAATCTTCACAACTGAAATCAGTTTTTCTTTCCAATTGGACGTTGTCATCACTATGTCTTTTATTTTTCTTACAATACTTTTGTTTCTATTACTTTTCCTCCTCTTTTCTCCTTCCTGTTCAGTTGTTGCTATATGGTCTTCTTCTACTTCTTCATTCGATGTACACATATCAACATTAATACTTGCTTCATTTCTTCCTCTGTTCGTCGTTTCACCCGTATTTTTGTTGGACTTTTTAATTACTTTTCCACTTTTCGAGCGTGCTGGCGTTTCAATTTGTTCATAGTCCTTCCTTACTGAATTGTCATATCTTTCTTGATTATTTGTTAATACTATATCTCTGTAAGATGGTTGTTTACTCAAAGAATCAGTGGTTGTATTTTGGGTATTTTCTATAACAATATTGGGGTTGTAACTTGCTACAGGTGTCGTGTTAGATTTATCGTACTTTTGTAAGTATATGTTTAATGCTTTTTTGTAGGTGTGATTTCCTTGAGACATAATTAAACGAATTTCTTTTTCCTTTAGAAATATTGGACAGTTTTTGCTAAGTGCCATATGTTCCCCTTTGCAATTAATACAATAATACTCTGTTGTTTCACAGTTGGTGTGTTGGCCTCCACATTTCGGACAAATAATTTTCTTTGTAGGGCACTGTCGAATAAGGTGTCCGAATTTCCAGCAACCCGAACACTGACTTACCGGGAATACATAGGGCTCAATCTTGAACCTACAACCGTAACAATAAACATACGGGGGTAAAATTGGGCCCTTGAAACACAAGCGTACACTTTCGCTGTTTATCCAATTATTTTCTGAGAAACGTTTCATTCTCTTTACCGATATTATTTCATATTCGCTGCTAAATTCCTTCTTCAATTCTTCTTCTTCTACATCTAGATCTATATTCTTGACTATTCCATATGTCAAACTGATTTTAAGGGTAGATTGACACCTATATCCTAACTCATCCATTTTTGTGCACAACTTCTCAGCTTCTTCTTCGTTGCTAAACTGTAATATCACTTTGTACGGATTTTTATATTTCACTGCGAGAATACCTCCAATGTTTTCTTTTCTCAATAACTTAGCCAATCCCATTTGCTTCGGCAAGACTTCTTTTGATGTCATACATATTTCATATTTTTCTTCCGTACTTTCGTTCTCGTTATCTAACCTAGGTTCACTCTCATTGTTTTTCGATGATCTTCTATTCAAACGCTTTGGACTTCTGCCAACAATTGTAAATCCATCACCTTCATTTCCATCATTATCTGGTCGCAACCGCTTTTCCGATCCTCTATGTTCTAATATCGGACTTGGACTACGTTTATCACTACTCTGCTGATCCATTTGTTCCACCTCAGATTCACTATTTACACTCAAACATAGTAATTCATCACTTTTACTCATAATTACAGTGATTTAATTTAAGGGGGGTAGATGTAAAAAACGCTCGACATCTAAACAGAATGTTATCGTAAGTATACGTGCGCTCAAGACGATTCGCCGCACGCGACTGGTATTTTATTTTGTACGACGCTTTAGGCCTCTGCCTCGAATTGTGCGGGCAGCGGGGCGGCGGCGGCGGCGGCGGCGCGGCTTGACTGGAGTGCACCGCTCGTTGCCCGCTCCCGCGCCTAGCCGCTGTTTTCGAGAACCGGTCCATTTGATTTTACGCATAAGATCCTGCCGCTCCCGCGCCGCCGCCGCCGCCGCCCCGCTGCCCGCAAAATTCGAGGCAGAGGCCTTATGGCGGCCGCGGGCCGGCGCATGAAGTTAGTAGTCACGTGACGTCACTCATGCGCTCGACCAATGAGCATGTAATTTCACTATTACTTATCCTGTGAGGCTGTGACGTAACTTAAGATGTTAATTTATCTCCCTCTAGCAACAGGCATCCCGCCGTACGGTGTCATATTTTCTTTCCCTTTCTATATGCGTATAAGTAGTTATCTAGTATTTTCGCCGTTTTTAAGCGCCGAGATGTTGGTTGCTAACGTGTCTATACATAATACGTCATTGGCTTGAATGACACTGTCATGAGAGGAAAAACAAAATAGCGGCGTTAGTTCCTAATTTGGCCACGTGCCTAAAGACCCATAAAGCATGGTACCTACTTGCTTAGGTAACGCCAATTTGATTGTGTAATGCAGATTAGTATACGGGGTACAGTACTCAGCAATCGTGTGTCCCTGACCCTCGTTCCCCACCTCCTAACTTCTTCCAAGTAGACCATAGGTCCAAAGTTCAAACAGGTTGCTCAAACGTTTCGCACAAGTTTGGACTTTGGACCAGCGCGGCAGCAGACCCACAGTCTTGTGCAAGGAACCTTGTTCTTAGTTACCTAATAATGGCAATCAAATCATAAAGTGTTTAGACTAGACTAGGTCATAATGTATTGTGTGTAATAATTTAGACGGAAGTCATTTGAATTGGTGACTGCCTGAAGTAAAAGTGATGATTTGTTACGTCTAAAGACTATTCTGATTCTTAGTAACTTAGGTAGAGGCCATCCTTTAATCACGTTAGGTTTTTAGGCCACTCTTATACCTAACCCCCTCCCTTAGCCACCCTTCCCTTTAAATATTTATACTGTGCCTTTGGTGATACGTCAAAAAAATGAACTCAAGTCATATAGGTCGTTTCCCGTTTCCCAGGATACAGATCCATGTATTTTTCTCTAAATAGGTACCTACCATTTTAATTGGTACCTATAATATAAGTTAAAAATAATGTAACATTCACTGAACCGGCAGGGTCCACGTATCGGTTTATGGCTCACTGCTACCCACATAGAGGATACACGTGTTCCATCAGTAGCAACGTTATATTATTCCCAGTGCAATCAGCCTACTGAGATGAATGGTTTATTATTGAGGTGAAGTTGCCCGGAACAGGTACCTATCACTCCCCGGATGTTGACCCTAACTTTGCTATTAACTACCTACATTTTGCTATTTCTTGTGCAAACAACCTTTGACTTTGCGCATTACATAACGGACGGGGTCAAGTGTCCACTAGGTCATAACGTAATCAGCAAATCGTTTTAACTTTTGCAGAAACGTTATCGGAAAACCCAAAGGTATCGACGTAGGTTAAGAGACGTGAACCTTGCCTGTAAAGAGGATGTATATTAAGGACCTCTCACATGTATGTGGCCGTCTCTGATGTGCAGTTAGGTACTTAATGAGATAACTTAAGCAGTAATTCAAAACGTTACCAAAAGGGTAACACATAACGTGCCTTAAGTATGCGTTATTCTTCTTGCCTCCTCTACATGGGACTTAAACACAATTGGCGAAATGTGGGTATAAACTTTAGTCTGTCCAACCCTTCCAGGATTGCAGGAGTGATATTATTTTATAGTGTTATTTCTTATATTTTTTTCTACCGTACCTTTAATTCCTTACTTAACTGCTGAAGGAGAAATAGGTATAAGTATATCCTACTTATCCTACTATTATTATAAATGCGAAAGTTTATGAGGATGTTTATTACTCTTTCACGCAAAAACTACTGAACAGATGGGGATGAAATTTAGAACACAGATAGTTTATAACCTAGATTAACAGATAGGATACTTTTATCCCGTTAGTATGATCCCGTGGGACAATTATCGGACTCCACGCGGGCGAAGCCGATGGCACAAGCTAGTCCAAGATACGGCTGAATGTAGGTGTAGGTACAGGTTTATGAGGTCAGTAGATGCTCAGATATCCGAAAAGGCTAATAAAAGACTTGCTACTTTAGATGGTTTTCCAATCACACACTTCCAAAATATACCCAAAGGCTACTCTGTTGTAAGAGCTGTCAGCGCTTCCACTTTCATATACCTAGTGAACAGCCTTGGACTTCACACGATGTTACAATAATTATGTTATAATGTACTTAATCATAATTTCGTGGACGTATACGAAATTTTTTATAAGGAAAACCCATGAATTTACCTGCAGGTAACGAGTTTTTGCCTCTTGTAATTATTATGACATAGGTACCTATTGAGAACATTAGGTAAATGAACAGGAGGGTAACAACCCAGAATTACAAGTTATAGGTCTGTACGCTGGTTTGATTGAAGCCAGGTGAGTTACTTTGGGTATTTTATTTCATCACCACTGCCCTCGGAAAACATGGCGAGGATACATGGACATGCCCTAAATCCCAAAAACTGAAGACATGTGTCATCTATCAACCCACACTCTGCTTCTCATTATAGAGAAAAGGCCTGTAGGTACCCCAGCAGTGGGAACATTATAGACCGAGGCACGACAGGGTATTTTATCTTAGACCGAGGCACGACAGGGTATTTTATCTTTACCAAACGTAGCAAGATACAAATTCCAATGTTCAAGCTGTGAAATAAAATCCCCTTTGATGCCTTAAGGTCGATATTTACATAACTGACATATCATAACATCAAGTTCGTAATCTCCGAAGGGTTAGAGAGAGGTGTACCTATATAATAGTACCTGGGTACACCCACATTTCGCCAGTTATGGTTAAGTGTCATATAATAGAATGTCGTTGGTCTAGTGGTTAGTTTTTCTAGTACTCTAGTCAACTCTAGTGGGTATACCTAGTTGGTCTGGGTTCGATTCCCGGGTCTGGCAAAGAATTGTTGGGTTTTTCCATCAGGAATTTCTCAGTAGGTACCAGACACGGAGTCTGTATTTGTGTCCGGTTGATGGCGATAGGGTCGATATTTAAACATTGGCATTTGAATCTGGTTACCTTAGCTGCGTATGAATTAACCTGTCGTGCCGCCCCTATGTGCGCTATTCTACGATACCTGTTAAAAACTACCTAGCCGTTCTTTTCCTCAACTTTTTTTAAAAATAGGTTCTTGTTTGTTTCAAAATCGAACGAAATGAAAATCCAATTACTCTACAAATAAAACTGTCATAAAATAATTCTGAAATTGCAGTGATAACATGTAATTTGCAACTGTTTTGTTGCAAAATCGATAATAATGGACTTGGCACAGATAATTTGACTGTAGCCGTCGTAGCCGAATTATGCTGGAGCTGGAACACACATAACTGTAATTAATATTAGACTGTAGTTAGTTTGATTGACTGGCAAGTAGATTAACAAAGTATAGATTTTGCCTCCGGCTTCTCTCGCCTTATGGCCTGATTTTCCCACGAGAAGATCGTAACGTAAATAGTTGAAGTAGGTACCTAGCCCGTCGGGGCTACGGGTTGTTCGCGCTCGCAAGAGATACCTTTCGCTCTGCCCAAGAGCCCGCTCTTTTGCAGAGCGAAAGGGAGTGACCCCTGATGATTTCCCACCCGCCAAAAAAAATATTGTTACCTAAGTATGTTGTTACCTATGACGGTTGAGGATGATTTATCTTTCCATACGTAAAATGATGTCCAGAATCGGATCAGGAGTTTAAAAGATTTCCCCTGAAATAGCTACATTCTTAACTTACAAAGTAAACCTCTTTAAAATATTTGTTTCCTAAGTAATGAGCTGAAATGACCCACCGGTTAAGTCGTTAATTGGTAGGCTAAAGGTGCATGGCGAGTTCAAATCCAGTACGGTTAATAACCTTAAGAATTCAAGATGTAGCTAGGTCAAAACTTTCAATTAACTACACAAAAAAAAAATCGGTTGTCTGTAAAATCGGTTTACTGACGATAGTTGAACGTGACAACGTCCTAAGAAAATAAAACAAAACAATTGACACGCCGTTGCTATGGAAAAGAAAATAAAACAAAACAATTGACAGACCGTTGCTATGGAACGCCTCAAAGCGAGGTAACGCGGTATGACGTCATCTTTTTAACCGACTTCAAAAAAAGGAGGAGGTTATCAATTCGACTGTATTTTTTTTTTATTTTTTTTTTATGTTTGTTCACTCATAACTTGCGACTGGGTGAACTGATTTTCATGATTCTTTTTTCATTTGAAAGCTGGTGCTTCCCGTGTGGTCCCATTGTCACCATTTCAATATCTGATGATGGGATCTTGTAGAAATCGGGGGAACTCTTCAATAAATAACAGCAGATTAACCGCGATTGTTGCTATAGCATATCTAAGCATTGTTTACGCCATCACACAACATAATATCACGCCTGTACTCACTACAAAGGTTATAAAAACTATTTGGTGAACATCTGATGAAGAACTTCGGAGATAGACAACGGAACTCCTCATTATATGATAGCAAATGGACTGGGATTGCTGAAATCTCATGTCTGTCTATTGTTTACACCAGTTCATAACATAACATCACGCCGGTACGTTGTGAAGGGGTAAGCACATGTGAACCACTAAAAAGTGAAAAATAAAAACTTTTTTACAAAAAATAAAACCGACTTCGACAAAAATAAAACACAAAAAAGTGAAAAATAAAAATCAGCTTCTGAAGTCGGTGGCAAAAACATGAAATCAAACAAACAAAAGTCACCGACTTCAGAAGCTGATTTTTATTTTTCACTTTTTTGTGTTTTATTTTTGTCGAAGTCGGTTTTATTTTTTTTCGTGCGTGCAGCCGGCCATCAATTTATAAGACGTTATCACGTCAAAACTGAGACTAGTGTCGTGGTCATTATAAACTCTTCTAATTTTGCGTAAATAATCTTTAAGCCAAAATATTTTCCGAACAAATAAGCTAGTTTCAAGGAATTAAATTACAAATGGAAACTTACTCTATCGTAACCTATGACTGATTATTAAGGTACCTACCCAATAATAATGTTATTGCTTAATACTCCGAATTCGGAATTCTATAAGAAACGTACTTATCTACTGCAATACATAAAAAAGTAACAAAATGCAGCATTACATAAAACTTATTTCAATGCAATACAAAGGTAGGTTAGGAATGCGCATTGTGCAAAAATAGGTGCTGCAGTCTAGATTGAAGATACACTTATTTCACTCATACTTAGTTTCAAAGCGATAGACAGATACACAGAGGAATACTGTCTATAAGTCTGTCTGTTAATTGCTTAACGGATTTCGGTCGAATTTGGTACACAGATAGACCATAACTTAGTTTGCAAGACAGCAATTCCGTAGGCTAATTTTTGATCCCCTGTGGTCCACGTGGTTGAAGACACGTGCAAGAGTTACTCGACTATTAAACCTAGGAGGTAATGATTAATGAAGTTTTCACTAGGTTAGATACATCTGTAGCATTAGAATTTACTTAAACTGCATCACGCGACATCCTTCACTGTACTCCTCTTGATTTAATTCGATCTTACCTAGTGCATTATCCTACTTTGTAACACGAAAATAAGCTACTGCGATGATCTACCGGCCGCCGGATCATAGAGCCCTCTTGGACAAGTTGGACACAGGGTAAGGCTGCGGTTCCACTGAGGCGGAGCGGAGCAGAGCGGAGCGCGAGTCACGAATCACATAGCTTGAAATCCACATCTCTCCAGATTATTATATATTAGTGTGATAGATTGGCGTGATTGGCACAGCTCGTCTCCGCTCTGCTTCGCTACGCCTCATTGGAACCGCAGCCTAAATGTGTCACTGTTTCACACTCACATCTATTTCATTTCAATCCATAGCGACCAACATCCTTTGCCATCAGTCTTTTATTAAGTTCAGTGTTGCAATTGTTGCAAATCTGTCTCTGTATCATCATCATCATTAATTACAGTCCGACTTCACCCTCTGTTGCGTATAGCCCTCTCTCGCCAAGCTCTTTGTATCAACATACAACAGGTAAATGATTTCAGCGTAATTATAACTCACTTTCGACCAAGGTCCTACAAAAACAAAAAGCAATCATTATTCCCAATTGCCGCAATTAATAAGGCTGTGTTCAGACAAGCGCGTTGCGCCGGAGTTTCTTCACCGAGTATTGGGAGCGCGTTACGTCACGCCTCTTCGTACGGTACATGCCTCTTTCACTATAACGTAATACGAGGAAAATGCTCTGTGCTATATCGGACGGGTTATTGGAAAAATAAGGCTTTAGTTAAGTTTATTGGTTGTCAACTTGTTTCGTTATTTTAATCAGAAACGTCCTCCAAAAGACAAAATAATAATGTCCTTTTTGGGAGTTTTTTGAAAGTGGCTTGCTCAGCATTAAAAACGTTTTTAGACAGATGCTGTCCTTACTTTACCTTTTTGCAGGGATGCAGATATTTATTGATTATTTCGAAAGGAGAATGTCATTGCCATTTTTGCTTTACGTTTTGAGGGCCGTTTGAGGTCACTGAAACTTCACTATGTAGTTTTGAACTTGGCCGAAAGTAATTAACGTTATATTCGCTCCTTGACAAATTACAGCATAGCCATTTCATGGCTTCACGCAATAAGTACAGATAGATTTATTATTTTTAAGCCAGTAATACACCGTGTATTTGTCAATTTGCAGTGATGCCAGTGATACATAGCTGCAGATAAAGCAGTGATAGTGTTACATAAGCCGGCGTGCGCAGGCGCCGCTGGGCCGCGACCGCCGCAACGGACACAGCGGCGGAGAAGCATGCCGCTAGTGGTGCTACTTCCTATGCTATTTGTCTACGTTAATTATTGAATGTGGTGTGGCACCGCCGGTTCGCGATCGTTAATCGTTCGACATGTTTTCTCATGTTTCTGTCTGACCCTATGATTTATTGAAGCCCGTAATCCCCGGAGACTGAGGCCAATAGAAGGACTTACACACAAATTATCCCATGTTTAAAAGGGGCGAGCTTATTGCCATTATCCCCAAATGCCCCCCAAAGTCTAGTTTCTTCCGGGAGGCTACTTTAACCATTTCTATCGATCAATAGTTGGTCAAAAGTAAAGCCACTATTTACATAGCAGTTCAGCATTTCAGTTACCTTATTATAATTACCAGCTTAGTTCCAGAGCAGGCCCTCGAGGTATTGAGTGAAAGGATAAATAATACCCTCGACTCACATCTTACTCACTGGTTCACCTAGTAGGGGACAATGGGTAATTGTACAGAAAAATCACTCATTACACCCAAGCCACTCACTTACTAAAAGCCAATTAGCTAAAATTATAGGTCGCGGTAAAAGCGCGAGGGACAGCACTAGTGGAATAGGAAGCTCAGTGATTTCACAGAAAGGTGATGTGGATAAGCTAAGCTTCATTTGTGTATAAGCAGCAGGGTTCGAAGTTATTACACAACTCACAATTATCAGATAGTTTTACCAATGCTGATTCAGAATTTTGTGATTTTCAACTTACAGTTTATCTTCTATCTATCTTCTTCTATCTATCTTCTTCTATCTATCTTCTATACTTATAATAAATCTGTAGAGAGGTCAATTCTGTACAAGATATATATTTTCAAAATAACTATCAGGGGGTAATTAGTGATCGATACTGATGCCAAAAATGCAATCAGTAAAATTTTTGTCTGTCTGTCTGTCTGTCTGTCTGTCTGTCTGTCTGTCTGTATGTTCCTTATAGAAACAAAAACTACTCGACGGATTTTAACGAAACTTGGTACAATTATTCTTCATACTCCTGGGGAGATCATAGTATACTTTTCATCACGCTACAATCAATAGGAGCAGAGCAGTGAAGGGAAATATTGGGAAAACGGGAGAAGTTGCTCCATTTTTTAAGCTTCCGTCGTGTGTGCAGCCTTAATGGTTAAAGCTACATAGAAATCATTTATGACGGAAATGTTCTACATAAAATTATCTAAAAAATATCCCACAACAGCATATGTCTATCTTTTATGGTTGACTCACAATAAAACGTGTAACTCCCGATAGCTTAGCAGTTCGGAGCTTTCTGATTATATTTGTTTACTCTTACGTTTATAATACTCTCACTCATCCCTAATTTAAAAAAGTTAATATTATTACCTATTCAATAAAAAAATAATCATAGTAATCGGTATAGAAACACCAAATTTATACATGAAATACGCTAATAAGCCGTCGCGCGTGAATACTGAATCATGCCATAAGGATTATTTTTGTGTAACGGTTGCCGCGCTCGACACGGGTCGTGGCTGTTGATGCGTTCAGAGCGTTCGACCTTATTGACGGACAATTAATAATTGATTTTAACAAAAAATGCTTATCAGCGCGACCTTTAGTCTTTAAATAGTTTATTTGATCTTTTGTTGTTATTTTCTAAAATAGGTATTAGTTGGTTTGGTAGTGTTTATATATTCGTTCAAATTACAAATTATTAATAGTTTGCATTTTATTTCCTTTTATGTGAAGTTATTAGAAGTAGAACGCATAGTTTTTTAGATACCGATAGGTAAGTTTTGGCTAATTTATGTTCAATTTTAGTTTTGTATTATGTAGGTAAAAGCGTAGATACTTTTATTAATTATAGTAGTTATAGGTATTTATTTGTAAGTGAAGTAGGTATAGGTAGATGGTATTGCACAGGCGTTTCAGCTTTATTTTCATTTCTTTTTTTGTTGTAAGTTGTACATATTTCTGGGTATAATTCTATTAGAATATTTTAGTTTAAATTGGCACTTAGATTTTAAGTGTAAGGTAGCTATAGTTAGGACCTCTATCGTAGATTATTTTGTTACCTAGGTAACTGAAAGCCTTTCCGTTACCGTCGATTAAAAATAAAATACCCAATGCCACCTAAAAAACGCCACTGAACCGGGAGAAAGGACATGGTACTTTTTTACGAAAAACGACGGAAACGCGGACGAAGTCGCGGGCAAAAGCTAGTAATTACTATATACCTGTTTTATTCTTTGAAAGTAGCATTGAACCTATTGAACATGATATTTATTAATATTTATTTATTTATTTTTGTGACCTTTTTAGGGTTTTTAAGTTATAATTGCACGGTATCGACAAATTGCGTTTGGATACACTAGAAGTATTCAGATATATTGGCTCTTATGTGATTCATGTTTTTTTTCTAGGTGATCATTAAAATAATTATCATTTTGACAGTTCGAACTTCGAACACTGTATATATATCAATGACAAAATGATGGGAAAAACTACACAGTGGGGGTCGTAAGAGTATTTGGTCATCTGGACCCTGTAATCCATTACGCATACAATAATACAGTATAATTTTAATTTAAAATGAATGAACTATTCACTCCGATTTTCACAAAAACCTTCTCACAGTCGTGTGTTTATACCATTAAAAACGTATTTACTACATAGACCGCGTCTTATTAAAGACATTAGGTACGGGGTACCATACAACAGAACAATAAATAATCGTCCACAAACATATTTAATTCGTAACAATAGTGACATTATAAGGCTGCGTACATGAACAGGTTGGTAAAGTCAACCACGCCTTTATGCTGTCGCAGTAACCGTTGATAATTTTCAAATTGTTTTAGTGTAATATTTGTTTCAAGAGCTGCATTCATGCTGTATTAAAATATGTATTGAGTAACCTAGCTATCGATCAACAGGTTTTCTATATACTAAAAACTGTCGAACGAAAGTTTGTGGGGTCGAACCTTTGACCAATCTTGCACTTGTCGAAATGAATACCAACAAATCGTGGAAGTGGAACACTCATATTAATAAATCTCAGGTCTCAGTATAATACCAGTCTATTATTCTAGCCCGTAATGTCTTACGATCAAAATACATAGGTAGCATTTAATATGCATAATTCAGTTGTGCAGAAATATTGATAACTGGCTCACAGATGAATGTGCACGCGGCTCAAAGTACGCAAGACGTACAAATACACATTTACATAAGTCTGGCAGACAGAGGTTCCCATTGCTTTCGTTTGCTCTCACGGACATTTGAATAAAAATGAAAGCTTTCTCTGAATGACACACGTACTACAGCACCTGTAAAAACTGCCCACGTGCGGTTCTGGGGAAAAAACAGAACTATATTGATCTGTTGTTGCCCATTATGCATTATGCCCAGTATGCTGGTGTCACATCAACAAGAGCCGTTAAATTCTTGGCTATAGTACAAAATCTTCCGGGGCCCAGGTTTACACAATATTTTATGCTCCACCAAGCAATCGTTGTGGGGAAGAGCCGGTGAAAGACCTAAAGATTCCTTCTTTGTAGTCGTATTCTTCGTTACTAAAGGTCGTGTCCCTGATGAAAGTCCTTCATAGTTCTTACAATCCCTCTCCATTTCTCTCGTCGTTCGGCTTTCCTTAGAGCAGTTGTAATAGAGATTCCAGTGAGTGCAGTAACTTGGTCACACCAACGGCTAGGTGATCAGCCGCGGGGTCTCTTTCCTTCAATCTTGCCCACCACGATTCATTTGTCTAGAATTCTAGATCATCTGGTTGACGACGGGCAATATGTGACCAAAATACCCAAGAACACGCTGGAAGCATATCGTTGAGAGTCTTGTTTTTATGTGGAGCTGGGCGAGTATAGACTTGTTTATTCTTTTCGTCCATGGTATGCGGAGCATTCTTTTCCAACACCACATCTCAAAAGCGTAAATTTTTCCCCGGTCTTTTGCTCTCATAGTTCATGTCTCTTTTGTCTTGTATCTTGTCTTGTCTTGTCTCTGATGCGTATAGAAATATTGAGAAAACCAATGTCCGGACTAGTCTCACTTTGGTGACATTGGAAACTTTCCGATTTTGCCAGATGCGAGTTAATTTGCGCATTTTTGGCCATCTGTGTCCTTCTTCTGATTTCCTGTTCACATCCTCCTTGATTAGACAATAAAGCTCCCAAGTAAATAAAGTCACTGACAAATTCGAGATCTCCTGTTTTCGAAAATTGACCAGATCTATCAATCGCCATTACATCGCCGGTTTTCGACTTGTTGACAGTGAGTCCAACTAGTTCACTCTCATACTCCATTCTACGGCATAGGTCAGCGAGCTCTGCTTCAGTTGGTGCAAAAAGAGTAATGTGGTCCGCGTATCTCAGGTTACTGATCTTTACGCCACCAACAGAAATGCCTCCCTCTCATCCTTCTAAGGCTTTTCGGTAAATGTATTCGCCATAAGTGTTGAAGAGGATTGGTGATAGAATGCATCCCTGTCTCACTCCTTTTCCTGGCGTAAACGGTCGTCCTAAAGATATACTATACAAGTTTATATACACGCAAAATATCATTAAGGTAGCGGTAACCGCATCACAGTTCAATATTTAAAGTTAACAAACACAAAAGAACTAGGTTGCAGTGCAAAATGGGTCTAGTCAATTGGGAAACCGAGTTTAATAACAACAACAGTGTTTTTAGTCCATTTGGGAAACAGAAATAGGCAACCGTTTAATAGCTATGTTTTTGCTTACAAGTTTAATGTTAGGTGCATTAACTTAGCCTACATGAGCCCCACTTAGGCAAGTGCTAACCTATTGAACGAGAAGACTTCTCATGTGAACTCTGTTACCTAATCAGACCTGCGTTTTGTTAAGTATTGTCATTATATTAGACTAGCTATGACATTCGGCTTTGCTCTCAGGTTTTCATACGAGTTTCCATCAACAGTCTTCGGATTCGCATATTTTATTTTGTCTTTATATCGTGTCAGAAGATACAGTTCTCAAGATTTGAAGAAGACTCATGTTATGCCATCATAACACAAAAAAAAACATTCATCCCTGCGGCACATTGATGCTGGGTGGATCGATGGTCTCAAAAGGCCTGCCGTAATACGAGTACAAAAGATGAAGGTTTCTATAGATATGACTCAATTAAGTGCAATCTATGCTTGTCTTGATTTACTGATGAAATATAAATAAAATACGACTACAATAAAGTTTGGAGATGATTTACAAAAAAATAAAGAGCGGCAGTTTCTGTTAGCTACATTCCATCATAACTGTACTATAGAAAACCGTATCATGACGGGTATTATTATACTATACTTACGATACATATACAATTATAAAAGTCTCTCTTAAGGTCGTTAAACATGAGATCTTCATCAACTTAATTCTTTTATTAGTAGATGGGAGGGCAATTGTCTCCAATTCCCACACAGCACCGCCTGTGTTTCCTCGTGTTAAGAAATCGATGTCGCGAACAATGCTTATATAATATTGTAAATATGTCTGTCCCTATTTACATACACACAGCCCATACATAAAACTCACGTTTATGATCCTAACGGTGAAGCAATTAAGTTGCAATTAGCAGTAGAGAGGTAACTTTAGCCAACAGGGTTATGATATGGCTTACATTCTAAGGATAAGCCGCTTTCAAAGTTTTTAACATTGTACCCCATCTGTTTATCTATGGATTATCGAAAATCCCCAAAACCTATTTAAAAATTTATCATCCCTATTTCAATAAGAGCAGAACAGAACATATATCTATTGAATATGTCTTGATTCTCTCTAAAAATTAGATCTTCTAGCCTAACAGACCTGTGCTATCTTCAAATTCCACATCTCTATTCAAAGTATCTCAACATCTTCCGAAATTGTGAAATAACATCCAAAGATCTACTTATCTTTTCAAAGACAAGACATCTGTCACAATTCCCATATATTTGCAAAAGATGAGAAGAAGGCTGTACAACAAAACCCGCATTACATAAGTGCCCTGCGCAAGATTCGATCTGATCGCACGCACTGTTTCATAAGGGGTATTGTCCCATTGTGGCTCATTGAGACACGCCATTGCTACACATGTCTCTTCCGTGGTGTATCTCTGTATGTTTACCATGTTGTATTTCAGTGATGTTTGCAGAAATTGGTACCTACTCTATCATAGTCTAAAATAATCCTTTACGCTGACGATATGAAAATTTTATGCCCTATATCAGAACTTTCCGACTGTTTTAGTTTACAGCGGGATTTAGACAGCCTTCAAAATTATTGTCTCCTTAACAAGCTCGAACTTAATGTTTCAAAATGTTTTGTTAGTACTTACACACGCAAGCCACATGCAATCTCGTTTCAGTATAAATTTCATAACACAAATATAAACAGAATAAGCGTTATTAGGGACCTGGGTGTCACATTTGACTCTAAGCTGCTCTTTGATGCACACGTTGAGAACATTGTTAGCAAAGCTTCTAAAGCACTTGGATTTATATTAAGGTTATCAGCTGATTTTAAAAACGTAAAAACATATAAAATCCTTTATTGTGCTTTTGTCCGTAGCCATTTGGAGTACGCCTCACAAGTGTGGAACCCTAGTTACAATATTTACATAGACAGAATTGAGGGTATTCAGAAGCGGTTTTTACGTTTCTTGCAGTTTAAAACCAGAAATTATACTCCCAATTATGTAACTCGATGCAAGAGGTTCCACATTTTACCACTGCATGAGCGTAGACGCATTGCTGACTTGGTGTTCTTATTTAAGATTGCAAATGGTACCATCGATAGCCCAGAGCTGTTGAGTAGTATGGGATTAGTTACGCACTGCAAAATGTTTCGCAAGCCTAGTTTGTTGCATGTCCCTCACTCCAAGTCCGCGTACAGGCAAAATTCATTCCTGATCCGTGCCAGCAGAAGTTTTAACAAACTCAATAGTGAACTTGATTTGGACATATTCAACACCAGTGTATCTCGGCTTAAAAATGTGCTGGTGAAAGCATTTTTTGCACAAGATTATTTGTTGTAAAACTATTATTATTTTTTAGTTATTAGTTAATATTCTCGAATCTTGTTACTTTGTTTTTTTATTGTTACCTTTTTTTTTTTGTTGTTACCTTTTTTTTGTTGTTTTTTGTTTTTTTTGTTTTCGTGTTTATCAGTGGAAACATGTAATTGGCCTTCAAATGTTTATTGTTTAATTGTATTGTTCTGTATTAGCTGTAAGTTTCCCAAATAGAATAAAATAAAATAAAATAAAATAGTCAGCTGGGCCTCCTTCAAGTGACCTGTTTTAAGGGAACATTACCACAATCAAGATTATTGAAGTGAAAACTTCTTTAGCGGCGCTGAGCACTTTTTTGTATGGGTAAAAACTTCACTTCACGTGATGCTGATCGAAAAATCTCTTACGATTTTTCGATCAGCATCACGTGACCCTGACGCGAGTTTGAAAGTTAATATTGAAGTTTTCACTTCTGCCGGCACTCCCGGAGTGCTATTTTTTATTTTGCAATACCAATCCAGTATAGTTTTGAACCTCGGATGGAGTTGTTCACTAACGCAATAAAACCTGAATATGCCCCTTATACTATAATCATTTTTCCGTTACCCCAGAACGACTGACAAATAGTCAAAAACGAACGATACATCTCAGTTTTCTAAAATCGATAAGATCTGAAAGAATGATCGATATTCTTGGGTATTCTTTTATTGTGACAAGCCCGCCATCGCCACACTGTTCCCAAACCACTGTAACTCCAGAATCAACAGTGGCAAACACTAGAAAGCGGAGACAAGCTCTACGAAATCCTAGACAAACAATTTAACTGCCTTGGATCCCACAACGAGTTTCATGAGAAAAGAATAGCGGAGGAGTCGAAAACAAATTATTGGCTATGTTTCCTTTCAACATTTTAAACAGTTATTTCAATTACCTCACAAGCATAGCCTTATGATATAAAGATGCAAGGCTTCCTAGAAACCCAATACTAGCTCGCCCTCACGATCACACAAATGATATGATCGCACAGTTCTTAGCTCGGGTTATTTCCGCGCTCTCGTCCGGTGATCATTGACGATTGACGATTGAGTAACAGATGGACTTTCATTCGTAATATTGATGTTATATGTATATTTGCTGTAGTACCTACCCGCCTCATCTTCTTGCTAGCCTTCGGCTTCCGGTCTAACCGGATACTCCTGAATACCCACTAACCCAGCTTCTAAGTAATACGAAATCTCTTACTAAGACTGGTTGTCAGACTTTCGGGCCACTGACAACCTATAACGACTGCTAAATCTTTATATGACAACGGTTTAACGTGCTTTCCGAGTCAGGGAAGAAACTTAGTGGAGAATAAATGGTGGCAAACGCTGCTTTACCTTATTACCTTTTTGGCCTCGCACAGGTCTTCTCTTTATTATTTAGTTTTATATTCTTTTTTGTTTTTGTTTTTATTATTTTTGTAGTTCCTGTGCTTGTCCCAAATAAATATTTTTCTTTCTTCTTTCTTTCTTTCTTTATTAATTGCCAAGTACGGCTGTTATTATTAAGCGACGAGGCGTAGTCCTTACATATAACATGCGGTTTCTAGAACAATGTAAGACGGCTATATCAATAACATAACCTACATCATTCATTGTTACAAAAAACTCCCCCTTCTCGCATTGTCCTACTGGCTCTCTGTCTCGTACGTAATGATACATTATAATATAATCTGACTATTTTCTTTGCGTATCGATGATAAATCAAATTAACTCAGCATCATTTGCCGAAAGGTGACAAGTTTGGCATTTTCAGTAGCGTCCAAGAACTCTTGTGATGTGCAAATAACAGGTCAGGCAGGACCGCAGGACACAACATCTAGTGTCCCATCATTTGTGGAGTGACACCACATTTGAACTCTAAGGCAGAGTAATCTACGAATCTTCACCTCAACAGGTTTTCCTTACTTCTATCTGACTAGAGTAAATAAACCGAATCTGCTGGAAGTCTGACCTTAGCTCTAAGAATGAGAGCTGGTCGGACCACAATTTATACCACGGACCCAGTGCAAGCTAATATAAAAAGCCCATAATGTTCCATGTTGATCCCGTTGTTCCTGTGTTCATGTTGAGCTTGTCATCACGTTTGAGTTTGTTGTTAAACTTACGTTTCGCTATACCTAGTTTTAATTTGGCTTGGCTTTGTGTTGTAGTCTCGAGATTGTCGATCTACCCAAGATCACAAGTGCCAAATCTAACATTTTTAGTGTCAGTAAACCGCGACTGGTGTATATAAGAAAACATTATGAAGAAACTCAGTTGGAGCGAGAAAACACATGCTAAACAGGTAGTGAGCATTCTTTGTAATCCATGCTCTTTCCTCCTCTCTATGTTAAGAGGTATGTGCACTCCTTGCTGTGGAACACTTACAAGACGTGGTTATGAAGCAACGCCCAACATTCCAAGTACAACAACAAACTGAAAGCTGTTGGTAACTTACAAAAAGTTTCCTCAATGTTACACAGACCGTCGAAATAAAACCCAAGAAAAAGTCATATCATTATCCTTATATGTACATTACGGATATGTCGTATGCACAATCTTCCTCTAGATTGGGTGGACCGGGCAATAAACATGGCAGATATAAATACGTTTCTTAATGCAGGGGCCGCGGGCGAGGTCGCGGTGTAAACTTGTTGCACTCACAATATTTACCAACACTTATACGGGGAACCACAGTTTCGCAAAATTGTCACAAAATTATATAATCGATGATGTGAACTCTTCTTTATGTAAGAATATGCTGATCTTGCAAAATTGCAGATATAAGCTGTTTTAAGACATTTCTGTTTTAATTTAATACATTAGGTCAATTGGTTAAAGGCCAAGTTATATTTGAGTTGTGAACTACAAACAGATACTTTATATCTATTTGTATACACGGAAGCAACTATTATTCCTCAAAATATCCGACTCTCCAAATACATCGGTTTCACTCGCAGTCATCCGAAACTATTTATAAAACAATGGAGATTACACACACGTACCTCTCAAAATATTCTAAGTACGAATATAATACAGAACATCCGCAAAGTAATGAATAATATATTTGCGACCTAAAACTGTGACCTGCGCAGGCGTTCACCACCAACGACCGTTATTGTCAAAATGTTTTTTTGACTTTCTACAGGTAAACAGTTTAGTCACGACCATAATCCCAACACGGTTAGGAAAAGGAGTCGTTACAACGAGATATCAGCTCCTCTGGCAACGAAGCTGACCAATCGTTTAAAACCACAACTTGAGCTATTCTCGTGGATTTAACACGCGAGAAAAGAATATAATAATAATATTTATTGTTTTTATATTAAGTATTAAGTTATTATTCACAAACATCAGTGTAGCTCTGGGTCTTGTACTAGGAGTTCCTGTATCACAAGAGTCAGCCATATGACTGACAAAGATGATGACGTGAGAAAGACCAAACTAAAGCCGAGTAGCACGGAAAGCAGCGGTCTTCTTTCCTGGCTGTGGGAATGATGAATAGTCACTATCTTCCTGTCTTCCTGCCCTTGTCACATATTACTTGGGGTACGCAACACATGTTTTCTTCCATAATTTCCTATCAGCCGTCACGTTTTGACTAAGATGTAACAGATTTACATTTCCAAAGTCGTCACAACTCGTCTTCCATGAATCTACAATGAGTCTGGATTTGCAGATAGCCGTAGGCGGCAGCATGACACTTTTTACCATCAAGTGGGCGATCGGCTTTGTCAAGTATGCCATCCAATAACATCAAAAACAACTGTGGGGACATCAGTGGGCCAACATAATCAAACAATTTGGGACAACAACGAGTACAAGCAATGAGGTTGCTAAGAACAACTTTTGGTCTAACTCGTCAAGTTGTTTCGCAAATCGCTTGGTAAAAGTTCCTTCACGACCCAGATTTAGAATTAAACATGTAAGTAGTAAAGTCTAATTCTAGCTGGCGGGTAATAATCACCTTGTACGTTGGACGACTTTCGTAACACCTAAGAAAAATGAGTGTAGTGTAAATTGTTATTGTCTGTCAGTTGTTGCAAGAATTAACGTTAATGTTGTATAATGTAAATTAAACGTGTTATACAAGTCACGGTGACGGTGCACTTTTGAGATGGATTTGCATCATTTTGTGACGTATCTGTTATTGATATCTGCTGCTGAACGATGCAAGAGTCAATAGATGACCAAGGACGGTACGACAAACATGAATGATGTGATTTACACTGTAAAGATTACGCACCTATTGCGTACTGCCTAGCACGCTACGCTAAAGTCATTGTTTTCACCACACCGGCCGGTAAGACATCACCATTCTCTTGCCTTCTCTTAATTTCCTTAGGGTCAGCGCAAAATGTCTTGTATACACACACAATCTTTTTATACAGTTCATCGTTTTACATTTCTTTGGTCTATCCTTACTTCCTATCGTCATCCTCTTTCGAACAAACTGTCATGGTTTTCAAATCAGATGTATGATGCACTAATTTTTGATAGACTACCAGCCTCCTAGCGAGTTGATATTGGCAACACCACCACAGTAGCAGTCTGTCAGGTTCAATGTTCAAGTTAATTTGGCAACCGATACCTCTAACATAACATTACATCAGAAAAACTTGGTTGTTGCAATATGACATCAATACACACACAAACATTCTAACTGCCAATCAATGTTTATAAGTTTTACACTTCTTGTGAAATACTTGGGAACTCCACAGCTTTTTATTACTGGTTTTGGATAAGGATAACAAGAAACAACTGTCTTTCTTTGTACTGAACCGAGTAGGTACTGAAGTTTCAGTATTTTCAGTACGTACTATCACTAGCGTTCATCGAGTTCGGTTGTGTGCAGGTAACCAGGTATCAGAGAACGCAAGTAATTAAATAAGATTTTGTATAATTTGTTTGGCAGCGCCACATTTGTGCTCGAGTCTAAGATGAGTTAAGATGACAAAGGATTTGAAAGGATATTGGAGCGTTGGTACATGAATTTACAGCGGATCACCATCATAAGCTTATAACAGCCCACTCCAACCAAGCGTCATTTAGCTGAATTCTCAGATTCTCTCAAAAAGTTACTGAACATTTGACGCGGTAAGCTTATAGAAGTAAAGCTTTTCAGTTTGTTTCAGGAAATGCTAAACTAAACCGTCGTGCTTTCAAGTTATGCTCTATTGGTTTATCATCCAGTAAGTAGTCGTTTCTGTTTTACAAGCTTATAAATCAAATGTATGTATTTGTTAGCGATCAGTTCTGAATTGATTTGATGTACAATTTTGAGTCCCCCCTTAAACGGACAACGGAATACGATATACGTGAGGCGCCCTTGAGACATCAGGGGGTCTAAAATGGCCACTTTTGCAGATCATAATGTGAATTGCGTTTAAAAGCGTAAAATGGATCTTTCATAATAAAAACTGCGTCTGTGACTATTTTACGAATGTTAACGCAATTCATATTATTTTCCTATTATGATGTATTTTACTAAATTGTTACAGACCCAGTTATTATAATGAAAGGTCCATTTTACGCTTTTTAACGCAATTCATATTATGATCTGCCAAAGTGGCCGTTTTAGACCCCCAGGTCAGTAGAACAGTCTTGTTTAATATGTTTGTTATCAAACATATTTTAATTATAACACGTTAACTAATATGTTGACCAATATACAAGTGGCTCAGCGGCATGCATCGACCGCCCTACAAGGATGCGGCGCTCACCTGCGCGCGCGCCGCCGACAGTGAAAGTGCCGCGCGCTGTAACTTCGTAACGGCGGCGTTATGTCACCGCGCAGCGCCTGCGCAGTCGCGCCCCGACTATGACGCCGCGCGCGCACCTTTAGCACCATCCAAAAAATATTACGATTTTTGAGGCATAAGTGATCGTACTAACAAGCATGTGCGAGTGGAACTTTAATAAATAAATATAATATTTTTTTCTAAAATGTCTCCCTTAGTGATAGTTTTGTTAAGTGCCTTAGTTTTAGTAAATGCTGTGGAAGTACCCGACAGCAGAGAGAGTGCGCGCGAGGAGAAGTTGCGGAGTGCTTTGATCGACGCTTTCCAGAGCATCAAGAAAGGATCCGCTAAGGGTGGAGTCGATGAGGACCTGGCTTCCGACTTGATCGGTTCCCTCGCGAAGCCTTCTCCTCCAAACTCGAGTCGAAACGATAAATCTACGACAGAGGATGCCTTCGATGTGTTTTCGGACGATGACGGGCTTTCGTTCGCCGACTTCAGTGAGATCAAGACTGAAGCGAAACAATCGACAACAGAGAAGTCTCACAATGTGCAGCACATTGTGAAGACTACCACCAAGCCCACGGACAAAACGACCACGAAACCGAACAGAGATGTGTTGAGTAAACTGAGTGACTCGATCTTGAACACTGTGAACGAGTCCAGGATGGCGCTGCGGAGAGACAGCGTCAATGTGACGGAGTTGATGGGCATCGAGAACATGCTGCGCCTGTTCGACGCCGACATCCTGGTGCAGCAGTGGAGTGACCTGCAGAATATCATCAGCGGACAGTGCCGCGAGGATATGCAGGACTACGTCGTTGGGCTAATGGAGAGACAGCTGTGGGCGCTCAAAAGTAAGTACACATCTTAAAATGTCAAATATAATTTAATCGCCACTACAAGGTTAAAGCATGATAAGATTTATAGATTTTCGTTTCGAAATTCAATTTCGGGTTCAGCCTTAGTGCGTGCTGCAAGAATATAAATGAATCATATTTAAATATTTTTCACAAGTGGTGATATAATGTCTTCGGGTGGATCTGTGCATTACACAAGATATACTTTTACCGAACATTGTGTAAATAAAACGTGTGCTAAGTATCGTTATATAAACTTTTAACGATTACTTTGATGTTTGGTGTTTCATTTTGAATAAACTAATGCGATTCGCTTTCCAATCCCAAAATCAAAATATTTGAAATTTCGTATTTACACGCAGGTATTAGCTGGCTTTCTATTTGATTAACATGACTTTTGTCATTTTTGTGATTTAGCCAAACATATCTACTTTTGATATGGAGAGCTTTACCTCCACAAAATTTCATTTTGGTCACATATTACTTCCTAAATGCGATAATCAATAAAACCAATAATTAGATGAAAGATATCCTCGTAATGAAACAATGAAAATTCCTCAGTTTACAGTCAACTTTTCATTAAACATTTAATAATCAATCAATCATTTAGTAATAAAGCTTGGGCTGAGCTGGTATGCTGGTATTTCATTATTTCGTAACGTAAACTGTTAATTATGATTTAACAGCAACTGTGAGTTTAATGGCAATACGTCGTTTAAATGGGATATTTAACTTAATGAGAAATTGAGACTACAATGTTAATCTATGCATGTATCTGCGTAACTATAGATGCTTCAGTTTGCATTCATGCAATTTTGCAAAAGAAGCTTTTGGTACAAAATTCCCAAAGAGATTTTTTGGCTACATCTAATTTGAATTTGGTATCCATTATTTTTTACTCAAAACCCTTCATTTTTTAAGTCACGTAGTTGAACTATAAACCCATAGTTCGAAATGGTATGCACAAGATGAAAAATTTGGCACCCTGTTTCATTTAATATATTGTATTTAATTTAATATATTATTATATTTATATTATTTTGCAATTAAATCACATTATAATTATTGCTTTACATTTCCATGATTCAGACTCGTTTAGAAAACTTATAAATTACCAAAAAAGTTCAAATTAAATAAAGCTTTTGTCTAATGAGATGAATTCATTGGCTTTACTCTGCTTAACGTGTATTCGTGCTCTAATTGAAACGGTGGACGTCACAATAAACACAATAACAGTGTGTGTAATCTTGAAAACATGTGGTGAATTATTTAACCTCTATGATAATATTTCCGACTTCGTATTTCATTGAGGTCTAGTTGATTCTCCAAACGATCTAAACTGGGTCACTCTAACGGATGGACAATAGCAAAAAATACAACAAAACAACTCGTTGTAGAGTTTTTTTAAATACACCGTGTACCGACTGCGCGGAGTTGCGTAATGAGTTTTAAGCCGAAATTCCGTATCTGGGTCACTAGCGCCACCAAGCGGAGTTAATAAGATCAAAACGGTTTGTTTACTTGCACAACCGATTTCTTTTTTTTTTTACTTCATTATGCTTAAATAACGGCTTTTGCCAAAATCGTGCTGAGATAACCATTTAATTTTTAAGCGAGAATGGACCTTATGCTAAAGAGGAAGAAACAGCATGTGCTTTGGCAAAATTGTGCATGAATAGGCATAAGACGAGAATATTTTCGCAAGTAATATTATGTAATGTCACTCATATCATTATCCACTGTTCTAAATAAGGAGACCGTCATATAGCAAATACATATTTACTATATGATACTATAATACTATATTTTTGCATATGTAGCTCTGACAATGATGCTGATGCATGAAATCATTACATTTATTTATTTATTTAGTATGAATGAAAAATGCAATCTTTTAAAGTTTTTACATCTGCCAAACTTAGTGCAATACTTGACTAACTTAGCACATACAACTCGGTTATTTGCTCCTCTACTAATGAATGCCAAAATTAAAATAAACAGCCCAAGGGTGAAGCAATATAGAATGTCAGTTATTTACTGCAAAAACCAAGGTTTTCCACTTACTTAATTAAATATATACGAAGAGCCAGCATTCTTTATCAATTGTTTGTCCAATTCATCAAATATGTGGTCGCCATGACCATTAAGTACTTGCTAATACTTAGCTATGTTATAATACTACATCACGTACTATAAACTTATTTACTCGAATCAGAACAAATAATACGTTTCCGCCATTTTCATGGGCAGATTTTCATTATAATAATAATTATAATTAGGCAAATATCATCCTCTTACGGATTTCACGGTCACAAGCCCAGATATTATTTAATGCCAAAACAAGCGCCAAAAATCTAAAGAGGAAATAACATATTATTTATTGTAATAAAAGACTATACTAAATATATAAACTAAACTAACCTAAAAACAAAATAACTACAAAAGGGCATCGAAAAACTCCTCCTCAACGCTGTCAGCAGGTAAAGTACCCAAGAGACTGGCAGCGTTGCCGCGTTGTATGGCAACACTTATCCTCTGGCCAAAGAAAAAGCCAGCCCTTGGGTCGGAGGAAGCGTCAACAAGCGACAAAGGAAAAAAAAGCTAGAAATAACTAGCTTTTTTTTTCCTTTGTCTCTCTTTTTCTGCTTGCCAGATATTCGTATTTATTTATTTAAAAACAGGTACAGTACATACAACTAATAATAAAAATATACAGGCCAGGGTTCCTATGTGGGTACCAATTACAGGTGTACACAACATTATCTTAGGTGAAGCTAGGTATATCATATTGTATTTGCATTCTTGTTAGTGTTGTCTTGTCTCGTCTTCATTCTACTGCCCTCATACCAATCTACTTTTGCAAGAGGCACACAGGCCAGCATACCTTAATGGTTTCGTATGCAATTTTCTAGCGAATTCGGCCTGTCATAGCTTTGACCAACTTAACGGGAACTTTAATGAAAGCAAAATTGCATATTATGTAGTTCAGACCAAAAAAACGAAAGAAATGCATGAAGTAACAGCACTGCGGAAGTTATAAATCATCAGAAGGAAACGTAATATTAAGACCAAGTTAGATGCTAACTACAGATTACTGTAACTTAGGTTTCACTTATTACACACGCTAACTTTACAAAAAAATAAAAAGTACTGGTGATTTCATGCACGCTGTACAATCATAAAACTTTGCTTAACTATTTACTTTAGTTTTCCTTATAGTTGCTTTACACGTAAAATTTATGTGTGACCTGAAAACAGGCAATACAAATCTGCGAGAACTATTTTTGAGAGAGATCTATTCCAGAGAGTTGATCTGAGGATTAGACAATGAGCCTATCAGCGGTACCCTTTTTTTTTTTTTTTTTGGGTGGAAAATCCCCCCCCGCTCTTGGGCAGAGCGAAGGGGAGTGTCAGACTTCTACTGACTATAAACCAAACCCATGTTCCTTCTTCGCCCTTGTGTCGGAGCCGCGGTAACCTTTCGATATCCACAGCCCCGACGGGCACCTTGCGGGCCCCTTCCATATTGCTGACATCTCTTTGAGGCGCGCTTGGAACACGTACGCGCCGCCGACACGGTCTGTTGCCGTCATGACGACGGCCGGACGGCCAGCTAGCCCGTTACTCACCGTCCACAGGCCCGCGTCTACGGTGGCCGGAGGTCATCGCATCGGACCCCCGACGCCCGGAGCGCCTTCCGCGGCTGGGACGTTGAGAAGTTCTCTCCCTCTCTCGTTCCGCCACCTCCTTCGCTAGCATCACTGCTTCGCAGAAGGAGGCGACGGCGTCCCATTCCTCTTCGTCCCGAACGATCAGCGGTACCCTAAAATCATCTTCCTGCGCTTGCTACGATGCAACAAGTTTATATCTTCCAATCTCCCCTCTCTATCGTCACGCTATCATTTACGCCTTTTTCTTTCATATCACACAATCCGTCCATCTTTTCTTTGGTCTTCTTCACCCTCTCCATTTATCCTTTATAGTAATCACATTTTTAGTCACTTAAGTTTGATCTCTCCTCATCACTAGTTCATACATCACAAACGACTCCCTGCTGTCTTTTATCACTAGATTCTTATGAACTAGGAAAAGTAAGAAATGAAATGGCTTAATTAACATTTGCTACTGAAAAGCTTTCATCAATCCTGAAATTTAAACTGCCATGGTCACTAACATTATCATTAACACTGAAAAAAATTAAAAATTAAAAAAAAATCCCACGACGGTAAAAACCAAATTGAAAAAAAATAAAATACCTAACTCAAAATAAACATAACTAAGGAATATCCATCGGGGGCTGCCATTAAACCAGCTAAAGGTTTTCTACTGACGTGAATACAATTGTTTAACGACGACATAAAATACACGTATGAGTATGATTATATTTTTGTTGAAATTTCATATCGTCTGCTTACTGCGAAAAGATGATAAATGCACTTTTTTACCAAATTGAGTTAAAAACGCAGTTAAATGTAATTTTTCACGGGCTATCTACTGGTAGAACCCAATAAATGCTATGTCCAATGGCTGCAGAGATAATGAATGTGTAAAAGTGATATCTTACACATTTTGAAAAAAATGTAGCAGGCTAACATAATAAACAATCTTATGCCCTAAATCCGTTTCAGTTGAAACAGTTAAATAACAATAAATACGGTTAATGCTTTTAAAATTATTAATTTGAATAGTAAAATGGTAAAAAATATTCTAAGAAAAGGTCATAAACGCATTTATTACATTTTACTTGTTAAATATTTCTACTCGGTTTACTTAGGTCTCTTCAGAAAAAAGGAAATAAATGTCGTATTTATGCTTTTTTAACAGCAAGAAAGAGAGCGATCGATCGCAGTTATCACATTGCGTACGCGAGTGCTCCACGTATTCCGCGAAATGAATAGGTCGATTATTTAGCAAGAACCTGTGTTGTGCGTTAACTATTGAATCATGGTTGGTACTCTTGTTTACCAACAGCAACCATTAAAGTAGATCGTCAACCTAAACCTTTAGTTAAAGGACCGCCATCGAAAGATTAAGTTACTTAATTGAATTAAAAGTCGTTAACTCAATATTTTTTGTTTGTAATAATTGATTGTGATCGAAGTTTGATTGCCATAACTATGTGAAAAGTAATAAAATTGATTTGTTCTTAAAAAGCCACTTCATTTATTGTAGTTTCATAGATTACCTATGAAATAAACATCTATTTTTATCTATTTATTTAATGATCACTTTGCGAAGCTTTAGGACATAAACTAAAACTCTACAGGTAAAACCGGTTAAATGTATCAAAAATATCAATATTTCAGGGTATTTTGTGAAAGAAAGCCTTTCCAATCAAGTAATGGTGTAAAGTACAGTAAGTCACATTACAAAATGGAAATGAGCTACTGAAATCAATGAATTCAGAAGATACAACATGTTTGTTAAGTACAGGTAAAACGTGATAAATGCGACCTCCTTTCGATTCAAATTTAATTTTACAAAGTTTTTACTAACACCAAATTTTACAGATGAGCAAATCTTAAAAGCAGAGTAGTTAATGTAACATTTTGTATTATCATTTATGTAATTAAAGAGTTTTAAGTAGATCAAATTGAAACTGAAGCTTTAAAAAGTGATTTACTCAAATTGACACAAACTGCATTTATCATCTTTTCGCACTAAGCAGACGATATAGAAAAGGCAGCCCCCGACGGATATTTCTTAGTTATGTTTATTTTGAGTTATTTTATTCTTTTTCAATTAGATTTTTACCGTCGTGGGTTTTTTTCAAATTTTTTAATTTTGCTTAATTTTATTTCAGACTTATTAGAGAGCATATACGAATTATAATCTATATAATATGTAGGTAAAACAAAATTGTAATCGGACATTTCGTTTTGATTATATTGCAACATTGTTTTGCACTAATACGAGTATTGTGGCGCCCCCTAGTGAGTTACAGCCATGACATCTGTCTAAGAACATGAACTCATCGAGCACAAACCCGTTATTGAAAACCGCATCAAAATCGGATCATTAGTTTAGAAGATAGGTGGGAACTTAAAAAAAGTGCACACACATCTCTCACCCTAAACGCATATACCTGCTCCGTTCCGTCGTGGGTAATAATGATATCCTAAAGTTGCTTTTGAAACATGAAACATTTGAGGGCGATTGTTAGTTGCCCTTCAGGCAAGACAATCTATAAGTAGGGTATTATGTATTTTTTTTGAAAACCCAATCTCAGGACCAATCTACACCAAACGGCTCAATATTCGACAGTGGTGACTAATACAGCTTATTTCTCAAGCTTGTTTAATCTTGTGATAAAAGTGGCATATTACACAACAATGCCATATTTCAAGAGATATTTACGTGGGATCGATGACCGGATTTAAATGCCTTATTGGTAAAACGCGGTTTGATAAATAATGGCTGAGGTTTTAAGCTCGGTCGTTAACACTTCGCTAGCAGATGTAATTTGTTTAATAATTGTGTATCTGTCAACTTTTACAACAGATTTACCTAGCTGCGTTTTAGATGTCGAATAAGTTTTATATTAAAAAATATTTACTAGCCGGATAACCGTCGAAGACTTGGAAATGCAATATTTACGCTGAGATGAAGAAAATCTTCAGCAAAACAAATGGACCGTTAAATTCTCTAGCAAGCCATGTCTGTCAGACACACCCCGCGCTACATACCATAACATATGACGTAAAAATTCCGATACATTTGCAATGTCCAGCATTACACCACGCTCGACCTTCACCAGCTTTCCTACGCTGCACGCTGTCCCAATCCACCATCTTTGATTTGGCAACCGCGCGCGCTTATGTAACGATAGCCGATCGCTGTATCCTCGCTGCTCGAGTGACCACTTCATTCTTTAGTTTAGTCATGCTTGTAGTTTGTTTTGGCTTTGTCTATCTGTTGGTATATCTGGATTCGCTTGGGTGATACTTGGGTGAACTCACTTCTTTTCTCACCTTTTCCAACCATCTACTTTCCTTACACTACTTTTTCAACTCCTGTGCAATTCTTCCAGGCTTCTATTTTCCATTGGATATTATAAGTAAGCCATCGGTCAAATTTTCCAAAGTCTTTAGATGCACAATTTGGATATCGAGCTTACATTGTGCATTTAAAAGGTGACATAGGCAAACTACATGTTCAGTCCTAAGTCTAAAGATTTGCTTAGTTTATTCCCAGCTGATCTACATAATATTGTTAACGTTTACTACTGAAGTTAATTTCTAAGTATAGACTTCTCAGTATTTTCACCTTCAATCATTTGATTTACCATGTTCCCTACTGCTACCTCTATCCTAATTCTATCTACTTTTTTGCTGTGCAGTCTCTCTCCACAAGGTCAATGCATTCAGTAAATCACGATTAGTTGCAAGTGTGCAAGCGATAAGAATCGGAGCCCAATGTCAGCGGATCTGTATTCTCTTGGGAAATGCAAGATGTGGAAATTTCTGAAATTACTAAATTACAAGTTGGCCTTGTCGTCTCTCTTTGTTATAGATGATCTTATTTTTTGTTTGTGTTGGTTTTTGACCTTAATGTATTAATTAATTGTTTCTTTAGTAACGCTTGTGTTTATGTATCCAAAGATTTGCCTGGTTTTTTTTTTCACATTGTAGGAAAAAGGCCTCAGGTAAGGAAAGCCCGTGTAGGTTAATCTTTTAATAGGAGTCAAGTCTGTCCCTTCGTCTTAGCCTGAAAAACACGGTTTACAATTAGATAACGAATTACTTACTACATATTTCATTGATGAACACTGTACCGTGCACCTCGTCATGGAATTTTGCATTCAATCGCCAAAACTGAAGCTGATATTCTGTCCCCTCTCGTTATGAAACAGAAAGACATTTAGTTTATGACTTCAACATCTTTTCTTAAACAAAAGGTCAGACAGAGGATTAAATTGGTCTTTTGTTCAAGCAATAACAACATTTCTAATCTAGACAATAAAATGGAATTAATTTAGATCCAGTTGAAACATTGCGTGATCTGAGAACATTAGTATTTTGGAGTGTTACCTTACATGCACTGAACTGTAAAAAGAAAGTAAAATGTCAAAACATTTTTTTCATACAAACCCACACTTTTATTGTTATTTCCTCATGTAGATTGATTTATAAAGAGTTATTCTGAAGTACCTAATGTAATAATGGATTTATAGGATCGTATTGTGGTTTACCAAACACGCTTAACGTGTGTCTAAGTAACGTTGATCCACAATCTAATAACAACAGTTGCTATGTAGTAAAAAAGCAACAGTAACTGATAAAAATTGCAGAAGATTCACTCCACTTGCACATCTGGCAGACGTATTGGAGATCGGGTGCAAGTAGCAGTTGATGGAGAGGAGTTTAAATGAAAAGTTCGACTTTTTAGAGCTTTGTCGTTTGTTAGTCTCTTCCTAAACTCGATCTGCTTAACTTAAATGCTTGATTACTGTCGTTCAATTGATATGGCGAATCTCGCCGGCCTACTTCATGTTAACATCACTTTAAAGGTACTCTATGACATTCCTCATCAACTTTCAGACCACCTGTCGCATAGTACTGCAGTAAACCTTCTACATTTCCTTGTTTATTACACAGTTTTATCGTGAACCAGCTAACAAGTAGCATTGTACTCGCCTCGTGAGAGATGCCGCGGTAGATCTGCGACTTTCATCTCGATCATATTGTTGCGTTGCGTAAGGTCGCGGGTTCGCTTCCCAGTCCGGTCGCTTGCTGTGGTAGATGGGAGTGTGATTGACTATTGTTTCGTTGATGTTGTTGTTAATATTGCTGGTTCATTACAGCTTTCTGTAATGTAGAAGAATGTATGTCTTTCTCGTTAGACATTGAGGTTTATAGAGTTTGTATAGATTCTAATGCTTTAGGAATTTGATCAGTGACGTGTATCACGAATGTCTAACAGCAAATTAATGACACAGAGGATAGGATTCCTAAAATTTTTTTTTGTTGCTCTGTTTTTAAAGAACAACACTATCGTGTGGTTTCAAGTGAAAAATGAGACGCAATTTGTAATTGTATCCCTTTGCACACGTTCTACAAATATTTGTAAGTTAAGAATCTTAAGACTAATGCAAACAGGGGATACATTACTGATACCCAATATTGTAACAAGTATGCTTACAAAATGTTGTTTGAGAGGAAATCACAACTTTTTAACGCGCCATTTATAAAACAAAATACAAATATTTGTAAGGTTCAAGTATTTTTAAAACCTTACAGCCAATAAATAACTAAAGTTTATTATTGTATCTATCGAGGACAATCGAGGAGAAACGAAAAGGTCTAAGAAGGATTACAACTGACAATTGGTTTAACGCAATACATCGTTCATTTCATGGTCACCATATGCAAAAGACATTGCCCATTACATAACGCTACATATGACTAGAAAATAAAGTAGCCATCGTGGTGTGCAATTAATCGAAAGTTGTCAAAATTATGTCATTGTCAAACGTGACGCTACTGCATAGAATAATTTAATTCAAAAGAAAATGATTGTGAATAAATGTGATTCATCAATGACCTTTCTCTAAGTTCTTTTAAACAAGTTAGTAATTAGTTAGCAATACAAGAATGTGTTAAGAATGATATGGTAAAAAAAGAGGTGTCTCATGAGATGACGAAAAACAGAGGTATGGAAGAGGAAGACATGTTGTGCCGACCCCAAATGAATTGGGATAAGAAGAAGACATGTTGTGCCGACCCCAAATGAATTGGGATAAGAGGAAGACATGTTGTGCCGACCCCAAATGAATTGGGATAAGAGGAAGACATGTTGTGCCGACCCCAAATGAATTGGGATAAGGACAAGAGAATGATGATGATGACACTCGGATTGATTCCCAATAGACATTGTTGCAATTATCAAAATAGTACCTATAGCAACTGCTACACGTAATTGACATAGAAATAATGTTTATGATACAGATGTAACGTTTAACGTAATATGTTAATTTATTATTTAAAATGCTTGAAAGTATAATTAAATTATAAAGATATATACCAACTAGGTTAGTGGCACAACGTAAGTGTCTTGGATTGCATTGACGTTTTTATTTTTAACTTTGTTAAGTTTTGGACTCCTGGTAGACCCTTAATTATCCACATTTTCTTTTAAATAATTCATTATAATGTAGAGTTATCATTGGTCCAAATTCTACATTAATAACGCCAATATTCATTTTGATCTGAAATAAAATTGCATGTAATCTTGTGATTCATGTTTTAGTTAATTGAATATCAAAAACCCAAGGTAACCCAGTATTAGGTCTGCAGTCAAATATTAAAGTTTCAAAATAAAATGCGTCATCCTGACTTAGTTACTATAATTCACTCAGTATAAGTTGCAACTATAGAATTATATTTATTAATGCTTGCAACATATTCGACATTTGACGTCGACGCGGGTGATCCTGCGCGTACTCAGAGTTTGCAACCGTTTCGTCATTAGCTATAGCTATAGCAATAAACCTGATGGATGAAGTCGTGGTGTTAATACAAATTACTTTATAATTTGAATCCTTCATCTCGGTTTCTTCAGAACTATCTGAATTTTTAACATTTTGATTACACACTCACACATACCATCTCCAATTCTCACTAGTTACTAGTGGCGTAGAACTTTTTCTTCTTTTAATCTCCCCTTCGTCATTTTATCATTCACTTTTTTTTCTTTCATATTGTTTCTCACACAATCCATTCATCTTTGCTTCTTAAAGTTCATCTTTACTTGATCCTTCATCTCCTTCTCTTTTCTTGACTCTTGACGCTCAATTTCATCTTAGAGACTCTCTCTCCAAAAAAATAAGTAATAGGCTTAAATCTAAAGCGGAAATTATTAAATCAGCACCAAATCTGACATTAAACCATACTCAGCTCAATATTCCACTGGAAATATCTTAAGGATCAAGAAACCGTGAAC
Organism: Diarsia dahlii; assembly: GCA_949775195.1. Classification (NCBI taxonomy): domain Eukaryota; kingdom Metazoa; phylum Arthropoda; class Insecta; order Lepidoptera; family Noctuidae; genus Diarsia; species Diarsia dahlii. The sequence continues at coordinate 24,814,684 of OX459191.1, read as the reverse complement.
TTACCATAACAGTTCGTAAACTATTTGCCTTGGTGAGGTGAGGCCTTGTTCTGAGTCGCAACCTTGCGCTGGCGCAAGTTCTCCTTTATAGCCGCGTGCGTGCGCCATGTCCTGTGCACACCTACCGGACACCGGACAGTCACTAAACCGGACAGGACGTAGCGTAGTACAGACCCATAGTCTCACTTTCTTTATGTGCTATGTACTTGTGTGAATGGCTGTGATTTTCTTGATGGTTTTCCTCCTATATGTCTTATGATGATATGTTTTTTGTGGCAGAAGAAAAATAACAGAAGACTGAAAGAAAACGTTTTCACAAAATATGTTATATTGTTTAACTCGTACAATTAAAGTTTTGAATTGCTTTACATGGTTTACAGTTTTCAACTGGAAATGGTATAAATCCCATGTCAAAGGTGTCAAAGCATGGGCCTATAGATAACGCCATCTGATAGCTAATGCTGACAACACTTTCTACATCTAACACTATTTGTGTTTACTTTCCTTGTGTTTCTACAAAGTGTACGTGAAAGAGGTTTGTGAGAGAATATTTCTAGCACTTTTTAGGAGCTAATCGATGCTTAATATGTAGAGCACACGTGTGATGTTTTCAGTTTAGAAAATATTTATCTTGTAGTAGTACTCTGCAGGAGCTCGTGGGTTAATAATAGCAGCTGATGCCGGCGACCCCTTACGTACCAGTCTTACCAAGGTATCGTATTAATTAGCCAGTACTAACTCGGCTGTGGAGGTCAGTTAGGCAGTTTCGCTTCACGTAATATAATGGTAATCGACTGCGGTTGATAATTGCGATTGCGGATATTGATGATTGCGGTTGGTTGCGGTAGAAGATGATGAATAATGGTAATCTGAAATTAATGTTAAGGATGACTCTACATTGCTAATAATAGTTGAATATTTGGTATTAATTAATTCATACTACAACTTTACTATTGATCGACTAAAGAAGAGTCAATCACGTTCACTGAAATATTATTATAGCCAAACAGTAGGTTACTTCAATATTGCTAATCAGCTATTTGCATATATATTTTGCAGCTTTAAAATATTCGCGTTCAAGTCAAATAGTAGCTGATAAACAAATATTATCTATAGCCACCGAATTTACATTAACTAAGTATGTAAACGAGTTAGGAAATAACTTCACTATATCTCTTGTAAGCTAGCTAGGAAGTAATTGTTGAAAGCTTGTAAGCTTTCGTGCTGTATGATTTATACTCGTAGCAAACAAAAATGTAAATAGGTATGCGCTGTTAGAACGAGGCTTTATACCAATGGTGGATAGTCTGGTTTATTCAGGATAATATTTCACTGTAAGTTCCACCTGTTATTGCATATAGTCCATTGAAATGTTAAATTTAGCGTGCATTTCTTAGAGGACGCAATTTTTTTTTTAGATATCATGGGGGAGTCAGTTTAAAGTAAAATCCAAGTTTGTGGGGTTGCAACCCTTGTCCCACGGCCGCCATCTTGAAAAAGGGGTGATTTAAATGGTTTTTGTGATTTATCTGATTTATCTGGTCCCACAACAAAAATGAGTTCCCAGTTTTTGTTGCCAATAAGATTATCTACAACTTTTATTCAGTAACTTTTTGTCGTAGAACCAAAATTAAAAAAGTTATTATGTTAGATTTTTGCTCATAACTTTTTTAGCTTATATAGCCTAGCAGAAGTATATTCAGCCATAATGTCCCCACCACTGCTGGGACACTGGCGTAGTCCTTTCTATAAGAGGGAATGGGCTAATCATACCATGCGAGCCTAATGCAGATTGGTTGATGCCACAAGTCTTCGAATTTTTGGTTCTAGAATATTCTAGAACCAAAAATTCGAAGACTGAACAACTAGACGAAGGAAACATAGTACATGTTTCCTTAACAAGCATATATAATACTTGACATAATTTTGTTTATATTTTGCCACTCATGGCAATGCACACAATGTCACAGACAATGTACTTTTCGAATGCAGTATTTTAGCTCACTTTAGCTCACTACAAAGTAAATAAAAATCCCTACCAATTACGTCTTCTAAGGCGTATTATTTAAACAAATTACAAGACAATGCGTGTGCATACAGCCTTCACCACTGCCCATCAGCCATCATCAGCGGCCGCTAACGAAGACGCGTGGGAACCATTGTGTGTGCACATGACATGGGTCGAGGACCTGCCATGTGGAACACCCTCGCTGACTGGTTGCGTTGCATGCAAAGGCATAACCACTGGCCGCATCTACTACGTCACATCACACTCAGATTTTTACTGACTTAAAGCAAAGTTTACGTCGGGTGCACTATTCGCGCTATCTTCGTTTAATTACTTTTGTAGCTATCTTCGTTTTTCATATGTACGTGTGTGTTATATAGGTGTGTGTGTGTGTGTGTATGTATGTACTTAAGTTATTATTATATATACCTGTTTCGACCATGCGGGACCAGTGCAAGCAGACCTCTGAGCTTATTCTTTTGTGAACGTCGGATGTTTTGGTACTGCTATGATGCAATGGTTTGATAATACACGATTATGATGAAGCCGGTTGTTTGAAAAGTAAAGACAATTTTACTTGATTACCGTTTCAATGCATGTCACGGTCACCATTCACCCGTAATAAGGTAGAATTACCCTTTGCTATTTGTGGAGACATCAGCACAATGAAAAATAATCAGGATTTTCTAAGTAGCTCATGAGACTCAAGTAGATATATTTCTATGCATTACTTTTCAGGAATTGCGGCTTATAAAATTAATCCACAAATTCTAAATTATATCTCCTAAGCTGCCCCTGCAGTCGATGCGCACGCGTCACTTGGTTGCGCAACCGGTTGCTTACGAGAGTGGAGAATGAGCAACCAGTTAACCGCTCGCTCACGTAACCGCGGATGACCGGATGTGTAGCACGTGCTTCTTAACAGACATGCTGCAGATCTAACCTACATGAAGTAGGTGGACAAAAAGCTCCTGAAGGAATGTGTACCATTCCTCATAACCAGTAATTTGAAGCCACACTTCATGCTTCTCTGGACAACAACTATACAGCCTTTTTTTTTAGGTGTTGGGAAATCATCAAATGAGTCCTCCCGCTCTGGCAGAGCGGCAGGGAGTGCCAGACTTCTACTGATTAAGAACCACCCATGTTCCTTCTTAGCCCTTTGTGTCGAGGCCGTGGTATCTCTTTCAAACAACCCGCAGCCCTGACTGGGGTCGGTTCAAGCCTCGCTACGAGCTTTGAGCTTCTCTGGACAGCGCAGCGGCTACTTATGTTATGAACTTGCATCTCTTCTTTGGTCATCTGTACAAGTCTATTTATGGCAGAATAGTGGTTCAAAATTATTTTATGTTAAGGGACAGTGACAAGACGTGTGTACTCCAAGAATGATGAGTTTGATATTTAGGAAAGCTGAACATCAAAACTTATTCTTACTGACTAAAAGATCTTGTTTCCAAATAATGGTAGGCGTAAATGTGGGTTTCATACTTGTCTTACGGCCCGGCCCGGCCCCGCCTCAAGCAAATAGTGGGAGGATCGTGTTTTTGACACCGATATTATCTGTGCCACGTGAGTACTTGAAGTAATTGCATAAATCAAACTAATTGGTATATTTCCCTAAGATTGAATTTCGTGATGGGAAGTTGGTGACACTTTCGCATTTGATGACCTTATGACTGCATCGGTGCGCGGAGTTCATGTAGCTGAATTTTAGGCCAAAGATATTAAAACTTTTTGCCATCGATACGCTAAGAAACTTGCCTCTCGTTAGGCGATAGACTGATGACATCTTAGTGCTGTGATATTTATTATTAAGTTTTCTAGAAGTTTGACTAACAGCGATGAGAACAGATATAAAACTAGTATATAGACGAATATAATGTTGAGTCAGAGAAGCAACTTTCATTGCCAACGATAATCCTCAAAGTAGCGTGAAATCGATGTGTTGTTTCTATGCAACAGGAAAAGGTGATCATTGTGTTTATTTTAAACAAAATTCAATCGGTATCGTAGTACTACGAAGCAAGAATCAATTACAAGAAAACCAGTTAAGCAACTCCAAAACTAATTCAAAGTAATTAAACCGAATCTAAGTCAATAATCATTCAATGAGAAAGTTCCATGGAATTATCTTCGGACAGTAGGTCAGGTCGCTAAACAAGGACAAGCATATGTGCTTGACACAAGTGCGAGAGGGACGGCTTAACCACATAATGGCGTTACGTAAGGTGTCAGGTTCGATTCTCGCGTTTAATCGTTTCTGCGAGGATAATGCGCGTTGCAAAATGTTTGGCTAAGTTATGAAAGTTGGAACATAAATGTCATTATGAGGCACAGTTTATGATGAAGTTAAATTAATGGTAAGTTTAGGAATGTCGTTACCTAATGTGGGGAAATTATGAGAGAGAACTATGCTCTTCGAAGAATGTTCGCTTAGTCATATTTTGCGTGGTAATTGTTTCGACAACGTGTGAATGTTGACTGCTAAAGTATGAGTTCGAATCGACCTTTACAGTCAGCTGATTCATTGTAGTTGTTATCTAATCACATTGCTTGGCAATCTCATTGATCAGTTTACAAAAAGTTCAGGACACCTCTACCAATCTCTAATTGAACCGTCCGCGTCCTCTTGATTTACCCGGTTTTTTAACCCCTGCAACCACCATGTTTCACCCTAACTGAAGTTTTCTTAAAATCGATACTATTCGCTGTATGTGACTTCTGAAGTTTTTCGTCGAATTGTATTTCGACAAAGCTATCATTAATTTGTATGGTTCTCATATGTCTTGATAAATGTCTGAACTTTAAAAGAGACAGACAGACAGACAGACAGACCTCTGACTTTGTTTTGGTTGTTTCTTTTCAGAAAATTCTGAGACACCGGTCCATCTAGTTTTGAAACATAATATGATGTGACGTGTAAAAGTGTTGGGTAAAACTAATTTAGAACTGAGCTACCAGTTTGGCTCTTTCGGAAGCGACCATCAGTCCATTTGATTTAATATGATTAGTGAATAATAATTTAATTAATTAATTTCAATTTCAATTTGATTTACCGGATAGCTCCGCGGTCATCGACACGCTAAGAAGAAGCTGCTCGGTTACACATTATGTATGCATTATATACATTTCTTCGACATTTTGACTTTTAAGCTTTTAGACCATTAAAGCAAAGATCACTTCTATTTAATTTTGCATTTTCCTATATTGCCAACCCAATCCGCGAAATAGATACAACCCGAGCGACAAATCGCCTGGTTATAGTTACATAACCACCACTACTGCTGACCCAGTAACCGAGTGCCTACCATGCAGGCAGCATCGATTGGAGTTGGACCACTTACGAGGAATTCTAATGAACCACTCTAGGAATTGATCGCTTATTGGCTGTGGTTGATATTTCTTCCTTATGGGTTAGGAGGTTCATCACTGTAATTTTGTAAGACTCTTTTGATGCATAAATTCCTCTCGGAAAAACAACATTTAGGTCTATAAAACAGACACTCAATATTACTTATTTGATTCAATCAATCAAATGGCTTGTATATTTTAGTAATTTTAAGTAATTCTAGTCTTGAGTGATATTTTGCAATAAGGATTTCAATAGAGTCATATCTATTTCATGACATATATTATGGCAACATTTCGTTTGACGCAGAGAGCCATCTGATTATTGCTTGTGAATGTAAAATTGTGATAATGTACTCGTATATAGCAAGGTTTAAAAAAATGCTTTTTCCTTGTGAAACTAGTCAATGTAAATTATGTTTAAAATTAAGTAGTTTCAAATTAAAGTGTTTTTTATTAAAGTGATGGAAATATGTTAGAACAAACATATTTTCTGAGATAATATAGTGTAGTTTACATGAAACGCAACGGAAATAATGCCAGTGATAAGAGTCGCCAGCTTTATTTTATGTGCATACGTAGACCAGGTGCAACTAGTCTGTATTGTTGATTGTGGTTTCGCTCGCGTGAGCTTTTAAATTAAGTCATAAAGTCAGTCGTAAACTGCATTCATTGTAATGTAACATGTACCGAAATAAGGAAAGCACATTCAAGCCAGTGGTAATAAAATTTTTTCTCAAAAATGGTATGTAAAGTTGCCATAACATCTCTAAAAAGTATCCAGAAAGTGAACTTTACCGGAGACTTATTCACAACTGTCCAGTAAGAAGCGAGATTTTAAACTTGGAATCTCCTACTGTCCAGTAAGTAAGTATGTAATTTACTTACTGGACACTAGGTCATCCTCTTTAGATCTGTTTAGAAAAAAAAACATAGTACCAGACACACATTAGAGTTTAGCCATTATAACATGGTTATAGAAGGGAGGTTCCAAATATATATCTATCTCTCTTTTTGGTATGACATTTTATGAGATACATATATTTTTGGAACCTTAAACAGCCATTTTATACGTTGCGTTTTGTACTTAGTAATGTTGTAGAAGTATAGTGTGGGATTTTATGATTGTATTTAGTAATTTCAGTTTATTAAAAAGTTTTTTCTAAAGTTATTTCCTAAACTGCCTCGTTGGTCTAGTGATCGCAAGATCGACAGGTCCTGGGTTCGATTTCCGGGTCGGCCAAAAAGTGCTATTGTGTTTTTCACATACGAATGTAACCTTCAATATTAATTAAACGAATTTGTTGTTAAACTTTCTTTAATTTTTGAGAAAAGCATTATACAAACCTCAACCAGTAAGAAAGCCATCCTGGCCTCGTATATAACCAGACCTCACCTGCGGTTCGGTCCGGTTAACTCATACTTGGCCAGGAAGGCTTACTTACTGGATTCTGCAGTAATGTACTAATTCCAACATGATACTGACTAATATCATGAAATTGTGGCATTCCACCATGGGAATCCTGTAAACCATTGTTTCAAAAATTAAAGCTACTCACATTACCCTGTATGTACATTTTAGAATGCGCTAAATTTGTCAGACAGTACATTGGCTTGTTTAAAAAAGCTGAAGACCGTTGCCCTCGTAAAGTTAGAGATCCAGATAGAATAGTTCTGCCCAGAGCGCCAAGGACTGCTCTATATAGAAAAAACTCTTATAATATGTGTGGACTAATTTATAATAAAATTCCAAAGTATTTAAAAGATTTAACCAATAATTTATTTTTTGTAAAATTAAAATTATGGCTTCTGGAAAAACAATTTTATTCTATTAATGAATTCATGAATAATGTAACTAAATAATCTATTTTAAATTATTGAATGAACGCTGATTGTTGTATATGTTTTGTTATGTTGTGTATTATGATAATGAATAATTTAATCTTAAAATAATTTAATAATTGTAATTGAATGATAATAATGACATAATTAATAATGATTATTATAAATAAAGATATAAGTAAATATTTGCACGCTTGCTTGCAGGCAGAGTACATTGACTTTTTAGGCTATAAGATCTTTTCCTGTAATTTGTATGTATTTCTGGCAAATAAACATTTTGATTTGATTTGATTTGAAACAATAATAAAAATATCTGTATTTGAAATATGGTAACTTTGGAAACTGCTTAATAGGACAATAAACTGTATACACTTACTGTCTTATTGAACTTGACTCAAGCACATATCTCGGGATCCCGAGCCTTTTCGTGCCGTACGTGGAGCCTAAGGCCCGGTATCCACCGAAGTAGAGACGAGTAGAGCAGAGAGGGAATGTGCCAAATTCGACCAATCACAGCAAGGGCGAAAGACCAGATGTAAATTTTAACTAATGTGATTGGCCGATTTCCTTAGCCTACTACTTACACAGGTCCGTACTTATGATATTGTGATCTATATTATTATGAATACATATTTACATATTCTCAATTTTGTAAATGCTAAACTTACGAAACATATAATGACCGTAAACTTTATTTTCAATAAATAATACGTTTGAATATTAATAACATCGCGAAATCGTTCAAATAATAGTATTCATGACCTATTACAACAGTTAAATGTTGCGATATGCGAAACTGTGTATTTTACATGTAATTATTGTAAGACGAAAAAGTTAGGAACTGAGCGCACCAGAGTAAACATAACTGAACACTGCCACTGCCACTGAACTTGCGGTCCTGGGTTCAATTCCCAGATGTGATCTCCCATCGGGAATATCTCACTGACAGCCCGGACTCTCGACTTATGACAGTGGAAGGCAAGGCTTTCCCTACATGCGACTCAAACATAGTTGAAAATAAATTAATCATGTGCAGTAAGATATTATCAGAGAAAGCCATTTCCTACTATTATTTTTCCAGTTCCTAGTTGATTTAATGACCCTGCAATAATCCACTGCAACAACTTACTTCTATTCACAGTTCATAAAACAATAAGAATAAAGAAAGTTTTCGGTCGCAAACGTCGCATTGTGGAGTTGTGGTCGACACGGGGCTGCTACGGTTACATCATTACTTTAAAACAATATGTCTGCCTGTCTGAACCGAGTCTTGTGACCATATACGTCACACTTTTTGAATGTGGTAGTTGGAATACCATAAAATTATAGTAAATTATGGTTGTTCTCGACGTCACACAAACTTGTTTCTGACATTTAAAGTTTTTCCAAACTAATTACAGACTTCATGTATTTTCATAAGGGTAAACGTTACATAATACACTTTCATGTATACACTCAAGCACTTTTCCCGTAAGAGTAAGCAGGAAATGTAGAAAGCTTGCTACGATCGTAAAATACTCGTACACTGCACTGAAAAGAGTCTTCAAGTTACACATTTACACAATATTAATAAACACCACAATTTGCTATAGAAACAAACAACACATTCGTTGTAAGTAGTCACGGTCACAACATTCAGTAATCAGTCAACAGTCAATACAACTATTATACTCATTAAAACCTATTAAACCTATATGGTCATCAACCCATACGCCAGTGCACGCTCACCTTAACATCTCAACTTTACCCGTTCACGGTAACATTGCCAAATACCGACGTTTGCCGACAACTATTAAGAAATATTAATTACCGCTATTATGTGAGTTTACTGCGCCCTATTACCGACAATTATGCCGAATGGCAACTCGCATGTGATGGTGGAAGACCTCATGCCAGTATACGACCTTGTCGAGTTATGTAAGGTCAGTAAAAGTAGCATCTGTTGTATAAAACATTGGTTGCAGATTGACCCGTCAATGTTACCCGTCAATGTTCTGACATTCAAAAGTGCCTGTAATGGCTTAATTGAAATAAACGATTTGAGTTTGAGTTGAGTTTGAGTTTGAATAGGCCTGATGTAAGACACTTCTTTTTGTCAATGGTAGTTGGTTTTTGTGCTGAATTGCTGATGTTGTTTTTTCAACTGTTTAGTTTACAGATTATTTAACTAGTTTTTAACAATCATGACTCATAGTTGCAGGTATTGCCTAGTTATAGGCATGCTAACTATTAGCAAAACTTGCAAATTTCTCAAGAATTAAGTAGTTGAAACGTGTGCCGGTCGAATCATCGTCCTCGGCTTTTCCGAAGTTTATTTAGCTAACTTCCAGTTTAACCAGAAGTGGTTGGTACTGTGGCGACTTGACCATTAGATGTATGTGACTTGTTGGCAAGAGAAAATTCTTGGTGTGGATAGTTCGGGGTCACAGGTCAACTGTGTTCAAACATTTAAGATAAAGATAAAGTTGGTCGACTTTCAAAGTTTAACTGCCAAGATTGTCGGGTACCTTCAGATTATCTGTTGGCGACTTCTTGACCACATATCGTATGAAATCTATCTATTATATTAAACCTACCTATCATAATAAACGAAACAAATAAATATGTTTCATGTTGTTTTGAAACTCTATGAAAGTCACAAATTAGCGATAAGTAGTATAAAGATAGTTTATTTATACTGACTAGCGACCTGCCCCCGCTTCGCATGGGTGGAATGTGCTACATAAAACCTTCCTCTTTAATTAGGGCTCCCACACATAAACACGATACGACGCCGCATCGTTGTACGACGTCGCAACGTGCCACGGCACGACAACGTCTCGTTGAACGACGTCGTCGTATTGACGGTGGCGCATTTGTAGAATTGCCGCAGTTAATTTCTAGAAATTGACCACACTAGACGTGTTCTCCTCCTGCTAATATTAAGAAGACGGATAAAGAAGAAACAAATACAAAGAAAATATTGGATCCATCCATAATATCTTTCTTATCGTCACGACGACGGGCCGTGTCGTATCATGTTTAATTTTATGTGTGGGAGCCCTTTCTTTCTTTAAATCGTTTTTCATGCACATTACAATACCAATTCATATCAAATCTTTAACATTACATTGAATAAATTATTATATATCAATAACTGCTGCAATTTTAAGGCACTTTAAGGTAATCAGGGTACAAACAGATTGGTGTTACCTTGATTTGAGGGTCATTTACATCGAATCAGACCTTCTCTTTGAATGCTAAAGTTTAAGACTAAAATAGAACTCACTTTTTGGATTTTGTTATGTTAACTACCTTCGTATATTTTGACAAAGCTTGACAGCACAAACTTTGTTCGTAAATCGTGTAAGATGAATTAGCAGTCATCTAACGCTCCCTGATATCGTATTACATAGATGAGTTACTGAGCTTTCAATTCTGCCACATAAATGGGGGTTTTCTTCTCTTCTTGGTTTATATTGAAGATCAAAAAGTGCTGATTTGCAGTCTGGTGCAGGTGATTTGACATGAATTTTTATTTAGACTGACTTAAAAAACTGTAGCTTGAGTCTAACTTCTAGCAGAGAATATGCAAGAGTTTGTTTATTTATTTTCTAAAATGCAAAATTTATTTTATGTTGAGTATGTTAAACTAAGAAATACACTTAGTTATACCTAATTATATTGCTTGTTTCACAGTTACTGTGTTCTGAAGTTCTGAACCAAGCATCATAATCATTAATGTTTGCATGCCAACTCTATGGCGAAATGTGTCATTGCACTACATAATTATAATTTTACCATCTTGTATACCACATTTGTTGCAAATAAATAATTTTGACTTTTGAAGAAAATCGAACTTACTCGTACTTGTTGATTAACCAAAATAAATTTAATTTATTTTTCTTTTTCATCTTTTTTGCTTATATTGTAATAAACTTTGTTGAAACAAATCAACAGTCTCTTTTAACGAAAGTAGAGTTAAACCACAGATTACAAAGTATTGTAAGAACTTGAACCCGTGTTTGAACTCGTGCGGCGCAGTCTCGCAGTCAAGCCTTACTCTGCCACGCCGCGGTACCGCCTACGAGCATTTACTTCCGTTTCATTAACTTCCGGCAAACGTTATGCTGTTATCAGACAGTTCTGGTTATCTACCTATCACTTATTTTAAATACCCTGTAGGTTCTATTAGAATTATCCTTTAAATCTGTTTGATAATACGTTTGTTTTTGTTACGCCCTAACGACTGAATGGATTTGGATAAAATTTGGTACAGGGACTTCGGTAAGGACATAAAACATTTACTTATTATGCTATTTGGTTAGTAAGTTCTCGCGAGATAATTCCTGACCACCGCACAGGCGAAGCCGCGGTTAATAAGTTACGTATTATATTAAAAAAGAAGTTGCATGTAAAGCGTTGGTTGAACAAGAGTTCAATCTGAACCATTTAGCACTTTTGACCGTCTGATCAAAAATGTTTGATTATCGATAACAGTCGCACTTCCCCTTATTACGTAATGTTCCTATGGAGTGAAAGCGTCAAGGATGGGGTCTTTGCCCCTAGTTCCCTTTCACGCCGTATTAACGCTTGCAATCATGTGCTCAGGGGTCATTATGGCGTAACGCCAGTGTGTATGCTTCTCATTACAGCTGATTTAGTGGTACGATTTGTACTCGGCTTTCTTTTTATGTGTTTCCTACTAGTTTGGTAGAGCAGGGTTTGTCTTGAGAAAACTAATAAAAAATTGGTTACAATTACTAGTAGCAATTATTTCGTTCATTTATCTATCAACTATACTATCATGCACGACTACGAAAGTACTTGATTAGAAGTTGTGACAGTTTTGGAAAGTTTACAATGTTTTTAATTTTTTGACTATGTTTTTAAAAGCTGTGCTCAAAACCATTTGTTTCATGCAAAAGAAAAAACCTAAACACGTACACTGGATAACCAGAAAGCAATTGAACCGTCTAGTTAACTGATAGTTATTTACTGTACTAGTTGTTAGATAACAGTGGACAGCTAAGTTTTCGATTGACCCGAGTTACGGCCACTTCCATAACTAATTTCAAATCAATTTATTTTCGTCTACATAAAACGCAAACATTTCGCAAACATTCCATTGAATTGCATATTTGGGTGAATTTCAACAAATGCCATTTTTTTTATCATATCGGTGAACTTTTTCATTTATGTTATTTTTTTATATTTTTCAGGTTTTATCTAATGTTTAGGATATCAAATATCCCCAAATTTAATATCATCAACGTAACATTTAAGACTAAAGAGAAAATTCAGTTTGAATTCTGGTTTCCACCGATATGATAAACCGGCACCGATTATTTTTCTGTACACCGATATGATAAGTTTATCCACCGAAATGATGTACATATCCAGCGATATGATAATCTATCCACCTTTGAACATCAAACAGGAAATAGTTAGTAGGTACCTTACATACTTAACGAAATGACACGGGATCTACCGATATGATAAAACGACTCACCGAGATGATAAAATATCTACCGATATTAGATATAAGACACCGATTGATTTTTTCTCATTATTTCGGTGTAAATTATCACATCGGTGGTAATAAAGACCACCGATTACAGCGATATGAGAACAGCGACGTGACAAATAACACAATTTTTAGAAAATTAGAAAAAATGCATAATATCTAGGATAAATTCAATAACAGTCAATGAAGCTAATTCACTTACTACCTCTGTTAGAACCAAACAACAATAATGAAACTACTCATTACACTAGAAAAATGCAACCAACGATAATATAAAATAATTGTCCGGGAGCAACTGAAATGGCGTACTTACGTTAGTGGCGGGAATATGCAGCGATTTGACACACATCCGTCTTGACTGCGCACTAGCACACACTAACGAGAGAAATAAAATTGGGGTGGGGACGCTGTCGGACTCGTCGATGTAAAGTTAGGTTTAAATTACTTTTGTCCAGCGATATGAGAACATTTCGCAGGACAAGTACGTTTGTGCCTCTCAGTAATAATAATCGTTAATTATGTAATAAAATATGTTATATATTAATAATATAACTAATATTCTATGAAATAGAATAAGTTATATCCTTAACTTACTTATTTTTATTAGTGTATATAAGCTTTTTGTTTGTAAAAAAAGTAGAGGGACAGCACCGATTTGAAAAAAATAGAGGTTTATGTATATATTTTCTACCTTTGTAATAGTCCTAGGTAAATTATATTTTTGCCACAACGCAATAACTATCTATTGAATACTAAAAAAAATAATTCAGAACAATATTCCTTTTTTCAAATACTAATTTCACCGAAGACAAAAAAATAAGTCATTTGGGAAATTCACCCATTTACTTTGTCGTAAAGTATTATCAAATATAAACTAAGCTTCGATTACTTACTCATAACAAGAATGCGTTGTCATGATTACTTCGCAAAAATATGCTCCTAGAATATTATGATTATCTTTGACTAGAAGTCAATCTAATCAAACTTTTAGATACATCGTCATCATTCTCCTGCCCTTGTAGCAATTTGCGATCGGCATTGTATGTCTCCTTCTTACATAGTTCTGTAAAACATATTTGGATAATTAAAAAAAATCTTTTTTACCAAAAAAAACAACCGACTTCAAAAACCAAAAAGTGAAAAATAAACTTAAGAAGAAAAATCTGCTTCTGAAGTCACACACACACATCACACACGACATCGACATCATCATCGACATTTGTTTGTTTGATTTAGTTTTTTTGCCACTGACTAATTATATTTTTTCATCTTTAGTTGTAATATCTTATAGAAATATTTACCATGAAACCTAACCCTTAACCTTCAAGATTCCCTTATTATTGCTTTCAACCTAACCACATGAAGTGATGACTGCTAGATACGAATACTTGTATAGCGTCAGAAAAAGCACGAAACACGTAATACGTCCCTATGAAATTTGAGGGTTGCCCTCGATTTCTCTGGGATTCCATCATGGTACCACCTTTGAAATATCTACGTTCCAATAAAAAAAGAATCATCAGAATTGGTTCATAAATAAACGAGGAAGTTATTCACGAATACACATAAACGAAAAATGTAGATTTTTAAAAAATGTTCATAAAATGAAAAGTACCGAGCCAAACCATGCTACTCGTAATTTTTTATGGGACCAAATGGCAAAACTAAAAATGAATCACGTAAATCGAATCATAAATCGCAGCGTAATCGGTATACATACATAGAAAAAATAAACATACTACCAATCGAATTGAGAACCTCCTCCTTTTTGGGAAGTCGGTTAAAAAGTATAACTAGATCTAGACGTAATCATCAACTAGTCATCAATTTATTCAATCTCTGTATGAATCATAATATTTAATGGCCAGCCATTCAAGTCCAAGACTGTTTAATCCGAGTACCAACCACCCCAGTAGTGATTCAAATAAAACCCAAGACATCTTCAAATAAGGTCACAAAAAGATATATAACCTTTTTTGTGTCCTCCATCGGGTCACTGAGCTCAACAAATATTTATAGTGGGTATAGGTACTCCTACTTATAACTTCTAAGCCCACATTCCTTACCTACTGCTTTAGTTTTTTTGTTTATTTCCTGATAAGCTGATAATTGTGAAGAATCTGGGGTCTAATGATATGAGTCCCGCGTTTGGTATTTTTTTTAAGTGGACAGAGTTGATTTGTTTAATGATTATTTGTAGTAGTTTAATGAGGTTCCTTTTTAAAATATCTTATGGAAAGGTGTCCTCCTACTGATAAAGATGTTTTTGGAATGTTTATTTTATTTTGTTGAGTGTTACTTTTGTGTAATTACCATACGGTATCTATCTCTCTATTATTAGTCAGACAATCCATTTAGAAATAATGTTCTCAAAGTTTTTAAAACCAATAAAGATTTATAGAATTTCGTCTTACTTCAACCTCGCATCAACTTCTTTATCCGCCACCATCTGTCTGGTCTTCACTTTGATGTTTGGTCTTTCGGGCAAATTAGCCACTTTTAGCCTTCATCTATCACTGTAAATCTAAAGCTAGACACGCCCAATCCTAAAACTCTATATCGATATGAATAGGTTACCAAAAAAATCGCAATAATAATACACAAGGTCTCATCATCATCAAGGTTCCGTCTTCATCATCAGTAGTACAGCAGGACTGACGTCATTAAAACACCTCTCTCCTCAACACGGTGTCAAGATCCTTTAATTCCTTTCACTCTTCGAAATCCTTCAACAATCTTGACTATTCTTGACCCTCACCATTAACCAATATCAAACAAGTTACCTATAACTAACGCACTAACTATGTAACAACCTAACCTCGTATTCCTCCATATATTTCACTGCGTTTCGATCAAATCATTTAACTTGCTCATGCGTTAATTTTGCTCTTCACCTTGTTCAACAAAAGGTTATGGACGATTACTAAACTGTAGTTTGGTAATCTAACTGGCGAGTCTGTTATGATTGTTATCGAATTGATTACAGTCGTAAATGTAACTGTTTACGCATGGCGTTTACTGGAAAATGAGTATGAGTATGCCTCATTATACCTCATTCTGAGGTTTAGTTCCAGCTAAATAATTCAGATATAGAATACGTCCTAGAGTTTGATCATTTTCCCCTCGGAATTCAAAATAAAAAGTCTTTAGCATTTTATTTACTTCTCATCCTGTTATCTTATCACAAATATCATAGTTCTGTGCCTCCAAGAGAATAGAAATCGGGTATTTATAACCACTTTAGGATTCCTCGGTGTCGCCAAGTCTTGTATCTTCCTCAACAATTAATTTCTTTATTTATTAAGAACAATTCTGTGTGACTTTAAATCAACGTGACGCAAAAGCAATGGTTTGCGAAATATTACACAATAATTACTTGGTGAAAGTAGACCTTCCATTAAAATTAATTGTCTCGGCAATTCGGTAATGATCTGACGTCACGTTGTAACTTTTTGCAAAAAAAGAGAGTAACATGCAAACGGACTTATTTCAGAACTACCGAATAAAATTTGAACATAAATCTGGCTATGCGTGTATCTTGTACAACAGACTACGTATATAATAATAAAACAAGCTCTACTAACTCATCAGCGAATGCTCTGAAGCTCTACAATACTTCCGACTGGCTTTTATTTCCTTATCTTTGCAGATATATTATGTTAATTTGTTATTTTCTATGCTAACCAACGGAGTAGTAAACACTGCTAGTTATGCTTCTATGGCAACAACTATTATGAGGATCAGTATGGATAAAATAAATGAAGTAAGAAAAGATTTTTATTTAGCATATATGCCACAAGTGTACACAACAAAAAAAAAACTAAAATCTAAACAGCAAAATAATAATACCAAGTGTGAAATGCGAATGATGATTGAGTCCAGTTATTATTCGTACCATACCCATATATAACTTGTCAACACAAATCAAGTCTCTACTAGGATCACGACCAAATCACAAACGTAGTAAAAAAGCTATGATTATTGGAAGTAAAGCCCATATAAACAATAGGCCACGATAATTAAACCGAAGCTGCCCATAAACCACAGACTGCGATGTCGCTCACACATGATAACGCCGGACCGCCGGGACTCGGGCAGAGAAAGTGCGTCCCAGTGGTGTTGTGGACGTGTTGCGCAAGAGCATGCTATGACACTGTCGCGGTGCAAGACATGAGCGGTTAAGTTCAGTTCCTGTTTCGGTTTATGTGGAGAATTTGGGCTAGATTTGAATAAATCAGTCAGCCAAACATCTCTCACGTAACTTGCGCTAAGTTACGTGAGAGATGTTTGGCTGACGGGATAGAAGAACTGGTCCATATCCGTAAAATCTATTGATGCTTCACAATCATTCCAATTCAAATCATTGTCTTAGTTGCAGAGGCAACTAACAGAGTTTATCTTTTTTTTCTTTGCAAGATCAGCCAATCTTCATCAAAAACGTATTACTGGCTTACTGCCCGCTCGATCAAATACTCATTTCCATTAAGCTCTCAAAAAACCAAACATATTTCATGTCACTCAACATCGGTTTATTCGTGTGGCACATAAGTAGCTGTTCAAATCATTGCTATCCGTGCATAACCTGTACTCCTCAAAACTTTTCCCTTTTCTTCTTTAACTCTACCACCAACTTATTAAGATATCTTCTTGATCTTTGACCCCAACCCACCTTGACCCCGCTCCCGCTCACGCTTATCACTTGCTCCGCTACACCGCACGGGGGTCCCGCTAACAAGCGCACGCGCAACTCAAGGCGCAGTGAAACTTATTAGCACCTGTTATGTGCCGTTATTATTATTATTCACTTTTACTCTATGAGCCTCAAGCAAATGTTAATTGCATCTTACGTAATTCAGTGGCATATGTGCGCTACTTTATAAATGACTAGCTTTTGCCAGCGGCTTCGCCCGCGTGAAAGTGACGATTTTTCATACAAACTTTCATCCCCTATTTAAATCCCTAAGGGGTTGAATTTCGAAAAATCCTTCCTTATTCCTTGTCTACATTATAAAGGGAACCTCTGTGCAAAATTTCAGCTTTCTAGGTCCAAGGGTTTGGGCTGGGCGTTGATGAGTCAGTCAGTCAGTCAGTCAGTCAGTCAGTCAGGACTTCTCTCTTTATTTATTAGAAGAAGATATATGTGTGTCCGTCGGTATTTTGATTTTCATAAGAAGGTATTTGGAAACAAAAGTGAGAGTGCTAAGAAATCTTTGTTCTATCTTATTGTTTCGCTCGGTTTTGAACAGTATCTCACATGGATCTCACACGGTTTTCTTCATGCGGTGAAAACCACAGAACGCCCTGACCTGCGAACCAGACCATCCCGACAAACTACTTTTCCTGCTTTCACGTTCATACATTTGACCATAAATAGAGGCACACGGGTTGCGAGTACTACGCATGTGCCATATATGCACAATATCACCAACCTATATCGATTGACTCGAAAATGAAATCGTGTCTTTAAAACATGAAAGAAAACAGAAGCTTTCACATGTGAATCTCCAATAATATTTGGTGGCTTTTCTCTTTTATCACTCAGAAGATAATGTGGTTGAATAATTTTGGTAAAATGACTTACTTTATGTATTAATTGCTTTATATTATGAAATTCGTACAGTGAATTAATAAAACTTTTTAAGTGATACGTATGTCAAAAAGTCAACGAATACGAAAACTGCCAATAAATTAATCACGTGAATGATTTTCAACAGTGTCCATTCTGCATTACAAAATCATACAGTGCCACACAGTCATACAGTGTACGACAAAACTATCGCACCTGACAAGGCGGAACTACAAACAACAGCAACAATTTAAATTGTTTCAAAAACATATAAGGAGTGAGTACATGATCAACAACAAGTACACACTACCATTCAAACGACATGACTGTTCGAAATTCAAAGAGCTGTCGATGACGCGTCATGTCGTCATTGCGTCAGCGCATCAGCTAATCAGCGCGCGCGCAACTTGACCGTTACTATCGCCGATGTTGCCACACCTTCACTTGCACTGGTTAGAAACCTCTTAATTATAACCTCCGTCACATCTTGGCGCTCTCGTGAAGTCTGGTATAATCCGGAATGGAAAACAATCGAGCGGAAAGAACTTAACCTTGCTTACTTCCGTCATTTTATAGGTACAGCTTATGTCTCTATGACCCAGTTAGGTTTAATGGTAAAGAATCATCTACGATTCTACGTAGTAAAGATCAAAGTAAAATAAGCAAGTATATATTAATCATTACCACTAGTCATTAGCCCCTAAGATTGACAGTCAGTTTTACCACGAAGTACAGTGCGATCAAATTATCTTGGCAGCTCTGAACATAGGCTTTGCGAAATTTTACGCATGTAAACTTGGGAATAAAACTGTTATTGCCAGATAAACCAATACTTAAACGATCAGAAAATATCTAATTTAAACAGTGAGAAATACAAATAAAATAAATATCATAACACTTTTATACATTCGTTGTAACAAAATGACCTGCACGAAGTTCGGAGCTGCCAAGATAATTTGATCGCACTGTAACCGTGTTACCTAGTAACTGAGTTCTGGAGATCAAACAAGCAGTCGCTCCATGTAAAGTACTACATTCATCATCATCATCAGCCTATAATGTTCCCACTGCAGGGACTCAGGCCTCCTCTCTAGGAGAGGGATGCGCTATAATCCACCACGCGGGTCCAGTGCGGGTTGGTAGATGTCACATGTCTTCGAATTTTTTGGTTCTAAGACATCATTGTTCCCTGATGTTGTTTACTCTCACCGCTTTGAAGTACTACATTCAGGTACATCTAATTAGACTGAAAGTTAATCACAAATTCACAACATAGTTGGGATAAGGTTCCACAGATGATGGTTGCTGGAAAACTAAGAATTACAAAGTCAACTTTACTTTAATAAATCCGTAGATACTTGCATCAAACATTAGCTCTTTAAACAAATCGATTAAGCACAATGTCATTAAGGTGTCCTAAATATCCAGCAAGCACTCAAAGTGCCAACTGCAGTGAACTGTGAGGAAACGTAATGCGAGTCCATCATTACAACAGCACACAGAGGTCAACACCGGCGCGCGCGCAGCATAGCAAATAGCAACCAGTTGCAATTGCAAGCTATTGCGAGCAGTTGCTACATGGTACACTTACAGATAGTACGTGAGATTCAAGCTGCGGTTGTCAGGCATGCGGTCTGACGGGGAAAAGGAAATGGGGAAACGTCAGTTGTATGATTAGGGGGGCTGGTTTAGCTAGTTTTAGACCAAGTATGGAAATATCTATCTGTTTTTGTGTGAATTTTTGTCGAAACCTGTTTCACTGTTTTGACGACTAAAGAGATTTCGATGAAATTTGGCACATCGCTCGATAGACCATGACCTTGGACGGTAGTCATCTTTATGGTGTGGTTAGTGCCTGGTGTCATAGTTTTTATGCCACCCATGGACCTCAGATAAGTCAGAGAGTCTCTCAAACATGCTAGTTTCCTCCTGATGTTTTCCTTCACCGAAACAAGGGTTATTATACAATACGCATATGAATCCTAAAAATCAGAGGCGAAATCCCGGTAGTAAACTTGGGTAAATCCGCGGGTAGAAGCTAGTTACGCTAGTTACTTACTTAGGTATGTAAATTAAAGTAGTACGTGTTCAAAAAGAGCAACGAATCATCTAGTGATTTCAAAATAGCCCATTAGATGAAATAATCATAAACTAAAGCTTCGATTCATTGGATGTAAAGTTTACTTAACTGGGGCCTTAACTAAAAGTAAATAGATTAGCTCTTAATCAATTACAATTACAAATGATTACATTTGTTACAAGGATGAATGAAGTAGGTACAAAGGCGTAACAATTTAATTGAGTTCTGTAACAGTTAATCTTAATCTAAACCGATTGTAGAGCACCGCCCACATTTTAATAATCATGATTTCCAACATGTATTGCGTATTTATAATAATTAGCCATATTAAAGACTAAAGTTGATGATTTAAAAAAATCATTAGACCAATATTGAACCCCACCCCAATAAAGTTGGGAATAGGCTAGGCAGATGATGATTAGACCACACAAGACGAAAGTTCAATCAGCAGCAATCATTAAAATGGTTTCAATAACAATTCAGGGGTTTTCTAACTATAAATCTTAGAATGATTGTACAGTGCAGGTACAGCACCGCCCACATTTTTAAATATCATGGTTTCAAACATTATTTATGTATTTAAATTGCGTAATATGAAATACCTTAGATAACTTTGTGACCAGCAATATAATATTATGTTAACTGTGATCAAACGATCGATCAGTTGAAAACCAGCGTCGGGCACTAGCTGCTCGGCAGTTTGCTGAACTGGTCCTATTTGGCGCAGCTGCGAGATGCACACACGCTTTTATTTTGTTTTGTTATTTTTTTCAATTTGTTTTTTATTTTTATTGTTTGTTGTGTGCACTTGTGGCATGTACTAAATAAATATGTTTTCTTTCTTTTTTCTTTCTTTTTTCTTTCGATCATATACAAGGTCGTTTGATTATAACTAAATTTATTTATGTATTATAAATTCATCTCAAAGCAAAATCACAACCTTCAGATATATACCTTCACCTATTGCAGCCAGTTAGTGCAATATCTGTCACATAATGATGATGATTTAGTGACATCTCTTGAGAAGTAATATTGCTGTGGATGTCCTCCGATGGGCTCTTGTCATGAACTTCTCTAATTTTAAATTTTAGCTAATATAAGTACGAGTAGCTGTTTCTCCCGAGAAAGAAACAATTCAATTTTTTGTTATAAATTATTATGATTCTGATTAAATTGTAATTTAGCCAGAAGGTCAAACGCTGTACTTCCAGTATTTTTTGTAGTGCAGATTTTCTTCACTGCATAACGCACGATAGAACTGAATAGATTCATAATTTATTTTCTTTTCAAGTGTAAACACAAACAGACAGATCTCTTTATTTTATATTAACTACATGTGCATAGTTTAAATTGATACAGGCGTTCGCGGAGCTGAAGCGTAATGAACCTTAGAGTGGGGTCATCGACACGTGGCTATCGACTCACCTTGACATAGATATCTCGATACTATTCACTATTCTATTCTGATTGACTGGAGCTTTTTACTGCGGCGCGCGGTGCGCGGCGGTTCTCGTGCGTTCCCGGTTTTTATTTGTTTTGTCTTTTAATTGGAATGAGACAGGTTTTTTTACTAGCGTTTTTCTTGGAGTTTTGTAATCGAAGTTCCAGATGTTTTGAATAGAAGTAGAATGATTACATAATAAGTTACCTATTTACCTAGATGCTATAAAGCTACTAGCTTCTTTTGCTTCGTGTGGTATTTCAAACTTTGTTAGTCCGTAACTTCATCAACAGTTCTGAAGTCAGATTGCATGTTTCAAGGCTCTGAATGAAGGATAGGAGGTGGAACGTAGTTTGGAGAACAACTCCACACCCATTCATTAAACTACTGAAATATTATAGACATTGAAGTGCACTTAGCGAAGCCTTTTAGAATAATATTCACGCCACACATATTTTTTTGTTCAATTGATATTCGAAACCATTCTTCATAGTCACGGTTCGTCCTATCCTAATCCTATTTATTGGTAAACCGATTAGTCATGCTACATTGTTTTGTTTTAATTAATTTTAAAAAACTGTTTTATTAATCTGTGGAAAACATTTTATTCACAAACCTTATAAAAAACACCTAGTTTCAGTAATAAATGACATTATACCTACGTGTTTTCCAAGATATGTACTAACTGAAAGGGAAAATCATTGAAAAAGTGACAACGGAAGTGAAAAGCACTTTCCCTCTTAGTAATAGATCATCTGCTTGTGATACATAACAACGGATATTGTGGCAATATCCGGCCTTTCTTGTTTACATTATGTGATCTTAAGATAAACTTTGTACTTTATCTCAAGGGAAGAGAGTGCTTTATGATTTGCCTTCACTTATGTAAATAGGCTGGTGTACCTGTCTTTCATTGTCGTACTTTTTCCGGAATATATGGTCCTTACCAGTTATTGATCTTGCCTTCAGAAGTAATGAATAGCAATTCATAGAGGATTTAAATATATATTCTGAGTAATACATATTCTGATTCTGATAATAATATATTATTTCAACTTATATTATAATACTATTATAGTATATAGTATTTCGGGCGATCACAATCGCTTTTTGGTTGCCTGAACTATTCCTAGGTACTAACATAAAATCTTGGGATATTATAATGCAAACAGCATGTGATACGATATAAAAATAATAAGTAGGTATTGGTGCTTCCGGGGTAAACAAAAGATGACCTGAACAAGACCGATTCTAACAATTACATTGAGGTCAATGTTGGGTCAATGTTGGGTCAATGTAACGATTTACAACATATGTGCATACGTCCGCGTTTATTTACTCCAATTTATTGTGCTGAACTTAAATAAGCAATCTCAAATGGGGATACATGAATAAACAAAAAAAACTTTAAGATTAGTAATTTTGGTACTATATATTTAACCACAGAATAGAATAGAATTCACTTAATTCAGGTCACCAAGACCTATGATCACGAGAACGATCAGGCCTTCAATCAATATTCCCACGGATTATTATAAACTTTTAATGACATAACCTCCCAAGGTTCCACACCTGTCCCTACACACCTGAATCCCAAGGTTCCCGTTACCCGCTCTACACCAGGCATAATTTACAATACACTGCACAAGATTGGAAAGCGCACAGCTGCAGCGGAGGTCAACCGCTCTGAAACTATAGGAAGCTAACTAGATCGGTTGCGCATGCGCTTGTAATCACGGTTTGAATTACAACCGTACGCAAGTTTGTGCGTACAAAGTGGTGTCAAATAGAGAAAATACATATGTTATACGAGCAATTCTGCATTTATATGCTCTCAAAGAACAAATATAAGCAAACATGCTTAGAAACTGACTGAAAATAACTAGTCGAAAGCTAAATTACATTATTACATTTTCATCATAAGCATTAGTATTTTTTTAAATATGCTTGTAAAATATGGCAAGTCATACTCGAAAGTCCGTCCTTAAGGTCAATA
The DNA here is from genome assembly GCA_949775195.1 of Diarsia dahlii. NCBI lineage: Eukaryota > Metazoa > Arthropoda > Insecta > Lepidoptera > Noctuidae > Diarsia > Diarsia dahlii. Next base: position 24,790,897 of record OX459191.1, on the reverse strand, counting down.
ACCTTCATATACTCGTATTTCGACAACATCTTTTGTTTACGTGGCACTTAAGACATACGTATTGATTTCCCACATAAGCAGGAAGCGATATTTTGGAAAGTGTCGCCATAAACCAAAAGGCTGTTGTATTCAAGGCAAGCGCAATAAGCCTTGTCGTTTATTGAAATAAATAGCCCGTGTCCAAAATGCCGGAACTACATAGTTCATCTTCGTTGATTCAATATCTTGTGATAACTTCATATGATAGCTTTTGAATTTTATGTTCAGATATAGCAGGAAAACTTAATTGTAGTCATTTAATAAGAATGGGATCATGATCATTATTGAAAATGGGCTTTAACCCGAATAGGTTCTTAAACATGTTTTTTTTTGCGGAATCATTAGATTTCTACTGGGCTACCTGCTAAACTTGAAATCTTGGTTTCCATTCCCAGACCGTGGGACTAAGTGTTAATGAGCTGTTTCATCAGGAGTTTCTCAGTCCAGGGTCTGGTTTTGTGCCCGGTTATTTCAATACTTGGACGTAATTGGCGAAATTGATATTATAAGTGATTTTTCTTATGTACGCTTTTTTAATTGAACTTTTTTTTTTTCCAGTGGAGGACGCGAGCGGGCGCTACACATCCATGTTCTACTGGGGCAACAACTACTGGACGGGATCGGCAGAGCTGTGCGACATCCTCAACGAACAACACTCGCCCGTCAAGCAGCGCAACAGTGAGTAGATATATGATGATGTTATCTTGTGCGTTTAGCGGTAGATAAAATACGCCTTGATAACGTATCAAGCAGGCAGTCTTCATAAAATCAAAAGTCGTTTATACGAATTAAGCTGAAAATCAACACTTTTTGAACGTAAAATTTTACAAGAGACTAAAACGCCCACCCTTCGACACTTCCAGTAGTTAGTTGGGAAGAAGAAGTATCGAAACAGTTACATAGGTTAGAAAGAAATCATGATGCTTCACCAAAAATAAAAGGTTTCCTTATTTTCAAATAATCAGGTTTTTGATGTGCTTCTTAGCACGTAGTCTGGTAAACTAGTTCGCACTCACATCTCAAGGAAACACGGTTTAAATTTTGTTATCACTTGAATGTTAACAAATTCTTAACCGTGTTTTGCAATGCAACGGTATTTCATACAGAGCATTCTTGCTTACTAAATATTTTCTGTTAGATAAAGAAAGCGTTTGCCCTATGAAATCATTCATCATCATAACTTCAGCCGAAACACGTCCATTGCTAGACATATCTGGCCTTGCCTAGCTAGAGTCATTACCAGGTTAATAATTATTATTTATTTGTCTACTAACATCTACCGTTACAAGATGACTCAAAGCGATAAATGCGACTTAATGAATCCTAACTTAATTGTTACTTATAACTAATATCTTATTATGTCAGTATGTCAAAGATGTCATGCTGTAACAAAGACATTTCCTTCAAGTAGTTTATCAAGTAGCACTCTCGCAACCGCGCCATTTTTAGTAAGTACGCGTGTCAGTAAGCGCGGAACTCAGTTAAATAGGCTTTGTGTTTGCCGCCAACTGGTTATCTTTGACGGTACTTATGAGGTTAGCACGCGATGTGCACTGAGATTACTGTGATGGACTGGTGACTGTTAGTTTTGTGTCGCTATTTGAGTTGGGTACTAAAAATAACGATGACATTTAAAGTCATGAGCTAAAGTTGAAGAACATTAATTTAAAAAAAAAATGCTAAAAAAACAGTAATTAAGATCATCTCAAAATGAGGTCGTACCAATCACGAATTCACGACCTCATTTTGAGTCATTAACAAGATGCTCCTTCCTTTATGAAAAATATAAAGAAATTAGATCTTGCTGAAATCTGAGCACGTTCGTTTCGTTACAGACCTCATCTCGCTTTCCATCAGGCGTGATCGTGGTCAAGAAAAGGCCCACTAAACAATTAAAAAAAAATACGTTGTCATCAATAAACCAAGAACAATAATTTATCCACAAAACCAACTTAGTTTATAGGTAGGTTGTCTAAAACTGCCATTTAAGCTCAAGACCTTTACAGAAAACATTAGCAATATTAAAATGTATCTAATTTAGCAACAAATGCCATGAGCCCACGTTAAGCGAATAGTAATTAATTTCGTCAATACTTAGTGCACGCAAGAGACCGCAATACTATCCGAATGGCTCCACGCAATATGGCGACACGTTGACTTGAGTCTCGATACTAATCGATATGCAGTATCGATATTAGACCACAGAAGTTATGTAATCGAGTAATGGTAGAAATTGTATCCATGTACCGTGGAAATAATATGCATGCTTTTTATAGAAATTGAAATTTTGGGTGAATTTGGTGATTATTTTATCATAGGAAAAGTTCACGGAGAGAGAGTTTCTCGGTTTGTTATGTAAAAGAAGTCAATTATTGTAATCAGAGCAAAATTGGCCAGCGGTGTGCTAAAAATAACCATTCATATCGTGATTCTTTTAAAGTGTCCAACTTATTATTGATATTATTAAATCACTTGATTGCTTTAAGCCATTGTAATTTGGACTAATTGGAATTATATTTTATTTTACGAAAGGTTCTTGTTTACCTTGTTTACCTTAATTGAAACAGTTGACTGTTCTCCAAAAATAGCCAATTAGCAATTGCTAAATGAATGAATGGAATTAAAATGCATGGCAGGAAATTATGATCTTTTGTCTGAATTACCAAAAACCAACAATAAGCACCTTCCGTCCATCCAACTGACCCACCATCGCATCGTCTTGCTCAAATATTAAATTATAGTATGTCAGGTAGGCACCCAGACCCAGACTAATAAAATCTTACCTACATTACGTGAACAAGCCTACCAATCATTATAAACTTTAAGTACATACAAAAACTGCCAAAAACAATATTAAAAATTACCTCTCAACACTCGACGCCCGGCCCACTACTCACTACTCACTGCACATTGTACTGGGTCAAGGGGTGTTGACTTACGTCACTTTCTACCAACAAGCGCGGCCTTGTCTCTTAACCAAACGAGAAACTTACAGAAAACTCCAAAAACCGATGAATCAGAAGTAGGGTTTCGGGTGATTCAGTGATTGTAATAGAGGATATCTGTAATCGTGTTCAAGGCAAGCTATTATTGTTGTAAATAAAGTTCTTGGTCGAACAAATTGGTAGGCTGACTAACGCTTTGACTTGTCGTTTTAACTAACTAGGAGAAACCTAAGTGCAAACCCCATCTTGACGTCAAAAACGCGGTTCCATTAAATGTCTGTTAAGAGCGAGGGCAGTTGTATACCAATTATAAAAATCTTAAACTTATACTACGTTCGAATTATATAACACCCTGTTTTACCATTCTACTTTTCATTACTAAAATGAAAAAGCATAAATCTAAACTGTTTACATGTTTATCATGTAATTCTAGTGACAGGTTTTTAAAACAATTGCAACACTGGTAAGGTTATCATTAGGTCCAAACAAATAATTAATTTTATTTAGGAGATATTGTGCACATAAATGTTGCGCGCGTTGATGTCTTTTGTATGGCGCTGCGGATGCGCAGTATCGATTGCGTTAAAACATTCAAATCTAGGTTTCTAGGTTTTAAGAACGTTGGTATTGAAACTCAATAGATTTATAAATACAAAGTTTAATTATATTGAAGTAATACTTGAATGTCTTTCTTGATATAATACGTTTTCTTAATTTTGCATAATATATTTGGACTCATTTTGCAATATCCTGTTCCGTAACTGCTTTTTGCGAAATTATAATATTAATGGTTTTTATTTAATTTCAGAGAGTTGTAAATATCATTACTTTAAAGGATTAAAGACTTTTAACTATAATATGTAATTGAAGATTAAGGCCTGCTTACACCACCCATTACCGTGTTTTATTCGTGTTTAATGCTCAATATATTTTAAATCATTGTTCTGTTTTTATCACAAACATATTATGATAATATGTACAAACATACTTTTAAACTGATTTACTGCATTTATTTTGTCGTGGTGTAAGCAGGTCTTACTTCAACTCTTCGACGCCGATGTTACTACGTTACTCGAAATCAGCCGATAAGACTATGTTTATTAAGTTTTATTATTTACTAGCTGAACCCGCGCATGCGTTGCAATGCTTTTTTTTCTACCTACCTACCTACTACCCTACCTAATACTCTACCTACCTACCCCTACCTACCTACTACCCTACCTACCTACTACCCTACCTACCTACTACCCTACCTACCTACTACCCTGCCTATTAACTACCCTACCTACCTACTACCCTACCTACTTACTACCCTACCTACCTATTACCCTACCTACCTACTACCCTACCTACCTACTACCCTACCTACCTACTACCCTACCTACCTACTTTCCTACTACCCTACCTACTACCCTACTTACTACCCTACCTACCTACTACCCTGCCTACCTACCAACCACTTTCTCACCTTTAAAACCTTCTCTGGACGTCCACAAATAATTCAAGACCAAAATTAGCCAAATCGATCCAGGCGTTGTTGAGTTATGCGCTTACCAACACATTTAGCGATTCATTTTTATATTATAGATTTTTATTTTTATATTCTAGATACTAGCTGATGCCCGCGGCTTCACCCGCATGGATGTCGTTCAAATTATATACTAAAACCTTTCTCTTGAATCACTCAATCTATTAAAAAAAACCGCATCAAAATCCGTTGCGTAGTTTTAAAGATTTAAGCATACATACCCTTTGAACAAATTTCGGCAGGTTTTGCCCAAATAAATCTTCAGATACCGTTATAATACGTGCGTATTTAATAGCTAGTAGAATAATAATTTACTTATTATCTTAACTCAACGTGTATCATTGTGTTTCCAGAGACGGTCAGCTCGCACATCTTCAACGACTGGCGCGAGGACCTGTCCATGGTGGGCTCCGGGCCTCCCTTCGAGACCGCCTTCTACGTCGCCAAGATCACCGTCACCACCAACTTTACTGATATCGTCAAGAATGTAAGTCGTTGATATAATGTTTTGAGCATATTTCTATTTAGATCTAATAAGATACTGTTCTAATAAGATGTGTGTTTTTGTTGTAATAAGATGCTGTGTATAATAAGATTCACGTGAGAAACTCATACATTTCCTGTAATACTAGTACTTCTCCCGCGACTTCGTCCGTAAAAATTGTGATAGACGGGCTTATAGCGTCTAGCACCCACGAATAATTAAGTAAATACCAGTGAAAGATTTTTTTTAATTATTTCCGGAAATTATCCCTGCATAAAAATTTTCAAACTTTTACCTCTTTTTATTATAATAAGTATAAAAAACTCTATCTATCTATATTTTCATGGCTATAAAAATAACTGCACAAAGTGCACACCCGACAATTCACCCCAATACCATCGGTACATATTTGCCGTTGCCCATCTAAATTGTAGTCACAAATAGGATTACTTACGTTGCTAAAGAACCATATGTTACTGGACCCTTTCGTCTAAGAAGCTATATTGACCTGGGTCAGCCTATATCTCACACAGCTGATAATACTGATGTTATTTCTCTCCAGCAACGCACGCTGCACCTGGGCATGTGCCTACCCCGCACGTGCACGCGCGCCGCCGTGTCCGAGCTGGTGTCCGGCGCACGCGCACCCCTGCTGCACCATAAGGTGATAGCGGTGCGCTCGCCGCAGCACGGCGGGTACAACTACCTCACCGACCCCACCTTTCAAGTGCTGCTGTAAGTACCTGCAGTTTGTAACCCCTGTACACCAGCTGTTTAGCACCCCTGCTGCATCATAACTGCTCAAAAAGTTTTGGCTAAGAAGACAGTTTCAATAACTTAGTTTATCATTTTTCGACAGTGGAAAAGATGTCTCGATTTTTGTACTCATAATAATATAACATGACATCACGTATGTTTTCACCGAAGGGATAGGCAGAGGTGTACCCAATTGTACACCCACGTTATAAGGGGTTCTCATGTTATAAGGGGGCGAGCCTATTACCATCAACCTTGCACAAATCCAGAATCCGTGACTGCTACTGATATATTCCTAATTGAAAAACCCAATAACACTTTGCCCCACCTGGGAATCGAACTCCGGGCCACATGCACAGCAGTCGAGCTAGCAATTACTCGACCAGTCTCACAAGTCAATAATATTTAAATGACGACACTTTAGCAACAGAACTAATACAACCTACTCATTATGTATTGAACACTCGCTTTTGTAATAGCACATAACGCTATTGCACCATAGAGGTCAAGTAGGAAGAGATAACATTACACGTCTATTTGTCTATGACCAGCAAACATGGTTTGCGAAAATTCCCATTTGACTTAACAGTTATCATCGATTATCTACTAGTTAGCCTATTTCGTAAGAAAACTATAAATTCCATGAAGGGTTAGAAGTACACCCACATATAAAGCCACATTTCACCAATGTCTAAGGCCCGTAATCCACCAAAGCGGAGATGTGCCAAGCGGAGAGGAGATGTGCCAAATTCGACCAATCACCGTTACATCTGGTCTTTTGCCCTTCCTGTGATTGGTCGAATTTGGCAATCTCCTCTCCGCTTGGCACATCTCCGCTTTGGTGGATTACGGGCCTCAGTCACAAGTAATAATGGGCCATCCTACTGCCATTACGGACACAAAACCAGAATCAGGGCACTTTCTGATCGAAAAACCTAATAACATTTCTTCGGACCTGAGAATCGAACCCTACACCTCATGCTCAATATTAGCGCTTGCGACCTCTAGAGTCTAGGACAACGAATCAGTAGACTTCGCAAGGTATGAATAACAGTAACTGATACCTTATTCATTATTTGTTTATGTCCACTTAAAGTCTGTCACTTCGTTAGAAAGGTTAAGATATATCTCACGTATGTAAGCGACGCAATCGACTTAATCTATACTTATAATAAATCTGTAGAGAGGTCAATTCTGTACATGATATATATTTTCAAAATAACTATCAGGGGGTAATTAGTGATCGATACTGATGCCAAAAATGCAATCAGTAAAATTTTTGTCTGTCTGTCTGTCTGTCTGTCTGTCTGTCTGTCTGTCTGTCCTCCTGTCTGTATGTTCCTTATAGAAACAAAAACTACTAGACGTATTTTAACGAAACTTGGTACAATTTTTCTTCATACTCCTGGGAAGGTTATAGTATACTTTTCATCACGCTATAATCAATAGGAGCAGAGCAGTGAAGGGAAATGTTGGGAAAACGGGAGAAGTTGCTCCATTTTTTAAGCTTCCGTCGCGTGTGCAGCCTTAATAGTTAAAGCTACATAGAAATCATTTATGACGGAAATGTTCTACATAAAATTATCTAAAAAATATCCCGCAACAGCATATGTCTATCTTTTATGGTTGACTCACAATAACACGTGTAACTCCCGATAGCTTAGCAGTTCGGAGCTTTCTGATTAAAAAGGGTGGAATTTTGTAATGCCACCTGGAGGGAAAGTACTCTTAATACTGCAGATAGAAAATTTTACTCAAAGGAAACATTCCTTTATTTTTGAATAGAAAGCAAACTGCATTCAAAGATTTTCTAAAATTCTCTTCTCCCACACCCGGGAATCGAACCGGCTAAAATCTGAAAAAATTATACCCTGTACTTTTATTGCATCGATCGTTAGGGTCAATTATAAGGATGAAATCTCTCTAACAAACATGATAAATTAAATGAAAGGAAAACCTGCCTGCGAGATCGCCAGATCTCACCCCATTAGATTTCTTTTTGTAAAAGATCAAATTTACATAAAATCTTATGCGAATGACAACGAGTTGAGAGTTGAAGTTCAGAATACGATTTATAATATTCACCACAACACTTTATTAAAGGTTACTAGAAATGAATTTGAAAAGAATAAATTTGTGTATCCAAGAGAATGGAGCTCATTTCGAGCAACTAATTAGTTAGTTTACCATTTTTTGTAAATAATTAAATTAATTTAAGATTTCCTGGTTTTCTTTTCATTTAATTTATCATGTTTGTTAGAGAGATTTCATCCTTATAATTGACCCTAACGATCGATGCAATAAAAGTACAGGGTATATTTTTTTCAGATTTTAGCCGGTTCGATTCCCGGGTGTGTGAGAAGAGAATTTTCGAGAATTTTTGAATGCAGTTTGCTTTCTATTCAAAAATAAAGGAATGTTTCCTTTGAGTAAAATTTACGTACTCAAGACGCTTTTTGTTACGTAAGAAAATATGGACGTCCCGACTTATTTATTACTGTAACTACCAAGCCCAAGCAAGTGGCCTGGGATGAAATCACTCGGGAGCTTCTTGAGGGTCAAGCACCGCATGACCGCCATGATATTATCGCAAGAGTTTTTCATTTAAAATTAAAATCAATGATAGATCTACTTACCAAAGATAACATTTTTAGTATAACGCGGACGAAGTCGCGGGCAAAAGCTAGTAATGTAATAAAGTCGAGCATTCGCCATAAAATATTACCTTTCGATACATTTTGCAATTTATTGCAAAACTAGCTTCTTGTTGCTACTCCACCTGTATTTTAGTACTTACGGGATCTATAGAAACCACAATACAAATAATAATGCTTATCCAAGTAAACATCCCGTCGGGGCTGTGGATTATCGAAAGGATAACGCGGCTCCGACACAAGGGCGAAGAAGGAACATGGGTTTGGTTTTTAGTCAGTAGAAGTCTGACACTCCCCTTCACTCTGCCCAAGAGCGGGGGGGTTATTCGATGATTTTCCACCCACCAAAAAAAAAAAAAAAGTAAACCTAACAAAAAAAACAAATTGACTTCACAAGGAACTAGGTATATTGTTTCAAGATTAAAGTCTGTATTTAATATCAACAGGCTCGGCTCGGTCGTTATGGTGCATAAGCATAGCATAATCAGCCTATACCACAATAATATGTTCCTACTGCTGGAACACACACCTGCTCTCTACGAGAGTATAATCCACCACGCAGGATCAGTGCGGGTTGGTGATGTCACATTTCTTCGAATTTTTTGGTTCTAAGACATGTCGGTTTCCTCACGCTGTTATATCCTTCACCGTTTTGAGAGCAGCAGTGTTGATATAAATTACACAAAGCAATGCCCCTGCCTGGGATCGAACCCACGACTACGCTAGTATTATATTATCTGTGCCACGACTTACTGCTCGTAAGTCGGGGCAGCCACAACTAGACCACCGCTGCTCTCTCCGTAATATGGGTGGCCTATACAGAAATGATAGACTAATGCCTTAATGTTCAGTTTACTAACTCATCCTGAGCAAAAACTTTGATGATTCATTCATAATCATTACGCGTTTAACATTAAATTATGAAATGGTTGACATTAAGATATTTCCTAAGGCTTGCCTCAGCATGGCGGTTTATTCCACTTTCTACAAGCGTGTTTGTGTGTCAGGCATTCTCGTGATGACGTCACGCAGTTCTAGACTAGACCCGGCTAGACCTTTGAATGTGGTGCGTCTGCCTTTATGTAAGCAACTTACTTTATACTATTTCTTGAGTAATTTCGAGACTTGTTTGTAATTTTTTGCCTCCTAAAAACTGTTAATGCGGAAACTGTAAACATCTTCGTACTTTGTATTTGGATTGTAGATCAGAGACTGGCTCGTTGGTCTAGTGGTCGCAATCGCGACAGCTGAGCATGCGGTCCTGGGTTCGCTTCCCAGGTTGGGCAAAGTGTTATTGGGGTTTATCCATCATGAATATCTCAGTAGCAGCCACGAAGTCTAGTCGTGCCCGTTTGATGGCAATAGGCTGGCCCCCTACTACCTGAGACTTTCCCTTACCTGGCGAAATGTGGGTGTACTCATCGGCCAATCCCTTCGGGTATTACAGGCGTGATGTTATGTTTGTAGAATCACAGTAACCGTCGCAACTTTATGACATAGAGTCAACTTTTCATTCTACTCGAAGGATCCTTTGATACCTTACATGACTAATATGTGCCACATATCAAACCACACACGTGTGCCTTCGTAATTACTAATTATGTAGTTCTGACATCACTTAACGAGTACAAAACGACCACTATCATCTAATTGCCGGCTTGGTTGCAAGATGCATAATCATCTATTTAACAATCTAGAATTCTAGACCAAAAGTGACAGTTCCTCACATTCGTCTACTTAACGAGCTTAGCATTCACCTGCATTTAACTGCTGTCAAACTTTAAGCTAAAGTTAAGTGTGTCTAGCTGAATTACAGTTGATTGTGCCCGTCAGGTACGGTTAACAAAATAGTTATGTTATTATAACGGTAGTTATTTCAAACGGTTGTGTTTGTTAGTTATACGTTGCAAAACTCCTGTGCTTTGTGGAGCGGCAGCTGAGATGATAATGTAATGGTTCCTTTAAGTGTCAGGTTTCTAGAACAAAATTTAGTTGTGAACCTAGATGTGTTTATTTGGTCTACTTCCGGGATATCAAATTCCTGTCTACCCTTTCGAGGCTTAGCGGTTGTGAACTTGTGATGTAGTCAGTTCATCAAGATAAACTTATGCTTTGGTCTAAGCAGTTTCTTCAATAAAAAAGACTTGTATTTATTGACAGAGAGTTAAACTGGAAGTTAAACATAGTTGGCTAACTTGCACTTTGTTGTCTTTCGTTAAATATAGCTACTTTCATACGTTATTCTGTCTGTAAAACAAACATTTTTTTTATTTCCAGCGCGGTATCCGTCTTAGTATCAATCCTGCTGATCGCAGCGACGATATACGACGTGAGGATAGGCAACGAGGTGCGCAGGCGCAGACAGCGCGCCGCCAACATGGCCGCCAACATCGCCAACGGTGGCACACACAGCGACCTCAAGCTCGACCTCAACGGACTTGACGACATCACTGTTGCTAATGGTAAGTGACAGAGCAGTTCTTTGTAAATTTCGATCTCTTCAAGGAGCCAAGACCTCTTCGTCTTCAGACTTTGACTTCTAATTTCATCATCATCATTAACCTGGCCTGTAATGTTGCCACTGCTGGGACAAAGGTCTCTTCTCTGTGAGAGGGCACAGGCTATAATCTGTAAATGCAGGCTTGGTAGATGCCGTACTCGTATTAGCCAATTTAATATAATTTGGGCTTTTTTTATTGCCTTAATGCAAGAGTGTGATTTGACCAGTGCCACCCATTGGATTATTTTTAAGCCAAGCCACGACACAGCTTTTAACCCTTAGTGAGCTTTGGTGCAAGCGGGCCCAAGTACATATTAGTATAGCGTTCCAAATTCGTAGACTGCCGGTTGTAACTCTGCTTGTAGATTCTCGGCCTAATTTAATATGACTATAGCATTTTGTACTGCTTATTGCACAGGCAAATCGATGTACAACGTGAACAACAACCTGGCTATGAGCAGCAACACCTCGGAGGAGCGTCTCACGGCTGAGACTATCTCTACAGATGAACTCAAACTCAGTAAGTTATAACTATGTCTAGGCAACCCGGAAACTTGGACGTTCTGGAGCTAGCAGCACAGGTAGTATTTTCATTTGTTTTTTTGGCATGTGTTGTTATATATTCATCCTCCTAAATCTTAAATATCCTGATAACTTACCTAAGAACTTAGGTTTCTGTCAATGTAGTAAAATATGTAGGTACATGTCCATTCGTAACCAGTACCCATGGTTAATTTACACATGGTTAGTACTTAAAAATCCGAAATAACCATCTATGTATATGATTGCATGCTTGCAAATGCTTTCTTAATGTGTTAACAAACACCAACGCCTTCAACTTAACAATAAGCATTGTTCAACATACACAATCTAACGTGCTACTCTATTATTGCAGGCGTGTGGTCAGAGCTACTGCTCTCGTTCTCTATGAAGGCGAACATCCTGCAGATCTTCGACCAGTCCGTGGGAGCCGACACCGTGCCGGTGGTGCACGGCCTCAGGTCCTTCTCCATGATCTGGGTTATATTCGGACACACTTGCATCGTTGTCTTCAAGGTAAGCTTCTATTAGTAGATGCACACCATGCAGTCACTGCAGTCGGTTAAACTTATACACAACTGAACTGCCTTAATCGACACTCGATTCAAATCGATTATACTGTTTGAGTCGAGATCTGCACTCACCATTCGACTACTTGACTCAGCTGTAACACTTTCCTAAACTCTTTCACTTGACTAAACTCTGTAGTACCACTACTTTGTAATCTCATTAACCGTGATATATTATATTCCAGTACGCCGACAACACAGCCCTGCGAGCGATCCTGGAGAAGAGCTTCTGGTTCCAGCTCATCATCAGCGCTGTCTACAGCGTCGATACGTTCTTTTGTCTCGGGTATGAGTAATTACTGTAATAGTCCTACTATTAGGTGATAGAAATGACTCATGTGTCTTCCACATACCCACAAGGCACACGAGGTAGAATACAATCTACTCTCTCACACAGAGGGCAAACCCTTTCCAGTGTTACTGAATATGTGTATGTGTCAGTTTCATCTTCGATTCCAACACTCATTTTTCCGTAGACTTTCTGCTGTTGAATTTTGCCTTATAAACTCTTTTTGAAATCTTAACTAAACTATTTTTTTTTATCGAGTGGTTAGTGACTAACCTGGTACCTATAGCACTCACTAAACTATTATTTTTGTTATCTTGCAGCCAATGTTTGATCTATATATCTATATAAATAAAAAGAGAAGTCCTGACTGACTGACTGACTGACTGACTGACTGACTCATCAACGCCCAGCCCAAACCGTTGGACCTAGAATGCTGAAATTTTGCACAGAGGTTTCCTTTATAATGTAGACAAGGAATAAGGAAGGATTTTTCGAAATTCAACCCCTAAGGGAGTTAAATAGGGGATGAAAGTTTGTATGGAAAATCGTCATTTTCACGCGGGCGAAGCCGCTGGCAAAAGCTAGTCTAACAATGTTTGATTTCCACAAATTTTAACTATCAATGCGCAATTATTTATGTAGGCATGGGAATTCCTTAACTTTGTTCGATGCTCTTGGGATTTTTCTACCACTGCAAATTACAACACTTTTGTAACATCCGTGTTATGGTTTCCCCAGTGGCATGCTGGTGACGTTCCTGTATTTCCGCACGAAGACGAAGGGCAAGCTCGACCGACTGGTGGAGGGCCGCCGGAAAATCACCGCCGGAGTACTGCAGTTCCTCGGACTTATCGGATACAGATTCGCTAGGTTTGTCATTACCTTCTAACATATACATGTAATGTTTTGAAAGAAGCTAAGTATGAATGAGTGAAGTTGTTGCTATTGTAACAATCACAATTTCATCAACAAGGTTCTTTGAAGACGTCATCAGAAGACAGACAATATCGCAAGCTACTGCGGTCTATCATGGCGAATGGGCATTGGCCGGATTTACCGCTGTGTTTTTTCTTACCGCAAAGTCAGTCGTATTTAGAATTAATCTAGTTCAGAATTGAATCACGTTTCTAGACCAAATCAAACCGGGGATTTGTCAGTTAATACGAAAATGGGTCGATAAAGCACATTTACATTTTGATCCAAAACGCACCAAAAACCACTAAGGCGAAGCAAAATCAAAATATCTAGACTAGCACTGTAAGACTGATGTTGCAGCCAGCAGTCGTAATTATATATAATCATTTGATTCCAGACTGACAGCACCGTACCTGTTCATCCTGGGCGTGGTGGAGGTGACGATGAAGTGGTTCGAGCACAACGCGGTGTTCGAGCCGCCCGCCAACGACTTCGACACCTGCCCCAAGTACTGGTGGAGGAACCTGCTATACATCAACACCCTCTTCCCCGTTGAGCAGATGGTGAGCTTATTGAGTGCTTTATTTTTATGTACCTTGCATAACTTGAAGAAGGTTCAAGTAATCCCTCTTCTTCTTTGTAAGAAAGGTCAAGTTTCTGCTGCCAGGCAAAAAACGGATTATTACTTTTGGCCTTAAACTTCACGAACCTACCTAGAAATCGACTAGTTCGAAATCAGTCGGATCAATTAAGTTTAGCTCCACAAATTAAAGTTTGCAGCAGAAATGTGGCAAACTATCGTTAAATGGTCACAGTATAAACACGATGATTATATTTGTTCTATATTTCAGTGCATGTTATGGAGTTGGTACCTGTCAGACGACACTCAGTTCTACGCGGTCAGCGCTATCCTATTGATTCTTGCTACTAGGTAAGTTTACAAATTCCTATACATTCATTTTGTTGTGAACCAACTCATGAACCTAGTATTCGCTCATCATGATGCAAAACCATCATCATCTGCCTAACCTTTTGGGAATATTTTGGTGTACAGCTTCGGGCCTGACTATAAGCAGGCGAATACCAGTATTTTACATAAAGTGACTGCCGATCTGGCCACCTGCCTCCTGGACCCAATTCATGAGGAAAACCCATTATAGTCGTATACATCGAAAACTTAACTTCCCAAAGTCTTATAACACTTTTCTATCCGCAGCCACTTCAAGCTGTCAGCCTCCCTAACGGGTGTGCTGTTCATCTCATCCCTGTTCACGACGGGCTACGTCTCGTGGAGCAACAACCACATCCCCAACAGCGAGGACCCCTTCACGCAGTTCGACAAGGTGTACGAGAAGCCCTGGACCCGGTTGGGACCCTACCTCGTCGGCATGCTGACCGGGTGGATACTGTTCAAGACTAACTTGAAGATTAGGATGACCAGGGTGAGTTGATACTTCAAATTGGTTTATTTCTTTTGGAAGTGAAACTAAGTAGGTACTTATTGAGCGGACATCGATTTAAACATTTTTAAAGATATTCTAAGTAAGCTGATTTTGTTAATATCATCCGTGACAACCGTAACCGCTATGGATCGACATCCATATGGTTGTTGATTTCATGAAGATCTAGTGAACTCTGATTGAAAACTGCAATGTTTGGAATGGAAAGACAGTCTTACAGTTTTGCAGACCATAAATTCATTCCTTTTTGGAAATCTAAGTATTTCTACTAGGTACCAAGTAAACCAGCCAGTAACTTATTAATACATACATCATGAACATCATGTCAATCAGAAATAATTTATTTGCAACACGTCTTTCGCTTTTTATACTCCTCTGTCAGCCTTCACGCTATCATTAAATCCTTTTTCTTAGCTGTTCAAGTAACGCGTTTTAAAACTCGTTTTCTGATCCCCAGGTGTGGGCATCAGTGGGCTGGGCAGTGTGCACGGCTACGCTACTGTTCCTGATCTTCGGGCTGTACAAGACAGAGCTGGGCGTGCTCTCAGCCGCCGTGTACAGCGCGCTGTCGCACTCGCTGTGGGCTGGCTGTATAGGCTGGATCATTATCGCCTGTTCTACGGGACATGGAGGTGAGACACTACCTCAGATAGTCTTCGTCACGAATTCCAGTTCTGGAGAAATATTTCAATTCAAATATTCATCACTACATATTAGAAAACAAAATCCTCTGCCGCGTCTGTCTGTCTGTTCGCGATAAACTCTAAAACTACTGCACCGATTTTTTTGCTGTTTTCACCAACGAATAGAGTGGTTCTCGAGGAAGGTAAATTGTGAAGCTTTTGACATCCACACGGGCATCACTAGTTAAAAAAAAAGCCGAAGACTTCCTTTTTATACGTAACACTGACTTTATCAATAACCTGCCTGTCAGATTTCAAAAGGTAAATTTTTGCAACAACCATTGTGGCTAGACTGACTGTTTTTTGGCTCCCCAAAGCTAAGTGGGCTTCCAATTACCTATATTTAATCATAAAAATGTCATTGTGTTTGTATCCCAGGTTGGGTGCGTCCCCTGCTATCAGCGCCGGTGCTGTACCCGTTCTCCCGCGTGACGTACTGCGCATACCTGGTGCATCCCGTGGTGCTGCGCTACGTGGCCATGCACCTCACGCATCCCATCCACATGGGCGAGCTCTTCGTGGTGAGTACATCTACAGCTGCCAACCAAGGAACTGTTTCAAATTCAGTCAGTCAGTCCTGGTAGTGACAGAAAATTCTGCAGATGTAATAATCGCAGATTTATCAACCAAGGCTAAGCTGCTGACGCCTTCATATAAGCTTCGAAGGAATTTCTAAGTATCTGACTATCAGGTTGTATTTCGTTTATTAGATAATCTTGCATCATCAAAAATTGAACAGGAATCATGCCTACATGAAAGATCAGAAACTGCTCTCTTATCCAAAACAGAAACCCTTTTCGTAATTGTAACATTACTTTAACGGTTTAACCTCTCCGAGAAAAGCATAATGTTTTCTAACTATTTCTATCTCTTCCCCAGTTTATCTTGTTCCTGGGTCTGACAGTGATTTCGTACGCGTTGGCGTTCGTGATATCAGTAGCGTTTGAGGCGCCCATCGTCACCATGCTGAAGATCGTCTCGCCGCAGAGGAAGCCCCACAGAGTATGAACCTTAACTTAAGATACAGACACTTTAAAACTGCCTTAGCCAATGTTTCACCACTCCCAGATTAGATCCCGTTAAATTTACTGGCAGAAAATTTCAAACAAATTATGTTTATTTTTAATTTGGTCTGAATCTGAATTTTCCTGATGAATAGTGGCTATCCGGAGGTGGTGAAACAGGGCCTTAGTTCACTACTGACCTACTAAAGGCGGATGGAATTAATGAGCTAAATTACATTGCGCAGGTCTAATTGGCTCAAAATGTGTATATGCATTCCGAACCTGCGCAAGAGTCGTTACAAAATGTTGTACAATCTTAATTGTCGTTGTAGGACGACGCTTCGCTACCTGATAGTAAGTGCGAATGTGATTTTAGTAATCTTTGTGTCCGGTTCCTAAGTACAAAAAATTCTTTTTCGTTGGTCGTGAAAATGATTGTCTATGATAGAACATGCACGCCTGAAACCACCAAAGGACCAGAGGCGTCCCGCATGGTACACCCACTTCGCCTGTTATGTTAAGTGCCTGACTAGTTCACCTGAAAATATATCCAATCTTTTAAAACTAAAAACTTCGATTCAATAATAAAAAGGATAAAATAATCATTCTTGTAACTGAAAGAACAATCATAACTGGTCGTTAACAATTAGGAATCGGTCATTAGTGTATAAAAATAAGTAACATTCCATTGTATATTTACGTATAGACATATCTTGTAATATTTTCGCCTCGCGTGGAGGCAGTCTGACTGAACACTGTTGTGTAGTGTGTTGATTGTATTTACTGAGAATTGGTTATGAGAGATTATGTTAGGGTCTTGTGTAATTCAGAATTTATTCATCATGACAATTAAACCAAGAGTAAATTTAATGAAGTTTATGCCCATTTTGGGCAACACTGATGTAAAAGAACATAAATCTTTTTCTTGGGGGATGCTCAGTGGGTACTTAAAGAAATCCGATGGTACTATCTAGGTGCAAGTCAAAATCACTGTTTTGGATATATTTAATCATCCGTAAAAATAGGTGGCAATTGTTAAAATAAGCACCTGTAGTGTATGCCCCAGAGCAACCGAGGGTAAATGAAGTCGTTGAAATAAAAATTAAAAATGGTTAAATTCTATTTATTATTCTTACAAAAACTAGTAACAAGTTAAATACTCTGCTTAAATAAAATATTATTCAGAAAGTTCGGTTCACATAGTGTTTAGTTTTAACGATTGTAGTTATGTACATAGTTGCTAGGCTACAGTTTGTTGGAGCCTCGTGTGGACCGGCTCTGACTTGGCTTTAAATAGCTTGAGGTTATTGTCTGATCTCCTCTTCACTTAGCTTTATGATAGATCGATTACTAGATAGTCGAGTTGCTACTATTATCTTGGCATTGGCTTCAAACGCCAGCGTCATGACATTACATGTGAATATTTCTTACTTTCTCAATCTGCAGCAACTCCTACCCAGTATATTTTCTACCCTAATCCTCATTATCTTTATTAGGTAATGTCTTCCGAATAAACATAATTATATAACGATAAAAATGTACATTTACCTATGTACCTAATAATGTAAATAGGCTGTAAATATAAATAGTTGTAAGTTTTTTACCGAATATTATAAATAAATAAATATAATTTTGATTACAAAATAAGTTAGTTGTTTTATTGCTGCTATGAGGCGCAGTCGGACAGTCTTCGGAGGAGGCTGCAACATGGCATCTCTACTAGCAGAGAGAGTATCATCGCTGCTAATAATGTTACCAGCGTTGTTCCCGCAAAGTACAGCCACTGGCAAAATAACGAAGCTAATTAGTGTCATATCAATTGTGGTAACAATGAACAATTAATCATACGAGTGAAAAAGTAGTGGTAGTTAACCCAGTTTGATTTGAGAATTTTGGTGTCCAGAATTTTTCAAACTACTGTAGCATTATTTGGGGTGTTTTCTTCATTGCAGCCTACGAAGGTATCAAAGGAGAGTTTGGCACACTGTAAACCTCAAATCAGAAACAGGTTATCCATACAACAGATTCGTCATTGCTATCTAAAAAAAAAATCGAGATTTGAAAAACTGAATACAACAAAACACAACAAGTTTCAGTTACAGAGAAAAGGTTACACACAGACAGCAATATGGGCCACCATAATGCAGTATGCAGCATAATGCCGTAACTCAGACGGTTCAGTGCAGCTATTGATGGGCAGTCGACAATACAAATGGCGGAAGACAATATTAATAGAATACTCACAATACACAAAGTAGTGGAGCACAGCGCTGAGCCCACAGCCAGCAACATCGTCCGCGCTACTGCAGCATGTAGCAGCAACATGCCGTAACTCAACCGACTCAGTGCTGCTATTGATGAGCGGGCTAGTATGCGGCGGAAAACACCTGATAATGAAACCAATATACATATTTTAGTACAAGACGATGTAAAATAAAACTAGATGTGATAATGCAATGAAACACAATCTAAGAACAATTAATAAACAACCAAAAATAACACAGATAGACACGAATAAACATTTGTTAGTGGTTGACAATATTTACAAACAAAAAAAGTTTAAACAGAGATTCTTCTCCATGCCTAACTTTCTCCTCTACTATTGCAAGGCCTATCAATTCTATATTGTTTATTAAGATCTTGCGAGGCAGTAATATACCTTTCTCAAGCAGCGCACATTCAAACTTTAAAGCATTTCATAAAACAAACTCTTACCAGCCATATTAGTAGTACCCATCAAGACTGGCCACAGCAGAGCTATAGGCCAGGTGAGGTGGAGCCACGCGGCCAGCCACGGCAATCCCACCATCGGCACGGCCGACGACGTGAACATGAACGATAGGGACGCTATCCAGAGAAGAATCGATGTTACCTGGAAGTAATTTGTTTTAAAGAAGGCGTTTGACACTGTGATACGATACTGTAGTGCTAGAAAATACTAATCAACTAAATAAGACCGACAGCTATGGATTGATATAAAACAAATCTATGTTTCCATTGGTTTTACTATTACAATTGTTACGTTAATAAATAGCATTTACTGAATTAATTGCAGGAGTTCCACGGGGATGTTCATAAGACCACTTTTGTTCGAGTAGTTGAATCGTAGTAAATCATGTTATAGAAGTATCTTTTTCTATTATTTCTTATTGAACCTATTTTGATTTACCTTCGAAACCTTCATTTTCCCATTCATCATGTGGATCAGCCAGCCTGTGAATATGCCCATGAAGTAAGGAGAGACGCGCGCCCACGGCCGCTCGATGATAACAGCGTATGCTCCAAATGAGTTTGAAAATCTAAACGATACGTATTTTTCGTAACCAAAAAAGATTATAGGAATAAAAAGAAAACCCTCATATTTGGATTATTATGATGGTTTTTTTATCATTTTAATATCAACATTTTGAATATGATTGTGATTTAAAAGAATATTATGCTTTCAGCTTCATCTTTAAATAACTTGTCTAACACGATGTCCGTTGAGTGAATCCAATTTAATTCAGTCAACCAATCACAACATGGTTGGATAAACATTTTTTTGGATTGATTTTCCTTTCAGAAACCAAACGTAGATAAAAAATTATATCGTAAAAAACAAAATACAATGTCAACTCACAACTTCCCATAGTCAAAGTAAGCAGCACTGGCATCAGCAATAGTAGCGGACAACATGGCGACGACGGTGAAGACGGCGGCAGCACGCGCGCGCATGCTGGAGGACGCGCTCGACGCGCACAGCAGCGCGCCCAGCATGTGCAGCTGCGTCTCCGTCGACAGGTACCACGAGATTTGCATGCACTGGTGACGAACATATATAGACGTTAATGACATCATGCCATGACGTCATGCCTATATTCTTTGAAACGGTTTTGCGGAGATGTACCTTGTTCGACATATGGGTAGTTGGGTACCTATTGTGGTACACCCACATTTCACCAGTTATATTACGTCGCAGGTCGAGCAAACTACATTGAGTTTTTCCATCAGGAATTTCTCAGTAGAAGCCACCACGGAGTCTGGAATTGTGCTCGGATGATGGCTTGCGCCCACTTCTGCCTAACCCTTCAGAGATACAAGCGTGATGTTATGTTATGTTAAAATCCCAAGGCGATTCGAGCTTACTAGTAACTTCTAAGATTCCTCTCGCTCAGGGTTGGAAAAAAAACAGTTTTTTTTACATTTTATAAAACAAACAGTTTAAAATGTTTTAAACAGGTGTTTTTTTGTTTTTTTTCCTAAGTTAGTTATCATCCATTTTTAATTGATTAAGCCTGATATATTTCACTTATATACTATTTTTAAAACTGCATGACAAAAATTTATCATAATTCAATACATTCTGTATGTTCCTACGTTCATTTTTAGTAGGGAAATCTCCTAAATTTCTCTTAAAATAAGGGGAATACCCAAAACATATTTTAAATAATCACGTTCACGAATTACGGAAGTTCTGGTAATTCCCCGGGGGACTTTACCGATGGAGAATAGAGCGGACTTTCTTTCTGATTTTTCATTTCACAATAACACAAAAACCTTTGGATTTATTCAAACCGATGTACGAAACAAACGAGAAAGCTGCAAAACTTGTCACAGTTTTTAAATACCTAAATAAAAAATAAAAAATGTTGTCTAATCTGCTAACGAACAAATATGATTGTACGTGGTCGTTTTATAATAAAAAAAATTGTTAACTATTTCTTGATTAAGGATTTTAAATATTAAAAACTGTTTAAATGTCAAGTTAAAAAGCCACTTTAATTATTTTATAAAAATTGTTTAAAGTTTATTAAATAAAGGAAATAAGGAAAAAAATAACTACTTAGTATTCATTTATTTTTGCAATTAAACAATGTTTTCAAACACCAAATAAAAAACTATGTTTTATTTGAAACTGTTTTAAACATTGTTTAAAACACATGTTTTAAACAACTTGTTTTAAACATGCCAACCCTGCTCGCTGAATATTTTTAAGTCCCATGCTGAGGAATTCAATAGGATTCTAGTCAGTTAGCATTAACAGGCATAAATTCAGGGCTCAGTCTAGCTAGTAAGAAATCCCTGATTGAAATAATTGTCATTTCTGATTAACGTAAGTTATAGTAACGAGTATAGTGTAAATTAAATTAAAACTTTAACTAAGCTAACTCTTTACTTGAACACCTACAATCAAGTAAGTCGTACAGACCTGTTCCTCTTCAGGATAAACAGTGGTGATATAGAGGAGGTTCCTCCAGCCGTGCGCGCGACAGTTGTGTTCGTCCCCATCAGGTAGCGTCAGAGTGGCCGTCTTGAAGGCAGACTGCGCCAACACCGCTGATAGGAGGACTGCGTACGCGTAGGATGGAAGTAGCCTGGTGAGGGACACATATTTGAAGTTAATATTATATGCAAGTACCTGGGTGACTGAGCTCTACTCGGGTGAAAAATAGAGAAAACGAATATTCCCAGACGGAGCAAAAAATCCATCTAGCGAGGTCATGAAACATAGCCCCTAATTGCAACTTTCATCAAAATCATAAGACCCATTTTCCAGAACGTGATTACAAATATTGCTCTTTCTTTTCATAGTATGGACTCTATACGTGTCTTTAATATGAAAAGATACTATAGAGATAATAGGATAAAGTACCCATTACTTAGCTTTCATGTGCCGCCGTTTTTAAAGCAATTAAAAACCAAAAATTCTAAAATCACGTAGGTGTTTATTTTCAACCTAGATCCAATCACCAAAAAAAAAATGTAACTACTGTCTGTCTTTAAAAATAATTGCCATCTTTTAGACTTAACAAGACAACCGGACCTAGCATCCTATAATCTAGACGGTAAATAATTGCTAACGACTATATTTTTTTTTGTGAATGTGAAATTATCAAATGACCCCTCCCGCTCTAGGTGAAGCGGAAAGGAGTGTCAGACTTGTATAGGCTAAAACCCTGTTCTTTTTTAGCACTCTATATTCCTGGGCCGCAGTATCGCTTTCGAACAGTCCCGCAGGCGTCGGCCCTTGCTCTCCTTGAGCTTTTAGCTACGAACCTGATGACCCTATTGGTGACGAAGCAGACGAACTGCAGCACCTGCCCGCAGGCTCCCTGGAAACCCACCAGCTCCTTCACGCTGTACTGGCTCTTCAGGAAAAAGAAGTGGTGCGCACTGAAGAGACCGCTAGAAGACAAACATTGGAATTAGTTTAACAAATAAAAAATATTGTCAGGTAACGTCTTTCATGGTTATACACAAGTTGAGATGTCTAACATACACCATAGATAGTTAGCAAATACTCAATTAATAATGGTTCGTTGCTAGTGAGCCTCAAACTAGATAGACAGTTAGTCTGTATCTAGTGGCTCGAAGGATTTTAATCACTGTCAATTACAAGTCATAAAAATTAAAGGTTTTAAAAAGAAAGGAAGCTCGTTAGATGTTGGAATGTCTGCATTCAATCTAAGCTAAATAATTTATTTTGAAATATAGGAATTGCAACCGATCAAACCTAGTTAGCAAAAATAGATAGTTACCTCACGTAAAATAATGTATCGAAAGCTATTGTTCCCGTGGCTATTATTAAATAAACCTCGTTCTGTGCATTTATATCACCAGCGAAATCTGCAAATAAAACATTACATCAATCCCCAAAATTCTCGAGTAGGTTGCACATAATATATGGTTGTCAACAGTTGTAAGCATATACAAAGGAACTTGATCATTTCACCTGAGATATACTCGACTATAACAGCGACATGCACGAACATTATGCAGAACGTTGCTAAAACTCTCATGACATGTATCAGCGACAAGTCCTTGTTCGCCGTGTTCGTGTTGAAGATTCTCTTCCAGCAGTATGCCAGAGAAAAGCAGAGCAGCAGTCGGCAGAAGACGTTCTTCTTCTTGCTCTCTGTACTCAGACTCGCGAACGAGTTGTACTTCTGTCGAGGGCACGGCGGCAGGTTGTCGAGCTGGCGCGGGTCACTGCACTGCTTCTTGTACTTGCCGCATCGCTTGCAGCTGCCCAATGTCTTTTCCGCACAATTCACGTCCAGCGTAATCGTGGGAGCTTTACACTTCACAAGACTCTCCACCGCCATGTAGTGCGAGCTCGCGTGTTCGACGCCCAATGCCTCCGTCTCAGTCTTTTTTCTCTCTGTCTCTTGATTCAATTCCCTGCCTCCTTTTCTATTAGGATCTGTATTGTACTTTTCCAGATCGAATGTCATTGATTTACTACCATACGGTAGACATTTCATCAAATCTAAGTCTACGATCGTAGCGACTATGACCAAAGCTACGAGGATTGTTGTGACGCATATCAGCAGAACCCCGGCGCTGTCAGCCGTGATATCGTAGTGCCCCTGCACGCGCCTGACGCTGGTGATCTTCGCGACACGGGAGGACGTCTTGTTCGTTTTCAAGTTGTCGTTGATCATGATGGAGAAGTTGATGACCGACGTGATGTCGCGAGGGGAGCAGGAGTACGGCATACAGAGCCCTAAAGTTATCTCGGTGGACTGAAAAGGAAAAAAATTAAAACCTTCGATAGTTAAGAAAACTAGTGTTATTGTCATTTGTTTAGTGCCTTACCTTTATCATATTGGACTTTGTGATGTTGAGTGTGACCCCCAGGGTGGTGTAGGCGAGCCTGTATGGCGGCCAGCTGTCGGCCACACTCTGGGGCCCGTCGTCGTACTGAACCATCCATCGCCACTCGTGGATCTCTGTTTCATACTCACAATTAGTTGATAAAGTAGAGTACTGCTACGTAAAGGTGTAATGATTTTTACCCACGACGGAACGGAGACGGTATATGCGTTTGGGGTGAGAGGTTGTTTGTTTGTTTGTTTGTGTGTTTGTTTGTTTGTTTGTTTGTGTGTTTGTTTGTTTGTTTGTGTGTTTGTGCAAATACATGTTGCCATTTTTCTCCAAAACTACTAGTCCGATTTTGATGCAGTTTTCAGTTATGGGTTCGGGTTTTGATTGGTGCATGTTCTTAGATAGGTGTTACGGTGACAACTCACCAGGGGGCGCTGCAGCAAACATTTTTTGTGCAAATCAAAGTTGCCATTTTTCTCCAAAACTACAAGTTCGATTTTGATTCAGTTTTCAGTTATGGGTTTAGGTTTGATTGGTGCATGCTCTTAGATAAAAAAATAAAAGTAAAAAATTTTGAAAAACCCCACGACTGTTAAAAATTAATTGAAAAAAGGATAAAATAACATAAAACACTTAAACACCCACCTTAAAAAAACCCAAGAATGTCCGTCGGGAGCTGAACATTGCAAAACTAGTTCATTTAATGGCAGCCCCCGACGGACATTCTTGGGTTTTTTTAAGGTGGGTGTTTTATGTTATTTTATCCTTTTTTCAATTAATTTTTAACAGTCGTGGGGTTTTTCAAAATTTTTAATTTTGCTTTTTTGTTGATACGTACCATCATCAAAGTATTTCGTCCTTGTTACCGGGCTGGTGTCATCCTGGAAATCTTCTACTATTGCACTTTTATTCGTCGCAATTGACTGTTCATCCTAACAACGAAGAAACATACAGGTAGATAAAATAAAAGTTATTGTGGACAAAATTAAGTTACATAATCATTTTGAAGTTTTTTCGTACCAAATCCAGACATTGTTCCTTAGATCCCAGCCAAAATCGATTTCCCATAAAAAGTCCAGATCCATAGCGCCCTGATGCGTCGAGAGCTGAAAGCATATTTATTTACTAACAAAAACATACCGATCGAATTGAGAACCTCCTCCTTTTTGGGAAGTCGGTTAAAAATGAACCAATAAGAGATAGGTGGTGAATGGTTTCTAGTTTTACTATTATACTTATAAACAGTATTATTATGGACAATAGTTTTCTGAGCATTGTTGCTTGCAAGACTGAAGGCCGTCTGATGGGATACCTGTCCGCAGTGCCTCTCCAGGAAATGAGTCTCCAGTTGTTTGTAAAATTATAGTAAGGAAACCTGTGCTGTGCTACAATAACAACTTTGATATCACAAACATATCAAAACTTCGCACAGCTTCAGAAAATCCGCCATCGCTGTACAATGTATTCAAAGATATTGATAGTATCAGTTCATAACCGCCCAGCAACAGTCTGCACACACGTAATTTCACCTCATGAGTTGTTCCAGCGCGAGATAACTCTCACTGAAGTCATGCTGAGTGGTCTCACGTCATCTCGGACTGTGTGTTATTATAGCTATCTGTGTCTAGCTGCGGCTTCATGTACCTAGTTGTACATAAGACGCAACACAGACGATCAAGCTATTTGGTTTACAGGCAAAGGTACCATTCATCTCGCCACTAAAGTGCCAACATTTTATTTTAGTGTGAAGTGGCTTTTTTTGACTCTTACCGTAGAGTCCAGTAACTTAAAAGTGTGGAAACGAGGAAGTCTGTCTGAAAGTGGCACCGGTGATTTAAAAGTTTTGTGGTAATCGGTTGCCATGGTATGGGCATGTGATACGGACAAATGTGGATTATGTCGTGAGGATAGTTCGAAGGTGGATGGCTTTGAATGTAGGGAGGACCAAAGAAGCAGAATGGACCCATCCATTCTACTTCTTTGGTCCTCCCTGGTTTTGAAAGATGATATGACTAGAAAGTGGGATGACGACAGACGACTAATAAAATATGGATGAAGAAGACATATTGCGCCGACCCTACATAAATGGGGTTAAGGATAGAAGAATTCCAAAGGTAAACTTATGATGGGTATGATGTAAAACCATTACACCTACTAGCCGAATAGAGAAACATTAGTGTGGTTCTCTGCTCGCACATCAAATGGCTCGTTTGACTGTACCTATACTACCTACGTTATGTTGACACCGAGCGTGTAAGCGACGTCGATTGCGTGCAAAGTTTTCTTTTGTTTTAGCTAATAATGCGCATAATTTTTGGTTCAATGCCTAGCCGGGATAGACAGGTTTCGTTAAAAACCGTATGACGAAGAGTTGTGGTTCTTTTCACCTGCCTCATGTAAGCGGAAACATGTATGGAAAGATAAATGGTAGGAGCATCAATGTATATTTAGGTAGCTTTACATCAAGAATTGCCAACAGACTGGTTGCTGTGGGCACTAGATGCCAGTAACGACCGTCGTTGTGTCGAGAGGTGTAGGGCTCCCGTTGGGGCTGCGGGTTGTTCAAAAGAGGCACAAGGGCGAACAAGGAACATGGGTGGTTTTCAGTCAGTAGAAGTGTGCCACTCCCTTTCGCTCTTCCCAAAGCGGAAGGGGTTATTTGACGATTTCCCATCCCCAAAAAAAAGGGTTTGGCTATGGCCTAGCAGTTGGGTGATTGCAAATTGATCAATCTATGACCAAACAGTGATATTATGATATACCTACCGGCTACCTATGTAGTTATGGGAGTATAATGTAGTAAACAGGTAGCTTAAACCTATGGATTATTGCAATATCTCATTTATGGGCGCCAGCAGCAGGGTGCAAAGGGACCTCCCTGGAATAAATCCGCCTATGATCTCGTTCAACAACCAGTAGTGTTTATTTTTGTTTACGTTACCAAATCGATTTGTTTACTTTCTTCACATGTTCTTATAGCAAACAAGTTATGTAATATTTTCGCCTATTACCTATAGAACACCCAAAACAATTGCTTTGACTATAATTGTTTTTGTAAAAAATAAACAACAGATTACTCATCATTGTAAGATATTGTCATCTACATTGACGCAACGTCCACTAATCATAATCGTTTGCAGTAATAGTAGCTAATAAGACAAGCTACTTGAACGAGCAGTGAACTTGGTGGAGCGTTCACATTGCCACGAACAATCGAAAGTTGGTATTGATTAGTGGTCACGCCAAACACTGCTATAACATGCTAAAAACAGAAGAAATGTCGATTATGAGGAAATGGAATGGTGGACGTTGAAAATGATATATGGTAGGAATCTTGGTGGGTGGTGTGATACAAATGTATGGGATATCACTATCATTTTATATTTTTCAGCAGCAAATAAGTTTCAGCAAAAAACATGCCCCATTTTTACGACCATGTTAGAGGCAGATCAGACAAAGAATTTCCTAAAATGTATATGTCTAAAGTCAGAACCGCTGCGATTTCGTATCTACCCAGCTAGTTTCTCATTTTATTTTGGAAAACATTAAGGCTGAGAAATGGCTATACTAGGGCTATCTTACTTCCTGCCCAGACCAAAAATAAACATTGTCATAAATAAATGGGGAGCAGTAACTGACTCCTGATATGCATCAGCATGATTTAGGTACCTATCGATTTGAAATAGGGATGTTTCCTGACTAAAAAAAATATGATTCTGTTCAGCCCGTCTGTTAGATAATCGAAAAATATTAGAAACTAAATCGTGGAAACTAAAATGTACCAAACTGTGACGTCACACTAGTTTTCGAAGCACTGTATCGTCTTCATTTTATGTTTACGTGAAAAAATAAATTAATAGTTTAAAAATCACTAAAAAACACGCTTTTACGTGCACCATGGGTGCACGTAAAAGTCAAAAATAAATTACGGATCGTTCAAGTTGTCTCTATTTCTGAGCTGAAGTGTAAACTATGTGCTTTTAATTATAATATTTGATTGTAAAAGCGTGGGGCGCTGGAGCAGGAAAGCGTGTTTTTTGAACTATTAATTTATTTTATACTTTTTAGTCTTTGGTCAAAGTTCATTTCGTGGTCAAAGTTCATTACAAGACCTTTCTAACAAGTCCAAACACGGCTATAATACGATCATCCATCATGAAGTTCCATTGCAGTTCATATCTTCCGGCTCCATCATCAGATCAGCTCGAAAGTACTTACCATATTATTGTATTCAGACCTTGAAACCTAATCGTGGTCAAAGTTCATTACAAGACCTTTCTAACAAGTCCAAACACGGCTATGATACGATATTTCATCTTGAAATGCTAGTGCCTATCTTCCGGCTTCATCATCAGACCTTGAAACCTAATCATGGTCAACGTCCATTATAAGACCTTTCTAAGAAGTCCAAACACGGCTATGATACGATCATCCATCATGAAGTTCCAGTTCATATCTTCCGGCTCCATCATCAGATCAGCTCGACAGTACCATGTTATTGTATTGTCATAAAAATCACATACAACTGCCAATTTTCATAACACTACGATCTTTAGAAGATGGTTAAATTAGTTTTCTTAGATTTGATTACATAGTTACATACATACAGGTCAACCTAATAAAAGCGTGTTAAAAAAAAAGTGTCCTTTTTTGGAAATCTCTCTGATGGACTAAGTAGTTTTTTTTTTTCAACTAGGTACCCTTTTGTCTCTGACTCCTCTCTTACTGCTCGCTTATTAGTTTACGGAACTCACCTTGCTTTATAATTTCATCAAATTAAAAATATAGCGTGGGACTATTCAGTCTTCCTGAACGAAAGTAGTCGCAATGTTGCACATTGTATGCAAACCGATCATTTTATTAATAAGTACCTACACAAATAGCGATTTAGATAGGCACTTCTGGTCTTTGTCAATTAAATGTTTTAAGACTAATGTTAGGAAATAGAAATCTATTGATGTCACATTTGAAGCAAAGGCGGTAACCGCGGCGCGGGTTCGATTCCCGTGGGTACGGAACAAATATTTGTATAGCATGGTTACGGATTATTTAGTTCAGGGGCTGCATTTGAGATTGTGTAAGGTCTGTGAACAGTTTTACGACTTTCAGGTAGGTTTATACAAAATATAGGTGCAATTTTAATGTCGGATCGAAGCTTCAGCTTCGCCCACCATAGGCCAAATCGGCCAAAATAGGCCTAAGTTCGTCTCGTTGGTCTAGTGCAGACTGCGGAGCAGAAGGCCCGGTAGCAGCCACCGAGTCTAGATTTGTGCCCGGTTGATACAATGGCAATAGGCTCGCCCCCTATTACATGTACTTAAACATAACTGGCGAAATGTGGGTGGTACACTATTAGATACTCTCCTGCCTAACCCTTCGGGAATGCCAGGCGTGATGTTGTGTATAATTTAATTTAAGATCTTTTTATTATTCACTTTTAGCCAATCTGAACTGAGTTTGTTACTGTTATTGAACCTTCGTCTTCGGCCGAAGGTTGTGGCACTAGAAATATGGATAAGCGACAGGATTTATCTATAAAATTAAATATGAATTTACAACATCCACGAATAATTCTGTAAACACACACTTCCAAGTATACAGAACAATATAATCGCTTAGAAATGAGTACTTAGCTACCTAATACATAATGTATTAGATGTATCTGTTTTCTTTTCCATAACATATAATTATATTACCGTATACTTATTGTCTTCATTATCTCATTGTGATTGCCGTTAATTGGTACTTACCGTTGTATGCCCAAGCCTTGCCTTCCGTCAGCTCTTTGAAGAAAACCCCAAGCTCCTCCCAGCACGTATGGTCGACCAAAATATGTATTCCATTTGTTATTTTGGGCCACACAACTGCCAAAAACGTCGGATCATAGATATTGAACAAGTTATCAAACACTTCGGCTTTAGCTGGACGCTTCCCAACTCCACTCAGTTCCTTTTTTTGTTTTGGGCGAAACCGACCGCATTCAGCCAAAACTATGAACAATAGGACGCAACACACTTTTAACTTGAACATATTGCTAGCACATATTATTTCGTATTTCTTTGTATATCGCGTATATGCGTGCGTGCTCTGTAGACACACGTTAACTAATGTTCAGTAACTGCAGCCAGCCTACTCGCGGTTATGCTTGTTTACAAGAACTCGATGCGAATTGTAAAGAGTAAATAAAAATACTACTAGCAGACGGCTAGTCTCGATTGTAGTGAACACGATTTATACGTCTCAACAACATAGTTATTGTTGATCTTTAAAAAACATGTGTCCAGGTTATTTACTTAACGACTCTTGACTTCACATAGATTGATCCAACGTTTGATTTACCGATAACTGCTCAATTATTACTTTCTCTTTTAATCAAGATGTTATGGAGTAATTATAACGGGGAATCAAAAGCAATTAGAACAATTATGTGGCGAGATGAATACAAACAAGCCGTGGTTCTCAGCGAACACACTGTAGGCCGACTTTGTAAGTGGACGGACATTAGTGAGGCAAATTACTGCATGGTTTACCATAAAATTATACACTATCAAGTGAATTTAATATTTAACTTAGAACGCCTGTCTCGTCTGAACATTCAACTTTTGCTATTACAATATTGTAAGGAGTTAGTTGGTGCGATTGAGGAGGGCTTTATCCAGCCATGTACTACTGTAGAGATGATGACGGCGTTAGTTTACTTATGCTAGGACCTCATAGTACTTATTATTCCATGTTTACCTAGTTACAAGACCGTCATGCTCTGTTTATCGTTCTAGCATGACGGTTCTGAGCGTCAGAAGAGAATAGTAGCATGGAAAAATGAGTTACCGTGCTGCTAGGTGGTGTTCAACCCATAACTGGGCAGCGTCCTGAACGCCGCTAATGTAGGGTCGGCTGCCGCTTGGCTTTGCAGTGGTGACTAAGAACAGTGACAAGGAGATAGTTCTTATTTCATGCCTTTTCCGATAGAGGTGCAGTAACACAACGCCTGCATGGGTTTGGTTAGGTTTTCATTGTCAGCACAAGTCTTCTTGACAAGTAATAAATGTGTTGAGTTGAGGCAGTTGAGGTGCACGATCCATGTCGTGAGTGAAACCTCGTGCACAACTAAATGGCGTTACCGTCTTCATGTTCCGGGCGCACAAAACGATGATATTGTGTTAATTAAATGCAAATAAAAGGGAAATGCTTGCCGCAATTACTTTCTTTCGCTGGCGTCGATTACTTTCTTTAGGCGGAATTTAAATAAAACAGCAGTTTAAATGTTAGTAATTACATTTATTACCTGTCAAAAAGACAATAGCTTACAATTATTTTATTCCATGTACTTAGTAAATACAATTAGCTAGATTTATTTCTTTATTACTGATACTGCAAATCATGTCACTGTAGTAGAAGTCTCTGATAGGGCGCTCTTCACACTCACACACACGAACATAGGAGGACGACGCACGACACTGGATCTTATGCCTTAACGAATATGGTTACATTTGCCGGAGACGCTTGTTGGGCCGCTGGCCGTCGTTCATGAACCCACCCTGCTGAGAATCAAACTATAATTCTGATTAGTGAGTATTCTTAACAAACCAAGTTCAACTCGAAATAAAATCAGTACAGTATCCAGTCGTAAACACATCAATGTATAGTAAGAGACGGAGCTGTGACGCTCGACTAAGACGAGCTTTTTGTATAAGTGGATGTGCCACATTTACGGCAAGGTACTGTACAAAGTATATGCCAATGCTAGCAGATACATTTATAATAAAATAATAAAAATTGTACCATTTGGATACATGCAACCAAAAAGGAAAAAAAAAGCATTTCTAATCTAACAAATAAAAAAAAAGCAAGCTTACATCTACAGGTATTAGTTGTTGTGTGTAAATATGATTGTTATTTCCTATCAACAATGTTATTCGTAGAGCCGTTTGGTTGTTTGTACGCACATGGCACACGTATAGGCGCGGCATTACCTTGGACTTTACTGGTGTAATGTTTCTACAGGTAGGTCTGAAAAGAATGCACAGAATGTGTTAATGCAAAGAGAATTGCAGAGTTGGTGTGTATTCTGTTGTTCTTTCAGTGTCTCGTCATTGTACTGCATTTCTTTGCACATCTTTCTATGCACTCGTTTCTATGAAATGGTTGTGAGCATGCAATGGACAAAGCTTTCTTAAAAATTATTGCAAAAAAATACAGTTCGAAAGATGTCAACGTAATCATTTGTATAGTGGGAGGGTAAAATTAAAAATATAATACATATCTATGTGTTGACATCTACAACATGAAAACGACACTATATACACCAAAGGCTTAACGGAAGCTCTGTATATTCAAGCTAAAAAGCAAATTCTATACAAACTTGCAAAACAAAAAAAAATACAAAGATTTAATAAGCTAAGGAATAGACTAGGATAATATAAAAGTGAAGCAGTGTCGCTAACATGCCGCAGAAAACAAAACATGGGAGTTAAGCAGAGTAGTAAGCAAATGGAGGCCATTCTGAGCAAGAAGCATTTGTATAAATATGCGTCTGAAGAGATGTGATGGGTGTTACGGTACAAACTCCATCACATGGTACCATCTACGATAAGATTATCTATAGATGTGACTGATTTGAGCTTGACCATGTAACACGAGTTTGACTGCGTAGCTCCAGGGCGCAGGCCGCACATAAATGGCGTCGGGCGCGGACATGGCGCGAGCGGCTTACTATTCCGACATTCCGTGTATTCTAAATTGCGCTTTATTTCTATGCACTTGGTATACAATTTGAATGCCGCCAGAGCAATGTCCGCGCCCGACGTCATTTATGTGTGGCCTGCACCTAAGTCTACATCTTCATTGGCTTACTTACTACTCTGCGGGGTAATTGCGTGAAACTCTCACTATCAATTTATACAATCAACAATATATCTGACGAATTATTCAGCAAAGGGTTACGAATTTCCTCACAAATGGTTCAGGTTGTGATAGAAAGTGTTACGCAATTAGGGTGCGGGTAGGTATAGGTAGTTGTGTGTGTGTATGCTTACCGGGCGGCCCATGAAGCCCTGCGGCGGCATGTACGTGTTGACGGGAGCGAAGCCGCCGCGCGGGAACGAGCCGCCGCCGCGACCTCCGAAGCCACCGCGACCGCGGGCTCCTAAGGACAAACATATAACATTGTATCAGGCTGTAAAGTTTATATCAAAGAAATGAGATCGAAACGGAAATACTTGACTTCATTTTATAGAATGTTTGAAGAACTGCTTAAAATTTAAGTTTTATTTTAGCATAAGCATTAGTCAGTTTACTACCCTAATAAGGCACAGGCCTCCTCTTTCTAAACGGAAGTTGGCTGAAATTCATCTTGCGTGTACAGCGATGTTTAGTGAATGTCTAAATGTCGCAGGTTTCCCTGGAAAAGTCGGCTCATTAACTAAAATATCACGAGGGCATGATATTTTAGGTGATGAGCAGTTTGAATTGCAACAACCGCCACGCTGATAATGCTTGCTATGTTATTGTTACGTCCTTACAAATTCAGTTTTTTTTTTTACATTGTTCTGGGATACATATAGAAGCAACAATAATAATGCACCCAAGATTGTGCAATACCAAACACGATTTAAAGCAGTGTCTATGTAGCTTCTGGCCAATTCTTCTCTATATAGATGTAGCTTCTAATCTAACAGACCAACTGCTTCACAGTTCAAAATTGCATGTAAATGGTTTACTTTAATGAGTTAGGAAAGGGGTGCAGACTTTCAACACAGTGCTATACAAGTGTCCATGCAGTGAGTAGAGTACTACAGTAGTACGACAACAGACAACAGGTATTTAGTGAGAAATGCAGACACCTTGGAAGTTACCTCTATAGTTGCCTCCCCTCGCGTTGAAGGCACCGCCGCGAGCGCGGAAGTTGTTGGCGCGGTTGCTGTTGGGGCTGGCGTTGGTGTTGCTGTTCGCGTTGTTGCGGTTCTGTTGCTGGTTCGGGTGCTGCCGCTTGTTCTGTCAGACATACATGGAGTTGATATATTTTATATTACTGAGGCTATGCCACTAAATCTGTTTCGCTATGTGCTCACTGTGCCAGTTTCTGTCTCAATACCTGATAGTTGAACTTCATGTTCGAAGCCCACTAATTATAATAATAATTGTTTATAATAACCGGTGTTTGAACAGCCGGTCCTTCTGTCTGTCACATAGGTATGTGACTAAGAGACGACGCTATGTAAAGCCTATTTTGTCCTAAAATTTGATATGCGTGTTCGACCGCAAATCCACTGCTAGCCATAACTGACGTAGCGTGCGATTGAAGTGGCTTCAATTGCACGCCAGTTAGCTCGATGTTTAGCAACGGTCATTTAGTTGCTACCGACCAACATGACCTGAAGCCGTCCCAACCCAAAAGTAAAGTTTACGATGATTTAACACTTTCGGTGCCAAGGACCCACGTCCTTCAACGTCACGGAACAAAAATCCGTTTGTGTGCCCACAACCCGCCTCAGGAGTCGCCGCTGTACGTGACGACTAGAGATGAATTATTGTGCTCACACGGCGTACAAATAAAAATGGATAATTTGTACTTGGTAGCGAAAGTGTTAATCGTCGTATGAAAATATGATTTACGTACATTAGGGTTTACCTTGTTAACATTGGCGGCGTTGTGCGCCTTCTGCTCGTCCTCGTCGCGGTACTTGGACACGGTCACGAGGAACCCGTTGATGCGCAGCTCGCGGTCCAGCTTCAGCGCCTTGTCCACGCAGTCCTTGTCTTGGAATGTTACTCGCACTGTGGAACAAAAATGTTCATCATTAGCTATTTATTAATAATCATCTACCTATGACGCTTTATTCACTACAAGGACTTTCTTTGCCTGTGCTTCTGTCTATTACATAAAGTACATACATAAGCATACGCCATTTTAATATGGCGGTTGGCAAAAACTGTAAGAACGCCACCTGCTTCGTTCACGTTCATTCATCACTCACACTAGCACGCCGGCGAGTACTACGCGTCTGAATTTTCTGAAGTCAGTGGGCATTTGGCTTTTATTAGTATCATCAACCGTGGTTTTATTCAATACAGGACCTCTCTTGGATTGTGCCAAACCTGATTTATGCTATTTACTAATAGAATTATGGCTAACAAAGTAATCCTACTTAAATAAGTCCTCATTAAGAAACTTCACCAAAGTATACTAACTTAGACCTTGCTGGGAAAATAAGACATGTGTTGCTTCTAGACTAAAATTCAGGTAAATGAATGAATGTTATAACGCGCTATGTAAACTTAGACAAGATACGCAAGTAAAGGCAGCCTCCCGCCCTTGTGTACACCCCACGTGGCCTATTCCTTCTAACCCCTAAATGCCGCGGGCGCGACTCTCTCCCGCCCTACTACTGAAAAGTTAATAAGATTACTTTCCGCTTTTACACAAGATTTTGTTCTGAAAGCCGTACCACAACTTTATACTTGTGGAAAGCTTACAATACTATTGTATAGTCATTTATAAAAGTGTAAAATTAGTTATTCGTTTTTGATTGCGTGTGCAATCAAAAAAATATATACGCGTCGAATCGCCTCCATTTTTTTCGCCAGTTAAAAGTATCATTGACCTCCGTGCCACGTGGTCGCCGGAAGGTATCAAATGTTTTATTGACGAATCAGTACGACACACCAGGCGTTACCTTGTCCTCATGTGCGATGACAAATGCTAGACTATCCATCTAATAACCGTTTTCGTAATCCGACAACTATACTAAATCCATGCTTGTTGAGAGGTAACATGATTGATTTTACGAGTCTGTTCTACAAACGTATAGCTAGATGAACAAAATCACCCCAACGCAACGCCGACCCTCGAATTCGCAGACGTGGGGAGATGACAGACATACGTATAACAGAAATAGGACTATGGGACGGGACGCTGTGTGTTGATCCATTTCGCTCGTTTTAGTTAGCGGGACGACTAATGAACGTGTTTGAAGTATTTCGCCAAAGGTAGATGAGAATCGACATGATTAATTACGGTAGTTTTCCTTCCTTGAAATCAAAGGTTTAAAATTTAACGCGAGTCATAGCTTCTTTTTATATGACGGGAAAACAATGCTACACCGGACATTGAACTCCGATAAAATCTTTGTTATTTTAAGGATTCGCATGAAAACAAGTTACGAGCCGTCGCTAGTTTGACATGGTTACGTAACTCATTCAAGTAGGTACCACTTTGTACGCGACCAGTGGACCTTGAAAACTATCGTAAACTCGTAATAAGGTCAGTAAACGTAACACGCCTTAAATTGCCTTTCATGCATTTAATCTTAATTGCGGGTCAAATTGTAGTTTTATCTTTCTTTTAATCAGACGACACATACGAGTCAATCATAGTATTTATTAATCAATTTTTCTATGTTTATATGTCATTAACTTTAGGAAAGCTAATAACGTGCAAATTACCAAAGTTATCGTTGCAACTAGACCAACGGACGCTACAACGCGATAAGAGCTTGTTGCTTTATTACAGTTTCCCCTCGCGTTGGGGAGCTAACCCTCTACACCCATTTGCATATTGTACTGTGCACACAACATGGATGCCAGTCGTATAATAAATCAATAGACGAAGCATGGCGCCGCAGTTTGCTCTCATCGCGGCATCGGCGGCGCGTCCACGGGAAACGTCGATAAATTCTCCATCTACGATGTAGTACACATCGAGTGTACCTTTAAAATCATCAAATGACCCCCCTCGCTCTTGGGCAGAGCGAAGGGAAGGTCAGACTTCTACTGACTAAAAACCGAACCCATGTTCCTTCTTTGCCCTTGCGCCGAGGCCACGTCATCTCATACTAAAATCCGCGGCCCCGACGTGAGTACGGTATGAATACAAGTGGTTAGGGGGCGCACCCTCCTTGCTCCTAAGACGCACCGGACTGGCACAATGAGAATTTAACAAAAGATTACAAGTGTGCGTTCTTTTGTAATCCTTAAGATTTTCAATGAGCAGGTTTCAAAATAAACAGGTGGCATGAATGTGGCAAGTTGCGTTGTGCACATTTGCGCGTTACGCGAGCGCGAGCATGGGGCAGTTAATCAATATTTTTTCTCGGGCGCCGCGCGCCGCGCCGCCCTTCACCCTTCTATCACTCTCCCCTTCTGTAGCGCTGTCGATGCCGTTTTATTGTGAGGGGGTCGTTACCCCAGAGCACATTGCCGGGCGGACATCGGATAGTGGATGTTACTCGCGCACCCCCGATCGCAGCCTCGACATTTACCATTGAGGAGAGTATTAGCTTCTTTTGTATGCCAAATATTTCGGTGACTTTATAAGCCTGTACTACATTTTATTCTTCATCTGCCTTTTATAAAAGAAAATGTAAATTGGCACGTTTTACGTTGCTACGCACAACTCCGAAAGAAAATAATAAGATGAACTGAAAAATTGTAGATAAGACTTTTATTTGCACCTTCATTTGCATAATTTATGGATGATCTTTAAGAGGAAGTTGCTAGAAAAAACTTAAGGACAAACGTAGTAACGACCTGAAAAAAAAAAACCTATAGTAAAATAAAGCATCACTTACGTATTTTGTACTTGGTCTTGCTGAACTCATGTATGTGTGCGACGTTGCCGCACTGGGAGAACAGCAGCTTGACGTACTCTGTGCTGGCTTCATACGGCACGCCCACAAGCACCGCGGTCTCGGCGCGCGACTCCACTGACACCGTGATCTTGCTGCCGTCGATCACTGTGCCTTCCTCGATCAGTGCCTGCGTTTGAGCACAGCCGTTAGATTGAACAGAGAGATGAATTGACTTTCTTGTGTGTAGTACAATAACTGAGCGTTCCCACGGCCGAAAGATTCGATTATAAAAACTTGGAATCTATTTCTATTTTATCACCTCTGACGCTTTTCTTGTGTTTCGGTAGTGAGAATGCTCAGTACAGGAAATGTATTGGTTAGCAAACAGGAACTTGCTATTTAAATTAAGACTTAGGATTTGATATACGAAAAACTTAAGCAATCACTGAATTTGCTAATCAATTCGTTTCCCTAACGGCACATGTAGATGCTGATGTACAATGGAATAAGAACTGTCTCATCACTTGTTTGTTTGAGATGTGATTGCAGTTTTTTCTGTTTCAGTGTTAATAAATGTATAAAACAACAAGATTGTGCTAGACAGTTTTCATGACAAAATTGCATTATATTAAAATACGAGCCTAATATTTGTTTAGCCATGTGTACAACATTGAAACGTAGTAAATGTCGATCAGAGTATACAACTACACAGATCAGATACTTTATTTAGCTATCAATACCTATGTTCCCGTTGTAACGAGTAAATATAGAACTAATAAACGATCCCTAACTTCTGCATTCGAAACCAGCCCCGCATAAACAAATAGCCCGTTTTACAAGACATTCTTCGGATGTCGCGACAAGTTGTGGTATTTCTTGTTGACTAATAAGGGGGGGAATTGAACTAGGGTGCTACGTGATAACGTGACTATGTAGAACGGCGGCGTATGTAAGTCAGTGGACAGCCTAACCTGGCCCCTCTTCTTTAGAATTGGGTTAAGGTAACGCAGGTTCGGTCCAAGTAGTTTGAAATATGCGACCGTGTCTCAAACGATGTTTTGCACGAAACTAGCAGCTGCAGACTTTTATACCTACTCTGTAGATAGGGTGTTTAACTTGTAGTCTTAAATGAATCATCCGGAATAGAACTAATCTCAGATCAAATAGCTGTTATTTGATCTGAGGAACTAATACCAAAAAAATATAGGTCCCGAATACCGAAACTTAGATCATGTAGTAACAAAACGCGTGTCTACTTCGAATACAAACATTTAGGCGGCGCTAACAGTCGGCAGTTGGCATGGCAACGCGTGTGGTAGGCAGAATGTTTAGTCTGACGGAGCGCGAGTGTGCTGCGGCCTCTCTTTATGGACTTACACGGTATATTTAGCTTGTTACCGCTCTGCAATACATCTAGAGTTGTACTTACCAGCAAGGCTGTGCAGTGAGCTTCATTGGTTTAAGTGTAATGAGTGGTGAGACAAGTTGATGACAAGACAGGATAATACATTTAATTTTCAGGTAGCCTAAGTCTTGTTTTGTTTACTTTGTAAGAAGAATCCAGGAATACATAAAGAAGTAAAATTGAAAATAAAAAGTCAAATAATTCATATAAAAATACATAATAATGTAACTTAAAAGAGTTGAACTGCATCCTATAGAGTTGTGTATGTAACAATAAACTGCTGCACACATAACTATGATGCTACCTGAAGCCCACTGCAATACCTGAAACTTACCATCTGCTGCTGCAAGTACACACAAAGACACCTCACAAATGGACATGAGTATAGTCATGCTGATCTACTACATTACATCATGTCGGTCAGTCATTGAGCTCTACTTCATCAACACAAAGCTGCCAAACAGACGCATCAAGAGTAGAAGACCAGCCTGTTCTAACATTCAAATAGTCACTCATTCTGCTCATGACAGTAAAGTGCAACATTTCTGGATATACATAATTTGGAAAAAAAATGTCTTAGCCATAATACAGCCTCTTTCAGAAGCAGGCTAATAAAATTCTAATATCTACTTAATCACTTTTCAGTATAAAATATAAAATGTTAATAAACTTTTGTTTACCTTTTCCAGAGACTCTTTGTTTTTGAATTCGACTATTGCCGATAATGTCGGAGTTGTGGTCAGTTCAGTTACAATGATTGGACCACGTCTAAAAAGAAAGAAAATTTGTCTCATTAATACTCCGTACAGTAGAGCCAGTGTTGCTGAGTTCTGAGAGCAGCTTGCTAGTTCCTCGAGAACACATCACACGTTATCATGTACTAATCAACTTCAATAGGAAATACAAATACAGTGATTCATTTTAACAGTTTATGACATTTCAAGGACTGATATTTGAATGTTGGCAAGTTGCATGTTCAGTAACATAGCTGATATTGTGAAACAGATGTACTCACTTGACATTGGTCACTTCTCCATGTTTTGAGAACAACTCCTTGAGTTTCTCCTGGTAGTCGAACAGGTAGGTCGACGGGAGGTTCTCAACGAGTATTTTACCAGACTCAACTTTTTCTTCTTTCTTATCATCGCCGCCCTCGCCCTCGACGTTCTCCTGGCTCTGATCGGCGTCCCCTCCCTCTGCGGCGCCGGCGTCACCTGTGGCAGACTCGTCACCCTGCTCCGCCTGTTCAGACTCGCCGTTGTTGTCTTCGGCCTCTACGGGCTCGGAAATCTCCATCTCGGGTGCTTGTTGTTCCTCCGCGGCTTGGGCGGCGGCCTTCGCCTTCGCTGCCTGGTTTTTAGCGC
Source organism: Diarsia dahlii (assembly GCA_949775195.1). Taxonomy (NCBI): domain Eukaryota; kingdom Metazoa; phylum Arthropoda; class Insecta; order Lepidoptera; family Noctuidae; genus Diarsia; species Diarsia dahlii. Next base: position 24,750,607 of record OX459191.1, on the reverse strand, counting down.
CACGGCCTTTCTTCTGGGCTACCATTATTACGATCCAGCTGTAATACACACAAGAACCAACTCAAGCAATCAGGCGTGAGATCGTCACGCTCTCACAGTGGCGGCGTTTCCCGCCATATCTATTTTTTACTAAAACTTATCTAAAACACTTGGCGCCTATTCTCAGATCTCAAGGGCGCAGTTACTACGCGCGAAACACCATAGTACGCAGAAACACAGAAAATGTTCTCTTGTTTAGCAGATGCGCTAATTTTAACTATGTGTAACATCACAGATAACGGTAAATACATCATAACAAGCCATACGCGCCATGAAGCATGGCCTTTAATTCGAGTGGAAAATTCACCAACCCGAAGCGTTACCTCGTTACCTCGTAATAACTTGTTACAATGGCATTCCTCAATCCTGGTAAAACATTTTACAATAACATTGAAAGTTTTACTCACCAAACGCGAATTAACAATTAAAATCGATGATTTCACAAATTCACAAGGGAAAGACGCCAAACTATATTCAATAATAACACGAAACCGGCATCACGCAAGCGCATCCGCCATTAAATAGATTTTAAAAAGTGAGGTTAGCGGTGTTGGCGTACTAAAAAAATATTTCTCGAATTATTATAGGTGTATCCGAACGGATCCAAGCTTCTCGTAAAATCAATAAAATGTTTCTATGAGGTACCTTTTAGACGATCAATGTGGTTAAACAGTTCGTTCCGTTGTTCTATAATCAGCCTATAAAGTTCCCACTACTAGGAATGCTAGTGATGCATGAGAACAAATGGATCTGGAAATTGATTTTGGGTTTCTTCATGATTTTGTTCCTTGATTCTCATTTTATATAAAAGCCTGCTGAGGGACAGTTCAGGATAGACCTATTTAAATTTTATCAACATAGCTCAAGGTGACAGCGCCAGGGTAGCGCTCGAAATTCTAATTTTGATACGTTTATTCTTTATTGCAATTTGCTGGTCTGTGTCGGGTTATATGTTTATGATTAACATTAAGATTTCGACTTATACAAACATGGCGTTACACCGTTGTTGTAATCTTCAATAAAAGCCATTCAATCTCATTAATTGACTTTTGGTAAAATGATGAATTGCTTGCTTGAAGTGAACGAATAAAAACCAAAACCACTGCGCCAACCGTGCCGTCAATATGAGATGATGATAATAATTATGAGATCATCATTCTTCTGCCCATCCCAATTTATTTGGGGTCGTTGCAGCTTCCATACTTCTCAATAGAGTCATAGATATATTATGTTTTTTAATCGTTATCAGATTTTAGGGTCCCGAATGTAGTCTAGGCTTTATATTTTAGTACGTACTATTCCCATGAATGGGACTCGGTTGGCAACTTGGCAGAACCGTTTTTTTTTGGTAGTCACATTTGACAGAATGGCAGCTGCAAAACATAACCTCTAAAAATTAATTGCAGGCGTCGAATATCATGTGTGTACCTACATTTTACTTTACAATATATCAAGATAAGGTGAAATCCTAGGCGAGAAAAATGAAGTCCAAGTCATTTGATTTGAAACCAAGTACCGCAGACAACCATGCTCTGTCAGACAAAACTGTAGACTTTGTTGGTCTGTATAAATCTGTTGCTGATTCAAATAAAACCACTGAGAAACGAAAATCTGAGGAAATTACCAACAAAGAAACGGCAAGAGCCAAGACAGTTACCCCCAAACGTGAATATAACCTAAATAAAAACAAAAAATGGAACAGACAAGAGCCAATAGACATATCGCAGATTCATATTGATGGATCTAGTTTAAACAAAAGTTTACCTCGAAGCAGTCCTGTTGACGATACTAAAGTTACTTCTACTCCTAACACAAGTGGCAAAAATCAATCAGTCAAATCCATCATGAAAACTAAATCGCCAATTGACGAGTCTTTCGACAGTACCTGGTCTAATGTCTCTAGTAGCAAGCCTAAAAAGAGGAACAAGTCCGTCAGCTTCATGCTGGAGGACCAAGAGGAGGTCGTGGTGAAGAGGACCAAGTCTGATGACACAAACGTTAATAAAAAACTTAAGACCTCAGCCAAAACTGTTATTAAAGACAAAAACAAAAACCTTAAAAAGTTGAAAAAGTACCCACAATCTGAAAAGGAAAACAAAACAGACGAAGTTAATATTCAAACCACTGAGGTGGACAGCAGCAAAGTTAGTGTACTAGAGAAAAAGCCAGCCAAGAATAATAAAAATAACAAAATGCTGGGAGAGTCACCACCAGGGGATGCACAAGTTATATCTCCAGAAACTAAGAAAAAGAAGAAGTTCAAAAAAATTAAGAAACCAAAATCTGAACAAAGTACAGAACCAACACTTGCAGAGAACACTGGTGAGGTTTCGTCACAAACCAAAAGAGAAAAGCTAAAAAAAAAGAAGGTGAAACCTCCACCTGTTGAGACCACAGAGACTGAATGGGAGCCAGCTTCAAAATCCCGTAAGAAGGACAGCAATCCTGACATAGCTGAGGACCTGGAGAACCTCAGTATTGGTGACAATGCACACACACTGACAAACTTACTTGATGAAATGACTGTAGTTGACAAGGACAAGCAGAAGAAGTTGAGACAAAAGTTCAACAAGAATAAAAAACGTAAAGGAGCTCAAGTTCCTAATTTGGATGATTCAGAAAAGAGTGACGAAGTCAAAGAGAAGGTGAAATGGAAGAAGAGGAAATGGAACAAGGATAAAAAGGGGGATGCAGACGAGGATAGCCTGGCTCACACTGTGGTTGTGGAGAACCTGCCAATTTCAATCATGTTGAACTATAAGAAGTTGCTTACGGACCACTTTGTCAAACATGGATTGATTAGAAAGATTGGGTAGGAATTTTGACAGAAAATAAAAGAAACTTTAAATATGTGGAACATAAATGTGACATTCCATTTATCTTTATTTCAGGCTTGCTGAGGTATACCCCACAGAAGAGTCTAAGCCTGTGTTTACTACAACCCTCAACTTCTACAGCGAAACTGCTGCTGAACAGGTACCATATATACACAAGTACTGTTTTGTAAAACGTATTTTTGAATTTGAGCTTTATGAGAGAAATTATAATGAATTTTGTAGCTCAAATTCAATAATACTTCTTATTTTGCAAGGCTACACAACAACATTTTATTAATATGCCTAAACATGGAGGAGCAGGTTACTTGGTGCATTCAAGTTAATATGAATTAATATTGTTATTGTGTACAACTGTACACTATCGAATTAGGTAACTCTGTAAAGATAGTCATAAAATGGAGAAAAATAAATAAATAAAAAGTTGCTACCAACCCAGACGTTGACAATATGTGGGAAAAATTCCTTGGTAACTTCACCATACTCTTTGTGAGCTTGTCAGTAACACCAAGGTATTACTTGCCCTTTTTGGAGAGCTGAGGCGGATCTTATTATCAATTCTTCCAACTTATACGCAAAATACGCGCTTTAGATGTGGAGTTATGAACTTCGGCCCATACAACATAATAATATAATTACAAATCTTTTTTTTTTTTTTAAAAAAAACGTTGCCCCACACTAGGAATTTCTCCTGTATCGTGGGTGCGTTCACAAACATTAAACTCACATGCACAAACACACCCAGACCCGAAACAACTATCTGTAGGCCATACAAATATTTGTTCCGTGCGGGGATCGAACCCGCGACATGCAGCGCAGCAGTCCAATCGCTAACATAATTAACAAACTATTCAACCAAACATTGTTAAAAAAAATAGTTAACAAAATATCCACCTCTACAGGCCCTACAAGAAAACGACGTATACTTGGAAGGTAGCCGCATCCGCGTGAAGCGAGCTCTACCCATAACGGAGACGACGCTGGTGGTGCGCTCATACGGCGAGCTGACAGACCAGGCGCTCAGCTCCACCTTCTACGGCGCCGGCAAGATCAGGAGCATTCGCCATCTTGTTAAGGGGAGGAAGACCATGGGTAAGCAGAAATCATACTGTTTACGATAGTCGACTATTTTATTTAAAAGAGTAATCAACCATTTTAAAGGAGTAAGGATATGCCACACCTCCTCTCGTGCCTGTCTTCCACAACTAACTGCACGCTCAAAGACCTGAATGACGCAAATGATAGAGCCGTCCAGGTTGCCACGTACTAGGCGGACAGAGTTTAGTCATCGACTCGAAAAGAAGAAGGAGTAACCCAGTGGCGGGCCTCCCATACAAGCAGAAAAGCTGTGCTTGCCTTAAAATAAAACAACAAATAAAAAAAAACAGTCGTACTTTAAACACTAACAAAATATAATAATATAATTTAATAGGTATAAATTCGCGTGCATTGCTCAGCGCGCGGCGTTGTCAAACTTCATATTTCTCCGCTGCGACCGCGAGTCTCTAGCTCGCTCTAGCACTAACAAAAGAAGAGTTATTTAGTGAGCCAGTGGGCGGGGCTAGCCCAGTAGCCCTTTCTCGAAAGCACGCACTGTTTCCATTGCATTTTTCATTCATAAATTGGTTTGTTTTTAATAATACTTGTAGGAAACATTCGAAATTATGAATGAGGATTATGCCGAGCTTCTATTTTATTTGAATGTGTGCGTGGCAAGTCAGTGTATGTTTGAGAGAGAATGTGTGTTTCACGGTTCGCGCGATGTATGATGCGTGTGGCGAGAATTTTGACACAAAGTAGATTTCAAGTTAGTTCATAGTTGTTTTGAGCGATTACTAGTGAGTGCATTTCTTTCTGTGTTTCTTTTTCTAGTGATTTAAAGTTTGACATTAGTTTTTGATGGAATTACCTAACTTTGTTTGGAAGTGGTTGATGTAATATTTCCTTGTGAAAGATTAAAGAGTGTGGATTCGTTATTGTGTAATGCACCTAAATGTTGTTCTTAAATTGTGACGTAATATTAAATAGGAACTACGAAAAGGTTTATGATTAGGTATATTAAAAATAACTAGTAAAATAAAACAGCCGTTAATAAAAAAAAAAACTTAAACAAAAGGACTAAGTGCGGAAACCTGAAACCCATAAAGAAGAAGAAGAAGAAGAAGAAAACTTAAACAAAACAGTCTGCTTGTTGTAGTTGTGCTTGCTGTATTGCTTACTCCTAGGCACGCCACTGGTAACCATGCAGTTTCTTGGTGGTTCTTCTCCATAGGAAACGACCAACCAGTTCTGTGCAACTTTTTCTCGATGTTTTACAAGTGCCCATGTCGGCCTATGTGAAATAACATATTTCGATAGATATTGTTAGTCTGAGAGATTGAGAGCACATCACTACTCAACCTTAGGAACAGGTCCCACGGCCGGCGACTAGCGGCAAGTGAGGACCTACATCATTTGTATGCTTTTGCTAGTAGCTTCCTCATCGATGGTAGAACAAGCGCCGTAAGGTAATACAAACAGCATCAGACTTAATGGCTACCTGAATTGCGTTATGCTATTTCAAGGCTAGCCTTTTATAAATATAGGCCTCACAGAGCAGCCCCTATGAGCCACAGAGTAGTGCAGCCTATCTAACGACGGGCGATAAGATTGGAACGCGTAAAGTGCACTTCATATAATGATGTTTATTTATTTACAGCAACAGCATTCGTTGAGTTCGATGGACCTCAAGCAGTAGAACGGGCAATCAAGACCACGGGTGACGTTAAAATTGGCGGGAAGAAGATTCATCTGACCAAGTTCGAGATTCGTCCCAAGAAAGTGAAAAAACCGTTGAATGATGACAGCGCCGCTGACGCTGACAGCGAAGATTCTAACTAGATTATTTAGTATTATTGATTTTATAATATACAGTAAATAAAAGAATGGTTAATATAATGTAAATGTGAGGCCTTAAAGAGTGTGCACAACAAATGTGCACAGATTGGTGAAGACAGCATTCAAATAAATTTAACACTGCCATCTCATCACCGGGTCTGAGAATCAGAACACGACGGCCGATGTCCTCGTAGAAATTCACTACATTGATGAAACATATATTAGAACTCATTATTATGATGAATGTTTTAATTATGAGGTGAATCGCAAAGCAACAAGCATGATTGAACGAAGTGATTTAACAGTATCGTCGTGTTTAGCCATTCGTTTCGGTTTTTTTATTTCAAAGCAAAATGCTAGTACAAATTTTAAAGTGATTCATTATATTGATAAGCTTTTAGTATCATAATAAAACAAAATTTTACAATATTTTGATACAAGAACATAAATATTATTCTCATACAAATGTTGAATGAACTGGCGGGTTCAAGTTTAATTTAATGAATGAGAAAGACAATATTTTATTACCTAGCATAATGTATTTTTAATTAAATTTCATGTTAGATATTCCATGTTATCGCATATACGAATGTATTGTTACCACTATTGTCCATTTTAAGAGTAAAAATTGTAATGTATGTGTTAAAATGGCATTAAATGTCTTGATTGAAATGAAACTATTAAAAATATTGTACAATAGAGCTAATCCTGGGATAGTAAATAGAATACTAAGAGATGATTATGTTGTGCACGACAAATATTATGAAATAAACAGGCTCGTTGAATTTAATATTGTTTTCATTTAATCCATAATTTAATTTTTATGTAAAAAAAAACGTTTTGACCGCCAAGTCTTTTTTTTAAGATATTAAAAAAAAAACGTTCTCAGTCATTGTAACAAAACACGAAAAAAAAAGAACAAAAAGCTATGTTTCCGCCCGGGATCGAACCGGGGGCCTTCTGCGTGTTAGGCAGATGTGATAACCGCTACACCACGGAAACGATATTAGAGAAGTCCAATTTAGGAAACGTTTGCCGCGTATTCTTCACATTTTAACACCGGCAGATTTTACATAGCTATTTTTTTTTATTATAAATGGGGATGCTCTTGACTTCAATCTTGCCCTAAAGGCAGAGATGATGTCGACGATGGAACGAGCTTACCCAGAAGAAGCCTGTTTACTCGCGACTTATATAGATTAGGGTTATAATGTACTCGGAAAAACCGACGCAGGCAGGGAATTCCACTCCTTGGCTGTGCGCATAATAAAGGACTTAGCAAAGCGCTTCGTTCGGATGTGTGGAACGTCGACTAGGTATCGGTGATAACCTGCAGTACGTCTAGTCTCCCGATGGACATGCGACTTTGCATAAATTTATATATCAGAAACATTATTTCTGAATAATTAAGTTCTAAAAGCGATTTACGATGGTTTCAACATATTTTTAGATCAAGAATCCTTCTAAAGTCACTCAGTCGCCCGAGAGACTGACGCCCAGTGGGTATATTGTGTCATACTCGGTACTACCTGTGTTGTTGTGGAACTCAGATAGGCAGTCGCTCCATACTGGTATTCAGCTGTATCCGGTTAGGCTGGAAGCCGACCCGAGCGTTGGGAAAAGCGTAGACAAATAAAAAAAAACAAAACATGAGCCTCTGTGCTCTTACCCACTACAAACAGAACTGAAGTACACATTTTCTTTTGGCTCAAAGAGGACCGCGCGCGTTGGTAGTTGGTACGCGCGCGGTCCGTACTTTGAGCCAAAATCTTTTATCATCGAGACTCCTTTTTTATTATGCGTCTAGATTGGCATTCCTGTTGGATTTTCCCATGATTGATCCATCGGTACAGAGAGAAGTTGCAATAAATCAAGAGCCCCGACTGGCCCCGAGCCTTTAACAATGGATTGTCATTCGCAAATTAGCAAAAAACTGGAGAATTTCGATGTCGAATTACATAATTATCCGACAAATTCGGCAATAGGGGATCGGACTGGGTCAAAATAATATTGTTGAGAATGTGTTCTTAATTTAATTATCTGTGGTCATCTATGGTTAGGATAGATAGATGCTCTATGGTTCAGATCCAATAAAACCTTTATATGGACGACGACGTATTTTATTTTTATTAAATAATACCTGCAAGAGTATAACTATCCAAGGAAGTTGTACACACAACAACTGGCGACCGTGTTTTCAATAGTCGGTAATAAAATACAGTCAGATGGATCTCAAGAAGCTGTCGCGGGAGCGCGACCAGTTACGGCGTGTGTTCACCCGACACGAAGTGGCGGCTAACACCATCACTGACTTTGAGTTTCTCCAAGAAAAAGTGAAGAAGATGGAGATTCTCGACGAAGCGATTAAGGAAAACATGCTTAGCGCAGAAGATTTCGACCAAACAATGTACGAACAAGAATGCGACACTTGCGACTCTTACACAAGAAAATGGCTTGAGTTGAAATCAAGATGGCCGAAAACTGAACGAGCTAATGAAAATAGACAATTTGAGACAAAACCGCATTTAAAATTGCCGAAGCTTGAAATAAGGAAGTTTGATGATAACCATATGATAACCCCAAAAATTGGTTGTCATTTTGGAGCCAATTCGAGAAGATACACAAGGATGGGAATTTACAAGCTCAAGACAAGCTGCAATACTTATTACAAGGGATGGCGGAAGGTTCACAGGCGCAAGCTTTCGTCGCGAGTTACCCGGCGTCAGATGAAAATTACACCAACGTGGTCAAGACTCTACAGAGGCGGTATGGAAGGGAAGAAATATTAATAGAAATATATGTTAGAGAACTTTTAAATTTAGTATTAAAGAAAGAAAGTGTTAAAGTTCAAGTTTTATACGATAAAATAAGTGTAAACTTACAAATACTTGAGTCGTTAGGCATAGCAAAAGGCAAGTATGAATGTATGCTAGTACCGTTAATTGAGTCAGCACTTCCTGATAAATTATTAATTGAATGGGCTAAACTACCCCTTAACAAGGAACCAAAACTCAACCAGCTATTAGAATTTATTCGCAAAGAGGTAGAAGCAGAAGAAAGATGCAACTTAGCACGTATTGTAAGCAACACGGACACAGTACCAACTGCTTCATGTTTAGTGTCAAAAGAGGTAAGCACTGGAAAATCCAATGACCAAAACAACCTAAAAGATGGTAAGGAACTTTGTTATTTTTGTGATAAATCTCATAACTCGTTAGAATGTGGTAAAATTAGTGCTATTAGTCTAGAAGAGAGAAAAGAGGCTGTCAAAAAGAAGGGTGGGTGCTATATTTGTCTTAAAAGAGGACACATGGCAAAAAAGTGTAAAGCTTATGTAAAATGTTTGTCTTGTAGCAAACGACATCATGTTATTCTTTGTCCTAACATGAAGTCTCAGGGGCCGACCTGTGAACAGAAAAAGAAAACGAATACTGATAATGCTCTTGAAGACAAGCCGGATAAACCTGAAAAAATAGAAGTAATTAGTAATTATACAAGTAATAATAGAACAACTTTATTACAGACCTTGGTCGTCAAAGTTTCCTGTAACAACCAAGAGAAGAAGGTAAGGGCGCTTCTAGATTCCGGTTCACAGAGAACATATGTAAAGGCTGAGCTGACAAAAGAACTAGGACTAAAGGTAACTGGCAGTGAAAGTCTTGGACATTCACTGTTCGGAGGTGTAAAGAAGACTGCACAACCACACCGACTCATTGAACTCCAAGTAAGTAACCTAGAAAATACATACCAGACCACAATGACAGCGTTGGAACAAGATGTACTTTGTGGTACATTACCAAAAGTACAAGACCCCAACCTAGTAAAAATTTTACAGAAAATGAAAATAAGTTTGACTGATCCTGAGGAACAGCTATCAGAAATAAGTTTATTAATTGGTTCTGATTATTTAGGGTCAATTTTGAAATCTAATTTTGTCCATGTAACAGACAGTCTTGTGGCTATTCCTACAAAGCTTGGCTGGACATTACAAGGTCCCATTCAAGGTGTTTATAACACAACAGTCAGTTCTAATTTTGTATCAAGCATTCCAGAAGATAGCTTAGAATTTATGTGGAATATAGAAACATTAGGTATAAAAGATCCATATAAAAAGGAAGAACTATCTCAGACCGAAATATTAAAAGATTTCAATGATAAAATTTCAGTAAACAAGGAAGGACGTTATGAAGTAGGATTGCTGTGGAAAGAAGGACCGGAGCTAGAGTCTAACTATGATCAAGCATACAGAAGACTAGTGTCTACAACTAAGAAGTTAGAAAATATAGGAAAACTAGAAGAATACAGTGAAGTTTTGGAACAATGGAAAAAAGAAGGTATTATTGAAGTGGTACAAGGAACTGACAAAAATAAAGGCCACTACTTACCTCATCATGCAGTGATCAAACTGGAGAGTACCACAACAAAGATCAGACCAGTATTTGATGCTTCCTGTAAGGACAAGAATAAAAATTCATTAAATGCTTGTATAGAGAAAGGAACAAACCTTATAGAAGTTATACCGAAGTTACTGACCATGTTTAGAACAGGTACTTTTGGAGTTATATCCGACATTAAAAAGGCATTCTTACAGATAGCTGTTACAGAACCAGATCGAAAATATTTAAAATTACTATGGTGGAAGAATCCAAAGACCAGAGAGGAAATAGTTACTTACCAACATACTAGGGTCCCTTTTGGCGTCGCGTGCAGTCCCTTCATACTGGCGGCTACAATAAACCACCACCTTGACAAAAATGTGGATACTTACCCGGAAACAGCAACACGATTGAAAGAATCCTTCTACGTAGACAACTGTGTGACAAGTTTTGATTCTGAAAAAGAAGTTAATAGATTCAGAAGAGAAGCCATAGAGCTAATGGAAAAGGGAAAGTTTGAACTGAGAGGCTGGATGACAAACATACAAGACCAGAAGGAAAGGCTGGAAGATAGAGATTCAGTTTCAGTATTGGGAGTACAGTGGAACAGACAGAAAGATGATCTGTGTTGTACAGTAAATGTAAAAACTGTACCTAAAGATATCACTAAGAGAGACTTACTCTCTATTACACAACAGATATTTGATCCAGTGGGATTCTTGTCACCTACCACATTAGTTCCAAAATTGATAATTCAAAAGGCGTGGATGTTGAATACTGGATGGGACGAGAAGATACCTGTAGAGCTAGAGAATGAATACAAAGACTGGATAAAAACCATTGACTGTATCAATAGATGCAGAGTACCTAGACACCTCGCAAAAGCTTCACTACAAGACTGCAAGGTACAAGTTCATGTGTTTTGTGATGCGAGCAAGGATGCATATGCTAGCTGTATTTTCCTTCGCACTGAATGGAGAGGAGAGGTAACAGTGAGACTTGTTATAGCCAAAAGTAGAGTGGCACCTATCAAGAGACAAATGACGCTGCCAAGACTAGAATTGATGGGTGCACTAATAGCCTCTAGGCAATATCAAGAAGTTATAAAATCAGGCCTACTCCAACACTGTAAAGATTACAAAGTATTCTGCTGGACAGACTCTGCTGTAGTACTGGCATGGCTAAAAAGACAAGAAACATGGAAAGCTTTCGTCACAAATAGAGTTAAAGAAATATGTACGAACACAAGTAAAGATTATTGGAATCACATACCTGGTATTTCCAACCCTGCAGACTTACCATCCCGTGGCTGCAACACGAAGAAGCTGCTAGAAACCCAATGGTGGTTGGGTCCACAATGGTTGAACCTGAAAGAAAAAGAATGGCCGAAGAGTTGTAGTACATTAACAAAATGTGAAAAAGAGGCTTTAGAGAGTGAACAAAGCAAAAGCACATCAGTACACATAGAGATAAATACAGAAGATTTCAGCAATAGATTATTGTATTTCAACAAATATACTAAGATAGTAAGACTAGTGGCAAGACTACTAAGAATGAACCCTAGAATCAGAAAGGTATACAACATTTCTTCTACTCATATAGGATATGAAGAGTACAAGAATGCTGAAGAAACACTAATAAAGTTAATACAAAGAGAGACATACATTGAAGAGATCATGAATAAAAAGCTGAAAACTACAGAAGAAGAAGGTATTCTAAAAATAAGGACAAGGTTAGAATACAGTAATGAAAACAGAGATTTCATATATCCAATATTATTACCAGGAAAAAATGGAATAGTGAAACGGATGGTTCAACAAAAACATGAACAGATGAATCATGCAGGATCTTCAACCTTGATGACTAGTCTAAGAAATAATTATTGGATAACAGGAATTAGAAGATTGTCAAACAAAGTAGTATCGCAATGCATAATCTGCAAGAGGTTTAAAGCAAAACATTATGAAGTTCCTGAACCACCTCTTCCAAAGGATCGGGTTTGCAATACTACAGCATTTGAAGTAACAGGAATAGATTTAGCAGGACCACTCTTTCTGAAAAATAATAACAAGTGTTGGATTGTTCTGTTTACATGTGCAGTTTACAGGGCAATACATCTAGAGCTCACCGACTCCGTGTCAACTGCTAGCTTCATAATGGCGTTACGAAGATTTATAAGCAGGAGAGGGAGGCCGAGAATTGTCTACACAGACAACGGGACAAATTTTGTGGGCACCGCCAACCTGCTGAGTGATGTGGATTGGAATGAAGTAGAGAACTGCTTCCACATTCAGTGGAAATTCTCCGTACCAGCAGCTCCGTGGTGGGGAGGTTGGTGGGAAAGGCTTGTTAGAGTGGTGAAGGATATGCTACGCAGGATATTGGGGAAAGCTTCAGTCGACTGGGTAGAGCTTTCAACTATATTATGTGACTGTGAAGCAACAATCAACAACAGACCTTTAACTTATGTGGAAATGGGAGACATGAGACCTTTGACACCCATGTTGTTCCTCCAAGGTTTACCTACTAATGAGACACCAGACTTAGATCAAATTGATCACAAGAATCTAAATATTCGATACAGATACCTACAACAGTTACGAGAAGATTTCAGGAAGAGATTTAAAAGTGAATATTTGGGATTATTAATAAGTAAAGGAAAGGAAACCAGAAAAGAACCCAGAGTCGGAGAAGTAGTTTTGGTAGAGACAGATTCCAAAAGATTGCATTGGCCTATTGGCATAATAAAAGAGGTTTTTGCAGGCAAAGATGGTTGCACGAGGTCAGCTAGAGTGCAGACAGCTTCAGGTGAAAAGGTAAGGCCCTATCAAAAGTTATATCCTCTAGAAGTCTCAGCAGCATCTCAAGAATGGATGAACAACCTCCCTGAGAGCATTGGTGCCAAGCTCGGTCCAGAGCTACAGCTTATGGAGTCATCAGCGGCTGATGATGGTACTAAGTGTCCTATATCTGTCCCCCCTACATCGACTAGGTCGGGTCGTACAATAAAACTACCTTTTAGATTCTTAGATTGATTTATTTTATAATCTTCATGGTTGAGTTTCGATCCCTTTTTTTGTTTAAAGTTTTGATCTCCGTCAGAGACTTACATTGTAATTTACTTGATTGTTTAATACTTACACTAAATAAAGAATAGTCATTGTTTCTAAGTGCTGTTAACGAGTTTGTGTAAGTGGTAATTTAAGAATAATAGATGCTTTGTGATTGTATTATAACATATAAACCTGGGTACACCTGTTTCATTGTGCCCCGGGAGTGATGTTGAGAATGTGTTCTTAATTTAATTATCTGTGGTCATCTATGGTTAGGATAGATAGATGCTCTATGGTTCAGATCCAATAAAACCTTTATATGGACGACGACGTATTTTATTTTTATTAAATAATACCTGCAAGAGTATAACTATCCAAGGAAGTTGTACACACAACAAATATGATTCTGTTTAGTCCATAAGTTAGATTATCGAAAAATATTGAATACGTGTTTTTTGTTTTATCAAATCAATAAAAAATGACGAAGATACAACGCGTCAAAGATCTTGGAGTGGGGCTTGAAACGTCACTTGTGACGTCAAAATGTACTATCATATGACGTCACACGAGTTTTCGAAGCACTGTATCGTCTTCATTTTAAGTTTACGTGAAAAAAGAAAAAATACGTGTCCAATAATTTTTGGAAATCTATCTGACGGACTAATTAGTTTTTTTTTGTCCGATCCCCTAATTATTAAAAATATCGAGTTCGCTCTTGTAGTCTAGGTTCAAGAGAATATAGGCTGGGCTTTTGTTAACAAGTCGCCCAACTAGCTTCGCTTGCTCTTGCAGACTACTTTCTCATGAATCCTATAAGTCTACAAGTCAAGAAGCCTAAAGTCGACCACGTTATTCATGTTTATAGAATAGAACCAATTTGAACTTGTCTAATATATGGTGAGACCTTGCGGCTGACCCCCCTGGGCACAGATAATATAATACTAGCCCTGGGTAAATTAGAAATACGAGATAAGCCGCATTGTTCCGGTGGAAGTTTAGCTGCAAACCGTTACTAATGCCCCCACCCTTCCAAAGCTGGCGATGCTCTCGATGCATTAAACAACCAATTCCGAAAATAAAAACTAGTCAAATAAATTGAAACAATAATTTATTGTGTTCTTAGAGTTATGCTTTAAAATTAATATTATACACAAGATTCTTAGTCGTCCGACATTAATCTACGTCTTTATTACAATTAGTTATTTACAATTTATTATGAATAAATTACATTTATGTCTTGACACGACTCGGTTACAACTATATCGTACAAATAATACTTTTTAAAACATACGTTACATTTATTACTATCTGTATTGAGATAATACAAAAATATTTTATTTATATCAGAAAATAAAGTCAGTTTTATTAGGTGCCTTCGTAGTTTATCGATGATAAAGAAACATTGATTAGACAATGGGTTTCTCCCCTTCGATTAAAACGGCTTTCTTTAGTCAGGTCATGTCTGTGTACGACTATTTTTGTTTAATATAAATCTTGAAGCTCAGGTAAGTTTTATAAGATTGCTTTAGTTCAGGCTCAGGGTACGATCGAATCTGTGTAGCATGCACACTCGCACAGCATTGCTAACCTACGATCAGATACTAAATTCAAATATTCTTAAATACATAATATATTACTTGAAAAGGCCAATAACGGGTCATTCTTTAATCAGGTGAGGTTATTTAGGCCACTTTTATAGCCCCTTCTACCTCCTGCTTGGTGATAAGTTTGAAGGTTTTAGGATTTCCGTCTCCACATCACGTGTATTATTTATTATTGAAAAGATCAGACAGTATTAGAACCTGTATAATATGGGATTTTTTAGACCCAAATTCGCTAAGATTTAAAATTCATGACGTGTAAAATATATTTTTTAGAACGCACGAAAATTACGTGATTGTCATAAATTATCCTCCGGATCGTGAATTATTCTGAACTCGGGGAGGAGCACAATAATTCACCTGTTCGAACCTCACTTGATTAAAGGAAGACCCCTTACGGGTATTTAATTAGAATATTGGTTAAAATTGGCTTTATTGTTTCTGTTATGAGTCCTGTAAAAGTATGAGAAAATAATTCGCCTTAGACATTAAAAAACATTAATAATAATAATTGGATTTCGTAGTCTATTCTATAAAGAGCGATTCGATAAAATATGTTCGTATTAATTTTCAAATTGTATCAACAATTTTGGCAGAAGTAAGAATAAATAATTTTTAATAAATTATACAATAAATAGTGATAAATACATTCCGAGATCGTGAACATATCGACAGTAGACCTTATTCCGAATGACGGCTAAAACAGGAACTGGCGACTCACACCACAATTCAGACATAAATGTTTATAGAAAACTCGACCTTCAAAAAACAATTGGTTTCTTAGGTAGGATAGTTGAGAAGACAAAGGTCCGGTTTACCACATAGAATCTATAATTGTCTGCTTCTCTTGTAGGCCATCTACAGCCGGTGCCACCGTCGACGAGTCGTCTTCGATGAACTTATAACCGGCTTTACGTTTCTTCGTTTGTTCGAGTTCCCTGTTATAGCGTCGCAAATAAATCCGCTCGTTCAAAGTCCAGCTGATTATTGACTAAGGTAAACCAGCCGCTGAACAGCGTCGCATTAGAAGCTCATCATCTTGCATCACAATTCCCCGATAGAAACATTCACACTCCAACTATAGTAAGCCATACTTAAAATACTGTCTCACATTTTGTCCTTGTCCACATTATCACATTTTACACTGAAATAATTAACTTACACAATTGGTTTTTGGAACTGTTCGATTCGATTTTTTAACCAAGTTGGTGATACTATGAAGCATTAATCAGGCAACAATATTCAGTATTTGTTGTGGATTTTATTTTAAAATTCTGAATAAACTTGTCTGAGAGTTGCGAAAGTAAGACTTTTGGGTTCATAGTACCACCTCTTGGATCCTAACCAAGTGTGACGTAATGAGGGTGCACTTTATATCGCCATGACGTTAGTGAAGAGCTACGCAGCGTGTCGCGCACGAGCATGTGTCGCGTGTGGCGCGTGCGTCGCGTGTGGCGCGTGCGTCGCGTGTGGCGCGTGCGTCGCGTGTGGCGCGAGCGTCGCGCACGGCTCGCGTGTCACGGCCGCGCTGCTGGGCTAGTCGTAGCCCTTCAGCAACCCCTACGGGTGCCGCTGGTTAGGCACTGGAATGCTGGAAATTAAATGCTGCATGTTATTTGTTTATTCTACAAAATAAATCAGATAATAATTATGTGGCATGTAATAAGACAATTTAATCTGCAATTGTATTTTAGTACATTTTTAGAAAGCAGGATCTTAATTAATTGGCAAGTATGCAAGTTTACAGCAGAATTTTATGTCTAGTTAAAATAAATGACGTTTCGAGTACATTTATTTTATGTACTATCGTTGGTTCATAAGTTCTTTATCAGGTTCAAGTTTTCCGGTAAAGATATAGTTTGCTTACCCGTAAAACGCAGGAAAGTTGGTATCAGTATTGAACTGGAAATTGATGGGCGTCTTGGGCGATGCACAGCTATAGCTCAGATAGTCATCGGAGGCGTGAAGCTGACGGTTCAGGTTCGGTTCCGAGGCACTGCGCGTAATCTTGGGCATAGCTCGCAGCATGGACTCGAGCGACGCCAGGATCTGACGGAACAGAGGCCGCTGTTCTCTGTCGAACTTGATGCAGTCCTCGAACAGGCGCTTCAGGGCTTGTGGAGCGTCCTGGCGCAGGCGGCGCGGGTCGGGCTTTAGGTTACCGTGCCCTACCAGCCAGAGGATCTGAAAAGATAGACGGCGAATGAGTGAGGTCGACTGAAGATCTAGGGAAGGTCGCGGGAACCAACTGGATTGACAGCACAAGTCGTAGTGGTTCTTCACGGTCTTTTATGAAATTAGAAGCACATATTACCTCTTCATAATCTACTCGGTTTGGGGAGGACTACCACCAGCAGACATTACTCGAGTAGACGATGTATGATGTAGTACACCTGGTCCGGGTTTCACAATGTAGCTCTATGTTAGCTCATGGGTCATCTACGGAAAAATCGTGCCAGCTACGGCGGGAGACATTCTGTTTTGTCACATATGTTCAAACTACAGTATCAAACCATGCTTGCATCGCAGTCAATTTGCGGCCGATATTTGGTGATACCGTTTTCTGACATCTCTTTGGCGACCGCAAACCGGACGTTGCGTTGGAAAACCTCCCATTGGGTGGACCGAAGACCTGGTGAAGGTTGCGGGGATCCGCTGGATGCGAGACGCACGGGACCGGGTAATGTGACGACACGCGCGGGGATGCCTATGCCCACTAGTGCACGTCTTTCGGCTGAAATGATGATGATGTCTGTCCAGTACCTGGTCCTTATTATTATGTTGCGTGTAGGGCAGCTCGCCGGCCATGAGCTCGTACAGCACGATGCCGTACGCGTACACGTCGGAGCGGAAGGTGTAGGGCGCGGGCTCCACCATGCGGATCACTTCGGGCGCCATCCACAGGATGGAGCCCGTCGGCTGCTGCCATTGCACGCCGCCTGCTGATGATGTGTCTGGAAACGGTTACGTCAGATAATCAGATTACGCTAATGTTAAAAAACCGGTCAAGTAGTCCATTGAAAAGTTACATTTAGATTGCATTTATTAGAGGATACATTTTTAGATATGTAGGGGGGGGGGTCAGTTTAAATTTAAATCCAAGTTTGTGGGATTGCAACCCTCATCCCACGGCTGCCATCTTGGAAAAAGGAGTGGTTCAAATGGTTTATATGATGAACCATAGGTCTCACAAAAATATTTTTTCGATATCAAAACAAATGCAGCCTATTTTTATTGATATGACAGTGGATAGTACTTACCAGACCACCGCACTTTGGCCGTGGCCAGACCGAAATCTCCGATCTTCACAGACCAGTCGTCTCTCAGGAATATGTTGTTCGATTTTAGGTCCCTGAAACATGAAATGGATCTGTGATCTTTCCACATGGAATTCAATTTTTTTTTTGAACATGTGTGATGGACTCAACTGGAAAGCAATGATACGGTTGACTTTAGTACTACATTGTTTAAAAATCAAAACTCATTTATTCAAACTAGGCTGATAATCAGCACTTTTCGAAAGTCCAAATTTACTTCACTTTACTATTTACATTTTTATAAGACAGTCCCCCAAAACGCCCACACGCCTGTTTGGTTGCTTAGACCTAGTTTTACCCTCGAAACTAGATCTCTCCCTGGTTATAGCTATCTCAAACTTTGACAGCGAGTACTATTGTGCACCCGTAGCAGTGCGTCATGTAGAGTACACACGTATAAGCATTATCAGCCGATAATGTTCCCACTGCGACTCCACGCTTGCTTTCTATGAGGGAATGGGCTATAATTCACCACGCGGGCACGGTGCGGGTTGGTAGGTATGACTTCGATTCTTTTTGGTTCTAGGTCATGCCGGTTTCCCCACGACCGTTTTGAGAGTAGTTATTACTTGACATACATACCTGTGTATAATATTCTTGGCGTGCAGATAGTCCATGCCCTGCGCGGTCTGGCGCGCCACGTCGATGAGGTAGAGCAGCGGGAAGGGCGTCTCCAGCACGTGCAGGTGCTGGTACAGCGAGGAGCCCTCGCACCACTGCGTCACGATGGCCAGCGACGGCTTGGACACGCAGCCCATGAACAGCAGGATGTTGCAGTGCCGCGTCTTGCGTAGCACTGCCACCTAACAGGAATAGGGGATCGGACAAAAAAAAACTAATTAGTCCGTCAGATAGATTTCCAAAAATTATTGGACACGTATTTTTTCTTTTTTCACGTAAACCTAAAATGAAGACGATACAGTGCTTCGAAAACTCGTGTGACGTCATATGATAGTACATTTTGACGACACAAGTGACGTTTCAAGCCCCACTCCAAGATCTTTGACACGTTTTATCTTCGTCATTTTTTATTGATTTGATAAAACAAAAAACACGTATTCAATATTTTTCGATAATCTAACTTACGGACTAAACAGAATCATATTATTTTGACCCTGTCCGATCCCCTATTATATGGTGAACA
Source organism: Diarsia dahlii (assembly GCA_949775195.1). Taxonomy (NCBI): domain Eukaryota; kingdom Metazoa; phylum Arthropoda; class Insecta; order Lepidoptera; family Noctuidae; genus Diarsia; species Diarsia dahlii. The sequence continues at coordinate 24,731,366 of OX459191.1, read as the reverse complement.
CACACTTCAAAAGCCACAACACAACTGTTGCAACTGCAACAGACATTGTTATATACATAAATAGGGATGTTTCCTGACTAAAAAATATATGATTCTGTTTAGACCGTCAGTTAGATTATCGAAAAATATTGGATACGTGTTTTTGTTTTATGACATTAACACAACATTACGAAGATAAAACGCGTCAAAGATCATGAGTGAGGGTTTATGACGTCACTTTATGGTAAAAAATGTCATGTAATATGACGTCACACGAGTTTTCAAAGCACTGTATCGTCTTCATTGTTTGTTTACGTGAAAAAAGAAAAAATATGTGTCCAATATTTTTGGAAATCTATCTGACGGACATTAGATTTTTTTGTATGTCTGAATGCATCGTGTTGTGGTGTCGAGCAGAAAGAAACAGACTACGGAGCTGTCGTATCGAGACAACAAATGGTAAGTTTTATGTGTGTATTGCAAAAATCGTACCACCAAGTTCGATTCCACAAAAATCTGGAAAATTTTGTTTTTCAAGAAAAGTTAGTGGCATGTACAGCGTAGTTCGTAAGCTACGCTGTACATGTCACTAACTTTTCTGCGCTTTTTTTTGTATTTAATTTAAAAGATTCCGTCATTACCTCATTTTTGAACGCTTGTAGCTGTGCCGGCGTGGGTGTCTTCACGTTGAGCGTCTTGACCGCTACCGGGCCGTGCCAGTGCGCCTTGTACACTGTCCCGAAACTGCCCGAACCTGAATCAAAATTATTCTTCTAAGAGTTCCTGGATAAAAATAATTATTTCTTTATATTATAGCTGACTTCAAATACATTTAATTTCTTCCCAGTTTCTTTGACGATTTAATGGTTTAGCTCCTTGAGTACTTGATAATTTATTCGTTTACAGAAATAACATTTACAAAATATTTTATCACAAAACTATTTAAATTTATCGAATTACATTACAATCGACGTCTTCTTCACATTAGTTGTGTGTGGGCATGGGGTCACAACTCGAACAAATTATAATTAATCTTGAAAAAAACACAATAGATGGCAGCATAGGTAGCAGTAATGAAATTAACAATCGCTTAAATGCGTTATACGGTAGATTTCAGCCGAAATAAGATTTGCAAAAATCAAAAGTTCCATGTTTAACGCTTATTTATCTATTTACACTCATTTAACACGTTATTTCAACAAAAAGGTTAAAGGAGGACTTTTACTTCAATTCGTACCCATAGATTGATAAAGTTGTCAAAAGTAAGCCATCTATAAATCATTTTCTCTAGAGCTGTTTGCAATAGATGGCGTTTTACTCAATTTGCCACATACAATAATCGTAACTGCTGTATAATTTTAATTAAATTTAACCATTAAAAAGCATATGTATTACTGTTTATAGAAATATAACACATCTTTTAACATTTCTAAGCGAAATAATTACATATTTTTCTCATTTTACTGAACCCGAAAGTTCCGGAACTACATAACACGAAACGTGAACTCCTAGATGGCGTTGTAAAACTCCAGTCTGTGGCAATTAGTGCGACGCTGGTGCTGCCATCTGTTGAAATAATGGAGGAAAGAATATAAAACGAGCAATAAGATGACTTAGGGAGGTGTCATTTCTTTGTACGGGATTGGGTATCTGTACGAAGTATTATAATATCTGTGGTGTGGGTAAGGCCAAAAAAAAAATAAAAAAAAGCCAAATAGCTTGGCTAATGGTTTGAATTTGTAACCTGATGTATTTAACAGGTGCTCTAATTAATTAATTCGTGTAAACCGATTGACGTATTAGAACCTACTTTTACTACTGTTGTCCCAGATAGAAGCAAAAGGAATGATGCGTATGTTGCGTGTATGTCTATTGCTTTTTCGTCTTTTTGTTTGCTCGTCATGTTTCTACGACAAATAATAAATATTTTTTCTTTCTTTCTTCCAGTATGCTCACCTATCCTGGCCCCGATGAGTATTTCATCAGCATGTATGACCCAGTCGTCGTAGCTCTCGCGAGGTGACAGCGCGTTCTTCCACGACTCGTCGGCGGAACGCGCACGCGCTCGCCGAGGTCGTAACGTGCCCGTTGGAGATGTCTGTGACAAGAACAATTAGAAATGACCTTTTAAAATGTCTATAAACTGTGGAGAGTTAACAGGATGACCTGGATATTGTCTTTACGATCTACTAGGTGTTGCCAGCGGTTTCGCCCGCTACAACTCGAAAATTATCCCACGGGAAAATAAAATCGGGGTAAAAACTATCCTATGTGTTAATCCAGGTTACAAACTATCTGTGTCCCAAATTTTATCCAAATCTGTTCAGTAGTTTTTTGCGTGAAGAAGTAACAAACATACACACTCACAGACTTTCGCCTTTATAATACTAGTGTGATAGACAAGTAGCGCAATATCGTGATGAGTGGTCCAAAAATCGAAGGAGACCCAACAGTGGGACGATGCGGCTAGTAATAATAACAAATATAAATTGTATCTGACAATAACGTAGCTGTGCAAGTTTGATTCCCAGGTTTGAAAGTGTTATTGGGTTATTCTATCAGGATTTTTTCAGTAGCAGCCAAGGAGTCTAGATTTGTGCTCGATTGATTGTAATAGGTTCGCCCCCAATAGGGGATCGGACTGACTCAAAAAAACATGATTCTGTTTAGTCCGTCAGTTAGATTATCGAAAAATATTGGATACGTGTTTTTTGTTTTATCAAATCAATAAAAATTGACGAAGATAAAGCGCGTCAAAGGGCTTGAAACGTCCATTCAAGGTACAAAATGTAATATCATATGACGTCACACGAGTTTTCGAAGCACTGTATCGTCTTTATTTTTTGTTTACGTGAAAAAAGAAAAAATACGTGGTTAATATTTTTTGGAAATCTATCTGACGGACTAATTAGTTTTTTTTTGTCCGATCCCCTATTACATGGAACTTAAACTAAACTAGCGAAACGTGGTTGTACTAAGGGGTACACCTCTGATGTGATGTGATGTGAGGCATGTCTTGTAACTGCAGTTAATAACCCACCTGTGTACTCTGGCTAAGCGGTGGATCCCCTGCCTTGTCCTTGTCGTCCTGTTTGTGTCTGCTCGACGTCAAGTAGTTCGACGACTGCGGTGAGTTGTTGTTGCACTGTGACTGGAACAAGCAGAACATTATATAAGGTCCCATTAAAATAGGTGGACAAAATCAGAAATCACTCAGACCACCGAAATAAGAACTATAGTAAAATAAATAATAAGAAAAACGCATTTAAGTACCTTCTAGAGTGCCAGCAATTTATTATTTTAAGTAATAAAAAAAACACTTTATATAATGTTTTTTTTTGTTTAGATATCATTGGTTAGACCTACTAAACGCTGTGTTAAAATTTGTCCACCTATTTTAATCGGACCTTATATACCGGTGATCCGTACATCAACATTTTATGATATCTTATTTAAATCTTAGCTCAATTATTTAGTTGTTCTTGTTGTTTAGGCACTCCCACACCGGGAGCATTCGCCTGCTATGTAAGTATAAGTTCAAAGCAAGGCATTACATCAGTGAGTGAGGTGAACCAAGCATTACAATGCGGAACATAACGATACAATTTATATGTAACAACGACTCGTTTCTATACAATATGGAATATTGGATGAGTACATTACAGGTGAATGCTCTTAGTAATAAACCCACCCAATTTATTGCCCATTTAACAGCTGATTATTGGTTAAAAACATGCTTAGACTACTAGCAACCGGATTAGTAAAACTCGAGATTCTCATCTGGATATTTTTACATCGAATATCAAACCAACGCGTGCACTGCGTGCCTCTTTCGCAATTACAGTCAGAAATGTTTAAAAACTAGTTCAAACCAAGGATCGTATGAATACAAGTAACGCATGATACACAACGCACGCATTACTGTCACATATCAATTACATACTCAAATAAAAACGGCACTTCACGCGCAGTTGCGTGCACTTTCTACGCATTCTCACTGTCTTTATAACAATTATTATCGATGTCGATGAAAGTTAATCCAACACATTATCTATTAATCTATCGGCGATTTATAAACTCAGCGAATTTTATCGTTTTTAGTATGATATGGCTGAAAAGACTACTGTTAAGACTAGGAGAATGACGATAATGTTTATACTTTATAGATTCGATTGTCCTGCAAAACGATGTCCAAGACTTTCTACACAAGTACAGTGCGATCAAATTATCTTGGCAGCTCTGAACATAGGCTTTGCGAAATTTTACGCATGTAAACTTGGGAATAAAACTGTTATTGCCAGATAAACCAATACTTAAACGATCAGAAAATATCTAATTTAAACAGTGAGAAATACAAATAAAATAAATATCATAACACTTTTATACATTCGTTGTAACAAAATGACCTGCACGAAGTTCGGAGCTGCCAAGATAATTTGATCGCACTGTAGACGTAGTGAATATATAACCCAAAGTCGCAAAGTCCCAAAGTCGTGTAAAAATAAATATGCCAGAGACATGAGACCACAACAACAGCAAAATCAAGCTTTCAATCTTTAAAAGCCAACAAATGCATGTCACATTTATTTCTTTGCTATGGTCGAAATTGGCTAGATAGTATCTTCATTGTCCATACCTGGTTATGCCTCCTCTGATGTTCGGCGAGGGTCATGGGGCGCTGCACCATGTTTATGCACACGTTCGGCGCCGAGTTGGAGCGGTCCTGCTGGTTCAAGGAGCGCGGGTGCTGGTGCCTGCGCAACAGACTCATGGTAAAGGATGCTCATAGAAAGTGGTACAACATAACGTGTGATTTACAAGCTAATTATAGTTGCAGATATAATGATATTCCATGATTATTTTCGTGACAATTTATGTGCCTTTGGAAATATTGTATTACAAATTCTTGCAATGTGGCTTTCAGTTGGAATTAAGCATTATATAAACACACACAAAACACAATCTGATATCAAAAGCAGCGTTATAGTTTAGTATCGCGTTTTAACACCGCTTTACAAATGCTACAGCAGATTTATTTTCAAAAACTTCATTACTGATATGTGCATAAAGTTACTAATTACAAATAGCAGTTTAAAATGACATACAAACTCATTAGATATATAACTGAAATATAAACAAGCGCTGATATCCACACACACCATAAAATCTAGGAAGAAGAAAGGAAAGGTACAACAGAGCTAAATACAGAGTACAATTTGTTTGTTGTAAAAGCTGGTGCGCAAATCTGACGCAATATTGAGATGGAAAAAATCTTGAATCATCAACTAAAAGGTTCATCATCGACGTTCTCAGGCGTTAAATAAGAGACTGGCCCTAGTCTACACAATGTAACTATACTATCTGTTTCCTCTTTACGACTAGACTCAAGGTTAAATGCTGGTCCCCCAGTTTGGGTTTGAACCTTGAAAATCGCCTCCGATGACAAAACGAACGACGCGTTCATAGAAACCCGAAGTTCATTCGAAACTTGTGTACCAGCGAAAGACCTAAAATTGCAATATGGAGTGGTATTTTACTCAGCGGTTGTAAGTTCGTCTACGCGTCAGTTTTGCGTCAGCTTTGAGTGTGTGTGTATGTATTAGGCCCCTAGCACACGGCGTATTTTAAACGAGCAGACGACGCACAAATGAAGCGCGTATACGCGTTTCCAACGAAATTTGAATGCAACTTTGTAACCTAAGCACACGGGGCGATCGTTTGTACGCGCTTCAAACGAGTTCTGAACGCGTTTCGCACGCGTGTTCGCATCAGATTTACGCGCGTTTCAATCTATAAAAACGCAAAAATTGGCATTTACGGTGCCGACGACGCGCGTTCCTAAAACGCGCGTCGTCGGCACGTTTCAAATACGCCGTGTGTATAGGCCAAACGCCCAAATACTCAAACGTCACTCAATTATAAGTAACCCTCAAAACTCCTGCTATCTCTGTCACTCTGCGTTAAAGTAACAAAGACAGCACGAGATTTAAGTGCAACTTAAAATTGAGTGACGTTTGAGTATTTGGGCGTAAGTGTGTTTGTTTGAGTGTAAGCGTTCGATTGCGTTCACAAAAGCAAGCGGTGCCAATCTAGTGACAGATATTCACCAGTGGACATCAAACTCCTTCAGTTTCTTTGCTGGAGAGATAGACCTGTTACATCATGATACTGCTTAGTAACTCCACTTATTTACTACTATTACTATTCCATACTACACATTGAAATGCTCAAATGCTGAGGCCGGCAAACGGCGCACAGACTGTCCTGTAGAACAAGCTAGCTGGACAAAAATACTAAGTAATTATTAAATTGATATTTCACTATTTTAAGTAATATTACATCGTGATCGATCGCCTTTAACATTTATGGGATATCAGTTTTGTATGTTTATGGAATAAATCGTTTTCAGAAAATAAAACGAAAATAAAATTACTTTAACTGTTTATTGTAAAAAGTCATATAAACACTATAATATAGGACAATGGAAACTGTCCACATATCTTTTTTGAAAAATTGACCGCTTTTTTTAGAGCAGTTGTTACACTGTCCATATTATAGTGTCTTAATATGTGGTCAGCAAACACAGAAACACGATCTTTCTGAGGCGCTTGTTTCCTGCACGCACGCACTGAAAAAAAAAACTCTTAACTCGCACGTTTCCGCATGAAACTACTACTCGTAATCAAAGAAGAATATCGTAACAACTTAACTTGCACATGAAGGGTTCCGTACCATGACTTCATAAAGGTTTTCCTGTAATCTACAGGGCGTCCCACGGCTATGCCACATGGAGGGAAAGTACCTTGAATATTGTAGAAATGTAGACGGACAAATGTAGAACAGACGGGTTCGATTCCCGGTTCAACCATGTAATTATTTAAAAATCTACGAATGCAGTTTAAATTGTTTTTTAAATTAAATTCTTTCAGTAAGATGTTCCAACTACAATATTCAAGGTACTTTCCCTCCATGTGACATAGCCGTGGGACGCCCTGTATACGTGTTAAACTAATTTCTGTATTTTTTTTTTTCAGAATTTTAGGCCCAGTAGTTTAGGAAATAAGGGGGAGGGGAATGGTCGGACAGACAGACACACGAGTGATCCTATAAGGGTTCCGTTTTTTTCCTTTTGAGGTACGGAACCCCAAAAATTATTTACAACACGACTGGACTCGACTATACAACTTAACATATTGAAATGCAATAACATACAGAAAAACTACCTCAAAACTTAAGAATTGTTTTCTTCAATTTTATTATTAGAAAATTTAAATAAAATTTATACCTTGGAAAGTACAAAACTATATGAATCTCCAAACCACACAATTTTTTTAAGCATGCGCGATAGTACCGGTACACAGCAAGTTGTATGGCAGATTGACGGGTGGCAAAAAAATCATTACCCTTACTTTTGGCTTCGCCGTAGTCGGGTAAAAAACGGTTCGTCGCAACCTATTGTTTGCCAGCTCCCTGCGCGCGTATCCAGAAAGTAGGGATTATAAATTTTAGGTAAACCGAGTCTTATCTTTAGAGGAATAGGCGTCATTAAAAAAAAAAACAGTTTCGGTATTTTGTCCGGCTAGCTTGTTCTTCGGGACATACTGTGCGGCGGTCGTCAAACCATGTCAGAGGCCTTTGAGGTGGTTTAGAAACTCTTGACACTAGGGTGTGTGGGGTCGTTAGACCTTAACTCCAAGTTACAAAGATTAAATAAATTATTTGAAACTTTTACAATCATAACAAAAACATCTATTGAAATCAATTTAAAAACTAGATAAGGGACTGTAGACCTGTTAAACCGTGAGAAAGATAAATTAAGAAATTATCTGCCAGACAAAGTCACTACTAGACAAATTAAGAAATTGTATCTGCCCAATAAATTAACCACTACTTTTAAGAAGGTCGCGGAACGGGTTAAAAAAAACGAAATAATTATGAATGATTTGTGTATGTGAGTTTAAAAGTTTTGTGAACGCACCCACGATACAGGAGAAATGCCTAGTGTTTGTAGCGTTTTTTAAAAAACAAACCAAAAATAGGTCCTTTCCCTATCTACCTACCTGTACTAAGTCCTCATAATAATTACCTCTATCGTCATCATTTCTACATCTTAAAATGTAGTTCTTCTCATGGTTTACAAACAAGAGAGCCTTAGTTTTAAATTACATTATCAGCGTATAAACCATATTACGTTTAATTAAAGTATGATTACCTAACTTTTAATCAACAATCAGTTGAAAAAATCTTTGGGGGATTTTTCCTTATCTCAAAAATATTGCGTTGTAATCATTGCGAGTACGTGCCTAATTGTTTACAAAAATAACCTAATTTAAAGATAGGTGGCACGTGAGGCGGTTTATCTCCTATCGATTGCCATAAAGGTGTAAAAGGAGGCAGGCTGACTAAAGTAACTCGTTTTAGCGACAATGGGCAGGTAGATGGAAGCTATTTGATAGCAGAAATTAATGGCCGCGGATTTTAGTACGAGATGACGTGGCCTCGGCACAAGGGCAAAGAAGGAACATGGGTTCGGTTTTTAGTCAGTAGAAGTCTGACACTCCCCTTCGCTCTGTCCAAGAGCGGGGGGGGGGGGGGGGGGGTAATTTGATGATTTTCTACAAATAAAAAAAAAAAAGGCAGAAATTAATAGCGGCCCTTATCAAAGGAGATTAGCAGTCTTCCCAAGGGTATCATAATATTACCCAATGGTAAGTGGCTTGTGGAGGTCAGCTAGGCAGTCGGTTCATGGAATGGAAGCTGACACGAACATAGTTGGGAAAAGGCTACACAGCAGAGGATAATCAACGGAGAATGGTCAAGGACGCAAAAGTTATTATTGAGCACATGCGCTGTTTTAGTAAGAGAGAATACTGACTTGCTTTGGTCGTTCCTGGCCATCATGTGGTGGTAGCCGAAGTTTGGCGGGAAGTGCAGGATGCCGGCTTGCGTCTCCGGGTTCTGTGCCAACAGCGCTGCGTAGTACGTGTCCGTCATACGCACCTGGGGGCAGGACAAATGGACCTTAAGTATGATGGAGTAGAGCTTTCAATACTATGGCGTCTCTGGAGTAGAGGTATAAAGCCAACATCAGTTAAAGCTGCTAGTCCGAACCTCTTCTTTATCTTGTTCTTCGCCCGCAGTGTCATCTATCTGTCAGTTAAGTCAGTTTAGTGTAAGTCAGCTAAGACAGTCCCAACAGAACGGAACATTGCGCGAGCATATACATTTATATACGATCGGGTATCGCGCAATTTATTGGCGGTTTTGAAAATAGGACTGTAATTGGGGTTGCTTTTGAAATACGCATCCTAATATAACAGCTGGGGTTGGGGGGAGGGGGAGGGGGCGGGGTCCCCCCACCCCCCCTTCAACCCCCCAAGTGAGCAAATGCGTAGTTTTTTTTTTTTTAATTTTGAGGTTAGAATAGCGCTAAAACGCGAAACGGGTAAAATTTTTGTGTCATTTGACAGGGGAAGGGTGAGGGGTGGTGCCCACCGTGCCCTGGCATCACTCCCATGTAAAGGCGACGCACCATCCTTAAGAAAAACAATTTTTTGGAACCGAACCTGCTAGTCGTCCGCTAAGTGGATGAATCACCCCAATAATAATAATAATAATGACGTCACTCATACATGCAACGCATGTACTCCATGACGCGCGCTCGCTTCGCTCGCGTATTATATAACACTAATATCTTCTGTCCCCGAAGTGCCGGGCCTCCGCCGGCCTCCTTCGTCGGCCTACGGCCCGGTGCCCATGCCGCCCATAAAGGATACTGTCGCGAGACGGTCGTATTATCCAAGTTTTCCTAGTAGCGGGTTCGTCCTACGAACTTAAAAACACCAAAAGAACATTCACGTAACTACAAGAGAAACGGAATGACAAACGTCAAAACTGTCACCATTCATAACAAAATGGCGGAAAACGTTCCGTTTCACGTTCACAGAATATTTATTTTTCCTATACTGATGAAAAAACATGTTCCGTTGCACGTAACTTCAAACGCTAATTTAAAGAAAACCACGAGTCTGCTCAGGGTGAAAGGGGTGTCAATTGAAAGGGGCAAACATCCTCTATAAAATACAACCCTTACCAACTCCAAATTCGGGATGCGTAATTCAAAAGCCAACCCCTGTAATTGCGTAGGGGTTTTTTCTGGTCTGTCTAAATTGACAAACTTAGCCATACTGACGAAAAGATGTTTTGTGAATAGAGGAGAACATTTTAATATGATAGGAAATCGTAGGATACTCAATCGTAATTCAAGAACATCGATGCACGTTTGCTATGCTTGTAAAGCCTTGTACTGAAAGCGAGTGTATAGCCTGCATGTCAAATTGTCAGTGTGTATGCTAGACATAACATATGCATAGGCTCACGTATCTGTACAGACCTTTAGAGCCGGTAAGGCGCATATTAGCTCCTCGATTTTCTCCTTTCTAATCCTTCTCAATACCTGATGACAAATACTGGGCACTTTGTCAGCACATCGCTGGTGGAACTTGAAGTTGCACTGCGAGCAGTAGAAGCCGTTGAACAGCAGTCGCCTGCAGCACTCGCAGAACGCGAGCGTGAAGAACGTCTTGCGGGTGAACTGGTGCGATATGTGGGACATTATGGGCAGCTTGTCCAGTGTGCGAACTGTCACCTGATGATACAGAACATACTCATTGTAATATGATTGTTCAATAGGGGATCGGACAAAAAAAAACTAATTAGTCCGTCAGATAGATTTCCAAAAAATATTGACTATACGTATTTTTTCTTTTTTCACGTAAACAAAAAATGAAGACGATACAGTGCTTCGAAAACTCGTGTGACGTCATATGATAGTACATTTTGTAACTTCAAGTGACGTTTCAAGCCCCACTCCATGATCTTTGACGTGCTTTATCTTCGTCAATTTTTATTGATTTGATAAAACAAAAAACACGTATCCAATATTTTTCGATAATCTAACCGACGGACTAAACATAATTATTTTTTTTTTAGTCAGTCCGATCCCCTATTACATCATCATCAGCCTACAATAGACCACAGCTATATTGATGGAAACCTGAAATACATTAGTTGAGCATGCTGTTGGGTGTACAACTCTCAGGCAGTAACCCCCATGTTTCTATAAAATACAAACAGCTTGCCAATTTCTCTAACTGCCTTTCGAATTTGACCATTGATATGCCTTTCCATTTCCACACTATTACTATTGCAGTTTGGCAATTCTAACTCTCTAGGCACATCCTCTGTGTAAAATTATCTGCTTCATTGATAATATACTACTGGTAAGCTGCAAAAAGAATTCAATTTTTTATAAAAATTCAAGAGTAGAAATTAAATGCTAAGTATCACTATGTGCACTTTTCGGAGAATAAGGATAAGTATATGGGTCAGCTAGTCTATTCTTGGGTTTAACATAATATTAAACACTAGCGGACGTCCCGCGGTTTTACCCGCGTAGTTCCCGTTCCCGTGGGAATACAGGGATAAAAAGTAGCCTATGTTACTCGTGGATAATGTTTCTTTCGAATGGTGAACGAATTTTTTAAAACGGTCCAGTAGTTTTTAAGCCTATTCATTACAACCAAACAAAGTTTTCCTCTTTATAATATTATTATTAAACCTAAGTAACAAGGAAGGAAAACAATTAGAGGTTTACATAATTAATTTATGATAATAATATTATTATGCTTTGCCAAGCTATATTTAGCTATGCCAACTGAAATATTTTGAAAAGGCCATCTTCAGAAAACATAGTAGTTTATGTGTAGTAGTTGAATTTGGTACTTGTCAGGTGCATGCCAAGACAACCCACTTTATTGAATCCTTTTAAGATGAACCATGTTGCTACACCTGTTTATTAATAACTAGCTGATGCCCGCGGCTTCACCCGCGTGGATGTCGTTCAAATTATATACTAAAACCTTCCTCTTGAATCACTCTATCTATTAAAAAAAACCGCATCAAAATCCGTTGCGTAGTTTTAAAGATTTAAGCATACAGACAAACAAACAGACAAAAATAGCGACTTTGTTTTATACTATGTAAGGATAAACAATATATTTATATAATTAATTGTTTGTTTTACTGCCTCATTGGTCTGGTGGATGCAAGTGCAACTGCTGAGCATGAGGTCCTGGCTTCGATTCCCAGGTTAGGCAGTGTTATTGTCTCTCAGTAGCAGCCATTGAGTCTGGTTTTGTGCTTGGTTGATGGTAATAGGCCCGCCTACTATGAGGTACACCTCTGCCTTATCCTTCTGCCTAATTTAACAATACTGAAAATGTAGTAGCTTTTGCTATTGATAAGGACATCGTCTACATGGGATATGTTATGATATGACAGTAGCAGATTTTCAGAATTTGTGAGCTGAACAACCTTTAAATGACCAATGATCCCTCATGATACCTCATTGAAGAATTCAACTCACGGGGGCCACATAATTAAATCAGATGAGAGCCAGTTTTAATTTAATCACTAAGAGATGTTATGTATTGTATTTGTATTTTTGACTATTTAATTATTCTCACTGAGTTGGGAGCTAAATAATTACAGGCGCTCGAGGCGATCTTCAGGTTAATCCACATCACACATTACATACAGACTTTCCCCCGTGCCTCGGAGCATGTCAAGCTGTTGGTCCCGCTGGTTATTTGAAGATATTTGACAGTTGTTAGTTTGCTGAAATTCTGACAATCTATCTTACTAGAGGGTGGGTATTACCCAGTATTATCTGGGTTGTAGGTGGGACTACATCTCCAAAAGATACTCAAACAAATAACACTACTAACTAGAATAATACAAACACTAACACAACTAACACTTATTGCATTTAAAATTTAAATATTGTGAGATAAGAAATAAAAGGCTTATTATTATTATTATTATCTGGGTTGTGGAGGTCAGATATGAAGTCGCTCCATGTGAAGTACTAGTATTCAGCTGCATCCGTTTAGACTGGAGGTTGACTCTCACATAATTGGAAAAAGGCTAGACAGATGTTTGTTATTCTCACTATCTTCCAACATTTCTGAGTTGGATTTCCTATTTGGATGTAATGGAATACTAATATTTTACATGAAAATTCAGCGTCGCGAGTCTACAAATAATGCTAGCCTATATGTTTAGCCTCGTAGTAAGTCTGTCTGTTTCGAGAACTGCACAGACATCAATACAACATATCATTGCTTGAGATACAGAAATTAATCTTATTGTAACTGTAAAATACCAAATTTCAATTCATTGCCTTCATTAACTACTCTCTTACTAACTTGGAGAGGTCAAATACCAAAAACCAACAAAACCTTCTGTTGCACAGCAAGGTGCAGTATGTGTCCTGCCTTACCATGAGCTAAACAAAACAAAAAACACTGGACTGACCTCCTCCGCGTCGATCACAGTTATATCGATGTCCCACGGTATCACTTGGTGATTGCCTGTCCGCACCACTTCGCACATCTCACACGTCAGGTTGCGCAGCTTCAGCGCCTTGGACAGCGCGTCCCGCAGCGTCACGCCCTGCTTCACCTGCACACTCGTCCGCTGCTGGTTCGGCAAGTGCGCCCGCAGGAACACCTTCGGCTGCCGCGTAAGTGTATCGAACTTTTTACTATCATCCTGCAATGAATACTCCTCACTCCTGTCCGGCGAATCACACTGCAGCAATTCCCGCAAAGTCCGCTCTCTCAACTCCAAATTATGCAACTTTGACGTCAACTCCTGGTATTCCGTCAAATACAGCGACGGTGGATGCTGGAAACCAGCGAATTTTGCATTCAGAGCGTCAATGTTTTCACGGGTTACATTTATGATGCTTTGTATGTTCCTAATTTCATAAGTTGGGTCCGCAACGTCGTCACTATCCGTGGACGTCGACATATTATCACTATTGAGAGATAATGCAGGTATATTTCCATTAATTTTTCTTGAACAATTTTCTTTCTCTCTAGTAACTGCCATTTCTTTTCCTATTATTTTTTTTTATTTTTCTGCGCACACCGCAGCGCAAGACAAGAATTTTGTTGCCATGTGTGTAGATTCTTTTATTTCTTTTGTACGTTGGTCACACGATAAATAGGTGTGGACCACAAAATCTTTTAACTTTTGCCACAAACTAATCATCATCATCAATTCATTTTAAGGTTGATAGAGTCCAGTGCTTCGTAAATAACTCCTCCGCGGTTCTTCACATCTAGCAGCCTCGTGCTCCTCTCATGAAGGACCTGCATCGGACATTTTTAGCCTAGCACAACACGCAATTCAACTTAAATTACAGAAAATAATAGGAATAGTGTGTCCTTGCCACTAATTTTCGAAATAAGGGAAACCAACCATAAACTGCAGAAGGCTTCAGTGTGGCTATGTCGTAGCTTGCCTTCAGCTTCATCCAAAGAGTTTAATATTATTATTCATCTCAATGTCATTGTAAGTTAGATTAGACAGATAAACTTGCTTGACAGCTGTTTGACAGCCGTGTGGACATGTTTTTGTTGATATTTTTTTTAATCTTGTGTAAATCAATATCATCAATTTTTAACTGAAAGGACTATATTTCTATAAATATTTCAGTCAAGTGTAAGTTTAGAGGTACTGATTTAAACTCATTATTTTTTGTAAGACTTTTTTTTTAGAAAAGGATGCTAATAGTCAAGCTAACTTAATTTCTTACTTAAACTTAGTGTATTTTATAGAAGTGACAGCACTGCATTAAAAGCATTATAAGACTATTTTTGAGGTCTTACATGTTGTAAGTTCTGTAAACAGTAGCCAAGTGTCTTATTAAATAAATTCCAAATGTATTAATACACATCAACAAATACCGTTCTCAGTGTCTCAAAGATGAGCGACAGTAACGGCCAGTCCCGGCTTGTGTCATATGAACAAGTGAAGTCAGTCATAGATTTCATGGCGCAGCATGTAGAGTTTGCATCGGGCAACCTGCGGTCTCTGGAAGCCAGGCATACTTCCAAAAGGTTATGGGAGGAACTCACTAAGATGCTCAACGGCTGCCGAGGTACTAGGAAGACATCTGATGGATGGAGTAAGGTTAATACAATAATATACAATTTTAGCTATTTGTTTTTCAATTGTACAGCCTAAATATTAATATTAAAATAATTTCTCAGTAATATATTGGTACAGTTCTCAATCAAAATTTAGATTCTGTAATTTATATTGCAGTCAATAAATAATTTATAAGTTTTTGGAAGCAGGTTTTCAACTGGATTGTATAATCAATTAGTTTGTTAAATACAGTACTGGAGTGACTTCAAGAACAAGCTGAAGAATAAAGTATGGCTGCTAAACAAGAAGAAGTCAGGTTCTTCTCTCAAGGGCATCAGACCCCTGACGAAGATGGAGAAGAGGGCACTTGTAATACTAGGCCCTTATTATGAGAAGAAGAAGACACGAACAGCATTTACTGAAGCAAATTCGGTATGCTCTATTTTGTTAGCAATAAATAGATAATGAGAAACTGAACAGACCGCCTCCTTTTTGAAGTTGGTTAAAAGTGGCGACAAATCATATTTTTCTCAACATAAAACTTGGGGCTGACCCCAAAATTGCAAAAAAAAAACAGGCTACTTTTGTTTGCAAATAATAGAACAGAACTTGGCTATACTTACAAAAGGTCTTGTAAGCAATCCGATTTTTGAGCTCAAATCCTGTAGTTTTTAACCAACTTCCAAAAAGGAGGAGGTTCTCTATTTGTGTGTACATATTTTTTTTTTTATGTATGTCCACGCCTATCTACGTCAATATTGTGGACCGATTTTCAAAATTCTTTTTTACATTTTAATTTCCAGAATAACTTACACCCAGAAGTGAAGCTGGAAGCTTTCCACGACACAATACATGTGGATAGCTTTAGCAAAACAAATAGTGAATCAAGTGACAGATTGTCAGGTAATACTTTAACATTTAAATTATGCTCTCAATGATTCAGATTTCCTCTTTATTTATTTTTTTCTTGCTCAAGAAATGAACATTGCAATTTGTAACTATGAGATAAGACCTACCTACTACTACATAAAAATATACAAAAGCGAACGAAAATACCTGCTATATAACATAAAAAAATCATCTTAGATATAAATACAAAGATATATTAGTACTTGTGACCGCACATGTACCTAACTACCTACCCATTTTTATGTAAGTAGCTAGACAAAACTGTGATTCTACTAAATGTTCTTAGGTTTATGAAAGCCAAGTACCAGTAAAATAAGTGTGCTTACCTATGCTTTCCAATGGGTCTGACAAACGTTTTTTACTTTACACACCAAATAAATCTACAAAAAATTACAAGAAGAACTGTGTTTTTACTTTTTTCATATCTTAAAAAATGACTGAGATATTTACGATCAAAGTGCGTATTTCCGCCCGAAGGTTTTTAAAAACGCGGGCGGGCGCTCACTACCCGATGACGTCACAACTCCCACAACCACGCTATCGTTTGCACGCCCGTGCGCAGTAAAAATCAAAATTATAAAGTTCTCTGTGGTAAAAATGGAAAAAAATACTGTATTGTGCCTCGGTGCTTCAATCACCTTCAATTCAACAGTTTAAACACCTGATAAACTCTTTTTTTATGTGCTTGAGGACCCAAAAAATGAAGAAAAAGTGGATGACACCCGTAAAAAGAGTTGATTCAATAGGTCCTAAAACTAAGGCGCACTGCTGTGAAGACCATTTCGATTTTATTTTCTTTTCATTTAAAAATAAAATTAATCAAAAATATCTGGTTTAGTACCTATAAAAAAACTATAACAATGGTAGGTATTTGCCTACTTACAAAACTGGTAACTACGTAAATACCTACTAAGACTTACTACATTCTGTTTATGGGTAAATAGTGACTTTTTCTTTTAGTTTATACTTATACCTACTAATAAAACACATAAAATAATCATCGACAACCTCGAGATTCGAGATGTTGATTGCGAGTACCTACTTAAAGGTACTAACTAAATGAAAGACACACTTTCAGTTAGGTTTAAGTTTGAACAAATACCTACCCAGGAGTAGGTAATGCTTACTTAGAACATTCCTATATACCTTTTCATCGTTATTCCACGATTTTCAGCAGCCATAAAATCCTGATTTTTCATGACATATTGTCTTCGATCAATAATGTACTAGATTCCCGATAAGCGCTTCAAAAACGGCCCGAATTATAAGACCACAAACGTAGTTGTGGTCTTATTTCAAATCAGTATGGTCCAATCATAGCCAACATTAAGACGTCAAAATACCGCAGTATGCGTTCAAAAACTGCGTAAAGAACTACCGTAACACCAAGGTTTTGGAAAGAATATCTTTTTTTCGGTAATTTAATATCATTAAGTTTTTCATAATATTTAAACATAATTAAACTGTAAATATAATTAAATCAGCGAATATTGTAATTGTTTGGCCAATGTTTGCTACAACGCACCAACTATTGTCTCATGTTCTTGAACAGGGAACGCTAGTTCCGCAATAGAATAAGCACGACATTGTACACAAAATGCTTTTAACCGTATTGCTTAGAGTTTAAGTTTCATTTTAGAATGAATATTTTTGTACTGATGACTTTTTACTTTCGAGCGACATTTAAAATGTTTTGCTTCTATTCTTTCTCCGATGAAAGGGCTTAAATAAATATACTTTACAATGATAATTAAACGTTATGTTTAAGTGTTAAGGTTTATAATCATCTGAAGTTGTTAATGATATTGAACTTTTTTCTAAGATGCTAGGTAGATATTTACGTGTGTGCAAACGTGGCCACTTGAGCGACTAAGTTTTGTTCCTGATGCTTAAGGACGCTATAACGTTTTTCTACAAATAACGGTGGTTTTCAGGTACCATTTTAACGTATAAGCAATCACAAATGTGAAAATATCATGGTCTTAATTTAAAGATAATTTATTCGTCTCCAGATTGACATCAGAAAAATTGTATGACTTCATACAAAAAATTCGCACAAATACGTTTTTCCCATCACAATAATCGCAGAAAATGTAAAAAAGTAGGGTCCGAATAGGTACCATTATAGGTAAATTTACAGCATATTATATCTCCAAAATTATTATAAATTGCGGTACATATAGTCCTTTAGATGTTGAGATATATTTTTTTTGTTTATATAATTATTTTAATTCAATTATTAGCTATAATAAAAACATTTGCCAATTTCTTCATACATTTTTCGCTCCCGGTTCATCATTCCGCGCTCAGCAGCGCTAGTGGAAGGACGGGTGTATCGCTCTCTCGCAAAAAATACATACGATACACGTGATAGAAAAAGATTCTAGTGTACAGTACCGTCGTCGGTTACCACGGCAACCGACGACCGGAAGGAGTTGATACTTTTTAGGACTGCGATAAAAGTAAGTTCGACTTTCATACTTTTATTATTAGAATGTGATTTAGAAATTATGTTGGGTAAGACCGGGATTTGGATGGGTGGGGTTAAGCAGTTGTTGACAAGGTTCAGAAATGGATGGGTCAGGTCAAGCTGTCGACGGTGAGGTTTGGAAGTGGATGCGTAAGGTCAAGCTGTCGGCGGTGAGGTTTGGAAATGGATGGGTAAGGTCAAGCTGTCGGCGGTGAGGTTTGGAAATGGATGGGTCAGGTTAAGCTGTCGACGGTGAGGTTTGGAAGTGGATGGGAAAGGTCAAGCTGTCGGCGGTGAGGTTTGGAAATGGATGGGTAAGGTCAAGCTGTCGGCGGTGAGGTTTGGAAATGGATGGGTTAGGTCAAGCTGTCGGCGGTGAGGTTTGCAAATGGATGGGTAAGGTCAAGCTGTCGGCGGTGAGGTTTGGAAATGGATGGGTCAGGTCAAGCTTTCGACGGAGAGGTTTGGAATTGGATGGGTAAGGTTAAGCTGTCAACGGAGAGGTTTGGAAATGGGTCAGGCCAAGCTGTCGGCGGTGAAGTTTGGAAATGGATGGGTCAGGTCAAGCTGTCGACGGAGATGTTTGGAAGTGGATGGGTAGAACGGATGGGGCCCAATTTTATTGCAGTATCGGGTTAATTTTATACACCATTTAGGGTCCAAAAAGCATAGTCCTACGATGCACCGTTTTCGAGTTTAGGAGTTTAAAACTATTGTACCTAAAAAAGTTAAATTCAAATACATATCTCGAAAACGGAGCGTCCTAGACGAAAAATGACCGAATTTTGAATCCCCTTTGCCACCCCCGTGATAATAGGAGAATAACACACCAAATGAATTTGAACTAATTTGAAGTCCTTTTAATTTTTTTTTTTTAAATATACATTTTTTTAATTTGTCGTATATTTGCCGCGAACACATACATTCTCTGTCTTATGTTAGGCAAGCCGGGCTTTTCAGGTTGTATGAAAGATCCGCCACGGGAAAGGGGTTATGATTTTAACCAGTTTTTATGTATGTATGTATGTAGGTATTATGACGAATATGGGGTCAAAACCAAATCTATGACGAAATGTTGTCGATTTTCGATTTTTTGGGCGCTAAAATCGAATAAGGAGTGAAAACCAAAATCAAAGATAGTGCCGATAAAAAATTTACAACTTTTCGTAATGGGTCTCATTTTTATGGTTTTTGAGCGAGTCAAAACCAAATCCAAGATGGCACTGACGAAAACTTGGCCATTTTTCGTCATGTTTGGCAATTTCATAAATATGGCATGGCGTTGGACAAATAAAATAGGCCTGGGCTTTGTGCGCACTGCCATCAAGTTTAGCTTTTTTTTAAACCTACTTCAGGCACCAGCTCTCACAATGTGAATATTATAGTGTTCAAAACGTGCTACAAAACCATTGTGGGAGAAATAAATAAACTTATTATTATTATATTATACAGTAAAACCTTCCTTAAAAACACAATATGCATTTATCAACGAAAATCCGATTGATATCGGATCAGTAGCTTTTGGGAAAATCGCGGATACATACAAATACAGCACCTTCTTTTGTTTTCGACTCGGTTGAAAATACTAACCTACTTATCATGACGACGATACTAATAATTAACAATTACCAAATGCGTTTTCAAACTTCCAAGTAATCTACTAAATTCTATTTCAATAAAATTAAAAAATAATATCAAAGATCAAGATTATTTATAGGAGGTATAAAACCGAGCGCTATTGTGAGACCATGCTTTGGGCGACTTTAGTTACCTAAACATGAGTTGATCGAAAATGTAACAGCGTCCTTAATCTAGTACTATTATTGATCGAAGCATATTGTATCACCAAGTCACCATCAAACTATCCCCTCTTGGCAGATTGTTCGACTGACATATTAGAAAACCTTCCATTGTAAACAATACACGTTTCACTTTAGTGTAATCGGATTTATAGGATAATATTATTTTACTTTGAAATACAAGGACACTGTACGACGACAACGACGAGGCAAAAGGAGTACCTATGTATTAGGTAAGGATCGAAGCAAGTGGCGATCTGTGGTTTCTGCCTATCCCCATGGGAGAAGGGCGTGAGTTTATGTATGTATGTGTATGTATAAGTACATAATAGGAAAACGAAGACGATCGAGACAAAATAAAACGAGACGCGCCTAATTTATTATGGTCAACGCACCGGTCTAAGTGCCGCGCAGTGACGCGGTCGCGGGCTGAGCAGGGTTGTGACGTATTAGTACGAGCGCGCGTAATCTCGGAAATTCAAAAAATTACTTAAACTTCTCGGCGTTATAACTTCGGAAATACTGCATGTATCGAAGTAAAACAAAAACTAATGTAATGTACACGTTCTACACTTCGATTTTAGGTGTATTTGATACGAATATTCTGACCCTTTTGTGTTCCCCATTACAGGTGTAGATGAACAAAGTAACGATAGTGCAGAGTCCTCTGGCGGAGAATACGTAAACGACAATGATTCTAGTGCACCTGCTATACAGAGTAAGTTTATTATACTAGGTTTATGCGTAATAAATGTTTACTCCAATCTATTATCATCTTCTCTTAGTGGTTTTTTCCCATGTCAACACGTATTTTTCTTCCTTCTTCCCCTGTTGTTTATTATACTAGGTTTATGCGTAATAAATGTTTACTCCAATCTATTATCATCTTCTCTTAGTGGTTTTTTCCCATGTCAACACGTATTTTTCTTCCTTCTTCCCCTGTTGTTTAATATACTAGGTTTATGCGTAATAAATGTTTACTCCAATCTATTATCATCTTCTCTTAGTGGTTTTTTCCCTTGTCAACACGTATTTTTCTTCCTTCTTCCCCTGTTGTTTATTATACTAGGTTTATGCGTAATAAATGTTTACTCCAATCTATTATCATCTTCTCTTAGTGGTTTTTTCCCTTGTCAACACGTATTTTTCTTCCTTCTTCCCCTGTTGTTTATTATACTAGGTTTATGCGTAATAAATGTTTACTCCAATCTATTATCATCTTCTCTTAGTGGTTTATTCCCTTGTCAACACGTATTTTTCTTCCTTCTTCCCCTGTTAATCGCCATGCTATAATTTACTTATTTTTCCTGCATATCATTCCTCACACAACCCATCCATGTTTTCTTTGGTCTTCCTCTCCCTCTCCATGCATTATACTCACCAGTCTTTTAGTCACATCATCACATGCGACCCTCGGCCTCCTCATCATATGCCCATACCACATCACAATCGATTCAGTTTCATGCCTTTTAACTTTTCAGTAATGAGCGCAACATTCAAACTTCCTCTTATATACTTTTCTTACATTATCCATTCTTGTCACGACACATACACATCATCCACTTTCATCACAGCTCAGTATGCAGGTACATAAAGTACGACAGAACAAGTCTAATCACCGGACTTGTATATTTCCCCTTTAACTTGATCTGCAGGTCGTAAGTTATTCCAATGACCTGTCGCATTTCATTAATCTTGAGTTGATCCGGTGTGTTACGTCTCGGTCTACTTCGGCATCCCCTTGGACAAACGACCCTAACTACCCAAAAGTCGGAGCAGATCGGTATGGACGTTCCGGCAAGGGTTATAGGCACAGGATTGCAGACACCGCCGAAATCACAAAACAAGTAGGCTACCTATTGTGTTTTGGTTCTACTTAATTTCAGACCAACATCCTCTTGTCTTTGTCACCAGTACTCTGCTCTAACCAAAGCTGCTCTGGACCTCTAGCCCACTCTCGGCAACTAGCACAATGTCGTCGACAAAAAGCATAAGCCCGAGAGCCTCTTCCTGGATGTCCAACGTAAGAGCGTCCATTATCACCAAAGCCAACTGCCACACTGAAACTGCCGTTAGTTCTAGCTGTAGACCGTACTTGGGTTCTTCTTAAGAGCCCACCACAAAACCTCTCGGAGTACCCGGTCGTATATCATGTACTCCAATGCAAGTCGTCAGAAATCATCACATTAGCCTATCTGAATAAACCATCATCATAAACCTTATCTGGATATCCTCTCGTAGCTACACCACACCACAACAATCGCACATGTTCTGTTGGCTAAGTGCCTTTTTCCATTCACACCGCATGTGGATATCGGGGCCGGATGCGCGCCAACCACATCCTATCAATCAGGATCAATAGTAAAGGACGCAGGCAAATTCGTTCATACTCGACTCCTAGGGGTCGAGAGTGAATTTTATTAAGTTTCCATTCGACCCCCAATGGCACGTGACAGGAAACCTATCTAGTCCCTCAGCCCTCAGGACTTGTAATTTTTTTATCTCTTAAATATACTTATATTATGGCATCTAATTATTATCATGTCCCTTTTACAGACCTATACCCGCAATGGCTGATAGAAGTAGAGAAGAAACGCGCGGATGCAGAGTTATTACGAGCTAAAGCAGAAGAGCAGCGCGTTGTTGTCGCCGTCAAGAACGCTGAAGCAGCGCTGTTACAGGCTGAAGCGCTAAAGCGGCTGGCAGACGCTGCGAGCACACAGGCCGAGGCCGTCATGAGGATAGCCGCTGCGATGGAGACAAGGGGGCAGAGGGACATGCTGGCTTTGTGATCCGAGCACTGGTAGCTTCGAGCTATGAAGGAAATTGATATTGGAACTGTCTGATGCAATGAAAAAAATTGTGATTAGTAAATATACTGTCAGTCACTCTACCAATCTGTGTAAGAAGTTCCATGGATAATGCAAATTTTGAAACAGTTATGTGTTTGAAAATATGCAAATTAAGAATCAGCTATGTCTACCAAAGCAATACACACATAATATGAAGAACTACAAATAAAGCCACAAGAGGGCATTTTAATAATATTAAATGTGGTCATAGTATGTGCGGACTGTATTATAAAAGTTTATGAAAGTGGGATAAAGACCAATAAGTTAAGTTAAGAATTAATGTTAATATTATGTCAATCAAAACTATTGTAGATAAATCTCGTCAAATTAATATACTAAATTATGTGAAAAGTAAGTTTATTTTGTTTTTAGCCAACTTCAAAAAAGGTGGTTATTTAACAAATACTCAACTCAACACAATCATTACTACGATCTTACAGTACTTATTTATTTACATTATAGATATAGATTATACGATCTTAATTACATTTATAGTATGTTACAGCATCTCAAAATCATCCCTCTGAAACAATAAAAATATTATATTACAATTTTATCCATCAGTCTTGGAAGATTCAAAGTAATTTTAACTTGCCAGTGATTCAATTAGGCATTGTTATGATTCTTCTACAAATTATTGTTATTTTATTATTTATGCTTCATAAATATGGTATTCTGATGACCAACCAGTGTCTTAAGATAAAATTGTTCTTTTACCAATTTCATCATCACTCACATCATCAACACTGTTCATAGCAACAATCATCATCATCAACAGCCTATTAATGTTCCCACTGCAGGGACACAGGCCTCCTCTCTTTGAGAGGGAATGGGCTATAATCTACCACGCGGGCCCAGTGCGGGCCTAGCAACAATATTTAAAATCAATTGAAAATATTCTGAATTTAAAACTCACCAAGTCATTATACTCCATAACATGTCTTCTGATAGCGGATCCATCGACCCATGTGACGAAGTCCTCCAAGGCTCTAGTAACCAGGAATGCTGGGTCCTTCACAACTTCCGGTCCCACACGAACATGACCCTGTTCTATGTACTTTGTGGCTTCTTTCATATTCTCGGACATTTTATCTGGAAATTAAAAAAATATAAATACTATCTACTTCAGTTGTAGATGGCAATCTAAATTGTGTCGGTCCAGAGTTGAGCTACTAGTTTAGCGCTTTCGGGTCCATCAGTTCCTGTAGTGAACAACCAACAGATCACGCAGGACATGATATTAAGTGCCCCATCGTTTGAGGAACAGCACCACATTTACACTCCAGAGCAGAGTCATTTATATATCTCCACCTCAGTAGGTTTTCTTTGCTACGACCAACCTGGGACCGGAGTCTGTTTAAAGACTTCCAGGTCAGCCACGCCACGGCAACTCTTGTCCAGGTGGGAGATGTTCAGCAGGTGGAACCAATGGGTAAGGTAAGGATGCACTACCTCGCCACAGCTTTAATCTTTCCGTAGACATCTCGCCAGTGAGTGGGGTGACAAACTTCAGAAAGCTGTTTCGGCTTTTCAGCCGTTGCGATACAAGGCTGTTTAGGTGCAATGGGTGTTGTGTGTCTGAAGCCATTTTGGCTCTTTCTCTAGAGCTTGCCACTCTTCTGCGAACTTCAGGCGGCGCTATCCCTGCCAGTGGGTACAGCATCTGTACCGGGCCAGTTTAAGGCAACCAGAGACGTTTCGTTTAGAGCTGTATCCACTGACTTTGCATGGGCTGAGCCGCTCAGCCCATGCAATAAGCTGATGATGATGAATAAAAGTTTCAGTTTACTCACTTCTAACCATAACAGAAGGCAGTCTTCGTCTGCAGAACGAGCTCGCTGACACGGTGCTGGCCAGCGTCAGGTCCCACCGCGTCGGTATCAAGCCCATCTGATAAAGTTTCTCCAAGAGTTGACCACTTGACTCGGTGCGAAATTCGTTGGTAGCATCCAGATCTTTTATCTTATTTGCCAAGTCACGGATCTCCCTAGACAGCTTATTGTACCTATTATAAAATGAGTTATTATAAAATTTTATATTCAACTAAATACAATAAAATTAATCAAAATCGTGGATTACTTTGTGTAATCTTCGCGTTTCTGTATATGATATTTTTTCATAACTTTCACTTCATTTAAATTATTGTCGACTTTCCACGATATAAAGTCAACCTTTTTAAGTAGTTTCTGTTCATGGAACTTTAATTTTCGCACCATTTTGATTGAATTTTCTTGTTGTTTTGGTTTTGGTTACACAGTCACAGAAAAATTCGGCAGTACAACACACTGAACACACGTGTAAATAACTGTCAATAGTGTCAACTGTCAGACTCAGCCATGCCCATGAAGTTATAGATAAATCTATAACTTCATGGCCATGCCATGACCAAAGATTAAAAAACTTTTTTGAAGTCGGTTGTTTTTTTTTTTCATATCTTAGAGAAATGTTTATTAGTCGTTTAACATTCCACTAAGAAACCTAATATTCGACAAATAAATACGTAATACGTGCCTATGTTTGAGGGCTGCCCTCGAGTTCTCTGGGATTCCATCATTAGGTCCTGGTTTCCATATCAAAGTACCACCCTTAAAAAACATCTCCTTCACAATAAAAAAAGAATCATCATTAGCATTATTGGTTCATATACGGCGAAGTTATTCGCGAACACACAAACGAAAAATGTTCATAAATTAAGAAAACTCTTCATAAAATGAAAAGTACTGGGCCAAACTATACTCAATTTTTATGGGACCAAATGGCAACTATTCCGCATCAAACTAAAAAAGAATCACGTAAATCGGATCATAAATCGCAGCGTAATCGGTGTACATACATACATAGAAAAAAAAAACTTCCTCCTTTTTGGGAAGTCGGTTAAAAAACCTCCTCCTTTTTGGGAAGTTGGTTAAAAAAGGCTTGCTATTGACACCTTGATTGACACAGTTTATGATGTTTTTTTCTGCCGCACTACTATTTTTTTTTTAGATTGCTCAGTTCCAGTACTTGCTGGGCAAAAGCCTTCCCCATGACTTTAGTTTGCGATTTATTTTGGTGAATATTCAGTAAACTAACAGGCACGTATCACCGTATCACTACGACCCAACCCGCGCGGCCCAAAAAGCCGCGCTACTCATAGTGGGGGTGCGCCTTAATAATTTATTTTTCTACTTTGACTTTTGTTCCCTTCGATTTTGACTGTAAACATCGAGATATACCTAAGTACTAACGTACTAGAGAAGCTACGTCAATTAACTGAATTGTCCCATTTCGTAATTTGAATCTTTAGTTCGCTGCAGCGCTAAAATTAAAGAAAAGTAGTAAATCAGTTTCCGGTCTTAAGCGCCATGTTCTTTTCTTCGGCGACGGTGCGGCGCGATCGCCGCAGTTGAACGGGACAAAGTAGGAATTTACGGTGTCTTCTCTAGTACGTTAGTACTTTATCTCGATGACTTTATATAATTTTTTGATAAGTTTTTTTCTGTTTGAATGTCATCGTGGTGGAGCAATCCTCACGCACATGATATAGGTATACTGCCACAGTTTATACTGGACATCAGCTAAGTTTCCTAGCATTTTAGAAACTACATAATTATTTGCTAGCTAGTGTGTAGTACCTATGCTTTCAGAATCTCAGACTCAGACAGACTCGTCACTCGTTTGTGTTTCAACAGGTGAGAAATGTCATGTAAAATCATTGAGGTATAATCATTGATATATTAAAAGGAGGGGTATAATGTACAGTCGGCAACACATCAGGTTAGACACCCTATATACCCATAACTACGCTACCAACAATACAGAGAATTGTAGGAAAGGGACTGCGCATTGTGCCATCGGCCAATCATAGCATTTGCTCCTTTGCGCCTACGCACACAGATGCACTTTTTTGGCACACACATTCGCTAGTTTCCCTCGTATTGAATTCTATGTTCTATACCGCCAGTCCGTTCCATAACATTGCTCGGGATTTGTGCGACACTGTAGTGAATTTGTGAATTTGTGTTTTTTTTTATTATGGCGCCACAATTAACCCCACAACAGCGGCAGCTGATTGTGGTATTACGAGATGTTGGTTACACCATTAAAGAAATAGAAAGGAGGACGGGGATAACGGTAAGTGGAGCTTTAATATTATTATATTATGTATTTGCAACGAATTTTTAATAATACCTATTTAGTCATAATAACCCAAGAAACTCAGTACTTCCAAGCATCTAATAAGTAATACTATTTCCAACATATTTCAAAAGGCTGCGCCGACCGGCGTGTAACAATAGATAAATATGTAATTAGTTAATTGTTTCTCATTAGCTAATTATCGCATGAAAAGTATTTATTTACATTTAGCGGGTTTGCTCATGACGCGATGCGATGCAATTCGACCAACAACAAATGAAAATGTCTTTACTACCACGACA
The DNA here is from genome assembly GCA_949775195.1 of Diarsia dahlii. Lineage (NCBI taxonomy): Eukaryota > Metazoa > Arthropoda > Insecta > Lepidoptera > Noctuidae > Diarsia > Diarsia dahlii. The sequence goes on along the minus strand of OX459191.1, from coordinate 24,703,939 downwards.
TAAAGGTGCTGCCAATATAAAACGTGCGGCCGCGCAAGCTACCAATAATAACAAATAAATCCTTAAAACCATAAATACATTTTGTCAAACGACTTGTGTTGTGTCGGATCAGAACGGTATCGGTCTCTGAATACACTTAGCATGGTGAGATTAATAATTATTTGTGAGTTGCGATATGTTGTCGATCACTTCAGAGCGGTGGAGGTGCGGAAGTATCAGACAACCTATAACTTTACTGATTCAAAATATCATCAGAACATGATTTAAAGATGCAAATACTAATTACTATCACCACAGTATTTACATAGGTGTAAAATTATAATATTACCGTGCTATCACGTCTGAGCCGGCAGTCTCTACACTAATAACGACGCTACGAATGTCGTTAAGTCGAAAAATCGTAAACTTTCTTTAATAGATTTTCAACCTTAAGCTGTTGACATAAAGCTGAAAATTTATTAAATAAATTTTACGATTTTACGAAATTACAAAAATATATCGCACCCTCTCGCACGATTCGCAGCGTTCAACTTCTAGTAGTCCAAAGTCCAAACAGTCTAGGTTGATGTGTAGCCGTGTGTACATACTACGTGTAAAATATCAAAAACATGCTGAAAGCCGTACCCTTTTTTGTAGCGATTTGTCAATGAGTAAGAAGCATCTTGACTGTGAATCTGTTATTACTTGCTAGCCTGGGCCTGTGTTCTCTTTTGGTGGCTTTTAGTTAATTTTACTCTTTGGTACACTTTCTTTTACTTACTCTATGCACTTTCTCTTTTTTGGATGATGACAAGTGACAGTAATTCCTAAACGTTACAAAGATTGTCAAAAAAAATCTCTCTCTCTTTCACATCGCTTTTGGCTTTTGGTTCTCTATAACAAAGACTACAATATATATCTCTTTATATGTTTTATTGATCGAGCGAGTTCGAGAACTTCGAGATTGAAGACAGAAGAAAACAGCTGAAAGAACTGTTTACTTTCAGAGTACATCATTAAAAATTATTTACTCTACTAGTAATTGCTAAAAATGGGCGAACAATACAAAGGCAATCGTGGTGATTTCGCTGAATATCTACAATCAATAGTGAACCTAAATTCTTTAGAAAAAATGACCAATGATTTGGATAAAGATCTTGAAGATTCACAAAACATCATGAAGGAAATAAGAGAGATTTACGGCTCAGTCTCTACAGCAGCAGTGGTGAAGGAAGCGATGGAGAGAACAATAGTAGAACCCACTGAGGATGTGTTGCGGCCTGAAAACATTTCGAAATTCTTGGAACGCGACGTTCCCAAGTTGTTAATGCCTGATATGGTGGAGGACAAAATGGACATTGATGTTGATGAAGCTATTTCATCACTGAAGAGCTACGCCGACCGCCTAAAAGAGTCGTTAGTTGTACTAGAGGAAGGGACCTCTAGGCCTACAGGCAGTGTCGACTTTGATTTGAATCAGTATGCACAGAGTCTCGACCAGGTCTCAAAGCGCTTGTCGAACATCAAGTTAAACAAGAGAAACGATGCCAAGCTCATAAATTTTGAACTAGAACCGAAGTTGCAAAAGATTTTCAAAGATGTTGACATGTTCACCAAGGTAAGGTCAGTGGGTCGTCTTAGAGAATCTAAAACAAAGCATAGTTTAATCAAATCTATTTATAATCTAGAGACAAAAACCAATGGAAAATGTTAAAGGAGGCCTTTGCCAACAGGCACACTGAGCTCAAAGATATACTCAGAACTTAAAATCAATTGTCTGAAAAGCTCAGGATAAGGGGCTAAATGTAATGTAATGTATTTTTAAGATACAACCCTATTACTAGGCCTCCGCTGTCCATCCGTAAGTGGGTGTATTTCATGATCCATAATAGGTAGACAAAATTTTAACAATGTGTATAGCTGCTGCCAATATAATGACAAAAAATATAAAGGCTCCCCTACTCTGATGCTATGGTACCCTTCATGCGCGAGTCCCATTTGCTTTTGGCCTGTTTTAACAATTATTTTCATACATCTCTTTTATTATTATCAGCCATTTGTGTCCCACTGCAGGGAAAAAGCCTCCCTTCCCTCTTTCTACTTGTCCCTATCCAGTGCTCCGGTTTGCCATACATCTCTTATCAATCATAATTTTATGAATGAATAAAAATAACTCTTTACATATTTCAAATTGTGATAAATTATAATCTGATCATTGTGATGTCATAAGTGTTGGAAAACTAAAGGATCTGATGGATATTTTTTTCTTTCAGTTGATTGAATCGAAGAAAGCTATGGTCGAGTATACCAAGAAAAATCCTGGGGGTTATCAACCTAGCTACCAAATGCCGTATGACTTTATTGTACAGAAGCTGATCACTGACCTCAATGAGGTCATATATTTGCTGCAGAATAAAGCATAAATCATTGAAGAATGGTGTTCTATGAATGGATCTCTTTTACTGTTGTCTAAGCACAGTTTTATTTTGTTATTATAGGGTTAAAAACCTCAAATCTTTTGTGTTACATTCATACTTACAACTAAATAGTTTTTTCTTGTACCTATTTAAAAATATTTATTTCAAGTGTGATTTCTGCTAGTGTTAATATCTATTATTAGGTGTTTGCTACAATTTTGAAAAATAAATTTAATTAAGTGTGTATAAGAAAATAAAACTAAGGTATGATTACAATTTACATTTCTTAATCAATTTTCAAGCTAATTGATTGGTTGGAATATTTATAGGTTCTGTGGTCTTGTGTTATCTCCCCATTCTAGAAGTAACTTGTTTGGAAAGAAACAAATAACTACTCAAGAGTGCTATTAACATGTTTTCTTTCAAACTGTATTTACAATGTTTAACCTAACACCAATAGTTGATATTTTCACATTAGATTAAGTAATAAGCACCCATTCAAGGGTTAGCAGGTAGTCCTCTGTATTAAATGGATGTGTTTATATCAATATCCTATAAATATTGCCAATTTTATAATATTTTAATAAGTGTATGAGAAAAAATTGTGTCCAGTGAAATTGGATAGTAATGTGATTTTTTTAAAGATGTAGCTTGTAAGATTAAGGTTTTGGCTTAATAAATAGTAATCTCTATCTACACTTAAATATAAAATGCCACATGTATGATAGTGATGGATCATCATTTATTAAGACTGCATTCCCAATTTAGCCTTTTTGTTATTGTTTGTATTTGTAAGGACATGGTAGGTCTAAAAGAATTTTCTTGGTTTTCCTAAAAAAACGTTTTTTCTTTATTAGTATAGCATTTGGCCAATAGGGGTCACTAGAGCAAATAAAAATCAGTATTTTTGTTTGTATAATTTATTAAGTTCATTCACAAGTGATTTTGTATGGAATTTATTTTAGTCAGTAAGCCAGAAAAATAGTTTTACTTCAATATGGGTTTGTAATCATAAAATTTCGTAAAAAAAGTCGAAAAAACATTTGTCTAGTTATATGAAAATATTCAAATTCAGTAGTCAGTCATAAACTCATAAATTACATTGAATAAAGGATTAAAAATTAACAATACTGTATAATTTATTGAGTTCATTAACAAGTGATTTTGTATGCAATTCATTTTAGTCAGTAAGCCAGTAAAATAGCATTACTTCAATATGGTAGTTTGTAAACACAAAATTTCGAAAGATAATCGACACAAAAATTACCTAATGATATGAAAATATTCAATTCTGTAGTCAGTCATAAACTCATAAATAACATTGAATAAAGGAATAACAATAAAGAATCCCGTCTTTTAATTTAAACAACAGCTGCGTCAGATCTGTACTTCATTCAAGTGGGAATACTAGGTTTTGTCATTGGCTCATTCTTGAGTCTTCGTCTTGTAATTTAATTCTCTTTCGCTCAGTATTGTGGTCTACACTGTTCTCATCATCAACAGTTATTTTTTCATCTTTGGATGGTTTCTCATCTGCTTCTAACACCTTGAGCCTAATGTCACACAGAGTGGCTCCATGGAGGGTCTTAATAGCCTCCTGAGCTGCTCTTATTGAAGCATACTTTGCAAACCCAAATGTTTTGTTAGGGAATGTAGACACATCTATGAGATCCCCGAAACGACAAAAGGCATCTTTCAAAATTGAGACAGGGGGAGGATGAGGTTTGAACACTAAGAAACATCGCTGGGCTACCCTGCTGTTAATACTGGCCAGTGGCTGTGGAGGGGGTAGACTAACACTGCAGAAGTCAGATTGATTGCCTTCAGTTTTAATATCTCTCAAGCCGGAGCCTGATGTAGCAGCTTGTATCAAAGTTGATGCTTGAGCTATAGCCTCTGCAAGCTGTACCAAATCAGGATTTGCAGTGTCCATAGCATTTTTAAAGCTGTTAACAATACTAGAAAGGTTATTAGCTGCCTTGCTTATAGGGTTTTCATTTGGTTTCACAGATATGATTTCTCCTGAAGGAAATTCAAAATTATTTAATCTTTCAACAGCAAAACTTGCAGATTTTTCATCTGCATATGTAATAATTGCCTTGCAGTATCCATTGAAAGAGTCAGATGTGTATTTACATGAAGTCATTCCAGGGATAACGTTGAATAGCCTGTCTATATACTTCTGTGGCACTTGTGGGCTGCAAGTCACACATACAGTGTCATAGTCCTGAGCTTTGGATTTGATGAGTGAAGTCATACTGTCTCGTTTATGCATTTCTCCCCGTAGCTGGCTGTAATGGTCATTGTAATTATCTTTAACAATACTGGAGTTGCTCGAGTGGAAGCTCTCAGTAAAATTCTCAATACTATTTCTACTTCTTTTCAATTCTTCTTTAGGTGTTGCAAATATTGCCTTATATTTCTTGTCACATCCTTCAAATGCCTTGGCTGCATCCAAGAATGATATGTAATTGACATAAGCAAACCCCCTGCACTCATCGGTGAGTTTGTCCCGCTGTAGGTGGACTGAATCTACTTGACCAAATGCTGAGAAGTGTTGCCTCAACTCACTCTCAGTCACTTCTTTATGAACTTTGATAAAGAGGCGCTTGTACTTTTCCTCGTTGGGGTTATGATGCTCATTCTTGTTTGTAGCTACCATTACGCGGACAGGTTTATTACCGTTCAGGTGAGTTTTTAAGTGCATCTCCTTTATAGCAGCCGCCGCGGAAGAAGTCTTAGTATATTTTATGTACGCTATGCCCTTCGACTCGCCAGTGGCGCGGTCTCGCGGCATGTGAATGTCTTCGATCTGGCCGAACACCTCGAACGCCGGTCTCAAGTCTTCTACTCGTAACTGCTTGTTGCATACTACAAATATCCTCGAGTAAGGTGGTTTATCGTCATTGCGGTCGTCGTTTCGCATATTTTGGTTCCAATTGCTCATGATCACAGTCTAACGGTAAATTAGATCAATAAGTGGTCGTCAAAGTCGATAACAAAAGCAGTCTGCAAATAAATAGTCTCACGTTAGTCGTTATACTGTCTCTTCATGTCCATTAAATAAAATAACCAGTCATTTTGCGATAACCAATAACTATTTCACGAATACCGACAATACACAAAAGAAAACTAAAAAAGTTCATTCAACTCATTGTTGTAATATAAATTGGCACAGATTATCCAGAAAAATCTAACCTGCCATTAGTATTTGCTCAGTCCACACCATGAAGTTATAGATAAATATGGAGACCACACTTCGAATACCTACTTGAAGCAAAACTTATGCACCGCTATCTCGCTCTCTGTGGGCGGACCCTCTCTTTCTAAGTAGGGTAACCTTCATTTTATTTTACCTAGGACATTACATAGTTCCTTTTCATAACTTGTGTTTGATTAAATTAATATATCCACATCTCTGTTCACTTCTAGATTGATGAAAGATGCCAATGATAAATTACGAAAGAAGCTGTTTGCTTACAGTGTGAAAGTTCCTGATTTTTTTTGGCAGTTTGTCATTTTCAATCACGCAAAAAAGTCTTAGGTCGTATACGTACGTGATTTCGCACAGAAATAGAATATAGACCATGGCCAGTATAAAAGTTTAGTTCCTGTAGCAATACGAAATTAATGATCTTCTATCTATCTATATAAATAAAAAGAGAAGTCCTGACTGACTGACTCATCAACGCCCAGCCCAAACCCTTGGACCTAGAAAGCTGAAATTTTGCACAGAGGGTCCCTTTATAATCTAGACAAGGAATAAGGAAGGATTTTTTGAAATTCAACCCCTAAGGGAGTTAAATAGGGGATGAAAGTTTGTATGGAAAATCGCCATTTTCACGCGGGCGAAGCCGCTGGCAAAAGCTAGTAAATCATAATGACAGAAGAGGTGATGACACGACCACGGTGGTTGACTACCGCAAGGGCTGGTGGGGTGGCTCAAGATAATGAATCTGGAAGGATTTGGGAGAGATTTTTGCCCAGTACAACTCTTACTATAAAATCATGAAATCGCAAAAAAGAAATTAGATGTTTCTTTTATTTTGTAGACTAATGAAAATGATACATTTAGGATGATTTTTTTTTTAAAGATTTCTGGGTAAGTCAGTGTTAAGGTTTTTTACCACTGTGGAATTTTTAATATTATGTATTTTCATCTAAATACGGGGCTATAATAGGAACGGTAATACATATGTATAAAACCTCAAAAAGAAACAAAAACACTTTCTAAATTAAAATCATTTTATTATAATATTTTCTATTATATTACGAAGATCTTAGATTTCTTCTGCAGTATTTTTTCTTCAGTTGATTTTATTTACACCTGTACGCCCCTATCAATCTTCGTAGAGACCTGGGCTTCGCTGTTGACCTAAAACCAGAAGAGTGTGAAATCAGAACATAATTTTATATTATTCATTACATTTACTGTATTATTTAAATAGTAATTGGCTATTTGACTACTGTTAAAAATTCACGAAAATGTTATGTTATTTCAAAGAACTAACAGAAATAACACGGTGTGTGAAAAAAGTAATAAAATGTAATAAAGCGAGTATGATAATGACTATATAATTAATGAAGGTCCCACGGAAAGTCCCAGATATATCCCCAATATGGTCACACTACTTCAGTATGACTCCATAAACAAAAACAAATAAAATTGCAGAAAGTCCATGAAATTCAATGTAAAACTGTTTGGTCTTTACATAGTTATCTAAGTTATCATTGACTAAACCATAGGTCAAGCTTTTATGAAGTAATTAAATGAAAATACAAAGAAATATGCAGAAATATGTTTACAATTATTCAGTGTCAAAAATCCCGATTTAAACACTTACGCGTGAAATCTTATATCACCTCCTGGACACCACGTACTACCACAACCACGCACTACACAAGTTTGCACCATTTTCTCAATTATAAGTTTGATTACAGGCAAATATCTCAAACGAAACTGTGAACCGCAAAGTAAACAACCGCCATATTGGTACGATTTATGTTGACATGTGGGGCCAATGTTGCCACATTACCACATCCTTAGGAAATGGGAAAATAATTCACTGATTCGCCAACCTTGTCAAGCATTCGTGACATACTATTTTGGAATTTAAATTTCAGTAATCTTAGTTTAGCTTTTTATTTATTAGCACATTATTTGACAGTATTTAACTTCTGATTACATTTGTGTGGTGACTCTTTCTAAAAATGAATAAGGAGATTTTAATAACGAGATAGCAATACTATCGTCCACCTTAGAAAGAGAGGTCAGCCCACAGAGAGTGAGATAGAGAATCGTAGGTATTTGACTCAAACTTTTGTTCTAAGTGTGGCCTCCATATTTATCTATAACTTCATGGTCCACACAGACTAATAAAGGTAATTTTACACTCGATGAAGTCCGGTCGATCAATAGCAATTAATTCATGTTGTGTGTACATACATACAACCGTGTTGTGTATCCGAATGAAAATGTTCGTTCTGAAAAGATCCAACCAAGATAAAAAATAATATACTCAACCAACAATTTACTGATTTATTGTACTCACGGCATGCGAGATAAACCAAGCGTAAGTTAAACCAGGTTTAACTATTTTTATTAATAAGGCGGTAAGATTTTACTTATCCCGACCTACACTTAACAGGGCTTCAATGAAAATAATGTGTTTGTGTAACCAACTGTCAGTTATCCGTCACTTGTGGTTGTATATTGTATAGTTTGTTTTCCTTCCATGTGAAATACAAATGCAACGCAATAAAAATGAGCTGAATTATATTTAACTTTTGAAGTAATAACTGTAGTTGGGTGCTTGAAATTTGTAACATATCTTATCGCTCAAGTAGTCAGTCCTCCCACTCATTACGAAATGTTTCATACTGATAGTTGCTTACAGTCCCGGCAAAGATTTTTCAGTAATGACGATTTTCAAGATGAATTGAACAACTTGTTCAATAAGAAATTCCAGTTTCGCTTCCACAACGACTGGAAATTGCCAGAGAAAGAGTCGTGGTTCTCGACGCCACCATGGAAAGCAAAGCAATTAGAGATATTGAAAAATCGATTAAATTTTCACAAAAGTCAATTGAATGATTTCAATATTGAGGAGTGGAGCAGTCATACGCGACGAAGGAATCCTTCGGGGGAGGTCTGCTGGAAGATCAGGTGCCAAATAAACCCAGAGTTCTTAACACAAGCATGGACGAAGTTCTACGAGTGTGCGTGCACGTACAGGATCATACCGGCGGAGGCAACTCTTGAGAGGAAGATGGTGTCGCTGCACTTGTGCGAAGCTCCAGGGGCTTTCATCACATCTCTGAACCATTACCTGAAGTCAAACCACCAGAACATTGATGTGAGTCAGCGTAGCAGTTAGCTAACTATTTTATTTATCAAACAAAATAGTCGCAATAGAGTTTCTATCATTTCCTCTTCTGAGTTGAGTAGCTTGCATGTGTTCACTTAATTATTATATCCATTTTTGATGATCATCTGTTCACACATCATTATCATAATTAAATATTTAATTGACTACCAAACATTAGCTACTAATTACATTAATTACATTTTAGTAACAATGACATCATAACACCTAATCCAAGTAATAAGTACCTGTTACCCTAATTAATAACCATTAAAATTAAGTAATTTGTATGTTTTGCAGTGGAAATGGGTGGCTAACACACTCAACCCTTATTACGAAGGAAACTCTCCATCCAACATGATCAGTGATGACCGGTTCATGTTCCACACTCTGAACAACTGGCACTTTGGGGTGGACAACACCGGCAACCTCATGGACTGGGAGAACTCACAGGCCATCATCAGGAAGGCCAAGTCCTTGGGGAAGGTAGGGATTTTGCTGATCTGTTATTTATTAGCATGCATCCTATGATAATCCCACTGCTGGGAGACAAGCCTCCAGTCCATCTCTGTAGAATCTGTTACTCTGTTAGGTACTTTGTGTCACCCAGGTTGCAGGACTGTACAAGAGAGAAACCACGGCCCTGGAACAAGGGCTAAGAAGGGACATGGGTGGATTTTAGTCACTACAAGTTTGACACTCCCTTCTGCTCCCCCCAAAGTGGGAGGGGGTCATTTAATGAGGTATTCTGGTGTAGGGTTAGAAGTTCATTTTTCAAATCAAGGCATCCTGAAAGCACTATATTTTGGAAATGACTATTGTTGCCCACAGGTGTTGCTAGTGACAGCAGATGGCTCTATCGACTGCCTGCAGAGGCCTGATGCTCAAGAAGAAGTGACATCTCCCCTCCATTACTGTGAGATCATCACTGCATTGCAGGCTCTCAGCACAGGTAATGCACTTGTTGTATGAGTGGGTTGATAAGGAACTATCAATTGAATGGGTTGATAATGTACACTTACAATGATTAGATAATTTACTGTTTTCAATTAAGGTATAAAAATTAATAAAGAGTTCTCAATATTATAACACTGACCACTTTATTTATGAATATTTCAGGTGGGACACTAATTGTCAAGCTGTTCACTTTATTTGAACATTCAACAGTGAGCCTCCTGTACCTTATCAACCATTTGTTCAGTGAAGTGAACATCTACAAGCCCGTCACCTCCAGGCAGGGCAACTCTGAAGTTTACGCCGTCTGCCTCAAGTACAAGGGCATGGCTATCCTGGAGAAGTTCCTCCCCACACTGAAGACTGCTTATGGATCAGATATATATGGAAACTTTGCCCTATTCCCCCTTGAAGCTATACCAGAGGCATTCCTGAAACAAATAGAAGAGTGTGCATGCTACTTCTGTAATATACAGTGCCAAGTTATCAATAATAACCTTCAAGCCTACCTCATGCAGAAGAACATTGCACTCCACAGAGATATCAAGAAAATTCGAGCTATAGTAGCTACAGAATTTGTATGGCAATATGATCTGAAACCTTTGGATAGTCAACAAGAGATCTTGAAAGGGATTCTACATGAGGAGAATAAAATCAACATGAACCCTAGATACCACCGAGGATCGTATACTGAGAGGCAGCTGTACACTAAGATGTCTCTCAGAGAGAAGCTAAATAATTTGAATTCATTCCTGCAGGCAGAAGTCCTGTCAAATCCTTTGATTCTAATAAATGAGCAAATAAAATGGATGCAGTTCTATGACCCAGGCTCAGAACTGCAACTGATCTTCACATATGGATGTCCATTACAGAAAATAAGTAGCTCAAAGTTTATATTTGTACCTATTTTTAAGTTATACCAACAAATTTTAGCTGAAGAAGAGTTTAAAGAGATTATATTTTGTAAAGATGGTAAATGTATGGATAACAATAGAGACTATGGACTGGAGGTAAATATGAGACTGTTGCTGCCAGGGTTTGAGCACCTGGAGAGCTACCACGTGTTTGAGAAGAGGTGCTTCAAGATGTTGCTGCAGAGCTTGCAGAAGCTGGAAGTAGGGCAGACACTGCTGGTGCAGAACATCAAAATGCTGTCACACTTCAATGTCAGTGTCATATACATCATCGCCAAGAAGTGTTTCGAAAAGATTGGCTTCACATCTCACAATACTATTGTGCTGAAGAACCTAATGAACAAATCTGCACTGAGTTACCTTCAGCAGGTAGACAGCGAATGTGACCGCGTAAGAAGTGATGGCACTAAGGATGTGTTAAACTCCCTGATGGTGCAGACCACTAATGTAGGTGACTTCTACAACAGCATTGTCTTCTACAACAACACGTTTTATCGGAACAAATGTCTGGAGTACCTCACTAAGATTGAAAAATTAATCTAATCTATGTATTTTGCATTTTTAACTGTATGTTGTACTTGAAGACTATTTTTTAATGTTTTTTATTGTTATAAATGTTCTTGTTCTGTAAATCCTATTTTACATACATTTAAATAAATCTTAAATGTTGTGTGAAGTTAGTAGAATTATTCTGTAAAAACTTGCCTTCTTGACCCTGCAATTGTGTAGGAAAGGGAGCATACAACATAGGGCCCGCCACTATGATAATCCCCTCTTTGAGGAGTGGCTTAAGAGGTGCCACGGTCTCACCTCACCAGACACGGTTGTTTCCGGGAGGTACCTGCACCGGATCGGCGGCGGCGACCTCTCGCGTCCGGTCCTGGTGCAAGCCATGGTCCGAGGCGAGAGGTAAGCCGTCGCCTCCTGCGAAGCAGTGATGCTAGCGAAGGACGTGGCGGAACCTGAGAGGGAGAGAGCCTCTCGTCCAGCCGCCGCGGGAGACGCTCCGGGCGTCGGGGGTTACGTGATAGCTTCCGGCCACCGCACCGTAAGCGCGTGTGCACGCTGAGCGACGACAGGCCGTGTCCACGGCGCGTTCGTGTTCCACGCGCGCCTCAAAGAGATGTCAGAAACATGGAAGGGGCCCGCCCATCGACGCCCGTCGGGGCTGCTGGTTGATCGAGATAGATACCGCGGCCTCGGCACAAAGGGCTAAGAAGAAACATGGGTGGTTTTTAGTCAGTAGAAGTCTGACACTCCCTACCGCTCTGCGGCTCTGCCCAGAGCGGGATTCTTTGGAATTTTCCTTTTACTTGTGTTTTTAGGTGTTGGGGTGAAAACATGGTGGTGGTACTGACCGCAGTCAATCAGTGAGAATGACAAAATTAAGAAACTTTGATTAGTTAAGTTGACTGCTGCGCTACGTGTCGCGGGTTCGATCCCCGCACGGAACAATTTGTATGGTCTTCAGATAGTTGTTTCGGGTCCGGGTATTTGTATGTGAGTTTAGTTAGTGAACGCACCCACGATCCCAATAAAAAAAAAAAACAGTGCCTGCTTGGTAACCATGATTCAGCTTCTAGTTTTATCCACAACGAAGTTATAGGGCGTCGAAAATGGCCACTGAACTGTTTCGAGAAAAGGACGGTACGGCCATGCCGCTTCTTTGCTCGACTTTGCGGGGACACTACCGTGCCCGCCCGGATCATCTACACTTCTACACTAATATTATAAAGAGGAAAGATTTGTACCTATTTTTGTATGTTTGTAATGAATAGGCTCAAAAAGTACTGGGCCGATTTCAAAAATTCTTTCACCCTTGGAAAGCTACATTCACCCTGAGTAACATAGGCTACTTTTTATCCCTGTATTCCTACGGGAACGGGATCTACGCGGGTGAAACCGCGGGACGTCCGCTAGTAAGGGATAAAATGAAAATCTCTTTATTTGCTAAATCACTAGAAAACGAATTGTAATTATCCTATACGACCTTTCCCAGTTCATGATAATCGTGATATCCATGAATTCAGTAGAATATTTGGTGGCTTATTTTTTTGCATTACCTACCAACTGACCACGTCCTTGTCTAGTGCATAATAAATTACTTTACTCTTTGGTCTAGTGTTGTGGTAGTGAGCAAAGGGCAAAGAGTATGTAATTTTTGTAGTGAATGAAACAAAAATATCCGATATTTTTGTTTCATTCTCACCACTAGTTCAGTTCTACTGAACAGTTCCCTCGCTAGAGTATACATGTTCTGTGAGAGTTCCACGGTGGAACTAGTGGGAACAAAAAGTTCCACTGAGAATTTGGCATTACTAACACTTCTATCAAGGCGGCTATTTTTGTGAAGCTCTTAAATAATAGAAGGAATCATCGACTCGAAGATTATGACCCAAGAATACTTTTCATCCCATACATAGACTGCTTCATGTTTTAATTTCTGAACGGAATGAGTTTGCGAGACAGCGCGCGTCTGTCTTTCTATCAACTGTCAAATCAAATGCAATCGGGATTAATTCAAAATAAAAGACCATTTTTTAGTTGGTTACAAGTTTGATAATAATTTATTACTGTGTGCAGTGAATGTAGAGAGTTATCTACTTATGGTATTGATGTTCGCACAGTAAATAAATACAATGGATTTAAACGAAGGTAAATATTCGCTTGTCCTAACCTATTTGTCTTAAAACTTTAGCGGTATCTCAAAAATCATTGTTTTGCTTCGTTAGGGTGGTTTTGTTTATCACAGGAATTGTAATTTGTAGACAATTAATCTTTTTGAAAGCGTGGTAACTCATATCAGCTCCCGAAACAATTATTTCAGTGGCTGACTATTTTGGGCGTTTGTAGGTTATAAAAACAGTTGTAAAGAACTATTGAAACTACTAAAATCATGTTGTCGTCGTGCTAGTGTCAATAGACCAGCCAGAAAACATAAAATGCCTCAATTCAATCACACTTTGTATTTCTTTAAAAGCAATCTAAAATGTTTCCAGGGACAACTGCAGATGACCTATGGACCCCCTACAAGGAGTTGGTCTCTGTCGTGGAAGGCTACCTGGCACACGAAGGCAAAGGAGCCCCATATGCTGTTCATACATTTGAGTCAGTACTGAGGCGGCACAAACAAACATTCCTATCATTATTCAAAAACCCTGTATGTTTGTTATTTTATAATTTTTTACTTACAATGACTTTTGCAATATTATTTCACAATAAGTAAAGCTTGTAAAAGATACTTCTGTCTTTTTTATGAACATAGTGTTTTTTTACATTGTGTTTTTGCATGTAAAATTTAAAAAATTGCTTCTTTAATTGACTTTATTATGATGTATTAATGTAAAATAAACAAATTATCCCATCAATATTTTTAAATTTTCCAGAAAGCACTTCAATATAAAACTATTAAAGTCAAAATCAATTAATAGTTTGGTAGTTCACTACCAAACTATTAATTGATTTTATGTGCTTTTTGGGTGGAGATCTCTTGACTAAAACAATTAGTATGCTTTCAGGCAAAGAACCCATCAAGTCGGGATGAGATAAGACGGGGCATCACAGAGGGGGTCACACTCCCCAGTGTAGGAAGGACACTCCTCTCTAAAGAACTTGTAGATGAAGCAGTCATCATTTCTGGTTAGTTTCTTTGTTATTATTTTATAAAAATAAAGAAATAATAAAAATACAGTTTCAATATGGTTTAAATATAAAAATATGAGTTGAAGAATAATTAGGACATAAGTCGAATAACTCAGGACTTGCCAGTAAGCCATGGAGCGAAGTATACTAGGACCTAAAATGTCTGGTCATATAAGGAACAGTAAGTACACTTTGGTCCAAATTCCAAGACCCAAATCACAGACTGCAACATGGTTGCTAAATTAAAATGGAATCAGACAAGGCATATCTGCCACATGTCACCTCAAAATTAGGCAAAAGCAGCTTCCAACTGGGTTCTTAACAACAGCCAGCAATTACCGTCAGCGATCTTACCATAAAAAATACATAACCATCTGGTTCTTTCCAGACATGTACAATGTAAGTGAGTACCTATCACTGGAGCTCCTGCACACGGCGCAGCGCCAGTCGCCGCGGCACCCGGGGCTGCCTCGCGGGCTGGTGGCCGTGCTACTGTACTACGACGGCAGGAGAGCGCTCGTGCAGGCTCTGAAGGAGCTGGTCATGGCACGGGATGGCGTGTGCTGGTGAGTGTTGAGTTTGTTGCTTTAGACTTGCTTCAACAGTTTTAAGAGTACATTAACTCACGCCTTCTTCCCATGGGGTAAGCAGAAACCACAGAACGCCACTTGCTACGATCCCTACATACTCCTTTTGCCTCGTCCACATTCATCCGATTTTAAGAGTATTTGTGCTAAAATTCAGAAAAAGGAGGCAAATATTGTATGTATACCACAATGAAAATGGGCTTTGTAAAATAAATTGCCTAATTGTCGGCGAATGAACTATTGCCGAATGACTAATTTACTTTGGCACAGGGGTAATCCCCGCTACGTCGTCTCTAATGCTAATTCCTCTATGGTCAAGTGATGGGTGTCTCACCACACCATAAACCTCTACTTTACCCTTATGTGTTAAATAGGCGTGATGTGTTTCATCTACCCAACCAACTCTTACCCATCTCGTGTCCCGCAGGTCAATAAACGCTCGTGAGGAGATAGTATCGTACGTGTCTCGATACGTGGAGCAGTTGATCTCGGACGGGTTGCTAGGCAACGCGCTGGACGCACTGCGCCGCTTCACGCTGGAGACCGAGATGGAACTACTGCAGAACAACCGCGCGGTGCCGCCCGGCAGGCACCACGCCACGCTTATCAGTACTATGGAGACTACTAGGTATGTGGGATGACGGTCTACTATAGATACGGTCCGAGGATACGTAACTGCCAAATCCCAATTTCAGAAAAAAATATGGTTTAAGACATTTATTTCTCAAAAACAGAATACAATTATTCACTTGGATGAGAAACACTGGTTACATAAATAAACGTTCATTGGAACGAGTATCGGAACGGTACCTATTACAATATTGTTAATCATTAACTTATCACTACGTTAGTAAAATAAAGTAAAATTAACAATGCTAAAAAAGAACGACATTCGAAGGTAGATTTTTTAATATTTTTTCTTGATCTAGGGTAATCTGCAAAAATGTTGAGGCTATGAGTCCATATTACGTGTCGAAACACACTTTCTATCATAGTTGCTATTGAAAGCGTTATTACTGTTTATTGTTTTGATTTTTTTTTTTTTTTTGTTTTGACTAAAGTTTTTGTGTTAATCGTTTTAATAATAATGTTTATGTTAATGATTTTTTGTGTTTTTTATTGCTAGATTTTTTTTTTTTGTTTTTTTTTTTTAAATCATTTTAGGAGATAGGTAGATGATAGGTAGATAGTAAGTAGGTAGGTAGTAGGTAAGAAAACGGTCATTACAATGCCGGGTACAGCTAGTTATGTTCATAAGTTCATAAGTTATTTATTTCGAAACAATAATATACATTGTGTTGAAATTGAAATTTGTAAAATAAAACAGTAGGTAGGTAGGTACAATTAAAATGTTACAATCAAACATGTCTAAAAAATAAAAATAACAACCATATTAATTCACACAAACAATTACTAAATTTCCAAACAATAATGACTCTCATTCAATTAAAAATATTAAATAACAAAATA
Source organism: Diarsia dahlii (assembly GCA_949775195.1). Lineage (NCBI taxonomy): Eukaryota > Metazoa > Arthropoda > Insecta > Lepidoptera > Noctuidae > Diarsia > Diarsia dahlii. The sequence continues at coordinate 24,687,611 of OX459191.1, read as the reverse complement.
AAACGATAAGTGAAAAACTAAATAAAAATCTAATTGGTTTAAAAAATAAATAATAAATATGTCATCAAATTTTTGTGAAAATCAATAAAAGTAGGTCAAAAAATGTAGATGTCAAATAAAAATAAATTAATTAATAAATATGAAATATTTTTAAGACTAATATAATTGAAAACTTTTCATTATGTGGAATTTTAATTTCCTTTTGAATAGGGGAAAAGATTGTATTTCCTTAATATCTTTTGGCAATTCGTTATACATTTTGGCACCCTCATACTTAATGTTTCTAGTACCATAATTGGTCCGTGGTCTACTGTATAGGCAGATATCATTAGCATTTCTCAGTAACCGGGTCTGAATTTGCGATTTTTTGGTGAAAATTATTTGAGAATGTGTATCTTTTGTAATTATCTTTCGTATAAGAATGCAGGTCTGGAATTTATATAACTGGGCAAGTGTCATTAATTTGGTTTTATGAAAAACAGTTTCGGTTGGCGTTAAGTAATTTAGATGAAAGAGTAATTTAATCATTTTATTTTGTGTAATTTGTAAATTTTGTATGTTGGTTTTAGCTGCAGACAAAGACAAAGACATTTATTCGCAGAGCCCCAAACTTCGATTAAGTAGGTCAAGTGAGATTTTATGAGGGAATTATAAATAATATACTTTACTGATTTGGGAAAGCAACGGACGGTACCTCGTAGTGTGCCCATCAATGATGATAATTTGGATCGCATTTTGTCCAAATGAGGTTTCCAAGTTAGGTGTTTATCTAAGATTAGACCAAGATATTTTTCTGATTCTACTTCAATTAACGGTTCATTATTGACATGTAATTGTTGAAAATTTGAAACATTTTTATTTTTAGCACTAAATATCATAAAGTTGGTCTTAGCGACATTAATGGTAAGTAAATTATATTGAAACCAAGCAAATAACGTATTAAGGTCCTCTTGGGCTCGACTAACGATTGCTTGAATTTCATTGCCAAAGTAGAAGAGACAGGTGTCATCTGCATATAGTGTTACATCTGCAGCTAAGTTAAGGTCTTTTATCTTATTGATATATATCAAGAAGAGCAAGGGCCCCAGAAGGGAACCTTGTGGAACCCCGTAAGTTATTAGTTCAGGAGTGCTTTTGGCCCCACTAATTCTAACTATCTGGTATCGATTAGAGAGGTATGACTCAATCATTTTATGTGCTGATTCCCGTATGCCAATATCATGTAGTTTTTGAAGGAGAAGTTTATGGCTTATCGTATCGAATGCCTTTTTTAAATCTATAAATATACCAAGTGCTATTTGTTTTATGTCTATTTTACATTTTAAGTTAGTTACAAGGTCGATACAGGCTGATAGTGTATTTGATTTAGAGCGAAAGCCATACTGTTTATTGTAAAGAAGATTGTTAGAAAAAAACAATAAATAGTCCGTAAATAGCCCATTTTTGATAATAAAAAAAACCACTTGTTAGTATAGTTAGTACCAAGTGTTTTCTTTTATCCTCTGGGCTTCTTTTCTTTCATTTTCGAGTAGTTAGTGCCCCACATATTATTAATATTTTTTTTTTCTTTTTCACAGAAAACTTTTAGCAGGAGTAGTATTCTCTGCTGCAGCACAGAAGGGACTCAACAGAGATATCATTTTGAGACTGCTAGCAGAGGTATGTGAATGTTTATTATTAAATTGTGGTAGTTAAGGTGATTTCACTAATTTTTCTGTGATGTTAATAATTATTTCCTTATTCCTTGTCTAGCAAACAACCTCGCCAACTCAGGGACCAACAGGCGCGCTCGATGAGATTTCACTTGGTTTACAAATGGCTCTACTATATGCGCTGGATTTATCTGTATTGCATAGGTAAGAAAAGTGTTTTTTTTAAGATTAATTTATTTCATGACTATAGAAATATCCTAGTCGTAAAGTCCTCAAAAATCACTCAATAATTTCCTTTTCCAACCAGACGTGAAGACGGCGAGGAGTTAGCCAAGAAGCTGCCCCTCATCCAAGACCCAGAGCTGATCTCCGTGCTCCTCGACGAGCTATCAGGGTCCGCAGAGCAAGGCCGAGGGTCAGGTGTGCGCGCGCTATGTCAGCTGTCCCTGGGCCTGGCGCTGGCCGCGCTGAAGAGGGCGCCACAGTCGCTACTGCGCAGGGGGAATGCGCCACATCTCAAGTGCGAGCTGCTGGACCAGGATGAGATGCTTGTAGATGCAGCTATTGACGGCAAGGTTAGTGTGAATTCATTTCGAAGATATTTTTCTAATATGTGTCCAAACAACGTCCGATATTGGGTGACATAACAACACAAAATGCCAAGTTCAATCGAGAATTAACAGGTTTCTACAATCATTATTTACTTAGCATTCCCAAAAACTGCTTCCTTGATTTGATAGTTCTTCATGGCTTGTTTCAGGTATTCGAGTATTTAGACGAGGCAATACTATCCACGGACCTAGTATCAAAGGAGGAGTACTACCAACGCCGCATACACACACTCATCACGGATTTCATCGTGCTCATGCACTCCAAACTCATGGAGATGAGGGTCAAGTAAGCTCAATCTTTCTTTATATCTTCTTTCTCTTTCTTTTTTAGACCTTCAGATCATCGGCGTACAATAGAAATTCAGTAGCGGAAACAGTCACCTATATCATTTATAAATATGTTAAATAAGAGCAGCCCAAGGATGGAGCCTTGTGGGACACCAGATGTTGCTTCGATAATACTTGATCTGTAGCAATTTATTACTACCCTTTGACAGCGGTTCGAAATATACGAAGCAAACCACCGAAGCAAATTGCCACGAATTCCGTAAAAGAAAATTTTATTAAGCAGCAGCTCGTGGACCACCTTTTCAAAGGGCTTGGAAAAATCTGTATAAACAGCGTCTACTTGCAGGCCATTGTCAAAACTATCAAATAATTTATGGTGTAGTTAGTGCCTAACCTGGTGTATAAAAAGTCATAGATCAAAAGTTATCAATATTTTTCAAGATTTATTTTATGAGAATTGATTCTCCTTACTCAAATTAGAGTGGTACTTTGCTAACACAATCATGCATGGTTTGTCTAGTTTCCTAAAGTAATTAATTTTTATTTAGATGTATCCGTCATGATGTACGAGAATCTTGTAATCCTAAATAAATAAATTTTCAGACGAATGAGCATTGCTTCTTATACTTATTTGATTTATTTCTTATTTTTCTCCTACCCTCAGGGCCGACGAAGCCGCGCGCGCGATACAGATGTACGCGTCGGAAGGCCTCACCCCGCCGGGCGGCGCGGGCGGCTCGCGCACCCGCCTGGACGCGCTGCTGCGCTGCGTGGAGCGCCTGTACGCGCGCGACCCGCTCGGCCTGCGCCACGACTACTGGCAGGCCTGCCAGGCGCATCAGCACCCGCACACACAGAGGTATGTACAAACTTAACCTCGTGCCTGGACGAAAACCGCAACCGCCGTTTTTTTTTTAATATAAATTATTTCTTTCTTCTTTCCCCTCAGATCGGGTGGTCGTGCAGCCACACTGTACAAGTTCGTGCGTCTATCGGGCGAGGTGGTGTGCGGCGCGCTGCTGGCGGCGTACCTGCGCGCGCTGGCCAGCCTGGCCGTGCCGCGCCACACGTGGGCGCTGCTGGCCAAGCGGGACGCGCTCTCCGCGTACCATCTGCTCACCGCACTACAGAGATATCACAGGTCAGTAAATATGTACAAGTTAGCGCTGGCCAGCCTGGCCGTGCCGCGCCACACGTGGGCGCTGCTGGCCAAGCGGGACGCGCTCTCCGCGTACCATCTGCTCACCGCACTACAGAGATATCACAGGTCAGTAAATATGTACAAGTTAGCGCTGGCCAGCCTGGCCGTGCCGCGCCACACGTGGGCGCTGCTGGCCAAGCGGGACGCGCTCTCCGCGTACCATCTGCTCACCGCACTACAGAGATATCACAGGTCAGTAAATATGTACAAGTTAGCGCTGGCCAGCCTGGCCGTGCCGCGCCACACGTGGGCGCTGCTGGCCAAGCGGGACGCGCTCTCCGCGTACCATCTGCTCACCGCACTACAGAGATATCACAGGTCAGTAAATATGTACAAGTTAGCGCTGGCCAGCCTGGCCGTGCCGCGCCACACGTGGGCGCTGCTGGCCAAGCGGGACGCGCTCTCCGCGTACCATCTGCTCACCGCACTACAGAGATATCACAGGTCAGTAAATATGTACAAGTTAGCGCTGGCCAGCCTGGCCGTGCCGCGCCACACGTGGGCGCTGCTGGCCAAGCGGGACGCGCTCTCCGCGTACCATCTGCTCACCGCACTACAGAGATATCACAGGTCAGTAAATATGTACAAGTTAGCGCTGGCCAGCCTGGCCGTGCCGCGCCACACGTGGGCGCTGCTGGCCAAGCGGGACGCGCTCTCCGCGTACCATCTGCTCACCGCACTACAGAGATATCACAGGTCAGTAAATATGTACAAGTTAGCGCTGGCCAGCCAGGCCGTGCCGCGCCACACGTGGGCGCTGCTGGCCAAGCGGGACGCGCTCTCCGCGTACCATCTGCTCACCGCACTACAGAGATATCACAGGTCAGTAAATATGTACAAGTTAGCGCTGGCCAGCCTGGCCGTGCCGCGCCACACGTGGGCGCTGCTGGCCAAGCGGGACGCGCTCTCCGCGTACCATCTGCTCACCGCACTACAGAGATATCACAGGTCAGTAAATATGTACAAGTTAGCGCTGGCCAGCCTGGCCGTGCCGCGCCACACGTGGGCGCTGCTGGCCAAGCGGGACGCGCTCTCCGCGTACCATCTGCTCACCGCACTACAGAGATATCACAGGTCAGTAAATATGTACAAGTTAGCGCTGGCCAGCCTGGCCGTGCCGCGCCACACGTGGGCGCTGCTGGCCAAGCGGGACGCGCTCTCCGCGTACCATCTGCTCACCGCACTACAGAGATATCACAGGTCAGTAAATATGTACAAGTTAGCGCTGGCCAGCCTGGCCGTGCCGCGCCACACGTGGGCGCTGCTGGCCAAGCGGGACGCGCTCTCCGCGTACCATCTGCTCACCGCACTACAGAGATATCACAGGTCAGTAAATATGTACAAGTTAGCGCTGGCCAGCCTGGCCGTGCCGCGCCACACGTGGGCGCTGCTGGCCAAGCGGGACGCGCTCTCCGCGTACCATCTGCTCACCGCACTACAGAGATATCACAGGTCAGTAAATATGTACAAGTTAGCGCTGGCCAGCCTGGCCGTGCCGCGCCACACGTGGGCGCTGCTGGCCAAGCGGGACGCGCTCTCCGCGTACCATCTGCTCACCGCACTACAGAGATATCACAGGTCAGTAAATATGTACAAGTTAGCGCTGGCCAGCCTGGCCGTGCCGCGCCACACGTGGGCGCTGCTGGCCAAGCGGGACGCGCTCTCCGCGTACCATCTGCTCACCGCACTACAGAGATATCACAGGTCAGTAAATATGTACAAGTTAGCGCTGGCCAGCCTGGCCGTGCCGCGCCACACGTGGGCGCTGCTGGCCAAGCGGGACGCGCTCTCCGCGTACCATCTGCTCACCGCACTACAGAGATATCACAGGTCAGTAAATATGTACAAGTTAGCGCTGGCCAGCCTGGCCGTGCCGCGCCACACGTGGGCGCTGCTGGCCAAGCGGGACGCGCTCTCCGCGTACCATCTGCTCACCGCACTACAGAGATATCACAGGTCAGTAAATATGTACAAGTTAGCGCTGGCCAGCCAGGCCGTGCCGCGCCACACGTGGGCGCTGCTGGCCAAGCGGGACGCGCTCTCCGCGTACCATCTGCTCACCGCACTACAGAGATATCACAGGTCAGTAAATATGTACAAGTTAGCGCTGGCCAGCCTGGCCGTGCCGCGCCACACGTGGGCGCTGCTGGCCAAGCGGGACGCGCTCTCCGCGTACCATCTGCTCACCGCACTACAGAGATATCACAGGTCAGTAAATATGTACAAGTTAGCGCTGGCCAGCCTGGCCGTGCCGCGCCACACGTGGGCGCTGCTGGCCAAGCGGGACGCGCTCTCCGCGTACCATCTGCTCACCGCACTACAGAGATATCACAGGTCAGTAAATATGTACAAGTTAGCGCTGGCCAGCCTGGCCGTGCCGCGCCACACGTGGGCGCTGCTGGCCAAGCGGGACGCGCTCTCCGCGTACCATCTGCTCACCGCACTACAGAGATATCACAGGTCAGTAAATATGTACAAGTTAGCGCTGGCCAGCCTGGCCGTGCCGCGCCACACGTGGGCGCTGCTGGCCAAGCGGGACGCGCTCTCCGCGTACCATCTGCTCACCGCACTACAGAGATATCACAGGTCAGTAAATATGTACAAGTTAGCGCTGGCCAGCCTGGCCGTGCCGCGCCACACGTGGGCGCTGCTGGCCAAGCGGGACGCGCTCTCCGCGTACCATCTGCTCACCGCACTACAGAGATATCACAGGTCAGTAAATATGTACAAGTTAGCGCTGGCCAGCCTGGCCGTGCCGCGCCACACGTGGGCGCTGCTGGCCAAGCGGGACGCGCTCTCCGCGTACCATCTGCTCACCGCACTACAGAGATATCACAGGTCAGTAAATATGTACAAGTTAGCGCTGGCCAGCCTGGCCGTGCCGCGCCACACGTGGGCGCTGCTGGCCAAGCGGGACGCGCTCTCCGCGTACCATCTGCTCACCGCACTACAGAGATATCACAGGTCAGTAAATATGTACAAGTTAGCGCTGGCCAGCCAGGCCGTGCCGCGCCACACGTGGGCGCTGCTGGCCAAGCGGGACGCGCTCTCCGCGTACCATCTGCTCACCGCACTACAGAGATATCACAGGTCAGTAAATATGTACAAGTTAGCGCTGGCCAGCCTGGCCGTGCCGCGCCACACGTGGGCGCTGCTGGCCAAGCGGGACGCGCTCTCCGCGTACCATCTGCTCACCGCACTACAGAGATATCACAGGTCAGTAAATATGTACAAGTTAGCGCTGGCCAGCCTGGCCGTGCCGCGCCACACGTGGGCGCTGCTGGCCAAGCGGGACGCGCTCTCCGCGTACCATCTGCTCACCGCACTACAGAGATATCACAGGTCAGTAAATATGTACAAGTTAGCGCTGGCCAGCCTGGCCGTGCCGCGCCACACGTGGGCGCTGCTGGCCAAGCGGGACGCGCTCTCCGCGTACCATCTGCTCACCGCACTACAGAGATATCACAGGTCAGTAAATATGTACAAGTTAGCGCTGGCCAGCCTGGCCGTGCCGCGCCACACGTGGGCGCTGCTGGCCAAGCGGGACGCGCTCTCCGCGTACCATCTGCTCACCGCACTACAGAGATATCACAGGTCAGTAAATATGTACAAGTTAGCGCTGGCCAGCCTGGCCGTGCCGCGCCACACGTGGGCGCTGCTGGCCAAGCGGGACGCGCTCTCCGCGTACCATCTGCTCACCGCACTACAGAGATATCACAGGTCAGTAAATATGTACAAGTTAGCGCTGGCCAGCCTGGCCGTGCCGCGCCACACGTGGGCGCTGCTGGCCAAGCGGGACGCGCTCTCCGCGTACCATCTGCTCACCGCACTACAGAGATATCACAGGTCAGTAAATATGTACAAGTTAGCGCTGGCCAGCCTGGCCGTGCCGCGCCACACGTGGGCGCTGCTGGCCAAGCGGGACGCGCTCTCCGCGTACCATCTGCTCACCGCACTACAGAGATATCACAGGTCAGTAAATATGTACAAGTTAGCGCTGGCCAGCCTGGCCGTGCCGCGCCACACGTGGGCGCTGCTGGCCAAGCGGGACGCGCTCTCCGCGTACCATCTGCTCACCGCACTACAGAGATATCACAGGTCAGTAAATATGTACAAGTTAGCGCTGGCCAGCCTGGCCGTGCCGCGCCACACGTGGGCGCTGCTGGCCAAGCGGGACGCGCTCTCCGCGTACCATCTGCTCACCGCACTACAGAGATATCACAGGTCAGTAAATATGTACAAGTTAGCGCTGGCCAGCCTGGCCGTGCCGCGCCACACGTGGGCGCTGCTGGCCAAGCGGGACGCGCTCTCCGCGTACCATCTGCTCACCGCACTACTGGACCCGCGTCAAACTGAACAAATCCTTCAAGTTAAAATGTCACTTGTTCGACTGATCCTGCGGGTCCCGTTCGAGTGGGTCCAGTTGACCAAAGACTCAAATAGCTGTATTCTTTTAAATAAAATTCTCCTCAAATAACTTGTCGCATGTTGTGTTAATTTTTAACAGCCTGTCATCTGATTCTCTAAACAAATCTGTATGTTATACAGTAACCTGCGCGCAGACCCGGCTCCGTTCTCGAACCACGTCCACGCTTCGTCTCTGGGCGCATCCGCTATCGTGACACCGGCTGCAAGACCTGGCAAGATGCTCGTACGGCAGGAGGAAGTAAGTATGCTCCTGCTAATTATTTATAGGGTATTTATTAATAAATACCAACACTTTTGAATGAAAAAAAATATAAATGTGTTTGTAAACTGAAAGTTTGTGTCACACAATGTTTGTTTGGTGAGGCAAAACGAAACTTGCAAAAACATTGTTACATTATTTCATCGTATTTCGTCCTTTCCGTAATTTCTTTCAGGAAATATTTTTTTTCCTACCCTATCTGTCCCACTTCTGGGCAAGGGCCTCCCTCCACTCTTTCTATTTCTCTCGAACTCTTGCGTCCTCCTGCCACTTCTGATGGAACCAGTCTAGTTCATCTCGTTCGTGGCCTGCTGCGACCTCGCCTTACTGTGTTAACTTAAATTAATGTAAGTGTTGAATAAAAAAACTGCACAAGTAATAATTTGTTGTTGTGAAGGTGGAAGCACTGATAGCCGCTCTGAAGCTGATAGCGAGCGTGGCGCGCGAGGACCACGCCGCGTGCGCCGCTATCTGCGAGAACCTGCAGTGGGACGCCGTCAACTGCATGTTCGGTACGTATGCCGTGTCCACTGCTGGGCAAACATACTTAGCATAAGACGACGTATCATTTATCCAAATCGGTTCATCCGTTTAGGAGTTACGAGGGGTAAAAAAACGGACATACGCACAGCAAGCTACAGAAGAACATGCTATATACACTTATTTCTTTAGTCGATACCCAGTCCTTTATTTACTGAATATGCATATAGATACAACATTATATATTTACTAGCGACCCGCCCCGGCTTCGCATGGGTGTAATGTAGATATTGAATTTATCGGCTTTTCAGTTATGCATAATAAACCTTCAAACTTTGAATCACTCTGTTTATTGCTGAAAACTGCATTAAAATCCATAGCGTAGTTTAAAAGATCTAAGCATAGAAACAGCGGGAGGGACTTATTTGTAATATTTACCATATTATATTTATCATCAGTAGCTACAACTAATTTATCTGTATCCAGGCCTGATCTGCTGCCACATCCCGTTGCAGCTGAAGGCAGAGCTGTGTACTACGCTGGCTGCTCTGGGCGGTACTCCAGCCACCGCGGGACGAGTGTGGGCAGCGTTGGAGGCAGCACATCTCGTGTCCACGACTAATGACAAGAGAGCGCTCAATGCTGAGTTACATGAGGTGGGGAACGCTTTGGTATTTAATTAATTGTTTATGAAATGTGTTGAAAGACTCTTATTGAAGCCAAAAGGTATTTGTTCTTCCCGACATTGCGTTTTTTTTTTGGTTTTGGACTATACCTACCGATGTTTTCATAGGTTTTTGTTTTTAATACATCTTTTTATGTTGTAATACTTTAAAATAAATACTTTCATAATCCCTGTACTATTGAATGTGGTGTGTGTTTTCTATTGTGATTTGTCACATTTAAAAAAATACTTTATTCCCAGCAATAATTTTTTTAGTGTTACTTAGTTTGATGTCCAAAATGCTTCGTTCGGTTTCATGAACGATCCATTTACACTATGTATTTATGATCTATTATTTAGATTTATGCTCGGATGTCAGACGGTCTTGGCTGATAAAACGACCTGGAGCTCTCGTGTGTGTTGGAGAACTCATCATATTTAATTTATTTGACAATCAACTGTAATGAGTCGAAAGCTCTGTTCCTTATACTAGTAGCTAGACTTTTTCGAGTTGTAGCTTTTATGTTGACCAGTTTAAAGAGTAACGTGTCCTGTCCAGGTGGAGTGCCGCATCGAGGAGTACCCGCTGTCCCGCGCGTTCCTCGCGCTGCTGCAGTCGCTGTGCGCTGCGGGGCCGCTCCCGCGCGCGCTGGGGGCGGGCTCGCGCGCGCCGGGGCTGGACCCCTACGTGCAGCACGCACTCACGAGGCTGGCGCTGCCCGCGCCGCACCGCCCGTATGCTAAGCCTACGGAGAAGTGGCAGGTATGGAAGATAAATACGATTTACTGTAACTTATAAATCTCTGAATATATTGTTATTTTATTTTATTTTTGCTACTAGCTGAAATATTACCTAGGGCTTGAAGCTGGCAAACCGTCAGTGAACTTATTGTAAGCGATCCTAGCAACATTTTTAAGCTGTTGCATAGCTTCTATCGCGGGCCTTGAGCGTGCAAAGCGAATCCAGAAATTCCGTAACGAAAATATGATGATTGCCAAGTTGCTATGGTTACGGAAAATAACAAGGTTGTCAAATTAAATAATTGATAAAAAATGCTATACCGCGGCAGTCTCCGAGTGCCACACGTTTTTTTTTTTTTTTTTGTTTCTTCGCTCTGCCAACTGCTAAAACTGCCAACTCTTGTTATTGACAGTTTTGACATTTAGAGTTTCTCACAATTGGAATAAAACTTTAACACGCATACTGTATCATATCTTTATCCTGCCTATGGCCAGCCTAGACATGGCCATATCGAAATGAGTTCATAATAATTATGTACATACAGACGTTTCTTTAAGCCCCTAGCAAAGCTCAGGCTGTCTATTTCCCAGGCACAACCCTGATCTTTAAATAACCATAATAAGCAAGTACAATCATAAAATATCCTTAACAAACCTGAATTTCCTCAACATTACCACAATTGATCTCCACAGATGCTATCCCTCTGCTTCCGCCTGTTCGCTCGCTGGCTGGAGTCGTACGAGCCGTCGCCCAGCGACTTCCCCCCGCCAGGCCGCGAGCCGGACACCAACCCTCCCCCCGGCTTCCGTCTGCTGCTGCAGCTGCACACCAAGTCGGAACTGCTGCGGTTGCTGCTCACCTCGCTCGATGAGGCGCATGAGCTGCTGGACAGGCAACCACAGCCTGCCAAGGTAACTGGTATTTTCAGTGTTGTATGTCATTACTAGGCTTAATGTAACTAAATGAATAGTTTAAAGAGCTAATCACTGATCAGATCGAGATCTAAAATAAGACTAATAACGCGATCAGCTATTATTTCATTAGTAAATATTGGAATACTTCATAGTAGTGACATCTTCTTTTATTAGTTCGAGAAATGTTAAACGTAAAAAGTTAGGCATAAAAATTAAAATAGTTCGATTTATTACTATACATGTATGTCAAGAGTGTTTGACCGGTAGTTTGCTTCTAAGAGGAACCTGTACGATGTATGTGCTTAAACATTTTCTTTCAAAGCTATAAAGTTTGTGTATGTCCCCAGGTGTTCGTGGAACAGAGTCTGATCAGCATCCTGCAGATAATGGAACGTGCACTAGCTCTGGAGCGACCGCTGCAGACCGCGGCCGCAGACGCCGGCCGCTCCGTGCTCATCGTGCCGCTCTCCAAGCTCATTCTGGGTGAGTTTAACTTAACAATGTTCTGTGGCTTCTGCCTACCCCCATCGAAAAAAGCCGGGAGATTATGAATTTTTATCTAAATATCCTGAAATTTAGCAAATAGAGCGCTTTAGATATTGTCACTAAGTTCGCAAGCAAATTTAGTTATTCACTATACAGAGTTTTATTCTTACAGTTCCGGTGAAGTTAGCCATTTGCAAAGATCGCGCGAGTGCAGTCACGTAGAATTCGCAATTTTACTATAGAGATCCGTAATTTTTTGGCTGCTGCGCAGCTACTCGTAGCCAACTACAGAGGGGCAAAGTTATTCGACGTGAACTGTACCTAGCGAAATCCGTAGTCCGTTTTAGGGTTTCGTACCTCATAAAGTCAAAAAGAACAAGATCATTCTGTTGTCCGGCTGTTTTGTCTTATCGTGAGATACGGAAATAGTAGTTTATGCGACTGTGCATAATGAAGGGCATTACAACACAAGTGTGTTTCTCTATGATGGGTTCAGGAACCATAGGGAAATGACCAGCATTGTTACCAGTGTAATGCAATAAAAAATGTAGATGTTCAGATGTCTTTTTGATGGTCTTAATGTAGATTTATAATAAAACGGATCCCCTAGGGTATCAGTTTTAGGGGATCAGACCGGAATAACTCGATACTAGAATAGCACACTCACTTGAATTTGACACCTGTTCCAAATTTAAACTCATAACCTACTGTTTTCAGTAGGTTCATTACAGTTCTGTTTATTTCTGCTGGTTGGTAATGCTGGTCATTGCCTATGGTTTTTGAACGCATTAGAGAGGGTTTATGATATTTGGGTAGATAAAAGAGTTTTACGCAAATAGGACATTTATTATCTGATATTTCAAGTAAGTATAGTATCACTGGCTGGTTGATTTAATTTCCTTAGTTTAACACAAATGTTCGTTGGCACAGCTCCGGAAGGTCCGGACAACAACTGCCGGCTGGTGACGTGCTGCAAGGTGCTGCAGCACGTGTCCACACTACCGGCAGCAGCGGCGCGCGCCGTCACGTTGTTGGTGCGAGCGCTCAACACGCCGGCCGCCGCCAGACATCTGCTCGCGTCTATCGCGCATCGACACGCACTCGCTGCGGAGATTAGGTAGGTGGCAACTGGTTATGTACTTGTCTATTAATAGTTCTTCATTTGTCTGAAATAAGAGATCTTTTAGATACCGGTACCGGACATTTGATGAACTGCCATAAAGGATGCTGGTGTTCTAACAACGAGCTTAAAATTCCCGTGATGTTTTTTCTTTCAGTGTTATCCCAAGATAGCCCCTGTCTGACAGGATTTAGCTTGCCTTAAAGTTACTGTGTGTTTGAGTTCCACAAACTATGTAGTTTCCGGTTAACACTCAGCGACTAAAAACTGATTACCTACCAAATAAAATAAAAATTGATGGAAAATCCTTGAGCTGGATTAGTCCATAAAAACATTACAATGCACAAGTCAAAGACTTAACACTAGAATTGCAACTGATAATGCGACGTAATATCTCAAGATAAAAATCTCAGCTAAGTTATTTTCTGTTCAGATACGGCTTCGTAGAATGCCTAGAAGCGGAAGAGTGGTCAGAGCCAGTAGTCCAAGCCGAGGGCGGCAGCGCCCCAGCGGGCGCCGCGGCCGAGCTCGGCAACCACGTGCGGCAAGCCAAGGAGGGCGTGCTGCTGCTGCTGCAGCACGTCCTGCCCACCGCGCCGCCCAACCTCGCGCACTTCCTGCTGGGGTACAGCCTGACTGATGACGTGAGTACCGACCGGTCTGAGCTGCCATCAGTAATGAAGGTGTTCTTCTTGGGGTCACTGGCACGACATTATATGGCCAAAACTTCGCCACGACTTCGTCAGTTGAAGCGCAGAGATCCCTCCGATTGCTGCGCAATCAGAGGGCATGTGAAGAAAATATCGTGAAGCTACCGGCATGTCCCAGAACCAAAAAATCGAAGATATGTGACATCTACCAGCCCGCATTGGGTCCGTGTGTTGAATTACAGTCCATTCCCTCCTATAGAGAGGAAGGCTGGAGTCCCAGCAGTGAGATCTTTATAGTCTGATTATGCAGAGAGCAGGATAAGAGATGGGGCATAGCTTACGACACTGCCCCACACCTATACCTAGTCGCTAATCCGTCGAGTTGACCTTCATTAGTGAAGCAGGACACTTCACTCACTAACTAATGAAAGTCAAGTTAAGTCTTTTTATTAAATTTAGAAGTCCTGCTATATTTGTCCAACATCAAGTAAAGTAAGCTACTCATGTATCGAAAACACAGTACTTGTCTTCAGACTAAGTGACTAGAAACACTACTTTGAATTTCAACTCTACGGTCTGCTAAAACAGTACTTTTAAAAAAGCTGGGAAAAAAAAGCTGGCTGTAAATATTTATTAAAACATTTCTTTGAAACACAATGCTATCAGCTCATGTTGGTAATTGGCAGGTGAGTCGCAGTCAGCTGAGTGAAGCCGGCGCGTCAGGCTACCCGCGCACCTGTCTGCACTCCATACTCGACATCCTGGAACAACACATCGCCTCACACAATCAACAACACAGGTTTGTGCTATCTTTTTAAAAGCTAAAAACATAAATGAAAAATAAAAAAAAACATTTTAGTCGTAAGGAAGCTTCCACTTTGTTTCTGTTCTTTGAACTTTAGGTATATTAGCTGCACCTATTCCGATCACTGATCGTCACACAGCCATGGTCATATAACGTGTGAGTAGGACGGTATTAGGGCGTTTATAAAAATAAAAAGGTGATCTTGCTTTCACATTTTATGACCGCGGCTGCGACTATAGGTACGTTACATGAAAAAAACCCCTGCTACTCATAGAATTTGAACGAATTCAGTTTACGGTCTGTGTTATCATCATCTTCCCGCCCTTGGCCCATGTGACTTGGGGTCGGCACAACACTTTTTTTTCTTCCAGTCTCCTCTGTCTTGTTTAAAAGAATAATAGGGTAGAACAGTTGACAAAAAAAAACTAATTAGTCCGTCAGATAGATTTCCAAATAAAAATATTGAACACGTATTTTTTATTTTTTTTTTAGTCAGTCAACTACCCTATTCGTGTATAGGATATAATCTTGCATGTAATATTCACAGGGAAGCAAATAATCTAGTCGAGAGTTGTTACCGCCTGGTGTACTGGCTGTGCGCGCGACCCAACACCTCGGCACCTATCCTGCGCTTCCTCAGAACTAGAGACTACTTCCTCTCCAGACATGTTAAAGCTACTGTTGATCTCAAGGTAAGTTTCCTTTTTCTTTATTTTCATAAATAATTTGTTGGTTCTACAGTTGCTTCATTTTAATATAGGTACTGTGTAGATTTTATTTTATTATTTTAGGAAAACTTACAGCTAGGTAGATACAGTAAATAGGTTTAAAACAAAAATAGGGCCAATTACAAGTAGTTATACAATCTATATTTAAATATTGTATAATCTATATCTATACTAATATTATAAAAAAGTAAAGTTTGTGTGTTTGTTAAATTGTAAGGGGTAATCTCGGGAATTCGGGATCTACTGAACCGATTTTAAAAATTCTTTCACCAATAGAAAGCCACATTATTGCTGAGTGTCATAGGTTATATAAAAAACCGAAAAATAAAAAGGCTTTTACGTGGTAGTCCGTTTTGCAAAGTGAATCGGAGAAAAACCAAAGCAGCGGACGGCGCGCGATGGTTTCGGGTTTAATTCGGTTCGCGTTCGTGCTCGCTTCGGGAGAATGGGGCGTGGCCTTTTACATCTGAGAGGTAGGTACCCGCGCGGCTCAGTCGCGTGGTCGGCTCCTTACGCAGCGGACGTCCCCGAAATTGAATTTTTCGAAACGTAATTAGCACACTTTCGACATTGTTTAAATAAAAAGTTCTTATCAGAACTATATCTATCTTATTCTTTCCTATCATGCTATTAAGAAACTTGAGCACCTCCAACATGTGTAATGGGACAAGGCTGCTTACAAAAGAGTTACGGGACAATATAATCGTGGCGAACATTCTCACAGGGCCAGCAGTGGGACAACTGGCTTATATTCCGCGGATACCCATGATTCCCACTGATTTACCCATGCCGTTTAAAAGGCCACAGTTTCCAGTGAAGATCTCTTTTGCCCTCACTATTAACAAGTCCCAAGGTCAAACATTCTCTCTGGTGGGCATTGACCTGAGAAAGTCGTGTTTTTCCCATGGGCAGTTATATGTTGGCTTATCTCGGGTCGGAACTCCTGATAGACAATATATTTTGCTATCAAATGATAACATTACATCCAATATAGTTTACAGAGAAGTTTTGAACAATTAAAATTACCATAACCAAACTAACTTTTCCCGCGACTTGGTCCTCATGGAATTCGTTTATCGCAAATCCCGCAGAAAATGTTTTTTCTTTCGGACAGAGTTACTTTCGAATTTTGTATTAGCATGCAAATACAAACTATACCTACGTATAACCCTCCTTTTGGCAGTTAGAAATTAAAACAACACTCTGTACTAAAAAAGGATTATTAACATTATGCCCAACGAAGTGGGCACGGGTCAGCTAGTATTTAAATAAAGCAAAAAAAAAACAAAAAGATAAGGATTAGTAAACAGAATCTGAATAAAAAAGAATGGAAAAAAACACAAATTGACCAAATACAAACGTTATGGGTTAGTCGAAGAACTTATCACAAAGCGTTTTTTTCAACTTCGACACGCTTTTATTAAAAATGTCGATCTCAATCTCCTGGTAGGTCGCATTGTACACACGGCTCGTCCTATGTACGAGTTTTGTCTATAATTGGTCCTTGTCGTTGGTATGTGCAAAAAAAGAGGTTTACGCAGAACCAAACAAGGTACACGCAGCCCAATCTTGCTCAGCAACTCCGGGACATCACTAGATCCGTTTGCAATTTTAATTAGAAAGGCCAAGTCGGAGTTCCTTCAAATAAAGGAAGAATATGGAACCTTTTGCATCGTTTAAAATAATTTGATAGATATATCTTGGAACGAAATTGAATGTACCTTAGGATTTTTTTCTGTATGCCCTCTAATCGTGCGATATATATGTTATATTTGGCTTGAGAGACATACTCGAGGAGACTACGAACGAATGAACAATATAAAATTTTGATAGTCTTGATACTCCTGAACTCAGATGAGACCCTGCAGACGAAACCTAGAGCTTTCGACGCTTTGTTGACAATATTATTTATGTGTGTCGAAAAAAGGTTCGAGTCAAAAGTAACACCGAGGTCCCTAAAAACACTGACCCTTTCAATAGGGTATTTCACCAAAAAAATCTAATTAGTCCGTCTGTTAGATTATCAAAAAATATTGGATACGTGTTTTTTGTTTTATCAATATAATAAAAATTGACGAAAATAAAATGTGTCAAAGATCAAGAGTGGGGGTTTTTGGCGTCACTTAGTGGGTAAAAAAGTACTATCCTTAAGACGTCACACGACTTGACACGACTTTTCGAAGCACTGTATCGTCTTCATCTTTTGTTTACGTGAAAAAAGAAAAAATACGTGTCCATTATTTATTGAAAATCTATCTGACGGACTAATTAGATTTTTTTGGTGAAATACCCTATTGGGGTATCCAAAAGTTTGTAGGAAAAGTATAAAGGCTGTGTTTTGCGGGTGAAAGTACACATAGCATTTGGAAACGTTTAGGTCCAACTTATTTAATTTACAGTAGGCTTGAAAAGCGTCCAGATCTGCCTGCAGTAGGAGAGCATCTGCCTGCGTAGTGACCTGTTTCATGATTTTCATGTCATCTGCATAATGTCATGAGCAGCACTCATGTCGGCTGTCATATAGACGGTATATGTGTCAATAACATAAGTTACGCGGACGACATGGTGTTGCTCAGTCCCTCGATGAGTGGACTGAGGAAGCTTCTCACGATCTGCGAGACGTATGCGGAGGTGCACGGCCTTAAATACAACTCAAATAAAAGTGAGGTGTTATTGTTTACGGCACCTAAACAACAGCCCCGTCGTGTACCGCCAGTATATCTCAACGGCGTTGAATTAAAAGTGGTGACTCAATTTAAATACTTGGGTCATGTTGTCACCAGTGACCTACGTGATGATGGGGATATAGAACGCGAGCGCAGGGCGTTGTCGGTGAGGAGCAATATGCTCGCCCGTAGGTTTGCTCGCTGCACGGCAGACGTCAAAGTCAGTTTATTTAAAGCGTTCTGTCAGTCCTTCTACACGAGCGGCCTATGGGTGTCATATACGAGCCGAGCCTACAACGTCCTGCGCGTGCAATACAACAATGCCTTCAGGATGCTGTTGCGGTTGCCGCGACGTTGCAGTGCGTCGGGAATGTTTGCTGAAGCACGTACGGATGGCTTTCACGCCATCATGCGTAAGAAAGCGGCTTCCCTACTGCAACGTTTGCGTAGCACTCAGAACAGCATCCTGAAAATGATTGTTAGCAGAGTGGACTGCCCCATCCAAAGGCACTGGGTAGAATTAGGTATAGGTTTATGTTAAATAGGATTAAGTACTAACAACACTAACATAGCATGTAAGCACAGTTTGTTACTAACCACTAACTACGTATGGACTGCTTAGGTCTGAAATAAAGATATTTTATTTTATTTTATTTTATTTTATAATATATAATAATATTTTACAATGGTCAAAACAGAAAATAACATCGTTAATGAAAATATTATTATTATTATGGATCAGTGACTGGAAGGAATCCATTTTAATACCTCTGCACAAGAAAGGTTCAACCAAGTCCTGTGCCAACTACAGGACCGTAGCGCTCATATCCCATGCAAGCAAGATCCTACTGTACGTCATAAACGAACGCCTTAAAGCATTCTTGCAGTGGCAGATTCCAGTAGAGCAAGCGGGATTTGTTAAAGGACGAGGTACAAGAGAACAGATCGTGAATGTTAGGCAAATTATAGAGAAATGTCGCGAGTTCAATATTCCGATGCTGATGTGTTTCGTTGACTACTCAAAAGCGTTTGACTGTGTCAGATGGGAATGTCTATGGAACATTCTAACAGAAATGGGAGTACCAAAGCACCTCGTCATCCTCATAGCAAACCTGTATCAGGATGGCAGCACAATAGTTAAGGTGAACAATGTTTTGTCAAAGCCCTTTAAGCCGCAGAAAGGTGTTAGACAAGGGTGTATACTGTCTCCAATCCTCTTCAACATCTATGGAGAATATATTATGAGACGAGCTTTGGATGGTTGGGAAGGCGGAGTGTCCATTGGTGGCAGAAAAATTAGCAACCTACGATATGCAGATGACACCACACTGTTCGCAACGTCCGAGCAAGAAATGGCCGAACTCATTTCTAGAGTGGAAAAAGAGAGTGAATTAGTTGGCCTTACCATAAATAAAGCGAAGACAAAGGTGTTGGTGGTAGACAGACCTGGCGCACTAATTCGCTCAAATGAACTCCGAGACCTGGAATTTGTTGACCATTTTGTATACCTGGGCTCTCTTCTCAGTAGCGTGGATGGCAGTGAGAAAGAGATATCGAGAAGAATCCAGATGTCCAAAGCAGCGATGACTAAACTCACTAGGATATGGAAAGACCGCAATATATCCCGCAAAACCAAAGTGAGGCTGGTGCGCACGTTGGTTTTCTCGATTTTCTTTTATGGCGCTGAATCCTGGACAATAAGGCAGAGTGAAAGGGCAAAGATCGACGCTTTTGAGATGTGGTGTTGGAGGCGGATGCTAAGAATTCCATGGACTGCACGCCGGACCAACGTGTCCATACTTAAGGAACTAGGTATCACCAGAAGGCTGTCCACTATCTGTTACCAGCACATACTTAAGTATTTCGGACACATCGCCCGCAGGAACTCTGACAGCCTAGAGAAGCTGATGGTAGTTGGCCAGGTCGACGGAAGAAGATCACGCGGTCGCTCACCTACCCGCTGGTCAGACCTAGTAAAGTCGCTCACTGGTCTATCAATAACCAAGGCTATAAAGACTGCCGAGGACAGAAATACGTGGAGAGGCATAGTGCATCGGGTGATTAACACTTCAAGCTAGACACGACCTTCAGCAATGAAGATAACGACTAAGAAGAGAAGAATGAAAATATTGAACAAGAGCGGCCCCAATAGCGATCCCTGGGGGACTGCCGAGGGAATACGCATGTCTCTAGACGAGTAATCATTTAGCACTACGGTCTGGCATCTACCCTCAACAAAAGACATGAACCACCTATAAAGATTACCCTTAAACTACCCATTGCTAAAAGTTTACGCATTAAGATTACATGATCTATTCTGTCAAAACATTTACTGTAATCGGTATAAATAACATCGACCTGGGATCGATTTGACATAGACTCGGACAGGAATTCCCTGAAAACAATTAGATTAGACGTGGTAGACCGACCTGCCTCAAAAAACAAAAACCAATTTACAGTTAATCTATGGACATTTCTGATAGCCACTGACGTTAAAAAGATACGCAATAGGGGATTGCGTATCTTTTTAACGTCAGTGGCTATCAGAAATGTCCATAGATTAACTGTAAATTGGTTATGGTTTGGTACATTTTTTTCTTAAAAACTCGCCATTTGACAGTTATTTGATAGACATTATAAGTTATCCACAGTCATTAAAAGATACACAATAGCCCTGCTGCACTTCATGCTCATTTACTTCAAGAGCGCAATATCTGATGTGCTCTGCACCACACTACTGTGACCCACATCACGAGACAAACCACTAGCCTTTATTAGTGCTTGCAAGAATGTTGGACTGAGAATAGTCAGCAAACATGGCAGATTACGTCACCGTCACCAGAAGACTGCTACCCAAAGTTTCTTGGTTTAGTGGTTTTCTTCTATGAGCAGGGTTTATTATCCCATTATAACTCAAATAACATTTTTAGGCAATTGAGTTGGATGAAGTAATCATCTTTGGGTCTCACGTAATGTACACACAGATACTTTTTCCAAGTCGGGGTCGTCTTAGCGGTGTCTCTCGACATCGCCAATGCTTTCAACACCCTACGCTAGAGTTGCATCAGGGACGCACTTTGGTGTCACTGGATGCCGACCTACCTCCGTTGCATAGTTGAGGTTTACTTGACGGACAAGGCTGTCATCTACCCCGGTCACCTGGGAGAGTGAAACCGATGAGTGTGGTTGTGCGGCGTCCCAAAAGGTTCGGTTCTGGGGCCGCTCCTGTGGCAAATCGGCTACAACTGGGTGCTGCGTGTCGACGTCCCTAGTGGCGTTAGCGTGGTCCATCTCGTCTTCAACGGTGCGGTCGAACTTCGTCGAGCACTTTCAACGTTTAGCTCCCTGACCGCGGCGGGCCGGGGCGCCGCCTGTGTGGGCGCTTACTTTGAAGAGGCGACTAGCCCGTTATTTAAACGCACCC